>CM057450.1:738058026-739308026 GCA_016271365.2 Neoceratodus forsteri
TCTACCCCTGGGTGTCTGCCGCTGAGGAGTGGCTTGCCGCTCCTTGACTTGTGCACTCCTATAAGTTGTTCTATATTCATCCATTTTCTTCATGTAATTCTCTGTCTGCTCCCCAAACAGAGAATTTCCTACCACAGGAAAATCCATAGCCTTAGTCTGGGTATCCTGTGACAAACTAGTACACCTGAGCCAGGCCAACCTATGAAAGGCCACAGATGTAGCCATGACTCTAGAGGATACATCATTAGAATCCACAGCAGCATGGAATTGCACCTTGGATGCCTCAATACCTTCAGCAGCCACCTGTTCCAGCTCCTTGGCAAGCTGGCCAGGGGCCCTGTTTAGCCAATGTGACAGTGTCCCATCTAGATTTTGGTATCTTGCCACAGAAGCCATGTAATTTGCTTGTCTGAGTCCCAGGGCGCTGCCATGTATTGTTTTTTAGCCATGGCATCAATCTTCCTGGAGTCCTTGTCAGGAGGATGTGAGGCCAGGGGAATGTTAGCCTTAACACAGGCTGCAGCCTGAACTACTCCAACATGACTGCATTACTGTGAAAGAAAGTCTGTATCAGGACCTGACAAAGTGTACCTCCTGTCCATCTTCTTGTCAACAGGAGGCACAGAATTAGGAGCTTTTAAAATTTTTATTGTTGGTTTCCTAAATGATTTATGTAAGGGGGATAGACAATCTCCTAGACTGTGGGATATCCATCATTTCCACAAAATCAGGTTCCTCTTGTTCATCCACAGCTTCCTCTAATGGGAGCTGGAGGGTTTCAGCAACCTTTTTATAAAACAGAAAGTGAGAGGGGACTCAGAAAGCGTAGGGGGAGATTCTAAAGGTCTGTCTGGGGAGATGTCCGGTTCAATGGGCACATCCAGACTCTTAAAGTCACATTCACACTGTTCATAATCCTCCTCCCCCTCCTCTGGTTCATAAAACTCTTCAATATCATATTCTTGAACCGTGGAACCGCCGAACCGACCTTTTACCAGACAGTGGCGGTTCGGACGGAACGAGAAAGTGACTGTACAATCTGTATAGCTTTTGCTATTTCTGCAGCAGTTGGAGAAGGAATTTGGACTCCACACCTGCTGCTGATTTTCTAGTTTTCTTTGCTGGAACTGGCTCCTCAGAGTCAGCTTACGTTGCCGAGGAAGTCTCGCCCTGGTCAGAGGGCACTCCCTCGTTCCGGTTGGCACCGAACCGGGCTGCCATCCTGGTCAGTGGACTTTTGGCCTCTCGTTCCTGAGCCTGCCAACTCTCTTATCCAGGGTGGCTGCAGGGAAATTCTTGCAAATCTGGCAGTCTGAATTGAGGTGGTCAAACCCCAGACAATAGACACGTGGTGTGTGGGGCAGCCTTAGCAAAGGCTTCCCCACAGACACTACAGTGTTGAAACCCAGTGGGCCCGGTTTTTCCTTTGGGTTTCTCAGACATGATGCCAGCCTAACCAACAAACTTGCCCTCTGAACGGCAGTGCCAGGCAAGACACCCTTATCGGTTCCCAACCGTGTCACGGGTCGTGGAAAAAACCGTAAAGAAATCCGGTTTTTTTAGAACCGATAAGAACCGGGAACCGCACTCTAAAAGCTTTAAAATGCTTACTTTTTAAAGTTCTAAACAACCTGATCGGTTTGAACCGAACCGATAAACATTTACAAGTTCCACACAGAAATAAACCTGTCTATTACTTACGATACCACAGACAGAGCTTGAACCGATCGGTTTGCAGTTAAAATAATAATACTCACGGTTGAATTTAACCGAGAAAATACTGTTTAAACCGAGAAATGAACCGAGCAGTAGGAGAAATCTCCGGAGCGACTGTTCAGTGAGGCGGAATAAAGAATCTGACAGTTTCAGTTTGAAATTATCCAGACAGAGCTTCTCTAACCGAGCTCGCGCTCTAAGCTCCATGCCTGGCATGGAAGTTAACTCTTTCACCTCCGGAGCAGTTCTAATGGTGGGACAAACTGCAATTGTCATAATATAGCAAGACTTCATGTTGTTTGAATGTAAATTACATACCTACCGTAATTCTTGATCTTCTTGGACGAGGTCTCCACCACTCATTCACACTAGTGGGACTACAACAGAGGTGCTAGGACCCAATGGGAGCCAAAAATCTTCAGGAGGGCTGGTGCCAAGTTAGGACCGCAAATGGGCAGCGCTGCGAGACTGGCTTGCGCCATATAGGCTATCTCGGTGTCAACCCTCCAACCGCCTCAGTACCTTTTTTTTTTTTTTACCAAGGAGGCGCAGCTTAAACTAACCCAGTATAACTAACCAATTTCGGACACAAGATAGTCCGTATGACCCATGTAAGAAGGGTCAACTCAACAGTGTCTTCACAGCCCAGAAAACGAGGGAATGAAAATCAAAAACTAGATTAGTGAGCTCGGGGGGATGGTGGGAGGGCATGTGACTAAGTGGTGGAGATTTTGTCCAAGAAGATCAAGAATTATAGTAGGTACGTAATTTACATATCTTCCTGGACATAAAGTCTCCACCACTCATTCACACTAGTGGGAGAGTACCGAGCCAAAATAATCCCCCAAGAAGGGCGGCGGGGGGGAGAGAGAGAGAGAGAGAGAGAGAGAGAGGAGCTCACTCAGGACAGAAGTCCATTAAGGATTGTCCTGCCAAAGAAAGGATGCTGTCTGGAATGGGCATCCAAGGCGTACTGCTTCACAAAGGTGTGCACAGCGCTCCAAGCAGCCGCACTGCAGATGTCTGCAATGGGCACGTTCCGAATTTCTGCCAGAGATGCCGTAACCCCTCTGGTAGAGTGGGCATACATCCTGCCTTCCAGCTTGCCCTGCGCCATCGAACAGCAATGGCGGAGACATGCTACCAACCATGCTGAAATGCACCCGATGGCAATAAGCTGACCGAGCCAGGCCATGCTGAATGAGACAAAGAGTTGCTTGGATTTGTGAATCTCCTTCCTTTTGTTGATGTAGAACTGCAAAACCCTCTTAACATCCAGAGAATGTAGGGTACACTCCCCTTCATTCTGAAAGTTCACAAAATAGGTCGGAAGGACCAAGGGCTGGTTCAGGTGGAATTCCGAGACTACTTTCGGAAGAAATTTAGGGTGCGTTCTGAGAACCACCTTGTTCTTGTGAAATACTGTACATGGCGGGTCTGCGACCAGGGCATATATTTCAGACATGAACAGAAGTAATGGCTACAAGGAAGGCAGCCTTCCAGGCCAGAAACTTGAACTCCAGGTTGCTAGAGGCTCGAATGGCTTACGGGTGAGCATGTCTAGCATTTGGTTGACATCCCATGCGGCTACCGGTCTCTTGACTGGTGGCCTAGAAGGATACCTTTAAGGAACCTTTTGACCAAGGGTAGCTGAGCCACTGACATACTGTGGACAGGCTCATGGTAAGCCGAAATCGCACAGAGGTGTACCTTCACCGTACAGTATTGTACTCCTGCACTCGACAGGTCTAGCAAGTACTCTAACACCTTGTTTGGTGAGCAAGTAAAGAGGTCCAGGGAGGACTTTGCACAACAGACTGAGAATTGTTTCCACTTTGCCGTTCAGGTTTTCACAGTGGATGGCTTCCGCACTGCCTGGAGAATGTCAGATTCTACGGGAGACATTGAACCTACCTACCTACTTCTAGCTCCTCAGGAGCCAGGCATGGAGATGAAGGGACCTCAGGTTGGGATGGACTACTGGGCCCTGGGACAGGAGGTCTGTTTGAAGTGATAGTTGTCTCGGTGGAACCTCTGATAATCTGTTGATTAATGGAAACCATATCTAACGAGGCCAGTATGGGGCAATCAAAATCATGCTGCCTCCTGTGCCTCCAGCTTGAGCAGCACTCTCTGAATTAATGGAAGAGGGGAAAAAGCGTACAGAAAGTGTCTTGTCCACCGTAGTCTGAATGCATCTTGACAGAAAATGGAAATTACGTACCTACCGTAATTCTTGATCTTCTTGGACGACTCTCCGCCACTCATTCACACTATTGGGATCTGCGCCAGAAGCACTAGGACCTAGCGGAAACAAACTTTTTTGCTAAAGGGTCGGTGCCAGAGATGGAGCCGTGAGGAGCAGCACCGCGGGCCCCAGCTGGTGCGGTAATGACTATCTCGGTGTCAATCCTCCAACTGCCTCAGTACCTTTTTTTCCGAGGAGGTGCAGCGTAACTAACCTAGAAGGATAGCCTAACCAAAAAACAGACATAAGATAGTCAGGACGACCCGTATAAGAAGGGTCAACAAGGAAGACCTCACAGCCTAAAGATTGAGGGAGTGAAGACCAGCAACAGAGGTGAGCTCGGGGGATGGTGGGTGTGTGTGTGAATGAGTAGTGGAGACTCGTCCAAGAATTTCAAGAATTACGGTAGGTACGTAATTTCCATATCTTCCTGGACATAAAGTCTCCACCACTCATTCACACTAATGGGAGAGTACCAAGCTAATAATCCCGAGAGGGCGACAGGAGAGACCAAGAGCTCACAGTTTTAGGACAGGAGTCCATTAAGGATGGTTCTGCCAAAAGAAAGATGTCATCTGGCATGGACATCCAGGGCATAGTGTTTGACAAAAGTATGCACTGCGCTCCAGGTGGCCGCATTGCAAATATCCGCAATGGGCACGTTGCGGATTTCCACTAGGGATGCCGCGACCGCTCTAGTAGAGTGACCGTACACTCTGCCCTCCAGCTTAACCTGCGCCATGGAATAACAGTGGCAAAGGCATGCCTCCAGCCATGCAGAAATACATCTGATAGCGACAGGTTGACCCAGCCGGGTCTCGCTGAAGGAAACAAACAGCTGTTGAGCTTTACGAAAGTCTTTTGTTCTGTCTAGATAGAAACGCAAAGCTCTTTTGACATTCAAGGAATGAAGAGAACGCTCTCCTTCATTTTGGAAGTTCGCAAATTAAGACAGAAGGACCAGAGGTTGGTTTAGATGGAATTCTGAAACAACCTTAGGGAGAAACTTAGGATGGGTCCTAAGAACTACTCTGTCTTTATGAAACACAGTATACGGAGGGTCTGTGACCAAGGCATGTATCTCAGAGACCCTGCGGGCTGAAGTAATGGCCACTAGAAAGGCCGTCTTCCAAGTGAGAAATTTTAACTCACAGGTAGCTAGAGGCTCGAAAGGTTTTCGAGTGAGCATGTCTAGCACCAGATTAATGTCCCAGGCTGCGACTGGACGTCTTATAGGAGGTCTGGTATGCAGAATTCCCTTATGAAACCTCTTAACCACAGGTAACTGAGCCAGTGACAAGGAAAGTACTGGCTCATGATAAGCTGAAATGGCACAAAGGTGAACCTTAACTGTAGAGTATTGCAGACCTGAATTTGAGAGGTCTAAAAGGTACTCTAGAACTTTATCTGGTGGGAAGGAAAAATGATTCAAAGAGGATTTTGCACACCAGAGCGAGAAACGCTTCCATTTGGCTGTGTAAGTTTTCCTAGTGGCTGGCTTGCATGCAGCCAGGAGAATATCTGAAACACTGTGAGAGACGTTGAACCTGTTCACTTCTATCTCTTCAGGAGCCAACCATAAAGTTGACGCAACCTCAGATTGGGATGGACTACAGGCCACTGAGTCAGAAGGTTCGTCTGAAGGGGAAGTGGTTTCGGAGGAGTTTCCAACATACTGTTGAGCAGTGGGAACCATATCTGTCAAGGCCAGAAGGCAGCAATGAGGATCATTTTGTCCGCCTGGGATTTGAATTTGAGAAGTACTCTCTGAGTTAAAGGAAGAGGCGGAAAGGCATATAGAAAGAGTTTTGTCCACCGCAGCCTGAACGCATCCTGACAGAAAATGCCAAGCCCTGGATTTCTGAAGCAGGAGAGAGGCAGTTTTGTGTTGCGTGGGGATGAAAAAAGGTCCATGTCTGGAGTTCCACACTCTGCGAATAGTGACTGAGCCATGGCTGAGTCGAGAGACCATTTGTGAGGATCTGTCTCTGTTCTGCTGAGTCGGTCTGCCACTTCGTTCTGCACCCCCGGCAGGTAGACCGCATGAATTAGAGCCTTCTGCTCTAAGCACCATTCCCACACCCTCATTGTTTCCCTGCATAAGGGGTAAGAGTGAGCACCGCCCTGCTTGCTGATGTTATACATCATTGATTTGTCGTCCGTTTGAAGGAGAATGTTCTTGTGACAGACAATGTCCTTCAAAGCCCGGACTGCATAAAGGACGCCTCTCATTTCTAAGACATTTATGTGAAGCTGGGACTCGTCCTGAGTCCACGCACCTTGAGTGTGGAGAGTCTGACAGTGAGCTCCCCACCCAATCAGGGACGTGTCCGTGGTAATAGAAATCTGATGATCCAGAGGAGCAAAGGTGTATCCTTCCAGAAGATTGTTCTCTTGCAGCCACCACGTGAGTGATCTCTTCAGAGGTTCTGTCACCTTGATAAGAAAGGACTGAGGGTGAGTGGTCGGGGACCACTGAGTACTAAGCATCCACTGAGAGGTTCTCATGTGGAGGCGTGCTAGGGGTAGAGTGAACACCGAGGATGCCATGAGACCTAGCATCCATTGCACTGAGAGAGCTGTCACCGAGCTGCTTTCTCCGATGTATCATGCCATCTGAAGGATATTGCTCATCCTGTCCTCTGGAAGAAATGCTTTCGAACAGGTGGTGTCCAGGAGAGTTCCTATGAAAAGAAGCCTCTGGGAGGGCTGCAGCTGCAATTTTTTGAGGTTTAGCAGGATTCCCATGGACATAAGAAAGTGTGAAGCTGTGGCTACAGCGTCTAGAGTTCCCTGCCCCGGAAGAACTTCCTAGAAGCCAATCGTCCAGATATGGGAACACTTGTATTCCGATTTTTCTGAGATGCGCTGCGAGAATTGCACAACACTTTGTAAAAACTCGCGGCACCGAGGATAGCCCAAAGGGGCAGGATTCTGAACTGATAATGCTGCCCCAAAGCCATGAACCTTAGGTGTTTGTGATGCTTTGGGTGTATAGGAATGTGCTGGTAAGCATCCTGCATGTCCAGGGAGGCTAACCAGTCGAGTTGATAAAGCAAAGGTAACAGGGTTTCTAGTGATATTATTTTGAATTTTTCTTTGGGAAGGAATTTGTTTAATTTTCTGTGGTCCAAAATGGGGCGCATGCCCCTGGTTTTCTTTGGAACCAGAAAGTAATGGGAGTAGACCCCTGTGTTCCGTTGATCCAGCGGAACTACTTCCACTGCCCTGTTGTTCAGAAGGCCTTGTATCTTGGAGGTCAGAAGTTCTGACTGAAGAACTGACAGCCTGGGCTGTCTTCTGGGGGACGAACCTGAGGGGTCTCCAAAAGATTGAGGGAATACCCTCACAGATTATCCAGAAGACCCATTTGTCCAAGGTTATGGACTTCCATTGATTATAGAAGTGAGTCAGATGACCTCCCACCGCTGAGGAAGAGTCCTCCTTGGGCAGCTGAGGTGGGACTTGGGCCAACAACTCAGAAGGCGGCACTAGGCGCTTTGGGTCCTTGTGCCTTCTGCTGTGTTTTCTTTTGAGGCTGGGGGGCTTGATTTTTATTAAAACTTCCACTGCCTTTGCCTTGAAAGGACTGACGGTTTGAAACTGGCGTTTGTTAACACCCCCTCGAGATGGGACGGGAGGAGGTCAAGCCAATTTAATGGCTGACCTAGTCTTTTGTGTGGCCTCTAGAGCCTGTTTCTACTTGAGGGCCGAAGAGATACACACCATCGAAAGGCAACGCCATTACCTGTTGCTGGGCATCATTCGTGAAACCTGAAGTGCGCAGCCAGGAATGATGGCGGGTACAAATGCCCGCCGCCGCTCAGGAGGCAGTATCGAAGGCGTCCATAGCTGCTTTAACCTGCTGGTTGCTGGACTCGATATCCCCGGTTATGGTTTGAAGAAGCTCTGAATTAGTGTCCGATTCCGGTAGAGCTTCAACCATTTGTTTGAGCGAATGCCAAAGGATATACTCATATTGAGAGAAACAGCCTTGGTAGATGGCAATACGCATACCTAGGGTGGAAGCAGCAAAGACTCTCTTACCTAAAGTGTCTATCTTATGAGATTCTTTGTTAATAGGTCAAGCTGTAGCAGTCTGGGGAAGGATGACCTTATCACTCTCTGCCAAGACTACAAAAGGATCCGCGAAGGACTGGGATGCCAAAATGGGTCAATCCTTGGGAGCAGCATATTTCCTATCTATGGACTTAGCCACAGAAGGAATAAGAGCAGGATTATTCCATACAATTTCAGAAAGCGTCTCAAAGGAGGGCCGTACTGGAGGAGTCAAATCCATAGGGATCTCTGGAACATAGAGGTATTGGAGTCTTAACAGTTTCCCAGGATCGACATTTGTAGTTTGGAGCGAAAGAGTGGAATTCAAGTTTTTCAGCAGAGACTTAAATGACAGGTCCTCGACTACAGGCTCTGCAGCAGGAATAGATCCTGTTCCTTCCACATCGTCACCCAGCCTAAGATCTGGGTCAGGCTCAAAGTCATCTCCTGACAGCCCAGGAGGGACAGTATGAACAGGAAAGGAGTGAAAATCAGAAGGAAATAAGAAAGGAAAGGATTCAAAGAAGAGGAGCCCTGAAGACTGGATGACGCCCTAACAGGTCTGGGTGCCAAAGAGCATGACGCCGAACACACGCATGGCGCAGAGAAGCCGCACAGCGCCGAGAAGCCGCATGGCGCAGAGGACAGTGCCGAGAGGCCGTACGGTGGCAAGAAGCCACACGGTGCAGAAGCCGCCGCCGCAGAAGCACACGGTGCCAAGGATGGCGCCAATGAGGCGCATGGCGCAGAGGATGATGCCGGCAAAGCGCACTGCGCCAAGAAGTTCAACGGCGCCAAAGACGGCACTGACAGACGCTGAAGATGGCGACGAATGAGCTATTGACGCAGAGGGCATTAAAAACATCCCAAGACTCCGAAAAACAGGATTTGAGGAAAAAGAAGGATGAATATCAGAAGATAGAGGCATCGGTGTGGCCCCCTGCACTGCAGCCGTGTGTGTGTGTGTGTGGGGGGGGGAGAACACACCTAAGCGCGGAGTCGACGGCACCGAAGACGGCGCCATGCGATTAAGGGGGCTCAACCGCCGTACCTGATCTCCCAAAAAGCTCGAAGGCCCCTGAGTGACCGAGCCAGGCAGCTGGACCAACCTCCGAGCCCATTGCTCCATAACAGCAGCTCACTGATGAAACTGCTCATCTGAAGACCTACCAGAGGGCAGGGCAGGGTAGGGCTCCGATGTTGAAGACGTCGGCTACCAGAAACAGAAACCAGCGACTCCAAAGGAGGAGACCGGCCACTAGCCCCAGTAACTGACCGTCTATGTACAGACATATCAGAGGGCGACCTCGAGTGATGCCTTCTCTTTTTTGACCTGTGGGCCGAAGAAGAGCTCGAGGCCGAACGGTGCAGAGTGCGCGACCGTTTACTTTTATGCTTTTGAGGGGACCGCCCACCCCCTTGGTCACTGCACTGTCCGTTGTCAGACCCCCCCTCTGGAGAAGGCGGCGGACCGGACCCAGCCTGGCTTACCGAACAGCTTTCATATGAAGTCTCCCTACCGTCACCTGACCTGCTCATGGTCGACTCTATCAATGTAGGCTGAGACTTCTTCCTTAAATAAGAATAAATAAACTAAGCGATACTTTATTCGAGATATTGCTACAAGACAATAAAACTGAAAAACTATGCTGCTAGTTTGAAGTTTGACTCCTGGCGGGCGAGTGACATCGTCACTGAAGTGCACTCGACGGCGGGAAAAAAGGAACTGAGGCGGATGGAGGGTCGACGCCAAGACAGTCACTACTGCACGAGCTGGGGCTCGAGGGGCTGCTCCTCGTGGCTCCATCTCTGGCGCAAACCCTCTAGCAAAAAAGTTTGCTCCCTCTGGGTCCTAGTGCCTCTGGTGCAGAACCCATTAGTGTGAATGAGTGGTGAAGACTTTATGTCCAGGAAGATAAGCCAGGTCTGGCAGAATAGAGGCAGTTTTGCATTGAGTTGGGACGCAAAAAGGTCCAGGTGTGCCCCACTCTTCGAAGAGCAACTGCACGATGTTTGAGTCTAGAGACCATTTGTGTGGATCCACCTCCGTTCTACAGAGGCGATCTGCCAGATCATTGTGGATTCCTGACAGGCAGACCACCTGGATCAGGGCTTCGTGCTTGAGGTACCATTCCCACACTCTCATGGCTTCCCTACACAGAGGGTAAGAGTGTGCTCCACCCTGTTTGTTGATGTAATACATCACTGCCTTGTTGTCTGTCTGAAGGAGAATTACTTTGTGACAGAGGATCTCCTTTAGGGCTCAGATAGTGTACAGGACAGCTCTAATTTCCAGGACATTTATGTGTAGCTGAGACTCGTCCTGACTCCACAGGCCCTAGGTGTGGAGATCCTGACAATGAGCTCCCCAACCAATCAGAGATGCATCTGTGGTGATGGTGATCTGTGTCTCCAGTGGAGCAAAGGGAAAACCTTGGAGAAAGTTGTCCTCTGAAGTCAACCAGGTGAGTGACCTCATCAGGGGTTCTGTCACCTTGATGTGGAAGGACTGCGCATGTGCGGTCGGAAACCACCGAGTACTGAGCATCCACTGTGTGGTTCTCATGTGCAAACGGGCCAAGAGCACCATGAACACAGATGATGCCATGAGACTCAGCATCCGCTGCATCGAGAGAGCTCGAACCGTGTTGTTCTCCTTGATGAAGCGAGCCATCTGGAGAATATCATTTCTCTTGTCTTCTGGGAGAAAGGCTCTTGCCTTGGAGGTGTTCAGGAGAGCTCCTATGAAGAGGAGCTGTTGGGAGAGCTGAAGCTGCAATTTTTCCAGATTCAGAAGAACCCCTATGGATGTGAGGAACTTGGAAGCCATAGCCTCCGCTTCCTGTGTCCCTTGTCTGGAGGAACTCGTTAGGAGACAATCGTCCAGGTATGGGAACACTTGAACTCTAGAGTTTCCTGAGATGCACTGCAAGTACTGCAAAGCTCTTTGCAAAGACTTGAGGTGCCGAGGACAGCCCAAAGGGCAGGACTCTAAATTGTTAGTGCTGGCCCAGAGCCACAAAGCGTAGGTACTTGTGGTGGCTTGGGTGCACTGGGACATATTGGTAGGCATCCTGCAAGTCCAGGGAAGCCAACCAATTGTTTTGATGAATCAGAGGTAGGAGCGTTCCCTAGCAATATCTTGACTTTTTCCTTGAAGAGGTACTTCCTTAGGTCCAGAATAGGGCACATACCACCTGTTTTCTTTGGAACTAGGAAGTAGTAGGAGTAGAAACCTGTGTCCCATTCTGTTTGCAGAAAGTACAGTTACGGAAGAACTTACCGTAACAGTAGATCTTCGAGAACAGCTCTTGCAGCAGGTTACACCATTAGGACTGAAGCCGGCAGCTGCCAGGACCCCATGGAAGTTTTCTAGCTAGCAGTATTCAGCAGGGACCTCCCCCAACGTCAGTCCCTCCCCCGACGTCAGGCACAGTACAAAAGGGGGCGGTCCCCTAGAATCCCCAGTTCTCCCGCCGGAGACTTCCGGCCGCTGGATAACATCAGAAAAGGAGACTGAGGATCCGCCATCATATGGTAATCAGAGTGATGTTAAGAACACCTGATCCTAGGAGAAGGATATCGGAACAAGTCTACCTCCAGTGGGGGTGGTGGGAGGGAAAGTACCTCCTGCAAGAGCTGTTCTCAAAGATCTACTATTACGGTAAGTTCTTACGTAACTGTACTATCTTACTTCGAGAAACAGCTCTTGAATCAGGTTACACCATTAGGACTGATTCCCAAGCAATACCGGGAAATCCCTCACCAGTGGGAGGAGGAAAGTTAGAGATCACTAGTTGAACCAAAGCCTAGGATAGGAGTCCCTGAAGGACTGCTAGACCAAAACCTGCTCATCGCCTCGATCCGACGTCTAGGCTATAATGCCTGATAAAGATGTGCACAGTGCTCCAAGTAGCTGCTGCACAGATGGCTGAAGTGGACATGTTCTTCATGGCCGCAAAGGAGGTAGCCACCCCCCCTTCTGGAATGACCCTTAACCGAGCCCGGTAAGGGTTTGTTACACTTCTGGTAACAGAACGTGATACAATGTATGAGCCACCTGGACAGAGATTGTTTGGAAACAGGAGCTCCCATCATCCGGTGGGCGAAGGAGACAAAAAGCTGGTCAGATTTACGGTGGTGTTTGGTTCTGGTCAGGTAATATTGAAGACACCTGTGCACATCTAAAGTGTGCAACAGGGCCTCTCCTCTATTAGAATATTTAGGAAAGTACACTGGCAGATTGATGCCCTGATTAAGGGTGAGAGCTGAGACCACCTTAGGTAGACACTTCGGATTAGTCCATAAGGATACCCTGTCCTGGTGAAAAACCAAATAAGGTTCTTTGCACATTAGTGCGTGAAGTTCAGAAATTCTTCTGGCCGAAGTAACGGCAACTAAAAACATCATCTTCCATGTAAAGAGACGTAGTTCACAATCTGCGGCTGGTTCAAAAGGTGGCAGCGTAAGCTGCTCCAGGACAAAGGTTAAATCCCATGGCGGAATAGGATCCTTAATCGGAGGTCTAAGGTGGAGAACACCTCTCAGGAAGGCACATGCCGTGTCCAACTGAGTTATGGGACGTTGGCCTATAGGAGTGTGATAGGCTGAGATGGCACAAAGGTGTACTTTTATCGAGGAGTAGGCCAAGCCTGTCTGAAAAAGAGACAGGAGGTAGTCCAGGACCAATGTTTCTGGACAATCCATTGGTGAAAACCCCTGCGTCTGAGCCCAGAGGCAAACTCTGCGCCATTTCATGGCATAAGTAGCGTCAGTGACCGGTTTTCTAGCAGCCACTAGAATGTCTGCTACCTCTTGCGAGACCCCATATCGCATAATGGCTAGGTCTAGGAGCCAGGCATGCAGGCTCAGAGAACAAAGGTCCGGATAGACCAAGGAGCCCGCCTCCTGAGACAGTAAGTGAGAGCTGACTGGCAGAGGCACTGGAGGTTCCCGGGACAGCTGGTGTAGTAGAGGGAACCAGATCTGTCTGGGCCAAAACAGCGTGATAAGTAGCAGTGTCGCTTGCTCTCTGCGGAGTTTCAGAAGGACCTTCTGAATCAACGGGAAGGAAGGAAAGGCATAGAGGAATCTGCCTGTCCATGAGAGGGACAACACGTCTCGCCAGAAAACACCAGGCCCTGGATCTAGCGAGCAAAAATTGGGCAGTTTTGCATTGTATGGGGACATGAAGAGGTCTAACTCTGGTGTACCCAATCTGTGAAACAGGTCCTCTACTACCTCCTGAAGTAGTTCCCATTCGTGGCCTGCGAGCGACTCAGGCTGTCTGCGATGACGTTGTCCACTCCTGGGACACGAACAGCAATGAGGTTTGCGCCGTGATGTAGAACCCAATCCGACACCCTCATGGCCTCCCTGCAAAACGGGTAGGAATGGGTGCCTCCTTGTTTGTTGAGGTAATACATCACCGCAGTATTGTCTGTTTGTAACAGGAGAGTACCAGATGGGATCTCCGACTGGAAAGCCTGCAGGGCATAAAAAACTGCTCTCATTTCCAGGAAGTTTATGTGGAGATGAGCTTCTTAAGCTGTCCAAAGGCCCTGAGACCTGGCACCGTTGAGGTATGCTCCCCACGCGAGCCCTGAGGCATCTGTGGAGAGCGTCACAATTGGAGACGGCGCAATGAAGGGGACCCCCGCTAATAGGTTCTTTGAATCTAGCCACCATTGCCAATCCCGGATTATGGCATTTGTGATCCGAATTGGAAGCTGTAAATGGTCTTGCTTCTGATCCCACTGGACCCGTAACATCCACTGGGTCACCCGCATGTGGAGATGGGCTAGCGGGACTGTTGCAATGGCCACAGCCATATGTCTAAGCAGGCAAAGGACCAGTCTGGCTGGGATGGTCCTCTTTGCCAAAAAGTCCCCGATGAGAGATCTGATGTGTTCCGCTCGGTCCCGGGGTAGAAAAGCTTTCCCCTGGACGGTGTCCAGAACTGCGCCTATGAACTGCAGAATCTGTGATAGAACCAGGTGTGACTTCTCCTGACTGATAATATGCCCAACGTCTCGAAAAGAGACTGAGTACAATGAATGGCGGACATCAGGGCCTCCCAAGAGGGCGCCATGAGAAGCCAGTTGTCCAGGTAAGGGAACTGTCTCCTCAGAGTCGCTGCGACAACTGCCATGCACTTCGAGAACACTCGAGGTGCCGAGGACAGTCTGAAAGGGAGGGCTCGGAACTGATAATGGTGACCTAGAAATTCGAGGCGCAAGAACTTCCTGTGCGCTTGAGCAATGGGTATGTGCAGATAAGCATCCTGCATGTCCAAGGACGCTAGGAAGGCGCCCTGCTTGAGCATGGGTATCAGACCTGGAAGGGTCACCATGCGGAAGCGTTTGTAGAGAACCAAAGCGCTGAGGTCGCTGAGATCCAGTATTGGACGGAGGTCCCCTGTCTTCTTGGGAACCAGAAAAAAGTGAGAATAGTAACCTGCACCTTTCGTGCTCTACAGCTTCTTTTCCGAGAAGCGCGAGCACCTCCTGCTGTATGAGTAGGGCGTGCTGATCCGAATAATGGGAGAGCAGGGGAGGTCTTGACGGTGGGTGGTCGAGGAATTCGATAAAGTGACCTCTCTTGACCATTTGAAGAACCCACCGGTCGGTGGTAATCGACTGCCACCCTGAAAAGTGGCGAGCGATGCGACCCCCGACCTTTCGTGCCCGTTGATCCAGAGGAGGGGCAGGGGCCAGGAAGGAGTCATGCTGTGGCAGCGTTGTTTCCTGCAGGCTGGGCCGGTTTGGTACAACACTGGCCTCTGCCTGGGGAAGATTCAGCCTGGGCTTTACGATGGAAAGTGCTCCTTTGCTGCTGGCTGGAATGTGGCTACTGCCGTTGTTGCCGGCTGCGAAAACGGTTCTGGTTCCTACGAAATGAACCAGGTCTTGATCTGTACATGGCTTGTATGGATCTAACTGCCTTCTTGGCGTCCTGAAGCTTGGTGATAACCTTCTCCAAGTGTTCACCAAACAGGACTTCGCCATTGTATGGGACGTCAAGAATGTTTTTCTGTACGTCTGGGGTAAAGCTGGAGACATGAAGCCTCGCCATGGGAACGGTAGTGATGGAGGCTGCCATCAGGCTGAGGCGGAGGATCTCCTGGGCCGGGATGGTCCTGGAGGAAGCCACTTATGAAGCCTTACGGATCAGGGTCTCCACCCTGTCTGGAGGAAGGAAGGCTCTGCATTGGACTGTATCCAAGACTGCCCCAATGAACTGTAGTTTCTGAGATGGGATCATGGATGACTTGGGAATACTGATAGTGATCCTTAGTCTGCCAAAGAGGTCCAAGGTGAAAAAAGGAGCCTCCAGTAAAGAGTCCCTGGATGGGGCTGAGATCAGCCAGTCGTACAGGTAAGGGAAAACCGCAATACCCTGGTGGCGTAAGAAAACCGCCACCACCACCAGGCACTTGGTGAAAACGCGGGGTGCTGAGGACAGACCAAAAGGGAGCACCTGAAATTGGAAGTGTTCCCCTTGGAATTGGAACCACAGGAAACGGCGGTCGCTGAGGAAGATCGGGATGTGCAGGTAAGCATCCTGCATGTCCAGAGCGCACAACCAATGATCCTCCAGGAGGAGTGGAAGAAGACTCTGGAGCATCAACATCCGAAACTTTTTGTACTCGACAAACTGATTGAGGTTGCTTAAGTCGAGAATGGGTTGGAAGTCTCCAGTCTTTTTTGGAACCAGGAAAAAACGGGAGTAAAACCCCCCTGCTGCCCCTTTGTCAGAAGGGAACATGCTCTATTGCTTCCTTGAGCAAGACGCTGTAAACTTCTTCTCAGACGAGAAGAGCCTGATCCCTGGAATAGGAAGACCTTTTTTTGCGAAGATTCTGAAGGAAGCTCCAGAAACTCTGTGGTGCGTCTGATGGATAGTAGTTGCAAGACCCATGTGTTGGAGGTTATGGCCTTCCATTCCTGCGCGTGGCGGGCAAACCTCCCCCCACCTGCTCCTCATCGAGAGACTGAGGAAGGAGTGGGGACAGCGAGTCAGAAACTGGCAAGACGTTCGGGGGAGAGCCCCCTGTGCATCGCTGGTTCTTGGAGGCTGGAGGAGTGACAGAACCCGTGGCCTTGCGTTTGCCCTTGCGCCGAACCGAGGCCTGCTTCCTCTGCCTCCAGGTCCTTTTCCGAAAGGGCTTCTGCTGCTGAGTGCCTGATCGGTACATGGACCTCACTGATCTGAGGGCGAGGCCTCTGTCTGAAAGATCAGTGATACTGTCTTTGGTGTCCCCACCAAAAAGTACAGAGCCCCAGAAGGGGGCATCTTGAATCGCCGACTGTATCTCTTTGGAAAAGCCAGAGAGGCAAAGCCAGGAATACCGTCTTGGGGCAATGGCAGTTGCCGAGGTGCGAGCTACAGCTTGGACTGAGTCATACGTAGCCCACAAGGCGTGCCTACATGAAAAACAAGAGAGGCAAAGATCCCTGGCAAGCTCCTCTTTGAGACTTGAGGGATCCATAGCTTGGACCCGTGCCTCTAACCTGGCCAGGGTAGCCTTTTGGTGGGACACCATGTGGGCCACACAGTTGAGGGATCTAAGTGTGCATGTGGCCAAGGTATACACCTTTTTACAGAACTGGTCCATCTGACTCGATTCTTTGTGTCTGGAGGAGAGGTGCTCATGTGCTTGGGTGCAGCGGAGCGGTCATGTGCAGCTGAGATGACAACAGAACCGCCTTAGGGTGTGTCTTTAGAAACGGAGCATCCTTCAGCACCTGGTAAATCCTGTCCACCCTCTTGGGGACAGCCAGAAGGGAATGAGGCATCTGCTAGACCGTAGAGGTGAGGTCCAATCCAGGGAGGAATGGGGACCGGAGACAGAGACTCTAGGTCCAGGTGCTTGGCTAGTCACCGTCTCATAGGGTCTTGTTCCTCCGACTCCCAGTCGAAGAAATCCTTCATGGACCTCAGAAGATCTGAGAAGGCAGGGTCCTCTTGGGGGAAACCTTGCCTGACGGACCCTCAGGCTCCTTCAGGGCGTCCTCATCATCGTCTGCCTCCTCGTCAGGAAGATGACGGATGTCGGGAAGGGTAATGCCCTGACGAGCCGCTCCCTAGACATGTACTGTAGACGGAAAAGAGCTTCTCAGGGACGCAGACCTAGGAGACCGTGGAAGAGGGAGTTTTGTCTCCAGGTCTGAAACCAACTAAAAAGCGCGCCCCTTGCCACCAAGACTGGATCAGAGTCTTGAAATCCGGCATAGCCGGAGGGGGGTGGAGGAGGAGGTTGGGGCTGAGGGGGAGGAAGAGGTATAACCGGTGGGGGTGGGTAATGGTAACCCTGGTATCCCTGGTAGTGATTATAACCAGGGTAATACTGCCCAAAAAAACTCCAATCAGGAGGAGACCCAGCTGGGAAGTGGTCCCCAGGATATCCGAAAGGGTAATGTGGGACTGTCCGGGGTCTTGTGTAAATCCCCGTCGTCAGATCAGACGGAGGGGGTACCCACGTCGGACCCACTATAGTATAAATCGGCAGGGGGTCCGGCGTCAGGATAGTCAACATCAGGGGGACTGACATCAGGATCAGCACCACCCGATCCGGCGTCGGAAGGGCTGGTGTTGGGGCTGGATGAAGGGAGTCCGACGGCAGGACCAGGTCTGGCGCCGGAGTCGAAGGCTGGGGCAGACCACTGGGCTCTAGCTGTGGAAGAGTCGTCGGTATATCCTGCATTAGGGTAGGCTTCATCAGATCCGACGGTGGGATCGGGGCCGGGACAATCGTTGGCTCCAAAGGGATCTCACCAGGAGGAGGAGGGGCCTCCGCTGGAAGGCCAGATGGCTGAGGAGGAGCCTCTTTCTCTGTGACCCTATAAGAAGAGCGCGGGATGGACCCCGAGGAATTGACTGACGTCGAGGGGTTCCGCACTGTCCTCGCTTGAGGTACTCACCTGTGAAGGGGAGGGTAAAGGCGAAGGTTGAGGGGGCAGAGGGGCCTTCTCCCCCTGGTTCTGCCAGTTCTCGGTGGGGGCCGCTAGTCCCCAAGGCAAACTGCTACTGAAAGTGGCTGTCGGAGACAGGGCGCTCTATCAGGCAAGAGCTGGATGGGCAGGGAGGAGCCTCCGCAGATTTATGTCGACTGGTGCCGGGCGGGTCCCTGAAGGCTGGGGAGCCATCTTACCGGGGGCCGTGCAGTCCCCGGAGGAGCCGGGGGCCAGCTTAGCAGCCATAGCGGTGCGGTCCTCGGAGGGGCCGACGATCGACTGACCCGCAGAAGTTTTACCAGACTTGCCGTCCGAAGGCTTCTTTGGTGGTGGCTGGGCCTCACTCGTTGAGGGCCACGAGGTCTCATCCACGGAGCATTCCTGCTCTCGAGATTTCTCCTGATGGTGCTTCTTTAAGGGGAAGCTTTCTCAGTAGAGGACTCTCTAATGCAGTCCATTTGCTTTTCTAGGGAAGCTAAGCGGAACTTTAAGAGGTGGGCCTCCAAAGCCTGCTGTCTCCGCTTTTTGGTGGTCTGGCTGAAGGTTTGGCACTCCGAGCAGGAGGAGATAGGGTGGTCTGGGCCCAAACAGATCACACACTTTAGGTGACAGTCCTTATGAGGGATCTGTGTGCACAGGATGAGTACTTCTTCTTGGGTGAAGACATCAAGTAGTAGAATAACGATAACGATTGGGCAAAGGAAACATCCGACGTAAGAACTAACATGATGATCACTGTAAGGAAGTCTGCAATGCGACTGACACGAGGCAACGGCGGAAAAGAACTGGAGGGAAGGTGTGAGGACCACCCACTATATACGGCCACACTTACATCAGTCACATGACGGGTGGGCGGTCCCCTGTCAGGGATTGCTAGAAAAGTCTGCTGTGCAGCCCAACGGCAGGTGGCGCCAGTCCTGCATGTAATGACCTACTGAAGGAACCCTCTCGAAGTAAGATCCACCAGTTCCAAAGTAGGGGGCTGGACAGGCACCAATGTGCTGGATGGGGGAAAACTCTGAGGTCTCCGAAGAATCCGGAAGCCAGTCCAGATCCACCTCCGAATCATCGTCTGTTGAGGAGGAATGGATTCAGATGACTTCCCGAACTCCCCCGCTCCAGGCACTGCAAGCCGGCCCAGCACTGCCCATGGTGCTGCCCTGATCACCGGCACCGGGATAAAAGGCAGCACCAACAGGCGGCATCAAGGAAATCACTGGGCCAGGCCTGGCAGTCACAGGCTGCGACACCAAGGGAGCCTTCACCTCCGAGGAGGCGATTGCCAAAATGGTGCCCCCGTCCTGAACCCCGGAGGAATTGGACCGGGCCTCCGACACAGTGAGAGGGGGCCTCCGCCGTGATGAGGCCAGAAAGGGCGGAAGTCCCCTCATCCGCGGCCCATATAGAACTGGGAGGGGACCATGAGGAAGGGTCAAGGGACCTTGGCCTGGCATCCTTAGTGCGCGCCTGTCCTCCAAATGTCGGCAGCATACGACGGACTTTAAATGCGCGATGTTCCGGTACTCTATGGTCCACAGAAACACTGGTGTCGCAACGGGTCCATATTGTGGTTAGGGCCCAGGCAGGTCAGGCAACGATCATGTCAGTCCGAGATGGAATAAAGCCGGCCACAGCAACACTGTCACATTGGAGGCCAGTCCGCCTTCGCCTGCTCCTCCGGCCAGAACCCATCAGTGATGAATGGTGAAGACTGACACAGATAAGATCAGATCCTTGCATTTAAACTCTTTCTGCATAGCAAATGGGGCAAGGCCTTATTCAACCCTGTCACAAATGGCACTGCTACATCTGAGGCCTAGGCGTGATGCAGCTGAAGCAGTTTTTCCACACAAGATCCTTTCTCGATGGCAGAAAAAAAAGTACAGAATGTTGGGAGGAGTTGGCATTGGTTACTGGCAGCCCACAAGTGTCACGTAGAACGCTGGTCTCGTGAGTGGCGATGTCCCGTCAACTCATCCAGCTCAGAAAAAAATTAAAGAGGCAGTGCTATTTTTCTTTCCGTGCAGTGTACTGACCGCCGGTAGGACCCATCACTAATGAATGGTGAAGATTACTTTGGAGAAGATCCTCGTATTCTGTTCCTCTTAGGGAACTAACTCCACTGCCCTGTTTCAAAGAAGGCCCTGAATCTCTGAAGTGGGAAGGTCTGACTGTGTTGCTGCTTGGGGGGGGGGCAGTCTGAGGAAATCTCCGACAGGCTGAGGGAGTACCCCTCCTGGATAATCCGGAGGACCCACTTGTCTGTTGTTATAGACTGCAATTGACTGCAAAAGTGAGTCAGACGACCTCTCACTGCAGAGGGAAGTTTTACCTCAGGCAGTTGAGGTGAGACTCTGGCTAGGGTCTCAGAGTGTGGCACTCGACACTTTCGGGCCCTGTGCCTTTCTTTCTTTTGTGGCTGATGGGGCGTTTTTTGTTGAAGGCCCCTTGGCCCTCACTTCAAAAGGGCTGCCTGTTGCAAAACTGATGATGGTTCCTGCTCCTTTGAGGAGCAGAAGGAGCTGGCCTGGCTGTTGTGATGGCAGTCCTGGTTTCTATGCGGCCTCTACAGCTTGTTCTACTCGAGTGCAGAACAGGTGAGAACCTTTAAGGAGACATTCATGACCTGCTGTTGAGCATCAGAAGAAAATCCTGATGTTCTAAGCCAGGAGTGTCACCTGGCACAACCACCAGCGGCAGCTGCCCTGTAGGCAGAGTCGTAGGCATTCAAGTTTTTGCAGCAGTGAATGCTTGTCTCCCCAAGGTGTCAATCTAAAGCTAAATAATCCCCCGAAACAGGTGGCTGGAGAGAGAAGAGCTCACGTTTTAGGACAGAAGTCTGCTAAGGATTGTCCTGCCAAACGACTGATGTCGTCTGGCAAGGACATCAAGGCACAGTGCTTTACAAACGTATGCACAGAGCTCCAGGTAGCTGCACTGCAAATGGGGACACTACGAATTTCCGCCAAAGATGCTGCGACTGCTCTGGTAGAGTGAGCGTACACTCTGCCTTCCAGCTTGACCTGTGCCATGAAATAGCAATGGCGAAGGCATGCCACCAGCCAAGCTGAAATGCACCTGATAGCAATAGGTTGACCCAGCTGGGTCGTGCTGAAGGAAACAAACAGTTGTTGAGCTTTGTGAATTTCCTTCATTCTATCCAGATAGAACCGAAAGGCTCTTTTTACGTCTAAGGAATGAAGTGTACGCTCGCCTACATTCTGGAAGTTTGCAAAGTACGTAGGAAGGACTAAAGGTTGATTTAGATGGAATTCTGAGACAGCCTTAGGCAGGAATTTAGGATGAGTCTTAAGAACTACTTTATCCTTGTGAAATACAGTATATGGGGGTCTGTGACCAAGGCGTGTATTTCAGATACCCTACGAGCAAGTAATGGCCACCAGGAAGACAGTCTTCCAAGTGAGGAATTTCAACTCGAAAGTAGCTAGAGGCTCAAAAGGTTTACGAGTGAGCATGCCTAGGACAAGGTTAATGTCCCAGGCTGCAACTGGATGTCTAATAGGGGTATTCTGCATACTAAACCTCCTAAGAACCCTCATAATTACGGGCAACTGAGCCAGCGACATGAAGAGTACTGGCTCATGACATGCCAAAATTGCACAAAGATGAACTGTGAATGTGGAGTATTGCAGACCTGTGTTTGAGAGGTCTAAGAGATACTCCAACACTTTATTCGGTGGGCAGGAAAAAGGATTCCAAGAGGATTTTGCACACCAGATAGAGAAACGCTTCCATTTAGCTGTGTAGGTCTTTCTGGTGGCTGGCTTGCATGCAGCCAAACAAATATCCGAAACCCTACGAGAAACATTAAACCTATTCACCTCTATCTCCTCAGGAGCCAAGCATGGAGGTGAAGAGACTGCAGATTGGGATGGACTACAGGGCCCTGGGTCAGAAGGTTCATCTGAATGGGAAGTGGTTTCGGAGAGGTTTCCGATAGTCTGTTGATTAGGAGAAACCAGATCTGAAGAGGCCAGAACAGGGAATGAGAATCATTCTGTCCCCCATGCCTCCAGTTTGAGCAGCACCCTCTGAATCAGGGGAAGATTCACATCATCTGGGAAAGAGTCTCAAAAGACGGCTGTACCGGAGGAGTTAAATCCATAGGGATTTCTGGAACATGTAGATATTGGAGATGCAGAAGCTTCCCAGGATCGATTTCAGGGGATGGGAGAGAAAGAGTAGAATTTAAATTCTTGAGCAGAGACTTAAGGGAAAGGTCTTCAACAACAGGCTCTGAAGGAAGATGGATCCCTGCTCCCAAGGCAGAATTGGCATCAACATCACCACCCAGTCTAAGATCTGGATCGGGCTCAAACTCATCTCCTGACAGTCCAGGGGGGACTGTGTAGACAGGAATGGGATGAAAACCAGGAGGAGAAAGAATTGGAGTCGAAAACCTCTGAAAACTAGATGGTGCCGTACACATCGTCAGTGCTGCTGAAGAGAACAGCACAGAGAACAGAGACGGCACCAACATAGAAAACAGAGCCATGCATGGCACAGACAGGAAGCGCGACACTGCACATGGCGCCGACGGGTAGTGCGGCACTGCACACAGCACCGAGGCTGACCCCTGGGCTGAGGACAGCGTCGACAGGGTATGAAGGTGCTGCAGATGGCGCAAATACCACCTGCGGCGCCACAAAGGACCTCAATGCTGGAAAAGTTGGCACCACAGTCGACGGCATCATTGCAGAAATCCGAGAAGTGCGATTTGAAAGTAAAGGATGACAAATGGCAGGAGATAAAGGCATCGGTGTGGACCCCTGCGCTGCAGCCATGTGAGGGGGATAGACACCGGAGCATGGAGTCGACGGCACCGAAGGCAGTGCCGTGCGACCAGGAGTCCTAACTGCCCTGCCTGCTGTTCTGAAATAGACAGGCCCAAAGGCCACGGCAATGGACTGGCTGGTTCGGGCAGTCGGGACAACCTCCGAGCCTACTGCTCTATAAGAGCGGCCCAATGGTGAAACTGCTCATCGGAAGCCCCTCCAACAGGCAGAGAGAGGCTCTGGTGTCGAAGAAGCCGCCTACCAGAGACAGAAACTGGCGACTCAAAGAAGCGGAGACCGACTCCTGACCTTAACAACCGACTGTCTACGTGCAGACCTTACCAGAGGGAGACCTCAAGTGATGCTGTTTCTTCTTCGACCAGTGGGCCGAAGAAAACTGGAGGTCGAACGGTTCTGTGAATGGGACCGTTTCTTTTTGTGCTTTCGAGGGACCGCCCATCCCCACTCCAGAGAGGGTGGCGCATCAGACCCGCTGACTGAACAGCTTTCATCGAAGTCTCCCTACCGTCACCTGCCCCACTCATGGTTGACTCAGTCAATGGAGGGCTGAAGACTACTTTCTGTATAAATAAGAAATTTATTAAAACGTAATCGGTACTTTTCATGATAAAATACAAAATAATAAAATTGAAAACTAAGCTGCAAATTTGAAGCTCGACTCCCGGCCGGCAAGCATCGTCTTCACTGAAGAGCACTTGACAGCAGGAAAAAAGGAACTGAGGTGGTTGGAGGATCGACGCCGAGATAGTCTTTACCGCACATGTGGGGCTCGCAGTGCCGCTTCCTCACGGCTCCATCTCAGCGCCAGCCCTCCTGAAAAAGTTTGCTCCCACTGGGACCTAGCGCCTCTTATTCCTATCAGTGTGAATGAGTGGTGGAGACTTTATGTCCAGGAAGATCCCATGTTCTTAAGAAGAGACTGGAAAGGCACATCTTCAACCAGGCGTTCAGCTGAAAGCGTGGGCTTCTCATTAAAGCTGTAAAAAAAGTCATCGTCGCCACTGTCAGAAATGATGAGGTCTGGATCCTACTCGTCATGCTCCACATCTGACCCAGAGATATCAAGAATTGCCCCAGCAAGGCCAAACCTGGGCAAGGGGTAGATGGGGGGAGAGAGGATCTGGAACCAAGCCTGGCATCAAAGAAGACAGTCCCACACACAGCACCGAAGCCGGCACACCTAACACGTCACCAAGCCGACGGCGCCACAGGCAGTACCAAAGTCCCAGATGCTGTGAACAGCACCGAAACAGATGGCACAGTACACAGCACCGGACACCTCAATGCCACAAACAGCACTGAGGAGCCCAGAAAGGACGTCCATCCCTGGAAGTGAGGAGGAAGGGAGTAGTACCTGTGCCAGCTACTGTGGGGAAAGAGAGTGAGGGGGAGAGGCACGTGGGACCAGTGTCGACACCGGGGAGGCACCGAATGCAGTTCCCGGTATGAAAGCTCCGACCGTGGCCCAGTGGCACCAAAGCCTGAAGGCCTCAGCACTTGGTTCAATGGCAAGGGCAAGGGCAAACAAGCCAATGCTGAACCCACTGCTCCATAACAATGGCTCAATGATGAAACTGTCCGCCGGAACCCCCGCAAGAGGACAAAGCAGAGAAGGGCTCCAGTGGCGAGAGTCCAGGTCGTCGAGAGCCAAAGCCACTGGGGAACCCGGAGGCCTCTCAACTACCAGAAACTCCCTGACAGACATACCAGAGGGTGACCTCGAGTGGTACAGTTTCTTCCTCTTTGGATGGGAAGAGGAAGAGCTTGAGTGGCACCAGGTTCCTGATCTGGATCGAGAACGGGCCCGCTTCTTTTGTGTCTATGGAAGGACTATCCTCCCTCCCTCCCGGACACTGGCCTGCCTGTGGTCAGAACCCCCCCCCCCAAAGAGTACGGCGTATTAGACCCAGCCCCGTTACCAGAGCAGCCTTCTGAAGAAGAATCCCTGTCATCATCGAGCTCATCCATGGTTGACTCTGTCGATGGGATAAAAAATAAAAAATTTAAACTAATGAGTTGAAAGATTAATTTGCTGCAGTTGTATAGACGTGAAGTTTAACTCCTGGCGGGCAAGTGACATTGTAACTGAAGTGCACTCGACGCCGGGGAAAAAAGGAACTGAGGTGATTGGGAGATCGACGCCAAGACAGTCTATACAGCGCGAGCCAGTCTCGCAGTGCCACACATGTGCGGTACTACCTTGGCACTGACCCTCCTGAAGATTTTTGGCTCCCGCAGGGTCCTAGTACCTCCAGCGTAGAACCCAGAAATATGACGGACTTGTGAAGACTTAAGTTCAGGAAGATCTGGTAGTGCCCTGAGGGCAGAGTGAACCTTAATTACTTTCTGTGGCAAGGCATGATTTGAAAGTAGGCATCTTTCAGATCTAGAGATGTAAGTCAGTTTCCTTTCTTCAAGGAAGGAATAACTAAGGCAAGTATTACTATTTTGAACTTGGGCATCCCCAAACGCTTGTTCAGGAATCTGAGGTCCAAAATGGGCCGCCAATCCACGTTCTTCTTTTTGGTCAAAAGGTATCTGGAGTACATGCCCTGTCCCCTTTGAGCAACAGGGACTGACTGTACTGCTCTGGCTTGCAGAAGCTCTTTTACCGCCAATTTCAGCAGAATGGTCTCTGCAGGGGTTGAAGGTCGGAAAACTCTGCGGCCCTGGAGTTTTGGAAACTGTCTTGAGCTGTAGACAGAGATCCTGACTCACTACCTCCAACACCCACGTCTGTGGTGATGTTTTCCCAGTCGTGGAAGTACTGAGCCAGCCTGTCCCTTCCTTGGAGGGACGTGGCAAACTGTTTTGTGCAGTTAAGAAATTCTGTCCAGGCTGAGGTCTAGGAGCTGGAGTTGAACAAGCCCGCCTAGAAGGTCTCTTGCCCTGCAGTGACCTCTGACCTGAGTATACTCTACAGGCATGGAGACTGGGGTATAAGCTCTGGAGTAATATCCCCTACCCTCCCTCCCCTTCCAATGGATCTAAAAAAAGTGGAGGCGCTTTCTCTTGTGGAGTTACTCCTACAGGTGGTTTTGTACTTTTCCGCATTTTTCACGTATGCCTCAGTCATGGCCTTTAATTGTGTTTCTGGAGTTAACAGTGGTTGCTCTGAGCCAGGCAAATCTCCTCAGAGACACTGATAGGGTCAACAGCCTGGATGCAGTGTCATTTGCTTCCACAGCCATGCGAAACTGGTATTTTGTGGCATCCAATTCCATCTTGGCAGTGTCAGCCAGATCATGTGCCACATCACCTTGAACTCTGTCAGATAAGAACAGGTTACTCACCTGTAACAGTAGTTCTAGGGGTGGTATATGCTGTTCATCCACACTGTTTAGCATTGTCCCTTTCCCCTTTAAATCTGCAGGTAGTCTTCAAGCTGGCTCCTCCCACCCACCCGGGTAGTATATACCTCGGCTCCGACCCATGACGCCAGATCTTAGCCCGCTGGAAGCAAGGTTATGTGCGTCCACAGCCAGGTGGGTCCGTGTGGATGAACAACATATACCACTGCTAGAAATGAAAATTACACAGCTACCTTAATTCTTGATTTTCTCTTGTATCTTCAGCATTCATTACTGCTTGGGTTAGTGCCGGAGGCGCGCACCCACTACGGGAGATTTTTTTTTTTTTGGAGTCGGCTCCAACGGCACCGCCCACTAGAGCAACGTGCTGCATCATGCACGTGGGGCGGCCATTAGGTGCCGCAGACTCCTCCTCCATTTCAGTTCTGGTAACCAGAGAGGTGAAATAAAAGGTAAAGGAAAAAAAGGAAGAGCGAGGCAAGAGACCCAAGGGACTGGGAAAGGATATAAACTGAAAAAGGAATAAGCCGGTAGAGGGCAGATAGAAGAGGAGGAATACCTACCCTAAGGGACCACAGGGCCTCCCTTCTGGGGTGGCTCTAAAGGAGGAACAGGTAAAGAGAAAAGGAGAAGAAGAAAGAGAAGAAAAAGGAGGGATGCTGAGAGGGGAGAACACTGCCCATAGATACATTGGTCGAGAGGGTTATAAGCTCGGAACCAAAAACAAGGGAGCAAGAATCCCTCATGATAGGAGTAAGAGAAGGTTCCACTGAACCATTTATATTGATTGGACACAAAGAGCAGATTCTCTAACTTCTCATCATCCCAACCCCCCTACACTCTAGCTGACAGCTCATGGACTGCTCAGGCAGGAATTTGTTCCTGAAGGAGAGCGCCCAACTATGGGGGGGGGGGGTAAGCCCCTTAGCACCTTGTTAAATGCAACACTGGAGTGTGTGGGTAGAGGTTAGGCCCTACAAAAGGCAGTTCTGTATGAAGGATAGAGGGAACTCAGTCAGACTCCCTGAAGGCAAGGCAAGGACAACAGTTTAAGGTTAAGAAGTGCAGAAGCACCAACCAGAAGAAGCTGACGATTAAATGATGCCTGCCCGAGGGAACCTAAAATTTGAGGCCAAGCCATAGAGGGACGGTCTCTTCAGCTGTGAACTGATCAACGTGGCTAAGGAGCCAAGATGTCACCCTTAGGGGCAGTCAGAAAGAGTTCTCTCAGGATAAGAAAAAAGTCCTACTCGTTCCCCTTTACCTTGAGGAAAAAAGATCCGTCCATAGAAGAATGGAAACCAGGACAGGTTTTTTTTTTTCTGGCATAAAGGTGAAAGGAGAGGAACGAGAAGGGAAGGGGAGACGCCGCAGTAGAAGGCCACTGAGGGGAAGGTGGGTGGGTATCAGTATTGAAAGGTGAAGATACAAGAGAAGATCAAGAATGACAGTAGGTACGTAATTTTCATATCTTCCCTTGTCAATCTTCACCATTCATTACTGCTCGCGTGAGTACCAAGCCGGGGGGGATAACAGGTACCCTGAGGGAAAAAGATCCCCAGCCTCCTGTTGGTGGGAAACAGGAGGGGAAGACCCTGGGCTAATCAGGTGAGAAGCCTATGGTAGAGGAGCGCAAGAAGGTGTCCCCTGAGGATGGGGAGACTGAGGAAGCCCCTGCAGAAGTCTCCTAGCTCTGGAGGAAAAAAGACAGGTCCCCCGGAAAGCAGAGCAAATCACCCTATGCCAGGGGTGACGACCTTGATAGACGAAGCCATGCCATCCGTCTAATACAGATCACTATCCCTGCAAACCTGGAAGCCACCTCATTGGTGTCATAAGATGCCCTTGCTTGGTGTCTTACCAGCTCCAGGCCTATAGCAGAAAGGGCAATAGCTTGTCTGGATTGCTCCATATCGGGCATTGATGCTAAGATTTGGGAGAGTATCGACCACAAATGCCTACTGTAGGCAGCATGATGAGCCTGATGTGATGCAATGCATAACAACGCATGACAGGAAGAGAACACTCTTCGCCTCCACCGGTCAAACTGTAGGAATCTGAGTCCGGTGGACGGTCGTGCGCCAAGCGCCGGCACCCAGAGGGAGCTTTTAGGTATGCCAATCCCGAAGGCGGGTTGGGGAGAGTACCTAGAGATCCCGATGGGGCACAATACCTTCTTCTGCAGTCTTCTGGGGCTGGAGAAAGGGCAGCTGGTGACTGCCAGGAACGGATAGATGCCTCCTGGAAGGGAATAGGCCAGGACAGTATCACCAAATGCCGGGCACTGAATTCCAGCATCTGTCGTTCGGTATTGTCTCTCCTAACAAAATATACGTGAAGATCCCTCACCATCCTCGAAAGGAATCGCTGATATTCGGTGAAATCAGCATCGGAGGAGAGATGAGCAGTGGGTTCCTCTCCCTCTCCCTCTGAAGAGGAGGGAAAAGAGGATGATGGAGAGCTTGAATGTCCAGAGGACTCATGCAGCGGTGGGGATAGGCAAAACACCCGCTCATGCATATACCTAACGTATGAGAGGAAGGCTGCTGCAGAGCCTCTGAACGTCCCTCAGGATAACGGGCCAGTAGGACATGGCCGGGGGGTGACTGCAGAGGAATGGGAGAGGGGCATCTACAGCGAGGCAACTGTCCTCTGCTAATGCTCTGAAATCCGGAAAAACGGGGCCTGATCTGGCAGGATCCCGGACAACAAACCAGGTCACAGAACGGAACCCTGGGGATGCAAAGCCTGAAAGAGCCTAGTAGGGGATCCTCCCATGTGACGAACCTGGGGCTGCATGGGTCCAGAAGGGCAGCCCACAGCAATGTCACCAGAAGTGTCCCTGTGGCTCGAGAGGGAAAGACGGGGCCCGGTGCTACGGCTCCTACCTGCCCCCCGAGGGGTGGCAGGTGAAGACCGAGGTGCCTCAACCCGGTCTCTTGACCCCCCCCAGACTCCGAGAACGCCCTCCTCTTCAACCCTATCGACACCTCACCCTGAGGAGGTGCAGCAGCACCGGGATCAGCAGCTGCCACAACCCCTCCCCAGGAGGGAAAGCCCCTTCCTCTGCCTCCAAGCCATCCCGCTCCAGGGACCCCAGACCACCCTCAGCCTGGGAGGCCTCAGGGGAAGACAGCAGAGGAGACAGAGGAATAGGCGCGCTGGGCTGCCTAGCACCTCATCTCACCGGAGACCCTGACTCCGAAGAGTTAGAGTGTCACGATGGGTCCACATCTGAGTCATCGTCCGACGAGGAGGAAGAGACCAGCTGGCCCACAATACTGGCCACCCTGGGGAGTCTCCAGTGAAACGGCACCGCGAACGGCGCCGGTGCCAGCGGCGGCACCAGACAACCCCGGACCCACTGCAACTCAGAAACCCAGCCCTGACTCCCCAATGGCGCCGGCCAGATCCGTGGCAGCGCCCTCAGCAGACTCGGCACCACTAGAAGAGCCAACCAGGCCCACGGCACCACGGGCGGCGCCGAGAGCCAACACTGTGCCACTTCAATCACCGGCGCCGTGATCCGAAACGGCGCCAGAAGGCAGTGTCAAGGGTCCATCGATGCCGGGCCCAGCAGACCTGGGCCTCGACACTGGCGGAGCCTGCACCTATGAGGAGGTGACTGCCGAGGTGGTGTCTTCACCGTGGCCCCGGGAGGGACCCGGCATTCCTCCGACACCACAAAAGAGGCCTTCTCTTCGGCAAGAGAAGATAAGGAGGCCTCCTCCTCTCCAGACCGTATAGGCCTGAGAGGGGACCCGGAGGAAGGGTCTACAGACCTTACCTGGGAATCCCTGGAGCGGCGCAGTCCCCCGAAAGTCAGCGGAGCCTTGCAGATCTTGAACGCGTGGACTTCCAGGACGCGACAGTCCATCGAGAAACAGGCGTCGCACACATCCATATTAATGGTTGGGACCCAGGCAATGGAGACAAACATCATGCCGATCCATGACGGAAAAATGAAGATTACGTACCTACCGTAATTCTTGATCTTCTTGGATGAGTCTCCACCACTCATTCACACTATTGGGATCTGCGCCAGAGGCACTAGGACCCATTGGGAGCAAACTTTTTGCTGGAGGGTTGGCACCAGAGATGGCGCCGCAAGGAGCGGTGCCGCAAGCCCTAGCTCGTGCGGTAACGACTATCTAGGCGTCGACCCTCCAACCGCCTCAGTACCTTTTTTACCAAGGAGGTGCAGCGTAACTAACCTAGAAGGGTAGCCTAACCTAAAAAACGGACATAAGATAGTCCGGACGACCCGTGTAAGAAGGGTCAACAAAGAAGCCTTAACAGCCTAAAGAATTGAGGAAGTGAAGACCTACAAGAAAGGTGAGCTCGGGGGATGGAGGGTGGGCGTGTGAATGAGTGGTGGAGAGTCGTCCAAGAAGATCAAGAATTACGGTAGGTACGTAATTTTCATATCTTCCTGGACACAAGTCTCCACCACTCATTCACACTATTGGGAGAGTACCGAGCTAATAATCCCCCGAGAGGGCGCAGGAGAGACCAAGAGCTCATGTTTCTAGGACAGAAGTCCATTGAGGATAGCTCTGCCAAAGGAAGAATGTCGTCTGGCATGGACATCTAGTGCATAATGTTTAACGAAAGTATGCACTGAGCTCCAGGTGGCCGCATTGCAGATGTCTGCAATGGGCATGCTGCGGATTTCCGCTAGGGATGCCGCGACCGCTCTGGTAGAGGGAGCGTAAACTCTACCCTCCAACTTAACCTGCGCCATGGAATAGCAGTGACGAAGGCACGCCACTAGCCATGATGAGATACATCTGATAGCGACAGGTTGACCCAGCCGGTCTCACTGAAGGAAACGAACAGTTGCTGAGCTTTGCGAAAATCCTTGGTTCTATCTAGACAGAAACGCAAGGCCCTCTTAACATCCAAAGAATGAAGAGAACGTTCTCCTTCATTTTGGAAGTCCACAATATAAGAGGGAAGGACCAAAGGTTGGTTTAGATGAAATTCTGACACAACCTTAGGAAGAAATTTAGGATGAGTACGAAGAACTACTTTGTCCTTATGGAACACAGTATACGGAGGGTCTGTGACCAGGGCATGTATCTCAGAGACCCCATGGCTGAGGTAATGGCCACTAGGAAGGCAGTCTTCCAGGTGAGAAATTTTAGCTCACAGGTAGCCAGAGGTTCAAAGGTTTCAGTGAGCATGTCTAGCACAAGATTAATGTCCCAGGCTGCGACTGGACGTCTTGTAGGAGGTCTGGTATGCAGAATCCCTTAAGAAATCTCTTAACCATAGGTAACTGAGCCAGAGTTAAGGAAATAACGGGTTCATGATACGCTGAAATGGCACTAAGATGAACTTTGACTGTAGACCCGAATTTGAGAGGTCCAAAAGGTACTCCAAAACCTTATCTGGTGGACAGGAAAAGGGATTCAAAGAGGACTTTGCACACCAGAGCGAAAAACGCTTCCACTTGGCTGTGTAAGTTTTGCAGCCAGAAGAATATCTGAAACTCTTCGAGAGACACTGAACCGGTTTACTTCGACCTCTTCAGGAGCCAAGCATGAAGATGAAGTGATCTCAGGTTGGGATAGACCACCGGTCCCTGAGTCAAAAGGTTCACCTGCAGGGGAAGTGGTCTCGGAGGAACTGCCAACATATTGTTGAGTAGTGGAAACCACAGCTGCCGAGGCCTAAAGGGAGCAATGAGAATCATTTTGTCCCCCCTGGGATTCAAACTTGAGGAGTACCCTCTGAATTAGAGGAACAGGCGGAAAGGCGGAAAGAAATCGTTTTGTCCACCGCAGCCTGAACTCATCCTGACAGAAAATGCCAGGCCCTGGATTTCTGGAGCAGAAGAGAGGCAGTTTTGCGTTGAGCGGGGATGCAAAAGGTCCAAGTTTGGAGTTCCCCACTCTTCGAATAGTGACTGAACTATGGTTGAGTCAAGAGACCACTCGTGAGGGTCTGTCTCTGTTCTGCTGAGACGGTCTGCCAGTTCATTCTGAACATCTAGTAAATACACCGCTTGAATTAGATCCTCGTGCTCCAAGCACCATTCCCATACCCTCATTGCTTCTCTGCACAAGGGGTAAGAGTGAGCCCCGCCCTGCTTGTTGATGTAATACATCACTGCTTTGTTGTCCGTTTGAAGGAGAATGTTCTTGAGACACAAAATGTCCTTCAAAGCTCGGACCGCATAAAGGATGGCTCTCATTTCTAGGACGTTTATGTGGAGCTGGGACTCGACTTGAGTCCACGCACCTTGAGTGTGGAGAGCCTGACAGTGAGCTCCCCACCCCATTAAGGATGCGTCCGTGGTAATGGAGATCTGATGGTCCAGAGGAGCAAAGGGATACCCCTCCAGGAGATTGCTCTCCTGAGACCACCAGGTGAGTGACCTCCTTAAAGGTTCTGTCACCTTGATGAGATAGGACTGCAGTTGAGTGGTTGGGGACCACTGAGTACTGAGCATCCACTGAGTGGTTCTCATGTGCAGACGTGTTAGTGGTACAGTGAACACTGAGGATGCCATGAGGCCTAGCATCCGTTGCATCGAGAGAGCTGTGACTGAGCTGTTTTCCCCCGATGTGACGGGCCATCTGAAGGATATCGTTCCTCCTGTCTTCTGGAAGAAAAGCCTTCACACAGGAGGTGTCCAGAAGAGTCCCTATAAAAAGGAGCCTCTGTGAGGGCTGCAGTTGCGATTTCTTGAGGTTGAGCAGAACTCCCATGGACGTAAGGAAGCGCGAGGCCGTCTCCATGGTGTCCAGAGTCCCTTGCCTGGAAGGGCTTGTTAGAAGCCAATCGTCCAGATATGGAAACACCTGAATTCCGACCTTTCTGAGGTGCGCTGCGAGAACTGCACAACATTTTGTAAAGACTCGAGGCGCCGAGGATAGCCCAAAGGGCAGGGACTCTGAACTGATAGTGCTATCCCAGAGCCACAAACCTCAGGAATTTGTGATGCCTCGGTGAACAGAAATGTGCTGGTAAGCGCCCTGCATATCTAGGGAGGCTAACCAGTTGTGTTATGGAGCAGAGGTAACAGGGTTCCCACAGAAATCATTTTGAATTTCTCCTTGGGGAGAAATTTGTTTAGCTCTGAGATCTAGAATGGAGCGATTCCGCGGACTTCTTTGGAACCAGAAAGTAATGGAGAGAACCTCGGGTTTCGCTGGTGCAGTGGCACCACTTACTGCCCTGTTGTTCAGAAGACCTAATCTCGCGCAGAAGGTCTGACTGAAGGATTGACAGTCTGGGCTGTCGCTTGGGGAGATCCGGAGGGGTCTCCACAAGATTGAGTGAATACCTCGTGAATTATCCGAAAGACCCATTTGTCTGAGGTTATGGACTTCCACTGGTTGTAGAACTGCATCAGACGACCTCCCACCGGAGAGGAAAAGTCCACCTCGGGCAGCTGAGATGGAACTTGGGCCGGCAATTCATAAGGTAGCGCTGGGCGCTTTGGGCCCTTGCGCTTTCTGTTGCGCCTTCTTTTGAGGTTGGGCAGGTTGGTTCTTATGGAAACTTCCTCTGCCTTTGCCTCGAAAGGACTGGCGATTATGAAACTGACGTTTACTGGCATGCCCTCGAGAGGGGGCAGGAGGGGGCCGAGCCACCTTAATGGCTGACCTAGTCTTTTGTGTAGCTTCTAGAGCTTGCTCTACCTGAGGACCAAAAAGATATGCACCGTCAAAGGGCAATGCCATCACCTGCTGCTGCTCGTTATTCGAAAAGCCCGAAGTGCGCAGCCAGGAATGACGCTGGGTGCAAATACTAGCAGCCGCTGAACGGGAAGCAGTGTCAAAAGCATCCATGGCTGCTTTAACCTGCTGGTTATTAGATTCAATACCTCTGGTAATGGTTTGAAGAAGCTCTGGCTTTGAGTCCGACTCTGGTAGGGCTTCAACCATCTGTTTAATAGAAAGCCACAGGATATACTCATACTGAGAAAAATAGCCTTGGTAACTGGCAATACGCATACTTAGAGTAGAAGCAGCAAAGACTCTCTTACCTAAGGTGTCAATCTTACGAGATTCTTTGTTAATAGGTCCAGCTGTAGTAGCTTGAGGAAGAACAACCTTATCATTCTCTGCCAGGACTACAATAGGATCCGCAAAGGCTTGAGATGCCAAAATGGGACGATCCTTGGGGGCTGAATATTTCCTATCAATGGATTTAGCCACCGAAGGGGTAAGAGCAGGATTATTCCATACTATTTCAGACAGCGTCTCGAATGAAGGCTGAATCGGAGGAGTCAAATCCGTAGGGATCTCCGAAGGCATGAAGATACTGGAGTCTCAACAACTTCCCAGGATCGATGTCTGTAGTCTGGAGAGAAAGTGTGGAACTCAGATTTTTCAACAGAGACTTAAAGGATAGGTCCTCGACCACAGGCTCTGTAGCAGTAATAGATCCTGCTTCGTCCACTTCATCACCCAACCGAAGGTCTGGGTCAGGCTCAACGTCATCTCCTGACAGTCCAGGAGGGACTGTATGGACAGGAAAGGAATGAAATTCAGAAGAGGAGGAAGAAGGAAACAAGTGAAAAGAGGAGTCCCCGGAAGCTGCCGGCGCCAAGGAGGCGCACGGCACCGAGAACGACGCCGCGAGGCCACGCAGCGCCGAGAAGCCGCACGGTGCCGAGGACGGCGCTGAGAAGCCGCACGGTGCCGAGGACGGCACCGAGCGCAGCATCGACGCCAAAGACGGCGCCAAAAGGCCACACGACGCCGAGGGCGCCGCAAACACTCCCAGACTCCGAAAAACAGGTTTTGAAGGAAGAAGAGCAGGAGATAAGGGCATCGGTGTAGCCCCCTGCGCCGCAGCCATGTGAAGGGGGGAAACACCTAAGCGCGGAGTCGACGGCACCGAAGAAGGTGTGGCGCAACCAGGAAGGTCCAACTGCCCTACCTGGTCGCCCAGAGAGCCCCAAGGCCCACGAGCGACCGAGCCAGGCAGCCGAACCAACCTCTGAGCCCATTGCTCTATAAGAGCGGCCCACTGATGAAACTGCTCATCTGAAGACCTACCTGCGGGCGGGGTAGGGCTCAGATGTCGAAGCCATCGGCTACCAGAAGCAGAGGTTGGCGACTCCAAAGGAGGAGACAAGCAACTAGCCCCGATAACCGAGCGTCTACGCGCAGACATATCAGAGGGCGACCTCAAGTCATCTCTTTTTAGACCTGCGGGCCGAAGAAGAGCTCGAGGCCGAACGGTGCCGAGAGTGCGACCGTTTATTTTTATGTTTCGGGACCGCCCATCCACTGGACTGTCGCTGTCAGACACTCTCCAGAGAAGGCGGCGGACCGACCCAGCCCGACTGACTGAACAGTTTACATACGAAGTCTCCCTACCGTCACCTGACCTGCTCATGGTCGACTCTGTCAAGGTAGGCTGAGACTTCTTTATAGTATTTATTTTAAAAATAAGAATAAATTTAAGTGATACTGTATCGAGATAATACTACAAAATAATAAAAAAACTGAAAACTATGCTGCTAGTTTGAAGTTTGACTCCCGACAGGCGAGCGATGTCGTCACTGAAGTGCACTCGACGGCGGGAAAAAAGGAACTGAGGCAGTTGGAGGGTCGACGCCGAGACAGTAGTTACCGCACGAGCTAGATCTCACGGCGCCATCTCTGGTGCCGACCCTCCAGCAAAATGTTTGCTCCCGATGGGTCCTAGTGCCTCCGGCGCAGATCCCAATAGTGTGAATGAGTGGTGGAGACTTATGTCCAGGAAGATATGCCAGCCACAGGAGCACTGATGCATAGGGGTATGGCCCGCCTTCGACTTGCATTTTGCCCCCGAACATGACATGATGCAAAACAATTAAGGCAAAAAAGCACAGCTCTCGGCGTTGTCTAATATCAGAGAAAAAAAACAGAATGGTCTTACCACTGATGACGTTGAGAAAATGCAGGATGAAGGAGAAGTCTGAAATACGGCGTCAATAAACGGCAACTAGGCCTAGTGGTGTACTGTTAATTCTACCGCACAGCAGGTGCAGCCTCGACGGCAAGAGAAACAATTGAGATGGAGTAGTGCACACCTAACGCGCCTCACAAGATGACGCATGTTGCTCCTGGTGAGGGCGCTGTTGGAGCAGACTCCAAAACAAAAATAAAAAATAAAAATCTCCCGTAGTGGGTGCGCGCCTCCGGCACTAACCAAAGCAGTAATGAATGGTGAAGACTGACAAGGGAAGATCTACTGTTACAGGTGAGTAACCTGTTCTCCAGGAGGAGGGAGGCAAGGCGCACACCCCCTACTTATGAAACAGAGACTGGAGAACTGAAGCCCCAAAACCAGCACCCCGGCATGACTCAAGGTCAATGTGGTAGTGGGTGATAAAGGTGTTTCCTGACTTCCAGGTAGCAGCCCGGCAGATCTCCTGGATAGGGATGTCCCTGGAAGCATCAACCGATGCAGCAGTATGGTGGGTTGAATGAGCTCTTATCCCTCTGCGTGGCTCCTTGCCAGCCAACCCATAGCACAGACCTATGCATGATGTAATCTATCTTGCTATGGTCCATTTGGCTGCACATCTGCCAGAAGCGGCTTCAGCGTAGGTGACAAAAAGCTGACAAACCTCTCTGCGAATTTCTACCTTCCTTCTTATAATGGGAGAGAGAACATCTCAGGTCCAAAGTATGAACCCTGTACTCTGCGTCTGAGGTGTAATTAGGGTAGTATCCCAGCACAGTCAACACCTGGTTAAGGTGAAACACTGACACCACCTTCAGAAGAAATTTTGGGTGGAGCGCAGGCCAAATTTGTCCCTGTGAAAGACCAGAGTCCTCCAAAAGCGCCTGGAGCTCACCTGTCCTTCTGTCTGACGTGGCAGCCATCAGGAAGGCCTTCTTCCATGACAGGTAAGACAGTTCACACTTGTGCATGGGTTCAAATGGCTTACCCATGAGCTTTGCCAAAACCAGCAGCAGATCCCACGGAGGTGGAGGTTCACGCACTGGAGGGGATACGTGATCCACACCTTTGAAGAAGCGCCCGGTCACTGTCTCCTGTGCCAATGTCGGCTGACCAGCCTGCACCCGGTAAGCGGAAATGGCTGCCTGGTGCACCCTAAGGGTCGATGACCATAGACCACCTTTGGAGAGAGACCAATGCTAGTCCAGAATGTTGGCCACAGAACAGGATAAGGGGTCCAAACCCTAACCCTGACATCAAATGGAAAATCTCTTCCATTTGAAGGCATAACATTTCCTGGTCGATTCCTTTCGGGATGCCTCCACCACGGTGTAGACATCTTCAGAAAGACCCAAAGCCTGGAACTCTAGCCGCTCAGGTACCAGGCTGTGAGGTGCAGGGATTGAAGGTCCGGATGGAAGACCTTCCCCTGGTTCACAGATATCAGGTCCTGGCGTGTACAAAGCCACTCCGGGGGCCTGCAGCTGAGGCTGAGGAGATCTGGATACCAGAACTGGCATGGCCAGTCTGGGGCTACCAGCATCACCTTTGCCTTATCCCTCCTCACCTTGGGTAACACCTTGTGGATCAAGGGAAATGGTGGGAAGATGCAGAGGAGGCCTGGGGTCCATGGTCTCGAGAAGGCATCCTCTTGCAGCGTGCCCTGCTGAGGGGGGGCGGCATGATACAGGCTCAGCTTGGTGTTTTCCCTAGAGGCATACAGGTCCACCATCGATGTGCCCCAACAGGAGAACAGGCTGTAAGCTACCTCTGGATGGAAAGACCACTCGTGGGATGTCTGGCCTATGCGGCTGACAGCATCCACCAGCTGGTTCAAGGCTCCTGCCACATGGATGGCTAGAAGATCCACCTCCAACCGGCTTACTAAGGTCCAGATGCGAAGCACCTCCTTACACAGCAGACGGGAGTGCGCACCACCCTGTTTGTTGAGGTAGTACATGGTCGTGGTATTGTCCGTCTGGACTTGAACCACTTGACCCTGGAGCTGAAGAGCGAAAGCTAACAGGGCCAGTCTGACTGCTCTGAGCTCCAACAGGTTGACGTGGCATCGGGACACCTCGGGGGTCCAGAATCCACGGGCTCTGTTGTCCCCCATGTGGGTTTCCTAGCCCATGAGAGAGGCATCGGTTGTGAGGACGACCATCAGCTTGGGGCGGACAAATGGGATCCCTTCCTGCAACCAGTCTGGGGCGGTCCACCACTGGAGAGCGTCCCACATCTTCTGGGTTACAGTGATCAGCTAGTCGAAGTGACCGTGGCGCTGAGTCCACCGAGCGGCCAGCTCCCATTGAATGTGGAGCATGTGCAACCTGGCCCAACAGACCACAGAGGTCCACGCCACCACATAACCCAGAAGGCGCAGAAAGTCCTGGGCAGGGCGCAAGTGCCAACTAGAAATGACTGGGCAAAGGAGGAAAGAACCTCCACCCTGTCTGCCGGGAGCCGAGTTCTGGCCCATCACCCAAGAAGGCACGAGTTCCGACTTGGCCTCGTAGATCAGGAGGCCGAGTTGGGAGCAGGTTTGGAAGGCCAGATCTCTGGACCTCTCCACCTCCTGATGGGTGAAACCTGCTAAGAGCCAATCATCGAGATAAGGGTAGATTCTGATTCCTTGACGCTGAAGGTGGGCTGCCACCACTGCAATGCATTTGGTGAAGACCCGTGGGGCCGATGACAGGCCAAACGACCCTGAAGCGGAAAAAACGCTGATGGGATGGACGGATTGGGATGTGAAAGAACGTGTCCTGTAGATTCAGTGAACAGAACCACATGTTTCACTCCAGGGATGGTATGATCTGGTTCAGAGTGACCATCCGAAAGGTGCAAGACCTGAGAAACTGATTCAGGTCGTGGAGATCTAGAATGGGGTGCCAACCCCCTGTCCGCTTGGGCACCAGGAAGTACCTGGAGACAAAGCCTGGGTCTGTTGGAGAATCCAGCACTGGAGCTACTGCCTCCTTGCAGAGGAGCTGAGCTACGTCGTCTCAAAGAGCTAACTGGGCGTATGTGGAAATCCATTCCTTCCGAGGGGCGGCTTGGCTGGAAGGGTACTGCTCGAATTCCAGAGGCAGACCCTGACTGACCACTTCAAGAACTCACTTCTCCAAAGTGATAGCAGACCAAACGGAAAGGAAATGGCGGAGCTGACCCCCTACGGGAGGACCCAGATCTGGCGTGACGGGTATAGGGCTGGCAACTCCCAACCCATCACTGAGCAGGCTTACAGGAGGAGGAGGAGGCTCCAGGACCTGAGCCTCTGCCTCCTTTGCAGGCCTGTAGGGGTCCAGGCTTGGGCCGAGAGCACCAAGCTTGAACCTGCTGCTGATGTTGATGCTGCTGACCTTCTTGGTAGGAGGGCTGCCAAACCGTAGGGGAAGAATTCCGGAAGGGCTTCTTCTTCTTCTGCTGGTTCTTGCCCAAAGAACCCTTGGCAGAAGTGGCGTCGGACTGCTCTATGCACTGTAGGTGACCAGCCACTTCTGGACTGAACAGGTCTGTCCCCAGGAAAGGTACATCAGCCAACTTGTGCTGAGTATCCACCGGGAAGGAGGAAAGCCTCAGCCAAGCCCTGCGGCGAGAGGCCACTGTGGTGGCCATCGAACAGGCACAAGAATCTCCTATGTCCAGGGCCATCTGGAGCTGCTGTTTGGCAACAGCATGGCCCTGATCAAAAACCTGTTTGACCATGGTCTGTATGTCCGCAGGGCGATGAGGGAGGACTTCGTCTAATGACCCATGAAGGGCATGAGAGAAGTGTGCCATAATGACTGTCGAGCTGGCCTGATGAAGGCCCAAGGAAGAGGCCGCACAGACCTTTCAGGCAGTGTGGTCCACATTTTTGGACTCTTTGTCTGGAGGTCGGTCAGTGTCGGCCGAACTACCAGTACGTCTGAATACGGATGCTGTCACCAGGCTCTTGGCCGAAGGGTGCTCCGTGAACCCCGCAAGGGACCCTATGGGCACCGCATACTTGTGGGCCATGCGGGCAGATGGTGCTGGGCATGAGGCAGGGCACTGCCAAAGTTCAAATGCTGGGCCAACGATGGCTTCGGCCACTGGAAAGGCCTCCATCAGGGTATCCCCTCACTTCAAAATATCAGAGAGAGGGTACTCTGCCTTTTTTTTGGATAGGTTCCAGGGGCATCCTGGTGGAGTCGGAAATGAAACGGAGAATCCCTTGGAAGGAGGAAGGGCCTTCCTCCATCCCCGTGCCAACAGACGATTTGTCATCCCCCAGATGCGAGTGGAGCCCGGTGACATCCAGGTCCGAAGAGTCGTGATACAGTGGTCTACCACCTAAATCACCCTCGATCCTCTGAGGGAGGTCCGGGGTGACCGTAACCGTCAGACGTCAGGGAAGGCCAGTGTCTAGTCGGTCCTCTTTCAAGGGAGCCCCTCCCTTAGGCTGTTTAAGGGGAGAGACCGCGATAGGCCGAACTGGAAGACAGGCCGGCCCCACAGGTGGACAAACCAGGGACTTCAGTTCCAGAGGGGGTTCGGCTTCGGCCTGGGAGGCGAAAGCCAAGTAATGGTCGGGGTGGGCGGCAGAGCCAGCTTTTGCCCAGTCAGGATCAGCTGTTGCCACATAAGATCCTCATAGCGCCGACGGAGCCTCTCTTCATCCGAGGACTAGGACCTGTGGTGTTACCTCCTCTTCGTTCGGCCGAGGGGGTCCTGGACCGTGACCTAGATCGCGAAGGCTGACTCGGTCGATCAGGAGACACCAGTGGGATCGGTGAAACCCTCGGGTCTGGAACTGGGTCCTTGATGGGGACACCAGCGGGCTGGGTCTCCTCATCCGGAAATACCAGGACCAGAGTCTGTTCTAGTGAGCCATCGACACCAGTCGGCGACACAGGGTATATTGGATCGAGGATAATTTCAACCTCATCGGCCACTTCCTCAGTCCCCTAGCCAGAAGGAAGATCCGTGAAGCCGGCGGCGGAGGATGCGATCTCAACCGAGGTCGAGACTGCGTGTTTCTGGGACTCTGACCTTTCTCAGTCCCAAGAACGTCTTTGCCAAGATGAAGACAACGGGTCCTTATCCCTCTTCTGAGAGTGGGAGGAGTGCAAGCCCAAGAACGCCACTCCCCGGGTGAGGAGAGACTGGCACATCTCCTTAAAGGATCCTGTGAAGGTGGAGCCCAAATTCAGCAGGACGAAGAAGCTTCAATTGACTGAAGTGCAAGTGGCTTCTTCCTCGAATGCCTTCATCTGTTCCAGCTGATCAGCGAAGCCCGCGGCCACAGAAACCGCCCACTTAGCCTCCTTAGACTTCACCAGAGGTTTCCTTTTTTCTGGTTTCCACAGCTTCAGGCATGCCTTGTGGTTGTTCAGGATGTTGGGATGGAAGGCCAAGCAAAAGCTACACAACGAGGTGTCATGGCCAACACCTAGGCAGTAGACGCACGTGAGGTGGGGATCGGTGCGCGACATCTTCTGGCCACATGGACACCAGAGAAATCCCAGGGAAGATTTCTCCTCCATGATCGATGCTGCAAACACGCCGTCGCTAACTTGAACAAGTCTGAGCTTCCGTATAACCTATAGTTTGAAAGCCAGGGCCTATGAAATGCAAGAGCACGAGGGAGGCAGCCTGTAGCTTCCAGTGGAAAGGAAGATCTGGCGTCATGGGGCAGAGCCGAGGTATATACCACCCGGGTGGGTGGGAGGAGCCAGCTTGAAGACTTCCGGCAGATTTAAAGGGGAAAAGGACAATGCCAAACAGTGTGGATGAACAACATATCCACGCTCCTAGAAGAAAAAGTTACTTACCATAGTAATCTTGTTTCTCCCAGGGGATATTCCAACATTCATAACTCTTCTGCAGTGTTCCTTTAAGCACAGATCTGTCTGGAGATGGAACATTGTGCTAATGATTGAACCATTGGCTTGTGTCACTTTTTCAAATGCTGCCACCTATCAACTGCCTTCATTCTAATCCTCAGATTTCGCAGACACCTGGAAAAACAGGGCCCAAAAGAAATGAATAATTATCTATAAATTTAGTAACCATAAACCTCCCATAACTAACCTCCAACTGGAGGAAAAAAATACTTTAAACAACACAGTTCCCAATGTCAGAAACACCTGAAAGGGTGAAAAGACCAGCTGAAAATATAGTTTCAAAGTGAAAAGCTAGAATGTGGCATACATGCCCTTTAAGTAACACCGTATGGAGTGCAGAGGCCACTGGCTCTGGCAGGGGAGGCAGGGTGGAGAGTTATGAATATTTGAGTATCCCCTGGGAGAAACAAGATTACTATGGCAAGTAACTTTTTCTTCTCACCCCAGGAATACTCCCAATATTCCTAACTCTTCTACAGACTAAGAAGCAGTATCTTTGGAGGTGGGCACAGAACCTGTTTTGGAAACCGGGTCTGCAGGACAGCTGTACCAAACCTGGCATCAGCCCTAGCCTGCATATCCAGGCTGTAGTACTTGGTAAATGTGTGAACTGTTCTCCAGGTAGCTGCTTTACAGATATCCACCAAGGGAACATCCCTGGAGGTTGCCAGAGTGGCAGCTGTACCCCTTGTGGAGTGGGCTCTGAGCCCTGCTGGTGCTTCCTTGCCTGCTTTCGAATAGCAAAACTGGATACACTGGACAATCCAATGAAAAATGGACCTTTTAGATGCTGGGTTACCCTTTCCCACATCCCCATAAGTCAGGAATAGTTGCTTCTTTTCCTGCCTATGGGACTTAGTGGATGTCATGTAGTAGCTCAAAACTCTCTTGATATCAAGGCTATGTAACCTGCGTTCACCAGAGCATGAATGTTCAGTGAAGAACACTGGCAGAGTGATAGTTTGATTCAGGTGAAAGACTGAAACCACTTTAGGGAAGAATTTCCTGTTAGTTCTGAGGACAACTTTATCCCTGTGAAAGAAGATGTAATCCTGCTCAATGCATAGGGCCTGAAGTTCACCGATTCATGTGGCTCAAGTGATGGCCACTAAAAATACTGTTTTCAGCCTGGTGGCACAGAGGGTTGAGGCGCTGGATGCTACACCTCGCGCCATGCAGGCGACACGGGTTCGGGAACGAGCCCGGAGCTCCGGGGTCGGCAGGGGAGAGAGGATCGAGCATCCGGAGGACTGCTCTCCTTTCTCAGGGAGGGATCCAGGGGCCCCGGTGGAGACTGTCAGCACTGCGATACACAGGGGCTTGAAAAATGGGGAAGATGTGGGCGCTGTCTTCCGGACGTAAGTGGCAGTGCCCACGTCGCAGGCTGAACAGCACTGCACATCCCACATCTGGGGCATAACTAGGGGAAGAAAACATCCCTCCTGCCGGACAGGTGACGGCTCCTCCAGTGCCAACGCCGCCACACGACCAACGCTGGTTCCTCACCACTGCCCCCTCTACCTCTCTGGAGGTCGTAGCACCCTCCCGAGCCTCTGGGTGGGGGATCGTAACTAACTTGAAGATGGTGGGGAACACAGTGGTCAGTACAGTGGTCACGGCGAGAGAGGCAACCCGAGAGAGTTTCGGTTGGCAGGGCAAGGAAAAAGAGTTGGAAAAAAAAAATACTGTTTTCCATGTAACTTACTTTAGTGGTACTGAAGACATGAGTTCAAAGGGGAACCCATGAGTTTGGTAATACAGATGTTTAGGTCCCAAGCTGGCACTGGTTCCCTGACCAGTGGATGCAGGTGGGATAGGCCTTTAAAGAACCTTTTAAAGATGGGGTTCGATGCCATAGAGGTAGTCTTACCTGCTGAGGTATAAGCAGAGACTAAAGTCAAGCTTCAGGGAAGAGGGCTGCAGGCCCAAAGAATGCAAGAAAATTAGGCAGTCCAGCATAAATGACACTCCTGCCTGTACTGGTACTATATGCCTGGTGGAACACCAGTTAGAAAATCTTTTCTATTTTGCAGCATAGGTTTTCTTTGTAGAGGGTTTCCCATACCCCCTTAAGATGTCTGATACCCCTTCAGAGAGGTGTAAGCCAGCGTACTCTAGGTCCTCAAGAGCCATGCCTCGAGTCTGAGTGACCTGAGGTTCGGGTATAGGAGCCTCCCCTGATTGGAGGTCGGCAGATTGTGCCTCCTGGGAAGGTGTATTGGTGTGTCCTCTGACATGGAGAGCAGTTGGGAGTACCACGGCTGTCAGGCCCAGGCTGGGGCTATCAGTATCATTGTGGCCAGCTGAAGCCAGAGCTTGAGCAGTACCCTGTACACCAAAGGAAATGGAGGGAAGGCAGATAGGTACTTCCCTGACCAGTGTAGGATGAGGGCATCCAGGGGCACTGTGCCCACTGCTGGACGCCTGCAACAGTACTGTGGGATGTGGTGACTTTCATGGGATACAAAGAGATCCATCTCTGGAGTAGCCCACCTTTTAAAAATCACTTCCACCACCTGTCTGTTTAAGGACCATTCATGATGGGCCTGGCTGATTCGACTTAAGGCATCTGCTAGGGTATTGTCCTTCCTTGGCAGATGAATGGCCTGAAGAGAAACTCCTAGGGAGTAGGCCAGAGTCCAGACTCGCACAGCTTCTGTGCAGAGAGGATCTGATCTTGTACCCCCATGTTTATGCAGTACATAGTGGTGGTACTGTCTGTTCTGACTTGTACCACCTTTCCCTGGATCAGTGGTGTGAAAGCTTGCATTGTTAGGAACACTGCCCTGAGCTCTAACAGATTGATATGCTGGAGAGACTCCGTACTTGACCAAGTGCCCTGGGTAGTGTGCTCTCCCAGATGGGCACCCCATCCTAACAGTGACACATCTGTTGTGAGAATTGCAGAAGGAAGCTCTTTTTGGAAGGGAACCCCTTCTCTGAGGTTGGCTTCCTCCTTCCACCACGGAAGGGCCAAGATTAAAATTTTTGTTGCTGGGACCAATTTTGAGATAGAGTCTCTTCTCTGAGACCAATGAGCCCTTAGGTGGAACTGAATGTCTCATCTGAAACCTGGAACACAGGACTGTGCCTGTGGCAGCTGCCATGTGTCCCAGGAGCTGAAGAAACTGTTGTGTGGTTCTTGGCACATTCAGCTTGAAAGAACCTGCTAGTTGCATAATGCTTTTTACCCTGTCCAGTGGTAAGAAAGCTCTGCCCTCTCTGGTATTTAGTTCTGCTCCTATGAACTGCAGAACTTGTGTGGGAAGAAGAACTGATTTCTTTAAATTTAACAGAAACACCAAGAACTCCAGAAGTAGTTGGGTGAGTTTTAAGTGTTCCTTTAGCTGTTGTGGTGACTTTCCCACTACTAGCCAGTCGTCCAGGTAGGGAAACACTGTACACCTTGCCTTCGCAAGTGTGCCACAACTACTGCCAGACACTTTGTGAACACACTTGGAGCTGAGGTGAGACCGAATGGCAGGGCTGAGAACTGACAGTGACCTGAAGGGAGTCTGAATCTGAGATACTTTCTGTGAGACTCCCTTATGGGGATGTGGAAATAAGCATCTTTTAGGTCCAGAGATGCCAGCCAGTCCTCTTTTTGGGGTGCTGGCAGGATCAGAGACAGTGTCACCATTTTGAATGTTGGTTTTGATAAGTGCCTGTTTAGCACCCCTAGGCCTAAGACAGGCCCTGCAACTCCCCATTTTTCTTTGGTGTAAGAAAGTATCTTGAGTATAGCCCCTTTCCCCTGTGCTGTGCAGGCACTGGTTCCACTGCTTTTAACAGTAGCAGGTTTTGAACTTCCTTTTCCAATAGCTTTTTCTCCACAATGGAGGCTGGTCTGAAGACTCTTGTTCTTAGAGAGGGGAAGGACTTGAAGTTTAGGGACAATCCCTGACCCACTATCTCCAGGACCCACTTGTCTGTGGTGATATTTTTCCAGGCATGGAAATAACAGGTCAGTCTTCCCCTTACTGGAAGAAGGGAGGTGGCCAGGGAGAATGAGTCAGGGGTCCTGCTTGCTTGGGGCTGAGAGTGGGAGCCACGCCTAGCACCCCTCCTGCTCCTACCTCTAAAATACCCTTGGTGGGGATACTGAGGTACCTGGGGTACAGCCATGGCCTGATAAAAAGGCCTGGAGTAAAACTGTCTGCCCCTGCCTCCCCCTATTGTAAGGCCTTCTGGATGGAGAGGAATTTTCTTTGGCCGAATTACTCCTGTAAGTGTCCTTGTATTCATCGACCTTCTTCATGTAGGTCTCTGTATGGATCCAAAAAGGGAATTACCCTCCACTGGGAAGTCCGGAGCTTTGTCTGGGTGTCCTGTGTGAGGTTTGTGGCTCTTAACCAGGCAAACCTCCTTTAAGCTATTGTACTGGCCATCCACCTGGCAGCAGTGTCACTGGAGTTTGCTGCCATTTGAAACTGGTATTTGGCAGCTTCCATGTCAGATCTAGCAGTTTCAGTCAAGTCTGCTGATAGGCTCGCTGGGGCTTTATCAGCCATAGCCAACAAAGACTGCCAAAGCGTTTTCTGATATTGGACCGAATAGGCCTGAAGGTTAGCCTGCCTGATAGCCAAAGAGGCTGACAAGTAGCCCCTTCTGGCCATGCTGTCAATTTTACGTGAGTCCCTCTTTGGGGAGGGGGTGAGAGGCCAGAGGGACTTTTGCCTTATCACAGGCTGCAGCCTGCACCACCCCTTGGTGGTCAGGATGTGAATAAAAAAATTCAGCCCCTTCTCTGTCAAGCTGATACTTTTTATCCAGCCTTTTATCTAAAGGCAGGACAGACCCAGGTGTCTGGAGGAGCTTGAGTGAATCCCTTTTAAAGAATTTATTTACAGGGAGTAACAGCTTTTTGGTGGGTGTTAAGCCCATCATTTCAAGGTACTCAGCTTCCTCCTCATCTTCTATCACTTCTGGGGTAGAGATGTCCAAAGCATCAACAATTTTCCTAACAAAGGAAAAACGTGAAGAATAGTCTTCAGAAGACCTGGGAGGAGAGCCAAACTCCTGCTCATGGGAGACCTCAGGCTCTATAGGCTCTCCCTCCTCCTCACCATAATCCTCCCGCAGAGGAAAAGATTGGTTAGCATCGGCAAGGGTCTGGGACTGGGGGCTGCTGATCAGCAGGCAACAGACTTTGCAAGGCTTGTAAAACTTTAAATGCCTGTGCTATTTCAAGAGGAGAAGACATGACAGGCGGCACCAGAGAAGTCCCCTTAGGCTGAGCAGCAGGAGGTTCAGTGTGCTTAGTCTTTTTAGCTGGAACTGGACAGCTGGCCGGCTCAGCTGTTCTTTTTGTACCTATATCAGGGGCAGAAGTAAGGGGATCTGTGGTTTCACCCACAACCCCAGAGAGTATTGGCTGGTCAGAGCCAGAAGGACCCTTAGGTGGAGGCAAGTTTTTCCTTCACCCTTTCCAGACGTTTTTTCATGCGTCTTTTCAGGAAAGGTTTTACAGACCTCACAGTCTGTATTTAAATGATCATAGCCAAGGCAGATAACACAAGAACTGTGTTTATCTGTCTTGGCAAAGAACTTTCCACATTCTGTGCAGTTTCCGAAACCGGGTTCACCAGTCTTTTTCCTTGGTTTTTCTGACATCTTCAAAAAAAAAAAAAAAAAACACAAAAAACAGCAATCACAATAAAACTAAAATATTTTTAAAACACATTTATTGGTTGCTGTTGGGTCAAGAATCGATCGGAAAACCAAGCGGAACCGGGAACTGATAGGACTGGAACTAGTATTAGCAGTTCGGTAAGCGATAAAAGCAGTTACATAAAGATATTTAAAATAAGTTTTATTTACTAGAAAAAACTAAAGTAAGGGGGAAAACAAAACCTCCCGCTAAGGCTAAAAAAGTCCTACTTTCTCACAGGTTATACCGAACCATGAGAAACTCAGAAAATGAAGTAATTTAACTGAAAAAAACTAACGGTTAATAAACTAAACAAGAGATAAGGGCAGCAGTTGAAAGTAAAATAAAAGTAGCATACTTATGTTTATTTTCAAAGTGTTTTAAGGTGAGATGATGAAGAGAAAATCTCCGAGCGTCTTGTCTTAATAGGTGGAGAGAGAAATCTGAGGGTTAGAATGTAGGCAGTTGATAGGTGGCAGCATTTGAAAAAGTGGCACGAGCCAATAATTTTATCATTAGCACAACGTTCCATCTCCAGGCAGATCTGGCTTAAAGGCACACTGCAGAAGAGTTAGGAATATTGGAGTATTCCTGGGGTGAGAATGCCAGTACAGTGGTCCACTCATGAGGACTAGAGACAAATGCTGGGCCAACTTCAAGGTCACAATGAACCAGGACATATTTCAGCAATACAGGCTGCTCAGAAATGAATGCAAAAAGGCGATTAGGGCTGCCAAAAATAAATTTTGTAAATCTGCCTTACGGAATTCAGCTAAGGACCCTAGGAATTTCTGGAGGAACATTAAAAACGTAGTGAGTGGCTCCTCCAATTGTGAGGCCCCTGACCTGATTATCAATGGTGCTAGCTGTAATAATCCACTAACCATCGCCAATGCATTTAACTCACATTTCTCGGACCTGTTCGCCTTCACCTTTCTATTCTCCTCTAATGGATGTGATAGTCCTGTCCAGGTCCATCCGCCTCAACTGCCCCCCCGTTATTCTACTTTAAGGCTATGACAGCACACGAGATGCAGAAATTGCTCTCTAGTCTGTCCCCCTTTTCCAGTGCTGGCCATGATGGTATGGAGCCAAAGCTCCTCCGTCTTGCTGCTGCCTCTGTTGCCTCTCCTGTGACCCATATAGTCAACTTGTCCTTCGCCTCTGGGGTTATCCCTGACCTACGAAAGGTGGCGAGGGTTGTCCCTGTTCTCAAACAGGGCAACCATAGGATTCTTGACAACTATTGGCCGTGAGGGTTGTTCCTGTTCTCAAACAGGGCAACCACAGGATTCTTGACAACTATCGGTCGATTCCCATTTTGTCTGCTATCAGTAAGCTTCTCGAGAAAGTTGTGGCTGGGCAACTTAAGGAGTATATTCAGTCTCATGAGCTACTGTCTCCCTCACAGCATGGCTTTTGTAAAGGGCACAGTACATCCTCTGCCCTGGTCGCTGTCACTTCTGGGATCAGGGCTGCTATGGACCAGGGCAGACTCTCTCTGGTGCCATCTTTATTGATCCCTCCAAGGCCTTTGACCTAGCTGACCATGTCCTATTCTGCTCTTAACTTAGGTCTTTTGGTCTGTCCCCTCCTGTGCTTAGATGGTTTTCCAATTACCTTCAGGGCAGGCAGCAACTTACCAAATATACTATGGTGCTTTCGGACACCACCACCGTGTCTCCTCAGGAGTTCCCCAGGGTCAGTCCTCGGGCCCCTGCTCTTCTCCATATTTGTCAACAATCTTCCCTCCTCTTCTGCCTCCTGCAGGTCCATCCTATATGCTGATGACCTGGTTATCCTCACTCATTCCCGAGACACTGGGGTCATTAATCACCAACTGAGTGAGGATTTCAGGAGTATCCAATCCTGGGTATCGTCCCACAAGCTGGTCCTAAACCTTAAAAAGGCTCAGGCCATGCTTTTTGTGTCCCTGGCCAAGTTAAATGCCTCACCTGTCCCTCTGTGCATCTCGGGTATTGACGGTGCTCCTGGTCTTATCACGGACTCTGTCAAATACCTTCGGGTGACACTTGACACTCAGCTTGACCCTGGACACCAAATCCAGAATGTATGCAGAGCTGTTAACTGCAAATTGGGTCTGGTTCACTGGGCGAAGAATAATCTCACTTTGGCTGCTCGCCTAGCACTGGCAATAGGTATGTTTCTACCGTCTCTCTGCTATGGGCTCCTTCTATTTGCTCGAACTTCCAAAGTCCACCTTACTAGGTGGACCGTAGTCTACAACATTTGCCATTTTGCTCTTGCTGCCCCTCGCTCTCAGCCACCACTGTGATTTGTATAGTAAGCTCAACTGGCTCTCTCTACCCAACTACTTAAACTTTGTCTTGGGCTGTTTCACAGGCAAGGTTGTTAGCACAGGCACCCCCAGATTAGCAGAGCTCCTTGTTCCTGCTACCTCCTCTGCCTACTCCTCAGGTCTCTGTGCCCTGCTGTCCTTTAGGTTCCTGCTACTTGTACTGAAATGGGGACAGAGATTTTGCTTCATGTGCCCCCAGATTATGGAACTCCTTTCCTATCCAGGTCCACTCCTCCCCCTCCCACGCGTGCCTACGAACCTCCCTGTGGAAACACTTGAAGCTCTCCAAAGCCTATGACTGTCTTAAACCTCCATGATTACCCTGGTCCCCTGTACGGTACTCGAGTGTACCATTTCCTGAACTTTGGCACTGGTCCTGCTGAGGTAGCCTGCCTGCTAGGGTGTGGCCTTGTGTAAAATGTGTAAATATTTACACTCTCTGGTTTAGGCAGTTGCCTTGACTGTGATACTGGTAGGGATCCTGTACTGCATATTTGTATATAATGCTTAGCACATAGCCTTGATGACTCTGTATTTATTTTATATAACTGTGCCACCAGTGTAACCGTGTTAACTTACTATGTACGCAATGCCTCTCCTGACTTCCATGTATCTGCCTTGCTTGTGTCAAGTTGTACTCTGTATTGAACTTGTAATTCCAGTACTCTCCTGGGTCGTACCTGAAAATAGGCATATGTTTTGTCTAGTGTAATTACCTGGTTAACAAGAGCTAAATAAATAAAAGGGCATTCTGATATTGTGCAGCATATGCCATATAAGCTGTCTGTATGAAGAGAAGGGAAGAGGCTATATAACTCATCTTCCCCACTGTGTCAATTTTCTTCCAGTCTTTATCTGGAGGATGAGATGCTAGAGGGACTCTGGCTTTATCAAAGGCAGCAGCCTGCACTACACCCTCGTGGTCTGGCTGGGAATATAAATAATCAGCAGCAGACCTATCCACCTGATATTTCTTCTCTACTTTCTTGTCCACTCCAGGGACAGCGGAAGGTGTCTGTAAAATTTTTAAAGTGGCTTTTTAAGAGAATTATGGAGAGGAAGGGACACCCTTTTAGTGGGAACCAAACCCATCATATCTAAAAATGCTGCTTCATCTTCTATAGACTCCTGTGAGGGGAGGCTCAAAGTGTCAGCAATCTGTCTTGACAAATGAAAAGTGAGATTAAAAATCATCATAGCAGCCAGCCCGGTGGCGCTGAGGGTTGAGGCGCTGGACGCCACACCTCGCATCACGCCGGCGACCCGGGTTCGGGTACAGACTCGGGTATTCGGGGTCGGCAGGGGAAGTGGATTGAGCATCCCAACAGATGCTTTCCTCCTTCGAGGTGGGAGTTACCAGGGTGCGCATACACGCACTGACAAGTCTCCCCTGGGGCCGTGGGAGCACCGCTCTCACGGAGGAACTGGCAGTTTGAGAAGGGCTGGAGTCAGGAGGGAGGATGTTGTTAGGCACCTGGCAGGCGTGCGTCAGCACGCATTTGCCCAAGGCGACGTCCTCGGGGCGGGGGAGAGAACAGGAAGCACAGAAACCAACCTTGGCGGTCCTAGATGACGGCCACTCCAGCTGCCCAGTCCAGGAACCACGGGCAGACCCCGCTGTGCCAGGGTGCTCCACGAAAGACGGGAGGAAAGGTATGAGCCACCCATGGGCACTCTAGGGCCAGACTCAGTGTCGGGGTGGGTAGCATGAGCGAGCCCGAAGGAGTGGAACGACGGGGCGATAGGAGGGGATAAAAACAAAGTAAAAAAAAAAATCATCACGGTCACGAGGAGGAGTACCAAACTCTTGTTCTAGGGATGCCTCTTGCTCAATGCGTTGCCCTTAATCCAGATCCTCCTCTTCACAGTAAAGTTCTTGACTTTGGACTGTGGGAACCGGTGAACCCAGAACAGAACCTACAGTCTTGTGAGGCCTGACTTACCTGCAGGGCTTTAGCAATGTCCTCAGCAGGGGGCATTTTATTTTTGTCTGCTGGGAGCTCCCTTGCTTCTTCAGCAGGAGGAGCACCAACATGTTTTTCTTTATGTTTCTTTTTAGCAGCCACGGACTCTGGAATCTGTTCAGTAGGTCTTTATATTTAGTGCGTTCAGGTCCCTTCTCAGTTATTTTGGGGTCTGAGGAATCTTTTGAGGGTCTCTCCTTAGAATTAGGGAGAGAAAAAGAAGAAGAGTCCTCTTCAGGGTGCTTAGGTGACACTGAGGTGGAAGCAGAGACCATTTCCTCCAGCCTTTTAGCCATTTTTTAATGGTTTTAGAACAAAAAGTACTGAGCACTTCACAATTAGAAAAATATGACCGAGACCAAGGCACTCCAAACATAAATTGTGGCGATCAGCCTAAGCAAATATTTGAAAATGCTCAATACAGTTTTTGAAACTTGTAGGTCTTGTCCTCTTTTTAGGTCTTTCTAACATGCCAGATGTCAGTGGACCAAAAGAAACTCCCAACAAAGGGAAAAATACACAAATCGTGGTTGATTCCCTTACGGGAAAAGGAACCACGATTAAATACAGATTTATCTACTTTTAAACAAAACGCAGCCGCTTCCGGACTAGAAAAGGGAACCACATGCAAATAATGTAAATCACTTTTAAAATGAGTGGGGAAAAAAGCCACTAAAAGTGAAAAATTTGTTTAAACTGAAGGGATCTCTGTTCTAGGGAACCGCAAGGGAACCGCTAAGATCGAGAAAACAACCCTAAAATATTTTAACTTTATATATATATATATAAAAAAAAAAACTATTAGAGGCAGAGAATTAGTAAAATAGTGAAAAAATACCACTTCTTGACAAAAATAAACAATCTTGCAGCGAAGCTGCTGACAGAAGTTCTTCAGGGCGTCTAGTTATCTGAATGGAGAAAATGAATCTGACTGTGAGATGGAACATAGTCCACCTAGAGGCAGAAGTTTGAATGTAGCAGTCTAGTTCCATGATTTGCATACATTCCACATTAGATCACTAGCTCCAAGGGACTGCATATGTCTAACCCTACTGGAAGATTCCTGGGGTTTGAAGTTCTGACTCCCAGTAGGCAAACAAATTCATCACTGATGCAGACTTGACGGCAGGAAGAAAAACTGAGGTGGTTGAGGGCTGGTGCCAAGGTAAGCCTAGCGCCGTGAGTCAGTCTTGTGGTGTTGCAGATGTGTACTGCTTGCCTCGGACTCCTGGAAAAGTTCTGGCTCCTGCAGGGTCCTAGTGTCTCCGGCTAAGACCCACTAGTGTGAATCAATGGTGGAAACCAATTCCTGGAAGACTGGCAAATATTACAAAATAATAAACAAATGACGATTTAATTTACACTTAGCAGTACAGACTGGAACAGGACTCTGGGGCACCTGAACTCTTCAGAGGAGAAATAAATCTCAGAACACTGGGGCGGACCACAGGGCAGCATTTCAACTTAATATTTCTAAGTTCCATCTCCGGGGCAATAAATCAGGGATGAGAATACACAGAATAATGTATGGATAAACATACACAACAAGGCTGTGTTTCCATCGAGGGGCTGAGGTGACATCATAGGGACCTCGACACCAAAGCTTGAAAGGTGCTGATGTCATCTCAGCCCCGAGATGGAAACACATGTCGAGTGCTGTTTTGATTGCTCATATATTATTTTTTGTAGTATATGGCTTTTATAGTATATGAGTAAATGAAATGGAGTAGGCTGTAGTAGTAGTACTTCTGCTCTCAGTAAAAAACAACAAAAATGATTTATTTTAAAATCTAAAATGTATAACATGAATGGCAGATGTGTGTTTCAGGTAAGAGGCAGGGGAGCATGACAAGGAGAGACTGCTGGGACAAACTTCAAAATTGAGAGTTGTAGTATTTTAGTGATGTCACTACTACAACTTTTGGTAACCTCTGAACTGTACTACAACAACTCTGGTGATCTCTGAACTGCCCTGCAGCATACAGGATAACGTATGGGCAGCCATACACAACAAGCCTGTGTCTGCATCTGGAGTTTTCTATGGTAACCAGGAACCTTGAGAGCGAAGCTCAAGAAGTTTCCTGGTTGCCACAGAAAACAAGAGATAAAAACACAGGTTTGTCTGTGTATGGATACCCATTTCAAACACACTGCTTCCTTTCAGTGAACTGGTGGTGGCGGTTGGGGGGGGGGGTCACTTAAGAGTTGGTGGCAGGCTCAAAGTACTGATTAAGGGTCTAGCCAGCACCTGCTTCTGTTAAAAAAAAAAAAACTTCCAGCTCAATCTTCTACAGAAAAACTGTGTGGTGGCATTCCAAGTAGTTGTGCTGCAGTAAAGGCACCACTACTGCAGCACAGCAACATATTAATGTCACTACTGCAGCACAACAAACCTATTCTAGACATGGATTTCCATGGAGAACAACTTTCTGCCATATATCACTACTAAAGAAGTCCAAGGTGAACTTATCATAACAGTCGATCTTCAAGAGAAGTTCTTGCAGCAGGCCAACTAAGCCTGCTAAGTAGGACTAAGCCACCAAGACAACATGTAAAACTTTCTAGCTAGTAGTCTACCACGGGGGACCGACGATGTCAGCCACTACATAAGCCTATTCTATAAAGATGGGCTGTTCCCCACACCCTCCTCAGTTCTCCTGCCGGAGACCCAAAGCAGACAGTGAACGAAGAACCGAGGAAGTTCCCTAGGAGCCAAGAAAGAAAGGCAGAAGCAGTGCAATAGAAACAAGGGACAACAGGGGGAAGGAGGGAGGGAAAGTCGGGCCTGCAGCAAGAGCGTCTCTCTAAGATCTTCTGTTATGGTAAGTGTTATGTATTTGAAATGGTAATGCATTGCGTTACTTCTGTCACTTGAGGGCAGCATTCCGATATGTGTAAGCTAGAAAGAGAGCAGACAGAGTGTTGTTGTTGAGACTAGAGAGGCTCCTGAATAAAAATGAAAGCTGCTCTATTCCTGTTGCAGTGTGAGTTTGTTGAACAAGACCAGATTAAATGTTACAACATAACATAATTGGCGACGCGGTGTTTAGTTACTTTCCGGTACCTTACCAGAACGAACTACAGCTGTGAAGTTTTTCCTGAGACGTAACTTTTGGACCCACGAGTAAACCCGTGAGAGACACAAAAAGATGGCTGCGACTATAGGACATATTGATGCCTTTGATGAAAATGTGGAACAGTGGACAACTTATATTGAGAGATTTGGACATTTTGTAACAGCAAATGATATAAAAGTGATGAAAAACAAGTGGCTGTGTTACTGTGCGTCATGGGCAGCACAACGTACAGTTTGCTGAGAAGTCTTATAGCACCAGAAAAGCCCGGGGAGAAAACTTTTGCTAGTATTGTGGAGGTCTTACAGACACATTTCTCTCTAAGCCTCTGGTGATTGCTGAAAGATTTAGCTTACAAAGCGAAATCAAGCAGAGGTGAGTCTGTTGCGCAGTATGTGGCTGTTCTAAAGAAATTAGCTGAGCATTGTGAGTTTGGCACCCATTTAGATGATGCCCTCCAAGACAGATTTGTGTGCGGTTTAAAAGTGAAGTAGCCTTAAAGCGCTCTCTTAGCAGGGGACTGACATACAAGAAAGCGATAAGCGATCACTGTATCAATGGAAACAGCTGCGGAAGGCTCAGCACCTAAGTGATTCCTGAAAGTAAATGCTTTATCCTTCTCTTCTCCCAGGAAGCCTAATAAATGTGGTCATTGTGGCAAGGCTAATCACAGTGATAAGGACTGCTGGTTTAAAGAACAGGCGTCATAACTGTGGAAGAAAGGCCACATTAAGCAGTGTGCAGAGGGAAAAAGAAAGGAGGAAATCAATGGAAGCAAAGGGAAGCAATTTGCTAAATGTAGAAAGAGAGAAGTACATTGTGTGGAAACACAGGGAACGTGCAGTGATGACACTGATACTGAATTAGCATTGCACGTGCTGACTCTTAAAGGGGAAACGGCAACCATCTGTGTAACACCTGAAATTGAAGGGAAACCACTGAAAATGGAATTGGACACAGGGGCTGCAGTTTCATTGATTTCTACAGACAAGTATGAAACTATGTTGAGTCATCTACCCCTGCAAACGACCGACATTGTACTGAGGACATACACTGGCGAGGCAATTTCACCTGAAGGTGTCATCAAGGTGTAGGTGAAAATAAATGGGCAAACGGCACTACTGCCTTTGTACGTGGTTAAAGGTAACTACCCTTCACTCTTAGGTCGAGAATGGCTGAAGAAAATACGCCTCAACTGGCAGGAGATAAGGACTGTTAATAAGGGTGACCACAACACTCTAGAAGCAGTGTTGCACAGACATGCTCCTTTATTCAAAGGGGAGCTAGGCACAATGAAGGGCATTGAGGCAAGAGTGTTTTTGAAGCCACAGCACAAACCAAAGTTTTGTCAACCTGCCCAGTACCTTATGCACTCAGACCGAAAGTGGAGGCGAATTAACTCCGCCTAACCGAACCGGGAGTCTTGTCACCTGTACAGTGTAGTGACTGGGCAACGCCAGTAGTGCCAGTGGTAAAGAAAAGGCAGGGTCCGATGCGAATATGTGGAGACTTTAAAGTAACCATAAATCCAGTTCTGTGTGTGGAACAGTATCCGATTCCACGATCAAGACTTGTTTGCATCGCTGGCACAGAACAACGCTCAGTAAGCTGGATTTGTCACATGCTTATCTACAAATGAGAGTAGATGAAAACTCAAAGAAATATCTCACAATAACCACCCAAAAGGGTCTCTTCTGCTATAATCGCCTACCTTTTGGCACTGCATCAGCTCCAGCCATATTTCAGCGAGCTATGGACCAGGTTTCTGAGGTCTTCAAATGTTCACTGTTACCTGGATGATATACTGGTGACGGAAGGAATGATGCAGAGCACCTGAAGAACCTGGATGCAGTTCTGCAGCAATTGGAAGATTTTGGCTTGCGTGTCCAGAAGGAGAAGTGTGAATTTTCAAGACTTCATTGGAGTATTTGGGCCACCTACCATAGATGCAGCGGGCTTACAAATGCCTGAGAAAGAAAAAAAAGCGATTGTGGATGCCCCAGCACCGAAAATGTGAGCCAGTTACGGTGGTTCTTGGGCCTGTTAAATTATTATGGCAGGTTTATTCCTAACTCGGCCTGACGATTCTCAACCCACTAAATGGCCTGCTGTGCAAGGGAAGTCCTGGTGTTGGACCAAGGACTGCGAGAGCGCGTTTAAGAAGGCTAAAAAGCAGCCTGTTTTTCAAGATGTGCTCATTCACTATAATCCACAGCTGAGCATCAGACTGGCGTGTGATGCCTCACCTTATGGGGTGGGAGCAGTTCTTTCTCATGTTCTACCGAATGGGGACGAAAAGCCAATTGCCTTTGCATCCAGAACAAAGCTGAACAAAACTATGCCCAAATAGAGAGAGAAGCTTTGGCAATAGTGTTCGGAGTTCGCAAATTCCACCAATACCTCTATGGTCGGGAATTCACACTCCTCACTGATCACCGTCCCCTCACGACCATTTTCAGCCCCCACAAAGGTACTCCTTCCATGGCAGCAGCCAGAATGCAACGTTGGGCTCTCTTGTTATCAGCTCACAACTACCGCATTGAATACAAGAAGGTGGCTCTTCATGGCAATGCTGATGGGCTCTCAAGATTGCCTCTGCAGGTAGCCCACAGTGACAAAGTGGACACTGTCGATGTCTTCTACATCAGTCAGCTTGAGAAATTGCCTATCACAAGTTCTGAAATTAAAAAGGAGACAAAAGTTGATCCTGTGTTGTCTCGAGACTTGGACTTAGTAACAAAAGGGAATTTTCCTGTGAACCAGGACATTCACGGTGAGTTATCACCATTCTACGTCAGACGTAATGAGCTTTCAGTACAGCAAGGTTGCTTGATGTGGGGTGTCCGGGTGATTGTCCCTTCAAAACTACGTATTCGTGTACTGGATGAGCTATATGTGGGACACCCGGTGTAGTGAGAATGAAGGCTTTAGCTAGAAGCTATATTTGGTGGCCAGGGATTGATTTGCAAATTGAGCAACAAGCAAAAACATGCACTACCTGTCACAGCATGTTCAGAAAATGCCGTGTCCCTCACCTGTACATCCCTGGATGTGGCCAGGTGCACCGTGGCAGCGCATTCATGTAGATTTTGCGGGGCCATGGGAGGGACACATGTACTTAACTGTTGTAGATGCCCACTCAAAGTGGCCTGAAATTCAAGTCATGGACACCACTACTACCAGTAAGACCATTCAAGTGCTGCGAGGACTATTCAGCCGTTACGGGATTCCTGAACAGCTGTTCAGTGATAATGGACCAAAATTTATTTCTAGTGACTTTGCAGCATTTTTGAAGTCCAATGGTGTGAGGCATATTCGTAGTGCCCCATAGCACCCCTCGACTAATGGTCTAGCGGAGTGTTTTGTGCAAACCATGAAGAATGCTCTGAAATCGGTGGGGGGTCTTTGACCTCACAACACAAGTTGGATAACTTCCTGTTGGCATACCGAAATACACCCCATGCTACAACAAAGGAATCTCCAGCAATGTTGTTTTCGGACGTAAGCTTCGCTCCCATTTTGATTTGCTTAAGCCAGATGTGGCATCAGAGGTTTTGAAGAACCAAGAATCTCAAATACTACGCCGGCAAGCTTGTTCAAAGGACAGGCAGTTCATTGTTGGTCAAGAAGTGCTTGTTCGAGATTACCGGAAGGGGAAAAAGTGGACCTCTGGTGTGGTGACATCTCAGACGGGTCCAGTGTCGTATACAGTTGATGTTGAATCTGGAGTGAAATGGAAACGTCATGCTGAACAGCTCCTAGATCTTCAGCAGCGCACAGATGGGGACACCTCCAGGGAAGAAAACCCATGGGAAATGTGGATTCCATCTGCTGTAGTTTACAGAAGCCCCACTACGGAAGTCTCAACACCTTCTGAAAATGTAGAGCAGGAGGTGGAGAGGAGCAATGGTGAGGCTGTGCAACCACCAACCGAGGATCGGAGGGAGGTACCAGACAGGGCAGCTATGCCAAGGGTTGCTCACGAGAAACGTTATCCATCCCGAATTTCAAAACCTCCAGATCGTTTGAACCTGTGAGACATTTAAAAGAAATAAATGTTTTGTGTAGTTAAGAGAGCCAGATCAGATTATTGGGGCAGAATAATCCCCTTGACTGGTTCGAGGCCTGGGGCAATCTACCCCCTACCTCTAGCATAGTATAAACCATGTTAATAATAGCGAATAATGCTAATACTTGTTCAGTTGGTAACAATATAATTTAGTGGGGAAGAAATGTTATGTATTTGAAATGGTAATGCATTGCGTTACTTCTGCCACTTGAGGGCAGCATTCCGATATGTGTAAGCTAGAAAGAGAGCAGACAGAGTGTTGTTGTTGAGACTAGAGAGGCTCCCGAATAAAAATGAAAGCTGCTCTATTCCTGTTGCAGTGTGAGTTTGTTTGTTCAACAAACTCACGCTGCTCTATTCCTGTTGCAGTGTGAGTTTGTTGAACAAGACCAGATTAAATGTTAGAACATAACAGTAAGTTCTTACGTAACTGTACTATCTTACTTCGAGGAAGGCTCTTGCAACAGGTCAACACCGGTAGGATGGAGTCCCAAGCAGTTTCGGGCATGACCAGGAGAACAGCATCGGGAGGAGAACAGATCAGCAGCCAAGAGCTCAGGAGAGAGAAGGCAATGAAGTACTCCTAGGCTGAAATTAGCTCTGTGCTGAGAGGCGATGTCCGGACTGTAATGCTTGGTGAAGGTGTGGACAGAACTCCAGATGGCAGCTGCACAGATGTCCACAGCAGAAATCCCAGGAACTCTAGTGTGGATTTTGTGAGTGCCAGTGACTACTGCAGGCTGCAGAGACTGTCCTACTATTAACCAGTCGTCCAGGTAGGGGAAGACTGTTATACCTCGTTTTCTTAAAAACTCTACCACCACTGATAGGCACTTTGTAAAACCCCTTGGTGCCGAAGTTAGCCCAAAGGGGAGAGTTGCAAACTGATAATGGCCTGAAGCTAGTCTGAATCTCAAGAATTTTCTGTGACAAGGTCTAATGGGAATATGGAAATAAGCATCCCTTAGATCTAGGGAGGCTAGCCAGTCTCCCTTTTGCAAGGAAGGAAGAAATGATTATGGCAAGAGTGACCATTTTGAAAGTACAGTTACGTAAGAACTTACCGTAACAGTAGATCTTCGAGAGAGGCTCTTGCAGTAGGTAATTACATATAGGACTGACACTGGCAGGTGGCAGGACCCCACGGAAAAACTTCTAGCTAGCAGTCCCTGGCGAGGGACCGCCCTCACGTCAGGTGACCGGCGTCAGGAGATGTCGGTGCAAAGGGGTGGTCCCTGACGCCCGCTTCTTCCAGCTCTCCCGCCAAAGGAGGCCGGACGAGAGAGGAGATGGATATTTCCCCCAATGGAAAAGGAGCTGGAAAAGCTTTTAGGGATGGAGGGATTGAAGGCATTACCTACTGCAAGAGCCTCCTCCCGAGGATCTACTGTTACAGTAAGTTCTTACATAACTGTACTATCTTACTTCGAGGGCTCTGCAGTAGGTAATTATATATAGGACTGATCCCAAGCAGTCTGGAACAAGAAGAAGCACACGGAGGAAGAAATCTACTCCAAGTAGAACTCTTAGCTATGCAAGTTTTAAGAGAGGAGGCCTTGCAGAACAGCAAGCCAAGCCTGGTTTATGGCTAGAGGGCAACATCCAAACTGTAATGTTTTGTAAAGGTATGGAAGGAGGTCCAAGTGGCAGGGCACAGATGTCCGCTGCTGACACACATCTTGAAACAAGCCGCTGAGGCAGCGACTCTCCTGGTGGAGTGGCTTCTTACTTGACCCGGGAGGGTCTTCTTGTACTTGTCATAACACAAAGTGACACAATGAGCCAACCATTTAGATAGGCATTGCTTAGAAACAGCATTGTCTTCTCTTTTGGGTGCAAAAGAGACAAACAGTTGATCAGTCTTCCTGAGATCCTCTGTCCTGTTAGTATAGTATCTCAGAATCTGGTGAACGTCCATTGCATGTAGTAAATACTCCCCTTGATTGGAGTACTGCGTAAAAAAGGTGGGTAACTCTATGGACTGGTTCAGAGTAGACTCCGATAGCACCTTAGGAAGAAACTTAGGGTTAGTTTGCAGAGCCACACGTTCCTTGTGAAAAATCAAGTATGGAATTTTACACATCAGGGCCAGGAGCTCGGAAATTCTCCGAGCGGAAATAATGGCCACAGGGAAGAGAGTCTTCCATGAAAGGAACTTCAAGTCTGCGGAAGCTGCCGGTTCAAAAGGAAGCAGAGTAAGTTTCTCAAGAACAAAGTTCAAATCCCAAGGAGGGGCCAGAATACATATAGGAGGTCTCAGATGGAGAACCCTTCTGAGGAAAGTCTTAGAGACCTCCAGCTGAGCGAATGTCCTGTCTGCAAAGGGAACATGATAGGCCGAGATGGCCGCCATGTGTGAACTTTCAGAGAAGAGTGACTAAGACCTAGGTCAAAAGATGGCGAGGTACTCCAGCAGTAGCCCAGCCGATCAGAAAAAGGGTTCCACGCCTTCAAAGCAGCCCAGATAGTGAACCATTTCCACTTCATGGTGTATGTAGATCTAGTGGAGGGTTTTCTAGCCTCCACCAAAATCTCCGCCACTTGGGGAGAAACCCCAAAGCGACTTTGAGCTATGTCTGCAGCAGCCATGCATGAAGCTGAAGTGACTTGAGACCTGGATGGACCAGAGTCCCCTGATCCTGGATCAGCAAACCTCGTGATAAAGGAAGAGGAAGAGGATGATCCTCTGAGTATTGCTGTAGAAGAGAGAACCAAACTTGCCTGGGCCAGAAAGGAGCGATCAGAATCATTCGTGCTCCTTCTGAACCCAGTCTCTGCAAGACTCCTGGGATCAGAGGAACTGGGGGAACGGCATAGACGAATCTGTCCTTCCAGTCTAGAGACAGAGTGTCTCTCCAGAAAATGCCTCACTCTTGAACGAGCGAGCAGAAGTCGGGAAGCTTTGCGTTTAGAGGGGAAGCGAACAGGTCGACCTGTGGTGTTCCCCAGTGTCGGAAGATACTATCTAGAATCCCTTGGTCCAGTTCCCACTCGTGAGCCAGAGCAGACGAGCGACTTAGCTTGTCTGCCAAGGTGTTGTTGATTCCCAGAACATGAACTGCCGTGAGGTGAAGGTCGTGTTGTGCTGCCCAATCCCAAACCCTCATTGCTTCCCTGCAAAGAGGGTAGGACCGAGTCCCCCCCTGTTTGTTGATGTACCAAACCACACACATATTGTCCGTCTGGACGGCTAGGTGGCCGGGAAGAATGTACAGTGAAGGGCTTGGAGAGGGGCAGAACTGCCTGAAGCTCCAGCACACTGATGTGGAGTGTCTGTTCGAGCTGGAGACCGAGATGGGCTCCAACCTTCCACCCGAGGCGCCTGTGGTGGGAGTCTGGAGGGAGGAAGAAAGAAAGGAACTCCCCGAAGCAGGTTCTCTTGAACCATCCACCATTGCAAGTCTTGAGGCATCGGTGAGGAGACTAGAACCAAGTGATCCAAGTCGTCCACCAACTGATCCCATTGGGAGCAAAGCGTCCACTGAGAAACCCTCATGTGGAGCCGAGAACGAGGGATCTGTCGGGACAGCAGCCCATGAGCCCGAGGCGGCTAAGGACCGATCTTAGACTGACCCGCTCTGGCCGACAACAGACTTACTTAAGTCTGGAGAGTGGACGCCTCGTGCTGGAGAAGGCCCGCCAATGGTCGTGTCTAAAATCGCCTTATAAACTGCAGTCTCTGAGACGGATCAAGTGAGACTTGGAATGGTTGATGGTAATACCCAGGCAGGCAAAGACCGCTGGGTAAGGGCGAGGCAGTGCAGGAGTTCCTCCCGGATGAGGTGGCCGCTAGCAGCCAATCATAGAGGCATGGAAAACGGCCCCTCGAGTATGCAGGTAGGCTGCGCCACCACTGCAAGGCATTTGATAAATACTCGGGGAGCCGAGGATAGGCCAAAAGGAAGTGCCTTGAACTGGTAGTGGTCCCCCTTGAATGCAAAACGGAGATATTTGAGGTGAGACGGGCGAATGGAAATGTGCAGGTAAGCATCCTGCATATCCAGAGCGCACAGCCATTGGCCCGAACGGAGAAGGGGCAGAAGGCTCTGCAAGGAGAGCATTCTGAAACTTTTGTACTCCACAAAAAGATTCAGGGAACTGAGATCTAGAATGGGTCTTAGATCTTCTATCTTCTTCTGGACCAGGAAGAAGTGGGAATAGTAACCTGTCCCCTAAAGATGAAGAGGGACGGGTTCTATGCTTCTTTTCAGCAACAGAGCTGAAATCTCTTCCTGACCAAGAGAGAAGACTTTCCAGAATACGAATTTAACTTAGGGGGGTGGCTTAGGTGGTTTCTGTAGAAACTCATTGAGTGACCTTCTGCCATCAGCTGGAGCACCACAAGAAATACAGGTTACTCACCTGTAACAGGAGTTCTAGGAATGGTATATGTTGTTCATCCACACTATTGGCAGGTATCCTTGCCGCTTAAATCTTGGGAAGAGTCTTCAAGCTGGCTCCTCCACACCACGGTGGTAAAACTCTCGGCTCTGCCCCAATGATGCCAGATCTGGCCCGCTGGAAGCTAGGCCAAGAGCACAGCCAAGGGAGGTTAGAGTCAGGTGGATGAACAATACATACCATTCCTAGAACTCCTGTTACAGGCTAGCAACCTGCATCTCTAGGGACAAGGATATGTTGTTCCATCCACACTGGCCGCAGACTCCTAGCAGTTCTCTCCGGGAGGAGGGAGACAAGGCGCACACCCCAATACTTACTTGGAAATAAGGACTGAGAACCGAGCCCCCAAACCAGCATCCCGCGTGACTCAAGGTCGATGTGGTAATGGGTGATGAAGGTGTGTGCTGACTTCCAGGTAGCAGCCTCCAGATTTCCTGGATAGGGACGTCCCTGGAAGCATCACCGATGCAACAGTATGGCGGTAGAATGAGCTCTATCCTCTGGGAGGCTCCATGCCCACCAACTTATAGCAGAGATCTATGCAGGAGGTGACCCACCTGCTTATAAGTCCGCTTGGCTGCAGTCTGCCAGGTACGGCTTCAGCATAGGTGACAAACAGCTATGAACTCTCCCCGAATTCCAGCCGCACGCCCTTATAGTAAGCGAATGCGCCTCTTCTAGGGTCCAAAGTATGAGCCTCATTCAGCCTCTGAGGTGTGATTAGTAGAACACCGCAGAGTCAACACCTGGTTAAGGTGAAACTCCTCACACCACCTTCGGAAGGAATTTCGGTGGGAGGCAGGGACAACCTTGTCCCTGTGGGAAGACCAGTAAGTGAGACTCATGGAAAGTGCCTGGAGCTCTCCATCCTTCTGGCTGACGTGACAGCCACCAAGAAGAAGCGGTCTTCCACGACAGGTGAGAGAGATCACACCTGTGCATTGGTTGCAATGGCTTGCCCATGAGCTTTACCATACCAGCAGTAGATCCCACGGAGGTGGAGGCTCGGTGACTGAGGGGAAATGTGATCAAGGCCTTGAAAAAGCGCCAGACCACCTTTACCTGTATCCACCGACTGCTTCCCGCCCGCGCCAGTAAGCGAAATAGCTGCCAGTGCACCCTTAGAATCAAACGACCTAAGCCTTGCTGAGAAAGGACCATAAATAGTCCAAGATGCTTGCCAAGGAACAGGAGGAAGGGTCCGGGCCCTTGCCCTGACACCAAATGGAAGAAACCTCTTCCATTTGAAGGCATAGCATTTCCTGGTCGACTCATACGGGGGCGCTTCCTCTCAACTACATTGAGGACCTCGTCGGAAAGACCCAAGCCTGAAACTCTAGCCGCTCAGGAACCAGGCCATCAGTGCAGAAGTTGAAGGTCCGGATGGAACACCTCCTCTGATTGACTGAAAGCAGGTCCGAGGCGAGCTGGAAGCTGCCTCGGGAGCCTGGAGCTGAGGCTGAGGAGATCTGGATACCAGCATTGGCGGGGCCAGTCTGGGGTTACCAGAATCACCTGCGCCTTGTCCCTCCTCGCCTTGAGAAGCACCTTGTGGATCAAGGGAAATGGGGGAAAGGCGTAGAAGAGGCCCGGGTTCCACGGCCCCGAGAAGGCATCCTGCAGCGAGCCCCTGCTGAGGGGACGAAAACAGTCTCAGCTTTGCATTCTCCCTGAGGCAAACAGCTCCACCTGAGGTGTGCCCAGTGGGAGAACAGATCTGTACTACCTCCGGCAGGAGAGACCACTAGTGGAGACAGCCCCTATCCGGCTAGGGCATCGGCCAGGGTGTTGGAGGCTCCTGCCACGTGAATGGCTAGGAGATCATGCGAGTGACCAGATCGGGAGGCTTCCTTGCATAGAGGCATGGGCGGCGTCCCGCCCTGGCAGTTTAGATAGTACATGGTTTGTGGTATTGTCCGTCTGGACCCGAACCACTTGACCCCAGCCAGACAAAGGCGGTGAGAGCTAGGCGGACGCTCGAACTCCAGCAGGTTGATATGGCATCGACTCCTGCGGGGACCAGAGGCCAGGCAGCATGGTGTCCCCAGATGGGCACTTCCAACCCATCCAGAGAGGCATCGGTCGATGAGAGACCGTCGTACAAAGGCGGACAAATGGGATGCCCTCCTGCAGATGAGCTGGAGCGGTCCACCACTGGAGGCGTTCCACATCCCCTGGATCACCGTCACTAGCTGGTCCAAAGGATCGCAGCGTTGAGACCACTATTAGCTGGCCAGGCCCCACTGAAGGGGCGCATGTTCAAGCGCCCAACGGACCACGCTGGCACAGGGCAGCCATGAGACCCAGAAAGGCGCAGGGAAGTGTTGACGCGGTTGCCCAACTCAGAAATGATCCAGGCAAGGAGGAAAGAACCTCGGCCCCTGTCCGCGGGGAGCCGTGCTCGTGGCTCGTAAAGTCAAGCTCTGCCCAGTGAATTGTATCACCTGCTTTGGCACGAGTTCCGACTTGGCCTCGTTGATAAGGAGGCCGACTTGAAAAACAAACCTGGGCCAGATCTCTGGACCGCTCCACCTCCTGCTTGGAGGGGGCTGCTATCAGCCAATCGTCCAGGTAAGGGTACACCCGGACCCCTCGGCACCGCAAGAATGCTGTCACCACTGCTATGCATTTGGTGAAGACCCTGGAAGCTGGAGACAAGCCAAAGGGCATGACTAAGAACTCGAAAAGGGATCCCTCTGCTCAAAAGCGAAGGAACCTCTGATGTGACGGACGGATAGGGACGTGAAAGAATGCATCCTGCAGGTCCAGAGAGCAGAACCACACGCCGCATTCCAAGGATGGTATTATCTGAGCCAGAGTGACCATCCTGAAGGTTCGAGACCTTAGGAACTTGTTTAGGTCATGCAGATCGAGAATGGGACGCCAGCCCCCCCGTCCGTTTCGGAACCAGGAAACATAGAAACATAGACTTTGATGGCAGATAAGGACCGCTAGGCCCATCTAGTCTGCCCATTTCCTACCTACAGGATAGGCCGCAGATCTTAGTTGACCAACAGCCTATATCTTCCTGCCCCCCACAAGAATTGCCTTGTGTCTGTCCCATACATTCTTGAATTCTCCACAGTTTTAGACCCACAACTTCCTCAGCAAGGCTGTTCCATGCATCCACTACCCTCTCTGTGAAATAATACTTCCTCCACATTGCCCCTGAACAGCCTCCTTCTATCTTTAAATTGTGTCCCCTTGTTCTTGCAAGTCTCTTTTCTGAAAGATGCTACCCTCTTGGACTTTGTTGATTCCCTTGAGGTACTTGAAAGTTTCTATCATGTCCCCCTCTCCTTCTTTCCTCAAGGGTATACATATTAAGCTCCTTTAGTCTCTCCTCATACGGCTTCTCTTGCAGACCCTGCACCATTTTAGTTGCCCTCCTCTGGACTGCCTCTATCCTGTCTATGTCCTGCGGAGATGGGGTCTCCAGAACTGGACACAGTATTCCAGATGGGGTCTCACCAACTGTCTGTACAGAGGGATAACAACTTCCTGTTTTCTGCTGCTGATGCCTCTCCTATACATCCCAGTATACCCACGGCCTCCCTACTGCCTTCTCACATTGCTTGCTAACCTTAAGGTCATCTGATATGATTAGCCCCAGGTCCCTTTCCTGTTTTTGTTGTTATTTTTCACCTCCCACCCATTGTGATTCTTCCCTGGGTTCTTGTTTCCCAGGTGCATTATTTTGCACTTTTTGCATTAGAATATTAGCTGCCATCGTCTGACCATTCATCCAACCTTGCCAAGTCCTTTTCATCCTTTCCACGCCTCCTTGTGTATCAACCCTGTTGCAGATCTTTGTGTCATCTGCAAAAAGGCATACTTTTCCTTCCAGTCCCTCTGCAATGTCACTGATGAAGACATTAAAAAGGACTGGACCCAATACTGGACCCTAACGGTACCCCACTAGTAACCGCCCTTTCTTCAGAGTGGACTCCATTTACAATTACCTTCTGTGTCCTGTTGTCCAGCCAATGTTTTTCCCAGGCTGGTTAATTTGACTAATAATCTTTTGTGTGGGCACGTCCGGCCCAGCAACATCAGGGCCAGCAAGCTCGCACTTGGCACCCCAAACCCAAGCCCGCGGCTTCCTTCTCCAGGAAGCAAGGAGGTAAAGGGCCCACTATGGCCTCGGCCACCGGAAAGGCCTCTGTAGGGGAGGTACTAGGAGGGTCCGCCACCTCCCTGATCACCTCCTTCTGGAGGAGGAGAGCGATGTCGGCTCGGCGAGCCGACAGTGAGGCTGCGGACCCCGAGGCCCCCCCGAGGTGCGACGGCTCTGAAGTGCAGGGCCTGCTCGAACTCCAGAGGCAGGCCTCTTCCCACCACCTCCAATACCCATCTGTCCCTGGTAATAACGGACCAGGCGGAAAGGAAGTGACAGAGCCGTCCCCCAGGAGGAACCACAGAAGATACAGAGGAGACGAGGTTAGGGGCGGCGGCCTTCAACCACGTCACTGGGGCAGGGACTTGGAGGAGGAACTGGCCGAGGACCTCCGGGGCTTTACCTCCTTGCTTCCTGGAGAAGGAAGCCAGCGGGCTTGGGTTTGGGGTGCCAAGCGCGAGCCTGCTGGCCCTGATGTTGCTGGGCCGGACGTGCCACGGGCGCAGCAGGATGAAAGGGTTTAGGCTGAGGCCTGCGTCCTTTGTCCCTTTGTGCGGAAGAGAACGAGTCCAGGGTAGCATTGGACTTCTCGATCCTCTGGAGGTGGCCTTCCACTCCAGGGCCGAAGAGGTCGGTCCCCAAGAAGGGGACATCCGCCAACTTGTGCTGGGTATCCGCTGTGAAGGTGGATATCCTCAGCCATGCCAGACGGCGCATGAGCCACTGCGGCACAGCCACTGACCTTGGTGCATGAGTCACCGATGTCCAAAGCAGTCTGGAAGTTGCTGCTTGGCCACCGCCCTGCCCTGGTCCCGCACCTGCTTAACCGTGGTCTGCAGGTCGGGCGGGAATGAGGGACTACCTCGTCCAGGGAGCCCAACACGGCATAAGAGAAGTGTGTCATCAGTACGGCCGAGCTGGCCTGACGAAGGCCGAGGGAGGACGCAGCATAGACTTTCTGCCCGGCATAGTCCAATTTCTTGGACTCCTTGTCGGGAGGTTTGTCCACGTCCCTAGCATTTCTGGCATGCCTGAAAACACTGTCGGTAACCAACCCCTCGGCTGAGGGGTGTTCCGAAAAACCGGACAGAGAACTGGTAGGGACCGCATACTTCCTGGCCATCCTGGCCGAAGGCGCTTGGGCAGGAGGCGGGGCGGCCAGAGCTCAAGGTCGGGCCCACTATGGCCTCTGCCACCGGAAAGGCCTCCGTAGGGGAATCCCCTCGGTCCAGAATCTCCGTGAGGGGGTACCTGGCCCACTTAGAGACAGGTTTGAGCTGCATCCCGGTGGACTCCGAGATGAGCCGAAGCAATCCCAGGTAGGACGAAGGGCTATCGCCCAACGACTGACCCCCAGAGGACTCCAAGTCCACTCGCTTGGAGAAAAGGGAGGAATTGTCATCGGACTCCGAAGAGTCCACAAAGAGCTGCCTGGCCTTGAGCCAACTTCCACCTGCCGAGGCCGATCGGGAGTGAAGGACAGACAGCCCATGGGGCAGACTTTGAGCCGACCGAAAGAATTCTTGGTCGGGGCCCCAATAATGGCTGTGGAGGTGGGGGTTCCACGAATCGGGTGGACCCAGCTGGTTTGGCAACAACTGGCCTGGGAGCAGGCGCCTCGGGAGGTCGGTTGTCCATGCACTCGGCTGTTTCAACCACTTGATGGCTGGGAAGGCGGACGGGGTCGCTTGTTCCCAGCCAGGAGAAACTGTTGGCATGAGGTCCTCGTGATCACCATCGCAATCCTTACGCCGAAGAGCCTCCTCGCCTGAGGAGCAGGGAGGAGAATGAGGACGAAAGGCGGGCGCTGCTTATCATGGTGCCAGGACGAGACTGCCTGTGATAGTGAGGATCAGCTGGACATAAAGAAGTCGAGACCTAAACCTCGGCTTTCGAGGGGTTCGAGAGGAGGCAGGTGGAACGGCCTCCCCTCGCTCGGAGGGTTCACCCAAGGGCTCCGGAACCCGGGAGGCAGAGCAAGCCCACAGGATCCTCAACTCCCACCGGGGAGCAGAGAGAGGATTTTCGGCTTCACCAGTCGACAGCCCGTCCAGGGTCGAGAAAAATCTCGACCCGTCGACGGGAGTCTCTGTCAACTGATCTGACGGGGGTACCGTTAGACCAGTGGCCGAAGCCGACGGACTGACCGAAGTCGATGGCTGACGACTCAGGGAGAGGGACCTTTCCCGCTCCCAAGAGCGTCGATGGAGGGACTTACCCTTGTATTTCTTCTTGGACCGAGAAGAAGGTCCAGCAGACGTTGGGCCCTCTCCCTTAGTGGAGAGGGACATACAAAGCTCCTTAAAGGAAGCTGAATAGGAAGAACCCAGTGAGAGCGGGATAAATGCCGCAGCCGAGGAAGATGCGGTCAGCGCCGCCTCCTCTTCGAGGGCGATCATCTGCTCGAGCTGATCCGTCGAGCCCGCCGCCGTGGACACCGCCGACCGGGCCTCCTTAGACTTCCCCGGAGGAAAACGTTTCTCGGGACGCCCCAGTTGCAATCTGGCAGCACGGTCTTCAAGGACGTAGGCCGAGAAGGAAGAGCAGAAGTCGCAGGCCTGCGGGTCGTGCTCAAGGCCTAAACAGTAGACACACGTGGAGTGCGGATCCGTCCGAGACATCTTCTGCCTGCAAGGGCATCTCCGGAAACCGGGAGTCGATTTGTCCATCGCAGCCGCGAGGGATAGAAGACCGAAGTCTAATTAGCAAAAACTTTTAAATTCGCAAAGACCAAAGAAATAGGAACTAGTCTCAAACGCAGAGCGTTGAGGGAGGAACCTGAAGCCCAGTCATGTAAGGAAGATCAGGCGTCAAGAGGCGGAGGCCGAGAGTTTTACCACCGGGTGGGAGGGAGACCAGCTTGAAAACCTTCCAGCAAGATTTAAAGCGGCAAGGATACCTGCAATAAGTGTGGATGAACAACATATCCATGTCCTAGAATCAGTGTTATACTCTCCCAGCCCAGAAGGTGGAGAAAGCCTCCTCTACCAGTTCCTCCAGGAGTCGGAGGCTGTGGGAGTGGAAAGGAGTCAGGTGATGTGGGGCAGCGCCACGGCTGAAACTTTCCGCTGCTTTGGGCCGCTTTCCCCAAAGGTTTCGCCTTAGGCCAATTCCGTCTACGAAAGGGACGGCGCTGTGGCTGGTGGGGATGGTACACAGAGTCGACAGACTTTAGTGCCATCCCCTTCTCCTGCAAATCGGTGATGATGTTCTTGACTTCGCCACCAAGAGCACCGACCCCGGAAGGAGCTTCCTGAATGGCCAGTTAAGCTTCCGGGACCAACCCTGACACATGGAGCCAAGCGTGATGACGCAGCCCACGGCAGCTGAGTCTGCCTAGCAGTGTCCACTGCATCGCAGACGACAAGCATGTGCCGACTGGCCAGCGATGCAGAGTGGACAAGGTCAGCCAACCCCTGCTTGACCTGAGAGTCCTGGCAGGGAGTCAATTAGCTTCCACCTGAGTAAATTGCCTCCTGGTAATCCCCCATATGACCGACATAGTTCAGGGCCTGATCCCACAGCATGGAAGAAGCAAAAATCTTCTTACCATACTGGTCCAGTAAGCCGAGGATTCTTTGTCAGGTGTGTGAGCTAAGGTGTTTGGGTTAACCATCTGGCAGTGAGCAGCGCTAATCACTACTGAGTCAGCAAGAGGGTGAGAGATCTAAAAGTCAACACCCTCGGGAGCCTGGCATAACCTGTTCGAGCTTCCAGGAAGTGGGGCTGAAACCGTGACTGTTTCAAATGGTGGTAACAAGGTTGGCAGGAGGGCCTCGGTCAGGGTGGCAAAGGTAAGGAGCTGTCATGGGCAGATCCAGATATAATAAAGTTTCATCCGCTGAGTCTGGTTCCAAAGATTACCCTTATGTACCTCCTGGATTTTGCGTAGCAACTCCGTGAGAAGGATCTTCCGAAGGGCAACTTCGGAGGGGTCCTTGACCTGGGCTTTGACAGAGGCGTGGCTCATCGTCGCTTTCGAGCAGCCGTCAGAAGTCGAGGGAGCAAGAAGAAGAAAAAGGGCCTCCTTTCCCGTCCAGGGGAGCGGACCCATGGGAAGCCCTCGGGAAGTGTGTCCTGCCCCTCTCTGGACCCAGAAGGATTAGCCCTGGTGTCCGGAGGTGGTGAGGGAGTGTGTCGTCGTGGACGTACGGGAACTGGAACCGGCACAGTCGTCAGTAAACGACTTTCCACCTCTCTGGTGAGCTGAGCCTTTGCCAGAGACTCCTGCAAATCCACCGGCAGCTGAGGGGGCGGTGGAGGAGGAGGGGGATATGGGTATGGACTATATCCATAAGGAGAGTATCCGAAACCCGGCGGCGGAAAATCAGGCATCGGGTATTGTGGCGCTGAGTACTGCAGCATTGGGTAGACCGGCGTCGGGTACTGTGGCGCTGGATACTGTGGTCCCGGGTACAATGGCGTCGGATACGATGGAGGGTACCTGGAAGCCGGAGGAGCTGCCGGAGCAGACGGCCCGGCCAGAGGCCTCACGGGCGGGTCTAGGTTGGAAGGCCTGGAGGGCCCAGCGTCAAGGCGACATCCGGAGCGGGATGTTGGCGGATCGGTAAAGTGGGCATTGGAGCAGCGTCCGAGAACCGATGTCGATCCAGTGGACCGCGGGTGGTGGAATCGTGGGACAGAACCCCTGGCGTCGCCCAGGGATTGGGGGAAGAGAACCTAAGGGGTCGGGCTACAGGGAGACTCAGAAGTCCCTGGAGAGCAGCGAAGACTGCGAGGGATCGAGGGGCGGCGGACGTGGGAGGGTCCAGCGTCGGCTCTTCCGCTGTCTGAGCGTCAGGCGAACCGACATGCGGTTTATCAAGCGGGATCGGGTGGGCGCGGGAAGGCATCCGACTTCTGGGACCCATCGCCGAGGCAGACCGCGATGGAGGCGGCCTGGTCCGACGGAAGAGGGCCGGGTGCCACCCGAAGGGTCGTGCGACTTACCAGCCTTCTCTGTGTGGGCGTCGGAGGGTGCAGGCGTCCGGCTTAGAAGCCGCCCGCACCAGTAGGCTGCGAAGCTACTGACCATACGAGCAAGTCCTCAAAAAAGCCTGGAAAGGTGCCAGCGCCAAGCCCCGAAAACCAGCTAGATGGTGCCCGCCGCCTCAGAAGCCTCTGAGGTGGCCGAAGAGCGGTCCCCCGGAGGGGACATTACCTGTGGAGGAGCCCTTGTCCCGGTGCTTCTCTGTCTTTTTTCTTCCGATGGCCTTCTGGGGAAGTGGACGCCTGCCGCAATATTTTTGAGTTCCTTCTCCATGGAGCTCATCTTTTCTCATCTTTTTCTTGAGAATGCGAGCTTCCAGGGACTGCTGCTGCCTTTTCCGGGTGGCCGCGTTAAAACTGAGGCAGTGCTGGCACTTCTCTACCGGATGATTGGGGCCTAGACGAAAAAGGCACAGGGAATGGTCGTCCTTGTGCGGGAGTTGGGCACCGCACGAGTCGCACTTGTTTTTGTGCTCGGAGGGTGTAGGGGATGACATACACCGATGGATGACTGACGATTTATCAAGAAAAGCGAAAAATACTCAGTAAAACACCGACGAAGAGAGTCTGACGAGCGAAGAACTTTTCCGCGAGGCACTGCACGAGCTAATGGCGGGAAAGAACGGGAAGGCGGGCATCAGGGACCACCTCTTTATACTGATGCCGGTCACCTAATCGCCAGGGACTGCTAGCTAGAAGTTTTTCCGTGGGGTTCTGCCGGCGTCAGTCCTATATGTAATTACCTACTGCAAGAGCCCTCTCGAAGTAAGATCTTTGGTTTCAAAATGTGCTTGTTCAGAAGTCTTAGATCTAAAATAGGCCACCAATCCCTGTTTTTCTTCCTTATGAGGAAGTATCTGGAATAAAAACCTTTTCCCTACTTATTAGAGGCACTACCTCTACTGCTTTGATTGCTAGCAGGTGTTTTACCTCTGCTTCCAACAAAACCTTGTGTGCAGCTGTTGCTAGGGCAAAGGTTCTTGTTCTCAGCTTTAGGAATGATTTGAAACTGAGTGCCTAGCCCTGGCTCACTACCTCCAGCACCCACTTGTCTGTGGTGATGGACTGCCAAGCGTGAAGGTAATGAGCCAGTCTGCCACCTACTGGTGGATCTGTAACAGGGGATGCGACCTGCACCAGCCCGTCAGGGATTCTGTGCAGGCTGTGCCTGAACCTGTGGTGCAGGAGCTGCTCTTCTCATGGCTCTCCTGCCCCTTCCTCTAAAATAACCTCTAGCCTGCTGCTGAGGCTGGGAGGCTTGTGCCTGAAAGAAAGGTCTGGGATAAAAATCCCTGCCCCTACCTCCCTTACTTTGGGATCTATAAGAGGTAAAGGGCCTATCCTTGGAATTGCTCTGATAGGTGGATTTATATTCCTCCTCCTTTTTCATGTATGCCTCAGTTTTATCCCCAAACAAGTTGTTGTTCTCCAAGGGGAAATCCAGTACTTTGGCCTGGGTGTCTAAGCTTAGGTTGGCGGCTCTAAGCCATGCAAACCTTCTGAGTGAAACTGACAAAGCCATTAACCTGGATGCAGTATCGTTGGCATCCACTGCCATATGAAATTGGTACCTAGCAGCATCAAGTGCAGCCCTTGCTGTATCTTGTAAGTCTACAGCCACTTCATCTGGGACCTTATCAGCCAAAGCTAGAACAGTGTTCCATAGAGCTTTTTAGTACTGCACTGAATATGCCATGTAACTGGCCTGCCAAACTAATAAAGAGGCAGCCATGTACCCTTTCTTTCCCACAGCATCCATTTTTCTTGAATCTTTGTCTGGTGGATGGGTAGCCAATGGGATCCTGGCCTTGTCACAGGCCGCAGCTTGGACTACTCCTTCAGGATCAGGATGTGTAAATAGAAAATCAGCTGTAGTTCTGTCCAGCTGGTATTTCTTGTCAGCTTTCTTATCCACACCAAGAATAGAGGTTGGAGTTTTAAAAATCTGCACTGCAGCCTTCTTTAAAGATTTATGCATGGGCAGAAGTAAACGTTTCATAGGGTTAACCCCATCATTTCTAGAAAGTCTGCCTCCTCCATATCCTCCTTTGTTTCCTGAAGAGGAAGGTTCAGGGTTTCCACCATGTTCTTAACAAAAGCATAGTGGAAGGAGTATTCCTCAGGACCCCTGGGAGGAGATCCAAACTCCTGATCAGGAGAGACCTCTGGATCTATAGGTTTCTCTTCAAAGTCACCCCCCTCCTCCTCCTCCCCAAACACTTTCAGCACTTCTTGCCTTGCTGGGGCTGTAGGAGGAACCGGGGCAGTCGGTGTAGGAACCAGGATTGCACCCTGTAGATCTTGTAATACTTGTAATGCCTTAGCAATGTCCTCAGCCGAAGGCATAATATGCTTGTCTGCTGGGAGCTCCTTAGCCTTCTCGGCCAGAGGCGCAGCGACATGTTTTTCTTTACACTTTTTCTTTAATGGAACAGGTTCAGTGCCTGTTTCCAGAGCCCTTTTTGTTTTACCTTGTTCAGATTTATCTGAACTCCTGTCAGGATCCTCGGCTTTACCTCCATCCTTTTTGTGGGAGGAAGAAGAAGCACAATTATCCCCAGAACCAGAAGCCATCTCTTCCAAAATTTTAGACCTTTTCTTTAATGTTTTTGGGCAAAAGGTCGTACAAATATCACAACTGGCAAATATGTGACTTATACCCAAACAAGAAATACAGAGAGAATGTCTGTCTGCTTTTGCTATAAGTTGCCCACAAGAGTCACAGCATTTAAAACCTGTGGGTCCTGTACGTTTTTTTGGTTTATCCAAATGGACCTCTGACATTTAAGCTAGGCAAAAAAAAAAGATTACTTCAAAACACCATTATTTGAAATTACTGTAAAATAACTACCGCTAGCGGTTCCTGGAACCGAGCACTATTCGGTTCCTGAAGAAAGAGGAACCGAGAAAATTACTAAATTTGGACAAAACTAAAGAGGTTCAGGGAACCGATCGCTAAATCACTCTAAATAATAATAAATTGAGATAGGAGACCTTTAAAATAGACACGGAACCCTCGGTTCCAAGGAACCGTGAATATAAATAAAAAACTACTAAAACACTAATTCTACTATACTAAACAATGTTTCTAAGGCAGCAATTTAAAATTAAACTGAAAATGAGTATTTATCTACAGATAAACTTTAGTCAGAGATAGTTCAAGGACAGCTCTCCGGGACATCCTTACTAGACAGGTGGAGTAAAGAAGAAAAAATTACTCACCTTAGTAATGTTGTTTCTTCTAATGGAGTCTTGCTATATTATAGACATTAGCAGTTTGTTCCAGCTCTAGAACTGCCCCGGAGTGAAATGGTTAAAACCATTCCAAAATAGAATTTTGGCACGAGAGCAGCTCTATCTGTATCATTTCAGACTTGAACTGTCAGATCTTTACGAGCCAAACTCACTAAGGTCTGTGTGGAAGCTGTAACCTATACTAGCCAAATGGCTACCTAAATAATAATAACCATTGATGGTCCCAACACCCAAGACTCAAGTCAGGGGACCAAATACTAACACCATTCTAATAATATGAAAATGGAACATAAGTATAATAAAAACACACACATGCGCACATACACACCGCATAAAGTCCCAAAGGGGACAAAATGCTAACAGGACATAAGTAGTGCCCACACTAAGTTGCCCGCACTCCACCAATAGAGGTTCTGAGAGGGGCAGGTTGGGAGGTCTAAAATATAGTAAGACTCCATTAGAAGAAACAACATTACTAAGGTGAGTAATTTTTTTTCAAACAACATGAAGTCTTGCTATATTACAGACATTAACAGAATACACAGCAGTACCTCCATGGAGGAGGGGTGAACCCTACTTTAGGAATAGGCTCTGAAGAATAGCTGTGCCAAACCGAGCATCTCTCCTGGCCTGGACATCCAGGGAGTAATGCTTGGTAAAAGTGTGTACCGTTTTCCAAGTAGCAGCCTGGCATCTAATAAAGGGATATCTCTGGCAGCCAGAGACGCAGCTGTACCCCAGTAGGAATGAGCCTCAAACCGGGGGGCTCTGCCCACTTTCTGATAACAAAATTGGATACAAGAGACAATCCACCTGGCTATTGATCTCTTAGTGGCAGGTTTGCCTTTCCCAACTTCACCATAGGTAAGGAAAAGTTGGAGGGATTCGAACCTGTGACCTTTGGTATGCTCTATATAATAACTAAGAGCTCTCTTAACATCCAGGCTGTGCAACCTCCTCTCACCCGAAGAGGAGTGATCAGTGAAAAATACTGAAGGAGATAGATTGATTAAAGATGGAAATCTGAAACCACCTTAAGGCAAAAACTTCCTATTAGTCCTAAGGACTACCTTATCCCTATGGAAAGAAATAAAGTCAGTCTCCACTGACAAGGCTTACACCAATTCACTTATGCGTCTGGCAGAAGTGATAGCCACTAAAAACAGTTTCTCAAGTTAGAACTTAGCTCTGCAGAAGACAGAGGTTCAAAAGTTGCATTAACGGCAATGCAAACAAGGTCCAAACGTAAGGCAGGTTCCAAAAGGGAGGATTGGTATGGAGTATCCTTAAAAACTTAGAAAACACAGGATGAGAGGAAAGAGGGGATGACTTTCCTGCTGACACAAAAGCAGACACAGCTGCCAGATGAACTCTCAGGGTAGCTGGTCTGAGACCCAAGGAATTAAGATGTACCATGTAATCTAACAAAATGGGCAATTCAGCGATTCTGGGGAAATATTTCTCAGCACACCAAATGGAAAACCTTTTCCATTTAGAACTATAAGTAGCCTAGTGGAAGGCTTTCTGGAAGCCTTTAGGATCTCAAGAACACCCTGAGAGAGGTGTAAATCAGCAAACTCTAACTCCTCAAGAGCCAGGCCTTGAGGTTGAGGGATCGGAGGTCAGGATACCAAACCCTTCCCTGGGCACAAGTCAACAGATTGTGATTCCTGGGAGGCACAGGGGAAGATGGACTGTCAGAGACAGAAGGAGTGGGTACCAGGGCTGCCTGGCCCAATCCGGGGCAATCAGAATCACCTGCAAGGCTGAGATCTGATTATGACTAGTACTTGAATAGGAGAGGAAAGGAGGAACACAGAGGGATTCCCTCCCAATCCAGAAGAAGGGCATCCAGGGGAACTGAGCCCAGCACTGGAGGCCTGCAACAGAACAGAGGAAGTTTGTGATTGTCTGGGGCTGCAAAAAGATCTATCTGAGGGATGCCCCACCTGGCAAAAACTATCCCCAGCACTTGAGGATCCAGGGACCATTCGTGATGGCCCTGGGAAATCCTGCTGAGGGCATCTGCTCGGACATTGTCCTTCCCTGGAAGATGAACTGCTATGAGGGAAGTGTTCAGGGAATAGGCCAGAGACTACAACTTCATTGCCTCGGTGCACAAGGCCGAAGACCAAGTGCCCCCCTGTTTGTTGTGGTGTTGTCTGTTCTGACTTGTATCACCTTGTCGTGGACAGATGCAGAAAAAGCTCGAAGAGCTAAAAAGACAGCTCTGAGTTCCAGCAAATTGATGTGGAGCAGAGATTCCTGGGGGGACCAGACTCCCTGAGTGGAAAGGTCGCCCATGTGGGCTCCCCAACCCAGAAGGGAAGCATCTGTAGTGAGAGTCAAGTCGTGGAGAAGGGAAATGAAGGGACCCCGCTCTTAAGATTGCTCTGATCCTGCCACCACTGGAGAGCTAGGATCAAGGTTCTAAGTCACTGGGACCAACTTGGAAGGGGTCTCTTCTCTGAGACACAAAAGGTTCTCAAGTGAAACAATGTCTCTCATCTGAAATCTGGCTCCCTGCACAACAGCTGTGGATGCAGCCATGTGCCCCAGGAGCTGCAGAAAGTGTCTTGCTGGTTCGAGAGCCTGCAGAGTGAAGGAAGAGGCCAGAGCCACTAAATTCCTTACCCTTTCTGGGGAAGAAAGGCTCTGGCTAGCTTTAGTCCAATTCTGCCCCTATAAGGTGAGTACCTGGACTGGTTCCAGAACCAACTTTGTAGGTTTAGCAGAAAACCCAGGAGGTGAGAAGCTGCTGGGTGACCTGCAGGTGAGATTTTACCTGTTCTGGGGACTGACTCTAATGAGCCAGTCGTCTAGATAGGAAAACAGCAATCCTCTGCCTCCTTAAGTGGGCCACTGCCACTGCTAGACACTTGTGAATACCCTTGGAGCAGAGGTAAGGCCGAAGGGCATTGCTCTGAACTGGTAATGACCTGAGGGCAGTTCAAATCTGAGGTACTTTCGATGGGATCTTCTGATTAGGACATGGAAATAGGCATCCTTGAGGTCCAGGGAGGCTAGCCAGTCCCCTGGCCTTAGGGAAGGTAAAAATCATTGCCAGAGTTACCATTTTGAACTTTGGTTTCAAAAGATGCTTGTTCAGATATCTGAGATCTAAAATGGGCCGCCATTCTCCTGTCTTTTTTGGGGTAAGGAAGTATCTGGAATACAGACCCCTGCCTGATGCAGGGGAGGAACCCTTTCTACTGCTCTGAGAGCTAACAGGGATGAGACCTCTGTTTCCAGAGCGAGGGTCTCTGAAGCACTTGCAGGTAGAAAAAGTCTGCTTCTCAACTTGGGAAACTTTTTGAAGCTGAGAACCAGACCCTGGCTTACTACTTTCAGAACCCACTTGTCTGAGGTTAAAGAAGCCCAATTCTGACTGAAGTAAGCCAGCCTGCCCCCCACTGGTACAGGAGAATTGGCCCTGGGCACCCCATCAGGGTGCCTGTTTCGCAGGAGCTTTAGGCTGGGGGGTGGGAGCAGGTCTGCCCACCCCTCGTCTGCCCCTGCCTCTGAAGAAGCCCTCTGAGCATAGGCAGAGGAGGCCTGAGTCTGGTAGAAAGGCCTGTGAAAAGGCCTACCCCTACTCCCTACCCCTGGGGGCATGCCTTTGAGGAGTGGCTTGCCGCCTTAGCCCTGGGCACTCTTGTAAGTAGTCCTATATTCATCCATCTTCTTCATGTAATTCTCTGTCTGCTCTCCAAACAGAGAATTTCCCACCAGAGGAAAATCCATAGCCTTAGTCTGGGTATCCTGTGACAAAGCAGTACACCTGAGCCAGGCCAACCTACTTAAAAGCTACAGATGTGGCCATGACCCTGAGGAAACATCATTAACATCCACAGCAGCATGAAACTGAACCTTAGAGGCTTCAATGCCATCAGCAGCCACCTGTTCTAGTTCACTAGCCAGCTGGCCATGGGCCTGCTTGGCCAATTGCATAACAGTATCCCAACTAGATTTCTGATACCTAGCTACATAAGCCATATAATTTGCTTGCCTGAGTCCCAGAGGCTGCCATACACTGTTTTTTGCCATGGCATCAATCTTCCTGGAATCCTTGTCAGGAGGATGTGAAGCCAAGGAATATTAGCTTTATCACAGGCAGCAGCCTGAACTACCCCAACATGACTGCATTGCTGAGAAAGGAATTCTGTATCAGGGCCTGACAATGTATACCTTCTGTCCATCTTTTTATCTACAGGAGGCACAGAATTAGGAGCTTTTAAAATTTTAATTGTTTGTTTCCTAAAAGACTTATGTAAAGGAATAGACAATCTCCTAGACTCTGGAATATCCACCATTTCTACAAAATCAGGCTCCTCTTGCTCATCCACAGCCTCTTCTAAAGGAAGCTGGAGGGTTTCAGCAACTTTTTTATAAAACATAAAATGAGATGGGGACTCAGACAGCATAGGGGGAGATTCTAAAGGTCTGTCTGGGGAGATGTCCGGTTCAATGGGCACACCCAGACCTTCCCAGCCAAATTCATACTGTTCATAATCCTCCTCCCCCTCCTCTGGTTCATAAAATTCCTCAATATCATAATCCTGAACCACTGGGACCGGACGAACTGACTTTTACCAGATAGTGGTGGTTTCGGATGGACCTGAGACAGTGACTGGACAATTTGTATGGCTTTTGCTATCTCTGCAGCAGTTGGAGAAGGAATTTTGGACTCCAGACCTGCTGATTTTCTTGTTTTCTTTACTGGAATTGGTTCCTCAGAACCAGCTTTTCTTTGCCGAGGAAGTCTGGCCCTGGTCAGAGGGTACTCTCTCTGGTTCAGTTGGCACCAAACCGGGCTGGCCATCCGGGTCAGCGGACTTTTTGGCCTCTCGTTCCCTGAGCCTGCCCAATCTTTTTTCCAGGGTGGCTGCAGGGAAATTCTTACATACCTGGCAGTCTGACTGGAGATGGTCAAACCCCAGACAATAAACACATGTGGTGTGTGGGTCAGCCTTGGCAAAGACTTCCCCACAAACATCACAGTGTTGAAACCATGGGCCGGTTTTCTTTTGGTTTCTCAGACATAATGCCAGCCTAACCAAAACTTGCCCTTTTAACGCAGTGCCAGGTGAAGACAATCTTTATCGGTTCCTAACCTGAAGTCACGGGTATTGGAAAAATGTAATAAACCGTTTTTTTTAGAACCGATAAGAACTGGAACCGCACTCTAAAATAGTAACTTTTAGTTTTAAATGAGTTTTAAACCCACTGATCGGTTCAAACCAACCGATAACTTACAAGTTCCACACAGGCAAAACCTTCATTTATTTACGTTACCACAGATAGAGCTTGAACCGAACGGTTTTGCGGTTAAAATAAACTATTCTCGGTTAAATCCAACCGAGAAAACACTTTTTAAACCGAGAAATGAACCGAGCAGAAGGAGAAATCTCCGGAGCGACTGTTCACTGAGGTGGAGTAAAGAATCTGACAGTTCAAGTTTGAAATGACACAGATAGAGCTGCTCTCGTGCCAAAATTCTATTTTGGAATGGTTTTAACCATTTCACTCCGGGGCAGTTCTAGAGCTGGAACAAACTGCTAATGTCTATAATATAGCAAGACTTCATGCTGTTTGAATCTGAAGCACTCAGAGTGCAGCAGTTGCTAGGGCAGCAGTTTGAAAGTGGCATGAGCCAACTGAGAGTTCCATAATTTACATAAAATTCCATCTCTCCGGGCAGTTCAACACAGGAGGCTGACTGCATTACGTTCAATCATAATGAGTGATTCCTGGGGTTAGAAATACAAATTTTCCAATTGCCACAATAACAAACAGAGAACTACCTAAAGTACTTACTGTATCGCAGACAGAGCCTGAACCGACAATGCAGAAAATAATGTGGAATAAAACCGACAACTTTAACCAACTTTGAACCGAGCAGAAGGAGAAATCTCCGGAGCGACTGTTCAGTGAGACGGAATAAAGAATCTGATGGTTGGGTTTCAAAGTGCTGCAGACAGAGACCTCAACCGAGCTCGAGCTCAACGTTCTATGCACTGCATAGAAAATTAACCCTCTACTCTCCGGGGCAGTTTAAAGGCTGGAGCTAACTGCAGATTGTCAGAATACAGTAAGACTTCATGTTGTTTGAAATTGAACCTTTTAACTGAGTTAACCTTTGGAATATTAAGCTGTTTCAAGTGAGATCTCAATTCTTTTGTTAGTAGTCTTTTAGATTGTAGACCACATTGCTCCATAAGCTTTGGATTCTGCATTATTTTATATAAGAGTAGTAAATCACCACTAGTTCTTCTAGTCTCTAATGTAAACAGTTTTAAGGATTTCACTCTACAGCTATAATCCCTATTTTTAAACCCAGCTAATGATTTTGTCATTTTCCTTTGTACTTTTTCAATTAACCTAATATCCCTCTTTAGATCCACATGGGGGATCCATGATCGAGATGGGGGATAACATATGATTTATAGAATTTCATTAAGCAAAACACTATCCCTGGTTAAAAATGTTTTTTAATAGTTCTTATTAATCTATTTGCTTTAAGTGATACATGACGGCAATGATCAAGTTTAGTATTCACCCATATTCCCAGGTCCAGTTCCTTCTTAGAGGATTTTAAGGTTTTGCCATTCAGCTTGTAATTATATTCTAAATTATTTTTACCAAAATGCAAAACTGAGCACTTAGTCTCATTAAACTCCATTTTGTTACATTTACCCCAATTTTCTCAAGGTCCAGACAAAGTTCTATATAACGTCAAGGAATCTACCTCACGTCCTATTTTAGTGCCATCCGTAAATCTGGAGATAACACTTTTAATTCCATTCTCCATATCACTAATGAAAGGGGAAAACAAAACAAGCCCAAGAACTGATCCTTGTGGTACTCCACTGATGACACCCACCTCATCAGATCTTACACCATTTATTCTAACACACTGCATACGGTCACTAAACCAGTTTTTAATCCAATTAACAGTGACTTTATTCCAAAGTTATTTAATTTGGCTATTAATACGTCATGAGGCACTGTGTCAAATGCCTTTCTAATATCCAGGAGAATGACATCAGTGGAGATGTTCCTGTCCAAGTTGTTACTTACGAATTCGTAGAATGACAAGAGGTTAGTAACACAAGATAAACCTTTACGGAAACCATGCTGGAAATGATCCATAAGATTTAACACATCTATGTCTCCTTCAATGCGATTTTTAATAATCCTTTCCATCAATTTAGAACAGACAGAAATTAGGCTAATTGGCCTATAATTAGATATATTTGTACAATCTCCTTTTTTAAAGATAGGGACAACAACCGCCCTTCTCCAATCATCAGGGACCGCTCCTGTTTTTAGTGAATGGATGAATAGTACTGTTAATGGAAAAGAAAGTTGTTTAGCCAGATTTTTGAGGATGACAGGACTTAAGTTGTCTGGGCCTGGAGCAGAAGTACACTTCAACTTCAATAATTCATCCAGTACTTCCTCTCTGAGAATTTGAATGGGGGGAGAATCATTTACTGTGCTTACTGAGGGAATATTAGTAGGGGGTTTGAAGATCAAAACAAAATACTGATTTAAATTATTTGCCATTGCCAAGGGTTCACTGATCAATTTACCATTCTGGGAAATAGATGCAATTGTTTTCTTAGTATTTTTATTGGTATTAATATAGGCATAGAAACGTTTCATGTCTTTTTTTCTGAGCCAGCCTTGATTCAAATGTCCTTTTCTCGTTTCTTATCATTTTGTTTAATTTAGTTTGTTCAGATTTATAGAGTATTTTATTACTGCTATTTGGATTCTTTTTATACCTTTTAAAGAACTTGCATTTTTTACATATCTGTTTAATAATTAATTTATTCAACCATTTGGGAATAATTCCTTTTTCACTGTATTTCTTTTTCACTGGTACATGTCTCTGAGTCATAACATGGACAATGTTTTTAATTTTATCCCACGTTATCAACTTTTAATCCACTTAAAGTACACTCCCAATTAATTTGATTTAGATCATTAATTATATCACTCCACTTGGTGTTTTTATAATCAGGGGTTACTGTACATTTCCCATCTTTAGAGAACTGACTTGACATTCAACGATATTATGATCGCTTGTTGCCAGATTACTAATAACCCTTGTGCCTGATATGCGTTCAGGACTATTAGTGATAATCAAGTCCAAAATATTTGAATCCCTGATGGGGTCAGTTACAAGTTGATCACATCCACAAGAATGCCCAGCAAATCCTTTTCAAATTTGTTCATCCCTGATAAGACATCCCAAGTAATACCTGGTGCATTAAAATCACCTACTATTAACACATCTCCTAAACCTGAAGCAACCTCTATTTCTTGTAACACTGCATTATTAGTGATTTTATCAGATGATGGAGGTCTGTAACACACTCCCAAAATTAGTTTTGGGGAAGGAGATAAATCAAGATTTAACCACCATAAGGTTTCTGGAGATGTGTCAAGATTCGTATTTAAATTTAAAGGAGAACAATGGAGCTGATTTGATATGTAACAGCATACTCCACCACCCTTCCTGCCAATCCTATTTTTGTAAAAAAAAAGTTGGTACCCTGGTATACTAGTAGACCATGAATTAGTGTGGTCCCACCAGGTCTCCGTTACACAGACAATATCTATATTGTCTGTGTCTAACAAAACTCTTAAAATAATGAAACTGAAAGAAAACAGAATTACTAAGGACAAAATGCTTATGTAATATAACGCCAGCGAAGGCCACTGAAGCAACAAATGCATGCAGGTTTAAAGAAGAATTTTCATGATGGTCCAAAAAGTTACAGCTTATAGTCATTATATGCAGTACTAGACCCGAAAAGGTGTGTGCATTTGTTATTTTTGGCCAAGGTTTACTCTGCCTTCCATAATTTGGATTTGTTTGTAAGCCCTGCTGCACTTGCCTTTGCTGTTCAGCTGCTGGGCTGCTAGCTCCTGATGACATCACTGTAGGGTAGAGGAGTGACTCACACTGTGCAGTACTATGCAGTTGTAACAGTGTTGCAAGGGAAACCTACCAGTATTTAGTGTACATACTGTTTCCCCTCTTCCCCAAGTCACCCTGTTAGCAATGCATTATGCCAAAATCCAAATGCCTTGTCAGTATGTGTTTTTTTGTGAAATTGACTCTGCCCTATAGTGACGTCAGCAATACAACCCTGGGCCCACAGTAACACCAGGCTTGCTGTAGAAGCTCTGGTACACCCTGCAGTTTTTAGCAGCTCAGAGTGCAAAAACTAACTGCAGCAGACAGTAATGAAATACAATTCCAGAATCAATGCAAAAAAGGGTCTTTTATGTTTAAAAGTCAAAAGGACTGGGGAAGTTCCTCTTTAAGAGAGCTTTAATATACATATACATATATATATATACATATTTTAATTACTTATGAAAGTTGAATCCACCTTAGACTAAAAGTACAGTTTAAAAAATTCTCAATCCCAGCAAAACCATTGCATTTTAAGTACTTTTCTACATAATATTTGAACTACTTTACCCATATGTTCAGGTACTAAGAAAATCAAGTAAAAACAAATTAAACTTTCAACAAAATGATAAAACTTGCCTTCCTCATTCTCTTTTTCTTGTTTGCTACTCTCTGCCTGTCTCCGTGCCTTCTCTTCTTCCTCCTGTTGTTTCTGCTGGATTCGGAGATAAAGTGCTCTCTGGGTAGATGGAAGGAAGTCAGGTATATTAACTGCTTTCTGTAAAGTTGAAGCCTCTTCATCATCCAGAGAATCAGATTCTTGAGGTTCTTCCATAAAACCATGGGCTCCAGTTTCCTCTTCTGCCTCTCCATAACCACCATAGTTACCTACCAAACAAACATTATCTGTTTCAATTCTAATATAATTCTGTAGCCATCTTAACTGGAAGAAAAAGTTCTTTCTTGTAACAATGTTTCTTCTAAGCAGCATTCAACCATAACTATGCACAAGCAGAATCCCAACCCAAGACCACAGCACCCAGTACAATAAGTTACTCACTTGTAAAGTAGTTACGCAAGAACTTACCGTAACAGTAGATCTTCGAGAACAGCTCTTGCAGCAGGTTACACCATTAGGACTGAAGCCGGCAGATGCCAGAACCCCACGGAAATTTTCTAGCTAGCAGTATTCAGCGGGGACCGCCCTGACATTAGTCCCGCCCCCGACGTCAGGCACAGTACGTAAGTGGATGGTACCCCAGAATCCCCAGTTCTCCTGCCGGAGACTCCAAGCTGCTGGATGACATCAGAAGAGGAGACTGAGGATCTGCCATCAAATGGCAGTCAGAGAGATGCTGAGACACCTGATCCTTGGAGAAGGATGTTGAAACTAGAATCTACCTCCAGCGGGCATGGTGGGAAGGAAAGTACCTGCTGCAAGAGCTGTTCTCGAAGATCTATTGTTACGGTAAGTTCTTACATAACTGTACTATCTTACTTCGAGAAACAGCTCTTGCAGCAGGTTACACCATTAGGACCGATTCCCAAGCAATACTGGAAATCCCACACCATTGGGAGGAGGGCAGGTAGAAATCTTTAATGGAACCTAAGCCTAGGACAGAAGTCCTTGAAGGACTGCTAGACCAAAACCTGTTCTTCACCTCAATGCAATATCCAGGCTGTAACGCCTGATGAAAGTGTGCACGGAGCTCCAAGTAGCTGCAGCACAGATAGTCGAGGTGGACACATTCTTAAGGGCCGAAAAGGAGGTAGCCACCCCCCTTTTGGAATGACCCTTGACCGTGACCGGTAAAGGGTTTGTTACGCTTCTGGTAACAGAACGTTATACACTGACTGAGCCACCTGGACAGTGACTGTTTAGAAACAGGAGCTCCCATCATCCTGTGGGCGAAGGAGACAAAAAGCTGGTCCGATTTTCGGTGGTGTTTCGTTCTGGTCATGTAGTATCGGAGACACCTATGCACATCTAGGGTGTGCAGCAGGACCTCTCCTCGATTCAAAAAGTTGGGAAAGTACACTGGTAGATCAATGTCCTGATTAAGGGTAAGAGCTAAAACCACCTTAGGCAGAAATTTGGGATTAGTCCATAGGGATACCCTGTCTTTGTGAAAAACCAAATAAGTTTATTTGCACATGACTGCATGGAGTTCAGAAATTCTTCTGGCAGAGGTAACGGCAACTAAAAACAATGTCTTCCAAGTGAGAAAACGTAGCTCACAATCCACGGCTGGTTCAAAGGGTGGCAGCGTAAGCTGCCCCAGGACAAAGGGTAGATCCCATAGTGGAACTGGATCCTTAATCAGAGGTCTAAGGTGGAGAATACCTCTCACGAAGGCTCGTGCCTTGTCCAACTGAGATATGGTGCGTTGGCCTATAGGATAATGATAGGCTGATATGGCACAGAGGTGTACTTTAATCGAGGAGTAGACCAGGCCTGTCTGAAAAAGAGACAAGAGGTAGCACAAGACCGACTTTTCTGGACAGTCTAGAGGCAAACCCGCCGGGAGCCCATACGTCAAAAAGCGCCATTTCATGGCGAGAAGTAGCATAAGTGGCGTTTTCTCTGGCCACCAGAAGCGCTAGGCTCCTCTTGCAGACCCCTGTCACAAAATGGCTATGTCTCTAGGAGCCAAGTGAGCAGGCTCAGCGAACGAAGGTCCAGATGGACCAAGGAGCCCTCCTCCTGAGACAACAAGTGAGAGCTGATTGGCAGAGGCACCGGAGGTTCCCAGGATAGCTGATATAGCAGAGGGAACCAGATCTGCCTCGGCCAGAATGGCACGATGAGTATCAGCGTTGCTTGCTCTCTGCGAAGTTTCAGAAGAACCCTCTGGATCAACGGAAAGGGGGGAAAGGCATAGAGGAATCTGCCCGACCAGGAGAGGGACAATGCATCTCGCCAGAAAACACCAGGCCCTGTATACAGCGAGCAAAAATTGGGCAGTTTTGCATTGGATGGGGACGCGAAAAGCTCTAACTCTGGTGTACCCCATCTGTGAAACAGATCCTCTACTACCTCCTGGAGTAGTTCCCACTCGTGGACTCTGGCCTGAGAGCGGCTCAGGCCATCTGCAATGACGTTGTCCACTCCTGGGACAAGAACAGCAATGAAGTTTGCACCGTGTTGCAAAACCCAATCCCACACCCTCATGGGCTCCCTGCAAAGCGGGTAGGAATGGGTGCCTCCTTGTTTGTTGAGGTAATACATCACCATGGAATTGTCTGTTTGTAACAGAATGGTACCCGGTGGGATCTCCGACTGGAAGGCCTGCAGGGCGTGAAGAACTACTCTCATTTTCAGGATATTTATATGGAGATGAGTCTCTTGGGCTGTCCACAGGCCCTGAGACCGGACACCGTCGAGGTGTGCTCCCCATCTGAGCCCCGAGGCGTCTGTGGAGAGTGCCACTATCGGAGATTGCGCAATGAAAGGGACCCCTGCCGATAGATTCTTCGGATCTAGCCACCATTGCCAATCCTCGATTACGGTCTTCATGATCCAGATTGGAAGCTGCAGATGGTCTTGTTTTTGGTCCCATTGGACCCGTAACATCCACTGGGTGACCCACATGTGGAGACGAGCGAGCGGAACTGTTGCAATAGCCGCAGCCATGTGTCCGAGCAGGCAAAGTACCAATCTGGCAGGAAATACAGGTTACTCACCTGTAACAGGAGTTCTAGGAATGGTATATGTTGTTCATCCACACTGTCTGGCAGGTATCCTTGCCGCTTTAAATCTTGCCGGAAGGTCTTCAAGCTGGCTCCTCCCACCCACCGGGTGGTAAAACTCGGCTCCGCCCCATGACGCCAGATCTGGCCGCTGGAAGCTCGGTTGTCGTGATCCGAAGGAGAGTCGGTGGGTCGTGTGGATGAACAATATATACCATTCCTAGAATTCCTGTTACAGGTGAGTAACCTGTATTTCTAGGGACATGGATATGTTGTTCATCCACACTGTCTGGCAGACTCCTAGCAGTTCTCCGGGAGAGGAGGCAAGGCGCACACCCCCTACTTAGGGAATAGAGACTGGAGAACCGAGGCCCCAAAACCAGCATCTTGGCGTGACTCAAGGTCGATGTGGTAATGGGTGATGAAGGTGTGTGCTGACTTCCAGGTAGCAGCCCTGCAGATATCCTGGATAGGGATGTCCCTGGAAGCAGCCACCGATGCAGCAGTATGGCAGGTAGAATGAGCTCTTATCCCTCTGGGAGCTCCATGCCCGCCAACTTATAGCAGAGATCTATGCAGGAGGTGACCCACCTGCTTATCGTCCACTTGGCTGCAGGTCTGCCAGGTGCGGCTTCAGCGTGGGTGACAAACAGCTGGCGAACCTCTCCCAAATTTCAGCCGACGCTCCTTATAATAAGTGGCGCCTTCTAGGGTCCAAAGTATGGAGCCTGTATTGACCTCCAGTGTGACTGGGGTAAAAACACCGGCAGAGTCAACACCTGGTTAAGGTGAAACCCGACACCACCTTGGAAGGAATTTCGGGTGGGCGCAGGGACAACCTTGTCCCTGTGGAAGACCAGGTAAGGAGACTTGATGCAGGAGCCTGGGTTCTCCCATCCTTCTGGCTGACGTGATAGCCACCAAGAAGGCGGTCTTCCACGACAGGTGAAGTTCACACCTGTGCATTGGTTCGAATAAACTTGCCCATGAGCTTTGCCAATACCAGCAGTAAATCACGGTGGAGGTTCCTCGCACCGGAGAAATGTGATCAAGGCGCAGAAAAAGCCAGACCACCTTCTCCTGCGCCACGACTGCTCCCCAGCCCGGCCCGGTAGCAGAGATGGCTGCCAGGTGCACCCTTAGGGTCGTTGACCTAAGCCCTTGACTAGAAAGGGACCATAAATAGTCAAGATGCTTGCCAAAGGACAGGAGGAAGGGTCAAGCCTTGCCCTGACACCAAATGGAAATCTCTTCCATTTGAAGGCATAGCATTACCTGGTCGACTCCTTACAGGACGCCTCAACAACATTGAGGACCTCGTCGGAAAGACCCAAGGCCTGGAACTCTAGCCGCTCAGGAACCAGGCCGTCAGGTGCAGGGATTGAAGGTCCGGATGGAACACCTTCCCTGATTGACTGAGAGCAGGTCGGGCGAGCTGGAAGCTGCCTCGGGAGCCTGGAGCTGAGGCTGAGGAGATCTGGGTACCAGAACTGGGCAGGGCCAGTCTGGGGCTATCAGAATCACCTGCGCGTTGTCCCTCCTTGCTGAGAAGCTTGCTTGAATCAAGGGAAGCGGGGGAAGGGCGTGAAGAGGCCGGGGTCACGTCCTCGAGAAGGCATCCCCCTGCAGCGGGCCCTGCTGAGGGGGGTGGGCATGAAACAGCCTCAGCTCCGCGTTCTCCCTGGAGGCAAACAGGTCCACCTGAGGTGTGCCCCAATGGGAGAACAGATCTTGTACTACCATCGGCAGGAGAGACCACTCGTGAGATGCAGCCCCTATCCGGCTCAGGGCATCGGCCAAGGTGTTGGAGGCTTCTGCCACATGAATGGCTAGGAGATCCGCCTCCAGGCTGTGCACGAGTGACCAAATGCGGAGAGCTTCCCTGCATAGAAGCATGGGCAACGTCCCGCCCTGGCGGTTTAGGTAGTACATGGTGGTGGTATTGTCCGTCTGGACTCGGACCACTTGACCCGGAGAAAGCGGAGCAAAGGCGGTGAGAGCTAGGCAGACCGCTGGGAGATCCAGCAGGTTGATGTGACATGGGACTCCCGCCGGGACCAGAGCCGTCGGCTCGGTGTTCCCAGATGGGCACCCCAACCCATCAGAAGCATCGGTCGATAGAGACACCGTCGGACTCGAGGCGGACAAACAGGGATGCCCTCCTGCAGATGAGATGGAGCGGTCCACCACTGGAGGCGTTCCACATCTCCTGGGTCACCATCACTAGCTGGTCAATGGATGCATGGCGTTGTGACCACTGGCTGGCCAGTCCCACTGAAGGGGCACATGTGCCAGCGTGCCCAGACCCACGCTGGTACAGGCATCATGGACAGGAGGCTGGGAAGTCCGGAGCAGGGCGGATTGCCCAACCAGAAATGACTGGGCAAGGAGGAAGAACCTCGGCCCTGTCTGCGGGGCCGTGCTCTGGCTCGAAGAGAGTCAGTTCTGCCCGATAAACAGAATCACCTGCTTTGGCTCGAGTTCCAACAGCCTCGTTGATGAAAGGCCGACTTGAGCAAACCTGGAGGGCCAGATCTCTGGACCGCTCCACCTCCTGTCTAGGCGCTGCTATCAATAATCGTCCAGATATGGTACACCGGACCTCGGCGCCCATGAAAAGCTGTCACCACTGCAATGCATTTGGTGAAGACCCTAGGAGCTGGAGACAGGCGAAGGGCATGGCTCGAACTCAAGAAGGGACCCCTCCTTCAGCGAAGGAATCTCCGATGTGAGACGGATAGGGGCGTGAAAAACGGCGTCCTGCAGGTCCAGAAACAGCAGAACCACACGCCGTGTTCCAGGGATGGTATTATCTGAGCCAGGTGACCATCCTGAAGGTTCGAGACCATAGGAACTTGTTCAGGTCGTGAAGGTCAAGAATAGGGCGCCAGCCCGTCCGGTCGAACCAGGAAGTACCTGGACATAAACCCGGGTCTGAGGGAGGGTCCGCCACCTCCCTGATCACCTCCTTTTGGAGGAGAGCGATGTCGGCCCGGCGGGCGACAGTGAGCTGCGGACCCGAGGCCCCGAGTGCGGCGGCTCTGAAGGGTGGGGCCTGCTCGAATTCTAGAAGCAGGCCTTTCCCACCACCTCAGTACCCACCTGTCCGTGGTAATAACAGACCAGGCGGAAGGAAGTGCGGAGCCGTCCCCATGGGGGAACCTGGGGAGTGAGTGGACGGGGTGAGGGCGACACCCCTCAGCCCGTCACTGGGCAGGCTGGAGAAGACGGCCAAGGGACCTCCTGGGCCTTCACCTCCCTGCTTCCTGTTGGAGAAGCTCCGGGCTTAGGTTTGGGATGCAAGCCAGAGCCTACCCAACCTAGCGTTACTGGTCGAGACGGCCTTGGCCAGCTACAGAAGACGAGGAAGCTTAAACTGTGGTTCTTGCAGCCTTTGTCCTTCTGGCCGGAAGAGACCGAAGTCAAGGTAGCATTGGACTTTCGATCTCTGCAGGTGACCTTCCACCCCTGGGCGAAGAGGTCAGTCCCCAAAAGAAACATCCGCCAACTTGTGCTGGATATCCGAGTAAAGTGAATATCCTCAGTCCAAACCCGACTGACGCGCATAACCACTCGCGGCATACAGACCTGGCACACCAGGTCCCCAATGTCACAAAAACAGTCTGGAGCTGCTGCTTGACACTACCTGCCTGGTCCGCACCTGCCTGACCGTGGTCTGCAGATCAGCGGGAAGATGAGGGCAACCTCATCAGGAGCCCAACAGGGCATGAGAAAATAATGCCACAGGACGGCCGAACTGGCCTGGCGAGAAACACGAGGAGCAGCAGCATGAACTTTTACGCCCAGCATAGTCAATTTCAGACCCTTGTGGAGGTTTGTCCCACATCCCTAAGCGCTCGGCTTGCGCGAGCTGTATCGTGTAACCCCTCCGGCGAGGGGTGTTCCGAAACCCGGACAGGGGCCGGTAGGGACGCGCCACTTCCTAGCCATCCTGACCGAAGGCACAGGACGAGGAAGCAGAAGCGCCAGAAGCTCCAAGGCGGAACCACCTGGCCTCGGCCACGGAAGAGCCTCCGTGGGGAATCCCCTCGGTCCAGAATCTCCGTGAGGGGATACCTGACCCGTTTAAGCTTGGTTAGAGCTTCATCGATTGGACTCCGAGATGAGCGAAGCAATCCTAGGAAGGATGAAGGGGCTATAGATCCACCGACTGTCCTCCTGAGGACTCCAAGTCACTAAAGCTGGGAAAGGAGGAATCATCCTCAGACTGGAAGAGTCCTCAAAACTGCCTCAGGCCTGAGCCACCCTCCACCTGCCGAGGTCTATCGGGAGTGAGGGTGACAGACAGCCTATAGGGCAGGTCGAGCCGACGAGAACAGGTCCGGAGCCCCACTTGCTGTGGAGGCGGAGGTTCCACCCAGAATCGATGGGGCAGCTGGAATTGGCAAGCAACCCGGCCTGGGAACAGGCTCCTCGGCCACAACGAGGGGTTGTTTTGACGCTCAGATGACAAACATAATGGCGGGGAAGACGGCTTGGCGTCAGCTTATTCCGGTCCAGAAGGAGTTGTTGCCACATGAGTTCCTCATACCTCGGCGCGCTTGCGAAATCTCTGCGTCCGAGGAGGAGGAAGGAAGGATGGCGTTGCCGCTTGCCCGTGATGCGAGACCCGCCTATGACCCGGCGGATCGGCTGAACCACTGAAGATGTCGAGACCGAGAACCTCAGCTAGGCCAAGGGCGGTGCGGGGAGAATGTCATGAGGGCGGCAGCCTCCCTCGGATTCGGACAATTCAACAGAAGGCTCCGGAACCGGAGGCACAACCCGAGCCGACAGGATCATAACTCCACAGGCGGGAGAAGGAGAGTTCTCGGCTTCTCCAGCCGACAACCACGTCAGCAGGTCGAAAAATCTCGACCCGCGTCGGCGGGAGTCTCGTTCGCTGGCTGGCGGGGACACCCGTGCGGACCAGTGGCGAGCTTGGTCGACTGAAGTCGGCGGCCGACAACTTCCAGGGAGAAGGGATGTACCGCTCCCAAGAGCGTCTGACAGTGAGACTTACCACTGTCTCTCTTTTGGACAGAAAAGCAGTTGAAGAGATGGACCTCACCTTTGTCGAGAGGTCAGACAAAGCTCCTTAAAAGAAGCCAAATAAGAGGCACCGAGAGATAGGACAAATGCGCAACCGGTAGAAGCGACAGCGCCCCTCCTCTTCGAAGCGATCATCTGCTTGAGCTGATCCGCTGAAATTACCGCCATGGACACCGCCGCCCCGGGCCTCTTTGACTTAACCGGAGAAATCTCTTCTGGACGCCCCCAGTTGTAACGGGCGCCACGGTCTTCGAGGGCGAGGCCAAAAGGAAAACACATGTCACAGGCCCTGCGGGTGAGTGCTCAAGGCCCAAGCAGTAAATGCACGTGGACTTGGATCCGTCCGAGACATTTTCTGCCATGAGGGGCATCTCCGGAAGCAGAGTCGATTTGTCCATCGCAGCAGCGAGGGAGAAGACAGTGTTTTTGTAAAACTTTTTTAATTTCGAAAATTCAGAGAGTTAGGAACCAGTCTTATATGCAGGCGTTAAGGAGGGAACCTGAGCTCCAAGCGGTAAGGAAGATCTGGCATCATGGGGCGGAGCCGAGAGTTTTACCACCCAGGTGGGTGGGAGGAGCCAGCTTGAAGACCTTCCGGCAAGATTTAAAGCGGCAAGGATACCTGCCAGACAGTGTGGATGAACAACATATCCATGTCCCTAGAACGGTCTTCTTCGCCGAAATGTCCCTGATGAGGGATCTGATGTGTTCTGCTCTGTCCTGGGGAAGAAAAGCAATGGTGTCCAGAACTGCACCTATGAACTGCAGAGTCTGTGACGGAACCAGGCGTGACTTCTCGTGATTAATCATGATGCCCAGCATCTCGAACAGAGACTGAGTATAATGGGTGGCGGACATCAAGGCCTCCCGAGAGGGTGCCATGAGAAGCCAGTCATCCAGGTAGGGGAACACGTAGTGGCCTTGTTTCCACAGAGTCGCCGCTATGACCGCCATACAGTTCGTGAATACCCGAGGTGCCGATGACAGTCTGAAAGGGAGGGCTCGGAACTGATAATAGTGGCCCTGGAACTCGAAGCGGAGAAACTTCCTGTGCGCTTGAGCGATGGTTATATGCTAGAAAGCGTCCTGCATGTCCAAGGATGCTAGAAATGTGCCCTGCTTGAACATGGGAATCAGACCTGGGAGGGTCACCATGCGGAAGCGCTTGTACAGGACCGACTCGTTGAGGTCACTGAGGTCCAGTATCGGACAGAGGTCCCCTGTTTTCTTGGGAGCCAGAAAGAATTGAGAATAATATCCTGTGTCCCTCTGGTTCCGTGGAACGTGCTCTATCGCTTCTTTTTCCAGGAGCGCGAGCACCTCCTGCTGTATAAGCAGGGCATGCTGACCCGAGTAACGGGAAAGCAGAGGAGGTCTTGCCGGTGGGTGGTCAAGAAATTCTATGAAGTAACCTTTCTTGACCAATTGGAGAACCCACCGGTCAGTGGTAATCGACTGCCACCCTGAAAAGTGGCGAGCAATGCAACCCTGACCTTTTGCGCCTGTTGATCCAGAGAAGTGGCGGGGGCCGGGAAGGAGTCATGCTGTGGCAGCACTCGTCCCAGCAGGCTGGGCCGGTTTAGTGTAGCGTTGGGCTCTGCCTGGGGATGACTTTGCCTGGGCTTTCCACTGAAAGGTGTCCCTTTGTTGCTGGCTGGAACGTGGCTGCTGCCTTTGTTGCTGGCTGCGAAAAAACGGCTCTGGTTCCTATGAAAGGAACCGGGCCATGGCCTGTACAGACCTGACTGCCTTCCCAGCGTCATGAAGTTTGGTGATCACCTTCTCCGAGGGTTCACCAAAAAGTACTTCACTGTTGTAGGGGACATCAAGAATGTTCTTCTGTATACGTTCGGGGTGAAGCCGGAGACACGGAGCCAAGAGTGTCGCCGGAGACAGACGCCTGAAGCTGCAGCTCTGGCGGACGAGTCCACGGAATCATATGCGGCTCGTATTACCTGGGTCCCCACATCAGACCCTATGCGGAGAAGGTCTAGGAGCTCCGCCTTCTGATCGCCATCCAGAAGCTTATCCACCAGGTCCTGGCCCTGTTCCCATAGGGCGTTCTGAAACTGTACCATGTGGGCTAGGTAGTTCAGGGACTTGATGGAGCATGTAGCGACTGCATACATGCATCTCCCCAGGGCGTCCAATTGTTTGGATTCCTGGTCCAGTGGCTGTGTGCTCGTGTGTTGCGGTCTTTGGGACCAGTCATGTGAGGCCGTAATGACCAGGGAGTCTGCCAGAGGCTGTTAAGCCAGGTACTTGTCCTCTCTTGGGGCCTTGTACAGGCGGTCAGCTTTCTTCGGCACCGAAGGAGTGGAGTGCGGATGCTTCCACGCAGCCTTGGTGACGTCCGCAAAGGTGTCCACCAAGGGTGGCACTACCACAGGCTTTGGGTCTTTCTGCCTAAGATAACGGGCAAGGCGCTGCCTTTCGGGGTCAAGGTCCTCAGCATCCCACCCCATGTTGTCCTGGATGTGCCTCATGATCTCATAGAAGGAGGGATCATCCGGAGGAGACCTGGGAAGGTCATGTGGGTCAGGTGATGAAATGCTGAGTGGAGAAGGAGATCTGGAGTAATCCGAGGAATCCGATCTGGAGTCCTCCCGACGGAGTATACCGCTGACGTCTAGGTCGCTTGGGGCTGGGAGACCCTGATGGAGATCTTGAGGGAGGCCTTCACGATCCTGGGATCTACTCCTAGGAGGTGGAGTCTGCTCCTTGGGGGTTGGTGGTCGTCCTGCTGGCCCCTGTGGTGGAGGAGGGGACGTAGGAGGTGAAGGAGTAGGAGGAGGAAGTTTCACTGGGACCACGTCTTTGCGGATGGTGTCCCACCAAAAAGTAGAGAGTTCCTTCACTTCTTGGATATTCATACCCGACGACAGGCCTGGCGCCGGTGGTCTGTCACCGGGGTCGGGCATCGGGTCCTCGGGTGGGCGAAGGTTCCCTCGGAAGCCCGCATCCTCTGTGTCGCCCGCCTGGTCTTTGGGCAATGCGGTGTCCTCCTCCGTGGAGTCCCTGTGACCGGTGTCTACCGGTGACCTGGGGGGCAGTCTTCGGCTCCGGTGAGGCCGACTTTGGGTCCAGTGAATGCCTGGCGCTTGGCCAATGTTCTCGGCTTCGGCGAACGCCTGGCCGACTTCGGGTGCTTGGCCGACATTGGGTCCGTCATCCGCTTGAGGGACGTCAGGTCCTTCGTCTTCCTGGGTGGAGGATCCGGACCCCTAGGGGGCTGGGAAACCGACCAGGAGTAGGGGTCCCGACATCGGGTGGAAGAGGAAGACTTGTGGCGTTCAGAGGACTTTGAAGAGGCCCGAGAGGGAGTAGAGGAAGCCGAGGGCCTGGAAGTCTTGATGGGCTGAAGAGTCGAAGAACTGCTGGAAGCCCTGACCTTGACCAGTGGGGGGGGGCCTGAGACCTAGCCCTGAAGGGACAGCGGTCCAATCGGGTGGAGCCTCAGCTCGGGAACCTGGACCTTGCCTACTCCCGGTGCTTGTCCCGGTGTTTGTGGACCTTGGAGGAAGAATCGCCCCTGGAGAAAGGTTCTTTGTCCATCCTATTAAGGTTTTCCTCTAGCAGGTAAGCCTGAAGTGCCTTCTGACAGTGGATCCTGGTGCGGCTGTTGAACCCCTGGCAAAAGGTGCAGGCCTTGGTATCGTGGTCCAGGCCTAAGCAACGCATGCAGGAAGAATGAGGATCCTTGAAAGGGAACTGTTTTCCGCACGCACACTTTGAAAGGTGACCCTCAAATGAAGGAGTTGGAGAGGACATTAGTTAGGTAGAAACTCTTGAAGTTCTAAGCCGTTGTGCAGCTAGGTAAGAGACCGAGAGGCTGGATGATGCTGGCGAGTCGCGCGTGGAAAAGAACTGGGGATTCTGGGGGACTGCCTCCTTATGTACTGTGCCTGACGTCGGGGTGGACCGACGTCAAGTGGTCCCCATGAATACTGCTAGCTAGAAAATTGTAATCCTGACGCCTGCCGGCTTCAGTCCTAATGGTGTAACCTGCTGCAAGAGCTGTTTCTTGAAGTAAGATCTGTAGCTCTGGGTGTGGTATATGGTTCACATCCACACTCTGGCAGTTACACTGGAATAATGTTATTGGCCAGAATGTCTTCAAGCTAAGCTCCTCCTACCACCCGGGCAGTATAACCCCGGACTTCGCCTTGTGACGTCAGATCCCACACGCTGGAAGCAGGAGCCACTTGCCAGGGAAGGCCAGGTGGGTGTGAACTACATACCACTACTAGAAGTGAAAATGACATACTATAATTCTTGATCTTCCAAGATATCTTCACCATTCATTACTGTTTGGTTCAAGCCGGAGGTGCAGGACCCCACAGAAGCATCCAGATTTAAAAGTCTTCAGAAGGGGAGCCGACATCGGGGCTGTGCCACCCTCAAGCTCGACGTAGAATGTGGCGCTTGCAGGTTAGCCAGTAACAGACGACGACTCCACAACCTCCTCATTTCTGCTCATAGGAGAGGGGGAAAACAAAGAAGAGAAATGGTTGGGCAAGGGGCCCAAGGGACAGGAAAGAAAAGGATATAAACTGAAAACTCTAGGCGACCACAGGAGGGAAGGGTAAGTATTCTAGGCTGGTTTTAGGGGCTGGGGTGACCCAAACCAATGGGCAGGTCAGGGAGAAGGGGGGAGGGAGGAGGGAGACAGTGGGAGAGAGAGAGAGAGAAACGAGTCCCTAACCTCAAACAGGGACGAACAGTGGCAACGTCCCTCTAGGGTAGGCAGAGAGACTTTATTTAGTTTTTGCTTACCGGGTTAAGTGCACTAGCCAACAAATGACTATTTTCAGGCATGACCCGGGAAAGTACAAGGCAATATATACAGAAAAGCATTTCAGAAATCCATGACAGCAGTCAATATAGCTTGTTCTTAGCCATGTAGAAAAAGATGACAGTAAACAGTAAAGTGCCTGACAGAAAAACAATGTAGCTTATTTTTAGCCATGTAGACACAGATAACAGTAGATTGGCTAACAAAACATTAGCCAGTATTACATGCAACAATAGCAAAGATACTACAGTCAACTAAAGATATCATGGAATGAGTCATAACAGGAAGGGATCAGGCACTAGTACAGTCATACATTATTATAAGTAGGCATTAACTATGGTATATAAAACACCATGTAGGATAATACAGTCGACTAAACGTGTAGTAGAACGCGTCGAACAGGAAGGTATCGACCCCAAGAAAAAAGTACTTCATGCATGTGTCATCACAAGAGGGTAAAAATTTGCTTAGAGAAGTACCTAACAATTAAATTGAGGAAGAGAACTGTTGGGGCGCAATAGCAGTAAGATACTGTAGGTGAAATAGGGAGTTGAGGGTGTGGGAGTGGGAGGGGTCCTAGAAGCTGGGGTGAGTGTAAGATGAGAGGAATGGGGAAAGGAGAGAGAGATTGGTGGGGGGTACAAGAAGCAGGAGATTTAGATCGTCCCGTGGCTGTGAAACCGGGCAGTTGGACCACCCGTTAGGTCAGGTAGGGTCGAAACAGGTACAATGTTCAGCCAGAGACAGGTAACGTCATAGCCCGCTTTTACAGTGATAGTGGGATGAAGACTGTCTCAATTCCGGGGGAAGAGTATTCCACTTCAGAGGGGCAGCATGTCTGAATGCCCCGGTCCCTTTGGAAGTGTGACACCTGGGTACCCTCAGTAGTGATTTGTCAACTGACTTCAGTTCTCGGTATGAGGTGATGGGACTTAATAGCTTTGTAAGGGAGGCCGGGGTTTGCAGCCTGATTATGGAGTCAGATAGAGAGTCAAGATAGTATTGTCTGGATGCAGAGGGGGAGAGTCAACCTAGGTCACTATAAAGCCAACATTGATGTTTGAGACGAAGGGACGATGATGCATAATGACAGATATTGTTATGGGTGACTTACCATTTCAGTAGCGATGATTTATGAGCAGCCGCAAGGAAAGGAGCACAGTATGTCAGGGTTAGGAGCAGGATCCCCCCCGGCAATGGCCAGCTTAGCAGGAGTTAACATGTAGCTAGTTTTGTAGGCAACACCCAGTTTACTGCTTACTGTTTTGCAGGTTGATTGAATGTGGAGGCTTAGATCTAGAGATTGGTCAAGAATAACCCCAAGATACCTGAAGGATGTGAGAGACTCTAGTTGGTTCCCCTCATGGTCGTGGACCATCAAGGGTGAGGGACAAGTTCTTAGTTTAGGGGCAGAGCCCAGGAGCATGTTTTTTGTTTTGTTAGCATTTAGAACCAGTCTATGGTTGCACAGCCAGCTTTGAATGCTCCTGTAATCAGTGGTCAGAGACAAGTTGAGGTAGTCAGTGTTAGTTGAGCTGGTGTAGATGACAAGGTCATCTGCATAGAGAAGAGAGGAGCAAGTTGAGATGTTGTCCGGAATATTGTCGATAATGAGGGAGAATAGAAGTGGTCCCAAAATAGATCCCTGGGGAACTCCAATGTTGATTGTGGTGTTGTCAGATACTGCAGAATTGAATTTCACTGCTTGGGTCCTACCAGGTAAATAGCTCCTGTACCAATTCACAGCTCAGTAGAAAGCCCATGTTTTGAAGAGCAGACAGGAGTAGGGAGTGATCCACAAGATCAGAGGCCTTAGTGAGGTCACGAAGATAGCCCCTGTTAGTCGTCCAGCATCCATGTTTGAGAGAATTTCTGGGTGAATTTTGCCAGGGCTGTTGAAGTGCTATGATTTTCCTGAATCCATGCTGCACGTCAGAGAGAAGATTTGAGGTTGCAATGAAGTCCAGATTTTGGGTGGCGACAAGTTTCTCCAGTACTTTGCTCAAGACTGAGAGGATCGCTATTGGCCTGTAATTTGAGATATCCTTCTTATCCCCCTTTTTGAATATCGGAGTTACCCTGGCAATCTTCCAGAGGTCTGGCACGACACCATTAGAAAGGGATAGTGTGTAGATTTTGGCCAGTGGAGAGGCAATAAGATGCGCAGCCAGCTTCATTAAGTGGGGTTCAAGTGAGTCGGACCCTGGGCTAGTGTTATCGGAGATAGTTTTTAGCAGTTTGAGGACCTGTGGACTGGTAATAGCCTTGAAGTAGAAAGGCTGGGACAGAGGAGACCCGCTGGATAATGAAGGGGGGTCCAGCAGTTTGCTAGAGTTTGGGTGCTGAGTACGGTGGGCGCCAGTGGAAAGGAAGAGGTGTAGGGTGAGAGATCGGAGAACATCCTGTTGAAGGCATTCGCTATTGTATAAGAGTCATTACAGTGAGCTCCACTGAGAATCATCTCTGAAGGGGTCATAGATTGAGATGCACCAAGGAAAGTTTTTACATGGGCCCAGAATTTCTGAGGGTCATGGGCTGAGCTGGATAGCAGGTTCTGACAGTACTTACTTTTGGCTTGTCTTGTGCGTTTTTTACAGGAATTTCTGTGTGTCTTATAAGTAATGAGATCAGTAAGCAAGCCAGTACGTTTGTAGTGCTTCCACAGTTTATCCCTATGCCGTAGCTATGCAAGCAGGTCTTTATGGAGCCATCTAGTTTGGTTTCCTCTGACCCTCCTTTTTACCTTAGGGGAATGCCTACTCTGGACGGCACTGAATTTGTCTAGGAAAACAAGTAAGGCATCCTCCACTTTTTGTGCATGGTAGACATCAGACCAGTTTATTGTGGAAACATCGTGAAGGAAAGCATTTTCGTCCATGCCTGCAAAGTTTGTAAAGGTGACAAAGCGGGGTGGAGGACATGGTGGGGCACCCGAGGTCCATAAACAGAATATTGGAGAGTGGTCAGTTATTGCATCTGCCAAGATACCCACCTTGGTCACATGCTCAAGGCGATTTGTGCGTAGCCAATCTATAAGGGTACCTGGTTTGGATGGAGTTACCGTCCTCGTGTTATCAGCTATCAGCTGGTACAGGTTACAGCTGTGCACAAAAGACATGAGGGCACTGTGAGAGGGTCCTAACCAGTTTAGGTTTACATCCCCAAGAATTAAGGCCTCATTTAGGTTGACAGACTGTGATGTTTGGCTTAGCAGGTCCTGAAGTCCAGCCACAACCCCGGATGGCGGGTTGTAGATGCAAACTATACCTAATTTCTCTGCCCCAAGTGAGACTATGGCATGAATGGATTCATAGAACGTGGGTGGGTCCCATGCTGGGACAGTTGTGATACTGAGGTGGTTCTTGTGGTACAGTGCAACACCACCGCCACGCTTTGTACCTAGTCTATCTCATCGGATAAGACAGTAACTCTGTATGCTGCACAGAGGGTCATGTATTCGTGGTTTTAGCCATGTTTCTGTAAGACAGAGTATGTCGGGTTCATAGACTTTGATCCATGCTTCCAGTTCGGCCATGTGGCACATTAGGCTTCTGATGTTCATGTGGACTATGAAAAGACCTTTTTTGCTCATCCAGTTAGGTCAGCTGCAGTGACGCAGTCGGGAGGGCCTGGATTAGGTTCAATATCACTTGATAGCACAAGCTCTAGAAATGATAGGAATGTAAGCCTTACAACGTAATAAGTAAGGGGCAAATAATGCTTCCTGCTCAGTTTACCGAGGGCACGATGCATGTAGTAAGTACGTCCTTTTTTGTAAAAGAGATATTGCCAAGTGGCTGCAGGCCAGCACTTTGAAACGAACAGGTTGGAGAAGCAAGGTCTTATGCCCTATCTAGCTAGAATCTCCAAGGAGTGGATGAAAGGAGAGTTGTTTCAGAAGCCCCCTTACAGACTGGGTGCTAGTAGAAGGCATGCTACCTTGAACTGAATACTTGCCAGGGAGATGTATAATGCATGTTCTCCACCCCACCCCTTTTCTTCCTTGTCCATACAGAGAAGACTCAGCCAGGACTGGGGCAGGATATCTCAAAGATGGAATTCCTTTCCCTTTCTCCTTCTCAAGGGGTGAAAGATTACTCCTGGAGGCAGAGTTCCCATGGACATGGAAGTGCACTTAGCCAAGTACATGTCAAATACGTCTCCAGGCAGGAAGGGCGCTACCCTACAGGGAACGGTTATCTAGGGTTACCTATGGCGTCCAAGGTGGAGCAAAAGGTGGAGAGGGCTTTGGATGGTACCCGGAAGGAGGTAAAGGGATGAAGGCCCCCAAGGCTCGGATGTCAGTGAAGAGGAACTTGAGGTCTGCCAAGGGGCATGCTGTAGAAGAGTTGCCCATTTGGTGCGATGGTAACAGCATGAAAATACTGATGCCCATTTAAGGCATTGGAACAATAATTATGGAATCTATACTAAAAGATGGGATAAATCAATACATAGAAAAAAATGATTATGCAAACAGTCAACGGCATGGTTTCATGGCAGGGAGGTCATGCATAACAAACCTTTTGTGTTTTTATGAGACACACTCAGCATCACTGGATGAGGGGGCAACGGTAGACTGGAATTCTTGGACTTTGTGAAGGCCTTTGACAAAGTGCCACACAAAGACATAATAAAAAACTGATAGATAAGCAGGTAGATCATAAAATTGACTGGATTCGAAGCTGGCCAAGTGGAAAAAGTCAGAGAGTTAGTATAGAGGGATATCGGTCTGATCCAATAGGGGTGACAAGTGGTGTGCCGCAGGGCTCGGTTATGGAACCCTTGCTGTTTCAGATATTTATATCTGATATGGGCAAACAAACAACTAGCTGGCTAAGTAAATATGCAGATGACACAAAAATAGCAAGGATAGCAAATACACAACGAGGATATCGACGCACTCCAAAATGAACTGAACAACATATCAAAATGGTCAAATGCATGGGGGATGAGTTTTAATACTGGAAAGTGTTGTGTAATGCATTTGTGACATCACAAGGAAAAGAACAGGTTACTCACCTGTAACAGTAGTTCTAGGATTAGTATGTGTTGTTCATCCAGACTGTTTAGCATTACATAGAAACATAGACTTTCACAGCAGATAAGGACTGCTTGGCCCACCTAGTCTGCCCATTTTCCTACCTAACAGATAAGCTGCAGATCCTAGTTAACCAACAGCTTACTTCCTCCTATCCCCCACTAGGGCTGCCTTATGTCTGTACTATGCATTCTTGAATTTCACCACTGTTCTTGACTCCACGACCTCCTCAGGGAGGCTGTTCCATGCATCCACAACCCTCTCCGTGAAAAAATACTTCCTCACATTACCTCTGAGTTGACCCCCCTCTATCTTCAAATTGTGCCCCTTGTTCTTGCACATCTCTTTTTCTGAAAGATGCTACCCTCTTGGACTTTGTTGATTCCCTTGAGGTACTTGAAAGTTTCTATCATGTCCCCTCTCCCTTCTTTCCTCAAGGGTATACATATTAAGCTCCTTTAGTCTTTCTTCATGTGTCTTTTGGTGCAGACACTGCACCATTTTGGTTGCCCTCCTCTGGACAGTCTCTACTCTGTCTATGTCTTTGCAGAGATGGGGTCTCCACAACTGCACACAGTACTCCAGATGGGGTCTCACCAACTGTCTGTACAGAGGGATAATAACTTTCTGTTTTCTACTACTGATGCCTCTCCCTATGCATCCCAGTATCCCCCCCCACCTTCTCACACTGCTTGCCCACCTTTAGGTCATCTGATATAATAACCCCAAGGTCCCCTTTGTCCCTTTCCACTTTAAATCTGCTGGAAGTCTTCAAGCTGGCTCCTCCCACCCACCCGGTAGTATATGTGATGTAGACAGCCATCTCTGAGTGCTCGAGTGCTATATTAATTTTTTTTTATTACATATAAAATATGTGATGGGAAGGTCAGTTTGAGGAAACTACTGTTTTACAGGAACTGACACATCAAGACCCCCTAAGGGATAAGTTCAAAGGACAGGAGGTATTTTAAACTGCAGAGATCTGGGGTGCAATTACCTTGTCAATTTGCTTTCATCCCAGGAAATAAGATTAGCCATTCATAATGCCCTCAGGGAGATCCTGTGACTTGCAAGTTGCCAAGAAGGACACGTGGGGAGGGGTGTCGGAGAGAGGCCAAAATGGGCATTGAAGAGGTTTGATGTCCGGGCCAGGCAGGATCCAGACGAATTTGGAAGGTTAAATACACATTCCCCAGGAAGCCTTGGGAGGACATCACAGAACCTGTTTGTGTGTGTGTGTGTGTGGCAGAACAAAAACCAGTTCTGACCAGTTACCCTGACGAGAGGAAATTGAGTATGTCACTTATTTTTTTTAAATCTTGTTGGGACATCCTGTGTGGTAACATATAACTTTTAATACACCAAGGCAGAGTTTAATGATCTCATAGAGGAGGCCGGCTCAGAACTCTTATCCAACTGAGCAAGCCTTAAGAGACACTCAAGACAATTTTCTGACTGAGAGAAGAGAGACCCTCAAAGCACTGAAAGAAATTAAGCATTAGACAAGATTAGTCTGAAATTATAAATTGTAGGAACTGTACTTTTTTACCTGTTTGTTTTAAGGATGTATGTGTTGGGATATATATTTGTTCTGTAATTATTTTTCTGTTTTGATATTTTAAAGTAAAGAGATTTTACAATGGAACTGTCTTGACATTTCTTTTTATTTTAAGTGGAGCTTTTAAAAGGTTATAAGTAATACTGTGTATGGGCTTATTGTATACCAAACTGGGAAATGGATAGAGTTCTCTAAAGTCTTGCATAGAGTTCTAAGGGTTCATTTGAAAGACCTGGTTGGGTGCCCGTAGGCAAAGATATCTGGCCCCCCCCCCCAAGACAGAATTATCTCAGCCTGATAATTGGGTATGCTAACAAGAGCTTATCAGTTTGAATCCTTCCACAGCTTGAGACTAAGGTGACTTGAATCCACAAAACAGACAAGAGAGTTACCTTGTCTGTTTCACTGTACACAAATCACACGCTCAGAGGTTGGCACTATGGTAGTAGAGGGCTGACCGGCGCCCGGTAACCAGAAATGGCTGTGTGCACCCTAAGGGTCGATGACCGTAGACCCCCTATGGAGAGAGACCAAAGGTAGTTGAGAATGTTAGCCACAGAACAGGATAAGGGGTCCAAACCCTTACCCTGACACCAAATGGAAAACCTTTTCCATTTGAAGGCATAACATTTCCTGGTTGATTCCTTTCTAGATGCCTCCACCATGGTGTAGACATCTTCGGAAAGACCCAAAGCCTGGAACTCCAGCCGCTCAGATACCAGGCTGTGAGGTGCAGGGACTGAAGGTCCAGATGGAAGACCTTCCCCATGTTCACAGATATTAGGTCCGTGTGTGTATAAAGCCATTCTGGGGGCCTGCAGCTGAGGCTGAGGAGATCTGGGTTTCAGAACTGGCACAGACAGTCTGGGGCTACCAGAATCACCTTCGCCTTGTCCCATCTCACCTTGAGTAACACCTTGTGGATCATGGGAAATGGAGGGAAGGCGTAGAGGAGGCCTGGGGTCCACGGCCTCGAGAAGGCATCTCCCTGCAGTGAGCCCTGCTAAGGGGAGAGGGCATGATACAGCCTCAGCTTGGTGTTTTCCCTGGAGGCAAACAGGTCCACCAGCGGTTTGCCCCAACAAGAGAACAGGCTGTTAGTTACCTCTGGATGGAGAGACCACTCGTGGGATGTCTGGCCTACGCGCCTGAGAGTATCCACCAGCTGGTTTGAGGCTCCTGCCACATGGATGGCTAGGAGATCCGCCTCCAAACGGCTTATGAGGGTCCAGATGCAGAGCACCTCCTTGCACAGCACACGGGACTGCATGCTGCCGTTTGTTGAGGTAGTACGTGGTTGGGGTATTGTCCCTCTGGACTTGAACCACTTGACCCTGGAGCTGAGGAGCGAAAGCTGACAGAGCCAGTCTGACTGCTCTGAGCTCCAACAAGTTCATGTGGCATCGGGACTCCTCAGGGGTCCAGAATCCGTGGGCCCTGTTGTCCCCCATGTGCGCTCCTCAGCCCATGAGAGGTGCATCGGTGGTAAGGATGACTCTCGGCTTGGGGCAGACAAATAGGATCCCTTCCTGCAACCTGTCTGGGGCGGTCCATCACTGGAGAGCGTCCCACATCTTCTGGGTTACAGTGATCAGCTGGTCGACATGACCATAGCGCTGAGTCCACTGGATGGTCAGCTCCCACGAGGTGCACGCCGCCATGTAACCCAGAAGGCTCAGAAAGTCCAGGGCAGGGCGCAAGTGCCCAACCAGAAATGATTGGGCAAAGGAGGAGAGAACCTCCGCCCTGTCCTCCAGGAATTGAGCTCTGGCTTGAATTGAGTCGAGCTCTGCCCCAATGAAGACCATCACCTGGGAAGGCATCAGTTCCGACTTGGCCTCATTGATCATGAGGCTGAGTTGGGAGCAGGTCTGGAAGGTCAGATCCCTGGACCTCTCCACCTCCTGTTGGGTGGGACCTGCCAGAAGCCAATCGTTGAGATAATGGTAGATTTGGACTCCTCGATGCTGAAGATGGGCCGCCACCACTGCAATGCATTTGGTGAAGACCCGTGGGGCCGATGACAGGCCGGACGGCATGGCTCGGAACTCGTACAGGGTCCCCTGGTCCCTGAAACGGAGGAACCGTTGATGGGATGGACTGATTGGGACGTGAAAGAATGCGTCCTGCGGATCCAGTGAACAGAAATGAAAATTACGTACCTACCATAACTGTGATCTTTCTGTATATTTTCACCATTCATCACATATGGGTTCAGGGCCAGAGGTCATGACCCCGCGGGAGCTTTTTTTTTTTTTTGGTAGACTGAGCCAACGCTTCATCGTGCCACCCCAGGCCAACGTATTTCGTGAGCTCGGGGTTGGCCGCTAAGGCGCCACACCCCGCCTGCCTGCGCTCTGAGGCGTACGAGGTAAGAGGAAGGGAGTGGAGGGTGGGACAATGAAGTCCAAGGCACAAGAAAAATGAAAGGATATAAAACTAAAAGGAGAAATAACGACTGAGATGACAGAAGAGAGAAGTCAGGAACTAAAGGGATTGTGAGGGGCCCCAATCTCTGGAAATAGAGGAGGGAGGTGAAAAAATTACTAACCTTAGTAATGTTGTTTCTTCTAATGGAGTCTTGCTATATTATAGACATTAGCAGTTTGCTCCAGCTCTAGAACTGCCCCGGAGTGAAATGGTTAAAACCATTCCAAAATAGAATTTTGGCACGAGAGCAGCTCTATCTGTGTCATTTCAAACTTGAACTGTCAGATCTTTGAGCCAAACTCACTAAGGTCTGTGTGGAAGCTGTAACCTACACCTAGCCAAATGGCTACCTAAATAATAACAACCATTGATGGTCCCAACACCCAAGACTCAAGTCAGGGGACCAGAAATACTAACACCATTCTAATAATATGAAAATGGAACATAAGTATAATAAAACACACACATACAATACACACCCCAAAGTCCCAAAGAGGACAAAATGCTAACAGGACATAAGTAGTGCCCACACTAAGTTGCCCGCACCCCACCAAGTAGAGGTTCTGAGAGGGGCAGGTTGGGGGGGAGGTCTATAATATAGCAAGACTCCATTAGAAGAAACATTACTAAGGTGAGTAATTTTTTCTTCAAACAACATGAAGTCTTGCTATATTATAGACATTAGCAGAATACACAGCAGTACCTCCATGGAGGAGGGCAGAACCTACTTAGGAATAGGCTCTGAAGAACAGCTGTGTAAGCAGGCATCTCTCCTGGCCTGGACATCCAGGGAGTAATGCTTGGTAAAAGTGTGTACCGTTTCCAAGTAGCAGCCTGGCAAATCTCTAATAAAGGATATCTCTGGCAGCAGCTAGAGCGCAACTGTACCCCTGGTAGAATGAGCCCTCAAACGGGGGGCTCTGCCCACTTTCTGATAACAAATTGGATACAAGAGACAATCCACCTGGCTATTGATCTCTTAGTGGCAGGTCTGCCTTTCCCAACTTCACCATAGGTAAGGAAAAGTTGGAGGATTCGAACCTGTGACCTTTGGTATGCTCTATATAATAACTAAGAGCCTCTTAACATCCAGGCTGTGCAACCTCCTCTCACCGAAGAGAGTGATCAGTGAAAAATACTGGAAGGAGATAGATTGATTAAGATGAAATCTGAAACCACCTTAGGCAAAACTTCCTATTAGTCCTAAGGACTACCTTATCCTGTGGAAAGAAATAAAGTCAGTCTCCACTGACAAGGCTTGCAATTCACTTATGCGTCTGGCAGAAGTGATAGCCACTAGAAAAACAGTTTTCCAAGTTAGGTACTTAAGCTCTGCAGAAGACAGAGGTTCAAAGGGGTTGCATTAACTGGGCAATGCAAACATTAAGGTCCCAAGCAGGGCCGGTTCCAAAGGAAGGATTAGTATGGAGTAATCCCTTAAAAACTTGGAAAACACAGGATGAGAGGAAAGAGGGGATGACTTTCCTGCTGACACAAAAAGCAGACACAGCTGCCAAATTAACTCTCAGGGTAGCTGGTCTGAGACCCAAGGAATTAAGATGTACCATGTAATCTAACAAAATGGGCAATTCAGCAGATTCTGGGAAATATTTTTCCCAGCACACCAAATGGAAACCTTTCCATTTAGAACTATAAGTAGCTCTAGTGGAAGGCTTTCTGAAGCCTTTAGGATCTCAAGAACACCCTGAGAGAGGTGTAAATCAGCAACTCTAACTCCTCAAGAGCCAGGCCTTGAGGTTGAGGGATTGAGGTCCGGATACCAAACCCTTCCCTGGGCACAAGTCAACAGATTGTGATTCCTGGGGAGGCACAGGGAAGATGGACTGTCAGAGACAGAAGGAGTGGGTACCAGGGCTGCCTGGCCCAATCCGGGCAATCAGAATCACCTTGCAAGGCTGAGATCTGATTTTGACTAGTACTTTGAATAGGAGAGGAAAGGGGGAAGCATAGAGGAACTTTCCTCCCAATCCAGCAGAAGGGCATCCAGGGAACTGAGCCCAGCACTGGAGGCCTGCAACAGAACAGAGGAAGTTTGTGATTGTCTGGGGCTGCAAAAGATCTATCTGAGGGATGCCCACCTGGCAAAAACTATCCCCAGCACTTGAGATCCAGGGACCATTCGTGATGGCCCTGGAAATCCTACTGAGGGCATCGCTAGGACATTGTCCTTCCCTGGAAGATGAACTGCTATGAGGGAAGTGTTCAGGAATAGGCCAGAGACCACAACTTCATTGTCTCAGTGCACAAGGTCAAGACCGAGTGCCCCCTGTTTGTTGATGTACCACATTGTTGTGGTGTTGTCTGTTCTGACTTGTATCACCTTGTCGTGGACAGATGCAGAAAAAGCTTGAAGAGCTAAAAGACAGCTCTGAGTTCCAGCAAATTGATGTGGAGCAGAGATTCCTTGGGGACCAAACTCCCTGAGTGGAAAGGTCGCCCATGTGGGCTCCCCAACCCAGAAGGGAAGTATCTGTAGTGAGGTCAAGTCGTGAGAAGGGGAAATGAAGGGGAACCCCGCTCTTAAATTGCTCTGATCCTGCCACCACTGGAGAGCTAGGATCAAGGTTGAGTCAAGGTGCCTGTTTCTGCGGAGCTTTTAGGCTGGGGGGCAGGTCTGCCCACCTCGTCTGCCCTGCCTCTGAAGAAGCCCCTCTGAGCATAGACAGAGGAGGCCTGAGTCTGGTAGAAAGGCCTGTGAAAAGGCCTACCCTACCCCTGGGGCATGCCTTTGAGGAGTGGCTTGCGCTCCCTTAGCCTGGGCACTTTGTAAGTGAGTCCTATATTCATCTATCTTCTTCATGTAGTTCTCTGTCTGCTCTCCAAACAGAGAATTTCCCACCACAGGAAAATCCATAGCCTTAGTCTGGGTATCCTGTGACAAACTAGTACACCTGAGCCAGGCCAACCTACGAAAAGCTACAGATGTGGCCATGACCCTAGAGGAAACATCATTAACATCCACAGCAGCATGAAACTGAACCTTAGAGGCTTCAATGCCATCAGCAGCCACCTGTTCTAGTTCACTAGCCAGCTGGCCATGGGCCTGCTTGGCCAATTGCATAACAGTATCCCAACTAGATTTCTGATACCTAGCTACATAAGCCATATAATTTGCTTGCCTGAGTCCCAGAGAGGCTGCCATATACTGTTTTTTTGCCATGGCATCAATCTTCCTGGAATCCTTGTCAGGAGGATGTGAAGCCAAGGAATATTAGCTTTATCACAGGCAGCAGCCTGAACTACTCCAACATGACTGCATTGCTGAGAAAGGAATTCTGTATCAGGGCCTGACAATGTATACCTTCTGTCCATCTTTTTATCTACAGGAGGCACAGAATTAGGAGCTTTTAAAATTTTGTTGGTTTCCTAAAAGACTTATGTAAAGGAATAGACAATCTCCTAGACTCTGGAATATCCATCATTTCTACAAAATCAGGCTCCTCTTGCTCATCCACAGCCTCTTCTAAAGGAAGCTGGAGGTTTCAGCAACTTTTATAAAACATAAAATGAGATGGGGACTCAGACAGCATAGGGGGAGATTCTAAAGGTCTGTCTGGGGAGATGTCCGGTTCAATGGGCACACCCAGACCTTCCCAGCCAAATTCATACTGTTCATAATCCTCCTCCCCCTCCTCTGGTTCATAAAATTCCTCAATATCATAATCCTGAACCACTGGGACCGGACGAACCGACCTTTTACCAGATAGTGGTGGTTCGGATGGACCCTGAGACAGTGGCTGGACAATTTGTATGGCTTTTGCTATCTCTGCAGCAGTTGGAGAAGGAATTTTGGACCCAGACCTGCTGATTTTCTTGTTTTCTTTACTGGAATTGGTTCCTCAGAACCAGCTTTTCTTTGCCCGAGGAAGTCTGGCCCTGGTCAGAGGGCACGCTCGGGTCGACTGGCACCAAACCGGCTGGCCATCCGGGTCAGTGGACTTTATTTCCTCGCTCCCTGAGCCTGCCCAATCTTTTTTCCAGGGTGGCTGCAGGAAATTCTTACATACCTGGCAGTCTGACTGGGTGGTCAAACCTCAGACAATAAACATGTGGTGTGGGTCAGCCTTGGCAAAGACTTCCCACAAACATCACAGTGTTGAAACCCAGTGGGCCCGGTTTTCTTTTGGGTTTCTCAGACATAATGCCAGCCTAACCAAAAACTTGCCCTTTAACGGCAGTGCCAGGCAAGACACCTTATCGGTTCCTAACCGTGTCACGGGTATTGGAAAAAACCGTAATAAATCCGTATTTTAGAACCGATAAGAACCGGGAACCGCACTCTAAAATAGTAACTTTTAGTTTTAAATGAGTTTTAAACCCACTGATCGGTTCAAAACCGAACCGATAACTTACAAGTTCCACACAGACAAAACCTTCATTTACTTACGGTTACCACAGATAGAGCTTGAACCGAACGGTTTTGCGGTTAAAATAAAACTATTCTCGGTTAAATCCAACTGAGAAAACACTTTTTAAACCGAGAAATGAACCGAGCAGAAGGAGAAATCTCCGGAGCGACTGTTCACTGAGGCGGAGTAAAGAATCTGACAGTTCAAGTTTGAAATGACACAGATAGAGCTCCTCTCGTGCCAAAATTCTATTTTGGAATGGTTTTAACCATTTCACTCCGGGGCAGTTCTAGAGCTGGATCAAACTGCTAATGTCTATAATATAGCAAGACTTCATGTTGTTTGAAAGGGTGGGGTAAAGAATTTAAAAGGTAATCCAAGGGACAAGAAAAAAATGAGATGGATGGGAAAAAGGAAGAGGAGAGAATGGAGGGCAACTGCCAACTCCCACCCCACAGGGGTGGGCTAAAGCACTGGAGAAGGAGTGTCCCCCATGCGGACTACTCTCCCTAGAACCTTATCCCCCTATGTGCCCCTGTTCACCCCACTGCTGAGAAGGGGGGGGAGGTTGGGCACAGAGAGGGAGGTGGACCCAGAGACTGGGGCCCCAGGGGGATGAAGGGTGGGATTGTGATGAATGGTGAAGATACACCGAAAGAGCACAATTACGGTAGGTAAGTAATTTTCATATCTTATCTGTGTCACTTCACCATTCATCACATATGGGTGAATGCTGAGCCCCTCCAAAGGGGGTTTCTTAACACCCTAAAGGACAAAGTCCCTTAGCTCTCAGTGGATGACACACTAAGAAGGAGAACCTTCAGGGCCTGGGGAAGCCCGAGAGTGGGGAGAGTGAGATGGGGACCCCCCCGGATGGGGAAGGAAGTTGCCCTGTCAAACGTCATCTCGCTCTAAAGGACAAGAGATAGATTCTCTGGTGAGCGGAGATAATCACAACCGGGAAAGACGCAGCCATGCCGTCCGCCTAGTGCAGATCGCTGTCCCTACGACCCTGGTAGCTACCTCGTTGGCATTATAGGATGCCCTCGCTTGGTGCCTTGCTAGCTCCAGGCCATGTGCAGAGATTGCAATGGCTTGTCTGGTTTGTTCTGTGTCAGGCAACGAGGCTAGGAGTTGATCTAGCCTAGACCACAAGAACCTGTCATAGGCGGCGTAGTGGCCTGATGTGCAGAAATGGAAAGCAACAACCATGCCGGGTAGAAAGCCCTCCTACCCCAGAAGTCAAAATCCAAGGAATCTTGATCTGGGGGTCGGTCACGGTGAAGGGCGCAACGCCCATCAGGGGTGACTACGGAGGAAGCATGGAACCTGGATACTCGGGGGGGGGGGTGGCGCAATACCACTAGCAGAGATCCCTAGGGGCAGGAACCCTGGAGAAGGGCCTCTGCCAGAAGCGCAATGACACCTCCCGAAAGGGAGCAGGCCAGGGAGACACCACATGGGTGGCCTCGCTGAAATCGCCTAGAAAGGCGTGCGACGAGTGCTCTGGATTGCTTACAGTGGCGGGGTGAGGTGCAAGTCCTCCAACATCCTCAAGAGGAAACGCTGATACTCAGCGAGATCAGCGACTGGAGAGATGTGGACAGAAGGCTCCTCTGCCCCAGAAGAGGGGGATAAAGAGTTGGAAGGCACCGACTGCTCAGAGGGCGGCTGCTCGGGGGGGGTGGTTGAAAAAACTTGTCTGTCCATCGCCCTAACGTAAGCTAGGAACCGAGCAGCCAGAGCCCTGAACTGTTCCCAGGAGAGAGGCCTGCTAGGACCAAGGATGCCTGGGAGCGCAGGAGAATGTGGCAGAGGGATGGGGACAGAACCAAGAAGAGATGTCGGTTGACCTCCACTTGGGCTAAGGAGCAGAACAAGAGCACTTGAAGAAGAAAGTGCTCCAGAAGACTCCACAGCAGACAGCTGAACAACCATTTTGGTACTGCCTTGGCTGTGTCCAGAAGAATCCCCCCTATGAGGCGACCGGGGCTGTATAGGTCCAGAAGGACGGTCCCCTACCTCAAAAAAATGGGGCTCCCTCAAAGAGAGAGAGGAGGAAGAGCGGAGATTTGCACTACGGCTTCTTCCAGAGCCCGGGTGGGCCCCAGAAAAAGGTCGTTGAGCAGACCCCATGCCTCTCGACCCCTTGGGAGTCCCAGAGAGCCCTCCTCCTCGAGAGGGCCAGCCTAGGTAGTTGACAGCCCTGGTCAGCACCCGAGGGAGCTATCCAAGGTGCAGCACCCTCCCCTCCCGTAGAAGCCTTGACTGGCCCCAAAGTTGGGCAATTCAGTCACACCACAGGCGGGGGTACCACTGCTGAGGGGTCAGTGAACCCACCAAGACCGGGCTGCAGAGCCAAATGTGGCCTGCTCCACTGCCTGCTGGTCAGCACCCCTGACTCCAGTCTTAGCAGTCACCGACCCCACCTCAGAAGGGGGCTGACTCTGGCTTGTTGAGGACACTACAGGGATGCCCACACCAACAGTCAACTCGAAAGAGTCAGACTGCTCGTCTGACTCAGAGCCCGACTCCGCCTCTGAAGAGGTAGAGGCCGAGGCCCTGTGTCAGACCATAGGAGGGAGCCCGGTGCCATTCCTGCCAAATGGGGTGTCGGACTCAGAGACCACGCCCGAGCCAGTGCCACTGTCCCCCACAGCACTGTGAGCGGTGCCCGCAGAGGACATGGCTCCGGCCCATACAGTAGCTCCAGAGTCAGAACCAGTCACAGCACCGTCAGGCTGCGAGGGGTACCGAGGACGGGGACGGCGTCAACGATGGTGCCACGGACGGTGCCGCGAACGGCGCTGAAGGCAAGGGTGACGACAGCACCGATAGCAGAATCCAATGCCCCCACGGCACCGAGTTCCAAGGTGGACATGGTGCCGTGCTCAACCTCGGTGCTGCGAATGGCATCGAGGCGAGAAGAAGACAAAGATGGTGCCATAGGGCCTCCCACGGTGCCGCTAGCAGCATCGGCGGACAGTAGCCATGGCGCTGAGAGACAAACCGGTGCCGATGGCGGCTCCATCAGAGCCCAGGCGCCGCGTGAAAGACGACATCGAGGCCCATAACGGCGCTTGGACCGACAGCATCGAGGATGGGCGCCAACCCAGGCTCTCCGCACCGGTGCGCATCGGGGAGCCTTCACCTCACAGGGCAGCGCCCGCCGAAAGGAGGGACAGGCCTACTGCACTGAGGAAGGAGCTCGGCAATGGCCAGGCTACAAGAAGCCGAGTGCCTCCTCCTCGGTCCGTAGAACCGGAGAGGATCCAAGAAAGGCCAAGAGTAATGCGGCTTGGCCAGACGAGTGCACACCGACCCCTGAAAGTCACGGAGCTAGTCCCACTTTCCACGCACGTTGATCGATGACCCGGCGATCCATGGAGAAGCAAGCATCGCACGAATCCATGTCATGAAGCTGGCCAAGACACGTAAGGCAACGGTCGTGCTGGTCGGTGACGGAAAATTTACAGCCGCAAGGGCACAGTCGCATGGGGGGGCCGTCTCATCTTTGAAGTCTTCTTGTCCTCCGACCGAGACATGACCTATAAGGAAAAAAACACCAAAAACAGACTCGACGTCGCCAAGAATAAAAATAAATGGAAAGATCTTACCAAGCGACATCGAGTAGGCAACTAAAACCAGCAGGAACGGGACAGACAGACTTCGGCACGGAAGAATAACAGCAGAACGAAACTGCGTAGTGGTAGGCCTCAAGTTCAGTACAGCTTCCACACGAGGTGACCTCGATGGCAGGAGACTAAGAACTGGCAGGCAGGCGATCGGCACAGCGCCTTAATGGCCAACCCACGAAGCACTGACGCAATACATCGCCTCGTAGGGCGGCGCTGACAGCGCTGTCACTATCCAAAAAAAAAAAAAGGAGCTCCCATGTCATGACCTCCAGCCCCAGAACCCATATGTGATGAATGGTGAAGACTGACACAGATAAGATCCACATGTTTCGCACCAGGGATGGTATGATCTGAGACAAAGTGAACATCCAGAAGGTGCGAGACCTGAGAAACTGATTCAGGTCATGGAGATCTAGAATGGGGCGCCAACCCCCTGTTCGCCTGGGCACAAGGAAGTACCTGGAGACAAACCCTGGGTCTGCTGGAGGTTCCACCACGAGGGCTACTGCCTCCTTGCGGAGGAGCTGAGCCACGTCGTCTCAAAGAGCCGACTGGGTGCATGCGGAAATCCATTCCTCCAGGGGGGTGCAGGCTTGACTTGGACGGTACTGCTCAAATTCTAGAGGCAGTCCCTGACCGACCACTTCGAGAACCCACTAGTCCGAAGTGACAGCGGACCAGGCAGAAAGAAAGTGGCAGAGCCAACCCCCCATGGGAGGGCCCAGAGCTGGCGTGACGGAGATAGGGGTGGTAGCCCCTATCTCGTCACTGGGCAGACTTAGAGGAAGCGGCAGCTCCGGGACCTGAGCCTCGGCTTCCTTTGTGGTCCCCAGGACCAGGCTTGAGCCGAGGGCGCCAAGCTTGAGCCTGCTGCTGATGTTGCTGTTGCTGCCCTCTTTGGTAGGAGGGCTGCCGCACCATAGGGGAAGAGTGCCGAAAGGGCCTCTTCTTCTTCTGCTGCTGGTTCTTGCCCAAAGAACCTTTTGCAGAAGTGGCATCCAACATGGCACTGGACTGTTCAATATGCTGTAGGTAACCGGCCACTCCTGGACCAAACAAGTCGGTCCCCAGGAAAGGCACATCAGCCAGCTTATGCAGAGTATCCGCCGGGAAGGAGGAAAGCCTCAGCCAAGCCCTGCGGAGAAGCCACTGTGTCGGCCAATCCCCGATATCCAGGGCTGTCTGGAGCTGCTGTTTGGCAGCATCACAGCCCTGTTTGACTGTGGTCTGCATGTCCGGTGGGAGATGAGGGAGGACTTTGTCTAACAACACAAGAAGGGCATGAGAGAAGTGTGCCATGATGACTGCCGAGCTGGCCTGACGAAGGCCCAAAGAAGAGGCCCCATAGACCTTTTGGGCAGAGTGATTCATATTTCTGGACTCCTTGTCCGGAGATCGGTCAATGTCAGCTGAACTACCAGTACGCCTGAACACAGAGGTGGTCACCAGGCTCTCGGCCGAAGGGTGCTCTGTGAACCCCGCTAGGGACCCAATGGGCACCGTGTACTTGCAGGCCATGCGGGCAGGCGGTGCTGGACATGAGGAAGCACGCTGCCAGAGTTCAAGGACTGGGCCAACGATGGCCTTGGTCACTGGCAAGGCCTCAGTCAGGGTGTCCCCTCTCTTTAGGATATCGGTGAGAGGGTACTCCGCCTTTTTCTGGATAGATTCCAGGGGCATTTCAGTAAAGTCGGAAATGAGAAGGAGAATCCCTTGGAAGGAGGAAGGGCCTACCTCCATCCCTGTGCCAACGGACGACTCATCATCCCCAGGATGAGAGTGCAGCCCAGTGACATCAGAGTCCAAGGAGTTGGGATACAGCGGTCTACCATGGAAATCACCCTCGATCTGCCGAGGACGGTCAGGAGTGACAGTAACCGACAGTCGTCAGGGAAGCCTGGTGTCCACTCGGTCCTCTTTTGAGGGAACCCCTCATGCAGGCTGCTTAGGAGGTGGTTCCACCCGAATGGGCGGGGAGACTGGAATAGGCCGAACCGGGGGACAGGACGGCCCCACGGGCGGACGAACCAGAAGCTTCGGTTCTGGAGGGGTCGGCTTCGGCCTGGGAGGCGACAGTCAAGTAATGGCTGGGGTATGCGGCGGAGCCGGCTTCTGCCTGGTCAAGATCAGCTGCTACCATATAAGGTCCTCATAGCACTGGAGCCTCTCCTCATCCGAGGAGGATAAGGAAGGCCTGTGGCGTCGCCTCTTCTTAGAGCGCTTAGAGCTCTTCCTCAGCCGTTGGGCTGAAGGGGTCCTAGACCTCGACTGAGATCAGGGAGGCAGACTCGGTCGATCGGAAGACGCCGGAGGGATCGGTGAAACCCGAGGGTCCAGAACCAGGTCCTTGATGAGGACAACAGCGGGCTGGGTCTCCTCATCAGGAAATACCAGGACCGGAGTCCGTTCTAATGAGTCATCGGCCACGGCCGGCGACAAAGGGTCGATTGGGTTGAGAATAATTTCAACCTCGTAGGCCACATCCTCTGTTCCCTGGCAAGACGGAAGATCTGTGAAGCCAGCAGCTGAGGATGCAATCTCGACCGAGGTTGGGACCGCGTGTTCCTGGGACTCGGACCTTTCTCGGTCCCAAGAATGTCTCCGCCGGTACGAAGACAATGGGTCTTTACCTCTCTTCCGAGAGCAGGAGGGGTGCGAGCCTGAGGGCGCCTCACCCCAGGTGGGGAGAGACTGGCACAACTCCTTGAAAGATCCCGTAAAGGTGGAGCCCAGGTTCAGCGGGACAAAGAAGCTTCGACTGGCTGAAGCACGAGCAGCTTCTTCCTCTAACGCCTTCATCTGTTCCAGCTGATCGGCGGAGCCCGAGGCCACACAAACCACCCACCTAGCCTCCTTCAACTTCACCGGCGGAGCCCGAGGCCACAAAAACCACCCACCTAGCCTCCTTCAACTTCACCGTAGGGTTCTTTTTTTCCGGGTCTCCCAGCTTCAGCGGCCTTGCAGTCGCCCAGCATGCTGAGATGGAAGGCTGCCAAAAGTTACACGGCGAGGTGTCAGGCTGACACCTAGGCAGTAGACGCGTGTGAGGTGGGGATCAGTGCGTGACATCTTCTGGCTGCCGAGACACTGGCGAAATCCCAGGGAAGATTTCTCCTCCATGATCGATGCTGCAAAAGCCTGATCGCTAACTCGAATCAGTCTGAGCTTTGGTAAAACTGACAATTTGAAAGCCAGGGCCTACAAAATGTGAGAGCACAAGGGAGGCAACATGCATCTTCCAGCGGAAATGGAGATCTGGCGTCATGGGGCGGAGCCGAGGTATATACCACCCGGGTGGGTGGGAGGAGCCAGCTTGAAGATTTCTGGCAGATCCAGTAGAAGGGGACAATGCCACACAATGTGGATGAACAACCTATCCACGCTCCTAGAATATATATTTTCTGAAAGGACTTCTCCTAAAAAAAACAACAGAAGAAAAAGATTTGGGCATAACAATAACAGGGAAATTGGCCTATGACACAAATTGATAAGGCTAAGAGGCTACTCTGGCCAATTATAAGAAATTTCAGAAGTAGAGATGAAAGAGTGATAAATGCCATTATATAGGCCATATGTAAGACCAGTTCTGGATTATGGCAGCCAGGCATGGGGCTATATTACCAAAGGCAACGACAGTGGGGTTGGAAAAAATTCAAAGACAAGCAACCAAAATGATCTATAGCATAAAGACACTGCCATATGGTGAGCGACTTCAGAAGCTAAACCTTGTGCCTCTAGATACAAGAAGAATCCGAGGCAACTTACTATTAGGTTACGATATCATGCAGGACAGCTATCTGATAAATGAACTTAACCTTGAATTCAAAAATGATAACCTAGGTAGCAGGGGTCACCCTCTGCAGCTTAGACCCAAAAGATTCTTCATAAATAAAAGAAAAGCCTTTTTCACACAGAGAGTGATCAGTCCATGGAATAAATTACCTCTGGAGGTAATAGTTAGCAAGGACAAAAAGCAGTTTAAAAATAGACTTGATACTTCCATACTAGCAGGGAATAGTTTGTGCTATTATGGATGAATGGTAGGAGCTCATATGGGCATACCGCCTCCGTAGCTCCTTGACCCTTAGTATGAACCTTAGTATATCCATACGCCCAATATGAAGAATGTCTGGAGTCCTCCACAACATGGTAAAAGCAGGCCCGGGGCTACCTAAAGAAAGAATCGTCCCTTTCGCCTCTCCTCTAGCAGAAAAGATAAGGCCCTTCCTAGAGAAGGACCCAGGATGCGTAGTAGGTGCCAGCAGGAGTGGCCCCAGAGAAGGGAGAAGGCCAACAGGGAGGAGGCGATGCCCAGACGTCTGGTCATGACAGGAAGGTGGGCAGGAAGCAGTAATGAATGGTGAAGATATCTTGGAAGATCAAGAAATGGAAATTATGTACTTGCCGTAATTCTTGATCTTCTTCGACGAGTCTCCACTACTCATTCACACCCATGGGTTCTGCGCTGGAGGCACTAGGACCCAGCGGGAGCAAACTTTTTTGCTAGAGGGTCGGCGTCTGAGATGGAGCCGCGAGGAGCGGCACCGCGAGCCTCCGCTCGGGCGGTAATGACTACCTCGGCGTCTACCCTCCAACCACCTCAGTACCTTTTTTTCCGAGGAGGTGCAGCGTAACTAACCTAGAAGGATAGCCTAACAAAACAACGGACATAAGAAGGGTCAACAAAGAAGTCTTCAAAGCCTAAAGATTAAGGGAGTGAAGACCAATAACAGAGGTGAGCTCGGGGGATGGTGGGTGGGCGTGTGAATGAGTGGTGGAGACTCATCCACGAAGATCAAGAATTACGGTAGGTACATCATTTCCATATCTTCCTGGACATAAGTCTCCACCACTCATTCATACTAATGGGAGAGTACCGAGTTAATAATCCCCCAAGAGGGCGGCAGGCGAGACCAACAGCTCACAATTTTAGGACAGAAGTCCATTAAGGATGGTCCTGCCAAATGAAAGATGTCGTCTGGCATGGACATTCAGGGCATAGTGTTTGACGAAGGTATGCACTGAGCTCCAGGTGGCCGCAGTGCAAATATCTGCAATGGGCACGTTGCGGATTTCTGCTAGGGATGCCGCGACCACTCTAGTAGAGTGAGTGTACACTCAGCCCTCCAGCTTAATCTGCGCCATGGAATAACAGTGGCGAAGGCATGCCACCAGCCATGCAGAAATGCATCTGAAAGCGACAGGCTGACCCAGCAGAGTCTCGCTGAAGGAAACAGTTGTTGAGCTTTGCAAAAATCTTTTGTTCTATCTAGATAGAAACGCAAAGCTCTTTTGACGTCCAAGGAATGAAGAGAATGCTCTCCTTCATTTTGGAAGTTTGCAAAGTAGGTAGGAAGGACAAAAGGTTGGTTTAGATGGAATTCTGAAACAACCTTAGGGAGAAACTTAGGATGGGTCCTAAGAACTACTTTGTCTTTATGAAAAACAGTATACGGAGGGTCTGTGACCAAGGCATGTATCTCAGAGACCCTGCGGGCCGAGGTAATGGCCACCAGGAAGGCCCTTTTCCAAATGAGAAATTTTAATTCACAAGTAGCTAGATGCTCGAAAGGTTTTCGAGTGAGCATGTCTAGCACAAGATTAATGTCTCAGGCTGTGACTGGACATCTGATAGGAGGTCTGGTATGTAGAATTCCCTTAAGAAACCTCTTAACTACAGGTAACTGAACCAGTGACAAGGAAAGTACTGGCTCATGATGAGCTGAAATGTCACAAAGATGAACTTTGACAGTAGAGTATTGCAGACCTGAATTTGAGAGGTCCAAAAGTACTCTAGAACTTCATGTGGTGGGAAGGAAAAAGGATTCAAAGAGGATTTTGCACACCAGAGCAAAAAACACTTCCATTTGGCTGTGTAAGTTTTCCTAGTGGCTGGCTTGCACGCAGCCAAAAGAATATCTGAAACTCAGCGAGAGACATTGAACCTGTTCACTTCTATCTCTTCAGGAGCCAAGCGTGAAGGTGAAGCGTTCTTAGATTGGGATAGACAACAGGCCCCAGAGTCAGAAGGTTCGTCTGAAGGGGAAGCGGTTTCGGAGGGGTTTCCGACATACTGTTGAGTAATGGAAACCATATCTGTCGAGGCCAGAAGGGAGCAATGAGGATCATTTTGTCCCCCTGGGACTCGAACTTGAGAAGTACACTCTGAATTAGAGGAAGAGGTGGAAAGGCATATAGAAAGTGTTTTGTCCACTACAGCCTGAACGCATCCTGACAAAAAATGCCAGGCCCTGGATTTCTGGAGCAGAAAAAAAAAACTCCATTAGAAGAAATATAATTACTAAGGCGAGTAATTTTTAACAACATGGAAGTCTTGCTGTATTCTGACATATTGCAGACTACCAAGCAGTACCTCCATGGAGGAAGGACAGAACCTACTTTGGGAACAGGCCCTGAAGCACTGCTGTGCCAAACCGAGCATCACTCCTAGCCTGGACATCCAGAGAGTAATGCGTGGTAAAGGTATGGACTGTTTTCCAGGTGGCTGCTTGACAAATTTCTAAGAGAGGGATATCCCTGGCAGCAGCCAGAGAAGCAGCTGTACCTCTTGTGGAATGAGCCCTCGGGCCTGAGGGTGGAGTTTTTCCCAGTTTTTCATAGCAGAATTGTATACAAGACACAATCCACCTGGCAACAGATCTCTTGGTGGCATGTTTGCCCTCTACCACTTCTCCATAAGTGAGGAACGACTGGAGGAAGTCAAACCTGTGACCCTTGGTACGCTCTATGTAGTAACTAAGGGCTCTTTTAACATCTAAACTGTGTAGCCTCCTCTCTCCTGAGGAAGAATGATCAGTGAAGAAAACAGGAAGAGAAACAGACTGGTTTAAATGGAAGTCTGAAACCAATTTGGGCAAGAACCTTCTATTGGTTCTAAGGACCACTTTATCCCTGTGAAATGAGATAAAATCAGGTTCCACTGACCGGGCTTGCAGTTCACTGATACGCCTGGCAGAGGTAATGGCTACCAAGAACACAGTTTTCCAAGTCAAGTACTTAAGCTCTGCTGAAGACATAGGCTCAAAAGGGGGTTGCATAAATTGAGCAATGCAAACATTCAAATCCCAGGCAGGGGCAGGGTCTCTAAAAGGAGGATTAGTGTGAAGCAATCCTTTAAAAAATTTACAGAACACAGGAGGAGAAGATAGGAAGGAAAACTTCCCCACTGACAGAAACGCAGAAACAGCTGACAAGTGTACCTTGAGAGTAGCTGGTCTGAGGCCTAGACCATTAAGATGGACCATATAATCCAGAACCGCAGGCAATCCAGCAGTATTTGGAGAAATATGCTTCTTAGAACACCAAATGCTGAATCTCTTCCATTTGGAGTTATAAGGCTTTCTGGTGGAGGGCTTTCGAGAAGCTTTGAGAATATCCAGAACCTCTTGGGAAAGATGCAGATCTGCAAACTCTACCTTTTCAAGAGCCATGCCTTGAGATTGCGAGACTGAAGATTGGGGTACCAAATCCTCCCCTAAGAGGATGTTAACAGGTTGTAATTCCTGGGAAGAGACAGGGGAAGATGGACTGCTAGGGACAGCAATAGGGGGTACCAGGGCTGTCTGACCCAATCTGGAGCAATCAGAATCACTTTGCAAGGTTGAGACCTTATTTTGACTAAAACTTTGAACAGGAGTGGGAAGGAGGGGGGGGCATACAGAAACTATCCTTCCCAATTCAGAATCAAGGCATCCAGGGGGACTGAGCCCAAGACTGGAGATCTGCAACAAAAGAGAGGGAGTTGGTGATTGTCTGGGGCTGCAAAGAGGTCCATCTCTGGAGTGCCCCACCTTGAAAAAATCACTTTCAACACCTGAGGGTCCAGGGACCATTCGTGATGGCCCTTAGAGATCCTGCTCAGTGCATCTGCTAGCACATTGTCCTTCCCTGGAAGGTGAACTGCTACCAGAGAGGTCTGCAGGGAATAAGCCATGGACCACAACTTCATGGCTTCTGTGTACAAGGCCGTGGACCAAGTGCCTCCCTGCTTGTTGATGTACCACATGGTGGTGGTGTCGTCCGTTCTGACCTGAACCACCTTACTCTGTACTGACTGAGAGAAAGCTTTTAGGGCCAGAAAAACTGCCCTGAGCTCTAGGAGATTGATATGGAGAAGAGATTCCTTGGGGGACCACAGCCCCTGGGCAGTGAGGGACCCCAGATGGGCTCCCCAGCCCAGAAGAGAAGCATCTGTGGTAAGGACCACTGAACAAGTCTGAGTAGCAAAAGGAACACCTTGTATTAAATTGTCCTGATCCTGCCACCATTGGAGGGCATAGATCAAGGTCAGAGTCACTGGGATCAGTTTGGTAAGGGAATCCTTCCTCTGAGAACAAAAAGCTCTCAGGTGGAACTGAATATCCCTCATCTGGAATCTTGCCCCTTGGCCCACTGCTGTTGAAGCTGCCATGTGACCCAAGAGCTGGAGGAAATGGCTTGCTGGTCGAGATACCCGAAGGCTGAAGAAGAGGCTAGTTCCATAAGAACCCTTGCCCTTTCTAGAGGAAGAAAGGCTCTTGCTCTGAGTGTGTTCAGTTCTGCCCCTATAAAGGTAAGAAGCTGGACTGGTTCAAGAACTGACTTGGGAAGGTTGAGAAGAAATCCTAGGGAAGTGAGCACTTGCTGGGTCACTTGCAGGTGAGACCTGACTTGGTCTGGAGACTGACCTACTATTAGCCAATCATCCAGATATGGAAAAATGGAAATCTTTTGCCTTCTTAGAAAGGCAACTACTACTGCCAGGCACTTTGTGAAAACCCTTGGGGCTGAGGTTAGGCCAAAGGGCATTGCTCTGAACAGATAGTGGCCTGAGGGCAACTCGAACCTGAGGTACTTTCTGTGGAAGCACCTGATGGGAATGTGAAAGTAGGCATCTTTGAGGTCCAGGGAGGCTAGCCAGTCCCCTGGCCTTAGAGAGGCAAGGATTACTCCCAGAGTTACCATCTTGAACTTTGGTTTTAAAAGATGTTTGTTTAGATATCTGAGGTCTAGGATGGGTCGCCACTCCCCTGTCTTTTTGGGGTCAGGAAGTACCTGGAGTACAGTCCGTTACCCCAGTGTAGGGTAGTTACTCTCTCTATGGCACTTAAGGCTAGAAGAGAAGAAACTCTGCCTCTACGGCAAGGGTTTCCGAGCGATTTGCAGGTGGAAAAGATCTGGCTCTCAGCTTTGGAAATTTTCTGAAGCTGAGAACCAGTCCCTGGCTTACTACTTCCAGGACCCACTTGTCCGATGTAACAGGCATCCAGTCCTGGACAAAGTAAGCCATCCTGCCCCCTACTGGAATAGGAGAGTCGACCCGGGCAGACCCATCAGGGTGTCTGCTTGGCAGGGGCTTTAGGCTGAGGAGTGGATGCAGCCCTGCTCATCCCCCTTCTGACTCTCCCTCTGAAGAACCCCCTCTGAGAAAAGGAAGAGGAGGCCTGTGCTTGATAAAAAAGCCTTTGAAAAGGCCTGCCCCTGCCCCTAGACTGCTGCCTTTGAGGAGTTGCCTGCCTCTGCTTGGCCTGAGCACTCCTGTAAGTGGTCCTGTACTCATTCATTTTGTTCATGTAATTATCTGTCTGCTCCCCAAACAGAGAATTACCCACTACAGGGAAAATCCATGGCCTCAGCCTAGGTGTCCTGCGAGAGGCTAGTACATCTGAGCCAAGCCATTCTCCGAAGAGCCACAGATGTAGCCATGACTCTTGATGACAGTATTAGAGCCCACAGCAGCATGAAACTGAACCTTAAATGCCTCAATCCCACCTGGAGCCACCGCCTCCAGCTCATTGGCTAGCTGGGGGGAGGCCTGTTTAGCCAGTGCCAGTACAGTGTCCCACCTGGACTTCTGGTACCTGGCTGTATAGGCCATATAATCTGCCTGCCTGAGTCCCAAGGAAGATGCCATGTACTGTTTCTTTGCCACGGCATCAATCTTCCTGGAGTCCTTGTCAGGGGGGTGTGAAGCCAAGGGAATACTTGCCTTGTCACAGGCAGCAACCTGCACTACCCCAACATGGCTGCATTGCTGGTATAAGAACTCTGTGTCTGAGCCTGAAAGTGTATACCTCCTGTCCATTCTTCTATCCACAGGAGGTATAGTGTTAGGAGACTTTAGGATTTTTTGTGTGCGTTTCCCAAAGGATTTGTTGAGGGGAATAGACAGTCTCCTGGACTCTGGGATGTCCATCATTTCCACATAATCAGCTCCTTTTGATCCTCCACAGCCTCCTCCATAGGAAGCTGAAGGGTTTCAGCCACCTTTCTGTAGAACATAAAGTTAGAAGGGGACTCAAAGCCTAGGAGGGGAAACACCTGAAGGTCTGTCTGGGGAGATGTCTGGTTCCACAGGCACATCCAGACCCTCACTTTCACCATCATCATCCTCAAATTCCCCTTCCTCTTCAAACTCCGGTTCATAAAAATCTTCGAGCGTATAATCTTGAACCGTCTGATGCAGATCGCTGTCCCCACTAATCTGGACACCACCTCATTAGCATCATACGATGCCCTTGCTTGGTGCCTCGCAAGCTCCAGGCCACGTGTGGAGAGGGCAATGGCTTACCTGGTTGCCTCCACATCAGGCATGGATGATAGGATCTGTCCGAGCATGGACTATAAGTGCCTGTTGTAGGCAGCATGATGGGCCTCATGTGCTGTGATGGAGAGCGAAAGGCAGACCAAGAAGACTCTCCCTCCCTATCGGCTGAACTCCGCAGAATCTGCCTCTGGAGGTTGGTCGTGCCTTGGGCTTCTATGCCCGCTAGGAGTGTCCAGGAGTATCACTCTCGAAGAGGGTTGAGTCAGGGTTCCTGGAGACCCCTGGGGTGCGCAATACCTGCGCTGGCAGTCCATCGGGGCTGGGGAAAGAACTGATGGATGATGCCAGGTACGGTACGACGCCTCTCAGAAAGGGGTACTCCAGGCGGGCACCACCAGGTGATCCACACTGAACTAGCTTAAGAAAGCATGCGGTGCCCATTCAGGATTGCATCCTACTACCCTGGAGATGTGGACCTTATCAACCAGCCCCAAAAGGAAATGCTGATAAGAGGTCTGATCAGTGTCTGAGGACAGGTGGACAGAAGGATCCTCGGGTGAGAAAGACGAGTAGGCCAATGAGTACGAGGAGGTAAGAGTCTAGCTGCTGCAGGGGCGACGGATGAAAAACCTGTTAATCCATGACTCTGACATAATGAGGAAAATCGGCAGCCGAAACCCTGAACTGTTCCCAGGTGGCTGGGGAGGGAAGGAGGGGAAGGCAGAGGTAAAGGGGACAAACGCCTCTGAGAAAGAGGACACCCTCTGCCAGGGTTAAGAGACTGCACAGGTGATCCAGCACCCTGGAAGGATCCGTCGGTCAGAACAGCAACTGAACGCTCAACCATCCTGAAATGGTCAGGACTGATCTCTGAAGAGGATTCCCTCTTGTGAGGCAACCGAGGATGCACAGGTCCAGAAGGGGGAGAAGAAAAAATTACTCACCTTAGTAATGTTTCTTCTAATGGAGTCTTGCTGTATTCTGACTATTGCAGTGATCTCCAACCTTTGAACTGCCCCAGAGAACAAAGAGTTAACTTTCCATGCAAGGCATGGAACACTGAGCTCGATTGAAGCCTCTGTCTGCTGCTGTTTGAGCCCCAACCGTCAGATCTTTACAAGCTATACTTGGGAACACAAGCAGAAGGCTGGTAAGGACAGAGGTCTGGGGTTATATTCTGTTTTAACTGAAATATTTGAATAGTTTTGTAAGTGAAATTAGTTCTATGTGTTAAAAATTATTACCTTGCGTTAGAACTGTTACTTGGGCTGTGATATTGTAACTTTGGAGGCTTAGGAACAGTTGTTTGGCAGTGATAATTAGAGTGAAATTTAAATGTGTTGTTTGCCTGGTGTTAAGGGGAAGGGACAATAACTGGAATTACCTTGGCTTTCATTGTTCACTTGGGAACATAAGCAGAAGGCTGGTAAGGACAGAGGTCTGGGGTTATATTCTGTTTTAACTGAAATATTTGAATAGTTTTGTAAGTGAAATTAGTTCTATGTGTTAAAAATTATTACCTTGAGTTAGAACTGTTACTTGGGCTGTGATATTGTAACTTTGGAGGCTTGGGAACAGTTGTTTGGCAGTGATAATTAGAGTGAAATTTAAATATGTTGTTTGCCTGGTGTTAGGGGAGGGATATTAACTGGAATTACCTTGTCTTTAACAGGAATTACCTTGGCTTTCATTGTTCACTTGGGAACATAAGCAGAAGGCTGGTAAGGACAGAGGTCTGGGGTTATATTCTGTTTTAACTGAAATATTTGAATAGTTTTGTAAGTGAAATTAGTTCTATGTGTTAAAAATTATTACTTTGAGTTAGAACTGTTACTTGAGCTGTGATATTGTAACTTTGGAGGCTTGGGAACAGTTGTTTGGCAGTGATAATTAAGAGTGAAATTTAAATGTGTTGTTTGCCTGGTGTTGGTAGAGCCCTCCCTCGCCTCTGTTTTGTAGGCTTTCTTAAATACTGAAAAGCCACTGGGGTTGGGATTGAAGGGCTGAGTATTTCTGTTTGGGACTGAAATTCGAAGCAACAGGAGCTGGTGGGCCTGTGACATCATACGGTACCTGATGTCTGCATACACACACTGTTAGTGGGACTGAACACACACTGGACTGTATGTGTTTGTGAGACTTGGGAACTTTATTGGTGGGGCTGAAATTAGATTTGTAAATAACTGAAGTCAGTATGGAGAGAAACTGTATTCCAAGGGAAAGGGACTGAGAAAAGGGGGTGTGCCATTATAAACAGAGGGGGATAAACAGGGTGGCCATATTCCACCATGGCAGGCATCTTCGGAAGGGTTGTAGGCTGCACAGGCTGTGGGATAGCATAATTCTCAATTGGGCTTGGACAGAGGCTGCCCACTCTGTAGACAGCTATCTTGTATCAGGAGTGAGGTATATTGGTTAAGGAGTAAGCTGGGGGGGGGGTTCAAGGATAAGGGGTGTTGATATGGGCAGAACGGTGGGGCTGAGGGGAGGCTGGGGCAACGCTCTGAAAATACAGGACGTTATATTACAGCAAGCAGGAGGGGGATATTAGGGACAGAGGACCCTTAGATAGGGATGTTGACGCGAAGGGGAAAGCGTACGGGGTGAACATTCTGAATACAAAGAGTGGAGGGAAGAGTCAGGAGGGGCTGTTGTGGAGAGCCTAAAACAGCAGACTGTGGGAAGGAGCTCCTAAAGTGAACAGAAAGAGGGGAAGAAGAGGGGCAGTTTAGAGGTGCAGTCAGGAAACTCGGGTTACTTGATGGAGGCTGACATAGAGTGTCACAATAAATTTGAGCTACTAAGCAACCTAGAGGGGGAGGAAGGGGTTGGTGGAAATGAAAAAACTTATACAGAGGCCGGGGGGAGGGAGTCGGATACCCATAGGGCATCACAGACCGGCAATGGAAAGGACAGAAATAGCCCCAGAGGAGAAGGAAACATAAATGTTAAGTAAATGGGAGATGCAACATACTGCAGACATGAGGAGGAGGCATGACTGGAGAAACTGGGAGACAAGGAGGTGGGAGGGCCCCATAGCGGGGGCAGTACTAGATGGGCCCTATCTAGGGACCACAGAGACTCTGGAGGCAGGGGTACTATTATAAGGGAGGATGGCGATTGTGGGGAAGGAAACCATCAGGGCCAGGATAAATGGTTCGGATAAGAGAGGGTTAAAGGGACACCTATTCAAAGGGGTTTGAGTTAAGTGGGCAAAATGACGAGGAGGCAGAAAGGGAGGGTGACAAGGGGGTCTCTAATAAGGCAGGAAGACTCCCATGGAATTGAGATCATGAATAAGGGGGGGAAGGGGGGTCTGAGAGGGCATAGTGGAGGTAACCATAAGGATGATGGCAGTGTTAAGGTTCTGTTATTGGGAGACTCGATGATTAGTGGTATCCAGTGGGAGGGACAGGGGGGTGGATGCCATAGCCAGGTGAAGGTAGTGAGTATCTCTGGGCTGACAGTGCACAGAGAAAAGTTCATGGTGTATGAAATGGTTAGGGATTGTGGAGGGAAACCGGATTTCCTGGTGCATTTGAGAACTAATGATCTAGAAGGAAATAGCGTTTTGGAAATCCAAGCAAGGTTCCAAGAACTTGCCAGAGTCTGTCAGGATAATGGATGCAACATTTAATTTTCGGAGATATTGCCAGTACCAAAGGCCTCAGTGGAGAAAAAAATGAAGCTCACAGAGGTTAATGACTGCCTCAGGAAGTGGGGTGAAGAGAGTGGGTTGGGGGTGTTAGGGAACTGGAATGGAGTTTGGGAGGATAAGGGACTATATGCCAAGAACAGGCTTCATCTTGCCCCATTAGGGAAGGAAGTCCTTAAACAGGGATGGCTGACTACATTCAAGAAAGGTGGGGTTTAAACCTGTGAGGGGGAAGGGATAAGGGAGGGGCTGACCAGAAGCCCTCTCCTACAGATGAGGGGAGTAGCCTTCAAGCCCAAGGGGGGGGAAACAGACTGGGGTGGAGGTTTCAGGAGGAGCAGAGGGAGGATGGAAGTATAAGGAATCTGGGTGGGGTTCGACAAAGAGGATCAGGGATAAGGGGTGGGGGTTGGTGTTAGTAAATGCCAGGAGCTTGGGAAACAAGTTGCCAGAGTTCCAGGCCATGCTGTTTGTGGGGGGTGGATGTGGCGGCGGTTACAGAGACATGGGCCAACAAAAACCATTACTGGGACCTAAACGTACGGGGGTACACTATGCTTAGGAAGGATAGAAAGGAGGGCAGAGAGGGTGGAGTGGCTATGTTCATTAGAGACGACATAGCAATTGCTAGGGTAGAAGAGGCAGAGGGAAACGTGGAGGCCTTATGGGTCACCTTACGATCCCTAGCAGGAGATAAGGTCAAGCTGGGTGTACTATATAGGCCCCCCCGGGATGAGTGATGTTCTAAAGGATGGTTTGCTGGACAACATCATTGCCCAGTGTGGACCAAAAGGGGAAGGAGTGGTGTTGATGGGGGACCTTAATATGCCAGGTACAAACTGGGGAACCATGTCCTCTAAGGTGGCCAAGGAGCAGAGGCTGCTGGATGGCTTCCAGGATGTGTTCTTAACACAGCATGTGATGGAGTCCACAAGGGAGGGGCATGTCCTGGATGTGGTTCTGGCAGATGGGGATCTGGTAAGGGACCTGGCTGTACAGGACCCCCTGACTGGGAGCGACCACAATACTGTCTGGTTTCAAATAAGCATGGGGGGAAGGGGTGAGATCTAGGACACTGGCAGTGGACTTCACGGGGGCAGACTTTGAGGGCATGGGAAATATTCTCAAGGATCACTTGAAGGGGATTACATCAATGACAAGTGTGGAAAGGAGATGGGAGGTCATAAAACGGGGACTTCATGAGGCAGTCAGGATCTGCGCTAAGTTGAAACGTAAGGGAGCAAGGTCATATAAACCATGCTGGTGGTCCAGTGAGGTAAGGGTAGCAATCAGAGAAAAGAAGGCGGCCTACAAAAAATATAAAACAACAAGAGGGGATAGGGATAAGGAAATGTACCATCTTGTATCTAGAAAAGTCACCCGTATGGTGAGGGGAGCAAAGTCCAGTAAAGACCAGCGGCTGGCACAGGGGATACAAGGAGGGGAAAAGGGGTTCTTCCGGTATATTGGGGAGCGGAGAAAAACTAAGGGCCATCTCAGCAGATTGAGATCAGAAGGAGGGTGGGTGGAAGAGGCGAGGGACCAGGCAGAGGTATTTAACCAGTACTTTGCCTCTGTGTTCACTGGTGAGGGGATGGGATATCTACAAAGCAAGGCATGAAGGGATAAAAGCGGCAGTTAGTGGGATCAGGGAGCAACAGAAATGGAGCAAGAGGGAGAGGTACCCCAGGTGTCACATCTGGATAAGGATAAAAGGCCAGTAAGGTGGAGGGGACGGATGATGCTATCTCCACCAAAGGGTGTGGTTAGCCCTCAAGGCCCTAAAGAAAGACAAATCTCCTGGGCCGGATGGCATTCATCCAGAGTATTATGGGATTGGCGGACATACTGGCTGCACCCTGGCGGAGCTCTTCAACAGGTCACTTGAGACAGGGAGGGGTACCTAGGGATTGGCAAGAGGCACATGTGGTGCCAATCCATAAGAGGGGTGAGGAAGTACCAGGTAACTATAGACCCATCAGTTTGACCTCGGTGGTGGGAAAATTAAAGGAGAGTATACTAAAGGAATGATTGGGGTGTACTTGGAGGAGTGGGAGGTCTGGATAGTCGGCAACATGAGTTTGTGCCAGGTAGATCATGTCAAACCAATCTTGTGGAGTTCTCTGAATGGGTAACATCAGAACTGGACAGGGAAAGCCTGTGGATGTATTATTCTTGGACTTCAGCAAGCGTTTGACTCTGTCCCCACAATGGTCTGGTGGAGAAACTGATGGGGTTAGGAGTAGGTCCTTTGATGGTCAGATGGATTGAAAACTGGCTAGTTGGACGCACCCAGAGTAGTGGTCTGTGGGGAGCTCTCAGACCCTAGAGGTTGGTAGTGGGACCAGAGGGTCTGGCCCTGGGTCCAATCCTGTTTAATGCATACATATCGGACATCAGGGAGGGTATAGGGTGTGAAATGAGTCTCTTCGGATGACTCCAAGATGGGAGCAGTAGTTGAGGGAGAAGAGGGAGGTTGGCCCTACAAGGGACCTGGACACCCTGGAAAGCTGGGCTCACATGGAAATTAAATTTCAATATCACTAAGTGCAAGGTGTTGCATCTTGGTCGGGGAAGCCCTAAACACAGGTACACCCTGGGAGGGGAGGCGCTGGAGGCCTCAATAGGGAAAAAAGACCTCGGGTCATGGTGGATGTATGTATGAATAACTCTGAGCAGTGCAGGAGAGCAGCTAGCAAGGCAAACAGGATGTTGGGATGTATCGTAAGGGGGATCACCTCTAGGAGCAAGGAAGTGATTCTGCCGCTGTACAATGGACTGGTTAGACCACACCTTGAGTACTGTGTACAGTACTGGAGACCACACTTGAAGAGGGACATACAGCTCCTGGAGAGGGTACAGACAAGGGCAACTAAGATGATACGAGGGCTAGGATTTGTCGTATGAGGACAGACTTGAGGAGCTCTGCCTGTTTTCATTGGAGGGGAGAGGAGGGGGGACATGACTGAGGTCTTCAAGCACCTCAAAGAGAATAAATAGGGTAAGCTTATGGAGGGATCTTTAGACTAAAGCAGGAGGTATCACCAGAGGGCATGGTTTGAAGTTGGAAGGTGGAAGGGTGAGGGGGAGGAGGAGGTTTTTCACTGAGAGGGTGGTGGACCCTTGGAATGCACTGCCTGGCGAGCTGGTTCCAGAGATCCACAGTGGAGGGCTTCAAGAGAGGTGGGACAGACACAGAAAGTGGATGTATCAGATGATGGCCTGTCCCAGGGGGGTGGGGATGGATGATAGGGGTTTCTGGAGCACAAGGGATGGGAGGGCCTCGGCACCCAACTAAGGATCTAAGGTTCGAGCAGACTCAATAGACCGTAAGGCCTAATCTGCTGGCAAACAGTATGTTAGTATACTCATTGGGAGTTCTGTGTGGAAACTGTAAACTCACACTAACCAACTGGCAACTAAATTTGATAAAAAGGTTTTTTTCGGTTTCAAAGCAAAGACTCAAGTCAGGAAACCCAAAAAACCAAACACAACACATACCCAAAATAAAGAAGGGTGAGAAAAAGGGGCACCTGTAGGTGCCAACACTGCTCCTGCCCACCCACATCCCCAAAACCAGGTTCTGAGAGGGGAGGCGGGGGAGAGGTCAGAATACAGCAAGACTCCATTAGAAGAAACATTACTAAGGTGAGTAATTTTTTCTTCAAACAACATGAAGTCTTGCTGTATTCTGAATATTGCAGACTACCAAGCAGTACCTCCATGGAGGAGGGACAGAACCTACTTTGGGAATAGGCTCTGAAGTACTGCTGTGCCAAACAGAGAATCACTCCTAGCCTGGATATCCAGAGAGTAATGCTTGATGAAAGTATGGAATGTTTTCCAGGTGGCTGCTTGACAAATCTCTAAGATAGGAATATCCCTGGCAGCAGCCAGGGAAGCAGCTGTACCTCTAGTAGAGTGAGCCCTCAGGCCTGAGGGTGGGGTTCTACCCAATTTCTCATAGCAGAATTGTATACAAGAGACAATCCACCTGGCAACAGATCTTTTAGTGGCAGGTTTTCCCTTACCGACCTCTCTATAAGTGAGGAACAACTGGAGGGATTCAAACCTGTGACCCTTGGTGCGCTCTATGTAGTAGCTAAGGGCCCTTTTTACGTCCAGGCTGTGCAGCCTCCTCTCTCCCCAGGAGGAATGGTCAGTGAAGAAAACAGGAAGAGACATAGACTGATTAAGGTGGAAATCTGAAACCACCTTAGGCAAAAACTTCCTGTTAGTTCTTAGGACCACTTTATCTCTATGGAAAAAGATGAAATCAGGCTCCACTGACAGGGCTTGCAATTCGCTGATGCGCCTGGCAGAGGTAATGGCTACCAAAAACACAGTTTTCCAAGTCAGGTACTTAAGCTCTGCAGAGGACAAAGCCTCAAAAGGGGGTTGCATAAGCTGAGCAATGCAAACATTAAGGTCCCAAGCAGGAGCAGGGTCCCTGAGGGGAGGATTGGTGTGCAACAGTCCCTTGAAGAATTTGTAAAATACAGGATGAGCTGAAAGAGAAGAGGGCTTGCCTACTGACAAAAAAGCAGAAACAGCTGCCAAATGTGCTTTGAGTGTAGCTGGTCTAAGTCCCAAGCCATTGAGATGAACCATATAGTCCAGGACTGTAGGCAACCCAGCAGATTCTGGAGAAATATGCTTACCAGAGCACCAAAAAGTGAATCTTTTCCATTTGGAGTTGTAAGTCTTTCTGGTGGAAGGCTTTCGAGAAGCCTTTAGAATATCCAGAACACCTTGAGAGAGGTGTAGATCAGCAAACTCTAACTCTTCAAGAGCCAGGCCTTGAGATTGAGAGATTTGAGATTCGGATACCAAACCCTCCCCTGAGAGGATGTCAACAGGTTGTAATTTCTGGGAAGAGACAGGGGACGGTGGACTGCTAAGGACAGCAACAGTGGGTACCAGGGCTGTCTGGCCCAGTCTGGAGTGATCAGAATCACTTAGCAGGGTTGAGACCTGATCTTGACTAGTACCTTGAACAGGAGAGGGAAGTGGGGGGGGGAGCATGCAGGAACTTCCCTTCCTAATTGAGTACCAGAGCATCCAGGAGGACTGAGCCCAATACTGGGGGTCTGCAGCAAAAGAAAGGAAGTTGGTGATTGTCTGGGGCTGCAAAAGATCTATCTGTGGAGTGCCCACCTGGAAAATCACCTTCAAAATTGGGGATCTAGGGACCATTCGTGGTGGCGGAGATATCCTGCTGAGAACATCTGCCAGGACATTGTCCTTCCCTGAGAGGTGAACTGCTATGAGAGAAGTTTGCAGGGGAATAGGCCAGAGACCACAACTTCATTGCTTCTCAATGCTGGAGCGTGAACCGAGTGACCCTGCTTGTTGATGTCCACATTGTGGTGGTATTGTCTGTTCTGATCTGGACTACTTTGTTCTGAACAGGCTTGGAAAAAGCCTATAGTGCCAGAAACACTGCTCTGAGTTCCAAGAGATTGATGTGAAGCAGAGATTCTTGAGGTGACCACAGCCCTTGGGTGGTAAGATCCCCCAAGTGGGCTCCCCAGCCCAAGAGGGAGGCGTCTGTGGTGAGGATTAGAGAATGAGACTGAGTGACAAAAGGAACTCCTTGCCTTAAATTGTCCTGATCCTGCCACCATCGCAAAGCCTGGATCAGGGTTCGAGTCACAGGGACTAGTTTGGTCAGGGAATCCTTTCTCTGGTACCAGAAGGTTCTCAAGTGGAACTGAATGTCCCTCATCTGAAATCTTGCCCCCTGGACCACTGCTGTAGAGGCTGCCATGTGACCCCGGAGCTGCAAGAAGTGCCTTGCTGTCGAGACACCTGAAGGGTGAAAGAAGAGGCCAGTTCTATTAGTGTCCTTGCCCTGTCCAGGGGAAGGAAGGCCTTTGCTCTTATTAGATCCAGCTCCGCCCCTGTAAAGGTGAGGAGCTGAACTGGCTCTAGAACTGACTTTGGAAGGTTTAGGAGGAACCCTAAGGAAGTGAGCAGTTGCTGAGTTATCTGAAGATGTGACTTGACTTGGTCTGGAGACTGACCCACTATGAGCCAGTCTTCCAGGTATGGAAAGATGGAGATCTTTTTTCTCCTTAGGAAAGCAACCACTACTGCCAGGCACTTTGTGAAGACCCTTGGGGCTGATGATAGACCAAAGGGCATTGCTCTGAATGATAGTGGCCTGAGGGCAACTCGAACCTGAGGTACTTTCTGTGGGAGCACTTGATGGAAATGTGAAAATAGGAATCCTTGAGGTCCAGGGAGGCTAGCCAGTCCCCTGGCCTTACAGAGGGCAGAATTATTCCCAGAGTCACCATTTTGAATTTTGGCTTTAAAAGGTGCTTGTTTAGATATCTCAGATCCAGGATGGGCCGCCATTCTCCTGTCTTTCTGGGGGTTAGGAAGTACCTGGAGTATAATCCTTTGCCCCTGTGTAGGATAGGAACCCTTTCTCTGGCTCTGAGAGCCAAGAGAGAAGAAACCTCTGCCTCTAGGGCAAGGGCCTCTGAAGGATTTGCAGGTGGAAAGGATCTGGTTCTCATTTTGGGAAATTATTTGAAGCTGAGAACCAGTCCCTGGCTTACTACTTCCAGGACCCACTTGTCTGAAGTTAAAGACTTCCAGTCCTGGACAAAGTAAGCCAGCCTGCCTACAGAGTAGTGGAGAATCGGCCGGGCAGACCCATCAGGTGTCTGCTTGGCAGGGCTAGGCTGAGGGTGGAAGCAGGCCTGCTCATACCCCGTCTGCCTCTCCCTCTAAAGAAACCCTCTGAGCAAAAGCAGAAGAGAAGGCCTGGGCTTGGTAAAAAGGCCTATGAAAGGGCCTGCCCCTTCCCCTGGAATGTTGCCTCTGAGGAGTGGCTTGCCTTTCTTTGGCCTGAGCATTCCTGTAGGTGATCCTGTATTCGTCCATCTTCTTCATGTAGTTCTCTGTCTGCTCCCCAAAAAGAGAATTAACAATGACAGGAAAATCCATGGCCTTAGCCTGGGTATCCTGTGACAGGCTAGTACATCTGAGCCAAGCCATCCTCCAAAGGGCCACAGATGTAGCCATGACTCTAGACGAAACATCACTGGAGTCCACAGCAGCATGAATTGCACCCTGGATGCCTCAATCCATCCACAGCCACCGCTCCAGCTCCTTGGCCAGCTGGTCAGGGCCTGTTTAGCTAGAGCCATCACAGTGTCCCACCTGGACTTCTGGTATCTAGCTGTGTAGACCATATTGTTAGCCTGCCTGAGTTCCAAAGATGCTGCCATGTACTGTTTCTTTGCCATGGCATCAACCTCCTGGAGTCCTTATCGGGGGGTGAAGCCAAGGGAATATTTGCATTATCACAGGCAGCAGCCTGCACTAAACATGACTGCTGCACTGCTGGGAAAGGAACTCTGTCTGAGCCTGAAAGAGTATATCTCTTGTCTATTCTTCTGTCCACAGGAGGTATGGAATTAGGAGTTTTTAGAATTTTAAATGTCTGTTTCCCAAAAGACTTACGGAGGGGAATAGACAATCTCCTGGACTCTGGGATGTCCATCATCTCAACAAAATCAGGCTCCTCCTGATCCTCTACTGCTTCTTCCATAGCAAGCTGGAGGGTTTCAGCCACTTTTTTGTAAAACATAAAGTGGGAAGGGGACTCAGAAAGCCTAGGAGGAGAAACACCTGAAGGTCTGTCTGGGGAGATGTCCGGGTCAATAGGCACATCCAGACTTTCATAATCACCATCATCATCATCTTCATATTCTCCCTCCTCCTCCTCCGGTTCATAAAATTCTTCTAAAGTATAATCTGGAACCGGGGGAACCGACCGAACCAAGCTCCTGACCGATGGTGCCGGTTCGAGCGGAACCGAAGTTAGCGACTGAACTATCCTTATCGCTTTGGCTATCTCATCAGTGGTTGGAGAAAGAACTTGTGGATCTGAACCAGATGATTTATCCATTCTTTTTCTTTTAACCAGAACCGACTCTTCAGAATCGGTTCTCCTTTAGCCCGAAGAAGTATCGCCCTGGTCAGAAGGCACTCCTTCTGGTTCAGTCGGAACCGAACCGGGCTGGCCATCCGAGTCAGCGGACTTCTCGGCCTCCCTTTCCCTCAATCTACCTACTCTCTTATCCAGGGTAGCTTTGGGAAAACTTTTACAAATTTGGCAGTCTAAATTGAGGTGGTCAAACCCCAGACAATAAACACAGGTAGTGTGGGGATCAGCCTTAGCAAAGGCTTCCCCACACACTACAGTATTGAAACCCAGTGGGCCCGTGTTTTTTCTTGGGTGTCTCAGACGTGGCCAATCCTAACAAAAGCGTGCCTTTTTAGGTCAATCCAGCCAGGCAAGACACTATCGGTTCCTGACCGTGTTACGGGTCTTGGAAAAAAATGTAATGAAATCCGTTTTTTTTTTTTTAGAACCGATACGGACCGGTTACCACACTCTAATAAGAACAGAAGTTTTATTACACAAACCTGATCGGTTCAAACCGAACCGATCCAATGTTTACAAGTTCCACACAGAAAAACTAATGTAGAAAACCTATCTAGTACTCACGGTACCATAGACAGAGACTTAAACCAACAGGTTAGAAGCAGAAATTTGGTTGAAACCGAGCAAAAAAAACAACACTTTAACCAACTTTTTTTGAACCGGGCGAAGGAGAAATCTCCTGAGTGACTGTTCAGTGAGGCGGAGTAAAGAATCTGACAGTTGAGGTTCAAACAACAGCAGACAGAGGCTTCAACTGAGCTCGAGCTCAGCATTCCATGCCTTGCATGGAAAGTTAACTCTCTGTTCTCCGGGGCAGTTCAAAGGTTGGAGATCACTGCAATAGTCAGAATACAGCAAGACTTCATGTTGTTTGAAAGAAGGCTCTGTCCTGCGGCTTCTTCCCTCACCCCGGAGGGCTACCAAGTAACAGCGCTGCTCCTCACCTCGCTCCCTCACCCCTCCGGTCTCCGAGAGGGACCTCTTCCTTAAGCTCAATCATAAGGGCTCTAACTCACCTATCAGCCTCTGGGGGGCAGCCGGTGAGGGAACCCTGTTCCCAGTCGACTGAGTGGCGTTGGGAACGGAGCCAGCCTGGTCACTGGGGATTGGAGTCTCAATCCCCCAGCTCGGAGTCCATACCAAAGTGGTGGACCCTCTGGTTCCGCCATTAGCCTCAGAAAGTTTCCGAGCACTGGTTATGACGAACGGCTCTGAAGGGAGAGGAGGTTGGGAAGGCGCAGAGGTGCTGGGCAGAGAAGAGCCCCGGTACTCCAAGGAGTCGGGCAGCTAGTCCAGATCTGCCATCGTATTGTCCTTCGGAGTGGATTCAGAGAATTTCCAGAGGGGCCACCCCCAAGGCCCTTCTACTCTCGACGCCTACACAGCCCCGATCACCAGAGCCACGAATGACTCCAGGATCCAAAGCGGCCCTGACAAACGGTGCCGAGGAGACCATCAGGCTGGGCCTGGGAGGCGCAGGTCACAATGCCGGAGGAGCCCTCATTGCCAAGGCCCCCGGGATGGGGTGCCGGACCGTGCCTCCAGCACCGAAGGAGGGGCTTCCGCCATGGCGAGGCTTGAAGACACGGAGGCCCCCCCCCCCACGGCCCGTACAGAACCAGGAGGGAACCCAGAAGAAGGGTTGAGGGACCTGCGTCTGGTGTCCCACGTATGAGGCTGCCCTCCGAAAGTCGGCGGCGCGCAGCTGACCTTGAACGCGTGGCTCTCGAGTACTATGCGGTCCATGGCGAAGCAGGCGTTGCATTTGTTCATGTCATGGTCTGGGCCCAGGCAGGTCAAACAATGGTCATGTCGGTCCGTAACGGAATACAGCCAGCTGCAGGGACACAGACGCATGGGGGACCGGCCAGCTTTAGAAGATTTCTTTTTGTCCCTAGGATGTGACAAGACTGGATGTAGAAAATAACTAAACTACAGAAAACAGTCTTGGCACTGATAAAAAAGAAAGATCTTACCAGCTCCGATGATCCGGGGTCGAAACGACACCAAGAAACGCAAAACGGCATGGCAGAATGTACAGATACGTAATAACTTACCGTAAAAGTAGATCTTCGAGAACAGCTCTTGCAGCAGGTTACACCATTAGGACTGAAGCCGGCAGGTGCCAGGACCCCACGGAAATTTTCTAGCTAGCAGTCTTCAGTGGGGACCACCTCCAACGTCGGTCCCGCCCCCGACGTCAGGCATAGTACATCAGGAGGCAGTCCCCCCATAATCCTCAGTTCTCCCGCCGGAGACTCCTGGCCGCTACATGACATCAGAAGAGGAGACCGAGGATCCGACACCAGATGGCAAGAACTAGTGAATAGGAATGTCCCATCCAATAAGATGGGTGCTTGACTACAACCTACCTCCAAAAAGGGGGGATGGTGGGCGGGAAGGTACCTGCTGCAAGAGCTGTTCTCGAAGATCTACTGTTACGGTAAGTTCTTACGTAACTGTACTATCTTACTTTGAGATACAGCTCTTGCAGCAGGTTACACCATTAGGGCTGATTTCCAAGCAGTAGTGGCAATCATGCACCACCGGGAGGAGGAAAGGTAGAGACCTCGAGATAACTCGAGCCTAGGACAGAAGTCCCTGAAGGACAGCTAGACCGAACCCCGCTCTTCGCCTCGATGCAACATCCAGACTGTAATGCATGATAAAGGTACGCACAGAACTCCAAGTAGCTGCAGCGCAAATAGCCGAAGTGGAGTCATTCTTGAATGCCGCAAAGGAAGTAGCCACCCCTCTTGTGGAATGACCCTTGACCGCGCCTGGTAAGGATTTATTGCGCTTGTCATTACAGAAAGTGATGCACTGGATGAGCCACCCAGAGAGTGACTGTTTGGAGATAGGAGCTCCTTTCATCCTGTGAGCAAAGGAGACGAAAAGTTGGTCCGACTTTCAGAGCTGTTGGGTTCTGGTCAGGTAGTATCTGAGGCACCTGTGCACGTCTAGGGTGTGCAGAAGGGCTTTTCCTCGATTAGAGTACCTTGGAAAATACACTGGTAGATCGATATCCTGATTAAGGGTGAGAGCTGAGACCACCTTAGGCAAAAACTTTACGTTTGTCCTTAGGGATACCCTGTCCTGGTGGAAAACCAAATAGGGCTCTCTGCACATAAGAGCATGCAATTCCAAAATCCTTCTAGCAGAAGTAACAGCAACTAAAAATAATGTTTTCCAAGAGAGAAAACTTGGCTCGCAATCCGTGGCTGGTTCAAAGGGTGGCAGCGTCAGCTGTTCCAGGACAAAAAGTAAGTCCCAAGGAGGGATTGGATCTTTGATGAGAGGCATAAGGTGGATGCCCCCTTAAGAATGCATGAGTAGTGTCCAGCTGGGCCACCATCCGATGGCCTACAGGGGCATGGTAAGCAGAAATTGCGCAAAGGTGCACTTTAATTGAGGAGTAAGCCAGTCCAGAGTGGAAGAGGGAAAGCAGGTAGTCCAGAAATACAGGTTACTCACCTGTAACAGGAGTTCTAGGAATGGTATATGTTGTTCATCCACACTTATTGGCAGGTTCCTTGCCGCTTTAAATCTTGCCGGAAGGTCTTCAAGCTGGCTCCTCCCACCCACCCGGGTGGTAAAACTCTCGGCTCTGCCCCATGACGCCAGATCTGGCCCGCTGGAAGCTCAGGTTGTGCGTCGAAGCCGGGGAGGTCTGGTGGGTCGCAGGGATGAACAACATATACCATTCCTAGAACTCCTGTTACAGGTGAGTAACCTGTATTTCTAGGGACATGGATATGTTGTTCATCCACCACTACAACGAGACTCCTAACAGTTCTCGGGAGGGAGGGAGGCACACCCCCAACATTTACTTGGGAAATAAGGACTGGAGAACCGAGGCCCCAAAACCAGCATCCCGGCGTGACTCAAGGTCGATGTGGTAATGGGTAATAAAGGTGTGTGCTGACTTCCAGGTAGCAGCCCTGCAGATTTCCTGGATAGGGCGTCCCTGGAAGCAGCCACCGATGCAGCAGTATATGGGTAGAATGAGCTCTTATCCCTCTGGGAGGCTCCATGCCCGCCAACTTATAGCAGCGATCTATGCAGGAGGTGACCCACCTACCCTCGTCTGCTTGGCTGCAGGTCTGCCAGGTGCGCTTCAGCGTAGGTGACAAACAGCTGGCGAACCGCTCCCAATTTCAGCCGTGCGCTCCTTATAATAAGCGAGCACCCTTCTAGGGTCCAGAGTATGGAGCCTATATTCGGCCTCCGAGGTGTGATTGGGGTAGAACACCGGCAGAGTCAGCACCTGGTTAAGGTGAAACTCCGACACCACCTTCGGAAGGAATTTCGGGTGGGGGCACAGGACAACCTTGTCCCTGTGGAAGACCAGGTAAGGAGACTCGATGCAAAGCGCCTGGAGCTCTCCCATCATTCTGGCTGACGTGATAGCCACCAAGAAGGCGGTCTTCCACGACAGGTGAGAGATATCACACCTGTGCATTGGTTCGAATGGCTTGCCCATGAGCTTTGCCAGTACCAGCAGTAAATCCCACGGAGGTGGAGGTTCTCACACCGGAGGGGAAATGTGATCAAGGCCTTTGAAAAAGCGCCAGACCACCTTCTCCTGCGCCACCGACTGCTCCCCGGCCCGCGCCCGATAAGCAGAGATGGCTGCCAGGTGCACCTTTAGGGTCGTCGACCTAAGCCCTTGACTAGAAAGGGACCATAAATAGTCCAAAATGCTTGCCACAGAACAGGAGGAAGGGTTCAAGCCCTTGCCCTGACACCAAATGGAAAATCTCTTCCATTTGAAGGCGTAGCATTTTCTGGTCGACTCCTTACGGGACGCCTCAACAACATTGAGGACCTCGTCGGAAAGACCCAAGGCCTGGAACTCTAGCCGCTCAGGAACCAGGCACGTCAGGTGCAGGGATTGAAGGTCGGATGGAACACCTTCCCCTGATTGACTGAGAGCAGGTCCGGGTGAGCTGGAAGCTGCCTCGGGAGCCTGGAGCTGAGGCTGAGGAGATCTGGGTACCAGAACTGGCGGGGCCAGTCTGGGGCTATCAGAATCACCTGTGCCTTGTCCCTCCTTGCCTTGAGAAGCACCTTGTGAATCAAGGGAAATGGGGGAAAGGCGTAAAGAGGCCGGGGTCCAGAGCCTCGAGAAGGCATCCCCCTGCAGCGAGCCCTGCTGAGGGGGGCGGGCATGAAACAGCCTCAGCTTCGCGTTCTCCCTGGAGGCAAACAGGTCCACCTGAGGTGTGCCCCAGTGGGAGAACAGATCTTGTACTACCTCCGGCAGGAGAGACCACTCGTGAGATGCAGCCCCTATCCGGCTCAGGGCATTGGCCAGGGTGTTGGAGGCTCCTGCCACATGAATGGCTAGGAGATCCGCCTCCAGGCTGCATGCAGTGACCAAATGCGGAGAGCTTCCTTGCATAGAAGCATGGAGCGCGTCCCGCCCTGGCAGTTCAGGTAGTACATGGTTGTGGTATTGTCCGTCTGGACTCGGACAACTTGACCCCGGAGAAACGGAGCAAAGGCGGTGAGAGCTAGGCGGACCGCTCGGAGCTCCAGCAGGTTGATGTGGCATCGGGACTCCCTGGGGACCAGAGGCCGCACTCGTGTTCCCCAGATGGGCACCCCAACCCATCAGAGAGGCATCGGTTGATAGAGACCGTCGCTAGGCGGACAAAGCGGGATGCCCTCCTGCAGATGAATGGGCAGTCCACCACTGGAGGCGTTCCACATCTCCTGGGTCACTATCACTAGCGGGTCCAATGGATCGCAGCATTGTGACCACTGGCTGGCCAGTCCCCACTGGAAGGCGCATGTGCCAGCGTGCACCAGAGCCACGCTGGTACAGGCCGCCATGAGACCAGGAGGCGCAGGAAGTCCCGGGCAGGGCGCGATTGCCCAATCAGAAATGATTGGGCAAAGGAGGTAAGAACCTTGGCCCTGTCCGCCGGGAGCCGTGCTCTGGCTCGAAGAGAGTCGAGCTCTGCCCCGATGAACAGGATCACCTGCTTCGGCTCCAGTTCCGACTTGGCCTCGTTGATGAGAAGGCTGACTTGAGAGCAAACCTGGAGGGCCAGATCTCTGGACCGCTCCAACCTCCTGTCTGGAGGGGGCTGCTATCAGCCAATCGTCCAGGTAAGGGTACACCGGACCGTCGTCGCCCAGGGAATGCTGTCACCACTGCCATGCATTTGGTGAAGACCCTGGGAGCTGGAGATAAGCCAAGGCGTGGCTTGAATCAAGAGGATCCCTCCGCCGAAAGCAAAGGAATCGATGTGACGGACGGATAGGGCGTGAAAGAACGCGTCCTGTAGGTCCAGAGAGCAGAACCACCGCCCGTGTTCCAGAGATGGTATTATTGTGCCAGAGTGACCATTCTGAAGGTTCAAGACCTTAGGAACTTGTTCAGGTCGTGCAGGTTGAGAATGGGGCCAGCCCTAGACCGTTCGGAACCAGGAAATACCTGGACACGAACCCCAGGTCTGGGGGTCCTCTACCTCCCTTATCACCTCCCTTTGAGGAGAGGAGGAGTATCGCTCGACCGAGCCGCCAGTGAGGCTGCAGACCCCGAGGCCCCGAGGCGACGGCTCTGAAGGGCGGGCCTGCTCGACCTAGAGGCAGGCCTTTTCCCACCACCTCCAGTACCCACCTGTCCGTGGTAACAGTGGGACCAGGCGGAAAGGAAGTGTGAGCTGCTCTCCCAACGGGGAAACCAGGGTAAGGGACGGGAATGAAGCGACAACCCTCAGCCTGTCACTGGGCAGGCTTGGAGGAGGGACCGGCCGAGGGACCTCCTGGGCCTTTACCTCCCTGTTTCCTGTTGGAGGAAGCCGACGGCTTGGGCTTGGGATACCAAGGTCGAGCCTGCTGGCCCTGACGTTGCTGGGCCGGGCGCGCTGAGGGTGCAGAAGGACGAAGGGCTTAGGCTGTGGCTTAGGCCTTTGTCCTTCTGAGGAGGAAGAGACCCGAGGTCCAAGGTAGCATTGGACTTCTCGATCCTCTGCAGGTGACCTTCCACCCCAGGGCCGAGAGTCAGTCCCCAAAAGGAACATCCACCAACTTGTGCTGGGTATCGATAAGGTGGATATCCTCAGCCAAGCCTGATGATGCATGGCCACTGCGGCCGCCACAGACCTGGCACATGAGTCCCCGATGTCTAACGCAGTCTGGGATGCTGTTTAGCCACTGCCCTGCCCTGGTCCCGCACCTGCCTGACGGTAGTCTGCAGATCTGCGGGAAGATGAGGGACAACCTCATCCAGGGAGCCCAACAGGGCATGAGAAAAATGTGCCATGAGGACGGCCGAACTGGCCTGACGAGCGAGAGAGGACGTAGCATAGACTTTTAAGCCCGGCATAATCCAATTTCTTGGATTCCTTGTCGGAGGTTTGTCTACATCCTCAGCGCTCGCACGCCGGAAAACGCTGTCGGTAACAACCCCGGCCGGGGTGTTCAAAAACCGGACAGGGAACCAGGGACCGCGACACTTCCTGGCCATCCTGGCCAAGGCGCAGGGCAGGAAGCAGGACGCTCTAAAGTTCCAAGGCCGGACCCACTATGGCCTCGCCACCGAAAGGCCTCGTGGGAGAATCCCCTCGGTCCAGAATCTCGTGAGGGGATACCTGGCCTGTTTAGAAACGGAGTTCGAAGCTTCATCCCGTGGACTCCGGGATGAGTCAAGAGCAACCCTAAGAAGGACGAAGGGCTATCGTCCACTGACTGCCCTCCCGAGGACTCCAGAGTCCATGCACTTGGAGAAGGGGAGGAACCATCATCGGACTCGGAAGAGTCCTCAAAAGAGCTGCCTCGGGCTGAGCCACCCTCCACCTGCCGAGGTTGCTCAGATGAGGGTGACAGGGCAACCTATGGGGCAAACCCCAGGCCGACCGATAATTTTTGGTCGGAGCCCCAACTAATGGCTGTGGAGGCGGAGGTTCCACCAGAATCGGTGGGGCAGCTGGAATTGGCCGAACAACCGGACTGGGAACAGGCTCCTCGGCTACAACGAGGGGTTGTTTCGGCCGCTCCGGTGACAGCCACTTAATGGCCGGGGAAGACTACTGAGTTGGCTTATTCCCGGTCAAAAGGAGCTGTTGCCACATGAGTTCCTCGTACCTCCGACGCAACTTGCGCCGAAGCCTCCCCTCATCCGAAGAGCGGCGGCGCCGCTTGCCGCGGTGCCGAGACACGCCTATGGCGGCGGGATCGACCGGACGGGAGGATGTCCGAGACCGAGTCTCGACTAGGCCGAGGAAAGGCGAGGAGAAGTAGTCGGGACCCTCCCTCGGCTCGGACGATCCCACAAGGCTCGGAACCGGAGGCACAGAGCGAGCAGCCAGGATCCTCAACTCTCACCGGGGAACCAGGGAGAGGGTTCTCAGCTTCTCCAGCCGACAACCGTCTAACAGGGTCGAGAAAAATCTCGACCGCATCGTCGGAGTCTCGGTCAACTGACCTGGCGTTGGACACCGTGAAGCCAGTGGCGAGCTGAGGGTCGGCCGAGAGTGGGACTGTCGACAAGGAGAGGGATCTTTCCGCTCCCAAGAGCATCGACGGAAAGACTTACTTTTGCTCTTTTGGACCTGGAAAAAGGTCGAAAGTTGGACCCTCTTACCTGTCGAGGGTCGACACAAAGCTCCTTAAAGAAGACGGAAATTACAAGGCACCAAGAGAAGCGGGACAAATGCCGCAGTGCGGTAGAAGCGCCCGCCGCACTCCTCTCGAGGGCGATCATCTGCTCGAGCCGATCCACGCCGAGCCAGCCGCGAGGACACGCCAACCGAGCCTCTTTAGATTTCACCGTGGAATTCTCTTCGGGCGCCCAGTTGTATCGGGCAACCACGGTCTTCAAGGCGTAGGCTCGAAAAGAAGAGCACAAGTCGCAGGCCTGCGGGTGGTGCTCAAGGCCCAGGCAGTAGACGCACGTGGAGTGTGGATCCGTCCTAGACATCTTCTGCCCGCAAGGGCACCTCCGAAACCGGGAGTCGATTTGTCCATCGCAGCCACAAGGAGAAGAAGACCGAAGTCTTTTTAGCAAAAAACCTTTTGATTTCGAACTTTCGAAGAATTAGGAACCAGTCTTAATCGCAGAGCGTTAAGGAGGGAACCTGAGCTTCCAAGCGGTAAGGAAGATCTGGCTTCATGGGGCGGAGCCGTGAGTTTTACCACCCGGGTGGGTGGGAGGAGCCAGCTTGAAGACCTTCCAGCAAGATTTAAAGCGGCAAGGAACCTGCCAATAAGTGTGGATGAACCACATATCCATGTCCCTAGAACCAGCGTTTCTGGACAGTCTAATGGCGGAAAGTCGCGCACTTGAACCCACAAAAGTAAGTTGAGTGGGTAGCTGGTTTTCTGGCGGCAGAGAGTACGTCTGCCACTTCTTGCGAGACCCTGTATTGCATCATGGCTATGTCTCGAGGAGCCATGCGTACAGGTTCAATGAGCGTAGGTCCGGATGGACCAATGAACCCGCCTCCTGAGACAATAGATGGGAGCTGATTGGCAAAGGAACTGGAGGTTCCCGGATAGCTGGTGTAAGAGAGGGAACCAAATTTGTCTGGGCCAGAAGGGTGCGATCAGAATGGCGTCGCTTGCTCCCTGCAAAGTTTTAAAGAACTCTCTGGATCAACGGAAAGAAGGAAAAGCATAGAGGAATCTGCCCGCCCAGGAGAGGGACAAGTCTCGCCAGAAAACACAGGCCCTGGATCTAGTGAGCAAAATTGGGCAGTTTTGCATTGGATGGGAACGTGAAAAGGTTTAACTCTGGAGTACCCCATCTGTGAAACAGATACTCTGCCACCTCCTGCAGAAGTTCCCATTGGAGGACTCTGACCTGAGAGTGGCTCAGGCTGTCTGCGATGGTGTTGTCTACTTCTGGAACGTGTACTGTAATTAAGATTGCGCCGTGTTGCAATACCCACTCCCACACTCTCATGGCCTCCCTGCAAAGCAGGTAGGAGCGAGTGCCTCCTTGTTTGTTGAGGTAGTACATCACTGCGGTACTGTCTGCTTGAAGCAGAAGTGTACCCGGTGGAATCTCCGACTGGAAGGCCTGCAGAGCGTAAAGGACTGCCCTCATTTCCAGGATGTTGATGTGAAGGAGAGACTCCTGGGCTGTCCACAGGCCCTAAGACCGAACACCGTCTAGATGTGCTCCCCACCCTAGCCCTAAGGCGCCTGTGGAGAGGGTCACAGTCGGGGACGGCGCAGTGAAGGGAACCCCCGCAGAGAGGTTCCTTGGATTTAGCCACCATTGCCAATCTTGAATTACGGCTTTTGCGATCCGGATTGGATGCTGTAGATGGTCTTGCCTTTGGTCCCATTGCACCCATAGCATCCACTGGGTTACCTGCATGTGGAGACGGACTAGCAGGACTGTCGCAATGACCGCAGTCATGTGTCCGAGCAGGCGAAGGACCAGTCTGGCTGGGACGGTCTTCGTCACCGACAAGTCCCTGATGAGGGATCTGATGTGTTCCGCACTGTCCGAGGGAAGAAAAGCTTTCCCTCTGATGGTGTCCAGAATTGCTCCTATAAACTGCAGTTCTTGAGATGGCACCAGGAGTGACTTCTCATAGTTGATGAGAATACCAAGTGACTGAAAAAGGGACTGGGTGCAGTGAATAGCCATCATAAGGGGCCTCCTGAGGCGCCATGAGAAGCCAGTTGTCCAGGTATAGGGACAAGTAGTGGCCCTGTCTCCTAGCGCCGCTATGACACGCCATGCACTTCGTTGAATACGCGAGGTGCCGATGACAGCCCGAAGGGAAGAGTTCGGAACTGATAATGATGGCTTGAAACTCAAGCGCAGGAACCTCCAAAGGCATGAGCTATCGAAATATGCAGGTAGGCACCTGCATGTCCAAATACGCCAGAAAGGCATCCTGCTTCAGCATGGGAATTAGGCCCGGAAGGGTCACCATGCGGAAGCGTTTGTAAACGACCGAAAGATTGAGGTCGCTGAGGTCCAGTATTGAACGGAGGTCCCCTGTTTTCTTTGGAACCAGGAAGAAGTGAGAATAGTACTTTAGTCCTCTCTGGTTCTCTGGGATGTGCTCTAAGGCTTCCTTTTCCAGAAGCACGAGCCCTTCCTGCTGTATGAGCAGGGCATGCTGACCCGAATATCGGGAGAGCAGGGGAGGTCTTGTAGGTGGACTGCCTAAAAATTCTATATAATGGCCTTTTTTGACCAGCTGCAGAACCCAGCTGTCGGTGGTGATCGACTGCCACCCTCCCTGGGAAGTGGCGTGCAATGCGACCCCCGACTTTGTTTTCCTGCTGATCCTGAGGAGGGGCAGGGGCCGGGAAGGAGTCATGCTGTAGCAGCGTTTGATCTGGCAGGCTGGGCCGACTTTGAAAATCGCTGGCCTCTGTCTGGGGAAGACTTGGCCCGGGCCTTACAGGTGAAAGTGCCCCTCTGCTGCTGGCCGGAACGTTGCTGTTGCCTTTGTAGCCGGCCACGGAAATGGCTCTGGTTCTTACGAAAGGAACTAGGCCGAGACCTGTACATAGCTTGTACAGATCGGACTGCCTTCCCTGCGTCCTGAAGTTTGGTGATTACTCTCTTGGAGGCTTCACCAAATAGGACCTCGCCGTTACAAGGGACATCTAAGGTGTTCTTCTGGACATCTGGGGTAAAGCCGGAGACACAGAGCCAAGAGTGTCTCCGGAGAGAGACTCCTGAGGCTGCAGCTCTAGCTGAAGAGTCCGCAGACTCGTATGCGGTTCTTAGCACTTGGGTCCCCACATCCGAACTCGTGCGGAGGAGGTTCAAGAGCTCCTCCTTGTGGTCGCCATCGGGCATCTTCTCGACCATGTCCTGTCCCTGCTCCCACAGTGCGTTCTGGAATTAAATCATGTGGGTGAGGTAATTCAGTGAGCTGATGGCGCAAGTCGCAGCCACGTACGTGCGCCTACCCAGGACATCCAATTGCTTGGATTCCTGGTCCGTGGCTGTGTGCTCAAATGCTGAGTCTCTGAGACCGGTCATGAGGCAGTGATGACTCAGGGAGTCAGCTAGAGGATGTTTCGCCAGATACTGGTCCTCCCTAGGGGCCTTGTATAGGCGGTCAGCCTTCTTATGACGCGGGAGGGAGTCGGACGTTTCCAGGCGGCCTTGGTGACGTCCGCAGTTGCATCCACCAAGGGCGTGCACTACCACAGGCTTCGGCCCTTCTGCCAAGGTAGCGGGCAAGCGTTGTCTCTCGGGGTCAAGCTCTTCAGCATCCCACCCCATGTTTTCCTGGATGTGCCTCATGATCTCCAGCGAAGAGGATCATCCGGAGAGACCTGGGTAGGTCGTGTGGGTCCGAAAGGGAATGCTGATAGAAGAAGGTGATCTGGAGCACTCCAAAGTGTCAGATCTGGAATCCTCCCAGGACGGAGTGTACCGGCGTTATCTGGGTCTCTTGGGGCTGGGTGACCTGAGGGGATCTAGAGGGAGGTCTTCTCCTTTCTGAAGATCTGCCCCGAGGAGTTGGTGTCTGCTCCTTGGGGGTTGGCGGTCATCCTATGGGCCCCTTAGGTGGTGGAGGAGGGGGGCGGTGAAGGAGTGGGTGGAGGGAGTAGGAGCCGGCGTGTGGTGACCACATCTTTTGATGGTGTCCACCAGAAGGTAAAAATTTCTTTACCTCTGCCAGATTCATACCCGACGACAGGCCTGGCGCCGGGTCGGGCATTGGGTCCCCAGGGTCTCCCGCTCGGAAAGTTCCCGTGGGAGCCCAGCATCTCCGGTGTCGCTCGCCTGGTCCTCGGGCTGTGTGGCATCCTCCTGACATGAATCCTTCTGACCGTCATCTGCCGGCGACGGTGGTGCGGTCCTCTTCTCAGGAGTAGCCAGCGTCGGTCCCCTGGACAACGTCTTCGAGGGCGAACACCTATAAACTGAACTGGCTAACTGGTCGGCGACGGGTGTTTAGGTGTTGCCGGCTCCTGGGAGCACCGGTGGTGTTTGGCCGACGTCCGTTTAAGGGATGTCAGGTCTTTGGTTTCACGAGGAACCGGATCCGAACCACGCGGAGGCTGGGAAACTGACCTGGCATCGGTGTCCCGTCGGCAGGAGGCAGATTTATGGCGCTCCCCGGACTTTGACGAGGCCTTAGAAGGAGTGGAAGAGGCCGACGGCCTGGGAGTCTTCAGAGGCTGAAGAGAAGAGGAGCCGCTGGATGACCTGACCTGAACCACGGGAGGTTGCGACCGAGCCCTGGAGGGAGAGCGGTCCGATTTCAAGCCGGAGCTTTGGGAGTCCGAGACCCTCGCAGGAGACCTGGATCTTTCTTTTTCCCGTTGCTTGTGGGTTTTACCCGAAGACCCCCCCCGGAAGGAAGGTTCCTTATCCATAATTTTCAGTTTCTCCTCCAAGAGAAATGCCTGAAGGGCCTTCTGGCGGCGGATTCTGGTGCGACTGTTGAAGCCCTGGCAGAAGGAGCAGGCCTTGGTGTCATGTTCCGCCTAGGGCATGACGCAGGGCTCTAATGTGGATCCTTGAAGGACTCCGTTTGCCACAGGCACACTTCGTATGGTGACCCTCTAAAGCAGTTGTTGGAGAGGACATCAGTTGATCAAAAGTCGAAAGGCAGACGAAAATCGTTGTAGTTCCCAAGAGGCCAATACTGGCGATGTCGACGGCAGGAAGAGAACTGGGGATTATGGGGGGACCGCCTCCTTATGTACTACGCCCGACATCGGGGGTGGGACCGACGTCGGAGGTGGTCCCCGCTGAAGACTGCTAGCTAGAAAATTTCCATGGGGTCCTGGCGCCTGCCAGCTTCAGTCCTAATGGTGTAACCTGCTGCAAGAGCTGTATCTCGAAGTAAGATCTAAGGGTTTGGCATCGATGAACAGTACTAGGTCATGGTGTCGCAGATGATTTCTTGCTTGCCCACTAGGTCATTGTTCACTTGACGGGAGAAGCAGAACTGAGGTAAGGGAGAGTCGGCGTCATTTACTAGCCATCCTTCAAGTGTCATGCAGTGCATCGGCCTCGAGGTAGTGCCATGCCAGCTCCTCCCTATAAAAATAAATAAATTTGCTTCCGTGGGGTCCTGATCCTCCGCCATAACCCACCAGAGATGAATGGTGAAGACTGACACAGATAAGATCTATAAACAGCTTCAAACATGCTGGGATAGAGCCATGGGTATAGTAGCTTATCAGAACAATAAGGGAGGTGGAGAAACAGTGAACAATCGGGAGAATATTTTAAGGGAAGTCTCCACAGAGGAGAAAAGGTTCCAAGGTACAACAGGATAACACAAGCAGACCAGATGGACCCCAGAGGCCAGGGTAGATGCAGCCCAAGCTACAGTGGTGGGGAGACTTGGCAGGAATTGGCATGTGCGCCTTGACATCAGAGCACGTCACGTCTCCAGGGAGGAACACGGAAAATTTCCCAGTCATGCACAATGACTACAGGCCTCTGCAGGCCCTGCACCCAGTGACTCAGGCACCTCCCAGAATCTGGATCTGGTCTGGTGAAGCGAGGGACTCCCTGCTCCTACCATGGAGGGCAAGCCATGAGGGATATGGGGAGAAGGGAATTCCTGGGAGAAGCTGGGGTGATTGAGCTGGGAGGACTAGCATGAAGGAGGGCCGACTGGGATGGAGGGCAAAAAAAAAAAAAAATAAGGCCATTACTTGGTCACTGTCAAGTACTCTCTATTTCCTATGCTTCATTCCATTAAGTCTCTAAACATAAGAAGTTACTGTAAACATCAGGCTTGAATGTTTACTTCTACAAATGTTTTGTATGACTAGAACTCACTGTAATATATGCATTAATAGAACAAATCAAACAGTAGAAACAATAAGAACATACCTTCATCACCAATCATATTGTGATCCATCTCAATGTTTTGCTCTTGATCGTAGAAGTTGTCATAAAAGTCCTGTGCTGGTGGAACAGGAGGCATCATTCCAGAGTGAGGTGCCTCCCCAGGACCAAATGGCATCATTGGAGGGCCTGGCCCCATGGGTGGGCCAGGGTTCATTCCTGGCCCCACTGGCATCTCATGACACATGGGTCCTGGCATTGGTCCTGGTCCAGGAGGCCTCATTCCTGGTCCTGGACCAGGACCCATCTGTCCAGGAGGTCCTGGTGGTCCTGGCGGTCCAGGGAATCGGGGAGGAGGGGGAGTGGTAGGAGCAGGGGCAGAAGACGAAGAAGGAGGAGAAGGACCTTGTGACCTAAAAGGAAGATGAAAGACACAATTCATTGTTAGCACTGATGAATTTTGATTGCTCAAGGTTGAAGTTATTACACAAATTGTTACTTACTAAAAAACATATAAAAATATGGGTTACACAAAGGCCTAACTCAAATTATACATTTTAACTTCATGAGTGGAGGGAATGACCACAACTTACAAGTTTATGAGTGAGGGGACAACAGAACAGTTAAATAAGAACATGCGTAACAGCAGATCTTGAAGGGGATCTTGGTCATCAGGTCACACACATGGAACTTCACCATCGGTGAAGTAGGATCCACATGGAAGATTTTCAGCAGCACCAATGAGGCTGCCCACACTGATGCCGTCTGCCAATGTCACCAGCCCTACAAAGCCATAAGCGGCCCCACTCCCTCCTCAGTTCTTTCCCTTTGAGACAAAGGAGCCAAGCTCTTGCACATACGGGACCAAGGAGAGAGAGGGCGAGAGGTGTCCAGGGCCTCAATAAAAGACTGAATATACCATCAATCAATCAATCAATCAAAATCTTTATTTATTCAGGCGAACATCATTGAGCAAAGCTCATTTACAAGATGGACCTGAGTGGTCATACAAATGAGGGTACAAATATTATTACATAGACAAGAATAGCATAAATAACAATAAAATGGCAAGAAATGAATGTATACAACAATTTACATATATACAAGGAGCAGTAGAACCATTTTGCCTGCAAGAAAATGTGGGCAAAGGGTATAGCAGAATAAAATATAAAATTATAGGGTCTAACTAGCTTTTGTGAGAATAGATAGGTGAGTCGAATAGAATATGAAACAATATAATGGACAGAAAAGAAAGGTGGGTCAGGTAGGGTAGGGGATTATGGTTTATAAGAGCAACTGCAGAGCTCTGGAAAAGGGCGGAGAACAGTCTTTTGAAGGATGTCAGAGGTAGAAAGCTATCTAGCTTCATGGATTTTGGAGAGAGTTCCATGCAACTGCTGAAGTATAGCTGAAAGCAGCCTCCCATACTGGTGCAGGCAATGGGGACCTGTAACATGATAAGTTTACTGATCCTTAAAGTGTATGGCCTAGTTGTAATTTGGGTAAAGCAATCAGTGATATAGGTAGGTAGTTTGCCTGTTAACGCTTTGAATGTCCAGATAACAGCATTCCTAGTCCTTCTGTGCTGTAATGATGTCCAATTGACTGCCATATAAAGGAGCAATGATGGGTGCTGGGGAAGGTCAGTAATAAATCTTATGGCCCTGTGATACAGGGTGTCCAGTTTTGTAAGAGATGACCTGGACAATGGCAGTATAGAAAATCAGCATAATCAATGAGGGATAGGAATGAGGCCTTAATTAACCTTTTTGGAGTCACTGTTTAGGTAATGCTTTATTCTAAAGAATAGTCCAAGCCTCTGTCTTAGCTTTTAAGCAGTTCTTCAATATGGACTGAATAGTCAAGCCTGTTATCTATCCATACTCCAAGATATTTGAAATTATCAACAAATTCAAGTTTTCTCCAAGTAAGGTGGATAAATGTAGGGTGGTGGATGCTAGAGTATAGGTGAGCAACTCTTTGTAGCAAAGAACATGGCTTTTGTCTTTTTTGCATTTAGAAGTAGTTTTTGTCAAGTAGGTTGGCGCTGCAGAATGGAGAATTCGGATTGTAACAGATCACAGGCTTTGGAAGGTGAGGGATTGCTGACATATAATACAGTATCATCAGCAAACAGATGAATGTTAGATTGAGTGAGGTTGGCATCAATATTGTTTATATAAATAGCAAAGAGGATAGGCCAAGAATAGAACCTTGTGGTACGCCCTTTAGCAGTGGTTTTGAGGTGGATAGGTAATTTCCATTTTAACCAGTTGTGACCTATTTGAAAGGTAATCCTTAAACCAGTTGGTGACAGGAATCCAGGCCTATTGAGTTAGGGAGGTGATTAATAAGTCGTGATCCACAGTGTCAAAGGCTTTACTCAAATCCAGAAACACAGCACAGGTACAATTTTTCTTATCCAAGGTAGTCTGCCAATCGTTGGTTACCTTAGCTAAGGCAGTAATGGTGCTATGTTTTGATCTAAATCCAGATTGTGCAGAGTTTAGAAGGTTGTTGTTATCCAAATAGTCCCTTAACTGAGAGTTTACTAGTTTTTCGAGCAAACTTGGATAAAACTGGTAGAATGGAGATAGGTCTGTAATTGTTGAGATCTCTAGTATCACCAGATTTGAGTAATGGAACCACTTGAAAATACCAGTTAGCCAGTTCTGAGAAAGAGCCCACAAACAAACAAAAAGTGCGGGGTGGGAGGAAGGCAGACCTGATGTCTGAGGTTCCCTCGAAGATCTGCTGTTACAGGAAGTTCTTACATAACTGTTCTATCTTCATCGGGAGTATCTCAGTTATCGGGTCACACATATGGAACAAGTCCCAAGCAGTTACAGATGCACGAAGACAGATTGGATCAGGGTAAATTAAGACACCACCTTACGGAGAAAAAAAATACAGGTTACTCACCTGTAACAGGAGTTCTAGGAATGGTATATGTTGTTCATCCACACTTATTGGCAGGTCCCTTGCCGCTTGAAATCTTGCCGGAAGGTCTTCAAGCTGGCTCCTCCGACCCACCCGGGTGGTAAATCCCTCGGGTCCGCCCCATGACGCCAGATCTAGCCCGCTGGAAGCCAGGTTGTGCGTCGAAGCCGGGGAGGCCGGGTGGGTCATGTGGATGAACAACATATACCATTCCTAGAACTCCTGTTACAGGTGAGTAACCTGCATTTCTAGGGACATGGATATGTTGTTCATCCACACTTATTGGCAGACTCCTAGCAGTTCTCCAGGAGAAGGGAGGCAAGGCGCACACCCCTACTTATGTAGAAAGACTGGAGAACTGAGGCCCCAACCAGCACCCCGGCGCGACCCAAGGTCGATGTGGAAGGGAACGGAAAGCCTGCTTCCGGGCAGAAGCCCTGCGGATATCCTGGACCGGAGGGTCCTTGGAAGCAGCCACCGATGCAGCGGAAGGGACGGGTTAAAGCGCTTATCCTCTGGGAGGCTCCATGCCCACCGCCTAAGTGGAGACCTTGCAGGGGTGACCCGCCTGCCTTCCACTGGGCTGCAATCTGCCAGATGCGCTTCAGCGAAGGTGAACAGCTGGCTAACCTCTCCCGAACTCAGCTCACGCTCTCTCACCCACGAGGTGAGCGTAAAACGGTTCCCACGGAACCTGAATACGACCTCGAGGTGTGAATGGGGATAAACCCTGGCAGAGGCAATACCCCCAAAGGGAAGACTCCGCCACCGCCTCCAGAGGAACTTCGGGTGGGGCGCAGGACAACCTAGTCCCTGTGGAAGACCGGATAGGGAGGTGAAAGGAGCGCCTGGAACTCTCCCAGCCTTCTGGATGGCAGAGTGGCCTCAAGAAGGTGTTCTTAAACAACAGGTGGGGGAAAACGCACCTGTGCAAAGGTTCGGATGGCTTGCTCATGAGCCAAGCCCATACCAGCAAGGATCCCGAAGAAACGGGGATACTCTCCCAAAAGGAGAGGCGTGATCGAGGCCTAGAAGTGCCAGACCACCTTCTCCGTACCACCAGCTAGCTACCCTCCGGCCCGCGCCCGGAAGACAGTGGTGACCGCAGAGGCACCCAGAGGGTCGTCGACTGAAGCCCTGGTCTGAGGATGGACCGCAAATGGTCCAGAATGCTATGCCCAGGGACGGGGAAGGGCACCGCCCTATCCCATCATCGGAAGAAGGAAAACTTCTCCCAAAGGACAAGCATCTTGGCCGACTTCTTAGCAGGACGCCTCGAAGGTCGAGGACCTTGCTGAAAGACCCTAGGCCTGGCCCCTAGCCGCACAGGGGACGGCCAACAGGTGCAGGGATTGAAGGTCCAGATGGATAACCTTCCCCTGAAAAGGAAAGACAGGACCGGCGGACTAGAGACCGTCTCGGGAGCCTGGGGCTAAGACTGAGGAGAGTTGGAAACCAGCACTGGCAATCCAGTCTGGGGCTACCAGCATCACCTGCGCCAAATCCCTCCTCGCCTTGCCCATAGGTCAAGGGAAATGGGGGAGAGGCACGGAGGGGCCCGGGGTCCGTGGCCCCGATGGCATCCCCTGTAGCAGGCCTTGCTGAGTGGGCGGGCAAAAAACAGTCTCAGCCTGGTATTCTCCCCGGAGGGAAGAGGGAGAAGATCCTGTGCTACCCCGGCAGAGAGACCACTCATGAGGCGCAGCCTATGCCCGGCTCAGGGCCGCAGCCAGGAATGGGCTCCTGCCAAGAAATGGCTAGGAAGCCTTGACTGCCAACCACTCAATGCGGAGAACCTCCTTGCACTGAGACAAGGGGACAGACCGAACCTGGCGGAGTAGGTTGCACATGGTCTTGGAATAATCCAACTTGGACTTAGACCACTAGCCCCCATACAAGCGGAGCGAGCAGAGCCGCTAATCGGACCTTCTGTCTCCAGCAGTAGGAAGGACACCGGACTAAAGAGGACCAGAGGCGATGCACTCTATTCCCAAGATGGGCACACCCTACCCATCCGAGAAGCATCGATCCGGAGAAGACCGGCAACTCGAAGGCGAACAAGCAGGATAGTCTCCTGCCGAAGTTAGAAACGGTCCAAGGGCGTTCTATACTCTGGGCTGTAAGTCACAACTGGTCCACGGAACACAGCGTTGTGACCTCTGGCTGGCCCCTCCACTAAGGGAAGGCCGCCCTGAGGCCCAGGAGGAGCAGGAGGTCCTGGCAGGACGTAATTTCCCGGCCAACCCGACCGGCAAAGGAGGAAGAACCTCGCCCTGTTCACCCAGAGCTGAGCTCAGACACAAAGTCGAGCTTAGTCCCGAAGAAGCTTCACCGCTAAGATACGAGTTCTCACTTGGCTCCCGGAAACGGGAGACCAGTCTGCCTTCCGGGTCGGGTGACATCCGGACCCTTACATGCCACAGAGACTGCTGAGCAGGGAAGTGTTAGGAACTTGTAAGCAGCTCCCCCGCAAGAAGGGGTGGAGCCTCCCTCAAAAACGGACGGAACGAGGAGTAGGTACATCCTGGAGACCAGGAAACAGCTACACACCACGTCCTGAGGATGGAATGTCTGCAGAAGAGAGACCATCCAGGCGTGCAGGAGGATGAGCGCAAGCCCCCATCCGTAAGAGACCAGGAATACCTGGACGTGAACCCAGGGTTGAATGGGGCGGGGTCCACGGCCTTCCTGATCATCTCTAACTAGAGAGCCAACCATGTCGGACGACCGACACGGGCCGTGAACTCAAAATCCTGTGGGGAACGGTCAAGGGGATCCTCGCAACTTCGACAGGATCCACCTAAATACCCCAGAACGAGGGTGAGGAGCCGTGTCCCCACGGAAAACCTGGCTGGGATGATTTGAGCCGGAGCAATGCCCCTTGGCACGCCACTGAGCAGGCGAGGGGGAAGGAGCCGAGGAGCCCTTGGTTTCCTGCTGCCCATTTCCTTGGAGGAAGACGCTGGTCTGGCACCAGGCCACCCAGCGCATGCCTGCTGGCCCTCATGCTGGGCCAGGGGGGCCCCAGGGGCAAGGGCTTACGCAGAGCTGACGGCTGCCCTTGACCCCATGGTTGAGAGGACCGAGTCCGAGTGGCATCGGACTTCAGGCCCATGGATGTATCCTCCACCCAGGGCCGAAGGTCAGTCCCCAAGAAGGGGATGTCCGCCAACTCGTGCTGGGTTTCATGAGAAGGATATTAACCTCAGCCACGCCTTCGGCGCACCTGGCCCACTCGCGGCCGCCTCCGATCTAGTACAGAGAGTCACCTAGATCCAGAGCCGTCTGGAGCTGCTGCTTCACCACCGCCTCTACCTGGTCCCGTGCACTGTCAAACCATGGTCCGGGGTCACCTGGGAGATGAGGAAGAACCTCGTCCAGGGAGCCCAAAAGGGTGTGGGAGAAATGTGCCATAAGTGCAACCGAGCTGACCTGACAGAGGCCTAGGGAGGACGCAACGTAAACCTTACGCCCGACGTAGTCCATCCTTCTGGACTCCTTGTCGGGGGGTCTGTCTACATCCCCAGCGTTTCCAAGACATTGGAAAACGTTGTCGGTAATTACCCCTTCAGCTGAGGGGTTCTCCGAGAAACCGGGCAGAGAACTGACCGGGATAGGATACCTCCGAGCTACCCTGGCCGAAGGCGCAGGGCAAGAAGTAGGCCGCCGCCATAGCTCCAAGGCTGGGCCCATGATAGCCTCAGCCACTGGGAAGGCCTCCGTGGAAGAACCCCTTCGATCCAGAATCTCCAGAAGGGGATAAGGAGCCCGATCGGAGACAGGCTTAAGCTGCATTCCAGTAAACTCTGAGATGAGCTGAAGTAGACCCTTCGAAGACGATGGGCTGTCGTCTACTGGATGTTCCTGGGAAGACCCGGGGTCCTCCCCATCAGGAAACATGGCAGAGCCTGCTCCAGGCTCTGAAGGGTCTGCAAAAGCTGCGCGCAGGCCCGAGGCACTCTTCGTCCACCGGGGCTGGCAGGATGAGGGACCGAGTGACCTGAAGGACAGACCACGGTCTGCCCGAACTCTCGCCAAAGGCGGAGAGGGCAGCGAAGGTCGAACGAGCAACGGTCCTAAAGAAGGCTCGATCGATTCAAACGGCGTAACCGACCAGCGGCGGCTAACACTATCCGAGAATGAATAAAGTCGATTGAAACCCAGACAACTGCTGTCGCCACATAAGTTCCTCGTAACACCGACGCTAACGGCATCGAAACCGCTCCTCATCCGAGGAGGGGGACGAGGAAGAACGGCAAAGCCACTTAACCCGGTGCCCCGACCGAGAACGCCGAGATCGTGAGCGTTAGACCGAGACCAAATCCTCGCAACCGAGGGCGGGCCTGGAAGAACGGGCACCGATCTCCTCCTCGGCTCGGAAGAACGGACCGAGGGCTGTCGACTCGAGTGGAGGACAGAGCTCGACTTCCTTGACGGCGGGAAAACGCCTCAGCAGACCCCCGAAGGCGGGTGAGAGACTCGACAACGTCGATGGGAATTTAGCTGAGCTGACCTGACGGTACCGTGAGGCCAGAGGCGGCTTGAATCCTCGATCAACCGAAAGGTCGGCGCCGATGAGGGAGAAATTTCCGCTCCCAGCGAAGAGACCCTACTCACGAGCCCTTTTGGACCGAGAGACAGGGCTCGGTTCCCTCTCCCTTGGAGGAGAGGAATGACGAACTCCCTGAGCAGAAGCTGAAGAAAGGAATCCAAGGAGGCCCGGGATAAGCTCCGCAGCTTGAAGAGAGGAAGGAAACCCGTCCTTCCCGGCAGGATCAGACTGCAGGAAACAGTCGAGCAGGCACCCACCAGGTCCGATGGAATCTCCGAGCGGAAAAACTACCGGATGTCTGAGCCCAGAGATGGGCCGCGCAGTCCTCTGGAAGCTGACTGAAGGGCAGAACAAAGGTTGCAAGCCGAGGATCGTGATCCAAGTCCAGGCAAAAGAGCATGTGATCTCGAGTCCCTCCTGGAAGAACCAACACGTACGTCTCTTGGGGCCGAAAAAGCCACCATACAGCGAAGAAGAAAAGATCGAAGATTCAAGGATACTCAATAAATTTGAAGACCAGACTTTTCAGGAACCAGTCAAAGCATGGAAGCGTAAGGAGGAGACCTGAGCTCAAGCGGTAAGGAAGATCTGGCGTCATGGGCGAGCCGACAGTTTTACCACCCGGTGGGTGGGAGGAGCTAGCGTGAAGACCTTCCGCAAGATTTAAAGCGGCAAGGACCTGCCAATAAGTGTGATGAATCAACATATCCATGTCCCTAGAAAAATAGGGTTACTCACCTGCAAAAGTACAGTTACATAGGAACTTACGTAAATGAAAATTACGTACCTACAGTAATTCTTGATCTTCTTGAACGAGTCTCCACCATCATTCACACTAAGTGGGATCTGCGCGGAGGCACTAAGGACCATCGGGAGCAAACTTTGCTAGAGAGAGTCGGCGCGAGATGACGCCGCCGTGGTTCAAGGCAGTAATGACTATCTCGTGACGGCCTCCAGCCGCCTCAGTACCTTTTTACCAAGGGGTGCAGGCGAAACTAACGTAAAGTAAACTAACCTTAAAAAATGGACATAAGATAGTCCGGACGACCCGTGTAAGAAGGGTCAGCAAAGAAGTCTTCACTGCCCTAAAGATCTGAGGGGTGAAGAGCCAACACAGTAGGTGAGCTCGGGGATGGAGGTAGGAAGTGTGAATGAGTGGTGGAGACTCGTCCAAGAAGATCAAGAATTACGGTAGGTACATAATTTTCCTATCTTCCTGGACATAAGTCTCCACCACTCATTCCCACTAGTGGAGTACCAGCTGATAATCCCCAAAAGGGCGGCAGGGAGCCAGAGCTCACCGTCTAGGACAGAAGTCCATTAAGGATAGTTCTGCCGAGAAGGCGGAATGACGCCTCAGCATGAGACATCCAGTGCATAATGCTTAATGAACGTATGCACTGAGCTCCAGGTGGCGGCATTGCAGATATCTGCAATTGGAACATTGTTAATTTCCGCTAGGGGATACGTCAGACACGCCCTAGTAGAGTGAGTGTACTCTACCTTCCAATTTAACCTGTGCCATGGAATAGCACTGTCGAAGACATGCCACTAACCATGATGAGATGCATCTGATAGCGACAGGCTGACCCAGCCGGGTCTCGCTGAAGGAAACAAACAATTGCTGAGTCTTGCGAAAATTCTTGGTTCTATCTAAGTAGAACCGCAAGGCTCTCTTAACATCCAAGGAATGAAGAGACCGTTCTCCTTCATTTTGGAAGTTGGCGAAGTAAGAGGGAAGCACCAGAGGTTGGTTTAGATGGAATTCTGACGACAGCAGGAAGAAATTTAGGATGAGTACAAAGAACTACTTGTCCTTATGGAACTAAGTATAGGAGGTCCGTAACCAGGGCATGTATCTCCAGAGACCCTGCAGGCTGAGGTATGGCCACTAGGAAGGCTATCTTCCAGGTAAGAAATTTTTGGCTCACAGGTAGCTAGGGGTTCCGAAGGCTTCCGAGTGAGCATGTCTAGCTCAGAGTTAATGTCCCAGGCTGCGACGGACGTCTAAACAGGGGTCTGGTATGCAGAATTCCTTAAGAATCTCTTCACCATAGGTAACTGGAGCCAGAGACAAGGAAGAAACCGCTCATGGAGCCTTGAAATGGCACTAAGGTGAACTTTAACCGTGGAGTACTGAGACCTGAGTTTGATGGGTCAAGGTACTCAAGAACCTTATCTGGAGGACAGGAAAAGGATTCAAGAGGACTTTGCACACCGAAAAAAGCGTTTCCACTTAGAAGCGTAAGTTTTTGGGTAGCTGGCCGAGGCAACCAGAAGGGACGTCCTGAGACTCTCAGAAGATGTTAAACCGGTTCACTTCTACCTCTTCAGGAGCCAAGCATGAAGGTGAAGTGACCTCAGGTTGGGGTGGACCAGCGAACCCTGAGTCAAAAGATTGATTTGCAAGGAAGTGGTCTCGGGAGGCTACTGACATACTGTTGAGTAGAGGAAACCATAGTTGCCGAGGCCAGGAGAGAGCAATGAGATCATCTTGGTCCCTGAGACTCGAACCTGAGGAGAACTCTCTGAATTAAAGGCGGTGGAAGGCGTAAAAGCGCTTTGCCCACACGACCTGAACGCATCCTGACAGAAAATGCCAGGCCCTGGATTTCGAACAGAAGAGAGGCAGTTTTGCATTGAGTGGGGATGCAAAAGGTCCAGATCTGGAGTCCCCACTCTTGAACAGTGACCGAGCTACGGCTGGGAATCGAGAGACCACTCGTGAGGGTCTGCCTCCTGTCCTGCTGGGGTGATCTGCTAAGTCGTTTTGTACACCCGGCAGATATACCGCTTGAATTAGAGACTTGTACTCCAAGCACCATTCCCACCTCTCATTGCTTCCCTGCAAGGAGAAGAGTGAAACACTGCCTTGCCTTGTTGATGTAATACATCACAGCTTTGTTATCCGTTTGAGAGAATGTTCTTGTGACAAAGAACATCCTTCAATACTTCGGATCGCATAGAGGACCGCTCCATCTCCAGGACATTTATGTGGAGCTGAGTTTAGAGCTGAGTCCATACACCTTGAGTGTGGAGAGAGAGAGACAGTGAGCTCCTCCCATTAGCGATGACGTCTGTGGTATGGAGATCTGATGATCCAGAGGAGCAAAGGGGATCCTTCCAGGAGATTGCTCTCTTGAGACCACCAGGTGAGAGACCGTGAGGGCTCCGTCACCTTGATGGGATAAGACTGGGGTGAGAGGTCGGTGACCACTGGGCTGGAGAGCATCCATTGGGTGGTCCTCATGTGTAACCGAGCTAGGGTACAGTGAACACTGAGGAACGCCATGAGAACCCAACACGTTGCATGAGGGAGCTGTGACAGATCGGTTCTCCCGATCTAGCGGGCCATCTGAAGGATGTCGAGGTCTTCTGTCCTCTGGAAGGAAAGCCTTGGAAGAGAATAGCTGGGTGGTGGTCATTCTTAATGCCGCAGCGAAGTAGCCACCTCTTGTGGACGACCCTTGACCGCCCTGGTAAGGGTTTATTGCGCTGTTATTACAGAAAGTGATGCACTGGATGAGCCACCCAGAGAGTCCTGTTTGAGATAGAGCCTTTCATCCTGGAGCAAAGGAACAAAAGTTGGTCCGACTTTCAGAGCTGTTGTTCTGGTCAGGTAGTATCTGAGCACCTGTGCACGCCTAGGTGGCAGGGCTTTTCCCATTAGAGTACCTTAAAATACACTGGTAGATCGATATCCTGATTAAGGGTGAGAGCTGAGACCTTAGGCAAAAACTTTACGCTGTCCTTAGATACCTCTGTCCTGGTGGAAAACCAAATAGGGCTCTCTGCACAAGAGCATGCACCCAAAATCCTTCTAGCAGAAGTAACAGCAACTAAAATAATGTTTTCCAAGAGAGAAAACTTGGCTCGCAATCCTGCTGGTTCAAAGGGTGGCAGCGCCAGTTGTTCCAGGACAAAAAGTAAGTCCTCAAGGAGGGATTGATCTTTGATGAGAGGTATAAGGTGGATGCCTTTAAGAATGCATGAGAAGTGTTCCAGCTGGGCCACCATCCGATGGCCTACAGGGGAAGTAAGGAAACGCTAAAGGCACTTTAATTGAGGAGTAAGCCAGTCCAGAGGAAGAGGGAAAGCAGTAGTCCAGAAATACAGGTTACCACCTGTAACAGAGTTCTAGGAATGGTATATGTTGTTCATCCACACTTATTGGCAGGTTCTTGCCGCTTTAAATCTTGCCGGAAGGTCTTCGTTGGCTCCTCCCACCCACCCGGTGGTAAAACTCGGCTCGCCCCATGACGCCAGATCTGGCCCGCTGGAAGCTCAGGTTGTGCGCCGGCCGGGAGGTCGAGTGGTGGATGAACAACATATACCATTCCTAGAACTCCTGTTACAGGTGAGTAACCTGTATTTCTAGGGACATGGATATGTTGTTCATCCACACTTATTGGCAGACTCCTAGCAGTTCTCCGGGAGGAGGAGGCAAGGCGCACACCCCAATACTTACTTGGGAAATAAGACTGGAGAACCGAGGCCCCAAAACCAGCATCCCGGCGTGACTCAAGGTCGATGTGGTAATGGGTAATAAAGGTGTGTGCTGACTTCCAGGTAGCAGCCCTGCAGATTTCCTGGATAGGGACGTCCCCGGAAGCAGCCACCGATGCAGCAGTATGACGGGTAGAATGAGCTCTTATCCCTCTGGGAGGCTCCATGCCCGCCAACTTATAGCAGAGATCTATGCAGGAGGTGACCCACCTGCCTATCGTCCGCTTGGCTGCAGGTCTGCCAGGTGCGGCTTCAGCGTAGGTGACAAACAGCTGGCGAACCTCTCCCCGAATTTCAGCCGTGCGCTCCTTATAATAAGCGAGCGCCCTTCTAGGGTCCAGAGTATGGAGCCTATATTCGGCCTCCGAGGTGTGATTGGGGTAGAACACCGGCAGAGTCAGCACCTGGTTAAGGTGAAACTCCGACACCACCTTCGGAAGGAATTTCGGGTGGGGGCACAGGACAACCTTGTCCCTGTGGAAGACCAGGTAAGGAGACTCGATGCAAAGCGCCTGGAGCTCTCCCATCCTTCTGGCTGACGTGATAGCCACCAAGAAGGCGGTCTTCCACGACAGGTGAGAGATCACACCTGTGCATTGGTTCGAATGGCTTGCCCATGAGCTTTGCCAGTACCAGCAGTAAATCCCACGGAGGTGGAGGTTCTCGCACCGGAAGGGAAATGTGATCAAGGCCTTTGAAAAAGCGCCCGACCACCTTTTCCTGCGCCACCGACTGCTTCCCCGCCCGCCCGGTAAGCAGAGATGGCTGCCAGGTGCACCTTTAGGGTCGCCGACCCAAGCCCTTGACTAGAAAGGGACCATAAATAGTCCAAAATGCTTGCCACAGAACAGGAGGAAGGGTCCAAGCTCCTGGTCTGACACCAAATGGAAAATCTCTTCCATTTGAAGGCGTAGCATTTTCTGGTCGACTCTCACGGGACGCCTCAACAACATTGAGGACCTCGTCGGAAAGACCCAAGGCCTGGAACCCTAGCCACTAGGAACCAGGCCTCAGGTGCAGGGATTGAAGGTCCGGATGGAACACCTTCCCCTGATTGACTGAGAGCAGGTCCGGGCGAGCTGGAAGCTGCCTCGAGCCTGGAGCTGAGGCTGAGGAGATCTGGGTACCAGAACTGGCGGGCCAGTCTGGGGCTATCAGAATCACCTGCGCCTTGTCCCTCCTTGCCTTGAGAAGCACCTTGTGAATCAAGGGAAATGGGGAAAGGCGAAAGAGGCCCGGGGTCCACAGCCTCGAGAAGGCATCCCCTGCAGCGAGCCCTGCTGAGGGGGCGGGCATGAAACAGCCTCAGCTGCTCTCCCTGAGGCAAACAGGTCCACCTGAGGTGTGCCCCAGTGGGAGAACAGATCTTGTACTACCCCGCAGGAGAGACCACTCGGAGATGCAGCCCCTATCCGCCCAGGGCATCGGCCAGGGTGTTGGAGGCCCTGCCACATGAATGGCTAGGAGATCCGCCCAGGCTGCGCACGAGTGACCAAATGCGGAGAGCTCCTGCATAGAAGCATGGAGCGCGCCCGCCTGGCGGTTCAGGTAGTACATGGTCGTGGTATTGTCCGCCTGACTGGACCACTTGACCCCGGAGAAACGGAGCAAAGGCGGTGAGAGCTAGGCGGACCGCCGAGCTCCAGCAGGTTGATGTGGCATCGACCTCGCTGGGACCAGAGGCCGTGCACTCGGTGTTCCCCAGATGGGCACCCCAACCCATCAGAGAGGCATCGTCGAGAGACCGCCGGCTCGGGCGGACAAACGGATGCCTCCTGCAGATGGAATGGAACGTCCACCACTGGAGAGCTGCCCACATCTCCTGGGTCACTATCACTAGCTGGTCCAATGGATCGCAGCGTTGTGACCACTGGCTGGCCAGTCCCCACTGAAGGGGGCGCATGTGCCAGCGGCCCAACGGACCACGCTGGTACAGGCCGCCATGAGACCCAGGAGGCGCAGGAAGTCCCGGGCAGGGCGCGATTGCCCAACCAGAAATGATTGGGCAAAGGAGGTAAGAACCTCGGCCCTGTCCGCCGGGAGCCGTGCTTTGGCTCGAAGAGAGTCGAGCTCTGCCCCGATGAACAGGATCACCTGCTTCGGCTCGAGTTCCGACTTGGCCTCGTTGATGAGAAGGCCGACTTGAGAGCAAACCTGAGGGCCAGATCTCTGGACCGCCCACCTCCTGTCTGAGGGGCTGCTATCAGCCAATCGTCCAGGTAAGGGTACACCCGACCTCGGCCGCAAGAGAATGCTGTCACCACTGCCATGCATTTGGTGAAGACCCTGGGAGCTGGAGATAAGCCGAAGGGCATGGCTCTGAACTCGAAGAGGGATCCCTCCGCTCGAAAGCGGAGGAATCTCCGATGTGACGGACGGATAGGGACGTGAAAGAACGCGCCCTGTAGGTCCAGAGAGCAGAACCACACGCCGTGTTCCAGAGATGGTATTATCTGCGCCAGAGTGACCATTCTGAAGGTTCGAGACCTTAGGAACTTGTTCAGGTCGTGTAGGTCGAGAATGGGGCGCCAGCCCCCCGTCCGTTTCGGAACCAGGAAATACCTGGACACGAACCCCAGGTCTGGGGGGGGTCCTCTACCTCCCTGATCACCTCCTTTTGGAGGAGGAGAGCGATGTCGGCTCGACGAGCCGCCAGTGAGGCTGCGGACCCCGAGGCCCCCCGAGGTGCGACGGCTCTGAAGGGCGGGGCCTGCTCGAATTCTAGAGGTAGGCCTTTTCCCACCACCTCCAGTACCCACCTGTCCGTGGTAACAGCGGACCAGGCGGAAAGGAAGTGTCGGAGCTGCCCCCACGGGGGGAACCAGGGGTGAGGTGACAGGGATGGGGGCGACACCCCTCAGCCCGTCACTGGGCAGGCTTGGAGGAGGGACCGGCCGAGGGACCTCCTGGGCCTTTACCTCCCTGCTTCCTGTTGGAGGAAGCCGACGGCTTGGGTTTGGGATACCAAGGTCGAGCCTGCTGGCCCTGACGTTGCTGGGCCGGGCGCGCCGTGGGCGCAGAAGGACGAAAGGGCTTAGGCTGTGGCTTGCGGCCTTTGTCCTTCTGAGCGGAAGAGACCGAGTCCAAGGTAGCATTGGACTTCTCGATCCTCTGCAGGTGACCTTCCACCCCAGGGCCGAAGAGGTCAGTCCCCAAAAAGGGAACATCCGCCAACTTGTGCTGGGTATCCGAAGTAAAGGTGGATATCCTCAGCCAAGCCCGACGACGCATGGCCACTGCGGCCGCCACAGACCTGGCACATGAGTCCCCGATGTCTAACGCAGTCTGGAGCTGCTGTTTAGCCACTGCCCTGCCCTGGTCCCGCACCTGCCTGACGGTAGTCTGCAGATCTGCGGGAAGATGAGGGACAACCTCATCCAGGGAGCCCAACAGGGCGTGAGAAAAATGTGCCATGAGGACGGCCGAACTGGCCTGACGAAGGCCGAGAGAGGACGCAGCATAGACTTTTCGCCCGGCATAATCCAATTTCTTGGATTCCTTGTCGGGAGGTTTGTCCACATCCCTGGCGTTCCCGGCACGCCGGAAAACGCTGTCGGTAACCAACCCTCGCCGAGGGTGTTCCAAAACCGACAGGGAACCGTAGGGACCGTGATACTTCCTGGCCATCCTGGCCAGGCGCAGGGCAGGAAGCAGGACGCTGCCAAAGTTCCAAGGCCGGACCCACTATGGCTTCGCCACCGAAAGGCCTCCGTGGGAGAATCCCTCGGTCCAGAATCTCCGTGAGGGATACCTGGCCTGCTTAGAAACGGGTTCGAGCTTCATCCCGTGGACTCCGGATGAGTCAAGCAACCCTAAGAAGGACGGCGGCTATCGCCCACTGACTGCCCTCCTCGAGGACCCAAGTCCATGCACTTGGAGAAGAGGAGGAACCATCATCGACTCGGAAGAGTCCTCAAAGAGCTGCTCGGCTCGAGCCACCCTCCACCTGCCGAGGTTTATCGGGAGTGAGGGTGACAGACAGCCTATGGGCAAACCCAAGGCCGACCGAGAATTTTTGGTCGGAGCCCCAACTAATGGCTGTGGAGGCGGAGGTTCCACCAGAATCGGTGGGCAGCTGAATTGGCCAACAACCGGCTGGGAACAGGTCCTCGGCTACAACGAGGGGTTGTTTCGCCGCCCGTGACAGCCACTTAATGGCCGGGAAGACTACTGAGTTGGCTTATTCCCGTCAAAAGGAGCTGTTGCCACATGAGTTCTCAGCATCTCGACGCAACTTGCGCCAAGCCTCCCTCATCCGAAGAGCGCGGCGCGCTTGCCGCTGGTGCGAGAGACCGCCTATGGCGGCGGATCGGTTGACCGCGAGGATGTCCGAGACCGAGAGTCTCGACTAGGCCGAGGAAGGCGAGGAGAAGTGTCGGAATCGGCACTCCCGGCTCGGACGATCCCACCAAGGCTCCGGAACCGGAGGCACAGACGAGCCGACGGGATCCTCAACTCTCACCGGGGAACCGGGAGAGGGATTTCAGCTTCCAGCCGACAACCTGCCTAACGGGTCGAGAAAAATCTCGACCGCATCGACGGGAGTCTCGGTCAACTGGCCTGACGGGGACACCGTGAAGCCAGTGGCCGAAGCTGAGGGGTCGACCGAAGTCGACTGTCGACAAGGGGAGGGGGATCTTTCCCGCTCCCAAGAGCGTCGACGGAGAGACTTACTTTTGCTCTTTTTGGACCTGGAAAAAGGTCCCGAAGAAGTTGGACCCTCACCTTGCTCGAGAGGGTCAGACAAAGCTCCTTAAAAGAAGCAGAGTACGAGGCACCGAGAGAGAGCGGGACAAATGCCGCAGCCGAGGTAGAAGCGGCCCGCGCCGCCTCCTCTTCGAGGGCGATCATCTGCTCGAGCTGATCCGCCGAGCCGCCGCGACACCGCCAACCGGGCCTCTTTAGATTTCACCGGTGGAATTCTTTTCTCGGGGCGCCCCAGTTGTAATCGGGCAGCACGGTCTTCAAGGACGTAGGTCAAAAAGAAGAGCACAAGTCGCAGGCTCATGGGTCGTGCTCAAGGCCCAGGCAGTAGACGACGTGAGGCGGATCCGCTCCAGACATCTTCTGCCCGCAAGGGCACCTCCGAAACCGGAGTCGATTTGTCCATCGCAGCCACGAGGAGAAGAAGACCAAGTCTTTTAGCAAAAACTTTTGATTTGAACTTCAAGAATTAGAACCAGTCTTAATCGCAGAGCTGCTAAGGAGGGAACCTGAGCTTCCAAGCGGTAAGGAAGATCTGGCATGGGCGGAGCGAGTTTTACCACCCGGTGGGTGGGAGGAGCCAGCTTGAAGACCTTCCAGCAAGATTTAAAGCGGCAAGGAACCTGCCAATAAGTGTGGATGAACCACATATCCATGTCCCTAGAACCAGGCTTTCTGGACAGTCTAATGGCGGAAAGTCGCGCACTTGAACCCACAAAAGTAAGTTGCGTGGGTAGCTGGTTTTCTGGCGGCAGAGAGTACGTCTGCCACTTCTTGTGAGACCCTGTATTGCATCATGGCTATGTCTCGAGGAGCCATGCGTACAGGTTCAATGAGCGTAGGTCCGGATGGACCAATGAACCCGCCTCCTGAGACAATAGATGGGAGCTGATTGGCAAAGGAACTGGAGGTTCCCGGGATAGCTGGTGTAAGAGAGGGAACCAAATTTGTCTGGGCCAGAAGGGTGCGATCAGAATGAGCGTCGCTTGCTCCCTGCAAAGTTTTAAGAGAACTCTCTGGATCAACCGGAAAGAAGGAAAAGCATAGAGGAATCTGCCCGCCCAGGAGAGGGACAATGCGTCTCGCCAGAAAACACCAGGCCCTGGATCTAGTGAGCAAAAATTGGGCAGTTTTGCATTGGATGGGAACGTGAAAAGGTTTAACTCTGGAGTACCCCATCTGTGAAACAGATACTCTGCCACCTCCTGCAGAAGTTCCCATTGGAGGACTCTGACCTGAGAGTGGCTCAGGCTGTCTGCGATGGTGTTGTCTACTTCTGGAACGTGTACTGTAATTAAGATTGCGCCGTGTTGCAATACCCACTCCCACACTCTCATGGCCTCCTGCAAAGCAGGTAGGAGCGAGTGCCTCCTTGTTTGTTGAGGTAACATCACTGGGGTACTGTCTGCTTGAAGCAGAAGTGTACCCGTGGAATCTCCGACTGGAAGGCCTGCAGAGCGTAAGGACTGCCCTCATTTCCAGGATGTTGATGTGAAGGAGAGACTCCTGGGCTGTCCACAGGCCCTAAGACCGAACACCGCCTAGATGTGCTCCCACCCTAGCCTTAAGCGCTTGTGGAGAGGGTCACAGTCGGGACGGCAGAGTGAAGGAACCCCGCAGAGAGGTTCCTTGATTTAGCCACCATTGCCAATCTTGAATTACGGCTTTGCGATCCGGATTGGATGCTGTAGATGGTCTTGCCTTTGGTCCCATTGCACCCATAGCATCCACTGGGTTACCCTGCATGTGGAGACGGACTAGCAGGACTGTCGCAATGACCGCAGTCATGTGTCCGAGCAGGCGAAGGACCAGTCTGGCTGGGACGGTCTTCGTCACCGACAAGTCCCTGATGAGGGATCTGATGTGTTCCGCACTGTCCGAGGGAAGAAAAGCTTTCCCTCTGATGGTGTCCAGAATTGCTCCTATAAACTGCAGTTCTTGAGATGGCACCAGGAGTGACTTCTCATAGTTGATGAGAATACCAAGTGACTGAAAAAGGGACTGGGTGCAGTGAATAGCCATCATAAGGGCCTCCCTGGAGGGCGCCATGAGAAGCCAGTTGTCCAGGTATAGGGACAAGTAGTGGCCCTGTCTCCTCAGACGCCGCTATGACCGCCATGCACTTCGTGAATACGCGAGGTGCCGATGACAGCCCGAAGGGAAGAGTTCGGAACTGATAATGGCGGCTCTGAAACTCGAAGCGCAGGAACCTCCGATGCGCATGAGCAATCGAAATATGCAGGTAGGCACCCTGCATGTCCAAATACGCCAGAAAGGCATCCTGCTTCAGCATGGGAATTAGGCCCGGAAGGGTCACCATGCGGAAGCGTTTGTAAACGACCGAAAGATTGAGGTCGCTGAGGTCCAGTATTGAACGGAGGTCCCCTGTTTTCTTTGGAACCAGGAAGAAGTGAGAATAGTACTTTAGTCCTCTCTGGTTCTCTGGGATGTGCTCTAAGGCTTCCTTTTCCAGAAGCACGAGCCCTTCCTGCTGTATGAGCAGGGCATGCTGACCCGAATATCGGGAGAGCAGGGGAGGTCTTGTAGGTGGACTGCCTAAAAATTCTATATAATGGCCTTTTTTGACCAGCTGCAGAACCCAGCTGTCGGTGGTGATCGACTGCCACCCTCCCTGGGAAGTGGCGTGCAATGCGACCCCCGACTTTGTTTTCCTGCTGATCCTGAGGAGGGGCAGGGGCCGGGAAGGAGTCATGCTGTAGCAGCGTTTGATCTGGCAGGCTGGGCCGACTTTGAAAATCGCTGGCCTCTGTCTGGGGAAGACTTGGCCCGGGCCTTACAGGTGAAAGTGCCCTCTGCTGCTGGCCGGAACGTTGCTGTTGCCTTTGTAGCCGCCACGAAATGGCTCTGGTTCTTACGAAGGAACTAGGCCGAGACCTGTACATAGCTTGTACAGATCGGACTGCCTTCCCGCGCCCCTGAAGTTTGGTGATTACTCTTGGAGGCTTCACCAAATAGGACCCTCGCCACAAGGGACATCTAAGGTGTTCTTCTGGACATCTGGGGTAAAGCCGAGACACAGAGCCAAGAGTGTCTCCGAGAGAGACTCCTGAGGCTGCAGCTCTAGCTGAAGAGTCCGCAGACTCGTATGCGGTTCTAGCACTTGGGTCCCCTACATCCGAACTCGTATGGAGGAGGTTCAAGAGCCTCCTTGTGGTCGCCATCGGCATCTTCTCGACCATGTCCTGTCCCTGCTCCCACAGTGCGTTCTGGAATTAAATCATGTGGGTGAGGTAATTCAGTGAGCTGATGGCGCAAGTCGCAGCCACGTACGTGCGCCTACCCAGGACATCCAATTGCTTGGATTCCTGGTCCGGTGGCTGTGTGCTCAAATGCTGAGGTCTCTGAGACCGGTCATGCGAAGCAGTGATGACCAGGGAGTCAGCCAGAGGATGTTTCGCCAGATACTGGTCCTCCCTAGGGGCCTTGTATAGGCGGTCAGCCTTCTTCGGTACGGCGGGAGTGGAGTGCGGACGTTTCCAGGCGGCCTTGGTGACGTCCGCAAAGGTATCCACCAAGGGCGGCACTACCACAGGCTTCGGGTCTTTCTGCCGAGGGTAGCGGGCAAGGCGTTGTCTCTCGGGGTCAAGCTCTTCAGCATCCCACCCCATGTTTTCCTGGATGTGCCTCATGATCTCCGCGAAAGAGGGATCATCCGGAGGAGACCTGGGTAGGTCGTGTGGGTCCGGAAAGGGAATGCTGATAGAAGAAGGTGATCTGGAGCACTCCAAAGTGTCAGATCTGGAATCCTCCCCAGACGGAGTGTACCGGCGTTGTCTGGGTCTCTTGGGGCTGGGTGACCTGGAGGGGGATCTAGAGGGAGGTCTTCTCCTTTCTGAAGATCTGCCCCGAGGAGTTGGTGTCTGCTCCTTGGGGGTTGGCGGTCATCCTATGGGCCCCTTAGGTGGTGGAGGAGGGGGCGTGGGCGGTGAAGGAGTGGGTGGAGGCGGAGTAGGAGCACGACGTGTGGTGACCACATCTTTTTTGATGGTGTCCCACCAGAAGGTAAAAATTTCTTTTACCTCTGCCAGATTCATACCCGACGACAGGCCTGGCGCCGGGGTCGGGCATTGGGTCCCCAGGGGTCTCCCGCTCCGCGGAAAGTTCCCGTGGGAGCCCAGCATCTCCGGTGTCGCCGCCTGGTCCTCGGGCTGTGTGGCATCCTCCTGACATGAATCCTTCTGACCGTCATCTGCCGGCGACGGTGGTGCGGTCCTCTTCTCAGGAGTAGCCAGCGTCGGTCCCCTGGACAACGTCTTCGAGGGCGAACACCTATAAACTGAACTGGCTAACTAGTCGGCGACGGGTGTTTAGGTGTTGCCGCTCCTGGAGCACCGTGGTGTTTGCCGACGTCCGCTTAAGGGATGTCAGGTCTTTGGTTTCACGAGGAACCGATCCGAACCACGGAGGCTGGGAAACTGACCTGGCATCGGTGTCCCGTCGGCAGGAGGCAGATCGCGGCGCCCTGACTTTGACGCAGGCCTTAGAAGGAGGGAAGAGGCCGACGGCCTGGGAGTCTTCAGAGGCTGAAGAGAAGAGGAGCCGCTGGATGACTTGACCTGAACCACGGAGGTTGCATCGAGCCCTGAGGGAGAGCGGTCCGATTTCAAGCCGGAGCTTTGGGAGTCCGAGACCTCGGAGGAGACCTGGATCTTTCTTTTTCCCTGCTGTTTGTGGGTTTTACCCAAGACCCCCGGAAGGAAGGTTCCTTATCCATAATTTTCAGTTTCTCCTCCAAGAGAAATGCCTGAAGGGCCTTCTGGCGGCATTCTGGTGGACTATTGGAAGCCCTGGCAGAAGGCAGGCCTTGTGTCATGTTCCGGCCTAGGGCATGCGCGCAGGGCTTCTAATGTGGATCCTTGAAGGACTCCGTTTGCCACAGGCACACTTCGTATGGTGACCTCTAAAGCAGTTGTTGGAGAGGACATCAGTTGATCAAAAGTCGAAGGCAGACGAAAATGCGTTGTAGTTCCCAAGAGGCCAATACTGGCGTGTCGGCGGCAGGGAAGAACTGGGGATTATGGGGCCATACTCCTAAACCCATGTACTACGCCTCGACATCGGGGTGGGACCGACGCCGGAGGTGGTCCCCGCTGAAGACTGCTAGCTAGAAAATTCCATGGGGTCCTGGCCTGCCAGCTTCAGTCCTAATGGTGTAACCTGCTGCAAGAGCTGTATCTCGAAGTAAGATCTAAGGGTTTGGCATCGATGAACAGTACTAGGTCATGGTGTCGCAGATGATTTCTTGCTTGCCCACTAGGTCATTGTTCACTTGACGGCGGGAGAAGCAGAACTGAGGTAAGGGAGGAGTCGGCGTCATTTACTAGCCATCCTTCAAGTGTCATGCAGTGCATCGGCCTCGAGGGTAGTGCCATGCCAGCTCCTCCCTATAAAAAATAAATAAATTTGCTTCCGTGGGGTCCTGATCCTCCGGCCATAACCCACCAGAGATGAATGGTGAAGACTGACACAGATAAGATCTATAAACAGCTTCAAACATGCTGGGATAGAGCCATGGGTATAGTAGCTTATCAGAACAATAAGGGAGGTGGAGAAACAGTGAACAATCGGGAGAATATTTTAAGGAAGTCTCCACAGAGAAAAGGTTCCAAGGTACAACAGGATAACACAAGCAGACCAGATGGACCCCAGAGGCCAGGGTAGATGCAGCCCAAGCTACAGTGGTGGGGGAGACTTGCAGGAATTGGCATGTGCGCCTTGACATCAGAGCACGCCACGCCTCCAGGGAGGAACACGGAAAATTTCCCAGTCATGCACAATGACTACAGGCCTCTGCAGGCCCTGCACCTAGTGACTCAGGCACCTCCCAGAATCTGGATCTGGTCTGGTGAGGGACTCCTGCTCCCTACCATGGAGGGCAAGCCATGAGGGATATGGGGAGAAGGGAATTCCTGGGAGAAGCTGGGGTGATTGAGCTGGGAGGACTAGCATGAAGGAGGCCGACTGGGATGGAGGGCAAAAAAAAAAATAAGGCCATTACTTTGTCACTGTCAAGTACTCTCTATTTCCTATGCTTCATTCCATTAAGTCTCTAAACATAAGAAGTTACTGTAAACATCAGGCTTGAATGTTTACTTCTACAAATGTTTTGTATGACTAGAACTCACTGTAATATATGCAGCATTAATAGAACAAATCAAACAGTAGAAACAATAAGAACATACCTTCATCACCAATCATATTGTGATCCATCTCAATGTTTTGCTCTTGATCGTAGAAGTTGTCATAAAAGTCCTGTGCTGGTGGAACAGGAGGCATCATTCCAGAGTGAGGTGCCTCCCCAGGACCAAATGGCATCATTGGAGGGCCTGGCCCCATGGGTGGGCCAGGGTTCATTCCTGGCCCCACTGGCATCTCATGACACATGGGTCCTGGCATTGGTCCTGGTCCAGGAGGCCTCATTCCTGGTCCTGGACCAGGACCCATCTGTCCAGGAGGTCCTGGTGGTCCTGGGGTCCAGGGAATCGGGGAGGAGGGGGAGTGGTAGGAGCAGGGGCAGAAGACGAAGAAGGAGGAGAAGGACCTTGTGACCTAAAAGGAAGATGGAAAGACACAATTCATTGTTAGCACTGATGAATTTTTTGATTGCTCAAGGTTGAAGTTATTACACAAATTGTTACTTACTAAAAAAACATATAAAAAATATGGGTTACACAAAGGCCTAACTCAAATTATACATTTTAACTTCATGAGTGGAGGGAATGACCACAACTTACAAGTTTATGAGTGAGGGGGACAACAGAACAGTTAAATAAGAACATGCGTAACAGCAGATCTTGAAGGGGATCTTGGTCATCAGGTCACACACATGGAACTTCACCATCGGTGAAGTAGGATCCACATGGAAGATTTTCAGCAGCACCACTGAGGCTGCCCACACTGATGCCGTCTGCCAATGTCACCAGCCCTACAAAGCCATAAGCGGCCCCACTCCCTCCTCAGTTCTTTCCCTTTGAGACAAAAGGAGCCAAGCTCTGCCATACGGGACCAAGGAGAGAGAGGCAGAGTGTCCAGGCCTCAATAAAAGACTGAATATACCATCAATCAATCAATCAATCAAAATCTTTATTTATTCAGGCTAACATCATTGAGCAAAGCTCATTTACAAGATGGACCTGAGTGGTCATACAAATGAGGGTACAAATATTATTACATAGACAAGAATAGCATAAATAATAATAAATGGCAAGAAATGAATGTATACAACAATTTACATATATACAAGGAGCAGTAGAACCATTTTGCCTGCAAGAAAATGTGGGCAAAGGGTATAGCAGGAATAAAATATAAAATTATAGGGTCTAACTAGCTTTTGTGAGAATAGATAGGTGAGTCGAAGATAGAATATGAAACAATATAATGGACAGAAAAGAAAGGTGGTCAGGTAGGGTAGGGGATTATGGTTTATAAGAGCAACTGCAGAGCTCTGAAAAAAGGGCGGAGAACAGTCTTTTGAAGGATGTCAGAGGTAGAAAGCTATCTAGCTTCATGGATTTTGGAGAGAGTTCCATGCAACTGCTGAAGTATAGCTGAAAGCAGCCCTCCCATACTGGTGCAGGCAATGGGGACCTGTAACATGATAAGTTTACTGATCCTTAAAGTGTATGGCCTAGTTGTAATTTGGGTAAAGCAATCAGTGATATAGGTAGGTAGTTTGCCTGTTAACGCTTTGAATGTCCAGATAACAGCATTCCTAGTCCTTCTGTGCTGTAATGATGTCCAATTGACTGCCATATAAAGGAGCAATGATGGGTGCTGGGGAAGGTCAGTAATAAATCTTATGGCCCCAGGATACAGGGTGTCCAGTTTTTGTAAGAGATGACCTGGACAATGGCAGTATAGAAAATCAGCATAATCAATGAGGGATAGGAATGAGGCCTTAATTAACCTTTTTTTGGAGTCACTGTTTAGGTAATGCTTTATTCTAAAGAATAGTCCAAGCCTCTGTCTTAGCTTTTAAGCAGTTCTTCAATATGGACTGAATAGTCAAGCCTGTTATCTATCCATACTCCAAGATATTTGAAATTATCAACAAATTCAAGTTTTTCTCCAAGTAAGGTGGATAAATGTAGGGTGGTGGATGCTAGGGTATGGGTAGAGCAACTCTTTGTGGCAAAGAACATGGCTTTTGTCTTTTTTGCATTTAGAAGTAGTTTTTTGTCAAGTAGGTTGCGCTGCAGAATGGAGAATTCGGATTGTAACAGATCACAGGCTTTGGAAGGTGAGGGATTGCTGACATATAATACAGTATCATCAGCAAACAGATGAATGTTAGATTGAGTGAGGTTGGCATCAATATTGTTTATATAAATAGCAAAGAGGATAGGCCAAGAATAGAACCTTGTGGTACGCCCTTAGCAGTGGTTTTGAGGTGGATAGGTAATTTCATTTTAACCAGTTGTGACCTATTTGAAAGGTAATCCTTAAACCAGTTGAGTGACAGGAATCCAGGCCTATTGAGTTATGGAGGTGATTAATAAGTCGTGATCCACTGTGTCAAAGGCTTTACTCAAATCCAGAAACACAGCACAGGTACAATTTTTCTTATCCAAGGTAGTCTGCCAATCGTTGGTTACCTTAGCTAAGGCAGTAATGGTGCTATGTTTTGATCTAAATCCAGATTGTGCAGAGTTTAGAAGGTTGTTGTTATCCAAATAGTCCCTTAACTGAGAGTTTACTAGTTTTTCGAGCAACTTGGATAAAACTGGTAGAATGGAGATAGGTCTGTAATTGTTGAGATCTCTAGTATCACCAGATTTGAGTAATGGAACCACTTGAAAATACCAGTTAGCCAGTTCTGAGAAAGAGCCCACAAACAAACAAAAAGTGCGGGGTGGAGGAAGGCAGACCTGATGTCTGAGGTTCCCCGAAGATCTGCTGTTACAGGAAGTTCTTACATAACTGTTCTATCTTCATCGGGAGTATCTCAGTTATCGGGTCACACATATGGAACAAGTCCCAAGCAGTTACAGATGCACGAAGACAGATTGGATCAGGGTAAATTAAGACACCACCTTACGGAGAAAAAAAATACAGGTTACTCACCTGTAACAGGAGTTCTAGGAATGGTATATGTTGTTCATCCACACTTATTGGCAGGTCCCTTGCCGCTTGAAATCTTGCCGGAAGGTCTTCAAGCTGGCTCCTCCACCCACCCGGGTGGTAAATCCCTCGGTCCGCCCCATGACGCCAGATCTAGCCCGCTGGAAGCCAGGTTGTGCGTCGAAGCCGGGGAGGCCGGGTGGGTCATGTGGATGAACAACATATACCATTCCTAGAACTCCTGTTACAGGTGAGTAACCTGTATTTCTAGGGACATGGATATGTTGTTCATCCACACTTATTGGCAGACTCCTAGCAGTTCTCCAGGAGAAGGGAGGCAAGGCGCACACCCCTACTTAGGTTGAAAGACTGGAGAACCGAGGCCCCAACCAGCACTCCGGCGCGACCCAAGGTCGATGTGGAAGGGGAACGGTAAAGCCTGCTTCCGGGCAGAAGCCCTGCGGATATCCTGGACCGGAGGGTCCTTGGAAGCAGCCACCGATGCAGCGGAAGGACGGGTTAAAAGAGCGCTTATCCCTCTGGGAGGCTCCATGCCCACCTGCCTACAGTGGAGACCTTGCAGGGGTGACCCGCCCGCCTTCCACTGGGCTGCAATCTGCCAGATGCGGCTTCAGCGAAGGTGAACAGCTGGCGAACCTCTCCCGAACTTCAGCTCTACGCTCTCACGAGGTGAGCGTTAAAACGGTTCCCACGGAACCTGAATACGGCCTCCGAGGTGTGAATGGGGATAAACCCTGGCAGAGGCAATACCCCCAAAGGGAAGACTCCGCCACCGCCTCCAGAGGAACTTCGGGTGGGGCGCAGGACAACCTAGTCCCTGTGGAAGACCGGATAGGGAGGTGAAAGGAGCGCCTGAACTCTCCCAGCCTTCTGATGGCAGAGGCCTCAAGAAGGTGTTCTTAACAACAGGTGGGGAAAAACGCACTGTGCAAAGGTTCGATGGCTTGCCTCATGAGCCAAGCCCATACCAGCAAGGATCCCGAAGAGAACGATACTCTCCCAAAAGGAGAGGCGGATCGAGGCCTAGAAGTGCCAGACCACCTTCTCCGCACTCACCAGCTAGCTACCCTCCGCCCGCGCTCGAAGACAGTGGTGACCGAGAGAGCACCCAGAGGGTCGCCGACGAAGCCCTGGTCTGAGGATGGACCATAAATGGTCCAGAATGCTATGCCTAGGGACGGGAAGGGCACCGCTTATCCCATCATCGAAGAAGGAAAACTTCTCCCAAAGGACAAGCATCTTGGCCGACTTCTTAGCAGGACGCCTCGAAGGTCGAGGACCTTGCTGAAAGACCCTAGGCCTGGCCCCTAGCCGCACAGGGGACGGCCAACAGGTGTAGGGATTGAAGGTCCAGATGGATAACCTTCCCCTGAAAAGGAAAGACAGGACCGGCGGACTAGAGACCGTCTCGGGAGCCTGGGGCTAAGACTGAGGAGAGTTGGAAACCAGCACTGGCAATCCAGTCTGGGGCTACCAGCATCACCTGCGCCAAATCCCTCCTCGCCTTGCCCATAGGTCAAGGGAAATGGGGGAGAGGCACGGAGGGGCCCGGGGTCCATGGCCCCGATGGCATCCCCTAGCAGGCCTTGCTGAGTGGGCGGGCAAAAAACAGTCTCAGCCTGGTATTCTCCCCGGAGGGAAGAGGGAGAAGATCCTGTGCTACCCCCGGCAGGGGAGACCACTCATGAGGCGCAGCCTATGCCCGGCTCAGGGCCGCAGCCAGGGAATTGGGCTCCTGCCAAGAAATGGCTAGGAAGCCTTGACTGCGCAACCACTCAATGCGGAGAACCTCCTTGCACTGAGACAAGGGGACAGACCGAACCTGGCGGAGTAGGTTGCACATGGTCTTGGAATAATCCAACTTGGACTTAGACCACTAGCCCCCATACAAGCGGAGCGAGCAGAGCCGGCTAATCGGACCTTCTGTCTCCAGCGAGTAGGAAGGACACCGGGACTCGCAAGAGGACCAGAGGCGATGCACTCTGCATTCCCCAAGATGGGCACCCTACCCATCCGAGAAGCATCGGTCGGAGAAGACCGGCAACTCAGGGCGAACAAGCAGGATAGTCTCCTGCCGAAGTTAGAACGGTCCAAGGGAGCGTTCTCCTAACTCCTGGGCTGTAAGTCACGAACTGGTCCACGGAACACAGCGTTGTGACCTCTGGCTGGCCCCTCCACTAAGGGAAGGCCGCCCTGAGGCCCAGGAGGAGCAGGAGGTCCTGGCAGGACGTAATTTCCCGGCCAACCCGACCGGCAAAGGAGGAAGAACCTCGCCCTGTTCACCCAGAGCTGAGCTCAGACACAAAGTCGAGCTTAGTCCCGAAGAAGCTTCACCGCTAAGATACGAGTTCTCACTTGGCTCCCGGAAACGGGAGACCAGTCTGCCTTCCGGGTCGGGTGACATCCGGACCCTTACATGCCACAGAGACTGCTGAGCAGGGAAGTGTTAGGAACTTGTAAGCAGCTCCCCCGCAAGAAGGGGTGGAGCCTCCCTCAAAAACGGATGGAACGAGGAGTAGGTACATCCTGGAGACCAGGAACAGCTACACCCACGTCCTGAGGATGGAATGTCTGCAGAAGAGAGACCATCCAGGCGCGCAGGAGGATGTGGCCAAGCCCCCATCCGTAGAGACCAGGAATACCTGGACGGAACCCAGGGTTGAATGGGGGGGTCCACGGCCTTCCTGATCATCTCTAACTAGAGAGCCAACCATGTCGGACGACCGACACGGGTCGTGAACTCAAAATCCCTGTGGGGAACGTTCCAGGGGATCCCCGCAACTAGCACAGGATCCACCCTAAATACCTCCAGAACGAGGTGAGGAGCCGTGTCCCCACGGGAAAACCCGGGCTGGGATGACGGAGCCGGAGCAATGCCCCTTGGCACGTCACTGAGCAGGCGTAGAGGGGGAAGGAGCCGAGGAGCCCCTTGGTTTCCTGCTGCTCCATTTCCTTTTGGAGGAAGACGCTGGTCTGGCACCAGGCCACCCAGCGCATGCCTGCTGGCCCTCATGCTGGGCCAGGGGGGGCCCCAGGGGCAAAGGGGCTTACGCAAAGGCTGACGGCTGCCCTTGACCCCATGGTTGAGAGTGACCGAGTCCGGAGTGGCATCGGACTTCTCGGGCCCATGGATGTATCCCTCCACTCCAGGGCCGAAAAGGTCAGTCCCCAAGAAGGGGATGTCCGCCAACTCGTGCTGGGTTTCCAAGGAGAAGGATATTAACCTCAGCCACGCCCTGCGGCGCATGGCCACTGCGGCCGCCTCCGATCTAGTACAGGAGTCACCTAGATCCAGAGCCGTCTGGAGCTGCTGCTTCACCACCGCCCTACCCTGGTCCCGTACCTGTCAAACCATGGTCCGCAGGTCACCTGGGAGATGAGGAAGAACCTCGTCCAGGGAGCCCAAAAGGGTGTGGGAGAAATGTGCCATAAGTGCAACCGAGCTGACCTGACAGAGGCCTAGGGAGGACGCAACGTAAACCTTACGCCCGACGTAGTCCATCCTTCTGGACTCCTTGTCGGGGGGTCTGTCTACATCCCCAGCGTTTCCAAGACATTGGAAAACGTTGTCGGTAATTACCCCTTCAGCTGAGGGGTTCTCCGAGAAACCGGGCAGAGAACTGACCGGGATAGGATACTCGAGCTACCCTGGTCAAGGCGCAGGGCAAGAAGTAGGCCGCCATAGCTCCAAGTGGGCCCATGATAGCCTCAGCCACTGGGAAGGCCTCCGTGGAAGAACCCCTTCGATCCAGAATCTCCAGAAGGGGATAAGGAGCCCGATCGGAGACAGGCTTAAGCTGCATTCCAGTAAACTCTGAGATGAGCTGAAGTAGACCCTTCGAAGACGATGGGCTGTCGTCTACTGGATGTTCCTGGGAAGACCCGGGGTCCTCCCCATCAGGAAACATGGCAGAGCCTGCTCCAGGCTCCAAGGGTCTGCAAAAAGCTGCCGCAGGCCCGAGGCACTCTTCGTCCACCGGGGGCTGGCAGGAGTGAGGGGACCGAGTGACCTGAAGGACAGACCACGGTCCGGCCCGAACTCCGCCAAAGGCGGAGGGGCAGCGAAGGTCGAACGAGCAACCGGTCCTAAAGAAGGCTCCTTGACCGATTCAAACGGCTGCCGACCAAGCGGCGGCTGCTTACTATCCGGAGAATGAATCGGGGTCGATTGAAACCCAGACAACTGCTGTCGCCACATAAGTTCCTCGTAACACCGACGCCAACAGCATCAAAACCGCTCCTCATCCGAGGAGGGGGACGAGGAAGAACGGCAAAGCCACTTAACCCGGTGCCTCGACCGAGAACGCCGAGATCGGTGTGAGCGGCTAGACCGAGACCCAAATCTGGCAACCGAGGGCGGCCTGGGAAGAACGGGAGCACCCTCCTCCCTCGGCTCGGAAGAACGGACCGAGGGCTGTCGACCGGCGGGAGGACAGAGCTCGACCGTCAGGGCGGAAGACGGCCTCAGCAGACTCCCCGAAGACGTGGTCGAGAGACTCGACAACGCCGATGGGAATTTGGCTGGCTGACCTGACGGGGCACCGTGAGGCCAGAGGTCGGCTGAATCCTCGACCAAGTCGAAAGGTCGGGCGATGAGGGAGGGGAAATTTCCGCTTCCCAACGGCAGACTCCTACTGCGCGCTTTTTACGAGAGAGACAGGGTTTCAGGTTCCCTCCCTGAGGGAGAGGGAATGACGAAGCCCCTGAACGAAGCTGAAAGAAAGGAATCCAAGGAGAGCGGATAAGCCCGCAACCAAGGAGAGGGAAGGAAACCCCGTCCCTTCCCGCAGGATCAGACTGTAGGAAACAGTCGAAGCGGCACCCACCGGTCCGATGGAATCTCTCCGGAGCGGAAAAACTACCGGATGTCTGAGCCCTGGTCGGGCCGCAGCAGTCCTCTGGAGAGCTGACCGAGTGGCAGAACAAAGTTGCAAGCCCGAGGATCGTGATCCAAGTCCAGGCAAAAAGAGCATGTGAAGTGCGAGTCCCTCCTGGAGGAACTAACCGTACGTCTCTTGGGGCCGGAAAAAGCCATCGCCACAGCGAAGAAGAAAAGATCGAAGATTCAAGGATACTTCAATAAATTTGAAGACCGAACTTTTCAGGAACCAGTCAAAAACGCCGAGCGCTAAGGAGGGAACCTGAGCTTCCAAGCTGTAAGGAAGATCTGGCCATGAAGCGGAGCTTATAGCTTTACCACCCGGTGGGTGGGAGGAGCCATGTGAAGACCTTCCGCAAGATTTAAAGCGGCAAGGACCTGCCAATAAGTGTGATGAACAACATATCCATGTCCCTAGAAAATAGGTTACTCACCTGTAAAGTACAGTTACATAGGAACTATCAGAATGAAAATTACGTACCTACCGTAATTCTTGATCTTCTTGGACGAGTCTCCACCACTCATTCACACTAGTGGGATCTGCGTCGGAGGCACTAGGACCCATCGGGAGCAAACTTTTTGCTGGAGGGTCGGCGCGAGAGATGGCGCCGAGTGGTTCGCGCGGTAATGACTATCTCGGTGACGACCCTCCAACCGCCTCAGTACCTTTTTTACCAAGGAGGTGCAGCGCAACTAACGTAAAGAGTAAACCTAACCTTAAAAAATGGACATAAGATAGTCCGGACGACCCGTGTAAGAAGGGTCAGCAAAGAAGTCTTCACGGCCTAAAGATTTGAGGGAGTGAAGACCAACACAGCGGTGAGCTCGGGGGATGGAGGGATGTGAATGAGTGGTGGAGACTCGTCCAAGAAGATCAAGAATTCACAGGTACATACTTTCCTATCTTCCTGGACATAAGTCTCCACCACTCATTCACACCAGTGGAGAGTACCAAGCTGATAATCCCCAAAAGGCGGCAGGGGAGCCAGAGCTCACACGTCTAGGACAGAAGTCCATTAAGGATAGTTCTGCCGAAGGCGGAATGACGCCTGGCATGAACATCCAGTGCATAATGCTTAACGAAGGTATGCACTGAGCTCCAGGTGGCGGCATTGCAGATATCTGCAATTGGAACATTGCGAATTTCCGCTAGGGATGCCGCGACCGCCCTAGTAGAGTGAGCGTACACTCTACCTTCCAATTTAACCTGTGCCATGGAATAGCAATGTCGAAGACATGCCACTAACCATGATGAGATGCATCTGATAGCGACAGGTTGACCCAGCCGGGTCTCGCTGAAGGAAACAAACAGTTGCTGAGTCTTGCGAAAATTCTTGGTTCTATCTAAGTAGAACCGCAAGGCTCTCTTAACATCCAAGGAATGAAGAGACCGTTCCCTTCATTTTGGAAGTTAGCAAGTAAGAGGAAGTACCAGAGGTTGGTTTAGATGGAATTCTGACACAACCTTGGGAAGAAATTTAGGATGAGTACGAGAACTACCTTGTCCTTATGGAATACAGTATACGGAGGGTCCGTAACCAGGGCATGTATCTCAGAGACCCTGCAGGCTGAGGTAATGGCCACCAGGAAGGCAGTCTTCCAGGTAAGAAATTTTAGCTCACAGGTAGCTAAGGGTTCGAAGGCTTCCGAGTGAGCATGTCCAGCAAGGTTAATGTCCCAGGCTGCAATCGACGTCTAACAGGGGTCTGGTATGCAGAATTCTTAAGAAATCTCTTCACCATAGGTAACTGAGCCAGAGACAAGGAAGAAACCGCTCATGGAACGCTGAAATGGCACTAAGGTGAACTTTAACTCGTGGAGTACTGGAGACCTGAGTTTGATAGGTCCAAAGGTACTCCAGAACCTTGTCTGGAGGACAGGAAAAGGGATTCCAAGAGGACTTTGCACACCAGAGAGAAAACGTTTCCATTTAGAAGCGACGTTTGGGTGGCTGGCTTCGAGCAGCCAGAAGGACGCCTGAGACCTCCACGAGAGATGTTAAACCGTTCACTTACCCTCTTCAGGAGCCAAGCATGAAGGTGAAGTGACCCTCAGGTTGGGGTGACCAACGAACCCTGAGTCAAAAGATTGATTTGCAAGGGAAGTGGTCTCGAGAGGCTACTGATACTGTTGAGTAGAGGAAACTATAGTTGCCGAGGCCAGGAGGGAGCAATGAGAATCATCTTGGTCCCTGAGACTCGAACTCTGAGGAGAACTCTCTCTGAATTAAAGGAAGCGGTGGAAAGGCGTGAAGAAAGCCGCTTTGCCCACCGCAGCCTGAACGCATCCTGACAGAAAATGCCAGGCCCTGGATTTCTGAACAGAAGAGAGGCAGTTTTGCATTGAGTGGGATGCAAAAGGTCCAGGTCTGGAGTCCCCACTCTTCAACAGTGACCGAGCTACGGCTGGGTCGAGAGACCACTCGTGAGGGTCTGCCTCCGTCCTGCTGAGGTGATCTGCTAAGTCGCTTTGTACACCCGCAGATATACCGCTTGAATTAGAGACTTGTGCTTCAAGCACCATTCCCACACTCATTGCTTCCCGCAAAGGGATAAGAGTGAGCACTGCCTTGGTTGTTGATGTAATACATCACAGCTTTGTTGTCCGTTTGAAGGAGAATGTTCTTGTGACAAAGAACATCCTTCAATGCTCGGATCGCATAGAGGACCGCTCTCATCTCCAGGACATTTATGTGGAGCTGAGTTTCGAGCTGAGTCCATACACCTTGAGTGTGGAGAGAGAGACAGTGAGCTCCCCATCCCATTAGCGATGCGTCTGTGGTGATGGAGATCTGATGATCCAGAGGAGCAAAGGGGAATCCTTCCAGGAGATTGCTCTCTTGAGACCACCAGGTGAGAGACCTCAGGGGCTCGCCACCTTGATGGGATAAGACTGGGGTGAGAGGTCGGTGACCACTGGGCGGAGAGCATCCATTGGGTGGTCCTCATGTGTAACCGAGCTAGGGGTACAGTGAACACTGAGGACGCCATGAGACCTAACATACGCTGCATCGAGAGACTGTGACCGATCGGTTCTCCCCGAGCGTAACGGGCCATCTGAAGGATGTCGAGTCCTGTCCTCTGGAAGGAAAGCCTTCAAGAAGAGGTGTCCAGAAGAGTCCCTATGAAAAGGAGCCTGGGAGGGCTGCAGTTGTGACTTCTTCAGATTTAGCAGAACTCCCATGGACGAAGAAGGCGTAGAGGCCGCTTGAACGCTTCCAGAGTCCCTTGGCTGGAAGGACTCGCTTAGGAGCCAATCGCCTAGGTAGGGAAACACTCGAGTCTGAGCTTCCTGAGATGCGCCACAGAACTGCACAACACTTTGTAAAACTCAAGGCCGAGGATAGCCCAAAGGCAGGACTCTGAATCTGATAATGCTGACCCAGAGCTACAAACCTCAGGAATTTGAGATGGGTCAGGTGGATGGGGATATGCTGGTAAGCGCCCTGCATATCCAGGGAGGCCAGCCAGTCGTGTTGATGCAGCAAAGGTAACAGGGTACCTAGGGAAATCATTTGAATTTCTCCTGGGGAGGAATTTGTTTAACTTTCTGAGGTCTAGAATGGGCGATCCCCCAGATTTCTTTGGAACCAGAAAGTAATGGGAGTAGAACCCTGTGTTTCGCTGATGCGGGGCACTCAGTTCTATTGCTCCTGTTGTTTAGAAGGCCCTGGATCTCGGCGGTGAGGAGGTCTGACTGAGAGGTCGACAACCTGGGTTGTCGTTTGGGAGGGCAATTCGCGGGGCTTTCCAAAAGATTGAGAGAATAACCCTCGCGAATTATCCGAAGGACCCATTTGTCTGAGGTTATGGACTTCCACTGATTGTAGAAGTACATCAGACGACCTCCCACCGGAGGAGAAAGTTCCATCTCGGGCAGTGTGGATGGAACTGGGGCCGGCAATTCATAAGGTAGCGCTGGGGGCTTTAGGCCCCTGTGCTTTCTGCTGCGCCTTCTTTTGAGGTTGGGCAGGTTGGCTTTTATGGAAGCTTCCTCTGCCTCTGCCTCGAAAGGACTGGCGACTATGAAACTGACGTTTACCTACATGCCCCCGAGAGGGGGTAGGCGGGGGTCTAGCCAACTTAATGGCCGACCTAGTCTTCTGAGTGGCCTCTAGGGCTTGCTCTACCTGAGGCCCAAAAAGATAGACGCCATCAACCTTGATAGCTGGCAATACGCATACTTAAAGTGGAGGCAGCAAAGACTCTCTTACCTAATGTATCAATTTTACGAGACTCTTGTTAATAGGTCGAGCTGTAGTAGCTTGAGGAAGAACACCTTGTCATTCTCTGCCAGGACTACAATAGGATCCGCAAAGGCTTGGGATGCCAAATGGGACGATCCTTGGAGCTGAATATTTCTATTAATGGATTTAGCCACTGAAGGAATAAGAGCAGGATTATTCCATACCATTTGGAGACAGCTGCCTCGAAGGAGGGTTGAATCGGAGGAGTCAAATCCGTAGGGATCTCCGAAGCATGAAGATACTGGAGTCTTAATATTTTCCCAGGATCGATGTCCGTAGTCTGGAGAGAAAGAGTGGATCTCAGGTTCCTCAACAGAGACTTAAAGGATAGGTCCTCGACCACAGGCTCTGTAGTGGAGAAGGATCCTGTTTCCTCCACTTCATCACCCAACCGAAGGTCTGGGTCAGGCTCAACATCATCTCCTGATAGTCCAGGAAGGACTGCTTGGACAGGAAAGGAGTGAAAAATAGGAGAAGAAGAAAGAGCAGATAGAAAGGGAGAGTCCCCGAGGGCCCCCGGTGCCGAGGAGGCGAAAGGAGTAGAAAACGGAGCCGCTGAGGCGACGGCCGGCATAGAGGCAAGCGGCACCGCTCGCGCCCGGCGCTGCTAAGACACACGGCACCGCTGAGACCCGCTGGTACTGCGGACGGCGCCAAGAAGACTCCAAGCGGCGCCGAAACGGCACCGACAAGCGCAGCGACCCCGCGGAAGGCGCCGAGGACACCCCTGGAACCTGGAAAGCAAGAGAAGGGAAAAAACCAGGAGATAAGGGCATCGGTGTGGCCCCCTGCGCCGCAGCCATGTGAGGGGAGGAACACCTAAGCAAGGAGTCGCTGGCACCGAAGGAGGCGCCGCGCGACTAGGAAGGTCCAACCGCCCTGCCTGATAGCCCGACGAGCCCGAAGGCTCCGGGGCAACCGAGCCAGGCAGAAGAACCAACCTCCGAGCCCATCGCTCCATAAGAGCGTCCCACTGATGAAACTGCTCATCTGGAGCCCTACCTATAGGCGGGGTGGGGCTCCGATGTCGAAGACGGCGGAAACCAGAAGTTGGCGACTCCAAAGGAGGAGACCGGCAACTAGGTACGATAACCGACCGTCGACGCGCAGACGTAACAGAGGGCGACCTCGAGTGATGCCTTCTCTTCTTTGACCTGTGGTCAAGAAGAGCTTCCGAGGCGGAACGTGCGAGAATGCGACCGCTTATTTTATGCCGGCGGGGACCGCCCATCCGCCTGGCATCGGACTGACCGCTGTCGGAACCCCGCTGAGGGAAGGGGCTGACCGACCCAGCCCGACTGACTGAACAGTTTACACGAAGTCTCCCTACCGCCACCTGACCTGCTCATGGTCGACTCCCGTCCAGTAGGTCGAGACTTCTTTACTATAAGTTAAATTTTAAAATATAACAGAAATAGAATAAAATTAAGCGATACTACTATCGAGATAAAATTACAAAAAATAAACTGAAAACTATCGCTAGTTTGAAGTTTGACTCGACAAGCTGACGACGTTGTCACTGAAGCGCACTTTCGACAGCGGGGAAAAAAGGAACTGGCGGTTGGAGGGTCGTCGCGAGATAGTCATTACGCTACGAGCCACGCCATGGCGCCATCTCTCGCCGACTTCCAGCAAAGCTTTGTTCTAATGGGTCCTAGTGCCTCCGGCGCAGATCCCACTAGTGTGAATGAGTGGTGGAGACTTATGTCCAGGAAGATCAATAGATCTTCGAGAGAGGCTCTTGCAGTAGGTATTTACATATAGGACTCACCCGGCAGGCATCAGAACCCCACGGAAAAATTTAGCTAGCAGCCTCTGGCGGGGGACCACACCCACGTCAGGTGACCAACATCATGCGACACACACCTTCCAGTTCTTTCCCGCCAAGGGCCAAATGAGGCAAGACGAAGAGAGAAGAAATAATTACTCACATTAGTAATTATATTTCTTCTAATGGAGTCTTGCTGTATTATGACAATTGCAGTGATTCCCAACCTGAGAACTAAGGCTTAACTTTCCATGCAGGGTATGGAATGCTGAGCTCGAGCTCGGTTGAAGTCTCTGTCTAGAGTGTTTTGAACTCAAGCCATCAGATTCTTACGAGCCCAACTAAACTAAAAATTATATATGGAAATTGTAAAAATTCTATTAGCCAACTGGCTGAAAAGTTTTGGATTCCCAAGGAAGACTCAAGTCAGGAAACCCAAAAACTAAACCCAATGTACTCAAAAATAACAATAATAAATAAGCACCCAAACAAAAGGGAGGAGGGTGCCAGCAATACACCCCTGGGGTGCAACACTGCACCCCCCACCCACTTCCCAAAAACAGGTTCTGAGAGGGGAGGCAGGGAGGGAGGTCAGAATACAGCAAGACTCCATTAGAAGAAATATAATTACTAAGGTGAGTAATTTTTTCTTCAAACAACATGAAGTCTTGCTGTATTCTGACTACTGCAGACTACTCACAGTAATTCTCCATGGAGGAGGGACAGAACCAACTTTGGGAATAGGCTCTGAAGTAGTGCTGTGCCAAACCGAGCATCACTTCTAGCCTGGATATCCAGAGAGTAATGCTTGGTAAAGGCATGGACCGTTTTCCAGGTGGCTGCTTGACAAATTTCTCAGAGAGGGATATCCCTGGCAGCAGCCAAGGAAGCAGTTGTACCTCTTGTAGAGTGAGCCCTCAGGCCTGAGGGTGGAATCTTTCCTAGTTTCTCATAGCAGAATTGTATACAAGACACAAGACACCTGGCAATAGTTCTCTTAGTGGCAGGTTTGCCCTTTCCCACTTCCCCATAAGTGAAGAATAACTGGAGGGAATCAAACCTGTGACCCTTGGTAGGCTCTCATGCAGTAGCTAAGGGCTCTTTACATCCAAACTGTGTAGCCTCTCTTGAGGAAGATTGATCAGTGAAGATTCTGAAGAATCTGACGGTTGAGTTTCAAAGGAAACAGACAGACCTCAACCGAGCTCGATCTCAGCATTCTATGCACTGCACAGAAAGTTAACCCCTTTGTTCTCCGGGCAGTTTAAAGGCTGGAGCTAACTGCAATAGTCAGAATACAGCAAGACTTCATGTTGTTTGAAAGGTGTCTTCTAGTGTTCTTAACAGTTGAATCTTGTGGCAGGGCCCCGTGGTTCACTGTGGCAAATTCTACCTACATTCTGCGGCAGGATCTCATGCTTGCTGCAGGCAGAGTATGAGCAATTCTGTGATAGGCTTTACACTCTCTGGCAACTCAAATGAGCCCCCCCTTCAAAAAAAAAAAAAAAACCTAGTTACCCAGAAAGTATGCTCAGGAAAAGGCAGCCTGGGGCAGTTTGGCAGATGCACAGGCAAGGCAATGCAAAGCAATTCTGGCATCATGATTTGGATTGGATATAGGGCAAGGTGTAACCGAAGGGTTATTTATTTATTTTTTTTACTATTTTATTGTCCCATGGCTCTCTCCCACCTGCCCAGTGCTGCTTTACCACAGCTATGCTCCTGAGAATTTCTCCCCTGTCTGCCCAGTTGCTAGAAGGCAAGTACTGCCAGGTTGCTAAACAGTGCTGCTCCAATGGCTCCCTCCAACCCACCCACTTGCTTGAAACCGGGTGGTGATGGTTAGTGCTGTAACGCTGCTCTAGTTGCTTCCTCCTGCTCACGCAGTTCAACACCAGTGGTGTCATTTGTGTCAGTGACACTTGGCTTCCATATTTTCTTCTCTCCCACTCTGTAAGGATTTACTGCAAAGCTAGATAGAGTAGCTGGACCATTTTACATTAGACAAAGGTCCAGAAAGCCTCCCATTTTTTGTCTGCAATAATTACTAATAGTTCATTCCACAGTTCTGCAACTGGCAAACAGAACCACCATTCTTTCCCATGAAATAGATTTCCTCAAGTTCCCTCAGTGTTTGTAGAAGGCTATATTTGTCATAAGCTTCAGGGCTGAGTGCCAGTGAATTGTAGGCGGCCATATTGTCATAAACTTCAGGGCTGAGTGCCAGTGAATTGTAGGCAGCCATATTTGTCATAAGCTTCAGGGCTGAGTGCCAGTGGATTGTAGGTGGCCATATTTGTCATAAGCTTCTGGGCTGAGTGCCAGTGGATTGTAGGCGGCCATATTTGTCATAAGCTTCAGGGCTGAGTGCCAGTGGATTGTAAGCGGCCATATTTGTCATAAGCTTCAGGGCTGAGTGCCAGTGGATTGTAGGCGGCCATATTTGTCATACGCTTCAGGACTGAGTGCCAGTGGATTGGAAAGTGGTGGCCCCACTGACTACTGCAACCCCCGAGGGGGGGGGGAGATGTATAATGGAGCTGTCAACAACTTACAATAATGCCATTTTAAGCTTGCTCACAGTCCTTTTAGCCATTTAGTTGGGGTTTTCAGTGGTAACGGACATTTTAACAGCACCAAAAAAGTGCAGTCATGTAAGAACTTACCGTAACAGCAGATCTTCAGAGAGGTTCTTGCAGGTAATAAACCACAGGGACTGCACCCCCTGGTGTCACTTACCACACGGGAAAACTTTAGCTAGCAGTGTCTGGTGGGACCGCCTACAGATGTCACATGATCCTATATATTGGGGCGTCCCCAGCCCACCTCGAGTTCTTCCACCAGAGACCCCAGGAGAAAGGAGGGACATAGAGCCAAAGTAAAGCTTGAAGAAGCAGTAGCAGAAGCTGGGGTAGGTGGGAGGAAAGTTACCTCACTGCAGGAGCCTCTCTCAAAGATCTACTGTTATGGTGAGTTCTTACATAACTGTACTCTCCTACTTGAGAGGGCTCTTGCAGTAGGTAATAACCATTAGGGCTGAGATCCAAGCAGTGTAAATCGGACTGAGTCTGAAGCACAAGAAGCAGGAAAGATCTGCAGAGATGCAGAAAACTATGAAAGGAGGCCCTGAAGGACAGCTAGTCCAAAGCCAGCCCTGCGCCTAGAGGCAATGTCCAGACTGTAGTGTTTAGTGAAAGTGTGGATGGAGCTCCATGGTCGCTGCACAAATGTCGGCAGCAGACACATTCTTGAAGCAAGCAGCAGATTCAGCCATGCTTCTGTTACAGGGGTCAACCTTAACTGCTTTTTGCACTAGCACAGCAGGGCAAGTTGATTCAAATTGCACTACCCCGCAGACGGCTGCACTAGCCCTCAATTATAATGGTAAATTCTGATCACTAGACATTCTCAGCCCCCACCCTATAGTCAACTGCAGCCCTGCACTTCTGGAAGTTTTTGTACAGTCTCAACTGAACCAGGAGCACATCTAAGATTTCTTTGGGGTGGGGGCTCCACAAACCTAGGGGCTTAGGAAATGGAAAACAATGACATTTTTATTTTTAAAGGCACTGATTTTAATATGCTCTGCCCCAACAATAACAGATTTTTCTTTAACATTGTCCTTTCACCAGCCCAGGGGAACCTGTACACAGTTACAATGCTATACTATCGCTAGTTTTATATAGGATGATCCATGCACCCCAGGAATGCCTATTTTAAGCTTTCAAATTATGTATTTTATCAAGGTTTATTTTTGTGCCATACATGATCCAAATCTTTGTTTTTAGGATGAAAGGACATGCTGGGTGGGACTGTATGGATAGTGATGGCTGGCCTGGTCCATTTAGAAGAGCTGGGGATCCCCTACACTTGCCAGTAATGACAGCTATAGATCTGTGGATGGTCATTTCAGAGTCTGGTCTGCAGTGATGTCAGGGAAAGAACAGAGTTAAGAGATTTGGAAGGAGAGGAAAGTTATGGTGAGGCTGGGATAAAACCCACTACCTGCAGGGCTGACCGGTATACTTACTGCATTTGTCACTGAAATGTTGGATACAGACACTCAAAATGTAGGAAATGAGGGCAATGGTCTTAATAATACAGGAGAAATTGTTAGAGGCATTGTGAACACAGGGCTGACAGTATGGCCTAGAGGTTAGAGTAATGAGATGTGAATGAGCTTGGTATATCAAGCTAACAGACTTGGGTTTGATTCCCACAACCTCCACTTGCATACTGTGTGACTCTGAGCAAGTCACTTAACCTCCCCAGTGCTCCCGGGTCACCCCTGAAAACGGGCACCTGTACCTAGTGGGCCTTACCTGGTTAACAAAGAATAATTAAAAAAAGCATTCAGAAAACTGGAAGCTAGTGACTTAGCAGTACTTTACCCTGGACACTAGCTGAAATTCCTAACAGTGTAGTGATAATGACTCACATTGGCCCTGTCCACACTTGCCACTTGGTACCATTACCACGGGTTGCAACCATTACAAAAGTCTGCAAAAACGGTTCGCGTCTGCATTGGTAATGGTATCTGATGCATTTCTGGTACCGGTCTCGAGACCTGTTGGAAGGTAGTCTCGAGATTGGTAGCAGGAACGTTTGTCACTTGAACACGCTTACAAATCAGAATATTCACCAGTGCGGATGGGTGAGTGTTTGAACGCAGTCCTCCCGGTTCTCCATGGCTACTGCAGGCATCTCATGAGGGAGCGTGGTGCACTGTGCTGTTTCCGTCTCAGAGGACTAAAGGTAGATTGAGTTGGTAGAAGAAGAAATTGTGGAATGATTTATCCCAGCATGAAGTCTTTATGCATTACTGTGACAACTCATTCCACCATTTCTTCATCTGCCAACTTGAACTGCCTCTAACCGAGAGGAAAACAGGCACATTCCTTGCAGTGAGTGCTTGCTGGGTCCTGAGGGGAGCCTGATGTTGAAACACAGGGGCCAATAAGAGCAGTCTCCTGTTGGGAATCCCAAGCCATGCCACCAAGCTCGTTTCCGTTTACTGTTGCCATGGAAATGAGAAGCGGCATGCTGGGATACATTGTGAAGTGACGCACAGCACTCTGGAATTGTGTGTCTCACTTCACTACTATCGGGTAATGGCAGCCATAGGAAAACGTATGAGGAGAGTGGTAGTGCGGATGTGAGGTGGGTGAGAGCACAGAATGGGGAGCACGGTTGCAGCAGAGTGTGGATGAACTGTAACAGTACGGCTAAACCTGTTACCGATACCATTATGCTGCCACTTGAACAAGTGTGGACAGGGCCATTGAGTCTTTTGTGGGATCCCCCTCTTGAACTGCCAGATAACTGCAGCTCTTAAGGAGCTGTTAATCACACCAGGCCATCTGGAACATTGAGATAGATTAGCATGAGGACTAGAGCTTGCTAAAGTAGAGACTTTTAACTTCATTAACAGTCATGAAAACCTGGACTAATCAAGCGGACAAGTAGAAAGTTAGCTGCACTAGACCTGGTCAATTTGTTCTAGGTTTGGGCTAGTAAAACAATGTTAAGATCGACCCTGACAGGAGATCATGTGATGCCTGGGCTTGGAAGGTAGCTCTGCCTCTGGGCTCCCCCACCCCCATCTTCATCTAGCTCATTTTGCTATTTTAAAGCTTTACTAAACATGAAGCATATATATCATCTCCTGCCTACCTCAGCCTTCTAATTATCTCCAGGAAACCACTGTAACATCACCAGTTTTCAGAGATGGAAGCCGATATGAAACAGGCCCCACTAAGACACACTCCACCCACCACTCCCAAGAAGACCACCAAGAAAGCCAAGGCCCAGGGACAGCAATCGAATCGCCAGCCTGCCTCTTCTACACTGGCGGCACTTTCTCATGGAGGATCACTTTCTTCAAGAACTGAAGCCCTTTCGTGAAGCCCTTCATGACATCACATTGTAGCTGAAATCACTGCGGACAGACTTGGGTGACCTCGGCCAGTGGTGGGGACACAAGAACACACTCACTCAATAGAGCTCTGGAAAGAAAGAGTAGAGCCTGAAGTTAAGCAGCTGTGGCAGAAAGTTAAAAAACTACAAGAGAAAACTGAAGTTTTAGAGGGGAGAAGCTGCAGAAACAATCTCCTGATTTTCGGGCTTCCCGAAACGGTCAAAGGATCCGCCCCAGTCCTCTTCACTCAAAAGCTGCTCACTAAACTTGTGGGTCCATCACCTTACAACCCTTCATAACTAATACAGAGGGCCCACCACTCCCTCCGCCCGAAACCTCCCACCAGATCCCCCTCCCAAGATCCTTCATATTCAAGTTTTTAAGTTACCTAGAGAAGCAATCCGTACTTCAGAAATCCAGAGACTTGGAATCTATGACTTGGGAGGGCCACTCCTAGGATCGCATCAGAATACCCCAGAGAACGAGACAGAAGAGTACAGCCTTCCACCCATCATGGTTAAACTGATCATGGCCACTATCAAGTTTAGGATGGGGCACCCTGCCCGCTTCCAGGTCCAGCTCAAAAGACACTGGCACTCCTTTGATATGCCAGAACAGGCCTTCCAAGATCTTACAGCTCTCCTACCGAATCTCTTCAAATCCCCCTGAATGGCCGTGGTATCTTTATCTGGGCTGCCCTGCGCCATGTCATCACCTATTTCGTGGAGTTTTCCATATGTGACAGTAGCTATTTCTGAAATTCTGGATCCTGGTTTGCCTTTCTTGGTGCCCCGTTCTGCCCTGAACATTCCTTTGGTCACCATACTGTCTGGCCTGCTCTCTGGAGGCGGCTTGGTCATGCAGTGCCGCCTATGTGCCCAGGTGTGGAAGGAGAAGATCCCTGCTACCACCTTTTGGCCTCCTTTTGCAGAATTCAGATGGTCCCAACTCAGAACTGTCGCTGTTAAGCTAAAGGGACAGTAATATCGGGACAGTGGCGCACTGCTTTACTCCTTCCCCTTCCAGCTACAGGGTCCTGTTAATGTTTCTGCATGTAGATTGTTTCTATATTGTTGTTATCCATTTCAGCTGTAGCCTTACCTGTATTAATGCTTTATTTTTCCTGCTGGTTTTGCAGGTTATCACATACACTTTTTCTACCTGTACTGGCATTGGATCTGATACCTTCCTATAGGTACCTGGGTGGATGCTCATTTTCTTCCCCTATATTTAGTGCTGCAACCAGTTACAACCCCTTGCTCCTGTTGCTTCTGCCCGATTTCAATGCAACAAACCCTAAGAATTCATAGCCTATACCACCCTCACAACAGAGTTGACTTTACTCCATTTTCTTTGCTGCTCTTCGGCTACATTATTTCCGACCCTGTACTGCCCGTTTGTTTTCTAACTCTATTTTAAGTCACTTACACAGCGATATGCTTCCTTGTATTTGAGCTGGGTGGGTGAGGATTAACGGAGCACAGCTCAGCCTCTAAGCTGGAATGCATTGCAATTAGGTTAATAACAGAGGGTGCCTTAATCCTTTTAAAATCGAGGCCTTTATTCAGCTATTATATACTCCCATTATTTATCTGCCTCATGTGGCACTACTTCTATCTAAGAGGAGAGGGCTGGAGGTTCTCTTTCACATACACTTCCCACATTCCACTTGTTCTGGATACTACTTACACAAAAGTGTTTGCAAGTCCTGTCCCCTTTGGAAACTCACATTTTGCCTCTCCTCACTACCTCTCTACACTGCCACAGGATTAAGGCAAAGAGGTTTAGGTGGATTGTTCTATCATTGGTTCAGGTTGTTTTCTGATAGACTTCTAGAATTTTTTTTTTTTTTTTTAGTTGTTTAACCAGGTATAGCACACTAAGCTGGAAGCTTTTTACAGGAGTGACCTGGGAGCACAAGGAGGTTAAGTGACTTGTGCTAGGGCCACACAGTATGCAAGTGGAAGCTGTGGGATTCAAACCACCAGGTCTGGTCTGCTGGATGTCACTAGATTTGCAGTCAGAGCCTTAGACCACTGCGCTATCATGAATGGGTTTTATATATACTTATTTAAACTGGGACTTTTGCCGAGGGGATTTTGCTTGACAAGGTTCTTTACTGTTATATTGTCTGGGGGTGGGTCTACATGGGGTATATTAGGTTTTTTCCTCACTTTCAAAGTTTTGGCTGTTTTCAACGTTCTCATTGTTTGATGCTAGGGTCTACACTAAGGTTAATGAAACTTGTTACTTAGTGGGGGGCAACAGAGTGTTCTTTCCAGGGTTCTTACCATGCCAGTTAACTCCCTTTGGTTAGGACCATGGCTAACTTCCTCCTTAAATTTGCAACATGGAAGATAAGAGGACAAAGATCCCAACTCAAGAGGTATCAAATCCTCAAACACATCTCACTCCTACAAGATGGCATAACTTTAGGAAACCCACTTGCGGGCAGAAGATGCTACCTGGTTCCGCAGACAATCCTCCCGTCTTGACTTCATTCATATTAGTCACTCGAAGCTGTGAAGTGTGGTGGACAGTGGCTTGGCCCCGGTGGTCCTCTCAGATCATGCCTTGGTATGGACCAGACATGCAGAGAGACACCTCTTGGAAGCTAAATAATCAGCTTCTCTTCTCAAAGAGGACCATACTATCACCAGGATCAAGGCCCTTATCGAAACCTACACAGAGACTAACCTTAACTCAGTTCCCAGAGGTGATCAGGAATGGTGCGCCTTAAATGCCTCCTTAGAGGTGAATTTCTCCGCTTTGCTTCCAAGCGAAGAAAGTCTGAGAGCAAGAAGCAAAGATCTCCTGCACCATATCAAGGAATTGAAGAATTTCATTTTGCCCTTCTCCTCCCAGAGATACTGAAATCCCTCACGTTCCTCAGAGATAAATAAGCTGACTTACTAAGAGACAAAGCAGAGTATGCAATCATAAAAACCCGGTGAAAATATATTGAACAGGGTGAAAAGGCAAGCCGGCTTTTGGCTCTCGCCTAAAGAAAAGTAGGGCTCAGGTTTATTCCTGCCATAATCTCTGGAGATGGTCTGCTTAAAACAACACGACATAGCATCTGAATTTGAAAACTATTATAGAGTCCTCTACGGAACTAGAACTACCCTCCCACACAGTGCGGACATTAATAATTACCTGGATCCAATCTCCTTACCCCAACTGTCAGAGGACCAGCAGGCCATACTATCCCAACCTATTTCAATCCCGGAGTCCCTTTCTGCAATTAATAGTCTTGCCCTGGACAAGTCTCCTGGCCCTGATGGTTTCTCCTTGAACTTTTACAAAACATTCTCCAAAGAACTAGCCCCTTTACTTCTCTGTTTTTTCCAATAATTGTACAAAGTTATACTCTGGACCCATCGATCCTCGAGGCCTTGATAGTACTGTTATTAAAACCTGATAAACACCCCCAATCAGGTATCCAGTTATCATCACATCTCTTTTCTAAACTATGACCTCAAAATCCTTACCAAAATTTTAACTTCTAGAATAGTGTCTGGTCTACCTTACTCAGCCCAGAACAAGTTGGCTTTGTCCCAGCTTGCTCGTCATCTGACCATCTGCATAAACTGGTACATATAATCTCAGCCGCTAGTGACTCCCCTTCCCCGATGGCTTTGTTATCCTTTGATGCAGAGAAAGCCTTTAACCGGGTAGACTGGTCCTTTCTTTTAACCTGGAATCTTTAATTAGGCACATCAAACTCAACCCTAGCATATCAGGCATTCCCATAGGAGACTCTGTCCAAATCCTTTCAGCATGTACAGATATACTCCTGCATCTCACATACCCAGCCAACTCCATTGCCGAAGTCCTAAACACCATTAAAAGGTTTGAGACTTTCTCGAACTATAAACTCAATCTTGATAAAACAGAAATCATACCTCTTAACTGTTATACACATAAATCTGACTTAGCTCATTTTGGCATGCATTGGGCCACCGTTATATGAAGTATTTGGGCATATACCTGTCCAGGGATGCTTCTAGTATGAAAAAGTGTAATCTAGAGGATCTCATCGCGGTTGTCCAATATGATCTATCCAGATGGAGATCACTCCCTCTCTCCCTTTGGGGCAGGATTAGTATAATTAAGATGAATATTCTTCCAAGATTATTTTACCCCTTAAATATGTTAAATATCTGGTTGCCCATCTCCTTCTTCAAACGTATACACGCCTTAGTCACCAAGTTTATGTAGCTAGATAAAACCCCAAGGAGGTCCTACATAAAGCTCTCTACACCCCGAACAGCAGGTGGACTAAACTACCTAACTTTCTATTTCATTATTGGGTGAGCCACCTCCACAAATGTTTCAAATAGCTCTCTCTGCATCATGCTCAGCAAGCCTCTAATTACTTCCCTATCTGGCTTCAGTTAGAGCTTGACTTAAGTCTGGTCTGTCCACGCCCTATTTTTTTTTTTTTTTTTACACCCTGGAAATCTCTACCCCCTTCACTGAAGAACTCCGTGATTGGTGTTTCTCTTAGAGTATTTTCCCAGTTCTGCTCCAGTTTTCATTATCAACCTTCTAAAGCTATCTCCCAATCTCTTCTATATAATAATCTGAAAATTGTTGGGGAGGTACTCGCCTCCTCCTGGCTACCATCTCTAATTAATGTTTCCATTGCAGACTTGTGCATGCTACTCTCATCACCCTCTATACTGCAGAAATTCCAGTTAGGTCCTTCCCATATTCTTCAGTCCTTCAACTAAGACACCTTTTCGTATAGTTGCTAGACTCAACCCCTGAGATCACCGATCAATCAGAACTCCTTGGTTCTCTGAAAGAACTGGCTTTTATGCCACATGGAGTATCCAAAATTTACTTCCTAATACTCTCTAGGACCCCTCCAAATAGACCGGGCCACCCATCAACCTGGGATACCATCCTCCCTTCGAACAATTTTAACTGGAACAATATATAGAGGGACCTTTACATCTACACATCTCAGGACAGGCTTAGGCTTACCCAATTTCATATTTTACACAACCTTTAGTATACTCCTGTGAAACTGTTTAAAATGGGCAGAATTTCTCCCTCCACATGCATTAGATGTGGCCAAGAAGTAGGTATTCTTCTTCACATCTTCTGGTCCCGTTATAAAGTGTCCCTCTCTGGAACCCTTATTAGGTCTAGAGGGGCTTTTCACACCAGAAACATGCATTTTAGGGGACTATAGCTCTATCCCTGTAAAGGAAAGGCGATACTATATCTCTTTGATTTCCCAAGCAGTTAAAAAAGTTATTCAGACACTGGCTGGACCAAACCCTTCCTTCCTATCAGGATCAAGAGCTCTTGTTTAACTTAAGGATTGAGCATATGACTGCTAGCATACAACATAAACCGGCCCTCTTCGATAAGAAATGGGGTAAACGCCATACCCTGTATACTAAATGAGTTTCAGCTTCGTTCCACTTTTGCTCCTTCCTGTTATCTCTCTTTTTTTAATTCTATTTTTGCCCCTTCCTTGTATCCTGCTGAACTCTCTCCAGTGACCGCCAACACTACAGACTCTACCTCCTTGTTTGGCCTAAGCTCCCCACCCCAGGTAAGGGTTGCCCCACCCAGGCTCTTTCTGTAGGGCTGAGCACCGGGCCAAGGAGGAGGCAGAGACGAGGAGAACCATGCCAATTATGAGAGTGTCGTTTCATGGGTGGGAGGCTAGCCTATCTGAGGGAGGAAGAGTTTCTTGTTTATTCACGCCCTGTGGAGTCTGGCTACCGGCAATGTACTGCCGCTGCTCCTTCCCCTGGCATACGCCACAATGCTACTTTGTGCCACCTCCAGCCTCTGCCAGAGGACGCTCCTTGAGCGATCGTCTCCTCAACCCTCCCCGGGGAAGTGAGAGCAGTCCTCCGGATGCTCAATCTCTCTCCCTGCCCCCCCGCCGACCCCCGGATGCCCGGGCTCATTCCCAAACCCAGGTCGCCGGTGTGGTGTGGCGTCCAGCACCTCAACCCTCAGCGCCACTGGGCCAGCTGTTATCTTCCTTACCTGTAGGCACTTAATTTAACATATCTGGAACACTCCGTGGGGTGGGTGGTAGGTTGTGAGGAGTTGTGTTCAGCTGTCATGTTATATTTTTCCTGTTACATGCCTGTTGTTGACATGTTTTTTTTTTTTTTATGAAATAATAAAGTTCATTAAATAAAAAAATTAAAAAAAAAGATCGACCCCTGTTTGGGTAGAATGCCCTTTGACTTCCCCGGCAAGGGTTTGTTGTACTTCTGGTAAAAGAATAAAAAGGCCAACCATTTAGACAAACTACTTAGAAACCACAGCGCCCTCTCTCGGGCACAAAGGAAACGAAAAGCTGATCCGTTTTATAGACTGCCTTCGTCCGATTCATACAGTAATGCAAAATTCTGTGAACATCCAAAGTGTGCAAAATTGCCTCCCCCCAGATTCGAATACTCAGGGTAATGCACCGGTAGTTGAATGGTCTGATTCAACATAAATTCAGACACCACTTTTGCTAAAAACTTAGGATTTGTACACAGAGTCATCCGGTCTCTGTGAAAAATCAAATAAGGCTCCTCACACATCAGGGCCCAAAGCTTGGAAATCCTGCGAGCAGAAGTGACAGCAACTAAAAGAAAAAATTACTCACCTTAGTAACTGTCTTTCTTCTAATGGAGTCTTGCTGTATTCTGACAATCTGCAGTTAGCGCCAACCTTTAAACTGCCCCGGAGAGTAGAGGGTTAATTTTCTATGCAGTGCATAGAACGTTGAGCTCGAACTCGGCTGAGGTCTCTGTCTGCAGCACTTTGAAACCCAACCGTCAGATTCTTACGAGCAAACACTCACTGACTATGTGGAAATTGTAAAATTTTTAACTAGCCAACTGGCAACAAAAGATTTTGGATTCCCAAAGGAAGACTCAAGTCAGGAAACCCAAAACCAAAAACCTATCCAAAATAAAGATTATAACATAAGCATCCAAGTAAAAAGGAGGGTGTGCTGAAGATACCCCTGGGGTGCAACACTGCACCTGCCCACCCACTTCCCAAAAACAGGTTCTGAGAGGGGAGGCAGAGATGGAGGTCAGAATACAGCAAGACTCCATTAGAAGAAACACAATTACTAATGTGAGTAATTTTTCCTTCAAACAACATGAAGTCTTGCTGTATTCTGACAATCTGCAGACTACCAAGCAGTAACTCCATGGAGGAGGGACAGAACCTACTTTGGGAATAGGCTCTGAAGTACTGCTGTGCCAAACCGAGCATCACTCCTAGCCTGGATATCCAGAGAGTAATGCGTGGTAAAGGTATGAAATGTTTTCCAGGTGACTGCTTGACACATTTCTAACAGAGGGATAGCCAGGGAAGCAGCTGTACCTCTTGTGGAATGAGCCCTCAGGCCCGAGGGTGGAATTTTTCCCAGTTTCTCATAGCAGAATTTTATACAAGAAACAATCCACCTGGCAATAGTTCTCTTGGTGGCAGGTTTTCCCTTAGTAGCTGGCCTGAGGCCTAGACTATTAAGATGGACCATACAATCCAGAACTGTAGGCAATTTAGCAGTGTCTGGGGATATATGCTTCTTGGAACACCAAATACTGAATCTTTTCCATTTGGAGTCATAAGTCTTTCTGGTGGCAGGCTTGAGAGGCTTTGAGAATATCCAGAACCCCTTGGGACAGAGCAAATCTGCATACTCTAGCTCTTCAAGAGCCATGCCTCGAGATTGAGGGAGCGAAGATTGGGGTACCAAATCCTTCCCTGAGAGGAGGTTAACAGGTTGTACTAACTGGGAAGAGATAGGGGAAGATGGACTGCTAGGGACAGTAAGAGGGGGTACCAGGGCTGCCTGGCCCAATCTGGAGCAATCGGAATCACTTTGCAGGGCTGCGACCTCACTTTGTCCAGAACCTTGAACAGTAGAGGAAAGGGAGAGAAGGCAAAGAGAAATTTCCCTTCCCAGTTGAACATCAGAGCATCCAGAGGGACTGAGCCCAAGACTGGGGGTCTGCAACAAAACAGGGGAAGTTGGTGATTGTCTGGGGCTGCAAAGAGATCCATCTCTGGGGTGCCCCACCTTGAGAAACTCACTTTTAACACCAGAGGGTCCAGGGACCATTCATGATGGCCCTGGGAGATCCTGCTCAGTGCATCTGCTAGCACATTGTCCTTCTCCGGAAGGTGGACTGCTATCAGAGAGGTCTGAAGAGAATAAGCCAGGGACCACAGTTTCATGGCTTCCTGCGTACAAGGCCGTGGACCGAGTGCCTCCTGCTTGTTGGTGAACCACATGGTGGTGGTGGTGTCTGTTCTGACCTGAAACACTTGTTCTGCACTGACTGAGACAAAGCTTGCAGGGCCAGAAAAATTGCCCTGAGTTCCAGGAGACTGATATGAAGAAGGGATTCCTGATGGGACCACAGTCCCTGGGCTGTGAGAGCCCCCAGATGGGCTCCCCGCCCCAAAAGGGAAGCATCTGTGGTAAGGACCACCGAATAAGACTAAGTAACAAATGGTACCCTTTGCCTTAAATTGTCCTGATACTGCCACCATTGAAGAGCTTGGATCAGTGTCTGCGTCACTGGAATCAGTTTGGTAAGAGGATCCTTCCTTTGGGACCAAAGGGCCCTCAGATGGAACTGAATGTCCCTCATCTGGAATCTTGCCCCTTGGACCACTGCTGTAGAAGCTGCCATGTGGCCCAAGAGTTGAAGGAAATTCCTTGCTGGTCGGGACACCTGAAGGCTGAAGGAAGAAGCCAATTCTATAAGAACTCTTGCCCTTTCCAGGGGAAGAAAGGCTCTTGCTTTGACAGTATCTAGCTCTGCCCCTATAAAGTTAAGAAGCTGTACCAGTTCGAGAACTGACTTGGGAGGTTGAGAAGAAATCCCAGGAAGTGAGCACTTGCTGGGTCACTTGCAGGTCTGATTTGATTCTGCTCTGGAGACTGACCCACTAGGAGCCAGTCGTCCAGATATGGAAAAATTGAACTCTTTTGCCTTCTTAAAAAGGCAACTACTACTGCCAGGCACTTTATGAAAACCCTTGGAGCTGATGTTAGACCAAAGGGCATTGCTTTGAACTGATAATGGCCTGAGGGCAACTTGAACTTGAGGTACTTTCTGTGGGAGCACCTGATAGGGATGTGAAAGTAGGCATCTTTGAGGTCCAGGGAGGCTAGCCAGTCCTCTGGCCTTAGAGAGGGAAGAATTATTCCCCGAGTCACCATCTTGAACCTTGGTTTTAAAAGATGTTTGTTCAGGTACCTTAGATCTAGGATGGGTTGCCACTCCCCTGCTTTTTTGGGGGTAAGGAGGTACCTGGAGTACAGACCTTTGCCCCGGTGTAGGGTAGGAACTCTCTCTATGGCTCTTAAGGCCAGAAGAGATGAACCTCTGCTTCTAGGGCAAGGGTTTCAGAGAGACCTGCAGGTGGAAAAGAAATGGCTCTCATTTTTGGAAATTTTTGAAGCTGAGAACCAGTCCCTGGCTTACTACTTCCGGACCTACTTGTATGAAGTAACAGATGTACAGTCCTGGACAAAGTAAGCCAGCCACTCCCCCTACAGGGATAGGAGAGTCGACCCGGCAGACCCATCAGGGCGCCTGCTTGGCAGGGGCTTTAGGCTGAGGAGTGGATGTAGCCCTGCTCATCCCCCTTCTGTCTCTCCCTATGAAGAACCCCTCTGTGAAAAAGGAGAAGAGGCTCTGTGCTTGGCAGAAAGGCCCATGAAAAGGCCTGCCCCTGCCCTAGATTGCTGCCTTGAGGAGTTGCCTGCCCCTCCTTGGCCTGAGCACTCCCATAAGTGGGCCTGTACTTATCCATTTTCTTCATGTATTTCTCTGTCTGCTCCCCAAACAGAGAATTACCCACCACAGGGAAATCCATGGCCTTAGCCTGGGTATCCTGTGAGAGGCTAGTACATCTGAGCCAACTCCATCCTCCGAAGAGCCACAGATGTAGCCATGACTCTTGGTGACACATCATTGGAGTCCACAGCAGCATGAAACTGTACCTTTGATGCCTCAATCCCATCAGCAGCCACCTCCTCCAGCTCCTTGGCCAGCTGTGGGGAGGACTATTTAGCCAGTGCCAGCACAGTGTCCCACCTGGACTTCTGGTACCTGGCTGTATAGGCCATATAGTTAGCCTGCCTGAGTCCCAAGGAGGATGCCATGTACTGTTTCAGCCATGGCATCCATCTTCCTGGAGTCTTGCCTGGGGTGGAGCCAAGGGAATATTTGCCTTATCACAGGCTGCAGCCTGCACTACCCCAACATGGCTGCATTGTTGGTATACAAACTCCGTGAATCGAGCCTGATTAAGGTGTACTTTGTCCATCCTTCTGTCAACAGGAGGTACAGAATTAGAGACTTAGGATTTTTGTGTCTGCTTCCCAAAGGACTTATGAAGGAATAGACAGTCTCCTGGACTCTGGGATGTCCATCATTTCCACAAAATCAGGCTCCTCCTGATCCTCCACAGCCTCCATAGGAAGCTGGAGGGTTTCAGCCACTTTCTGTAAAACAGATAGTGTGGAGGGGACTCAGAGCCTAGGAGGGAAACACCAGAAGGTCTGTCTTGGGAGATGTCCAGTTCCACAGGCACATCCAGACTTTCACCATCATCTTCAAAACTCTCCTCCTCAAACTCCGTTCATAAAAGTCTTCAGAGGTATAATCTGAACTGGGGAACTCACCAAACCGAACCTCTGCCAAAGGCGCCAGATCGGTTGGAACCGGACAAAGCGATTCAACAACCGAATCGCTTCTGGCTATTTCCTCAGCGGTCGGAACATGAACCTCTGATCCAAACCGTCGATTTCTCTTCTTTGCTTTTTTGTAGGAACCAATCCCTCAGGATCGGCTTTCCTCTTGCCCGAAGAGTATCGCCTCGCCAGGACTTCTGGTTCGGTCAGAACCGAACTGGGCTGGCCATCTGGGTCAGCGGACTTCTCTGCTTCCTTTTCCCTAAGTCTACCTAATCTTTTTCCAGAGTAGACTTAGGAAAGTTTTTACATATTTGGCAGTCTGTATCGAGGTGGTCAAACCCCAGACAATAAACACAGGTGGTGTGGGATCGGCCTTAGCAAAGACCTCCCACACTCACTGCAATGTTGAAACCCAGTGGGCTGTTTTTTTCTTGGGTTTCTCAGACATGGCCACCCTAACCAAAACTTACCTTTTTGGCAACCGCCAGGGCAAGACTCTTTATCGGTTTCTAAATCAGATACGGTATTGGAAAAACGCTGAGAAACTTTTTTTTAAACCGATAAGGACCGTAACCACACACTAAAGAAAGAACCCAAGAATTCATTATAAAGGATCGGTTCAGCCGAACCGATCAAAATACAAGTTTACAATTTCCACAGTAAACAGAGAAACTATCTATTTATTTATTTAGCTTTGTTGACCGGGTAAGTGCATTAGACAAATCCTGCCTATTTTCAGGCCACGCACCGGGAGGGGATACAGATGAATGCCAATTGACCTTGAACCAGATTAAGCTATTGGTGGTATTTTTAGCGAATGAGGGAAATTTGGCAGGACACCGGGAAATTCCTACTCTTTCGGATAAGTGCCATAGGATCTTTTAACATCCACCTGAACTACCACCAATCCAGGCAGATGGGACCTCGGTTTAACGTCCTCATCCGAAGACGGCACCTCAGTAGTGCAGCACCCTCTCATGCTGCACTACAGTGTCAGTACTGGATATTAACCCAAGTGCCAGATGTGGGAACTGAACCCACAGCCCTCTGATCTCCCAGCCTCAGAGGCGAGTGTGCTTCCTACTGAGCCACTGACACTGCATCTAAGTACTCACAGTACCGCAGACAGAGCCTGAACCGACAATGCGGAATAAATTCAGAATAAAACTGACAACTTTAACAGACTTTGAACAGAGCAGAAGGAGAAATCTCCGGAGCAACTGTTCAGTGAGGTGGAATCTGACATTTGGGTTTCAAAGTGCTGCAGACAGAGACCTCAACCAAGCTCGAGCTCAACATTCTATGCTTCTGCATAGAGTTAACTCTTTCCTCTCCAGGGCAGTTCAAGTGTTGGGACTAACTGCATTATGTCTGAATACAGCAAGACTTCATGTTGTTTGAAGGAAAATCTTTTCCATTTCATAGCATAAGTGGTCCTTGTGAAAGGCTGCATGAAGCAGAACTCTGGTTTTGTGGGGGGCAATGTTTATAGTTATACTGTATCAGAGCTACTAGTGATTTTTGGGGGGATGCACCTGATCATTTCCCTAGCTCCTATAAGGAGGTGGGCCCAAATTACACATTCTTGTTAGCACATTAACGCATTCATCTTAAGGTGGCTATTTTAAATAAGGTTAAACACAGAACATTTCGACTCACACTGTATACACACTCTGGGAGGGAATGGGTAAGGCATAAGGAACAACTCTGTATGGTGTTCCACTAGCTCTATATTCTCTATCATACTTCTTAATACCCAGTGATATTCTCTGTATGGGAATATTCTTTATGTATGTATGTAAGTAACATTTTCTGAAGTCATAATAAAAAATGTAATAAATGAGCAAATACCTCACACCCAGTTTATGAGCCAAATGTGCAGTGGGTTGAACAACAATCTCAAATAAAGAAGGGATCTTTTTCTGCCCTTGTTGCTGCTGCTGCTGCTGCTGCTGTTGCTGCTGCTGCTGCTGTGGTGGGGGCACTGGAGGGGGAGGACCAGCTGGAATATTTGGGGAGGTTGGAGCAGGTGGTGGTGGTGGCGGTGGCGGTGGTGGAGGTGGCGGCGGCGGAGGAGGAGGAGGATGGCGTGGTGGTGTCGGTAAAAGGCCAACTCCAGGTGGTGGTTTAGGTAAAGGATTGATTCCTTGTTTTTTCAGCTCTTCAACTTCTTTCTCATCTTCTGCACCTGCTTCAGCATCATCAGCTAGCATCTAAGTAAGACAGAGAATATGAATTATTCCTGAAGGCACATCACATTTCTATTTCCAAATCAGTATCTTTCTTTTTCTAATTTTTTTGTTTTTGCCACCTTCTGTGCCCCTAGGCACCTCAAACTTTGAGGCCTTTGCTTTGTGCCACTCCTCCACCTGCTGGACTCACTCACATTGATGTCTTCCACTATCAGATCCCCGGTGTGTCCTTCTGAGGCCTACCCCTCCTCCAGGGATTGGGAAGAGATGAAGTAAATGTTGCCAAAACCAAGACTGAGTACTGGGTGTGCAGCTGATAAAGGGTTGATGGTCTGGGCAAGTGCACAGGGAAGCCCTCACCAGGCATTTTCCCCTTATTCTCCCTGCCCAACCCCACCTTTCATGCAGAATGCTGATGTCAAGATCCTGGTGGTAGGACCCACTGGCTCATGGTCACACATGCCAGCACTGGTCCCACGCTTCTCCCAGGTGCCACTTTCCAAACAGTGCAAGTCTCAACCTCCCCTGGAAGGGGACTGTCCACACTGAAGCTTTCTTCCCCCCATATAAGTTGTTATCCTCCTGACAGGATGGGCAGATTACATCAGCCCTGTTCCTGTCTGCTGCAGCCATCTTCAGCCTCCTCTGTAGTCGGGGGCAGTATCATGGGTCACAACCCTCCACCAGCGGCAGTGCCATGAAAGGAGGGTCACCCTATCCACCCCGGACACACACATCCAGATGTGCCCCAGACCTGGAGCGCCACAGTGGGCTACAGGCCTGATGGACTTGATTTCATGAAGCTTGGCCTCCACTTTTCCCTTTTTTCTCTCCCCAACCACCACAAAGATGCAATAAGCACATTTTGAGGGCTCTGCCTCCATGAAGACGCCCCAGGCGCTCCGGATATAGGGCCTCCCACGTGAAGAGACTCGCATGCACCACCAGATGGATTCCTCCAGGTGGTGATCAGGCAGCAAGCCACAGGGACCCCCCTCCCCTCCCCACCGGATGAGAGTTTTCCTCCAGACACACAATCCTCCCTCCCCCGGCCGATGTCTGACAACTCGTGTCTGTTCCTAAACACGAGTCACGGGCATGGCAGGAAGAAAGGTGCTCACAGCACCTCAGCCCTCCATGCCACTCGGCCGGGCCACACAAACTCTTTTGCCGTTTGCACCGGCCTCCGCTCCTGATGTTCTGGGCACGAGGCACAAATCCCAGTCACCTGCATGCAACAGCAACCCCACCACTCAGCATCTCAGAGACAGTTTTCTGTTTTTGTTTATGTTTTTAAATGTACATTACTTTCATATACCTAAACAGAAACCAAACCTGGCCCTCAAAGCCGCAAAGCTGGCCTGGCGGATGCCCAAGGATGCAGCTGTGTAGACCTTGTGGTAAAGGAAATCCTGCTTCCTGGACTCTGTTTGGCAGCTTGTCTGACTATCCCTGCACCTCAGTCTTGTGGAAGAGCACATGTCATAAGCCCCTCAGGTAACAGATGTTCTAAGAATCTGGACAGACCACTTACAAGGACAGTGTACTTCTGATGACCTTCCTGGTAAAACTTTTGAAACAAATGGTAATGCTACTAATGGTGTGGAGAAGGCTGGCACGAGCCGGTGCAGCCAGACACTGAGTACTGAGCACTGCATGGACTGGGCAATTGGGAATGCTACTCCCAATGAGGAATCCCAATCGAGGATGTCCATAGGGCTGGTGCCAAAAGTGACACCGACAGTGGGGAAGGGTCGGCTGGTAATACCACTCAACTACATCCTTGGACAAACACACTCAAGGCCTGTTGATGCTAGGACACCTTCTCCAGCTTGTGACATGCCTGACATCCGTGTCAGATAACACCAGAGTAATCTCACTAGTTTAAGCAGGTAAAAGATCTCCTGGCTGTGTTACAAGTGTGAAACACATGGTGACGTATGAGGCACTCTTTGGATTTTGTTATCTGTAAGTTCTACTTCATTCAGCTTTCCTTGCTCAAACTGAGCAAGCAAGTCTGTCTAGAATAAAACTCACTACATCAGACCACTCAGGCTGTAGTCTTCCAATATATTCAACAGCAATCATGAGTTTGAGTCATACCACTGTGAGCATGAATGGGCATAAAAGCATTTGAAATATAAATTTTAATAAGAAATAAAAATTCTACCTTGTTATGATCGGTTTCCCAAAATGGGAATCTCTCCATTTAAGCCTAGATAAATGTCAATATTTTCTAAATAAACATATTATTCCTTAGTTAACAGCAGTCGGTTGTTCTGACATTCCCCCTCCCACTTACCTTGTCTAGTAACTCCTGAGTTTCTTCATTGAGAGGCTCATGAGAAAACATGCACTCATCTCCGTTAATGCAGTTTCCTGTTGTATGATACAGCTTACAAGGAAAGTCACGTTAGATATATTAAGGAGAACAGCACTAACAAGTGATACTGAAGATAAGTAGGTAGGTCTCTAACTAGAAATAGTGCAAACTAACTTATGCACCTGTATGTATTTTTTCCCAACCTAGCTGCATATGCAAAAGGTAAAAATGATTGCAACACATGAAGAAATAATGTGACCTACTGGGAATTGAACCCATGCCCCTGGAATACCATCCCGGTCCTCTAAACACTGAGCTACAGGCTCACATGATTGGCATGACTCTTCCCAGACATACTTCCTTTCCCTGGTATTGCAACTCCTGCAACTAGGAACCATCGAGATGACAATTAGATGTTTTTAGTGCAGTATTAGACACTGCTAAGCAATTCAGATCACAAATTGTAGTGAGAAAGAAAATAATGTGACCTACTTGGTTAAATCAGATAAAGAAGGCTAAAGGCCCATTTAATTGTCTCCTACAACAGTAGGTTTACTTTTTGAGAGCTGTAAATAACAATAACTTGTCCAATAATTTTTTTTAAACTTTTTAAGTTAGTTGCTTGAACTACATGTGATGGTAGGGAATTCCATGTATTAACTGTTCTAACAGTATAGAAATTTAATCTTTTCACCGTATTAGCTCCTACTGGGAACTGGAACCCAGGGTCCCATGATACTGTTCTGGTGCTCTAACCAGTGAGCTATATAGGCTCACATTGGTCGACCAGACTCTTCCCAGACACACTTCCTTTCTCTGGTACTGCAAACTGCAACTAGGAACAATTGAGATGACAATTAGATGTTATGGACAGTATAAGGACAGCAGTCTGGGGCCTGTTCAGTTCCTCAGTAAGTCACACTATTTCTTTCTCGCCACAATTTGTGATCTGAATTGCTTAGCAGTGGCTAATACTGAACCAAAAACATCTGTCATCTTGATTGTTCCTAGTTGCAAGACCTGCAATACCAGAGAAAAGGAACTGTGTCCGGGAAGAGTCAGACTCAACCATGTGAGCCTGTAACTCAGTGGTTAGAGCACCAGGATGGTATTCCGGAGGTATGTGTTCAATTCTCAGTAGGTTACACTCTTTCTTTCTCACTATAATTTGTGATCTAGATTGCTTAGCAGTAGCTAATACTGCACTAAAAACATGTAATTTTCACCCACATAGGATAGAAACACACACCACACTCAAAAGGAATCCAATCACCAGTACCTGGATGACTGACACTTTAACCACTTAAAATAATGGTGATCCTTATGGCCTGGTGGTGCTGAGGCGCTTGGCGCTTTACCTTGCAGCACGCCGGCAACCTGGGTTCGAACCAGCCCAGGCCATCGGAGGTTGGCAATGGGGAGCTGGATGAAGTTGCTGGCAAGCAACTCCCTCCGGGAGGTGTTGTGGGAACCCTCTGTTACTGGCTGCCTCCTGGTGGAGGCCGGGATAGCACAGGTGAGAAGGTGCCAGGCATTAGGCCAATGGGGTGGGTGGAAAGGGGTCAGTACGGGGCCATAAGGCACATGCGTGCTTCCACACACATGTGCTCCTACTCCTGGGGCCCCTGGGAGAAAATGGAGGAGAAAAGCACCGGTGGCAGGATGATGATCGACTACCTGCAGTCGCCTCTCCCAGGCAGGGTATAAGGTAAGCCTCGGTAATTCCGGGTGACGGGGCAGGGGGGTCGATCAGATGGGGGGCAGACGGCAGGCGTAAAAAATGTTAAATAATAAAAAAAAAAATAGTTAACGGTGATCCCCATTATCGCACTGATTCGGTGTGATCAAATGCAGTGATAACCAGGTATGACATCATACCTGGTTATTACAGCATTTGGAGCACTTGCACTTCACTTTCAGTATAAAAGCGCCACTCTAAGTCCCTGCATCAGCTATTATAAGAAGTAAAATGTAAGCAACTGTGTGCCTGTGAGGCTTGTTTTTTGTAACGCATCCTTCAAGTGTGATGAGCACACTGACCTCTCTAGCTTCAAACACACCTTAGTTGTGTAAAAACAACTTTGTAACACAGTTGCCTATGCATAATTCTCTATGTAATGCATTTGTTAAACTACAGAACACTATTTATGGTATGAACTGAACATGTTCCAAAGGCATTCACTAAAACTAACAAGAACAACATGGAAAAGCAAATTTTTCTGACCGCTTATTAAGGTTACATTTTACAAATAGTAGTCATGTCCTAGGTAACCAGATTGTTTGCATTTGTAAACAGCCTAGTCACCAAGTTTTAAAAACCTTTGGAGAACACCAGAATGTCCCAAATTAAACAATGACAACAGGATGAATTCTGTACTAAAGTGTCTTTACCATCTACAACGCACATTGATATCAACCGAAAATGCAAAATGGTCTCAATATTAAAGTAAATAATTAAACACTATTAACTGGGTTTTGCTTTTTCCCCCTAGAGAAACCCACTGCGTAATTTGTCATTATAAAGGAGTGTTTATAACAGCAAACACACACCGGGTTTCCCTCACTGTGCGCATACGCCAGCCGCAGCTTTCCTATTTCTGACTGCTGGCCGCCCTGCCTTGTTGCCCAAAACTGCACCGTCACTCGAACTTGGTGGTAAGCTTTTTAAAAAAAAAAAACACTGCTCGAAAACATTTTAAAGGAAGCAACTACCAGAAATATAAAAAAGTTAATTTTCAGCAGGTGACCTCGGATCGCACTAAACCCAACAGGACCATGGTCGTACAGAACGCTTTATTTTATATAACTGGTGAGGCGAAAAGCAAAACCCAGAAATCACAAAATAAAATATGAGTTTGTGAAAATCAATTTTACACACACCCATGGTGTTTGATGCTCAGATAAACCCTCGAGCTTCGGCTCTGGGGGTTAATGTGGTATCTAACACCTCGGATGAGTGTAAAATTCTTATATTTGCTGGTTAGTGGTTATTATAAAAAGGGTCTGAGAAATGGAGCTTTCTGATTGGCTGCAAACATTCTAACAGTCTTTTATTAACATACATGTAGGGCGTAACCATATGCTGAACAAGGTTAAACACTGTTTAAATTTTTTTTTTATTATAATAGCAATAAGGCACTCCCAGGGATTATGTTAATGGTCAGTTAATTTTCCCATACATGGCACTCGGCCACACCTCGCGGCCACAGTACACCCCTAGAAGGTGATTAACAGACCATTAACATAATCCTTGGTCATGCCTTATTGTTTAATAAACCACTACCAGCGTGTGCTCAACAGCTCCGTAAACCACATATGTGGTTTAAAGAGCTCTGTAAACCACGGGCACACAAAAACGAAAGCAGCACCATAGAAAGCTACTGGACAAGCTGTCCTCACACTGCATGTCCATTAGCTCTAGTTTTTTTTCACACAGTCGACATGAGGCCCAAGCTTCTGCACAGTACCTCACAAAGCATTTTTTAAACTTAAATCAGAACGAGTAAATATAACAAAAAAAACATGGATAAGTGTGTTTTAATGGGGATTTTGAGCACACCCTTGGTGTGTGATGCCCATATAAACCCCTCGGGCATCACACACGTGAGGGTGTGCATAAAATCCCCATAAACAACACTTACCCATGCATTATTCTATATGTTGCACACACCACCCCATATATTATTCTATACATACAGTGCATGCCACTCATAATGGACACGGCCATAACGGACAACAAATTGTAATAAACAAGTTACTGCTTCTCCAAACCAAAGAATATTACTATATTAAATCCAATACATTTTCTCTGGTTACAAAGGACACAAATATTGCTTATATTGGCCACAACAAAGCTTTAATGGGCCTTTCTAGTGTATTTTGGGGGAAGGGAGGCAGAACTGGTGGGAAGAGTTTGCAAGTGTAGAATTGAGACGTGGGAGCTACAGAAACTTTAAAAGTCTCAAAATAATTCTCAACAATATCTATGAACTTTCTTTAGTTAATTAAATGCACTAAAATATAAAGATTTTATATTTCAATGAAACACACACAGTAACATTTGCCTTTAAAGTACAAGTAAATAATGTTTTTTTTACCTTGCCACCAATGATCAGACCCACCTATATGTTTCCAGAATAAAGGGAGCTGCTTTGAAAGATAAAAGTACTTACCTTCAAGAAAGTGATTTAATCACCCGCATAGCAATTAAGTGTATTCAAAAATAGAAACAAATGTTTAAAAGTCCCGCTCCTTGCTGGTGCCAATCCACTCCCTAATACCACGGATGTCAAACAAAATGACGTCAACGGAGCAAGACCACTCTTCTGTAATGCTAAATCCCTGTGGAGCTGTTTTTAAAACTATAGCATTTTGCCCTAGGTGTTAAATCAAGTACATTTATTGATACCTAACATGTACATCAGACTCCAATGCACAAGTATCGCCAAGTTTTGTTAAATGTACTTGATTTAACACATAGGGTAAAACACCGTCATAACTTAGTTAGTATGACAAAAAGAGCAGTCTCGCTTCAATTACATCATTACGCTTAACATCTGCACCATTTTGTCAACAGATCAACACAGGCAAGGAGTGGGGCTTTTAAGAGCAGCTCTTGCATTATCTAATAGCCGCCCCCCCAACATATACGATAAGTTATCAAGAGTGAAAAAGGAAACCAGCACTCCAAACTCCAAAAAATTCAGTGAAAGTATTTGTTTAATAATTAAACTGATTAAAAGAGCAATACTTACAAAAATAATAAAATGAAATAAGCACACAGTGTAATATTAAGTTGCTCTCACACTCCTAGCATGCCTCTGCACTTTGGGGTTATGCCACCCCTTCTTTAGGGGCCGTGACCATCCACATAACAACGGTGTTTAAATATAGTGAAATACAGGCGTACAATATTAATTCACATATAATTAATTTTAACCCAATAAGAGCATTCAAGACCCAATTGTTCAAAAGCTATACAGGTTATGATGTCCCAGCTCTCATTAGTACTGTCGCATGGAAACCCAAATTAAAAGGAAATTTCCTAATGGCCTCCTCACAGCACTGCTGGGGCATCATAAACCTGCAGATTGAACAATGTGCAAAAGTGAATTGTGCAATAAAATTAAAGTAAAAAAAAAACACTTATTAAATGTACTATGGCACCATACTTTACTTGAGACTCATGTTTATAATTTTCAAGTTCCATATAAAATATTTTATACAATATTTGATGTTTACATTTCACATCAAAACAGTTAATTGCATTTCTCAAACTCAATATCTGATTTTTATCAGTCACATACGACCACTGCTATTTCAAGGTAATGAATGAGAAAAGCACTTCTCAAAAAAAAAAATAGGGAAAACACAGATCAACACCAGGTCACTTTTTAACTATGAATATGTGACTGACAACCTATTTAGTCATTGAAGCCATGAGGCTTCAAAGTTTTTAATTTGAAAAGTCACATAGATTTTTCTTGTCAAGCACAAGAAATCTGTCACCCTCTTTTTTTTTTTTAACTTTCTTTATTAATTTGATAATCAAAATACATACAGAATACATTCATCCTTCCAACATGATGTGGTTACAAAGGCAATTTCATAGGCAAGTTCTTATATCCAAGTGCTTGATCAAGGATGTCAATGGATGCGGTGGATACCTCATAGTTCATCTGATTGCCTACCAATATGGGTCACCATATCTGTGTATAATTTCTTATATCCATTTTTATTCTTATGATCAAAGAACCTGTAATGAACAGGAGTCTTCATTCCCTGCCTCCATCAAGGTGTCAGTAAGGGCTAACATTACTCAGTGAAGGACTACTCCAATATAGAAAGAACTCCATTTGTTAAGGGATAAAGTCAGGCCTTTCCCTGCCATGTATAGGACCCAACGCCTCCACAGGATTTCAAACTGAGGTAATTTTTTATTCAAGGAGGCTGTCATTGCCTCCATCCTGTATATATTTATCATAATTTCCTGCCACTTGTTTAAGGTGATAGGGATATCAGACTTCCAGTTCTTGGTTATAACCTTCTGGGCGGCAAAAAATGTTATTTTCAGAAACCTAATTGTAAGTGGATCTTTAAGCTCCTTTGGGGTTTCTAAGAACAAACAGCATGTGGGGGATATTATTATGTCTGGTGCAATTATTATTCTCAGGGCTTGTTGCAAGTCCAGCAGGAAGGTGGACAGCGCTGGGCAACTCCACAACATGTGTAAATATGATGCCTGCGTCTGTCCACATTTCCTCCAACATTCTGCCTGGTTGTCCGTCAAAAGCTGCCCCATATTCTTTGGCGAGCTTAAAATACTCTAGAAAAGATTTTCCAGGAAAATTGCCAGCTAATAGCTGATAAGCCCCAATGTATTTTAGATTGAGCCCTTGTCCAGACTTCCTCCGAGATTTGACTACCCAAGTCCTTTTCCCAGGCCCTCTTTATGGAGTCTATGGTGTCCCCTTTCCATGCCGATAAGCTCTCTGTAGAGGTTGGAGATAATGTGTCCTGATGGGTGTCCTTTCTATCGCTTTTTTAAGGGTGAAGGCAATCTGGGGGGGGTGATACAGTCCCCCAGCCAAACTCCGTCACAAGCTTCTTTATCAAGTTCCTAACTTGAAAGTATCTGAATCTATCTTGCCAGAGGATATCATATCTGTTAACTAGAGCCTCAAAGGGAGCAATCCCTTCCTCTCCTATGAAGTGCCAGATTAAATGCAGGCCCCTTGCCTCCCATCTCCTACACCCGTTGTCCCAGGCCCCTGGAGAAAAGGTGTCCAGATATGGAATAGATGACAGTAGGTATTTCCACTTTTTGGCCTTTTTGTCATTTAAAATGCTATACCACATCTCAAGTGTGAGTGCTGTGAAGGGATTCTCCTGCTGAGCTAAATGAGGCTTCTTCCCTTGTCTGAGGAGCAGGTTGTTTAAATTGGAGAGAGCTCCTTCCGCAAGCTCTATATTTTTCCATTTTGAAATGTACAAATTATCCAACCAATACATGACCATCCTCAGCTGTGCTGCATGATAGTATAGCTTAAAATTAGGTAATGAGAGGCCCCCAGCCTTTTTCGGGATTTGGAGAACTGAGAGACGGATCCTGGGTTTATGTGGGCCCCATAGAAACGAGTGACCACCCTGTTTAGTAAATTAAAATATGAGTCCAGTACTCTAATAGGGATTGTTTGTACCAGGTATAAGAGTTTGGGGAGAATTATCATTTTTATGGCCTCCACTCTCTGGGTCAAGGGAATGGGGATAGATAACCAGTGCTCCAATTCCAACCGGATATTTACTAAGATTGAGAGAAGTTAAGTGAGAATAAATTGTCTATGTGAAATCCTAGCTGTACTCCCAGCTACTTGATATGGGTAAGGTCCCACTTAAAGGAAACCTCTGTTTAGTTTGCTCTGATGGCTCATAATGCATTTTAAGACCTCTGTCTTAGATATATTTAACTTGTATCCGGCTAAGAAACTGAATTCTGTTAAGGCATCCCACAACTTTTCTAATGATTGTTCCGGATCCCGAAGGTAGACCAAGAGGTCATCCGCATAAAGGGCAAGTTTATGCGTTTCCCCTCCCAATTCCCACCCCCGAATCCCCTCATCCTGTCTCAACGCTTGGGCTAGCGGTTCAAGATACAGGGTGAAAAGAAGGGGGGGAGGGGGCAGCCCTGTCTGGTGCCGAGCTGCAAAGGTATTGGGTTGGAGACCCTGTCGTTTATTTTTACATACGCCCTTGGCCTAGTGTAGATCTTAGTTATGATCCTTACAAAGGCTTCTGAGAATCCAAACTTATCAAGAATTAGCTTCAAAAATTTCCATGCCACCCGGTCAAAGGCTTTCTCCGCATCCAGACTCAAAATCATACAGGAGGCCCTTGACCGAGCGGCATGGTACATCACATGCAGCGTTCTTTTAATATTGTCTTGCGTTTGCCTACCTGGGATAAACCCTGTTTGATCATAGTTAATTAACTTGGGTAGGATCCTCTAGTCGCTTCACTAGTATTGAGGCATAAAGTTTGTAATCAGTATTCAATACAGATATAGGGCGGTAAGACCCACACTGAGTGGTATCTTTTCCAGGCTTGGGGATACTCAAATGACTGCATAATTCCAAGTGCCTGGCAGGTCTTCCCCAATTGTTCCAGTCTATAGGCCCTCATTAGCAGGTTATTTATCTCTTTCTAAAGAATTAAAAAATTCGGTGTATCCATCCGGCCAGGTGATTTCTTAGTTTTTAGTCTCTTAATTGTGGCCTCTAGTTCTGTTGGAGATATGGAGGAGTCCAGGGAATCTCTAAGTTCCGGGCAACTCTCAGCTTTAATTTCTTTAAATAAGTTTTAACTGCTCAGTTCCTGGGGAGTGATCTGACCTATAGAGGTTTGTATAAAAATTCCTAAAGCCTGAAATAATTTTTTCTGAGGACTTTACTAAGCTTCCCGTTTTGGGGTCCCTAATTTGTGTAATCGTGTTCTCTGCAGTTTGCAGTCTGAGTCTAGGTGCCAGAAGGCAAGAAGCCCTAGGACCAGACTCGTAATACCTCTGTCTTAGGCGTTGCAACGCCTGTTCTGTTCTAATATCAATAATTCTCTGTATCTGTTGCCTAACCTTCAAAATTTCTGGTTGTATCGAGGTCTTTCCTGCTGCAGCCTGATCCAACAGGTTCTGTAGCTGCCCCTGAAGCTGTTCCATTTGTTTGTTTTGTTGTCGTTTAAAGTGTGCAGCAAATTTAATACAATCCCCCCTGAACACCGTCTTAATAGTGTCCCACAGTACAGTATCGGGAATCTCCGTGGACTCATTGTCCATCTGGATTTGTGATAGTCTATTCTTAGCCATATCCGTAAATTCTTTCAAGTTTAAAAAATAATTATTAAATCTCCAAAGGGACTGACCTCTTTTGGCCTTCCAACTCAGGACCATGGACACCTAGGCATGGTCTGAGAGAACTGATGGGATATGTCTACATTCCAGGACCTGGTCTTGATGTTCTCCTGAAACTAAAATGTAGTCGATCCTAGCATATGAACCGTGTGGATATGAATAGTGGGTATACTCCCTTTTATTTGCATTCTGGTGTCTCCAGGCATCTATCCAGAATGCCCCTTAAATGCCTCCCAATTAGTCTGCCCACGGTCTGCCTAAAGGCTTGCTTTCTAGAAGTGTCTTTTGATCCCAAATCTGGTTCAAATCTCCACCTACCACTAACATTCCAACATGATATTCTGAAATTTTATGAGCAGGCCAATAATCTCTTAGTAGAGCCCGGGGCATATAGGAGGCCAGTGATAGGTGCGCCGTGCAAGATGCCCACAAGGATAGCCAGCCAGCCCTCCGGTCTGAGTAACTATTAGTTTTCTGAAATTGTATCCCTTTAGCAACCAGCACTGCCGCCCCACTTCTCTTCCCCCTTCCAAAGGAAGCTGCAACAATCTTATCATAACCAAACTTTCCCAACTTCTGATGTTCGGATCTATTAAGGTGCTTTTTGTAGTAAAATAAAGGAGGGGCTTTCTTTTAAGGTCATATAATTTTGTGTCTTTTACAGGATTATTTAGCCTGTTGACATTGTGCGAGTTGATTTTGATATTTTTACTATCCCCCATTTATATGTAAAGGTATACTGCCCTTCAAATATGGGGGGAATAATCCCCTCAATTCCAACGGATTCTTCAACATCCTCCGCACCATTCCACCCCTTCTTACCTCCATCGTATCTCTCGATTGCTCTGTCAGATGCAACAAGCCCTGGATCCCTTCTTGATAAATATAAACAGTTTGCCTATGTAACTGTCTGCATAGTATTGAAATATGTAATCTAACATCCACATAAACATAACACATAAACTCATGCAACCTAGGAGGTACCCCTCACTGGGCAACTTGCACCTCCTGAAAAACTCTATTTACAACATGACTCCCAAGGTAGGGGAGCAGAGTGTTCTGTTCCCTGAGAGATCGAGTAAACCACACTTGATTGGGGAGGAAAGGAGCCTTAAATGCGGCCCGTTCCTCCTGGACCCTAAAGTAATTGGATCCTTGCCAGGTGTTATGGCAACCATCATCAGCAGCACTCCTGTTAAGAAAGATGATGTGGATTGCTTCACCCTGCTATACCACCTTAGTATAGCCTCCAGCTTACCCATCCACTCTTTACTCCTCCCTTGATCCATAATCAATCTTAACAGATATAATATGAGATCCCCACTATCTGGAGAGTTTGTCAGCTTGTTATATGGCTCGAGGCCCCTAATTATCCTCTAAAGCATCTCCTAATTCCCATGAGGGATATCAGAGAGCTGTCTCATGTGACACTGGGTATGAGCATGATCATGTCTTTTAGTTGACTCCACTAGTGAATCTTTAAACTATGTCCGTTTCCACTGTTTCCCTTTCCCCCCCTTCCCGTTGGAGGAGAGAGAAAAAAAAAAAGGGGGGCCGCACCCCATCTACAAAGGCGGTCAGCTGCAGACACCAGGGTCTCTATTCAATTTCCTTCACGCCGCCTCATCAACAGGAGGACATTCAGCCAGGATCCACCTGTTATTCCTTGGTTTGAGGCCTGTAATTTGTAAATTAATATCCCATACCTCTTGCTATGATGCCATCTCACCAGCAGGGTCCCAGGGATCTTCAGCCCCATCAAAACATAACGTCATAGTCATGGTAGAAGTTTGGAGGAGTGTGACCCCTCCTGTTCGCTGTCAGAGTGTTGATCTTCCAACTTAGGTAACAGTCTCCTTCCATCCGTGTGGACTCCTAATGCACCATAATGCAGCGAAGACAACCCCCGACCCTCCCCTCGCCTTTTCATGACAGACTCTCCTGATGTCTTGGACCCAAACCCTATGTTCCTCCATGTGGATGCCAACCCACGCCCTCAGTTAACTGTGAGCTATGTCTCGAGCCTCCTTGCAATGGCCCGTCACATCAAGAGCATGCATCCTCATATCTTTGAGTTACGCTTTAATCGGAGGCGGCGTCAGAGGTACCCTCATTTCCCACCCAAGGAGCATTGCTCGGATGTTAAAATATATCCTCGATTTGGTTTTAAATACTCAAGTCTGCCAGCTGCTGAGTAGTCCCCCCCAAGCTTCCTCCCCAGTGTATCGCCTTAATCTTTGGGCTTCTAACACTACCTACCATGGCAGTTCGAATATAATAAGTTGCTTCCCACTTCGCTAAGCAGGCCTAAATTTACTACTCACCAGCTCTGTCGTCTGCCTCGCTCACATGGGCCCAGCGTCACAAGTTACCAAGTGAAGGACTGTCATAAGCGCATTGCACGGGCTACCCCCGACGTCTCCCACATGGTGCTAGCCACCGACCCGTATCCTCACCCCAAAGGATAGGCAGTCTAGCCCACTATACTACCACTCTGTCCCAGAATAATTTCCCTGACAATCCGCCCCCGTTTGTCCCCACCTTCCTTATCAACTCCCCTACAGTTGGAGGGGATCAGTATGAACGCCGTCTTTTCAGCCTTCCATCTCCCCTCAAAGGAAGCCCTCTGGAGATCCCCCTCCCGCCCCCCTGAGACAATTCCATGTTAATAATTTCTCTGATTCAAATTACAGTATTTTAGAATATTGTCCAAAGTGACTGAAAGAGTCAGCAATTCAGGCAGATGCTAGTGCAGCAGAATGTCTCTGCGGTGAAGGAGAGAGAGAGACCAGAAGGGAGGCCCACAGAATATGACAGGAAAGACCTTACCGAGAGGAGTACTCCTTCAAGTATTTGGGTTATTGTTCTGTTGAAGGTCCTCAGGATTTTGAGCGTGCGTTAGATGGAATAAAATTTTTTTGAGGTCCTTAAGGGTGGTGTCTGCTACTTTCCTTCTCGTGGTTTCCATTTTGAGAGTTGCTCACGCCAAGGGTTCTGCAGCACATGTGGCAGATCTCTGCATCTGGGGGCCAGCACAACTTCTACTGTGTGATAAACTTCGGTTCCTGATTCCCAGCCCACTCGGAGTCGGGAGGGGTAGGGCGTCTGGAATTTAACCTTGATTTTTTTCAGTTTCCTTAGTAGCGGTGCATATGCCTGCCGTTGAATTAACTGGGGATAGTCCTGGTTGAATAAGAGTTGGGCCCCGTTATATTCCACTTGGCCTTGCTTCCGTGCTGCCCTTAGGAGTTTTTCTTTGTCCCAGTGGCTCAGAAATTTCACAATTATCGGCGTGGCCTAACTGTGGATGAAGTTGGTTTGGGAACTAGCTCGACGTACTTCTTTCTCGACCTTAGAAAGAGGAGTTATGGTAAGTCCAAGACATGGCGTAATAAATCCTCAATAAATTAGCTCATTCCCCGACCAGCAGATTCTGGGAGGCCATAAATCCTGATGTGTCTCTCCGAGCAGCATACTCTAAAATTGAGGCACTTGACTGAAATGCTTTCGTTTGTTGTATTAAATATTCGATTGCCCTGGAAATCTGCCGTAAGTCATCCTCAGCTGTCGATACCCTATCTTCCGCTCTGGCGACCCTGGTTTCCAATTTATTTAAGTCCGTGTGTAATTTATTGAACTCGAGTTTTGTTTCAGACCTATATTGTTTTATCTCTGCTAGAAGTGTTTCAAACCTCATTCTAGAGAGGCTATCCATTTTAGTTTCAGTATCGGCTCCCCGCTGCGTTCAGAGATTCCTTCGCCGCGTCAACTTGCAGGGGTTCAACCTGGGTGATCCCGCCTTTTGTATTTTAGATCGATCTCCTCCTGAGTGTATTTCCATGGTTTATTTTATGCATATTCGTCGATATTGATTCAGTTTCAGCTGTGTGGAAATTATTTTATGGATCTCAAGATAGGGAGCTCTCTGATTAGGCTTCCATGTCGCCGATGACGTCACCGGAAGTCCCTCTGTCACCCCTCTTAATCTATGAGGAACATGATCTAGTCCTGCATAGCATACATGGTGATTGGCAAATTTATCAATTTCTGTGTGATGTTTACATATTGGATGTGCCAGGTCCTTTCTCTGAATAGCCCTATAGTGCTCCTGTATTCTCTCCTTTAAGGTTCTAGTGGTTTGTCCAATATATGTTTTCCCACCGAAGCACCACAGGGCATAAACTACAAATGTTGTAGTGCATGTGATAAGACTGTTAACTGTTATCTCTCTGATTCCGAGGCTGCCTGGATTAGTAAAAGTGGTGCATTGTATGGCTGACTTGCAGGTTGCGCACCTTTGCATTGGAAAAAGCCAGTCGACACCACCCAGCCAGCTATTTGTAGGTGCTGATTCCTTGTATTCACTACGGACTAACAAGTCCCCCAAATTATTGCCCTTCTTAAAAGCAACTAATGGACCCAATTCCTGTACTCTTTTAAGGTCTCCATCAGAACTCAAAATATTCCAATGTTTCTTGACCATTGATTTAAGGTCCATAGAACCAGGTCCATAGGTAGTAGTAAAAATAGTTCTTTCATCCTGCTTCATTTTAGGTCTATACTGTAGCAGGTTAGATCTATGGACTTTATTGACTTTGTCTAGAGTTTTTTGTAAAACACTTTCTATATATCCCCTACATTTTAACCTTGAAAACAGTTCATCCTTCGCTTCAAGGCAGTCCTCCAGCTCTGAGCAATTCTGTTTTAAACGGATAAGTTGTCCATAGGGTAGTGAATCTATTATATGTCTCGGATGGGCACTGCGTCCATGATGGACACTGTTTCCTGCTGTTTCTTTGCAATATACCCCACTTTGTATAATAGTATCTACCCGGCCAAAGAGAATCAAATCCAAGAAATTAATAGTCCATTCATCAAACTGTACTGTGAACTTCAGACCCATATGATTACAATTTAGATACTCTACAAATGCATGTAACCGTTGTTCAGAGCCATCCCAAATGATCAAAATATCAGTAATAAAGCGCTTAAATTTTACTATGTTCCCATGGTATGGGTTAGCGATGGAGTCCTGGATCGCACCCCCTCCCACTAACCCATGAACAAGTTAGTGTAGGAGGGAGGACTGAGGACCCATCGCTGTACCACAAAACCTGCTGGTAAAAAACTCTACAGAGAAAATGATTAGTATTTAGAACAAACTCCAGGGCTAAGATTATAAACTCTAAAGGATAATTTAAATCTGATTTTCTAGCATAGTTTTAACAGCTGTAATTCCCATGGTATGTTCAATGCTAGTGTAGAGGGCTGTAACATCAATAGTGACCCAATAATATGATTCTTGCAAAGTGATATTTTGAACCTCCTCAAAATAGCAGTAGTGTCCCTCAATATGAATCCAAATGCACCACTTCCTGCTGTAAATAGCTATCCACATAAAGTGCCAATGGATTTGTTAAAGAACCACATCCAGAGGCGACAGGGCACCCAGTGGGGGGACACTGTCCTTATGAATCTTTGGAATGTGATAAAACAGTGGTATAATCTGATTATTAATTCAAAAATCAAAATCATTTCCTGTGATCAATCCTTTTCCGAAAAATGTGTCAGAAGAGTTCTAATTTTCTTAAACAATTTACAGGAATTTGTTTATATTAGCTTATATATAGTCACATCTGATAACTGTGCTTCTCATACATAAAATTCCCTATCCATCACAACAATGTTTCCCTTGTCTGAAGGTTTTATAATAATATTTTGCATATTCTGGACTTCTGTTAATGATACTCTTTCCCCATCGGACTAACTGTCCCACTGGTGGCTCTCTCTAACTTTCTTTAGGCAAGCTGCAGTCTCTTGTAATACTACTAGGGTCCCTGTTAGTCAAGCGGTTGCTTTATTAAAATCTCAACTGTAAATGGTACAAAAATGTATAGAAATATCACCTCATACAACTCAATGAAGTGTGGACACGTAGCTTATTTTCTGACATCACAAACCTGGGCTGTGTGTGGGGTGTGGCTGGAGCTTAGGAAGTGGTCTGCTTTTTATTGTCGCGGGCAAATTACAAAGATATAATCTTTAGAAGGAATAAAGGACATTATATAGAGGAATCAACTCTAGGCCAGATAAAGAACAGATACATAAGAACTTACCGTAACAGTGGATTTTAGAGAGCTCCTGCAGTAGGTAATCACCTTGAGGACTGCACCCCTGGTGTCAGGATCACACAAGAAAGTTAGCTAGCAGTGTCTGACAGGGGACCACCCAACGATGTCACGGACCGATGTCAATGCAACACTATATAGTGGGCGTCCCCACGCCGCTTTTCCAGTTCTCCTGCCGGACACTTCCGAAGGAGCGGCAGGAGAACAGAAAAGGAGGTTCCTGGAGCCAAAATGAACTCAAAGAAAGAGCAGCAAAGAAACTTGGGGAAGGAGGGAGGAAAGAAGGTTACCTACTGCAAGAGCCTCTCTCCAAGAGCTACTGTTACGGTAAGTTCTTACTAACTGTACCATCTTACTTTGAGAGGGCTCTTGCAGTAGGTGATCACCTTGAGGACTGAGTCCCAAGCAGTGTGAATCAGAAGGAACCGAAACACAGGAGGCAGGAAATGTCTGCAGAAAAGCAGAGAGATTAGGACAGGAAGCCTTGGAGGACAGCTAAACCAAAGCCAGCCCTGTGCCTAGAGGTAATGTCCAGAATGTAATGCTTGGTGAAAGTGTGGACTGAGCTCCAAGTGGCCGCAGAACAAATGTCAGCGGCTGACACATTCCTGAAGCAAGCAGTAGTAGAAGCAGCCACGCTCCTGGTAGAATGCCCCTTAACCTCCCCTGAGAGGGTTTTACCATACTTCTGGTAACAGAAAACAATACAGTTTGTCAGCCATTTGGAAAGGTACTGTTTGGAAACCGCTGCATCCTCTCTCTTGGGTGCAAAAGAAACAAAAACTTGGTCCGTTTTCCGGACAGACTTGGTTCTATTGGTATAACGCAAGATTCTGTGAACATCTAAGGTATGCAGAATCACCTCCTCCTGACTGGAATGCTCAGGGTAATGCACTGGAAGTTGAACTGACTGGTTCAACGTGAACTCAGAAACCACATTCAGTAAGAACGGAAGACTGGTACGAAGAGCCACCTGGTCTCTGTAAAAAATTAAATAAGGCACCTTACACATCAGGGCCTGTTGCTCGAAAATCCTTCAAGCAGAAGTGACTGCAACTAAAAAGAGCGCTTTGCATAATAAATAGCGCATATATAGAAATTACGTACCTACCGTAATTATGATCTTTCTGTGTATCTTCACCATTTATCACAGATTGGTACTGGCCGGGGTCTTGATCTCCGGCCAGTACCCATCTGTGATGAATGATGAAGACTGAGACAGATAAGATCAGAACTACCAGCCGGTTCAAAAGGAGGCAAGGTCAGTTTTTCCAAAATAAAACTGAGATCCCAAGGTGGCGCGGAACTGAGCACCGGGGGATTTTAAGGTGGAGGATCCTATTCAGAAGGGTTTTGGAAACTTCCAGCTGAGCCACAGCTCTGCCCTCCACTAAGGTGTGGTAGGCAGAAATAGCAGACAGGTGAACCTTCAGCGAAGAGCAACTCAGGCCCAGGTCAGAGAGGTGTAGCAGATACTATATGACCTGAGGAACTGGGCACAAAAAACGGTCCCAACCCTCAAGGTGGCCCAAATGGAGAAACGCTTCCATTTCATGGCATATGCCGCCCTCGAAGAAGGCTTTCTGGCCTCTACAAGGACCTGAGCCACTCTGGGGGAAACTCCACAGCATGAGGTGCTACACGTGAAGGTGAAGGGACTTCAGCCCTGGATGGACCAGCGTGCCCCTCTCCAGAGTCAGGAGATCATTGCAGAGAGGCAGGGGAACTGGAGGTTCCACTCCAAGCTGCTGCAGAAGTGGGAACCATATCTGGCAAGGCCAAAACAGGACAACCAGAACCATGTGAGCCCCCTCCACCTGAAGCCTGAGCAGCACCCTCTGCAGAACTGGAAAAGGAGGGAAGGCATACAAAAAATGGAAATTATGTACCTACCGTAATTCTTGATCTTCTTGGACGACTCTCCACCACTCATTCACACTAATGGGATCTGCGCCAGAGACACTAGGACCCAGCAGGAGCAAACTTTTTTGCTAGAGGCTTGGCGCCAGAGATGGAGCCGTGAGGAGCGGCCCCGCGAGCCCCAGCTCGTGCGGTAATGACTATCTCGGTGCCAACCCTCCAACCACCTCAGGACCTTTTTTTCTGAGGAGGTGCAGCGTAACTAACCTAGAAGGATAGCCTAACCAAAAAACGGACATAAGATAGTCAGGACGACCCATATAAGAAGGGTCAACAAGGAAGTCCTCACAGCCTAAAGATTGAGGGAGTGAAGACCAACAACAGAGGTGAGCTCAGGAGATGGTGGGTGGGCGTGTGAATGAGTGGTGGAGATTCGTCCAAGAAGATCAAGAATTACGGTAGGTACGTAATTTCCATATTTTCCTGGACATAAAGTCTCCACCGTTCATTCAAACTAATGGGAGAGTACCGAGCTAATAATCCCCCGAGAGGGCGGCAGGAGAGACCAAGAGCTCACAGTTTTAGGACAGGAGTCCATTAAGGATGGTTCTGCCAAAAGAAAGATGTTGTCTGGCATGGACATCCAGGGCACAGTGTTTGATAAAAGTATGCACTGAGCTCCAGGTGGCCACACTGCGGATTTCCGCTAGGGATGCCGAGACCGCTCTAGCAGAGTGAGCGTACACTCTGCCCTCCAGCTTAATCTGCGCCATGGAATAACACTGGCGAATGCATGCCACCAGCCATGCAGACATGCATCTGATAGGGACAGGTTGACCCGGGTCTCGCTGAAGGAAACGCAAACAGTTGTTGAGCTTTTGAAAGTCTTTTGTTCTGTCTAAATAGAAATGCAAAGCTCTTCTGACATCCAAGGAATAAGGAGAATGTTCTCCTTCATTTTGGAAGTTCGCAAAGGAAGATGGAAGCACCAGAGATTGGTTTAGATGGAATTCTGAAACAACCTTAGGGAGAAACTTAGGATGGGTCCTAAGACCTACTTTGTCTTTATGAAACACAGTATACGGAGGGTCTGTTACCAAGGCATGCATCTCAGAGACCCTGCGGGCTGAGGTAATGGCCTCTAGGAAGGCAATCTTCCAAGTGAGAAATTTTAACTCACAAGTAGCTAGAGGCTTGAAAGGTTTTCGAGTGAGCATGTCAAGCACCAGATTAATGTCCCCAGACTGTAACTGGACGTCTTATAGGAGGTCTGGTATGCAGAATTCCCTTAAGAAACCTCTTAACCACAGGTAACTGAGCCAGTGACAAGGAAAGTACTGGCTCATGATAAGCTGAAATGGTACAAAGGTGAACCTTAACTGTACAGTATTGCAGACCTGAATTTGAGAGGTCTAAAAGGTACTCTAGAACTTTATCTGGTGGGTAGGAAAAAGGATTCAAAGAGGATTTTGCATACCAGAGTGAGAAACGCTTCCATTTGGCTGTGTAAGTTTTCCTAGTGGCTGGCTTGCACGCAGCCAGAAGAATATCTGAAACCCTACGAGAGTCACTGAACCTGTTCACTTCCATCTCTTCAGGAGCCAAGCGTGAAGGTGAAGCGACCTCAGACTGGGATGGACCACAGGCCCTTGAGTCAGAAGGTTCGTCTGAAGGGGAAGCGGTTTCGGAGGAGTTTCCGACATACTGCTGAGTAATGGAAACCATATCTGTCGAGGCCAGAAGGGAGCAATGAGGATCATTTTGTCCCCCGGGACTCAAATTTGAGAAGTACTCTTTGAATTAGAGGAAGAGGCGGAAAGGCATATAGAAAGAGTTTTGTCCACCGCAGACTGAACGCATCCTGACAGAAAATGCCAGGCCCTGGATTTCTGAAGCAGAAGAGAGGCAGTTTTGTGTTGAGTGGGGATGCAAAATAAGGTCCAGGTCTGGAGTTCTCCACTCTGTGAATAGTGAGCGAGCTATGGCCGAGTCGAGAGACCATTCATGGGGATCTGTCTCTGTTCTGCTGAGATGGTCTGCCACTTTGTTCTGCACCCCCGGCAGGTAGACCGCATGAATTACAGTCTCGTACTCTAAGCACCATTCCCACACCCTCATCGCTTCCCTGCATAAGGGGTAAGAGTGAGCACCGCCCTGCTTGTTGATGTAATACATCACTGCTTTGTTGTCCATTTGAAGGAGAATGTTCTTGTGCAGAGAATGTCCTTCAAAGTCCGACTGCATAAAAGACAGATCTCATTTCTAAGACATTTATGTGAAGCTGGGACTCGTCCTGAGTCCATGTACTTTGAGTGTGGAGAGTCTGACAGTGAGCTCCTCACCCCATCAGGGACGCATCCGTGGTAATGGATATCTGATGATCCAGAGGAGCAAAGGGGTATCCTTACAGAAGATTGTTCTCTTGCGACCACCAGGTGAGTGATCTCTTCAGAGGTTCTGTCATCTTGATGAGAAAGGACTGAGGGTGGGTGGTCAGGGACCACTGAGTACTGAGCATCCACTGAGAGGTTCTCATGTAGAGGCGTGCTAGGGGTACAGTGAACACCAAGGATGCCATGAGACCTAGCATCCGTTGCATCGAAAGAGCTGTCACCAAGCTGCTTTCTCCCATGTATCGGCCCATCTGAAGGATATCGCTCTTCCTGTCCTCTGGAAGAAATGCTTTCGTATAGATGGTGTCCAGGAGAGTTCCTATGAAAATGAGCCTCTGGGAGGGCTGCAGCTGTGATTTTTTGAGGTTTAGCAGGACTCCCATGGATGTAAGAAAGTGTGAAGCCGTAGCTACGGTGTCTAGGGGTCCCCACCTGGAAGGACTTGCTAGAAGCCAATCGTCCAGATATGGGAACACTTGTATTCCGATTTTTCTGAGATGCGCTGCGAGAACTGCACACTTTGCAAAAACATGTGGCGCCGAGAACAGCCCAAAGGGCAGGACTGCGAACTGATAATGCTGTCCCAAAGCCACGAACCTTATGTATTTGTGATGCTTTGGGTGTATAGGAACGTGCTGGTAAGCATCCTGCATATCCAGGGAGCTAACCAGTCATGTTGATGAAGCAAAGGTAACAAGGTTTCTAGTTCTATTATTTTGAATTTTTCTTTGGGAAGGAATTTGTTTAATTTTCTGAGGTCCAAAATGGGGTGCATGCCTCCGGTTTTCTTTGGAACCAGAAAGTAATGGGAGTAGAACACTGTGTTCCGTTGATCCAGCGGAACTACTTCCACTGCCCTGTTTTTCAGAAGGCCTTGTATCTCGGAGGCGAGAAGTTCTGACTGAAGAACTGACAGCCTGGGCTGTCTTCTGGGGGGACGATCCAGAGGGGTCTCCATAAGATTGAGGGAATACCCCTCGCGGATTACCCGGAGGACCCATCTGTCTGAGGTTATGGACTTCCACTGATTGCAGAAGTGAATCAGATGACCTCCCACCGCTGAGGAAGAGTCCCACTCGGACAGCTGAGGTGGGACTTGGGCCAACAACTCAGAAGACGGCACTAGGTGCTTTGGGTCCTTGCGTCTTCTGCTGCATTTTCTTTTGAGGCTGGGAGGTTTGGTTTTTATTAAAACTTCCCCTGCCTTTGCCTCGAAAGGACTGACGGTTAAGAAACTAGCATTCATCTCCTCAAGAGGGGATGGGAGGAGGTCGTGCCAATTTAATGGCTGACCTAGTCTTTTGTGTGGCCTCTAGAGCCTGTTCTACTTGAGGGACAAAGAGATACACACCATCGAAAGACAACGCCATTACCTGCTGCTGGGCATCATTTGTGAAACCTGAAGTGCCAGCCAGGAATGACGGCGAGTACAAATGCCTGCCGCCGCCGCTCGGGAGGCAGTATCAAAGGCGTCCATAGCTGCTTTAACCTGCTGGTTGTTGGACTCGATACCCCTGGTTATGGTTTGAAGAAGCTCTGAATTAAGTGTCCGATTCCGGTACAGCTTCAACCATTTGTTTGAACGAATGCTAAAGAATATACTCATATTGAGAGAAATAGCCTTGGTAGCTGGCAATACGCATACCTAGGGTGGAAGCAGCAAAGACTCTCTTACCTAAAGAGTCTATCTTACGAGATTCTTTGTTAATAGGTCGAGCTGTAGTAGTCTGATGAAGAACGACCTTATCATTCTCTGCCAAGACTACAATAGGATCCGCAAAGGCTTGGGATGCCAAAATGGGTCAATCCTTGGGAGCAGCATATTTCCTATCTATGGACTTAGCCACCGAAGGAATGAGAGCAGGATTATTCCATACCATTTGAGATAGCGTCTCAAAGGAGGGCTGGACCGGAGGAGTCAAATCCATAGGGATCTTCGGAACATGGAGGTACTGGAGTCTTAACAGTTTCCCAAGATCGATATCTGTAGTTTGGAGAGAAAGAGAGGAATTCAAGTTTTTCAGCAGAGACTTAAATGACAGGTCCTCGACCACAGGCTCTGCAGTAGGAATAGATTCTGTTCCTTCCACATCGTCACCCAGCCTAAGGTCTGGGTCAGGCTCAATGTCATCTCCTTACAGCCCAAGAGGGACTGTATGAACTGGAAAGGAGTGAAAATCAGAAGGAAATGAGGAATGAAAAGGATTCAAAGAAGAGGAGCCCTGAAGACTGGATGATGCCCTAACAGGTCTCGACGCCGAAGAAGAGCGTGGCGCCAAAAACACGCATGGTGCAGAGGAGCCGCACAGCGCAGATAAGCTGCATGGCGCTGAGGACAGCGCTGAGAGGCCGGATGGTGCCGAGAAGCCACCAAGAAACTCAATGGTGCCGAGAGATGCGTCGGTGCCGAACACAGCACCGAGCGTGCTATCAACGTCAAGACTCAGAAAAACAGGATTTGAGGAAAAGAAGGATCAATACTAGGAGATAGAGGCATCAGTGGCCCCCTCTTGCCCGTCATGTTGGGGGAGACATGCTGCTGGAGTCGACGGCACCAAGACGGCGCCGCGATGACTAGGGGGCTCAACCGCCCTACCTGATCTCCCAAAAAGCCCGAAGGCCCCTGAGTGACCAGGCCAGGCAGATGGACCAACCTCCGAGCCCACTGCTCCATAAGAGCAGCCCACTGATGAAACTGCTCATCTGAAGACCTACCAGAGGGCGGGGTAGGGCTCTGATGTCGAAGACGTCAGCTATCAGAAACAGAAACCGGGCGACTCCGAAGCAGGAGACCAGCAACTAGCCCCAATAACTGACCGTCTATGCGCAGACATATCAGAGGGCGACCTCGAGTGATGCCTTCTCTTTTTTGACCTGTGGGCCGAAGAAGAGCTAGAGGCCGAACGGTGCAGAGAGTGTGACCTTTTACTTTTAAAACCTGTGTAGTTTTGCATTGTATGGGGAAGCGAACAGATAAAGGTCTGTATGACCCCATAGGTCAAAAATGTGTTTGACCAACTCTTGCTTGAGCTCCCATTCATGGGCTCTTACTCTGGGGCAGCTGAGACTGTCCACTAGGACGTTCTGCACGCCCAGAACATGAACATTGTTAGGTGAACTCGATGCAGAACTGCCTAATACCACACCCGCATCGCCGCCCCGCAGAGGGGATACGAACAAGTGCCCCCTTGCTTGCTGAGATACCAGACTACATACATGTTAGACTAATAGTGGGCCCTGGCAAAGCAAATGCTGGAAGGTTTGAAGAGCACACAGCACTGCCCTCATCTCCAGCACTTTTATGTACAGGGAGAGCTCCGACTGAAACCACAGCCCTTGAAGTTCTGTGATTCTCCAAGTGACTACCCAGCCCATTCCCGATGTGTCTGTAGTTATGGTCTGGGTGGTAGGAGGGGACTGGAAGGGGAAATACAGGTTACTCACCTGTAACAGGAGTTCTAGGAATGGTATATGTTGTTCATCCACACTGTCTGGCAGGTATCCTTGCCGCTTTAAATCTTGACGGAAGGTCTTCAAGCTGGCTCCTCCCACCCACCCGGGTGGTAAAACTCTCGGCTCCGCCCCATGACGCCAGATCTGGCCCGCTGGAAGCTCAGGTTGTGCGTCGAAGCTGGGGAGGTCGGGTGGGTCGTGTGGATGAACAACATATACCATTCCTAGAACTCCTGTTACAGGTGAGTAACCTGTATTTCTAGGACATGGATATGTTGTTCATCCACACTGTCTGGCAGACTCCTAGCAGTTCTCCGGGAGGAGGAAGGCAAGCACACCACCTACTTAGGAATAGAGAGACTGGAGAACCGAGGCCTCAAAACCAGCATCCCGGCGTGACTCAAGGTCGATGTGGTAATGGGTGATGAAGGTGTGTGCTGACTTCCAGGTAGCAGCCCTGCAGATTTCCTGGATAGGGACGTCCCTGGAAGCAGCCACCGATGCAGCAGTATGGCGGGTAGAATGAGCTCTTATCCCTCTGGGAGGCTCCATGCCCGCCAACTTATAGCAGAGATCTATGCAGGAGGTGACCCACCTGCTTATCGTCCGCTTGGCTGCAGGTCTGCCAGGTGCGGCTTCAGCGTAGGTGACAAACAGCTGGCGAACCTCTCCCCGAATTTCAGCCGTGCACTCCTTATAGTGAGCGAGCGCCCTTCTAGGGTCAAAGTATGGAGCCTGTATTAAGCCTCCGAGTGTGACTGGGGTGAACATGGCAGAGTCAACATCTGGTTAGACGGAAACTCCCACACCACCTTGGAAGGAATTTCGGTGGGGGCGCAGGACAACCTTGTCCCTGTGGAAGACCAGGTAAGGAGACTCGATGCAGAGCACCTGGAGCTCTCCCATCCTTCTGGCTGACGGATAGCCACCAAGAAGGCAGTCTTCCACGACAGGTGAGAGAGTTCACACCTGTGCATTGGTCTGAATGGCTTGCCCATGAGCTTGCCAGTACCAGCAGTAGATCCCACGGAGGTGGAGGCTCTGACCGAGGAAATGTAATCAAGGCCTTTGAAAAAGTGCCAGACCACCTTCTCCTGCGCCACAGACTGCCCCCGCCCGCGCCTGGTAAGCAGAGATGGCTGCCAGGTGCACCCTTAGGGTTCGTCGACCTAAGCCCTTGCCGAGAAAGGGACCATAAATAGTCCAAGATGCTTGCCAAGGAACAGGAGGAAGGGTCCAAGCCCTTGCCCTGACACCAAATGGAAAACCTCTTCCATTTGAAGGCATAGCATTTCCTGGTCGACTCCTTACGGGATGCCTCAACTACATTGAGGACCTCGTCGGAAAGACCCAAGGCCTGGAACTCTAGCCGCTCAGGAACCAGGCCGTCAGGTGCAGGGATTGAAGGTCCGGATGGAACACCTTCCCCTGACTGACTGAGAGCAGGTCCGGGTAGCTGGAAGCTGCCTCGGGAGCCTGGAGCTGAGGCTGAGGAGATCTGGGTACCAGAATTGGCGGGGCCAGTCTGGGCTATCAGAATCACCTGCGCCTTGTCCCTCCTTGCTTTGAGAAGCACCTTGTGTATCAAAAGAAATGGGGGGAAGGCACAGAAGGGGCCCGGGGTCCACGGCCTCGAGAAGGCATCCTCCTGCAGCGAGCCCTGCTGAGGGGGGCGGGCATGGAACAGCCTCAGCTTCGCGTTCTCCCTGGAGGCAAACAGGTCCACCTGAGGTGTGCCCCAATGGGAGAACAGATCTTGTACTACCTCCAGCAGGAGAGACCACTCGTGGGATGCAGCCCCTATCCGGCTTAGGGCATCGGCCAGGGTGTTGGAGGCTCCTGCCACATGAATGGCTAGGAGATCCGCCTCCAGGCTGCGCACGAGTGACCAAATGCGGAGAGCTTCCTTGCATAGAAGCATGGAGTGCGTCCTGCCCTGGCGGTTTAGATAGTACATGGTCGTGGCATTGTCCGTCTGGACTCGGACCACTTGACCCCAGAGAAATAGAGCAAAGGCGGTGAGAGCTAGGCGGACCGCTCGGAGCTCCAGCAGGTTGATGTGGCATCGGGACTCCCACGGGGACCAGAGGCCGTGCACCCGGTGTTCCCCCAGATGGGCACCCCAACCCATCAGAGAGGCATCGGTCGATAGAGAGACTGTCGGCTCGAGGCGGACAAACGGGATGCCCTCCTGCAGATGAACTGGAACGGTCCACCACCGGAGAGCGTTCCACATCTCCTGGGTCACCGTCACTAGCTGGTCCAATGGATCGCAACGTTGTGACCACTGGCTGGCCAGTCCCCACTGAAGAGGGCGCATGTGCCAGTGGGCCCAACGGACCACGCTGGTGCAGGCCGCCATGAGACCCAGGAGGCGCAGGAAGTCCCGGGCAGGGCACAATTGCCCAACCAGAAATGACTGTGCAAAGGAGGAAAGAACCTCGACCCTGTCCGCCAGGAGCCGTGCTCTGGCTCGAAAAGAGTCGAGCTCTGCCCCAATGAAAAGAATCACCTGCTTCAGCTCGAGTTCCGACGTGGCCTCGTTGATGAGAAGGTCGACTTGAGAGCAAACCTGGAGGGCCAGATCTCTGGACTGCTCCACCTCCTGTCTGGAGGGGGCTGCTACCAGCCAATCGTCCAGGTAAGGGTACACCCGGACCCCTCGGCGCCGCAGGAAAGCTGTCACCACTGCTATGCATTTGGTGAAGACCCTGGGAGCTGGAGACAGGCCGAACGGCATGGCTCGGATAGGGACGTGAAAGAACGCGTCCTGCAGGTCCGGAGAGCAGAACCACACGCCGAGTTCCAGGGATGGCATTATCTGAGCCAGAGTGACCATCCTGAAAGTTCGAGACCTTAGGAACTTGTTTAGGTCGTGTAGGTCGAGAATGGGGCGCCAGCCCCCCGTCAGTTTCGGAACCAGGAAGTACCTGGACACAAACCCCGGGTCTGAGGGAGGGTCCGCCACCTCCCTGATCACCTCCTTTTGGAGGAGGAGAGCGATGTCGGCTCGGCGAACCGACAGTGAGGCTGTGGATCCCGATGCCCCCCGAGGTGCGACAGCTCTGAAGGGCGGGGCCTGCTTGAATTCCAAGGGCGAGGCCTTTTCCCACCACCTCCAACACCCACCTGTCCGTGGTAATAATGGACCAGGCAGAAAGGAAGTGACGGAGCCATCCCCTCACGGGGGGAACCTGGGGTGAGGTGACGGGGTTGGGGGCTACACCTCAACCAGTCACTAGGCAGGCTTGGAGGAGGGACGCCGTGGGACCTCCTGGCCTTTACCTCCTGCTTCCTGCTGGAGGAGTGCTCCGGCTTGGGTTTGGGATGCCAAGCCTGCCTGCTGGCCCTGACGCTGTTGGGCCGGACGTGCCGCGGGCGCAGAGGGACCTAAAGGGCTTAGCTGTGGTTTATGCCTTGTCCTTCTGAGCGGATGAGACCGAGTCCAAGTAGCATTGACTTCTCGATCCTCTGCAGGTGACCTTCCACCCCAGGGTCAAGAGTCGGTCCCAAGAAAGGGACATCCGCCAACTTGTACTGGGTATCCGAGGTGAAGGTGGATATCCTCAGCCAAGCCCGACGATGCATAGCCACTGTGGCCGCCATAGACCTGGCACATGAGTCCCAGATGTCCAAAGCAGTCTGAAGCTGCTGTTTGGCCACTGCCCTGCCCTGGTCCCGCAACTGCCTAACCGTGGTCTGCAGATCCGCGGGAAGATGAGGGACGACCTCGTCCAGGGAGCTCAACAGGGCATGAGAGAAATGTGCCATGAGGGCGGCCGAACTGGCCTGGCGAAGGGCAAGGAGGAAGCAGCATAGACTTTTTCATTGACATAGTCCAATTCTTGGACCCTTGTCGGAGGTTTGTCCACATCCCTAGCGCCTCTGGCACGCCGGAAAACACTGTCGGTAATCAACCCTCGCCGAGGGGTGTTCCAAAACCGGACAAGGAACTGGTAGGGACCGCATACTTCCTGGCCATCCTGGCCAAAGGCGCAGGGCAGGAAGCAGGGCGCTGCCAGAGCTCCAAGGCGGGCCCACTATGGCCTCGGCCACCGGAAAGGCCTCAGTAGGGGAATCCCCTCGGTCCAGAATCTCCGTGAGGGGATACCTGGCCCGCTTAGAGACGGGTTCGAGATTCATCCCAGTGGACTCCGAGATGAGCCGAGCAATCCTAGGTAGGACGGCAGGGCTCCCCACCGACTGTCCTCCTGAGGACCCAAGTCCATTCGCTTGGAGAAAAGGGAGGAATCGTCTCGACTCGGAAGAGTCCTCAAAGAGTGTTCGGCCTCAGCCACCCTCCACCTGCCGAGGTCGATCGGGAGTGAGGGTGACAGACAGCCTATGGGGCAGTCCCTGAGTCGACCGAGAATTCTTGGTCGGAGCCCCAAATAACGGCTCTGGAGGCGGAGTTTCCACCGGGACCGGTGGGGCATCTGGTTTTGGCCGAACAACTGGCCTGGGAACAGGCTCCTTGGATAAAACGAGGGGTTGTTTCGGCCGCTCCGGTGACAGCCACTTAATGGCTGGGACGGCGCCGGCTTGATCCTGGTCAGAAGGAGCTGTTGCCACATGAGGTCCTTCATATCGCCGACGCAACTTACGCTGGTTCCCTCGTCCGGTGGAGGAGGACGAGACCGAGCAGCGGTGCTGGCTTGCTGGCGGTGCCGAGACCGAGACCGCCTATGACGGCGGGATCGGCTGGACCGCAGGAAGTCCGAGACCGAGAACTCAGCTTTTCCGAGGACGTGCAGGAGGTGTCATGGGGAACCGCACCCTCTCAGTTCGGAGGGTTCAACCTGGCTCCGGAACCGGAGGCACAGACAAGCCAACGGGTCCTCAACTCCCACTGGGGAACCGGGAGAGGGATTGCGCTTCCTGCTGACAACCCGTCCCAACGGTCGAGAAAAATCTCGACTCGCCTGACAGGAGTCTCGTCAACTGCCTGACGGGACACCGTGAGACCAATACGGAAGCTGCGTCAACTCAAGTCGACGGCCGACAACTCGGGAGAGGGATCTTTCCTGGCCCCAAGACGCCGACAGTGGGACTTACCCTTGTCTCTCTTTTTGGACCGAGAAAACGGTCCAGCAGAAGCTGGTCCCTCACCTTTAGTAGAGAGGGTCAGACAAAGCTCCTTAAAAGAAGCTGAATAAGAGGCACCGAGAGAGAGCAGGACAAATGCCGCAACCGAGGTAGAAACGGCCCGCGCCGCCTTTCCTTCGAGGGGCGATCATCTGCTCGAGCTGATCCGGCCGAGCCTCGCCGGGCCAGAAACCGCCGACCGGGCCTCTTTGACTTCACCAGAGGAAAACGCTTTGACGCCCCAGTTGTAACGGGCAGCACGGCTCCGAGGACGAGGTCGAAAAGGAAGAGCATAGTCGCAGCCCGCGGGTCGGCTCCAGGCCCAGACAGTAGACGCACGTGAGTGTGGATCCATCCGAGACATCTTCTGCTCGAAGGGCATCTCCGGAAACCGAGTCGATTGTCCATCGAGCCTGAGGATAGAAGACCAAGATTATTTTAGTGAAAACTTTAATTTGCAAAACCAAGAATTAGGAACCAGTCTTATACGCAGAGCGTTAAGGAGGGAACCTGAGCTTCCAAGCGGTAAGGAAGATCTGGCGTCATGGGGCGGAGCCGAGAGTTTTACCACCCGGGTGGGTGGGAGGAGCCAGCTTGAAGACCTTCCGGCAAGATTTAAAGCGGCAAGGATACCGCCAGACAGTGTGGATGAACAACATATCCATGTCCCTAGAAAGTACAGTTACGTAAGAACTTACCGTAACAGTAGATCTTCGAGAACAGCTCTTGCAGCAGGTTACACCATTAGGACTGAAGCCGCAGGCGCCAGGACCCCACGGAATTCTTCTAGCTAGCTATCTTCAGCGGGACCGCCCGACGCCGGGTCCCGCCCCGACGCCAGGCGAGTATTAAGGGGCGGTCCCGCCAGATTCCCTCAGTTCTCCCGCCGGAGACTCCGCCGCAGAATGACATCAGAATGGGGAGACCGAGGATCCATCATCAAAAGACAAAGGGAGTAAGGACCTGCCCAAGGCTCAGGCTATGCCTCCAAGGGGGAATGGTGTGATAGATTGAAGTTGCAAGAGCTGTTCTCAAGATCTACTGTTATGGTAAGTTCTTACGTAACTGTACTATCTTACTTCGAGAAACAGCTCTTGCAGCAGGTTACACCATTAGGACTGATTTCCAAGCAATAGCACCTATAAGCATTCAGGGAGGAGGAAACTAGGAAAGATCTTTGACAAGTCCTGACTCTAGGACAGGAGACCCTACAGAACGGCCAGGCTGAAACCGGCTCTCCGCCGTGATGCAACATCCAGGCTATAGTGCCTAATGAATGTGTTCACAAAGCTCCAAGTAGCTGCGGCACAAATGGCAGAGGTGGAGACGTTACGAAGTGCTGCAAACGAGGTAGCCACCCCCCCTTGTCGAATGGCCCTGGACTGTACCCGGGAGGGGCTTCTGTTTGCTGTCGTAGCAAAATGAGATACACTGGACAAGCCAGTGAGGAAGAGACTGCTTTGAGACTGGTTGGCCCAGCATCCTCTCAGCAAAGAAAATGAATAGTTGCTCCGACTTGCTAAGCTGTTTAGTTCTGTTCAGGTAATACCTAGACAGCTGTGAACATCCAGGTGTGAAGCAATGCCTCTCCTCTATTGGAATATTTAGGAAATATACAGGTAAATCGATGTCCTGGTTGAGAGTGAGGGCAGAGACCACCTTAGGCAAAAACTTAGGATTCGTCCTCAGAGATACTCTGTCCTGGTGGAAAATTAAATAAGGCTCCTTATACACAAGAGTGTGGAGCTCAGAAACTCTCCTTGCTGACGTGACAGCAACCAAAAATAACGTCTTCCATGACAGAAAACGCAGCTCGCAATCCGCGGCAGGTTCAAAGGGGGGAAGCGTGAGTTGTTCCAGGACAAAGAGTAAGCCCCATGGAGGAACTGGATCCTTAATGGGTGGCCTAAGGTGTAACACCCCTCTCAGGAAATCTCGAGAGGCATCAAGCTGTGCCACTGTGCGCTGACCCACCGTGAAGTGGTAAGCAGAAATCGCGCAGAGGTGCACCTTAATAGAGGAGTAAGCGTGACCCGAATGGAATAGGAAAGCCGTATTCCAGCACCACTTTCACCGGCATCCTAGAGGGAAATGCCGCGCGCTTGCGCTCACAAAGCAAAGCGCGCCATTTCACGCGGACGCCGCATGCTGTCCGGCTTTCTGGTCAATGGAAAGAACTTCCGCCACCTCTTGTGAGACCGTGTCGCGAAATGGCTATGTCTCTAGGAGCCATGCATGCAGGTTCAGTGAGCGTAAGTCCGGGTGGACTAGAGAACCTTCCTCCTGAGACAAGAGATGGAGCTGAAAGGCAATGGGATTGGAGGTTCCTGGGACAGCTAGCGTTAGCAAGGGAACCAGATCTGTCTGGGCCAGAATGGGGCTACCAGGATCATTGTTGCATGCTCCTCGCGAGTTTGAGAAGAACTCTGGATCAACGGAAGGGAGGAAGGCGAGAGGAATCTGTCCGCAGGAGAGGACAACGATCTCGCCAGAAAACACCAGGCCCTGGATCTAGCGACAAAATTGGGCAGTTTTATGCTGATGGGAAGTGAATAAGTCAAGTTCTGGAGTGCCCCATCAAGAAACAGATCCTCTGCTACCCCTTGAAGAAGTTCCCACTCATGGACCTTGGCCTGGGAACGACTCAGGCCGTCTGCGATTGTGTTGTCCACTCCAGGAACGTGAACTGCAATCAGGCTCGTGCCATGTCGGATTACCCAATCCCACACTTTCATCGCTTCCCTGCAAAGGGGGGTAAGAGTGTGTGCCTCCTTGTTTGTTGAGGTAATACATCGCCAGATTGTCTGTTTGAAGCATGAAATTATTCGTGATCTCTGACTGAAAGGCCTGCAGGGCGAAGGACCGCCTCATCTCCAGAATGTTGATGTGGAGATGAGCTTCTTGAGGGGTCCACGTTCCCTGGGACCTCACCCCATTCAGGTGTGCTCCCTACCCCAGCCCTGAGGCGTCTGTGGAAAGAATCACCTCCGGGGACGGCGCTGTGAATGGAACACCCGCAGAGAGTGTTCCTGGGTCTAGCCACCACTGACAGTCTCGAATCACGGCATTCGTGATTCTGACCGGCTGCTGCATGTGGTCTTGCCTTTGGTCCCACTGCACCTTGAGCATCCACCGAGTTACCCACATGTGGAGCCTTGCCAAAGGGACGGTTGGAATGGCCGCAGCCATGTGTCCGAGCAAACGAAGGACCAGCCTGGCAGGAGCCATCTTCTTCGCTGAGAGGTCCCTGATGAGGGATCTGATGCGTTCTGCTCTTTCGTCAGGAAGAAATGCTTTCCCTTGGACGGTGTCCAGAACTGCGCCTATGAACTGCAGCTTCTGTGACGGTATGAGGAGAGACTTCTCGTAATTGATGAGGATGCCCAGAGACTGAAACAGAGCCTGGGTGCTCTGGATAGCCAGCAACAACGCCTCTCTGGAGGCGGCCATGAGAAGCCAATCGTCCAAGTACGGGAACACATAGTGGCCCTGTCTCCTTAAAGACACTGCCATGACTGCCATGCACTTGGTAAAGACCCTGAGCTGGACAGTCCGAATGGAAGAGCTCGAACTGAAAATGGTGGTCGAGAAACTCAAGCGCAGGAACCTCCTGTGCGCTTTGAACACAGGGATATGCAGGTAGGCCCCATGTCTAGGGACGCTAAGAAGGCCCCTGCCTTAGCAAGGGAATGAGATCACTGAAGGGTCACCATGCAAAATCGCTTAGAAGCGCATCGATGTATTTAAGTCGTTGAGGTCCAAGATTGGACAGCGGTCCTGCTTTTGGAACCAGAAAGAAGTGGGAATAGTATCCGGATCCTATCTGGTTCTTCTGAACATACCCACTGCTCCTTCTGCAGGAGCGGTATTTCTTGCCTGATAAGCAATTTGTGCTGACCCGAGTAACGGGAGAGCAGAGGAGGCCTCGAGGGTGGCTTGTCTGCGAATTCTATAAAGTGGCCTCTTTCGATCAACTGAAGGACCCACCTGTCGGTGGTTATGGACTGCCACCCTGGCAGGTAGTCCGCAATGCGACCCCCAACCTTGAAGTCCCGTTGATCCTGAGGGGCCGGGGCCAGGAAGGAGTCATGCTGTGGCGGCAGAGGGACCCGCGGGCTGAGCCGGCTTAGCTGGGCGCTGACTTCGGCCCCCGAGCTACTTTCCCTGGGCTCTGCAAGAAACGGAGCCCCTCTGTTGTGGTCCGGTGCGGGACTGCTGTTCTGCATCCGTCACAAACGGTGCTTTGGTTCCACAAAGGAACTAAGCCTGGGTCGGTACATTGCCGGACCGACCTCACCACCTTCCCTGCTCTTGAATTTGGTGAGGACCTTCTCAGAGGATTCACCAAAAGAATCTCCGTCAAAAGAGGCGCCCAGGAAGTTCTTCCGGACGTCCAGGGTGAATCTGAGACACGGAGCCATGAGTGTCTCCGAGGCATACCAAGCTGCCGCTCTGGCCGAGGAGCCCATGAATCGGATGTGCTCGCAGCACCTGGGTTCCCACGTCCGAACCTCGGATGGAGGAGTTGCAACATCTCCTCCTTCTGCTCACCGCCTGGCAATTTGTCCGCCAGGTCCAGTCCCTGCTCCCACAAGGCATTTTGGAACTGTACCATGTGGGTTAAGTAATTCAGGGATCTGATGGCGCAAGTAGCGGAAGCATACGTGCGCCTGCCCATAGTGTCCAGCTGTTTGGACTCCAGGTCCGGTGGCAGAGTGCTCAAATGTTGCGGTCTCTGGGACCGGTCATGAGAGGCTATGATGACCAGAGAGTCGGCCAGAGGATGTGAAGCCAGATACTGGTCCTCCCTAGGGGCCTTGTACAGGCGGTCAGCTTTCTTCGGCATCGCCGGGAGCGAGTGTGGACGCTTCCACGCTGCATTGGTGACGTCCACGAAAGTATCCACCAATGGTGGTGCCACCACACAGGCTTAGGATCTTTCTGCCGAAGATACCTGGTGAGGCGTAGTCTCTTGGGGTCTAATTCTTCCGCATCCCAGCCCATGTTATCTCGGATATGCCTCATGATCTCTGAGAACGATGGGTCATCCAGAGGAGATCTAGGAAGTTCACGTGGGTCCGGAGAAGGGATGTGGATCGGAGAGGGGGATCTGGATCCTTCCGAGAATTCCGATCCCATGTCCTCCGTCGACGGTGAACGGCGGCGTCTTCTGGGTCTCTTAGGGCTGGGTGACCCTGAAGAAGACCTGAGGACTCCCTTTGTCTGGTCTCCCCCTAGGAGGATCCGCCTGCCCTGGGAAGGTACTCGGCCTGCCACCCCGGACGAGTAGGGGGCGCAGGGGCCGGTGGGGTCGCAGGTGGAGGAGGAGGAAGAGGAGGAGGTGGGGAACCACATCCCTTTTATGGTGTCCCACCAATAAGTGAACAACCTTTGACTCGGATATGGAGAGGCCCAACGACGAACCGGGCGGCTGGGGCCTGCTGTCTCCATGGGCTCCCAGGGGTCCCAGGTTCGGAAAGGACTCCTGGGGTGCGACAGGACTGCCCGCCTGCCTGGTCCACGGGCTGGTCAGCCCTCCTCCGTAACTGACTCCTGACCGACGCCGGTGGGAGGCGCCGGGTCCTCTTCAATGGTACGATCGTCGTCCCCTGCCGATGACCGAGAAGACACAGGCCTAACCGGTGTCAGGCATCTGGCAGTCGACGGTTCCTGGGACCTATGGTGAAGGGCCAGCGTCGGACGGGCCGGCGCCAGGTCCGACGACTTCTTCAAGGAGGTAAGCTCTTTGGTCTTCCTCTGGGAAGTTCGGAACGGTGGGAACCAGACTTATGGTGGTGATAACGGTCCCCCGACCTAGCCAGGGCCTTAGAAGAGGAAGATGAGGAAGGCCTGGAGGTCTTGGCCTGTGAGACAGAAGAGGAGCCCGAAGGAATCTTCACCGCTGAGGGGGGAGGCTGAGAACGGGCCCGGGAAGGAGAGCAGTCAGACCGGGAGCCGGAGCTACGGGAGTCAGAGGCCCTAGACAGGGACTTGGATCTAACTCTCTCCCTGTGCTTCTCGGGGTGTCTCCGGGCCTTCTCTGAGGATTCCCCCTTGGAGGCTGCGTCCATGGCCCTGATTTTTTCTTCGAGCAGGAACGCCTGAAGGGCCTTCTGGCGACGGATCCAGGTCTGGCTGTTGAATCCCTGGCAAAATGAGCAGGACTGGGTGTCGTGGTCTGGGCCTAGGCACTGGACGCAGGCCGAATGCGGATCCTTAAATTGGATTTGCTTCCCACAGGCGCACTTCGAAGGATGGCCTTCAACGGAGGTTGGAGAGGACATCAGACAGCAAAAGAGTAAAAAAAACGAACTTTTTCCCGAAGAAAGAACTTAACCAAGCGTCGCGAGCTAGAAACGAGCCGAAGGGTCGAGACATTCAAGCCGACGCAGGAAAGAATCAGGGATATGGCGGACCGCCCCTTATGTACTACACCTGACGTCAGGGGCGGGACCAACGTCGGGGGCGGTCCCCGCTGAAGACAGCTAGCTAGAAGAACTCCGTGGGGTCCTGACGCCTGCCGGCTTCAGTCCTAATGGTGTAACCTGCTGCAAGAGCTGTTTCTCGAAGTAAGATCCCCCTTGGTGTGGTTGTTGAGATCCTGCCACCATAGAAGATCCCGCTGCATCAAACTGGAGACCATGACCATGTGGTCTAGGTCATCCCACCTCTGATCCCACTGTGTTCTCAGTGTCCACTGAGAAATCTGCATGTGGAGCCTGACCAGAGGAATAGTGGGGATGTCTGCTGCCATAAGGCCAAGCAGTCGGAGAACTGACCTGGCCGTGACCCGCCTGCTGGAGGCTACTAGATGAGCCTGTTTCTGCAAGGTTTCCACCCTGTCCAAAGGGAGGAAGGTCATACCCTGGGCCGTATCCAACACAGCTCCAATAAACTGGAGGTGTTGGGAGAGAGCAAGCTGGGACTTGGGAAGGCTGACAGTAATCCCCACTTGTGCAAAAAGGGCCAGGGTAGACAAAAGGGAAAATTCTAACTGCTCCCTCAACAGGGCTGGGAGAAGCCAGTCATCGAGGTAGGAAAACACATAGTGGTCCTGGCGCCTCAGGGCCGCCATCACTACCGCAAGGCAACTTGGTAAAAAGCCAGGGTGCCGAAGACAGGCCAAAGGGGAGGGCTTTGAAATGGTAATGTTCCCCAAAAGGCGAACCTGAGGTAGCGGGGATGGGCCTGAAACTCTGGGATATGCAGGTAGGCATCCTGCATATCCAGGGCACAGAGCCACTGTCCCTTGTGCAGGAGGGCCAGCAGACCTGGGAGGGTCAGCATTCAAAACCATTTGTACTCTATGTACAGGTTTAGTGTGCTGCGGTACAAGATGGGATGCAAATCTCCTGTCTTTTTTGGAACCAGGAAGAAGTGGGAGTAATGCCCTGTTCCTACCTGGTTTGACGGAGCGGACTCCATTGCCTCCTTTTGCAGAAGAGCCTCGATTCCTTCCCTTAAGAGGAGAAAGTGTGCCTTTGGATGAGACACCCCTGGAGGTTTGTCTGGTTGTTTTTTTGAGAAACTCCAGAGTATGGCCCTGTTGGAGCAACCGAAGGACCCATCAGTCTGTGGTGACTGCCTCCCACCCCAGCAGCTGACTGCCGACCTTCCGCCCACTGGTTCCCCCAACAGAAGGGGGGGCGTGAGTCAAGAGGTGGAGGGAGGGAGGGTTGAGGAGAGCTGCCTCTGAGACACTCTGGGCTTTGGCTGGAGGGGTGGCTGTGGCTCAAGGTGCCCGGCGCTTTGTCTGGCTGTATGCTGCTGTTTCGTCTGCCACTTGGTCTGGTGACATAAAAGCTGTTTGGACTTGGATCTACGGTGGTTAATGGTGTGATCTAATCTCAGGGCCTTGCCTTTATCCTGGAGGATGGTAATAATATCCTGGGCGTCCCCCTGAACAGGACAGAACCCCTGAAGGGGGCATCCTGGATAGCTGCATGGATATTGGGTGCCAAGCCCGACATCCTGAGCCAGGGAAAATCTCCCGAGACAGACAGCCATAGTGGTGCCCCTAGCTGAGAAGTCCACCACATTAGAGGTGGCCCTCACAGAGTGGAGAAAGGCGACTCTGGCTGACCTCACAGTGTCAGCCAAAACAGTCTTGGATTCTGAGTCCGGCATGGCCTCAATGACGGGCGCCAACTGGTGGAACAGCGACTTCTGATACACCAGCATGTGTGCCACATAGTCAAGGGCACTCATGGCGACAGTGGAGGAAGAATAAAACTTTCTCCCAAACTAATCGAGCTACCTCAACTCTCTGTCAGGAGGGGAGGTACTTATGTGCCTGGGCTTGGTGGACCTATCGTGGGCTGCCGTGATTACTACTGAGTCAGCCATAAGGTGGACACAGAGCTGATCCTTTCTCCCAGGAGCTGTAGATTCTATCTGCTTTCTTCACCACAGCCAGAATGGAGGAAGGCATCATCCATATAAGTGGAGGCCAAATCCTTGTGAGGCTCCAGCCATGGGACTGTGAGAACAGGTGCAGTCTCCTAGATGTCCAAATGCTCAGCAAGTCTGACATTTGGGGTCCTGAACATCGGATTTCCATCTGTAGACCTTCGCGATCTGTTTCAGGAGGTATGCGAAAGAAGGGTCCTCCGGAGGTGACTTGGGGGACACTTTTGACTTAGGTTCCTCTGGAGGGGGAGTCTCAAACCCCGAAGCCAAGGAGGAAGACCTGTACTCGGATTCTGAGTCCAAAGAGTCTGAAAGTTCAACGTCTTAACGAGAGACCTCCTGAGTCCTAGGAGGAATACTACCCAACATCAGGGCTGACAGAGGAGCTCTCATCAGGCCCGACATAGACGGATGCGATTCCAGTGGGGGAAGCAGACCTGGGAGTCTGATCTGGGTGAACCGGGGAGGAGAGATAGTTCTCACCTGGTGCTGGCTGTCCAGCTAACAGACAAGCTGAAATTTGGTCTCAAACCACCAAGACTGGAGAGTGGCCCTAAAATCTGTCTGGGTTGGGGAGGAGAAGGGGCGGAGGCAGCTGGAACCCCAAAGGGTACCCCACTGTCAGGTATCCCGGTGAAGGGTACGAAGGAGTGTACCCCAACGACGGGAAGCCTGACGTCTGGCGGAGGGTACCCAGGAACCTGAAGAAAGGACAGGTAACTGGGCAGAGGGTAGCCCAACACAGGCCCCGACGGAGGAGCTGTGGGGGCCATGAGACCCTGAGGCCTGAAAATCGGACTGAAAGGGCCTGAAGAAGCACAGTCAGGCATGGTGCCAGCAGGAGGCAAGTTTGGCAACTGTGTTTACAGCCCCGTCGGAAGAACTGGGAAAGGGCCTTTGCAGGCTCCGTTAGGTCTGTGGGTGAAACAGGAACTACGGCACCTGACGGACAGCCCCCGTCCTCTAGCTCTCGCTGGCCTGGGGAGGGCAGAGTGAGTGCCACAAAGGGAGAAGAAGGGGCATCTCCATGGGAAGACCCCACCTGAGAATGCTGTCCAGAGACTGGCAACTGGCTTTTGTACAGCTGGACGTCATCAATGCTCACGCCGGATCCTGATGTGAGCATGATGGCCAGGCAGTCATCGGAGGACCCGACGGCCAGCTTATCGACCCTGGCTGTGCGGGCACTGGAGCCCAACTTATCGACCCAGGCCAGGCGTTCGTAGGAAAGTCCGATGAGCAGCTTATCGGCCCTGCCAGCCTGCTCAGACCCAGTGGTGGAGATGGGTCTAAAGGAGGCGGAAGCCTCAGACTTGGCCGAGGCGCCCACAGCCACCATAACCAGTGGTGGTGGGGGAACCAAGAGCTGCTCCTGGGGAGGTGGGGCAGACTTGGAGGAAGTGGCAGTCTTCCTGGAGGAAGAGGGACGCTGTTAACCCAAGGGCGGCCATGGGTGAGAGTGGGACCGTCCCTGGTCCCCGTGCTTCTCTCTGTTCCTCTTCTTTTTATGTTTGTGGGAGTCGGTTGGCAAGGAAGAGGTGCTCCTTAATTTGTGCAGCTCTTTCTCCATGGATGCCATCTTCTTTTTCAGAAGATAGGCTTCGAGGGGCTGCTGGTGACACTTCATGTGTGGCCTGGTTGAAACTGAAACAGGCCTCACAATCCTCGACCTTGTGCTCTGGGCCTAAACAGAAGAAGCAGAGGGAATGAGAGCCCTCGTGTGGTAGCTGAGCGCTGCAACAGTCTCACTTATTTTTATGCGACTCGATGGAAGACGGCCAAGACATGCATAAAATAGGAGTTCATTACAGAAAGTCAAGAAAAAACAGATACTCATCCGAAAAAGGTGGCCGAACTGCAGCGACGATCTCCGCAAGGTCTGACGTGCTCAGGTCGACAAAGCGAAAGAACTGGAAGGCAGGCGTGGGGCCCGCCGACTATATAGTGTCACGCTGATATTGGTCACGTGATGTTGGGTGGGCGTTCCTGCGTCAGACACTGCTAGCTAAAGTTTCCGGGTGGTCCTGATGCCAGGGGCACAGTCCTCAAGGTGATTACCTACTGCAAGAGCCCTCTCAAAGTAAGATCTTATCATATATGTTGGGTGGAGTGGCTACTAGGAAGCTGCTCTTAAACATTTGTTTATTACTGAGTTACAGAACTGGATCAAATCAATTTCTTAAAGGTAAATATATATCTTTCAAAGCAGCTCCCCATTCTGAAAACGTACGGGAGGATGTGATAATTGGTGGCATGGTAAAAAAACACATTATTTACTTGTCCTTTAATGTTAACCTGTCCTTGAACCACAACAGCCAGTCAATCATTGACTATTAAAAGCAGCAGTAAGTTTCCTTTAAAACAAACAAAAAAAAAAAACCCTCATGTTTCCTGACAATAAAATGAAATTACTTTAAATTAAAAAAAAACCAAAAACACTAGGGATACAGAAACATCAGTTAGTAGAAACATATCTGCTAGGAAGGATCCTGAGTAATTTAAGTTTTAAAATAGACTCTCACTTTCTGAACTCCTGCTCACACAGACACTGCTAAAAATTAGGCTCTGCATCCTCTGGACATAAGAGACAAAAAGCTGAGTGCATGAATGCATCAGCTGTAACAGGTCTGCATCGTAACAATAAACTAATCGGAATTACTGTGAAGCCATGAGTGAGCTGAAAAATAAGCACTTAACAGAAGGCAAGGTTAAATGCCTCTGTCACACCTCCCGGGAGTTCAGTAAGGAAACACTGGAGGTGCCACCTCCACTAGATGATGTCCACCCCACAGAGCGGACCTTGGGCTGCTGCCTGGGCGCCTGATCCCAAGCTAGCCACCCACCTCCGTCGGGGGGGGGGGATAGGGGGACCCCCCACCCCAGCGGCCCCACCACTGCGGGGCCAAGCCAGGGGTGTTTGGGAGCCAGCAGCTGTGGTGGCAGCATGGTGAGGAACAATGTGGAAGTCAGACAGATGGACACGGAGCCCAAACAAAAATAAAATGAAACCAATTAACTGGTGCTAATACTATTTACCATTTTGAAATTTAAAGAGTTTACATATTGCCAGTTTTTATACTTGTAAAAACACTTTCCATAGGTTCACTACTAGCTGGCATTTAATGAAATAATGACAATTTGCAACTCAGCTCTGAAGAAAGCATGGATGTGTGCACAAAATCTAAATGGTGACGCAAGAAAGGTGCCACACTTGTATTATATCTGCTTCTTTCATTATTAATGTGCTGTGGTGATGCCATGAATAACAATCATTTGATGAACTACTGGGGAACCATCTGAACCTTTTTACAGAGACTTAGGACGTTCACAGACACCTTAGTAATGTAGTTAAACAGTAACTAAGAGTAAGAAAGAACTAAATCCATCATGTCTATTCCCCTCTGCTTCTTAAGCAGGAATGAAAAAAGTATTCTATGTAAACATGTTCTAATTCATAGGAATTACCTTTCCACCGTACGATGCAGCATACACTGAAATGTGTCCAGGCTTACCTTGAAGACCTATACTCTCAAAATATCCACTGTCTCCGTTGACAAGCTGTCCCAGAGATTTACCACTCACACAGAAGAAAAGTGCCTCCTATTGTTAGCCCTTAACTGACCACTTCTGAGATTCACAGAGCATCCCTGCATCCTGTTGAAGGACACCAGATCAAAAATCCACACATGTTCAATCTTGTCAATAATCTTTGGTATGAGGATGACTGAGATCATGTCCCACCTCTCTCAGCTTTTCTCCAGTATGAAAATGTTAATGGACTCCATCTTTTCCTCATATCTTTTGTCTCCAAAACCCTAATCAATTTGATGGCCCTGCATCTCAACTGTGTAATGTAGTTCTTGTACCGAGGAGGCCAGAAATGGAAATTATGTACCTACCATCATTGTTGATCTTCTTGGACAGAGTCTCCACCACTCATTCACACTAATGGGACTATGCCGGAGGTGCTAGGACCCAGCGGGAGCTAAAAATCTTCAGGAGGGCCGGCACCTAGGCAGGGCCGGGAGGAAGCAGAGCCGTGAGCTCGGCTCATGCTGTATAGTCTACCTCAACGCTGACCCTCCAACTGCCTCAGTATTTTTCTTGCCGAGGAGGTGCAATGTAAACTAACCTAGTGACACTAACCAATGTTGGATATAAGATAGTCCGAATGACCCATGTAAGAAGGGTCAACTCAGCAGAGTCTTCGAAGACCAAAAATAGGATGAAGGAGCTTGGGGGATGAAGGGTGGGCGTGTGAATGAGTCATGGAGACTCTGTCCAAGAAAATCAAGAATTATGGTAGGTATGTAATTTCCATATTTTCCTGGACATAAAATCTCCACCACTCATTCACACTAATGGGAGAGTAGCTCACTTAGGACAGAAAGTCCATAAAGGATTGTCCTGTCAAAGGACTGATGCTGTATGGCATGGACATCCAAAGCGTAGTGCTTTACGAAAGAGTGCACGGAACTACAAGTGGTCGCACTGCAGATATCCACGATGGGCACGTCCCGGATTTCTGCCAGAGATGCCACTACTGCTTTGGTAGAATGCGCGTACACTCTGCCTTCCAGTTTAACCTGTGCCATGGAGTAGCACTGGTGAAGGCATGCCAGTAGCCATGCTGAAATGCATCTGACAGTGATAGGCTGACCCAGCCAGGCCGTGCTGAAGGAGATAAACAGTTGTTCTGACATGCAGATTTCTTTAGTTCTGTCTAAATAGAACCGCAAAGCTCTCCTCACATCCAGAGAATGCAGGATATGCTTCCCCTCATTCTGGAAGTTCGCAAAGTAGGTTGGAAGGACCAAGGGCCGATTCAGATGGAATTCCGAGACAACCATAGGGAGAAACTTAGGATGGGTTCTAAGAGCCACCTTGTCTTTGTGAAATACAGTATATGGAGGGTCTGTGACCAAAGCATATATTTCAGACACTCTGCGAGCAGAGGTAATAGGTACAAGGAAGGCAGTCTTCCAAGTCAAAAACTTCAGCTCACAAGTAGCTAGGGGCTCGAAAGGTTTACAGGTGGGCATGTCTAGCACAAGATTAATGTCCCATGTGGTTACCGGCTGTCTGACCGGTGGCCTAGTATGCAGTATGCCCTTAAGAAACCTCTTGACCACACGTAGCTGAGCCAGAGACACGGAGTATACAGGCTCATGGTATGCCGAGATCGTGCAAAGGTGAACCTTCACGGTTGAGTATTGCAGGCCTGTGTTCGAGAGATCTAGAAGTACTTTAGGACTTTCACTTCCAGGAGGATTTTGCGCATCAGATGGAGAACTGCTTTGACTTAGCCATGCAAGTTTTCTGAGTAGCTGGCTTGTGTGCAGCTAGCAGAATATTTGAGACCCTAAATGAAACATTAAACCTGTTCACCTCTACCTCTTCAGGAGCCAGGCATGGAGGTGAAGGGACTTCGGGTTGGGATGGACCACAGGGCCCCTGGGTCAGCAGGTTCGCATGAAGTGGAAACTGTCTCAGAGAAGTTTCCAACAATCTGATAATGGAAACCAGATCTGATGAGGCCATAATTTATTTATTTATTTAGTTGTTTAACCAGGTATAGCACACTAAGCTGAAAGCTTTTTTTACAGGAGCGACCTGGGAGCACAAGGAGGTTAAGTGACTTGCTCAGGGTCACACAGTATGCAAGTGGAAGCTGTGGGATTCAAACCCAGGTCTGGTCTGCTGGACGTCACCAGATTTGCAGCTCAGAGCCTTAGACCACTGCGCTATGCTGCCTCCAATGGTGTGATGAGAATCATTCTGTCCCGCGCCTCCAGTTTGAGCAAGCACCCTCTGAACTAGGGGAAGAGGAGGAAATGCATACAGAAAGCGTCTTTGTCCATCGCAGTCTGAATGCATCCTGACAAAAAAACACCAGGTTCTGGATTTCTAAAGCAGAATAGAGGCAGTTTTGCATTGAGTGGGGACGCAAAACGGTACAGGTCTGGAGTTCCCCACTCTTTGAAGAGTGACAGCACAACATTTGTGTGAGAGACCACTCATGAGGGTTTGTCTCAGTTCTACCGAGATGATCCGCCAGATCATTCTGCACTCCCGGCAGGTAGACCACCTGGATCAGAGCTTCATGCTCCAGGCACCATTCCCACACTCTCATCACATCCCTGCATAAGGGACAAGAGTGTGCTCCGCCCTGCTTGTTGATGCAGTACATCACTGCTTTGTTGTCTGTGTGAAGGAGAATGATCTTGTGACAGAGTATGCCCTTCAAGGCTCCGACTGCATACAGGATAGCTCTCATTTACAGTACATTTTAGTGAAGCTGAGACTAGTCCCGACTCCATCGACCCTGGGTGCGGAGATCCTGGCAGTGAGCTCCCCATCCCAGTAGGGACGCATCCGTGGTGATGGAGATCTGGGATTCCAGAGGGCCGAAGAGATAATCTTCCAGAAGGTTGTTTTCCTGAGTCCACCAGGTGAGTGACCATCTCAGAGGTTCCGTCACCTTGATGTGAAAGGAATGTGAAGACAAGCCAGAGGCACAGTGAACAGTGAGGATGCCAAGAGAGACAGCATCCGCAGCATCGAGAGAGCTCGAACCAAGTCGTTCTCTCTGTTGAAGTGAGCAATCCGAAGGATGTTGTTCCTTCTGTCCTCCAGAAGAAAGGCTTTTGCACTGGAGGTATCCAGAAGGGCTCCTATGAAGAGGAGCCGTTGGGAGGGCTGTAGTTGTGACTTTACCAAATTTAGCAGGACTCCGGACGTGAGGAATTTGGAAGCCATAGCAATGGCTTCCCGAGTCTCCTGTCTGGAGGGACTTGCTTGGAGTCAATCATCCAGATATGGGAACACCTGAATTCCGAGCTTCCGGAGATGTGCTGTGAGAACTGTAAATACAGGTTACTCACCTGTAACAGGAGTTCTAGGAATGGTATATGTTGTTCATCCACACTTATTGGCAGGCTCCTTGCCGCTTTAAATCTGGCCGGAAGTCTTCAAGCTGGCTCCTCCCTCCCACCCGGGTGGTAAAACTCTCGGCCCCGCAGAATGACGCTAGATCTAGCCGCTGGAAGCTCTGGCTGTGCCGGGAGGTCGGTGGAGTGTAGGATGAACAACATATACCATTCCTAGAACTCCTGTTACAGGTGAGTAACCTGCATTTCTAGGGACATGGATATGTTGTTCATCCACACTTATTGGCAGACTCCTAGCAGTTCTTCGGGAGGAGGGAGGCAAGGCTCACACCCCTTAATACTTACTTGGGAAATAAGGACTGGAGAACGAGGCCCCAAAACCAGCATCCCGGCTGACTCAAGGTCGATGTGGTAATGGGTAATAAAGGTGTTTGCTGACTTCCAGGTAGCAGCCCTGCAGATTTCCTGGATAGGGACGCCCTGGAAGCAGCCACCCATGCAGCAGTATGATGGGTAGAATGAGCTTTTATCCTCTGGGAGGCTCTATGCCCCCAACTCATAGCAGCGATCTATGCAGGAGGTGACCCACCTGCCTATCGTCCACTTGGCTGCAGGTCTGCCAGATGCGCTCAGCGAGGTGATAACCAGCTGCTTAACCTCTCCCCGACTTCACCCAGCCGCATGCCTTATAATAAGCGAGCGCCTTCTATGGTCCAGAGTATGGAGCCTATATTCGGCTCTCGAGTGTGACTGGGGTAGAACACCGCAGAGTCAGCACTCTGGTTAAGGTGAAACTGACACCACCTTCGGAAAGAATTTCGGTGGGGCGAGACAACCTTGTCCCTGTGGAAGACCAGGTAAGGAGACTTTATGGAAAGCGCCTGGAGCTCTCCCATCCTTCTGGCTGACGTGATAGCCACCAAGAAGGCGGTCTTCCCGACAGGTGAGAGAGTTCACACCTGTGCATTGGTTCAATGGCTTGCCCATGAGCTTTGCCAGTACCAGCGGTAGATCCCACGGAGGTGGAGGTTCTCGCGACTGAGGAAATGTGATCAAGGCCTTGAAAAGCGCCAGACCACCTTTTCCCGCGCCATCACTGCTCCCCGCCCGCCTCCTGCAAGCAGAGATGGCTGCAGGTGCACCTTTAGGGTCGCCGACCTAAGCCCTTGACTAGAAAGGGACCATAAATAGTCCAAAATGCTTGCCACAGAACAGGAGGAAGGGTCCAAGCCCTTGCCCTGACACCAAATTGAGAATCTCTTCCATTTGAAGGCATAGCATTTTCTGGTCGACTCTACGGGACGCTCAACTACATTGAGGACCTAGTCGGAAAGACCCAAAGCCTGGAACTCTAGCGCCAGGAACCAGGCTCACAGGTGCAGGGATTGAAGGTCCGGATGGAACACCTTCCCATATTGACTGAGAGCAGGTCCGGCGAGCTGGAAGCTGCCTCGGGAGCCTGGAGCTGAGGCTGAGGAGATCTGGCTACCAGAAGCGATGGGCCAGTCTGGGGCTATCAGAATCACCTGCGCCTTGTCCCTCCTTGCCTTGAGAAGCACCTTGTGAATCAAGGGAAATGGGGAAAGGAGAGAAGAGGCCCGGGGTCCACAGCCTCGAGAAGGCATCCCCCTGCAGCGAGCCCTGCTGAGGGGGGCCGGCATGAAACAGCCTCAGCTTCGCGTTCTCCCTGGAGGCAAACAGGTCTACCTGAGGTGTGCCCCAGTGGGAGAACAGATCTTGTACTACCTCCGGCAGGAGAGACCACTCGTGAGATGCAGCCCCTATCCGACTCAGGGCATCGGCCAGGGTGTTGGAGGCTCCTGCCACATGAATGGCTAGGAGATCCGCCTCCAGGCTGCGCACGAGTGACCAAATGCGGAGAGCTTCCTTGCACAGAAGCATGGAGCGCGTCCCGCCCTGGCGGTTCAGGTAGTACATGGTCGTGGTATTGTCCGTCTGGACTCGGACCACTTGACCCCGGAGAAACGGAGCAAAGGCGGTGAGAGCTAGGCAGACCGCTCGGAGCTCCAGCAGGTTGATGTGGCATCGGGACTCCCGCGGGGACCAGAGGCCATGCACTCGGTGTTCCCCCAGATGGGCATCCCAACCCATCAGAGAGGCATCGGTCGATAAGAGAGACCGTCGGCTCAGGGAGGACAAACGGGATGCCCTCCTGCAGATGAGATGGAACGGTCCACCACTGGAGAGCGTTCCACATCTCCTGGGTCACTATCACTAGCTGGTCCAATGGATTGCAGCGTAGACCATTGGCTGGCTAGTCCCCACTGAAGGGGCGGATGTGCCAGCTGCCCAACGGACCACGCTGGTACAGGCCGCCATGAAACCCAGGAGGCGAGAAGTCCCGGCAGAGCGATTGCCCAACCAGAAATGATTGGGCAAAGGAGGTAAGAACCTCGGCCCTGTCCGCGGAGCCGTGCTCTGGCTCAAGAGTCGAGCTCTGCCCGATGAACAGAATCACCTGCTTCGCCTCGAGTCTGACTGTCTCGCTTGATGAGAAGGCCGACTAGAGAGCAAACCTGAGGGCCAGATCTCTGACCGCTCCACCTCCTGTCTGGAGGGGGCTGCTATCAGCCAATCGCCCAGGTAAGGTACACCCGACCCTCGCGCCAGCAGGAATGCTGTCACCACTGCCATGCATTTGGTGAAGACCCTGGAAGCTGAGATAAGCCGAAGGGCATGGCTTGGAACTCGAATAGGGATCCCTCCGCTCGAAAGCGAAGGAATCTCCGATGTGACGGACGGATAGGGACGTGAAAGAACGCCTCCTGTAGGTCCAGAGAGGAGAACCATACGCCATGTTCCAGAGATGGTATTATCTGTGCCAGAGTGATCATTCTGAAGGTTCGAGACCTTAGGAACTTGTTCAGGTTGTGCAGGTCGAGAATGGGGCGCCAGCCCCCCGTCCGTTTCGGAACCAGGAAATACCTGGACACGAACCCCAGGTCTGAGGGGGGGGTCCTCCACTCTTATCACCTCCTTTGAGGAGGAGAGCAATGTCGGCTCGACGAGCCGCCAGTGAGGCTGCGGACCCCGAGGTGCGACGGCCTAGAGGGCGGCCTGCTCAATTCCAGAGGCAGGCCTTTCCCACCACCTCAGTACCCACCTGTCCGTGGTAACAGCGACCAGGCGGAAAGGGAAGTGTCGGAGCTGCCCCACGGTAACCCCAAGGTGGACGGGACAGCCACACCCCTCAGCCCGGCCACTGGGCAGGCCTGAGGAGGGACCGCCGAGGAACCTCCTGGCCTTTTCCTCCTTGCTTCCTGGAGGAAGCCGACGGCTTGGGTTTGGGATGCCAAGGCCGAGCCTGCTGGCCCTGACGCTGCTGGGCTTGGCCTGGCGCAGAAGGACGAAAGGGCTTAGGCTGTGGCTTGCGGCCTTTGTCCTTCTGAGAGGAAGAGACCGAGTCCAAGGTAGCATTGGACTTCTCGATCCTCTGCAGGTGACCTTCCACCCCAGGGCCGAAGAGGTCAGTCCCCAAAAAGGGAACATCCGCCAACTTGTGCTGGGTATCCGAGGTAAAGGTGGATATCCTCAGCTAAGCCCGACGACGCATGGCCACTGCGGCCGCCACAGACCTGGCACATGAGTCCCCGATGTCTAAAGCAGTCTGGAGCTGCTGTTTGGCCACTGCCCTGGTCCCGCACCTGCCTGACCGTAGTCTGCAGATCCGCAGGAAGATGAGGGACGACTCATCCAGGGAGCCCAACAGGGCATGAGAAAATGTGCCATGAGGACGGCCGAACTGGCCTGACGAAGGCCGAGAGAGACGTAGCATAGACTTTTCGCCTGCATAATCCAATTTCTGGATTCCTTGTCGGGAGGTTTTCCACATCCTCATGCCCCAGCACGCCGGAAAATGCTGTCGGTAACCAACCCTCAGCAGAGGGGTGTTCAAAACCGACAGGGAACCGGGGACCGAGATACTTCCTGGCCATTCTGGCCAAGGCGAGGGCAGGAAGCAGGGCACTGCCAAAGCTCCAAGGCCGGACCCACTATGGCCTCGGCCACCGGAAAGGCCTCTGTAGGAGAATCCCCTCGGTCCAGAATCTCCGTGAGGGGATACCTGGCCCGTTTAGAAACGGGTTCGAGCTTCATCCCGGTGGACTCCAAGATGAGCCGAAGCAATCCTAAGAAGGACGAAGGGCTACCGTCCACCAACTGTCCTTCCCGAGGACTCCAAGTCCATGCGCTGGAGAAAAGGGAGGACTCATCTCGGACCCGAAGAGTCCTCAAAGAGCTGCCTCGAGCCTGAGCCACCTCCACCTGCCGAGGTTTACTGGAGTGAGGGTGACAGACAGCCTATGGGGCAAACCCATAGCCGATCGAGAATTTTGGTCGGAGCCCCAACTAACGGCTGTGGAGGCGGAGGTTCCACCAGAATCGTGGGAAGTTGAATTGTCAACAACCGCCTGGGAACAGGCTCGGCTACAACGAGGGGTTGTTTCGCCGCCCGGTGACAGCCACTTAATGGCCGGGAAGACGACTGGGTCGGCTTATTCCCGTCAAAAGGAGCTGTTGCCACATGAGCTCTCGATACCTCCGACGCAACCTTGGCCGAAGCCTCCCCTTGTCCGAGGAGGAGGAAGAGGAAGAGCGGCGGCACCGCTTGCCGTAGCGGTGCCGAGACCGAGACCGCCTATGACGGCGGGATCGGCTGGACCGCGAGGATGTCCGAGACCGAGAGTCTCGACTAGGCCGAGGAAGGCGAGGAGAAGTGTCGGAAATCGGCACTCCCCTCGGCTCGGACGATCCCACCGAAGGCTCCGGAACCGGAGGTACAGTCGAGCCGACGGGATCTCAACTCCCACCGGGGAACTGGGAGAGGGATTCTCAGCTTCCAGCCGACAACCGCCTAACGGATCGAGAAAATCTCGACCGCTCGATGGGAGTCTCGTCAACTGGCCTGACAGGGACACCGTGAGACCAGTGGCTGAAGCTGAGGGGTCGACCGAAGTCGACTGTCGACAAGAAGGGGAGAGGGATCTTTCCCGCTCCCAAGAGCGTCGACGGTGAGACTTACTCTTGCTCTTTGGACCTGAAAAAGGGTCCAGAAGAAGTTGGACCCTCACCTTTTGTTGAGAGGGTCAGACAAAGCTACTTGAAAGAAGCCGAGTACGAGGCACCGAGAGAGAGCGGGACAAATGCCTAGCCGAGGTAGAAGCGCCCGCGCCGCTTCTCTTGAGGGCGTATCATCTGCTCGAAGTGATCCGCCTGAAAGCACCGCGCGACACCGCCAACCGGGCCTCTTTAGATTTCATCAGTGAATTTCTCTCGGGCGCCCCAGCTGTAATCGGGCAGCACGATCTTCAAGGACGAGGGCCAAAGGACGAAGCACAAGTCGCAGGGCCTGTGGGTCTGCTCAAGGCCCAAGCAGTAGACGACGTGGAGTGCGGATCCGCCCCTAGACATCTTCTGCCCGCAAGGGCACCCGAAACCGGAGTCGACGGTCCATCGAGCCGCTGAGGAAAGAAGACCAAGTCTTTTAGCAAAAACTTTCTGATTTCAACTTTCAAGAATTAGGAACCAGTCTTATACGCAGAGCGTTAAGGAGGGAACCTGAGCTTCCAAGCGGTAAGGAAGATCTGGCGTCATGGGGCGGAGCCGAGAGTTTTACCACCCGGGTGGGTGGGAGGAGCCAGCTTGAAGACCTTCCGGCAAGATTTAAAGCGGCAAGGAGCCTGCCAATAAGTGTGGATGAACAACATATCCATGTCCCTAGAAAGCACTTTATAAAGACTCGAGGCACCAAGGATAGCTCAAAGGGCAAGACTCTGAACTGGTAGTGTAGAGCCAATCCCACAAATCTGAAGTATTTGTGGTGGTTTGGGTGTATAAGAACATGCTAATAGGTGTCCTGCATGTCCAGGGAGGCCAGCCAATCGTTTTGATGAATCAGAGGTAAGAGTATACCAAGTGATATCATCTTGAACTTTTCCTTATAAAGGAATCTGTTTAACTTCCTGAGATCGAGAATTGGGTGCATGCCGCCTGTTTTATTTGGAACTAGGAAATAATGGGAGTAGTAATCTGTGTTCTGCTGATCCAGCGGGACTACTTCTACTGCCCTGTTGTTTAGAAGGCCTTGAATCTCGGAAACAAGAAGATCTGACTGAGAGACAGACAGCTTGGGCTGTCGTTTGGGTGGGTGATCCGGAGGAGTTTCTGAAAGATTTAGAGAGTACCCCTCGCAGATTATCCTGAGTACCCACTTGTCTGATGTGATTGACTTTCACTGGCTGTAAAACTGAGTCAGACACCCTCCTACTGCCAAGGAAGAGTCCCCCTCAGACAGCTGGGGTGAGACGTGGGCCGGAATCTCAGAGGGTGGCACTAGGAGCTTTGGGGCCCTGTGCCTTCTGCTGCATTTTCCTTGCGGCTGAGGGGTCTGGTTTCTGTTGAAGCCCTTTCTGCCTTTACTGCGAAAGGACTGATTGTTATGAAACTGACGCCGGTTCCCGCCCCTTTGAGGGGTTGCTGATGCCGGTCTGCCCGTTTTGATAGTCATTCTAGTTTTCTGTGTGGCCTCTAGCACCTGCTCAACCTGAGGAACGAACAGGCATGTACCATCAAAAGGGAAAGCCATAACTCTCTGCTGGGCATCATTTGTGAATCCCGACGTACGCAACCAAGAGTGGCGTCGGGTGTATTTACAGGGCCGTTGTTGCTCTGGAGGCAGTGTCAAAGGTATCCATAGCAGCTCTGAGCTGCTGGTTATTGGATTCAATGCCTCTAGTAATGGTTTGAAAAAGCTCTGTGTTAACTTTTGTATCTGGGAGAGCTTCTACCATAACCTTGAGCGAATGCCAGAGTGTATACTCGTACTGAGAGAAATAACCCTGGTCGCTAGCAATGCACATGCGCAGGGTGGAAGCAGCAAAGACTTGCTTTCCCGAATTGTCTATTTTGTAAAATTCCTTGTTTATCGGGTGTGCCGTAGACTCTTGCAGAATAACGGCCTTGTCATTCTCTGCTAGGACAACTATGGCATCAGCAAAGGCTTGCGAGGCCAGAGTGGGCTGATCCTTGGGAAGGGCATATTTCCTATCTATGGACTTAGCCACAGAGGAAATAAGCGCCGGATTATCCCACGCCATTTGTGAGAGAGTCTCAAAAGAGGGTTGCATGGGGTGGGGGGGTCAATTCACCAGGAATGTCCAGAACATGCAGGTACTGCAGACGCAGCAATTTCACAGGATCGATCTCCGAAGTCTGGAGAGAGAATGGTATTCACGTTTCTAAGCAGAGACTTAAAGGAAAGGTCCTCAACCAGAGGCTCTGCTGTAAGAGAAGATTTATTCACCACCCCTAGGAAGGAATCGTCATCGAAGTCATCCTCCAATCGAAGATCAGGATCAGGCTCAATATCATCTCCTACTAGTCCTGAAGGGACGGTATAGATAGTAAATGGAGGAAAAAGATGATGAGGAGGAGGAGCACCGCATATCGGAGTCGAAAACCCCAGTGTCGCATGCGTCACTGCAGGTGCTCCCAGTGCCATAACAGAAATTGGCATGTAGAACACAGGCGGTGCTGGCACAGGACGCAGTGCCAGGCACAGCACCAGAGGAGCTGGTGCCAGGGCCAGCAGCACTGAACCTGAAGTTCCCAACCCTCGACTCGCTGAGGAAAGTCTGAGAAATTCAGCAGGAGATAAAGGTACAAGTGTAGACCCCTGCGACACAGCCCTATGAGGGGGGAAAAACACCAGAGTGTGGCATCGACAGCACCGCAGAAGATGCCGTGTGACTAGGAAACCCCAACCGCCCTGCCCGCAGGTCCAAAACTAAAAGGCCAGAAGGCCCTAGCGACGGACTCACTGGCTCGGGCAGACAAGACAACTGCCTAACCCATTGCTCCATAAGAGTGGCCCAATGGTGAAACTGCACACCAGAGGACCCCCCCCCCCCCGGGGGTGGGGTGGGACTCCAGAGTCGAGGATGCTAGTCACCACAAACAGAAGCTGGAGGAGACGGAGTCGGCCCCCTGCCTCCGCGTAACTGGACGCATCGACGGCAGATTTACTCAGAAGGCATCTTGAACAGTACCGCTTCTTTTCGACCGCCAAGAAGAACTCGAGGTCAGCGGGCGAGAATCCTCGATCAGGCTCAAGAATGGGATCAAATCTTTTTGTACTTTCGGGAAGGCCGCCCATCTCCCCCTCCCCCCCAGCCTGTCGTCAGATCCTCCTTCATAGAGGGCGGTGGACAAGACGCAGCCCTGCTGACAACAGCTTTCATGTGAAGTCTCCCTACCGTCATTTGCTCCGCTCATGGTCAACTGCACTGAAGAAAGGATGAAGACTTCTTTGAAGAAAATTTACTTATTAACTTATTTACTTATTTTTCCTTAAACTGAAAACAAAAATAATAAAATGAATCAATACTGAAACTCTATAGCTGCTGTAGTACAGACGAGAAGTTTTGACTCCTGGCGGGTGACCAACATTGTCACTGAAGCGCATTCGGTGGGGAAAAAGGAACTGAGGCGGTTGGAGGGTCAACGCTGAGGTAGCTTATACGATGCGAGCTGAGCTCATGGCGCCGCTTTCTCACAGCCCTACCTAGGCAACGGCCCTCCTGAAGATTTTTGGCTCCCGCTGAGTCCTAGTGCCTCCGGTGTAGTCCCATTAGTGTGAATGAGTGGTGGAGACTTTATGTCCAGGAAGATCTGCATGCAGTACTCCAGGTGAGATCAGAGCAGGGTCTTGTAAAGTGGCACCTCCTACCTCTATTTCCTCCCAATGCAGCACACTGCATTTGGCTACACTGAATCTGAGGCTGAAGACTGTCCCCATCTTTGGAGCAGTCCATCACCCTAGTCATCTTAGTGTCATCAGCAAACATAAGCAGCTTGCTGGAAACCCTCGTTTCCAAATCACTAATGAAGATGTTAAGGAGCTACTAAGCAGTCCAAGCAGCGATCCCTAAGGGACACAACTTAGCACACCTCTTAATCAGAGTACCTGTTCACCACTACCCTATGATTCCTGCCCCTGAGCCAAGAAGCACTCCACCTGGAGCATGTTTCATGTATGCTGAACTGGTGTACTTCAGCCAGATGCTTGTCATGTGCCACAGTACAAAAGGCCTTGTTAAAGTTCAGACAGATTATATCCAGTCTTCCTCCCTAGTCACCCACTTGGGGGGAAAAAACAGAACTCTGGTTGTTTTTTTTTTTTTTCCTTTTCATATAGTACTATATCAGTTTCCATTACTGCAAATCAGGAATCCTTATTTTTCCAATACGAACACAACTGTACTCTCAGTTTTATGCAGTATCATTAGGGTAAAACAGGCTAAACAAAATAGCAACAATAATAAGGAACCAAGAAAGGATATCATGCATGTAAGGACAGTTCTCTGCTCTGGCACAAAAGCCAGTGATATAAAACTTGCACAGCTCTCTCTTCTTTGGTAGTTCTATGTCATGGCTGAAGTTACAGTGGTCTCCCTGAAATAAAAACATTTTATTATGAAAGCAGAAAACTACAGTTACACAAGAACTTACCGTAACAGCAAATCTTCGAGAGAGGCTCTTGCAGTAGGTAATTACTTATAGGACTGAAGCCGGCAGGCGTCAGGAACCCCACGGAAAAATTTCTAGCTAGCAGTCTCTGGTGAGAGACCACCCCCACATCAGGTGACTGGCGTCAGGCGATGTTGGTATAAAGGGGTGGTCCCTCACGCCCTCCTTCCAGTTCTTTCCCGCCAAAGGCCAAAAAGGCGAGACGAGAGAGAAGCAGAGATTTCCCTTCCTGGAAAAGGAGCTGAAAAAACTAAGGGGGCTGGAGGGCAGGAAGGTATTACCTACTGCAAGAGCCTCTCTCGAAGATATACTGTTACGGTAAGTTCTTATGTAACTGTACTATCTTACTTCGAGAGGGCTCTTGCAGTAGGTAATTACATACAGGACTGAGTCCCAAGCAGTCTGGAACAAAAAGTACACGGGAGGAGGAAACTACTCATAGGAGATCCTCTGGCTGAAGAGGACTTAAGAAAGAAGTCCTTGCAGAACAGCCAATCCGAAGCTGGCTCTACGGCAAGAGGCAATATCCAAACTGTAGTATTTCATAAAAGTATGGACAGAAGTCCAAGTTGTGGCAGCGCAAATATCAGCCACTGACACATTCTTGAAACAGGCAGCAGAGGCCGCGACACCCCTGGTGGAGTGACCCCTGACCTGACCAGGTCTTGTGATACTTGTCGTAGCAGAAAGTGATACAGTGCGCTAACCATTTGGACAAACATTGTTTGGAAACAGCGTTGCCCTCTCTTTTGCTGGCAAAAGAAACAAATAGTTAGTCAGTTTTTCCTGAGATCCTTCGTCCTGTTGGTGTAGTATCTCAGAATCCGGTGAACGTCCAGGGTGTGTAAAAAATACTCCCCACGAATGGAGTGCTGTGTGAAAAAGGAAGGCAGTTCAATGGACTGGTTTAATATAGATTCTGCTACCACCTTAGGGAGAAACTTAGGATTGGTGCGCAGAGCCACAGGTTCCTTATGGAAAATTAGATATGGAATTTTGCACATCAAGGCCTGTAGCTTGGAAATTCTTCGAGCGGAAGTAATGGCCACTAGGAAGAGAGCCTTCCACGAAAGGAATTTAAGTTCTGCTAGGCTGCCGGCTCAAAAGGAGGCAGCATAAGCTTCTCGAGAATGAAATTCAAATCCCAAGGACGGGCAGAAATCCGAATGGGGGGTCTCAGATGCAGAACCCCTCGTAGAAAGGTCTTCGCAACCTCCAGCTGAGAGAAAATTCTGTCCCCAAAGGGAACATGATAAGCGGCTAGAGCCGCCATGTGAACTTTCAAAGAGGAATGACTGAGACCCAGGTTGAAGAGATAACGCATGTAGTCTAGTAGCCACCCGACAGGACAGGAGAAAGGCTCCAAGTCTTTGGACGAAGCCCAAATGCAAAACTGTTTCCATTTCATGGCATAGGTGGAGCGAGTGGGCTTTCTGGCCTCCACCAAGACCTCTGCCACTTGAGGAGAAACCCCAAAACGGGCTTGTGCTACGTCTGTAAGAGCCAAGCATGCAGATGAAGGGACCTGAGGCCCGGATGGACCAGGGATCCCCGATCCTGGGTCAACAGTAGTCACGAAAGAGGATGAGGAATCAGAGGTTTCTCCAAGTACTATTGCAGAAGAGAGAACCAAACTTGCCTGGGCTAGAAGTGAGGGATGAGAATCATACAGGCCCCTTCTGAGCTGAGCTTGTGCAGGATCCTCCGAATCAATGGAATTGGGGCAAAAGCATAAACGAATCTGCTCTTCCAGTCAAGAGACAGAGCGTCTCTCCAGAGTCGCCTGTGCCCTGGAGCGTTTGAGCAAAAGGTGGGCAGTTTTCCGTTTAGTGGGGACGCGAACAGGTCGACCTGAGGGGTTCCCCAACATAGGAAGATGCTGTCTGCTATCTCTTGGTCCAATTCCCACTCGTGAGGTTGTGTCGAGGATCGGCTCAAGTGATCTGCCAACAAATTCTCTACCCCCGGGACGTGGACCGCTGTGAGATGAAGGTTGTGTAGGGTCGCCCATTCCCAGACCCGCATCGCTTCCCAACAAAGAGGGTAGGAACAAGTCCCCCCCCACCCGTTTGTTGAGATACCAGACTACACTCATGTTGTCGGTCTGGACAGCCAGGTGACCAGGAAGCAGAAAGGGGTGTAGCACTTGAAGAGCGTACAACACTGCTCTGAGCTTGAGCACGTTGATGTGAAGCGTCTGCTCGAGTATAGACCACAAGCCCTGGGATCCCAAATGAGCTCCCCAACCTTCGCCCGAGGCGTCCGTTGTCAGTGTTTTGGGGGGCAGAAGGGAATCCTGACAAAGGTTCGCCTGAACCAACCACCAGTGCAACTCCTGAAGCATCGGGGTTGAGACTAGCACCTCTTGGTCCAAGTTGTCAACCAATTGATCCCACTTAGACCGAAGAGTCCACTTGAGAGATTCTCGTGTGGAGGTGAGCGCGTGGAACTGTTAGAATTGCAGCTGCCACGAGCCCCAGGAGGCGAAGGACCGACCTGGCGGGAATCCACCTGTGAGAGGACAAGAAGCTTGCCTGAGCCTGGAGTGTGGCCACCCTGTCTGGGGGAAGAAAGGCCATATCGGTGGTCATGTCCAGAATCGCCCCGATGAACTGGAGGCATTGAGATGGGATCAAATGGGATTTGGCTTGGTTGATGGTAATACCTAGGCTGGTAAAAACCTGCCTGGTAAGGCAAAGGAAAAGCAGGAGCTCCTCCCTGGATAGGGCCGCCAGGAGCCAATCATCCAGGTACGGGAAAACCTGCACTCCCTGAGTATGTGGGTGGGCCGCCATCACAGACAGGCACTTGGTGAATACTCGGGGGCCGAGGAAAGACCAAATGGGAGGGCCTTGAACTGGTAGTGGTCCCCTGGAAAGCAAACCGGAGGTATTTATGTGGGAAGGGTGAATAAAGATACACAGGTACGCTGCCCTGCATGTCCAGAGCACACAGCCACAGTCCCAGCCGAAGGAAGGGCAGGAGACTCTGTAGGGAGAGCATCCTGAACCTGTTGTACTCCACAAACAGATTCAGAGAGCTGAGGTCCAGAATGGGCCTCACATCTCCTGTCTTCTTAGGGACCAGGAAGAAATGGGAGTAGAAGCCCATCCCCCGAAGAGGGGGAGAGACGGGTTATATTGCCTCCTTCAACAGAAGGGAGGAGATTTCTTCCTGAACCCTGAGATGATGTTCGGGAGTAAGACACCCGGGGTCTGGGAGGTTTCTGAAGAAACTCTATGGTGTGGCCCTCTGCTATAAGCTGAAGGACCCAAGAGTCGGCAGTGATCCTCTCCCAACCTGGCAGATGAAGGAGAATCTCCGCCTACTGTTCCTCTGGATCTACCAGAGGCTGTGGGAGAGGGAGGAGTCAGGAGGTGTGGGGCAGTGCCGCTGTTGGAGCTCCCGCAGCCCGTTTGGTGTGGGGGGGGGGGCACGGCCGGAGGGGCCCGGAGTTTGTTGGCCCGCTTTCCTTGTGGTTTCGCCTCAGGCCGTGTGCGACAGTGAAAGGAACGAGGCTGTGCTTGAGGGGCTCTGTACATGGAGTCAACGTCCTTGAGAGCAGTGCCCTTCTCTATCAGTCTAGTAATGATGTCCTTGACATCACCACCGAACAACACCGAACTTCGGAAAGGGGCGTCCTGGATGGCAGATTGTACTTCTGAGGCCAAACCTGACACCCAAAGCCAGACATGTTGCCGCAGACTCACGGCAAACGGCGAACTTCGTCCGGAAGCATCCACCGCATCATCAGTAGCGCACAGCATGTGCATACTGGCTGAACATGTGGAGCGGACTAGGTCTGCCACTTCCTGTTTAGTCTGGGACTGAGGAAGGGTGTCTAACTTGGCTTCCACCCTGCTAAGAATAGCCTTCTGGTAATCCCCCATGTGAGCCACATAGTTCAAGGCTTTGATACCCAGAGTGGATGAAGAAAAGACCTTCTTGCCATACTGGTCCAGAAAAAAAAATTACTCACCTTAGTAATTATATTTCTTCTAATGGAGTCTTGCTGTATTCTGACAATTGCCATGATTCCCAACCTTTGAACTGCCCCGGAGAACTAAGGGTTAACTTTCCACGCAGGGCATGGAACTCTGAGCTCGAGCTCGGTTGAAGTCTCTGTCTGGAGTGTTTTAAACTCAAACCGTCAGATTCTTACAAGTCCAACTAAACTAAAAATTCTATGTGGAAATTGTAAAAATTCTACTAGCCAACTGGCTGAAAAGTTTTGGATCCCCAAGGAAGACTCAAGTCAGGAAACCCAAAAACTAAACCCAATGTACTTAAAAAAGATAATAATAAATAAGCACCCAAACAAAAGGGAGGAGGGTGCCAGCAAATACACCCCTGGGGTGCAACATTGCACCTGCCCACCCACTTCCCAAAAACAGGTTCTGAGAGGGGAGGCAGGGAGGAAGGTCAGAATACAGCAAGACTCCATTAGAAGAAATATAATTACTAAGGTGAATAATTTTTTCTTCAAACAACATGAAGTCTTGCTGTATTCTGACAATTGCAGACTACCAAGCTGTACCTCCAAGGAGGAGGGATAGAACCTACTTTGGGAATAGGCTCTGAAGTACTGCTGTGCCAAACAGAGCATCACTCCTAGCCTGGATATCCAGGGAGTAGTGCTTGGTAAAGGTATGGACTGTTTTCCAGGTGGCTGCTTGACAAATTTCTAGGAGAGGAATATCCCTGGCCACAGCCAGGGAAGCAGCTGTACCTCTTGTGGAATGAGCCCTCAGGCCTGAGGGTGGAGTTTTTTCCAGCTTTTCATAGCAGAATTGTATACAAGATACAATCCACCTGGCAATAGATCTTTTGGTGGCAGGTTTGCCCTTTCTCACTTCTCCATAAGTGAGGAAAAACTAGAGGAAGTCAAACCTGTGACCCTTGCTACGCTCTATGTAGTAACTAAGGGCTCTTTTGACAACTAAACTGTGTAGCCTCCTCTCTCCTGAGGAAGAATGAACAGTGAAGAAAACAGGGAAAGAGACAGACTGGTTCAAATGGAAGTCTGAAACCACTTTGGGCAAGAACGTTCTATTGGTTCTAAGGACCACTTTATCCCTATGAAAGGAGATAAAATCAGGTTCCACTGACAGGGCTTGCAATTCACTGATACGCCTGGCAGAGGTAATGGCTACCAAGAACACAGTTTTCCAAGTCAAGTACTTAAGCTCTGCTGAAGACACATGCTCAAAGGGGGGGTTGCATAAGCTGAGCAATGCAAACATTCAAATCCCAGGCAGGGGCAGGGACTCTAAAAGGGGGATTGGTGTGGAACACTCCTTTAAAAAATTTACAGAACACAGGATGGGAAGATAGTGAGGAAGGCATCCCCACAGACAAAAATGCAGAAATAGCTGACAAGTGTACCTTGAGAGTAGCTGGTCTGAGGTCTAGGCCATTAAGATGGACCATATAATCCAGAGCCATAGGCAATTCAGCAGTGTCTGAAGAAATATTCTTCTTAGAACACCAAATGCTGAATCTTTTCAATTTGGAGTTGTAAGTCTTTCTGGTGGAGGGCTTTCGAGAAGCCTTAGGGATGTCCAGAACCCCTTGGGAAAGATGCAAATCTGCAAACTCTAACTCTTCAAGAGCCATGCCTTGAGACTGAAGATTTGGGTACCAAATCCTCCCCTGAGAGGATGTTAACAGGTTGTAATTCCTGGGAAGAGATAGGGGAAGATGGACTGCTAGGGACAGCAACAGGGGGTACCAGGGCTGTCTGGCCCAATCTGGAGCAACCAGAATCACCTTGCAAGGTTGAGACCTTATTTTGACTAAAACTTTGAACAGGAATGGGAAGGTGGGAAAGGCATACATAAACTTCCTTTCCCAATTCAGAATCAGAGCATCCAGGGGGACTGAGCCCAAGATGGGAGGTCTGCGGCAAAAGAGAGGGAGTTGGTGATTATCTGGGGCTGCAAAGAGATCTATCTCTGGAGTGCCCCACCTTGAAAAAAGCACTTTCAACACCGGAGGGTCCAGGGATCATTCGTGATGGCCCTGAGAAATCCTGCTCAGTGCATCTGCTAGCACATTGTCCTTGCCTGGAAGGTGAACTGCTACAAGACAGGCTTGCAGGGAATAAGCCAGGGACCACAACTTCATGGCTTCTGTGCACAAGGCTGTGGACCGAGTGCCTCCCTGCTTGTTGATGTACCACATGGTGGTAGAGTTGTCTGTTTTGACTTGAACCACCTTGTTCTGAACTGACTGTGAGAATGCTTTTAGAGCTAGAAAAACTGCCCTGAGCTCTAGTAGACTGATGTGGAGAAGGGACTCTTGGGAGGGACCACAGGCTCTGGGCATTGAAGGACCCCAAGTGGGCTCCCCAGCCCAGAAGAGAAGCATCCGTGGTAAGGACCACTGAACAACAAAAGGAACACCTTGCCTTAAAATGTCCTGATCCTGCCACCACTGGAGGGCCTAGATCAAGGTAGGAGTCACTAGAATCAGTTTGGTAAGGGAGTCCTTTCTCTGAGACCAGTAAGCTCTCAGGTGGAACTGAATATCCCTCATCTGGAATCTTGCCCCTTGGATCACTGCTGTTGAAGCTGCCATGTGGCCCAAGAGCTGGAGGAAATGCCTTGCTGGTCGAGATACCTGAAGGCTGAAGGAAGAAGTTAGATCCATAAGAGCCCTTGCCCTTTCTAGAGGAAGAAAGGCTCTTGCTCTGACTGTGTCCAGTTCTGCCCCTATAAAGGTAAGGAGCTGGACTGGTTCGAGAACTGACTTGGGAAGGCTGAGAAGAAATCCTAGGGAAGTGAGCACCTGCTGGGTCACTTGCAGGCAAGACTTGACTTGGTCTGGAGACTGACCCACTAATAGCCAATCATCCAGACAAGGAAATATGGAAATCAGTTGCCTTCTTAGAAAGGCAAATACTACTGCCAGGCACTTTGTGAAAACCCTTGGAGCCGAGGTTAGGCCAAAGGGCATTGCTCTGAACTGATAGTGGCCCGAGGGCAACTTGAACCTGAAGTACTCTCTGTGGAAGCACCTGATGAGAATGTGAAAGTAGGCAACTTTGAGGTCCAGGGAGGCTAACCAGTCCCCTGGTCTTAGAGAGGGAAGGATTATTCCCAGAGTTACCATCTTGAACTTTGGTTTTAAAAGATGTTTGTTCAGATATCTGAGGTCTAGGATGGGTCGCCACTTCGCTGTCTTTTTGGGGGTCAGAAAGTACCTGGAGTACAGTCCTTTGCCCCAGTGTAGGGTAGGTACTCTCTCTATAGCTCTTAAAGCTAGCAGAGAAGAAACCTCTGCCTCTAGGGCAAGGGTTTCCGAAAGATTTGCAGGTGGAAAAGATCTGGCTCTCATCTTTGGAAATTTTTTGAAGCTGAGAACCAGTCCTTGGCTTACTACTTCCAGCATCCACTTGTCTGTTGTAATAGACGTCCAGTCCGGGATAAAGTAAGCCAGCCTGCCCCCGACTGGAACAGGAGAGTCGACCCGGGCAGACCCATCAGGGTGTCTGCTTGGCAGGGGCTTTAGGCAGAGGGGTGAATGCAGGCCTGCTCATCCCCCTTCTGCCTCTCCCTCTGAAGAACCTCTCTGTGAAAAGGAAGAAGAGGCCTGTTCTTGGTAAAAAGGCCTTTGAAAAGGCCTGCCCCTGCCCCTAGACTGCTGCCTTTGAGAAGTTGCCTGCCTTTCCTTGGCCTGAGCACTCCTGTAAGTGGTCCTGTACTCGTCCATCTTCTTCATGTAATTCTCTGTCTGCTCCCCAAACAGAGAATTACCCACTACAGGAAAATCCATAGCCTTAGCCTGGGTGTCCTGCGAGAGGTTAGTACATCTGAGCCAAGCCATCCTCCGAAGAGCCACAGATGTAGCTGTAACTCTTGATGAAACATCATTAGAGTCCACAGCAGCATGAAACTGCACTTTAGATGCCTCAATCCCATCTGCAGCCACCGTCTCCAGCTCCTTGGCTAGCTGGGGGGAGGCCTGTTTAGCCAGTGCCAGTACAGTGTCCCACCTGGACATCTGGTACCTGGTTGTATAGGCCATGTAATTCGCCTGCCTGAGTCCCAAAGAAGATGCCATGTACTTCTTCTTTGCCATGGCATCAATCTTCCTGGAGTCCTTGTCAGGGGGATGTGAAGCCAAGGGAATATTGGCCTTGTCACAGGCAGCAGCCTGCACTACCCCAACATGGCTGCATTGCTGATATAAGAACTCCGTGTCTGAGCCTGACAGTGTATACCTCTTGTCCATTCTTTTATCCACAGGAGGTATAGTCTAAGATTTTTTGTGTCTGTTTCCCAAAAGATTTATGGAGGGGAATAGACAGTCTCCTGAACTCTGGGATATCCATCATCTCTACATAATCAGGCTCTTCTTGATCTTCCACAGCCTCTTACATAGGAAGCTGGAGGGTTTCAGCCACTTTCCTGTAAAACATAAAATGGGAAGGGGACTCAGAAAGTCTAGAGGGGGAAACACCTGATGGTCTGTCTGGGGAGATGTCCAGTTCCACAGGCACATCCAGACCTTCACTTGCATCATAATCCTCAAATTCCCCTACCTCTTCAAACTCCGGTTCATAAAATTCTTCAAGGGTATACTCTTGAACCGGGGGAACCAACTGAACCGAACCCCTGCCAGAAGGAGCCAGATCAGTCAGAACCAGACAGAGCGATTCTACAATCTGAATCGCCCTGGCTATCTCTTCGGCGGTCGGAACATGAACCTCTGGATCCGAACCGGTCGATTTATCTTTGCGCTTCCTTGTTGTCGGAACCGATCCCTCGGAATCGGCTCTCCTTTTGCACGAAGAAATATCGCCCTGGTCAGAGGGCACTCCTTCTGGTTCGGTTGAAACTGAACCGGTCTGGCCATCCGGGTCAGCAGACTTCTCAGCCTCCTTTTCCCTCAGTCTACCTAATCTTTTCTGCCGTAGATTTCGAAAATGTTTACATATTTGGCAGTCTGAATCGAGGTGGTCAAACCTCAGACAATAAACACAGGTGGTGTGGGGATCGGCCTTGGCAAAGACCTCCCACACTCACTGCAGTGTTGAAACCCAGTGGGCCCAGTTTTTCTTTTGGGTTTCTAAGACATTGTGCCAGTCCTAACCAAACTTACCCTTTTTATGGCAATCCGCAGGAAGACCTCTTATCGGTTCCTGACCGTGTTACGGGTCATGGAAAAAAACGTAATAAAATCCGTTTTTTTTAGAACCGATAAGAACCGGTAACCACACACTAGAAGTACAAATAAAGATTTTTTTAACAACTTGATCGGTTCAAACCGAACCGATGAACCGTTTACAAGTTCCACACAGAATAGAAAAATAATATAAAACCTATCTAGTACTGACAAATACCACAGACAGAGACTGAACCGACAGGTTACGGTTTAAATTCGGTCGAAAACCGAGAAAAGCGGTACTTTAACCGACAAATTGAACCGAGCAGAAGGAGAAATCTCCGGAGCGACTGTTCAGTGAGGCGGAGTAAAGAATATGACGGTTTGAGTTTAAACAGCAACAGACAAGAGTCTCAACCGAGCTCGAGCTCAGCGTTCCATGCCTGGCATGGAAAGTTAACTCTTTCATCTCCAGGGCAGTTCGAAGGTCGGTTCTCACTGCTATTGTCAGAATACAGCAAGACTTCATGTTGTTTGAACACGTTTTTGGTTTTTTAGAACCGGTAACCACACACTTAACATAGCAAAATTCACAATCAAATGGTTGGTTCAGCCGAACCGACCGCACTTTTACAAGTTCCACACAGAAATAATAGAACAATTCCTATCTAGTACTCACGGCACCGCAGACAGTGACCGAACCAACTATGCGGATACTTTTTTTTTGTTTAAACCAACGAAAAACTGAAAACTTTAACCGACTTCGAACCGAGCTGAAGAAGAAATCTCTGGAATGACCGTTCAGTGAGGTGGAGTAAAGAATCTGACGGTTTGAGTTTAAAACACTCCAGACAGAGACTTCAACCGAGCTCGAGCTCAGCGTTCCATGCCCTGCATGGAAAGTTAACCCTTAGCTCTCCGGGGCAGTTCAAAGGTTGGGAATCACTGCAATTGTCAGAATACAGCAAGATTTCATGTTGTTTGAAGGTGGGATTCCTTATCGGGTGGGGACGAGCTCAGGTGTTTCGGGTTAGCCTTGGGGTGTGACAAAAGAAAGTCAATCCCCTCGGGAGCCTGATACAGCCTATCCGCCTTCCAAGGAAGGGAGGCTAAAGCTGACGGTTGTTTCCAGATAGTAGAGACGAGGTCAGTGTGAGGCTCGATCCAGGGTGGAACTAACGTGGCAGCGACCTCGGGCAAATTCAAATGGGCAGCTAGTTTCTGCCTCTGTGGATCCGGCCCCAGAGATTTTCACTGATGAAGAGCCTGGATTTCTCTTAGCAACTCCTTAAAGGAGGGATCCTCCAGAAGGGACTTCGGAGGAGTCCTGGGCTTGTCAGGAGTGCGAGGCTCGTCCAGATCGGAGATGTCATCGGAGTCCTCTAATGAGTCCAAAGAAGAAAGAGATGAAGACCCCTCCCCACTCGGGGGAGGAACATGGCCCCTAGGGGGCAAGGTGCCACCCCCAGCCTTAGACCCTGTAGCAGTGTCTCTGGGGGTGGGGGGTCTCGCCCCGCAACGGGATCCGGGACCGGGTCCATCGCCGGGAGGTGGCTTTCACCTCCTGGTGAACTGAGCCTGGCCCCAGCCCACCAAGAAGCCAGAGTCTCCCCTGATCCACCGCAGCTGAGGGGTGGGGAGGAGGGGATACGATAATTGGGGTATCCATAGGGCTTAGGCATCCGTGAGTCCGACGGCAGGAAGCCTGGCATCAAGTACTGAGGCACCGGGTACTGTGGTGTCAGATACTCGGGCATCTGGTACTGCGGAGCCAGATAAGGCGGCGTCATACAAGATGGTATAAGATCCAGCACCAGGGGCTCTACCGGGGTAGAAGGTCCTGGAAGAGGCCCTGCAGGTGAGCCAGGGACAGGTGGCCCGGCGGGCGTCGGGTCCGGCATCAAGGTAATATCTGGCAAGGGAACGTCGGCCAGCAACGGGGCCGGCATCCGAGGATCCGACGTCAGGCCATCCAGACCTACAGGAGGGAGGCCTGATGGAGGCGCCTAAGAGTCCCCAGCGGCATCCGGGGAGGGCCGGAGGGATCTTCCGGGTTCAGCTGGGGAGACGCAAGGGCCTCGGACCGCAGAGGAGCCAACGCTATGGAGCCAGCAGTGCCGATAGTCAGCGATCCGGTGTAGGCTCAGTCGCTGAGCGACCACCGGATGGGCAGGCATCTGAACGGCGGGATCCAAGCAGGCGTCGGAGGAGCCGATGTCCGACTGATAGGATCCAGCGTCCGAAGAAGGCCACGCAGGGGAGGTGACCTTGACAGGTGGCTTGACGACCGTGCGCTGCCCCAAAGGGTCGAGCGACTTAGCAGTCGGCTCTAGGTGGACGTCGGAGGAGCCGACGTCCAACTTATCGGAGAGGCTTGAACCAGAAGGCCGCGCAGGGGCGGCCTTACTGGGAGCGGATGCCTCCTTTGTCCCAGAGGCTCCCGACTGGCTCGAGCGCGAACCACCCAGGGGGACCGACGCCGTCTCAGACACCACCAAGACGGCTGTCGGGGAATGGTCACCCGGAGGGGACATCACCTGAAGGGCGGCCACCCCAGCCAAAGTCGCCGCAGCTGAGGATGAGGAGTCCCGATCCTTCTCCTTCTTCTTAAGGCCCTCGGGGGAGGTGGAAGCCTGTCAGAGCTTTTTCAGCTCCTTTTCCATGGAGGACATCTTCTTCTTTAGTATGTGAGCCTCCAGGGACTCCTGCCTTCTTCTGCGGGTAGCCGCATTGAACTTCAGGCAGTGCTGACAGGAATCCATGGGGTGCTGAGCCCTAGGCAAATGAGACACCGAGAATGGCCGTCCTTGTGTGGGAGTTGGGCCCCACACGAGCTGCACTTGTTTTTGTGCTCGGACATGGTAGGGGACGACATACATGGCAGGTGAGAGAATCCTGACGAATATATTCGAAAAATCGAAGAAAAAAAAAAACCGACGGTATAACTACCAGCGACGACTGACTGACGAGCAGTGGAACTTAACCGCAAGGTGCTGTCCAAAGCAAACGGCAAGAAAGAACTGGAAGGCAGGCGTGAAGGACTGCCCATTTATACCGACGTCACCTGACACAGGTCACCTGACGTGGGGATGGTCCCTCACCAGACTGCTAGCTAGAAATTTTTCCGTGGGGTCCTGACACCTGCCAGCTTCAGTCCTATATGTAATTACCTACTGCAAGAGCCCTCTCGAAGTAAGATCTTCACATTTTTAAGATGCATCAATCACAGTTTCCAGTTCTTACATACTAAAATTAAATATAGTTTAGTGCTACTTGAAACTGCAGTTCATGTCACTACAAACAAGATGCACACCTTTTTCTGCTGAATTATCATCACCTTGAAGCCTGGACTATAAGATCTCAGAAAATCAGGAGGGTCGGGCCTAGTCAGTAGTCAGATGGGAGACCTCCCATGAACACCAGGTGCTGCAGGAAGTGGTGTTTGTAGGTAGTTTTGGAGGGGCAACCTCTCCTGAGTTATAAAGGAGTAAGCATACTGTAACAGGGCAGTGGGCCAAGCAGCTTCTCAAAGGAACACTCATTGACAGAAAATGTATTTATTTTTATTTACTGGATTTTGTTAATGGGGTGGCATTGCTGAGATTAAAAGTCCTTTTTTTCCAAGAGCAAACAGGATTAATTACATACATTTATAAGCATCAAAGTACAACTGGGTCAACAAGCTAAGAAAACTTGGGAAGTCAAGGCAAAATACACAAATCTGTAACATTAACAGCAACAATGTTAAAAAGTACAATACAGAGCTGAGGCAGCAAACGCCTAATTTAAGCAAAATATTGATCAAGTCCTTGACCACAAGAGGGACCTCAGTGGACACATACATTGGCTACATGCAAGAAGTAGACTCTTCAGGGAGGTTTTAGGGCATTGGTGGGAAGGTTATTCCACAATCTGGGCGAGATGGAGGCAAAGGATCTCAGACCAGCAGCAGATAAGGCTCTAGGGAATACTAAGAGATAACAGGAGGAGCCCCCCTCTATGGTTTGAACTCTAAGACAGCAGTGAGGTGGTGGTAAGGGGTCAATGTTAAGATTTTATGTTCCAGACAAAGTACAGGGTAGTGAAGCCTTCCAGAGGAGGCCAATTCAGAGTAGAGAGTACTGAGCAAGTACTGTGTCATGGTGCTCCCTCCTGCTAACACCTGTAGCAGCACTACAGGCCTGATGGTATAGTGCCGTAAGTTTGGAAAGCTTGGTGTCTATCAGCGAGGATAAGACCGGAGCGCCATTCAATATGTCAGGCAACAGTTTACTACTGGCTACAGACAACCTAGCATCATTTGTGAGGTAGAGGTTAGGCCAACAGAGGAGAACCAACTTTTGATTAAGTAATTTGGTCACCTGGCCCATATGTGGCTTAAGAAAAAGCTCATGATCCAGTAAAACCCCCAAATATTTAACCGAGTCAACAGTTTCAATGAAATCACTTTTGAATGTACACATTTTTAGTAGTTCCTTCCTGTCTGGACAAAGACATTAACAGCAAAAGAATACATATTTAGTTTTATTGGAGTTTAATAGAAGCTTATTATACTTAAAGGGAAACATCCATGTAAAAACGGACCCCATCTCAGTGTGAGGCAGGGCCCAATTAGAACTTTCAGAAAACTCAGATTTTTTTTTTTTTTTACTTTTGAGAAGTTTTATTTCTATAATTTATCTGGTTGATCCTGCCTCCCTCTGTGCTAGCATTTGAAATGCTTTTTTTTTTTTTGTCAGTCAGTACAGCAATCGTGAAAGAAACGGGAAACCTGGTTAAAGTTAACAGAACCTCACAAAAAGACAACTGGTCACAGAATAATAGAGAAATAAACTTTACTTCAAAATAACAGTAAAAAAAAGTTGGTTCCCTATCAGTTAGTACAACTGACGAGGAACCAAAAAAACTTACCAGAACACTAAACCTAACTAAATTACCTTAAAAACCAAGGACATAACTTTGAAAATTAAAAGAAATAAAACAGTAACTTAGAAAACCAATAAAATAAACTTTCTTCAAGATGCTGAAGGAGAGCTCTCCAAGGTGTCTTACTAGGCAGGCAGAGTAAAGAATCTGATGGTTGCACAGAATGCACCAGGGACAGTAGTTTGAAAACCGAGCTCGAGCCTATCAACATTCCACTATTTGCACAGGTTCTTTAACTCTCTCTTCTCCGGGGCAGTTGAATGTTGAAGGCTTACTGCATATGTCAGAATACAGCAAAGATTTCCTGGGACTTGAAGCAGCCCAAAGGGATAAGTACTTCCATTTCATAGCAGAAGTGGCCCTGATGGAGGGGTTTTCCGGCAGCCACTAGTATATCTGCAACCCTAGAGGAACCCCAAAGTAGGCGATCGCTAAGTCTGCAGGAGCTACGCATGGAGATGCAGAGATTTTAGATCCGGATGGACCAGGGTGCCCTGATCCTGGGACAGCAAGCCAATGCACAGGGCAAGTGCTCTGGAGGTTCCACCGCTAGCAGCTGCAACAAGGGGAACCAGATCTGACCTGGCCAGAAGGGGGCTATAAGTATCATCTCCACCCCCTCCAACTGAAGTTTGAGGAGCACCCTCTGGAGCAGTGGGAAGGGAGAGAAAGTGTACAGAAACCTCCTCTTCCAGGAGAGGGACAACACATCTCGCCAGAAAACTCCAGGCCCGGGATCCAGCAAGCAGAAAAGCGGTAGTTTTGCGTTGAGTGGGGACACAAAAAGGTCCAACTCTGGTCGACCCCATCTGTTGAAGAGATCTTTGACCACTGGAGTCAGAAGCTCCCATTTGTGAGCCCTGGACCTGGAGCGGCTTAGACTGTCTGCCAGGACATTTTGGATGCCTGGAACATGGCTGGCCAAGAGCTCCAAACCATGCTCAATACCAAACTCTCTTTGCCTCCCTGCACAGGGGGTAAGAGGGAGCTCCCCCGTGTTTTGATGCAATACACTACGCACATGTTGTCCTTCTGTACCAAGAGCGGACCAGGAAGGAGATGAGTGTGGAAGGCCTGCAGAGCATACAAAGCCACGCCCATCTCCATAATATTGGAGACTCTGTTCCATGTCTGTCCAAGTGCCCTGAATCTGGTGAGCGTCCACGTGAGCACCCCAGCCCAGACCTGAGGCGTCCGTCGTGAGGATCTGATGAGGGGCCGAGATCTGAAAGGAAACCCCCGAAGCAGGTTGGCCAGTTCTAGTCAACACGACAGGACTCTTGACTGGATCGGAGACCATGACCAACTGGTCCAGGTCGTCTGTGCGTTGGTCCCACTGGACCCTCAATGTCCACTGACGTATACACATGTGAAGGCGGTCAAGGGGAACAGTGACAATGGCTGCCATGTGGCCCAGCAAGCACAGGAAGACCCTGGCGAAGACCTGGTGACTGGAATAGACCAAGCGAGCCTGGGTCATCAGGTGTTCCGCCATGTCCATGGGCAAACAGGCCATGCCCTGGGAGGTATCCAGGACCACCCCTACATACTGGAAGCGCTGGCAAAGAGACAAGCAGGATTTTGGCCAGTTGATGGTGATACCCCAGGCCTGGAAAAGGCGGAAGGTATACTCCAGGGTCTGGACAAGACGATCCCAAGAGAGAGTCGCTAGGAACCAGTCGTCCAGGTAGGGAAACACACAGAAGCCCTGTCGACTTCAAGGCAGCCAATACCACTGCCAAGCACTTGGTAAAGACCATGGGGGCTGAGGACAGGCAAAAAGGGAGGGTCCTGAATCAAAAATGGGCTCCATGGAAATGGAAGCAGATGAAGCACCGATGGGAAGGAAGAACAGGTTACTCACCTGTAACAGTAGTTCTAGGAGTGGTATTATGTTGTTCATCCACACTCTTTGGCATGTCCCTTTCCCTTTAAATCTTGCCGGAAGTCTTCAAGCTGGCTCCTTTCACCCACCCGGGTGGTACAACTCTCGGCTCCGCCCCACGACACCAGATCTTAGCCCGCTAGAAGCAAGGTTGTGCGCCTTAAAGCCGGAGAGGTCGGGTGGGTGTGTGTGGATGAACAACATATACCACTCCTAGAACTACTGTTACAGATGAGTAACCTGTTCTCCTAGGAGCGTGGATATGTTGTTCATCCACACTCTTTGGCAGACTCCTAGTAGTTCTCTGGGAGGAGGGAGGCAAGGTGCACACCCCCTACTTAGGAAACAGAGATTGGAGAACCAAGGCCCCAAAACCAGCCACCCGGCGTGACTCAAGGTCGATGTGGTAGTGGGAAATAAAGGTGTTTGCTGACTTCCAGGTAGCAGCCCGACAGATTTCCTGGATTGGGATGTCCCTGGAAGCAGCCACCGATGCAGCAGTATGGTGGGTAGAATGAGCTCTTAACCCTCTGGGAGGATCCTTGCCCACCAACTCATAGCACAGACCTAGGCATGATGTGATCCGTCTTGCAATGGTCCGTTTGGCTGCAGGTCTGCCAGAAATGGCTTCAGCGTAGGTGACAAACAGCTGGCGAACCTCTCCACAAATTTCAATGTTCTTTCCTTATAATAGGAGAGAACACATCTCAGATCCAGAGTACGGAACCTGTACTCGGCATCTGAGGTGTAGTTAGGGTAGTATACCAGCAGAGTCAACACCTAATTAAGGTGAGACTCTGAGACCACCTTCAGAAGAAATTTTGGGTGGGGGCACAGAACAACTTTGTCCCTGTGAAAGACCAGATAAGAGGAGTCCACCGAAAGCGCCTGGAGCTCCCTTGTCCCTCTGGCTGACGTGATAGCCCCCAGGAAGGCCGTCGTCCACAAGTGTGAGAGCTCACACTAGTGCATGGGTTCGAATGGCTTGCCCATGAGCTTTGCTAAAGCCAGAAAGAGATCCCATGGAGGTGGAGGTTCACACACCGGAGGGGATATGTGATCCAGGCCTGAAGAAGCGCCTCGACCATTGTCGTGCCAGCTAACAGCCGCTGACCGCCCACGCCTGTCAAGCAGAAATGGCTGCCAGGTGCACCCTATGAGTCGATGAACATAGACCCCTTTGGAGAGAAACCAATGTAGTCTAAAATGTTAGCCTTTTCCATTTGAAGGCATAACATTTCCTGGTCGATTTCACGGATGCCTCCACCACAGTGTAGACATCCTCGGAAAGACCAGAGCCTGGAACTCTAGCCACCAGGTACCAGGCTGTGAGGTGGGGATTGAAGGTCCAGATGGAATACCTTCCCCTGGTTCAGTGATATCCGGTCCAGACGTGTACAAAGCCGCTCCGAGGGTCTGCAGCTGAGGCTGAGAAGATCTGGGTACCAGAATTGGCACGGCCAATCTGGGGCTACCAGAATCACCTTCGCCTTGTCCCTCCTCACCTTGAGTAACACCTTGTGGATCAAGGGAAATGGAGAGAAGGCGTAGAGGAGGCATGGGGTCCACGGCCTCGAAAAGGCATCCCCCTGCAGCAAGCCCTGCTTGGGTGGGGGGGCAGGCATGATAAAGACTCAGCTTGGCGTTCTTCCTGGAGGCAAACAGGTCCACCAATGGTTTGCCCCGACAAAAGAACAGACTGTAAGCTACCTCTGGATGGAGTGACCACTCGTGGGATGTCTGGCCTATGCGGCTGAGAGCATCCGCCAGCTGGTTCAAGACTCCTGCCACATGGATGGCTAGGAGATCTGCCTCCAACCGGCTGACAAGAGTCCAGATGCAGAGCGCCTCCTTGCACAGCAGACGGGAGTGCGTGATGCACTGTTTGTTGAGGTAGTACATGGTCGTGGTATTGTCCGTCTGGACTTGAATCGCTTGACCCCGGAGCTGAGGAGCGAAAGCTGAAAGTGCCAGTCTGACTGCTCTGAGCTCCAACAGGTTCATGTGGCATCAGGACTCCTCGGGGGTCCAGAACCCGTGGGCCCTGTTGTCCCCTATGTGGGCTCCCCAGCCCATGAGAGAGGCATCGGTCGTGAGAACAACCATCGGCTCGAGGCGGACAAATGGGATCCCCTCCTGCAACCGTTCTGGGGCGGTCCACCATTGGAGAGCGTCCCACATCTTCTGGGTTACAGTTATCTGCTGGTCGAAATGACCGTGGCGCTGAGTCCACTGGGCAGCCAGCTCCCATTGAAGGGGGCGCATGTGCCACCTGGCCCAATGAACCACTGAGGTGCATGCCGCCATGTAACCAGAAGGTGCAGAAAGTCCCGGACAGGGCGCAAGAGCCCAACCAGAAATGATCGGGCAAAGGAGGAAAGAACCTCTGCCCTGTCCTCTGGGGAGCCGAGTCTGCTTGCTTGATGAGCTCTAGCGCACCGATGAAGCCCATCACCTGAGATGGCACGAGTTACGACTTGGCCTCGTTGATCAGGAAGCCAAGCTGACAGCAGTTCTGAGAGCCAGGTCCCTGGATCTCTCCACCTCCTGAAGGGAGGAACCCGCCAGGAGTCAGTCATCGAGATAAGGGTAAATTCGAACTCCTCGATGCCGAAGATGGGCTGCCACCACTGCAATGCATTTGGTGAAGACCCGAGGGGCCGATGACTGGCCGAACGGCATGGCTCGAACTCCATAGGGTCCTTCGACTTGAAGTGGAGGAACCACTGGTGGGACGGATGGATTGGGACGTGAGAAAACGCTTCCTGTAGATCCAGTGAACAAAACCATATGTTTCGCTCCAGGGATGGTATGATCTGGTTCAGAGTTACCATCCGGAAGGTGCGAGACCTGAGATACTGATTCAGGTCATGGAGATCTAGGATGAGGCACCAACCCCCCATCCGCTTGGGCACCAGGAAGTACCTGGATATGACGCCTGGGTCTATAGGTGGATCCAGCATTGGAGCTACCGCCTCCTTGCGGAGGAGCTGAGCTATGTCGTCTTGAAGAGCCGACTGCATGCAAGCTGAGATCCTTTCCTCCTGAGGGGCGCGGGCTCGGCTGGGCAGGTACTGCTGGCATTCCAGAGGCAGTCCCTGCCTTACCACTTCTAGAACCCACCTGTCCGAAGTGATATCGGACCAGGTGGAAAGAAAGTGGCGGCGCCGACCCCCCACGGGAGGACCCAGGACAGGTGTGACGGGTGTAGGGGTTGCAACCCCCAACCCGTCACTGAGCAGGCTTAGAAGAAGAGGAGGAGGAGGAGGAAGCTCCTGGACCAGCGCCTCAGCCTCCTTTACGAGGCTGTTGAGGGCCCTGCTTGGGCTTAGGGCACCAAGTTTGAGCCTGCTGCTGCTGTTGGTGCTGCTGACCTCCTTGATAGGAGGGCTGCCTGACCACAGGGGAAGATTGGCAAAAAGGCTTCCTCTTCCTCATCAGCTGGTTCTTGCCCGAGGAACCCTTAGCAGAAGTGGCGTCCAAGGTGGCACTGGACTGCTCAATACGCTGAAGGTGGCCTGCCACTCCCGGGCTGAACAAGTCGGTACCAAGGAAAGGCACATCAGCTAACTTGTGCTGGGTATCCACCAGAAAGGAGGATAACCGCAGTCAAGCCTTGCAGCGGGTGGCCACTGCAGCTGCTAAAGAGCGGGCACAAGAATCCCCGATGTCCAGGGCTGTCTGGAGCTGCTGTATGGCAACAGCACAGCCCTGATCATGGACTTGCTTGATCGTGGTCTGCATGTCCGCGGGGAGTTGAGGAATTACTTCATCCAATGACCCTAGCAGGGCACGGGAGAACTGTGCAATGATTACAGCCAAACTGGCCTACGAAGGCCCAAGGAAGAGGCTGCGCAGACCTTACGGGCAGAGTGGTCCATGTTCTTGGACTCCTTGTCCGGAGGTCGGTCGGTGTTGGCCGAGCTACCAGTACGTCTAAAGATGGAAGCAGTCACCAGGCTCTCAGCTGAGGGATGTTCCATGAATCCCGGCAGGGATCCCACAGGCACTGCATACTTACGGGCCATACGGGCAGACGGTGCTGGGCAGGAAGCTGGATGCTGCCATAGTTCAAGGGTCGGACCAGTAATGTCTTCCACTACTGGAAAGGCCTCAGTCGGGGTATCCCCCTCTTAAGGATATCCGTAAGAGGGCACTCCGCCTTTTTCTGGATGGACTCCAAGGGCATCCTGGTAGAATCAGAGATAAGGTGGAGAATGCCCTGAAAGGAGGAGGGACCTTCCTCCAAGGCCACCGAGAGTGACTCCTCATCAGCAGGATGGGAGTGCAAACCGGTAGTATCCGAATCCGAAGAGTCGGGGTACAGCGGTCTCCCGCCCATGTCCCCTTCGATCCGCCGAGGGCGATTTGAAGTGACCGTGATGGACAGACGTCAGGGAAGCCCAGTGTCTGGACAGTCCTCTTTTGAGGGAGCCCCACTGGGGGGCTGCTTAAGTGGTGGCTCCACCCTAATAGGTGGTAAGACCGGTATGGGCCTAGCGGGAATACGGACCAGCCCGCCAGGTGGAGGAACTGAAGCCTTCGGTTCCGAGGGGTCAGCGCAGGCCAAGTAATGGCCAGGGTGGACTGAGTAGCCGGTTTTGCACAGCCAAAATCAGTTGCTGCCATATATGAGTCTCATAGTGTCGACGGAGTTTGTCAAGCTTCTCCTCATCTGGAAAAGAGGATGAGGATCTGTGGCGGCGCTTTTTGAATGCTGGTGGCCTTTGTCTCGATTTTTCCGTCAGAAGACAGAGTCCTGATCGAGAACGATGGGGTCGGTTAGGCCGATCGAGGATAACAGGACTCTGGGAAAATCGAGGTCCCGGTTCGATTCCCTCGATCAAGACACCCACAGGAGGTGTCTCGTGATTGGGGAAAGAGAGGATCGGTGTCTTCTCTAGAGAATTGTCGACCGGTGTCAGCGGCCTCGACCAGCTCAATAAAATCCTCGCCGGCCCAGCCACTGCTCCGGTGTCCTTCTGCCCAGACGGAAGATCCGTGAAGCTGGCAGCCGAGGAAGCGATCTCAACCAAACCTCTCTCGGTCCCAGGAGCATCTTCTGGAGGAAGACTTGGATCCTTTTCCCTGTTACAAGGGCGGGAGGAGTGCGAGCCCGAGGGCGCCTCACCCCTGGTAGGGAGAGACTGGCACAACTCCCTAAAGGAACATGAGAAGGTGGAGCAGAGGTTGAGAGGAATGAAAAAAACTTTGGCTGGCCGAAGCCTGAGCAGCTTCTTCCTCGAAAGCCTTCTTTTGCTCTAGCTGATCGGCAGATCCCACAGCTGAGGAAACCGCCCACCTCGCCTCCTTCGATTTCATCAGCAGGTTCCTTTTCTCCAGTCTCCCCAGCTTAAGGCGCATGCAGCGTCATCAAAACATTAGGATGGAGAGCTCAAGCAGATGCAGGTGGTGGTGTCATGACCAACACCTTGGCAGTCACATAGGTAAGGTGGGGATTGTGCGCATTTCTGCCCGCATGAACACCGTGAAATCCGGAGTGACTTGTCCTCCATATCCGGCATGCCATCATCGAATCGACAACCCCAACGAAGTTTAAGAGAGAAATGCGTAAAAACGACGCTGGAAGCCAGGGCCTACAATTGCTAGAGTTAGCACGAGGGAACCTGAATCTTCCAGCGGAAAGGAAGATCTGGCGTCATGAGGCGGAGCCGAGAGTTTTACCACCCGGGTGGGTGGGAGAAGCCAGCTTGAAGACTTCCGGCAAGATTTAAAAGGAAAAGGACATGCCAAAGAGTGTGGATGAACAACATATCCACGCTCCTAGAAAAATCCTGATATGCAGGTATGCATCCTGCATGTCCAGAGAACAGAGCCAGTCCCCCTAGTGCAGGAGGGGCAACAAACCCTGAAGGGTGACCATCCTGAAGCGCTTATACTCTATAAATTGAGATGACTCAGATCTAGGATGGACTGGAGATCCTCGGCCTTCTTGGGGACCAGGAAAAAGTGGGAGCAAAACCCCTGCCCCACTAAGCCGGAGGGAAGGGCTCTATGGCCTTTTTTTTTTTTTTTGCAGAGAAGCCTGTATTTCCTCCCAGACAAGGTGTAGATGAGCTGGGTGGGGGGTAGCAGGAGCTGCCTGGAGGATTTTATGGGGACCACTCGAGAAGCTCTAGCATGTGGCCATATTCTATGATCTGCAGTATTCAGTTGTCCAAGGTAACACCCCACCACCCATCACAGTGAAGGGAGAACTAACCCACGACTGCCTCCCTAGAACCCTTTGTGGAAGGGGGGGGGGGCAGCCAAGCAGACGGGTGCCAGGAGGCGCCGCAGGTGCTTGAGGGGTTCTGGCGCGCTGCAGATGGGCTCAGCCGCTTGCATTTGCCCGGACCACTGGCTGGTGGGTGTGTCTGTCTACCGGAGGAGTGGTGAAAGGCTGGCCAATGACCCAACTTAGGCTGGGTATGGCACAGTGAGTGAATGGACCAGAAGTCATGGCCCAACTTCTAAAATGAGGAAATTATATTCTGCAGATCCCCTCCGAAGAAGACGGAACCCTGGAAGGGGGTGTCTATGCTGGACTGCACATCAAAGGCAAATCCGGACACTAAGAGCCAGGAATGGCACCAGAGGCAGATGCCTGTGGCCGCTCCCCTGCTTGAGGCATCCACGGCATCATAGGTGCCCCGAAGGACATGGGTCCCACCTTAAGAATCTGGGCAAGCTGAGTTTTGGAGGGTCGGGCAAGGCCTACACCAGTTCCCTGGCCTGGTCCCAGAGAAAGTTCTGGTACTCGACCATGTGGGCTAAATAATTAATGGCCAGAGTGAAGGATGCGAAGACTCAGTTGCCCAAGTGGTACCGATGCCTGGATTCCCTGTCAGGGGGAAGGGTGCTGAGGTGCTTGGGCTTCTTGGTGCGGTCATGCGTGGCATGGAGGACCAGAGAGTCAGCTTTGGGCTGACCCCCCAAAAAAGGGCTTACCAGCTGGCACGTGGTAGAGCCGATCAGCTTTCATAGACACTGCTGGAGTTGTGGAGGGATGATTCCAAGCCACCCTTGTGACACCTTCTTAAGAGTCAATGGGGTGGGGGGGGCAGACAACTACAGGGAGGGCATCAGGCTGCCTCAAGTAAATAGCCAGGCGACGCCGTTCCGAGTCCTGTTCCTCCGCTTCCCAGCCCATGGTGACCTGGATGTGGTGCACAAGGTCCATGAATGATGAATCATCAGAAGGGCACTTAGGAACCACTTTGAGGGTTCTTTGCCCTCAGAAGAGTCCCTCGGGGGAGGAAGATTCTGAGTAGTCAGAGTCATCCTCATCTGGCTCACTTTCAGCAGTCGGGTGCCTGTCCTGACAAGTGCTGGAGCCGGAGTCATGCCTGGATCCACTGGATCCCAATGTACGTGGGGGGGTACTGGGACCCAGATGAGCACGGACCGGGGGTGGAATATGCCCGACGAGCTGCTGAGGGGAAACCGGAGGTAGGCCTTGCGGAACAGGGGTCTGCTTCTGCATGACAGACCACCGTGCAGAAAACAGGGCATTGTAATCCACCCGCGGAGGACAGTTATACACAAGCGGATAAGGGTTCGATGGCCCTGAGTAAGGACATGGAGGCGTCAGGGCTGGCGTGGGGTACAAAGCCAGAGGGCTGGCAGGTGCAGGCTGTGGGACTGGTGCCAGATCCACAGCCTGTGGCAGGGGCAATACTGGCACCAGGACTGCAGGGTGCAGCAGCAGGACTAGCAGTAACCCAGAGGGCGCCGATGGAGGACACCTGGGTGAGGAATTCACCAGCACGGAGAGAAGAGAGATGGGCACATGGGGAGGGAGGACACCTACCGTGCAAAGGCAGAGGCAAAGCCAGACTAGAAGTAACACCAGTAGCCTGCTGCGGGTGCTGCCGAGAAGGATTGGCATCAGACCCTGCAGAGGGGACCTGTGTAGGCAGTGCTGTGGCGGGGGCGACTGCAGAGGAGCTGACATCGGTCACACCCACACCGGTAGAGACTCCTGGCTGAGAACCCATGGAAGTGATGGTCCTGAGTATCAGGAGCTGAGGAGCAGGAAACAAAGTCCCCTGCCCTGAGGAGCCACCACCCATGACAGAGATAAGGGCAGGCGGCAGGGCCACTGGTTTATGTGGAGACTGCGAGCAGGAAGCAGACCAGTTCCAATGCTTGTGCTTCCCGATAGATTTTTCCTGGGACTGAGAAGAGGAGGAAGCCCCAGAAGACTGGGCTGGTGAAGCTGAAGAGCTCCTGGCCTGCAGCTCCTTTTACATTGTGAAGAGTTTCTGCTTGATGAGATGGCTCTCCAAGATAGACAAGACATCAGAGGGTGACAGCAGAGGGTGTTCTCCAGAGGTAGACTGCTAGCTAGAAAGTTTCCGTGTGGTCCGGGTGCCTGGCAGCCAAGTCTTACCAGTGCTGGCCTACTGCAAGAGCTTTCTCGAAGTAAGATCAGATGGTTCACCATGTCCTGATGACAGGACGACTCGTGACACACTTCACCCACTTGGCTGATGGTGTCCACCAGCTGGTTGGAGGCTCCAGCCACGTGAATCGCCAGGAGATCGGTGTCCAGGCTGTGCACGAGTTTCCAGGTGCAGAGGGCTTCCAGTCACAACCGGAATGAATGAGATCCAACTTGCCTGTTGAGGTAGTATATGGTCGTAGTGTTGACCAACTGGACCTGCATGACTTGACCAAGGACTGAAGGAGTGAATACCGTCAGGGCTAGACACACCGCACGAGGTTCCACCAGGTTGAAGTGGTACTGCCATCCCTTGGGGGTCCAGAACCCATGGGCTCTGTGGTCCCCCAAGTGGGCTCCCCATCCCACCAGAGATGCATCAGGTGTTAGAAAGACCGTCGGTTCTGGGCAGACGAATGGGACTCCTTCCTGCAAGTGTTCCAGGACAAGCCAGCACTGGATGGCATCCCATATCGGCTGCGTCACCATGACCAACTGGTCCAGGTGACCGAGGTGCTGAGACTACTGGAGGGCCAGCTCCCACTGCAGAGGGTGCATCTACCAGTGGGTCCATCAGACCATGCAGGTACAGGACACCATGTACCCCAGCAGCCACAGGAAGTCCTAGATAGGACACAAGTACCCAAGCTGAAATGATCGGGCAAATGAAGTAAGGTCCGCCGCCCAGTCCACTGGGAGTCAGGCCTCGGCCCTGAGGGAGTCGTGTTCTGCCCCGGTGAAGTGGATGATCTAACAATGGTTGATTCAGACTTGTCCACACTGATAAGAAGACACAAGGCCAAGCAAGTCTGGAGAGCCAGATCCCTGGATAGCTCCACTGTCTCCCAGGACGGACCGGCAATCAGCCAGTCATCCCTATAACCTGCGTAGACCCTACGACCCCCTCCAGAATGCAACCACCACAGCAATACATTTGGTGAAGACCCTGGGGGCAAGAGTACAGGCCAACAGGTATAACCCAGAACTCATACAAAACCCACTCCACACGGAACCGAAGGTACTGCCAGTGAGATGGACAGACTGGAATGTGAAAGAAGGCATTCTGGAGGTCCAGAGAGCAGAACCAAATGCTCTGCTCCAGAGATGGGATTATGTGGTTCAGAGTGACCATCCTGAACTTGCGCCTCCTCGTGAATTGATTCAGGACATGCAGATCCAGCATGGGGCACCAACACACCGTTCACTTGGGGAAGAGGCAGTACCTGGACACAAAGCCCTGCCCGGGCACGACATCCAGGACATGAGCCACAGCGCCTTTCTCGAGTGGCTGGCCAACGTCCTCCCTGAGAGTGGACAACATGTCCGAGGAAGCCACAGACTCCCATGGAGCACGGGCCCGATTGGGCAGGACAGCCTCGAAGTCAAGAGGCAAACCTCGACCCACCACGTCCCGCATCCATTTTTGTCTGTAGTAATCACGGACCAGACACGCCAGAAATACAAAGTGTCCTAATCCTGGGAAGCTTGCATTAGTGAGTCGGCAGGCAGACACCCCAACCCATCACGGGAGCAGCCTTGGAGAAGGAGGATCCGGTGCCGGAGGAGTGCTGGTGCTCCAGCCTCCAGACTTACTGGGGCCCTGGTTGGCCGGCTGGCTTGAGCCGCCAGACCTGGGACTACTCTGACTGGGGCTGCTGTTGCTTATGCTGCTGGGGGCTGAAAGGGTCAAAATGAAAAGAACTTCTTCATTCGCTGCCACTCAGGGTCCTTTTGCGAGGATGTGATGGAAGTCCAGGGTGGCACTGGGCTTCTCAATCCTCATAAGATGACCCTCTACACCTGACCACAAGAGGTCAGTGCCCAAGAACTGGACATCTGCCAGCTTATGTTGGGTATCCATCGTGAAGGTGGAGATCTGAAGCCAGGCTCTGTAGCGCATGGTCACTGAAAAGCAGGAGTCGCCTATATCCAAGGCCATCTGGAGCTGATGCTTAGCCAGAGAGCAACCTGTCATGGGCCACTTTACCGCAGACTGCAAGTCCACGGAAAGATGTGGAATGACATGGTCCAGGACCACCATGGGTGTGTGGCCAAATCTGGCCATCATTACAGTGAGGCTCACCTGCCTGAAGACCAAGTAGGACACAGCGTACACCTTTATGGTGGCATGGCCCAGCTTCTTAAGACTCCTTCTCAGTGGGCTTTTTGAAATCCCTGACATTGGCCGTCACACAGAAAACTGAGTCCATCAGTAACCCCTTGGCCAATGAGTGATCGAAGAGCCCGGGAAGGGACCCAGTTGGGACCGAATACTTGCAGACCATACAGACAGAAGACTCAGGGCAAGAAGCAGGACACTGCCACAACTCCAGGACAGGACCCAGTATGGCTTCTATCACTGGAAAGGCCACCCCTGGGGAGTCATCCCTTTCAAGACTATCAGTCAAGGGGTACTTGGCCCTCTTCTGGACCAGCACCAGTGGGATCCCCATTGACTGACAGATAAGCCAGACTATGGTCCCAAAGGACATGGGGTCCTGGTTTGAAGCAAGGTCCTCGGAGGACTCCTGATCAAAGCCCAGGATCCTCAAGGAATGCATAGAGGAGCAGTCTGTATCTGACAATTCCTCAAACACTGCCCTCAGTAACTGGTCCCCACGAACCACTCTGGAGTTGCCAGAGTGGGTAATCTAAACCAAAAGTCAGCAAGTGAGAACGGAGGTTGACCGAGCAGCCTTGGACAGGGCCCTGTGCAAGAGCCGCTCGGGCGGAGGCTCCACTAAAATGGATGAAGAAGCCAGAGAGGGCTCGGCTGGCCTATTAGACCACAGAAATGCCATGGCCTGCTGGAAGGATTGGCCCTGCCAAAGGACCACTGCTGCCATAGGAGCTCTCCATACCACTGCCGAAGTTTGTACTGGAGTCTCTCCTCATCCGGAGATGGAGAGGAGGAGAAAGAGCACTGGCAGCACTTCTGTGGGGGTCGAGAAAGGGAATGGTCAGAGTCCTGAGACCAGGACACAGTCTTCGACTTGGACCCCGACTGGCAACAGGAATGCCGCCGGTGAGGGAACGCAGGAGTAAGGGCCATGTAGACCACACAGACCAGGTCCTGTCAAAGACCCCCGAGGGGGGAATCTCCAGGGATGAAAAAGCAGGGTAATCTGACCTCTCCTGTCAGTGGACTAAAAGAACTGAAGTCCGGACGAGAAAGTCATCTGACAACGGGTCGACCGGTTCAAGAAAAATCTCAGCCGGCTGGTGGGCCTGCATCTCGGCCTGCAAGCCCGATGGGGAAACCAAGTAGCTAGCGGCCTGTCCTTCAGACCTGGTGGGATTGGCCAAAGCCAAGTGCTCACCAACCGTTGAATGGTCGGAGTCCCAAGCGCTGGAAGAATGAACTTGCTCTCGGTCCCAAGACCTACGGCGGAACTTTTTAAGTCACACCTTGGAAGAGCAATCCACTCAGGAAGGGCCCTTCCTGAGGTGTGAAAGGACTGACACACATCCCTAAAGGACCCAATCGATGAAGTTCTGTGAGGCAAGTTCAGTGCAGAGGAAGAATCGCAGCTTGAACTGCCCCTTCTTCGATTAAGATTTTGCGTGCTCTAAAGAGCCTCCAAAAGAAGAAATTTTAAAATATACACCTATTAAAATGAATAAGCTAATAAAACTGCCCTGTATTTAATTATTTATTTATAGTTTTTTTTTTTAAGTTTTACTTTTTCTTGTGTTAAGTTCATTCTCGTTGTTAAACAAGATATGATTTTTATTTCAAGGCTATGTGTTGTAACAGCCAAGACATGTACGTAATATGTATGTATTAAACCAATCCTTTTTTCAATAAAGTATAAAAAAAAAAAAAAAAAAAAGAACTGCCCCCTCTTCAAGAGTGGACAGCTGAGAGGCTGAGCCTGCCACCATCGAAACAGCCTTGCCGGAGCCCTTGGACTGAACCAGAGGATCGTGCTCGTCCAGCCAGCCAAGCAAAAGATGGACATACCTGTCCTCTAAGGAGGAGGGGAGCAGGGTCTTGCACAGACCACAGGCCTGAGGGGCGTGCTCTGCTCCCAAGCAGTATATGCACGAGGTGTGAGGGATGGTGTATGACAATTTCTGATTACATGTCGAACACCATTTAAACCAGAGGTCGGCTCGGGATTTGTTGCACTCCACAGAAGGGGTGAGCTAGGGCGAAGGGAACTGGGGAAAAAAAGAGGAGTGTTCATTGAAAAATGGCGAAATGAAAACAGGGCCTACAACATGCACGGACAGCTGAGAAGGAGGAGACCTGACACCTTCAGCGAAAAGGAAGAACTGACATCACAGGGCAGTGCCAAGAAGAATACCACCCGGGTGGGTAGGAAGAGCTTAGTCTGAAGACGTTCTGGCTGGATTTAAAGGGAAAGGAAGACTGCCAATGTGTGGACAGCGCACCATATCCACGTCCCTAGAATTTACAATTTAGATTCCAAGCTGTACCTGGAAGGCAGTGTCTGAGATCTATTTAAGAGACAATTCTTAAGTACACATGTGCCAAAGCTAGCATCTGTTCTAGCCTGGATGTCCAGACAATACTTACAGATTTGGGACCCACTTGGCAATACTGATCATTTCCCCATTTTATTTGAAGTGGCTTATGACCATACCCATTCAAACATACACTCTATTTTTTTTTATTTAGTTGTTTAACCAGGTATAGCACACTAAGCTGAAGGCTTTTTTACAGGAACGACCTGGGAGCACAAGGAGGTTAAGTGACTTGCTCAAGGTCACACAGTATGCAAGTGGAAGCTGTGGGATTCAAACCCAGGTCTGGTCTGCTGGATGTCACCAAATTTGCAACTCAGAGCCTTAGACCACTGCGCTATACTGCCTCCCATTTATAAAAACTATGATAATGCAAACTTCAAGCAAATAGTTAACTCACTTATCTAAAATACACTGGGAAGAAATCTTATCCAATCTGTCTGTCGTGGATGCCTGGACAACTTTTAAGGGAATTATTCATGAAATAGAAGACACTTAAGTTCCCATAAAAAAAAAAAAAAAAGGGAAAATCCCTATTTGGTTAAATAAGACAATTAAATCACAAATCAGACTAAAAGAAAAAACTGTTTAAAAAGTTAAAAACCTGTGGAACTACAGACAGAGACTTCATTCACTCTAAATATAAACTAGCCTTAAAGGCCCTGAAATATATGATTAAACACTCCAAGGATAGAATAGATTTCAGACTTGCACGTACCAAAGACTGTCACAAGTCTCTTTTTTCTTATCTCAATAGTAAGAAGGGTAACAAAGAAAATCAGTCCACTAATACATAATGGTGTTAGCATACAATCAGACCTAGAGACAGCTGCTGACCCGGTGGCGCTGAGGGCAGAGGCGCTGGACGCCTTACCTCGCTCCACGCAGGTGACCCACGTTCAGGAACAAGCACAGATCGCTGGGGGTTGGCAGGGGTGGAGAAGGATGGAGCGCCCGACGGCTGCTCTCCTTCTCCGGGGAAGGGATCTGCAAGCCCCCACCACAATACCGCCACCTGGGGGAGCTTGGGTGGTAGGTGTGGTATAGGGAGGAAGCAGAAGCGGGGCATCAGACGCCAGCAGAGGGCTTGATCAGGAGGCACGTCTCTGCGTGCCTCCTGTCTCACTGGCCCTCATTGCACGCAAGCATCTCAGGGGTGGAGAAAAACATGGAGGAGAAAATGATTTCCGCAGTGGCGCCAGTAGATGGGTCTCGGGGGACAGCACTCGGGAGGCTCCGGTAAGTCCATGCAAGGTGCACACTCTAATTGTTGTTAGGAGGAAGGTCTGGGGCTCCTCCACCCCTCTGGGGGGTAATCCAGAATCTAGGGTCAATGGAGCAGGGCACCCATATGCGAGGACATTCCGGGGTCAGCTCTGCGGCAGGTCTACATTGAGACCCAGAAGAACGGGGGCACTGCGGAACTAGAAGGATCAACATAGGGTTAAAAAAAATAAAAGACCTAGAGACAGCCAATTTTTTTTTTTGGTCTGATTTCTTTATGGTCCTCCCTCACACCCGATCAGCCACTCCTTCGGTGCACCAGCACCTACCCTACCGCCCTCCGACCCCTGCCACCACTACCAACCCCAACTGCAGTGTACCTGGATACCCCAGCAGATCCCTTTGCCGAGAGAGTCCCTCTTCCGAAGGGGAAGGGCCTTGGCGGCCTACAGCACGCTTTCCAGGAGCTGCGGGGCTGACTCCGGAGCTTCAGGCGGCAGGAGTTGGGCGCTCATCATCCGGCCGGTCAGGGCATATTTTCCGTGTTTCCGCAACCCACCCACACAGTTCTCGGCCGGGTGTGAGCGCAGGGCGGCCTGGGGTGTGAACACATGGGGGGGGGGCATGTCAAGCCATCACGTCCCCCAAATACGTCGCCAATCCATCCCCCTGGAGGGAAGCGTCTAATGGACATTTGCGAACCCCCTCCCTGCCGGTCTCCGCCATTGGTACCCGTGGCGGAACTCTGGTCGCCAGCATGCTGAGCGAACCCCTTCGTTCAGCGCCACGGAGCCGGCAGCCAATTTTTTTAATGAATTCTTCTGGCTCAGTCTTCTCTAGCAAAGACATCTATGTCCCTTCACTACCCAGAGATAACATTCCATCACTGACATACATTATCACTACCTCTGGCATACTGCAAGCCTTAAAATCCCTAAAAAAAAAAAAAAAACCCTAGTCCAGGACCAGGTAACATCAATCCAAGGTTCTTGATCGAAACAGACAAATCTATAACTCTTCCCGACAATTATTTTGAACAAATCCTTAAATGAAAATATAGTTCCATTTACTGCAACAGTCACACCTATATTTAAAGAAGGTTAACAGGTCCAGTGTCCAAAATTATCACCCTATTATTTTAACCTCCATCGCTGGTAAACTAATGGAAAGGACTGTCAAATCTTACCTAGAAAAAGAAATGGAGAAATTGAACATCCTTGATCACTCCCAGCACGGTTTTAGGCCTGGCTACTCGTGTACAACCAATCTAATAGCCTTTTACAATCATATTAGTCAGGGTCTGGACAACAACATCCCCATGGATGTGATACTTCTGGATTATAGCTGTGCATTTGGCAAAGTTTCTCATGGCAAACTCATCAACAAATTAGAAGCCATGGGCTTGTCTGCATGTCTACTTAGGTGGGTCAACGAATGGCTTTCTAATAGGCTTCAGAAAGTTAAAATTAACAATATTCTCTCTAAACCTGGTTTGGTCACCAGCGGGGTGCCCCAGGGTTCAATCCTGGGCCCAATGCTGTTTAACATTTTTATCAGTGATGTGCAAGTAGGGCCAGACAATTTTCTCTCAAAGTTTGCTGATGATACAAAATTGGGTGGGAAGGTGGATAACTCCGATAACTTGGCAGTTCTAGCCTCAGACTTGAAATCTATTGAACACTGGGTCAAACGAAATGGCATGATATTTAACATTGATAAGTGTGCGGTTTTACATTTTGGGAAAAGGAATCCCAAAACTACCAACTCAACAATATCCCAGCATGTGGGGGGACAATCTCGAAGGGCCTCAGCCTTCTTTTGTCCAAATAAACCAAGTAAATACTGAGAAATGATGGCGCACATGGTGGACCATGTGTCTGTTTTGCACACCTCTGGCAAAGGCGTACTAGTCATTGTTGCTACAGAGATAGACAAATTACCATAGTAATGATGTTTCTTTTGAGGGTACATTTAGCAGCATTCACCATGAGACCTGCTTCCCTGAATGACTTAAGTACCGTGGCCACATCCCGCACTGATACAGGCCAAACTGGTTGACAAAGGCTGTTTTCTATCGGGACTTGGGAGTTAACAGGAGCTGTCCAGAAATACTCCTTCAGGTCCAGGGTACTGATGTATTAGGCTTTGCAGAGGTGGTACAAAAGTTCAGCAAACCATGGTATAGGGTAAATATCAAACTTGGATGAGCCACTGACTTTACAAAGTTTATACAAAACTAGGTGGACCCATCTGGTTTTGGGACCAACATGAGGCGAGGCAGGACAATTCACTCTGGGATTCTTCAATAGCTCCCAACTCCAACAAAGACTGGATTTTCTCCTGTACTGTCGCTTGGATTCTTTCCATGACTATGTAAGCTTCCTGGCTGATCCTGACACCTGGTTCCATGTCTATGTGATGTTGGATCACATGAGTTTGTCCCAGCTTTGGGGAGAACACTTTCCCCTAAGCAATCTTTATCAACCTCGAGGCCGCCTGTTTCTGGGCATTATCAAGTCAATCAACCACTGGGATGGCACTCTGTTCCCTTACAATGTTAAAGCCGATGTTCAGAGTTCCATCTTCAATGTATTTATCAATCACCTGACTGGGGGCCCCATTTTTTGTCTGTGCCAATGAGGCGTGCCTCTCTATCTTTCCAAGGTTTAAAAAAATTAACATGATAAATATGTTTTTCCTTTTTTCTTGTTGAGTTGTATGTAATATTTCACGATCAACTACTGGAGCACTTCATATGGTCCATGTCCATTGGGCAGGAGCTCACTCTAAGAGCTAGGTAACATAAGTAATACTCCTGTCTCTGCACTTGAACTCCCAGAATCTGTTTCCCTTGTTATGGTGACCTCAGTATATACAGGTTACTCACCTGTAACAGGAGTTCTGGGAGTGATATATGTCGTTCATCCACATTGTCTGGCAGGTTCCTTGCCGTTTTAAATCTTGCCGGAAGGTCTTCAAGCTGGCTCCTCCCACCCAACCGGGTGCCAAAACTTTCAGCTACACCCCATGATGTCAGATCTGGCCCTTGGGAAGCCAGGTTTGTTGCGTAAGTCCAGAGGAGGTGGAGTAGTATGATGAACAACATATACCACCCTAGAACTCCTATTACAGGTCAGTAACCTGTATTTCTAGGAACGTGGATATGTTGTTCATCCACACTGTCTGGCAGACTCCTAGCAGTTCTCCGGGAGGAGGGAGGCAAGGCGCACACCCCCTACTTAGGGAATAAAGACTGGAGAACCGAGGTCCCAAAACCAGCATCCTGGCATGACTCAAGGTCGATGTGGTAGTGGGTAATGAAGGTGTGTGCTGACTTCCAAGTAGCAGCCTTGCAGATTTCCTGGATAGGAACATCCCTGGAAGCAGCCACCAAGCAGTGGTAGATGGTAGAATGAGCTCTTATCCCTTTGGGAGGCTCCATGCCCCCCAACCTATAGCAGAGATCTATGCAGCAGGTGACCCACCTGCCTATCGTCCGCTTGGCTGCAGGTCTGCCAGGTGTGACTTCAGCGCAGGTGACAATCAGCTGGCGAACCTCTCCCCGAACTTCAGTCGTCCGTTCCTTATCGTAAGAGAGCGCTCTTCTAGGGTCCAAAGTATGAAGCCTATACTCAGCCTCTGAGGTGTGATTGGGGTAGAACACCGGCAGAGTCAACACCTGGTTAAGGTGAAACTCCAACACCACCTTCGGAAGGAATTTCGGGTGGGGGGCGCAGGACAACCTTGTCCCTGTGGAAGACCAGATAAGGAGACTCGATGGAAAGCGCCTGGAGCTCCCCTATCCTTCTGGCTGACGTGATAGCCACCAAGAAGGCGGTCTTCCACGACAGGTTAGAGATGTCACACCTGTGCATCGGTTCGAATGGCTTGCCCATGAGCTTAGCCAATACCAGCAATAGATCCCACAGAGGTGGAGGTTCTCGCACCGGAGGAGATATGTGATCAAGGCCTTTGAAAAAGCGCCCGACCTTCTCCTGCGCCACCGACTGCTTCCCGGCCCGCGCCCGGCAAGCAGAGATTGCTGCCAGGTGCACCTTAAGAGTTGTCGACCAAAGCCCCAGCTGAGAAAGGGACCACAGGTAGTCCAGAATGCTTGCCAAGGAACTGGAGAAAGGGTCCAACCCCTTGCCCTGACACCAAATGGAGAATCTCTTCCATTTGAAGGCATAGCATTTCCTGGTCGACTCCTTACGGGATGCCTCAACAACGTTGAGGACCTCGTTGGAAAGACCCCGGGCCTAGAACTCTAGCCGCTCAGGAACCAGGCCGTCAGGTGCAGAGATTGAAGGTCCAGATGGAATACCCTCCCCTGGTTGACTGAGATCAGGTCCAGGCGGGCTGGAAGCCGCCTCGGGAGCCTGGAGCTGAGGCTGAGAAGATCTGGATACCAGAACTGGCGGGGCCAGTTTGGGGCAACCAGAATCACCTGTGCCTTGTCCCTCCTCGCCTTGAGAGGCACCTTGTGGGTCAAGGGAAATGGGGGAAAGGCGTAGAAGAGGCCTGGGGTCCACAGCCTCGAGAAGGCATCCCCCGGCAGCGAGCTCTGCTGAGGGGGGTTGGAATGAAACAGCCTCAGCTTCGCATTCTCCCTGGAGGCAAACAGGTCCACCTGAGGCATGCCCCAGTGGGAGAACAGATCTTGTACTACCTCCGGCAGGAGAGACCACTCGTGGGACACAGCCCCTATCTGGCTTAGGGCATCGGCCAGAATGTTGGAGGCTCCTGCCACATGGATGGCAAGGAGATCCGCCTCCAGGCTGCGCACAAGGGGCCAAGTGCGGAGAGCTACCCTGCACAGAGGCATGGAGCACGTCCCGCCCTGGCAGTTCAGGTAGTACATGGTCATGGTATTGTCCATCTGGACCTGGACCACTTGACCCCATACAAATGGAGCGAAGGCAGAGAGGGCTAGACAAACCGCTTGAAGTTCCAGCAGGTTGATGTGGCATTGGGACTCCCAGGGGGACCAGAGGCCATGTGCTCTGTGCTCCCCCAGATGGGCACCCCAAACCATCAGAGAGGCGTTGGTCGATAGAGAGACCGTCAGCTCGGGGCGGACAAACGGGATGCCCTCCTGCAGATGAGCTGGAACGATCCACCACTGGAGAGCGTTCCACATCTCCTGGGTCACTGTCACTGGCTGATCCAAAGGACTGGAGCGATGTGACCATTGGCTGGCCAGTCCCCATTGTAGGGGACGCATGTGCCAACGGGCCTAAAGGACCACGCTGGAGCAGGCCACCATGAGGCCCAGGAGGCGCAGGAAGTCCCGGGCAGGGCGCAATTGCCCAACCTGAAATGATCGGGCAAAGGAGGAAAGAACCTCGGCATTGTCTGCCGGAAGCTGTGCTCTGGCTCGCAGAAAGTCGAGCTCTGCCCCGATGAATTGGATCACCTGCTTTGGCATGAGTTCCGACTTGGCCTCGTTGATGAGGATGCCAACTTGAGAGCAAACCTGGAGGGCCAGATCCCTGGACCGCTCCACCTCCGGTCTGGAAGAGGCCGCAATCAGCCAGTCATCTAGGTAGGGGTACACTCGGACCCTTCAGCACCGCAGGAATGCTGTCACCACTGCCATGCATTTGGTGAAGACCCTGAGAGCTAGAGAAAGACCGAAGGGCATGGCCCGGAACTCTTATAGGGACCCCTCTGCTCTGAAGCGGAGGAACCGCTGGTGGGATGGATGGATACTGTCATGAAAGAACGCGTCCTGGAGGTCCAGAGAACAGAACCACAAGCCTCGTTCCAAGGATGGAATGATCTGACCCAGAGTGACCATCCTGAAGGTTCGAGACCTTAGGAACCTGTTCAGGTCGTGCAGGTCTAGAATGGGGCGCCAGCCCCCCGTCCGTTTCGGGACCAGGAAGTACCTGGACACAAACTCTGGGTCTGGTGGAGGATCCACCACCTTCCTGATCATCTCCTTCTGTAGGAGCAGGGCAATGACGGCTCGACGGGCCGACAGAGAGGCTGCGGACCCCATAACTCCCCGTGGGGCGACGGCTCGGAAGGGCGGGGCCTGCTCGAACTCCAGAGGCAGACCCTTTCCAACCACCTCCAACACCCAACGGTCTGTGGTGATAGCGGATCAGGCGGAAAGAAAGTGGCGGAGCCGTCCCCCCATGGGGGGAACCCTGGGGGAAGCGACATGGCTGGGGGTGACACCCCTCAACCCGTCACTGGGCAGGCTTGGAGGAAGGACCGGCCAAAGGACCTCCTGGGCCTTTTCCTCCCGGCTTCCTGCTGGAGAAAGCTGCAGGCTTGGCTTTGGGGTGCCAAGTGCGAGCCTGCTGGCCCTGATGCTGGTGTTGCTGGGCCGGACGTGACACAGGGGCAGAAGGGCAAAAGGACTTATGCTGTTGTCAGTGGCCTTTGTCCTTCTGGGCAGACGTGACCAGAGTCCAAGGTGGCATTAGACTTCTCAATTCTCTGGAGGTGGCCTTCCACCCCAGGCCCGAACAAGTCGGTACCCTGGAAGGGGACGTCTGCCAACTTGTGCTGGGTATCCGCCGTGAAGGTGGAGATCCACAGCCAAGCTCTGCAGCTCATGGCCACTGACTGGGCACAGGAGTCTCCAATATCGAGAGCAGTTTGGAGCTGCTGTTTCGCCACTGCCCTTCCCTGATCCCGCACCTGCTTGACCGTAGTCTGCAGGTCAGCCGGGAGATGAGGGATCACGCTATCCAGGGAGCCCATAAGGGCATGGGAGAAGTGCGCCATCAGTACAGCCGAACTGGCCTGACGGAGGCCGAGGAGGACGTAGCATACACTTTTCGCCCGGCATAGTCCAGCTTTTTGGACTCTTTGTCGGGGGGCTTGTCTACATCCCTAGCGTTCCCGGAATGCCAGAAAACACTACGGTAACCAACCCCTCCGCAGAGGGGTGCTCCAAGAAACCGGACAGTGACCTGGTAGGGACCGCGTACTTCCTGGCCATCCTGTCCAAAGGAGTAGGACAAGAAGCCATCCCCTGCCATAACTCCAGGGCTGGGCCAACAATGGCTTCAGCCACCGGAAAGGCCTCCGTGGGAGAATCCCCTCGGTCCAGTATCTCTGTGAGGGGATACTTGGCCCGCTTGGATACGGGCTCAAGCTGCATCCTGGTGGACTCCGATATGAGCCGAAGCAAACCAATAAACGAGGATGCGCTCTCGTCCATCGACTGTCCCCCGAAGGACTCCAGGTCAAGGGGCCTGGAGAACAGGGAAGAGTCGTCGTCAGACTCCGAGGAGTCTGCGAACAGCTGCTTAGGGCCTGAGCCACCCTCCACCTGCCGAGGACGGTCGGGAGTGAGGGTGACCGACAACCGGTGGGGCAGTCCCTGACCCGACTGAGAATTCTCGGTCGGAGCCCCCGATTTCGGTTGTGGAGGTGGGGGTTCCACCACAATCGGTGGGGCAGCTTGTCTTGGCCGAATAACCGGCACCGGTTTGGGCACCTCGACCACCGGAAGGGGTTGTTTCGGCTTTCGGGTGACAGCCACTTAATGGCCGGGGAAGGCGACGGCGTCGGCTTGTTCCTGGTCAGAAGGAGCTGCTGCCATATTAAGTCCTCGTAGCATCGACGCACTTGCGCTAAACCTCTTCTCCGAGGGAGGAGGAAGACGAGGACGAGCGCGCCGCTTTCCTCGGTGCCGAGACCGAGACCGCCGATCAGCTGGACCGAGAAGAGGTCCAAACGCCTGCGGTTCCGGGAGAGGGTCTTGGAGGAGCAGGGAAGCCTGCTCCTCCTCGGCTCGAAGCCTTAACCGGGACTCTGGCACAGGAGCGCAGAGGCAAGTCCTCTGTTTCCAGCGGGGAACCAGTGAAGAAGGGTTGTCGGTTACTCCAGTCGACAGCCCGTCCGACGGTCGCGAAAAATCTCGATCGCGATAGACGGGCGCCTCGGCCGGCTGACCAGACGGGACACCTGTGAAGCCAGCGGCCTTGGCCGCAACCTCAACCAAAGTAGAGTGTCGACTGTCTGGGGAAGGGGACCTCTCCCGCTCACACGAATGTCGACGGTGGGACTTACCCTTCGAGTCCTTCTTAGACCGAGAGGAGGGTCCCAATGGCCACTCACCTTTAGTGGAGAGGGATTGGCAAAGCTCCTTAAAAGAAGCTGTATAGGAGGAGCCTAAGGACAGCGGGATAAATACCGTGACCGAGGATGACGAAGATGCGGCCTGGGCTGCCTCCTCCTCGAGGGCGATCATCTATTCCAGTTGCTCAGCCGAGCTAGCCGCCGAGGAAACCGCCCAACGGGCCTCCTTGGACTTCACTGGCGGATATCGTTTCTCGGGGCACCCAAGTTGGAGCCAGGCAGCACGGTCTTCGAGGACATTTGCCGAAAAGGACTTGCACAGCTCGCAGGCCTGCGGATCGTGGTCAAGCCCGAGGCAGTAGACGCATGTGAAGTGTGGGTTGGTCCTAGACATCTTCTGCCCGCATGGGCACCGACGAAAACCGGGAGTCGATTTGTCCATCGCAGCCGTGAAGGAAGAAGCAGACCGAAGTCTAGAAAACTTTAAAACTATTTTCAGGTGAAACGAAGAGTTAGGATCCAGTCTAAACGCAGAGTGCTAAGGAGGGAACCTGAGCTTCCAATCGGTAAGGAAGATATGGCATCATGGGGCAGAGCTGAGAGTTTCACCACCCGGGTGGGTGGGAGGAGCCAGCTTGAAGACCTTCCGGCAAGATTTAAAGCGGCAAGGAAATACAGGTTACTCACCTGTAACAGGAGTTCTAGGAATGGTATATGTTGTTCATCCACACTTGGCAGGTTCCTTGCCGCTTTAAATCTTGCCGGAAGGTCTTCAAGCTGGCTCCTCCCACCCACGTGGTAAAATTCTCGGCTCCGCCCCATGACGCCAGATCTGGCCCGCTGGAAGCTCAGGTTAGCGCGCCGGTGGAGGTACAGGGTTGCAGGATGAACAACATATACCATTCCTAGAACTCCTGTTACAGGTGAGTAACCTGTATTTCTAGGGAAATGGATATGTTGTTCATCCACACTTATTGGCAGACTCCTAGCAGTTCTCCGGGAGGAGGGAGGCAAGGCGCACACCCCCTACTTAGGGAATAAAGACTGGAGAACTGAGGCCCCAAAACCAGCATCCCCGTGTGACTCAAGGTCGATGTGGTAATGGGTAATAAAGGTGTGTGCTGACTTCCAGGTAGCAGCCCTGCAGATTTCCTGGATAGGGACGTCCTCGAAGCAGCCACCGATGCAGCAGTATGACGGTAGAATGAGCTCTATCCTCTGGGAGGCTCCATGCTCGCCAACTTATAGCAGCGATCTATGCAGGAGGTGACCCACCTGCCTATCGTCCGCTTGGCTGCAGGTCTGCCAGATGCGGCTTCAGCGTAGGTGACAAACAGCTGGCTAACTCTCCCGAATTCTCAGCTGCTGCTTATAATAAGCGAGCCCTTCTAGGGTCCAGAGTATGGAGCCTATATTCGGCCTCCGGGTGTGATTGGGTAGAACACCGCAGAGTCAGCACCTGGTTAAGGTGAAACCACACCACCTTCGGAAGGAATTTCGGGTGGGGGCGCAGGACAACCTTGTCCCTGTGGAAGACCAGGTAAGGAGACTCGATGCAAAGCGCCTGGAGCTCTCCCATCCTTCTGGCTGACGTGATAGCCACCAAGAAGGCGGTCTTCCACGACAGGTGAGAGAGTTCACACCTGCATTGGTTCAATGGCTTGCCCATGAGCTTTGCCAGTACCAGCAGTAGATCCCATGGAGGTGGAGGTTCTCGACCGAGGGGAATGTGATCAAGGCCTTTGAAAAGTGCCCGACCACTTTTCCTGCGCCACCGACTGCTTCCGCGCCCGCGCTCGAAGCAGAGATGGCTGCCAGGTGCACCTTTAGGGTCGACGACCTAAGCCCTTGACAAGAAAGGGACCATAAATAGTCCAAAATGCTTGCCACAGAACAGGAGGAAGGGTCCAAGCCCTTGCCCTGACACCAAATGGAGAATCTCTTCCATTTGAAGGCGTAGCATTTTCTGGTCGACTTCTTACGGGACGCCTCAACAACATTAAGGACCTCGTCGGAAAGACCCAAGGCCTAGAACTCTAGCCGCTCAGGAACCAGGCCGTCAGGTGCAGGGATTGAAGGTCCGGATGGAACACCTTCCCCTGATTGACTGAAAGCAGGTCCGGGCGAGCTGGAAGCTGCCTCGGGAGCCTGGAGCTGAGGCTGAGGAGATCTGGGTACCAGAACTGGCGGGGCCAGTCTGGGGCTATCAGGATCACCTGCGCCTTGTCCCTCCTTGCTTTGAGAAGCACCTTGTGAATCAAGGGAAATGGGGGAAAGGCGTAGAAGAGGCCCGGGGTCCACAGCCTCGAGAAGGCATCCCCCTGCAGCGAGCCCTGCTGAGGGGGCGGCATGAAACAGCCTTCAGCTTTTGCTCTCCCTGAGGCAAACAGGTCCACCTGAGGTGTGCCCCAGTGGGAGAACAAATCTTGTACTACTCCGCAGGAGAGACCACTGTGAGATGCAGCCCTATCCGCTCAGGGCATCGGCCAGGGTGTTGGAGGCCCTGCCACATGAATGGCTAGGAGATCCACCTCCAGGCTGCGCATACGAGTGACCAAATGCGGAGAGCTCTTGCATAGAAGCATGGAGCGTGCCCCGCCCTGGCGGTTCAGGTAGTACATGGTCGGGTACTGTCCGTCCTGGACTGGGACCACTTGACCCCGGAGAAACGGAGCAAAGGCGGTGAGAGCTAGGCGGACCGCCGGAGCTCCAGCAGGTTGATGTGGCATCGACTCCCACGGGACCAGAGGCCGTGCACTCGGTGTTCCCCAGATGGGCACCCCAACCCATCAGAGAGGCGCCGGTCGAGGAGAGACCGCGGCTCGGGCGGACAAACGGATGCCCTCCTGCAGATGGAATGGAACGTCCACCACTGGAGAGCTGCCCACATCTCCTGGTCACTATCACTAGCTGGTCCAGAGGATCGCAGCGCTGGACCACTGGCTGGCCAGTCCTCACTGAAGGGGCGATGTGCCAGCGGGCCCAACGGACCACGCTGGTACAGGCCGCCATGAGACCCAGAAGGCGCAGGAAGTCCTGGGCAGGGCACGATTGCCCAACCAGAAATGATTGGGCAAAGGAGGTAAGAACCTCGGCCCTGTCCGCCGGGAGCCATGCTCTGGCTCGAAGAGAGTCGAGCTCTGCCCCGATGAACAGGATCACCTGCTTCGGCTCGAGTTGCGACTTGGCCTCGTTGATGAGAAGGCCAACTCGAGAGCAAACCTGGAGGGCCAGATCTCTGGACCGCTCCACCTCCCGTCTGGAGGAGGCTGCTATCAGCCAATCGTCCAGGTAAGGGTACACCCGGATCCCTCGGCGCCACAGGAATGCTGTCACCACTGCCATGCATTTGGTGAAGACCCTGGGAGCTGGAGATAAGCCGAAGGGCATGGCTCGGAACTCGAAGAGGGATCCCTCCGCTTGAAAGCGGAGGAATCTCCGATGTGACGGACGGATAGGGACGTGAAAACGCGTCCTGTAGGTCCAGAGAGCAGAACCACACGCCGTGTTCCAGAGATGGTATTATCTGTGCCAGAGTGACCATCCTGAAGAATCGAGACCTTAGGAACTTGTTCAGGTCGTAGGTCGAGAATGGGGCGCCAGCCCTCGTCCGCTTCGGAACCAGGAAATACCTGGACACGAACCCTGGTCTGAAGGGGATCCTCCACCTGCTGATCACCTCCTTTGGAGGAGGAGAGCGAGTCGGCTCGGGCGAGCCAGTGAGGCTGCGGACCCCGAGGCCTCGGAGGTGCGACGGCTCTGAAGGGCGGGCCTGCTCAAATTCCAGAGGTAGGCCTTTTCCCACCACCTCCAGTACCCACCTGTCCGTGGTAACAGCGGACCAGGCGGAAAGGAAGTGTCTGAGCCGTCCCCCCATGGGGGAACCAGGGGTGAGGTGACAGGGATGGGGGCGACACCCCTCAGCCCGTCACTGGGCAGGCTTGGAGGATGGACCGGCCGAGGGACCTCCTGGGCCTTTACCTCCCTGCTTCCTGTTGGAGGAAGCCGACGGCTTGGGCTTGGGATACCTAGGTCGAGCCTGCTGGCCCTGACGTTGCTGGGCCGGGCGCGCCGCAGGCGCAGAAGGACGAAAGGGCTTAGGCTGTGGCTTGCCTTTGTCCTTCTGCCGAAAGAGACCGAGTCCAAGGTAGCATTGGACTTCTCGATCCTCTGCAGGTGACCTTCCACCCCAGGGGTCAAGAGGTCAGTCCCCAAAAGGGAACATCCGCCAACTTGTGCTGGGTATCAGAAGTAAAGGTGGATATCCTCAGCCAAGCCCGACGACGCATGGCCACTGAGGCCGCCACAGACCTGGCACATGAGTCCCCGATGTCTAACGCAGTCTGGAGCTGCTGTTTAGCCACTGCCCTGCCCTGGTCCCGCACCTGCCTGACCGTAGTCTGCAGATCTGCGGGAAGATGAGGGACAACCTCATCCAGGGAGCCCAATAGGGCGTGAGAAAAATGTGCCATGAGGACGGCCGAACTGGCCTGACGGCACGAGAGGATGCAGCATAGACTTTTCGCCCGGCATAATCCAATTTCTTGGATTCCTTGTCGGGAGGTTTGTCCACATCCTCGGCATTCTCGCACGCCGGAAAACGCTGTCGGTAACCAACCCTCGGCCGAGGGGTGTTCCAAAACGGACAGGAACGTTAGGACCAGTACTTCCTGGCCAACCTGGCCAAGGCGAGGGCAGGAAGCAGGACGCTGCCAAAGTTCCAAGGCCGGACCCACTATGGCTTCGGCCACCGGAAAGGCCTCCGTAGGAGAATCCCCTCGGACCAGAATCTCCGTGAGGGGATACCTGGCCCGTTTAGAAACGGGTTCGAGCTTCATCCCGGTGGACTCCGAGATGAGTCGAAGCAACCCTAAGAAGGACGAAGGGCTATCATCCATTGACTGTCCTCCCGAGGACTCCAAGTCCATGCGCTTGGAAAAGAGGGAGGAACCATCATCGGACTCAGAAGAGTCCTCAAAGAGCTGCCTCGGCCCTGAGCCACCCTCCACTTGCCGAGGTTTATCGGGAGTGAGGGTGACCGACAGCCTATGGGGCAAACCCAAAGCCGACCGAGAATTTTTGGTCGGAGCCCCAACTAATGGCTGTGGGGGCGAAGGTTCCACCAGAATCGGTGGGGCAGCTGGAATTGGCCGAACAACCGGCCTGAGAACAGGCCCCTCGACTACAACGAGGGGTTGTTTCGGCTGCTACGGTGACAGCCACATAAGTTCCTCGTACCTCCGACGCAACTTGCGCCGAAGCCTCCCCTCGTCCGAATAAGAGGAAGAGGAAGAGTGGCGGCGCCGCTTGTCATGTGCTGAAACCGAGACCACCTATGGCGATCGGGATCGGTTGGATCGCGAGGATGCCCGAGACCGAGACCGAGAGTCTCGACTAGGCCGAGGAAGGCGAGGAGAAGTGTCAGAAATCGGCACTCCACTCGGCTCGGACGATCCCACCGAAGGCTCCGGAACCGGAGGCACAGACGAGCCGACGGGATCCTCAACCCCCACCGGGAACTGGAGAGGATTTCAGCTTTCTCCAGCCGATAACCGCCTAACGGGTCGAGAAAAATCTCGACCGCTACCGACAGGGAGTCTCGCCAACTGGCCTGACGGGACACCGTGAAGCCAGTGGCTGAAGCTGAGGGGTCGACCAAAGTCGACTGTCGACAAGGGGAGGGGGATCTTTCCCGCTCCCAAGAGCGTCGACGGAGAGACTTACTTTTGCTCTTTTTGGACCTGGAAAAAGGTCCCGAAGAAGTTGGACCCTCACCTTTGGTCGAGAGGGTCAGACAAAGCTCCTTAAAAGAAGCCGAGTACGAGGCACCGAGAGCCGGACAAATGCCGCAGCCGAGGTAGAAGCGGCCCGCTGCCTCCTCTTCTCGAGGGCGATCATCTGCTCGAGCTGATCCACCGAAATGCTGACACCGCCTAATTGGCCCTTTAGATTTCACACCGTGGAATTCTTTTCTCGGGCGCCCAGTTGTAATCGGGCAGCACGGTCTTCAAGGACGAGGTCAAAAGGAAGAGCATGTCGCAGGGCCCGCGGGTCGTGCTCAAGGCCCAGGCAGTAGACGCACGTGAGTGCAGATCCGCCCTAGACATCTTCTTGCCCAGCACCCCAAAACCGAGTCGATTTGTCCATCGCAGTCATGAGGAGAAGAAGACCAAGTCTTTAGCAAAAACTTTTAATTTCAACTTTCAAGAATTAGAACCAGTCTTAAACGCAACGCTGCTAAGGAGGGAACCTGAGCTCAAGCGGTAAGGAAGATCTGGCGTCATGGGACGGAGCCGAGAGTTTTACCACCCGGGTGGGTGGGAGGAGCCAGCTTGAAGACCTTCCGGCAAGATTTAAAGTGGCAAGGAACCTGCCAATAAGTGTGGATGAACAACATATCCATGTCCCTAGAACCTGCCAGACAGTGTGGATGAACAGCATATTCACATCCCTAGAAGTTACTGTTTCAGTAAATTTTCTTTGACAAATCTGACAGCCATGTCCAGTCTTTTTCTCATCTGCAGAACATACTGAAGCACATTAATTGGACTATGAACCTGGTCTTCCCACATCTCTTTTTGTGAGATCTAGCATCTCTTGGGAGTTGCTACCCATATACCAGTTTAAACAGTGAAACTCCTGTAGGCGATTTTGGCAACTCCCAGATTGCAAACATCAAATAAAGTAACAATTCACCACAGTGTTTTATCTCAGCGGACATAAACTTGCACATTTTATTCATTGGCAATTTATTACACTGTTTCACTAGGCTGATCTGAGGGTGATATCCCAACATCCAAAGGACTTAAAAGATGTTCACAGGTAATTCAGAATCACATTTTTCTAATGCATTTGAAAAACTTTTCAAAGCTCTTTACTGGCACAAGTACACAGTTACATGTATGAAACCATTATTAAATTTATGATTTACCCTGTTCTGTTAAGTCCAGCTAAGAAGCTAAATAGGATGGCAGTGAAGAAAAAAGCTCCCACAATAGTAGCGGTTGGTATCTTTCAATAAGCTCCATGCACACGTATGTCCATCTTGAGTAACTGTTTGTTTTATATTAAGGTCTTTGTCACTCTGGATGCATTTTTCAATTGTTTGAACGGCACTTCGCTCTTTGGTCACGCCAACCCTGTCCTAGATAGCCACCTTTACCTCTCTAGTCTCTGATGGCACTGTCATAAAGATCCCTAGAGGCATCCTGGATTTGTCTGGTTATGTGCAGTACAATGCAAGTAGCCCAACTTTCTCATGACCATACAGTTACACGTGCAATTTCCTTGAAAGTAGTAAGATAAGCCCTATTGATTGTTTGCAGGCAACATTTTTGTTAACAGGAACTAGGTTCCTACAAAGGTTTGATTTCCTTGGACCTAGAGTAGGGACCCAAACCCTTGCTGTCCTTTCGTTGCTTCCAGCACCCATGTCAAACTCATTTTTTGTTTGTTGCTGCTGCTGGTCTCTCTGGGACTGCATCTGTGCTTACTGTGCCAGTCTCTGGACAAAAGCTTGTTGTGCCAGCTGTTGGTTTCTATAACCCTGCAGTTGTTCTTGCAGGGCTACACCATTTCTTGGGCCTGGTGAGTCTGCTGCTTCACAAGCCATTTCAGGAATCTTTCCATTTCCATCCTACCCGTATGAGAATAATGGGGAATTCTATCCCACTGCTAAAGTCAACAAAGTGTGAAAGGGCAGCTTCTCGAGAGGACGCGTATGGACAGAAAATTCATATTGATACCAGTCTCAAAGTAAATAAAATCAGCTTTAGTTCAGCAAAGATACTTAAGAAAAATTAAGATGCTTACACAGCATAAACAGCAGTTCAACATAAAATGTTCTCTCTCTGGACAGATTATTCTGCTGCTGCCACTCTGTTTGTTGGCCCCTTTTTAAGGGGCCAAGGTGTGCCTTAACAGTTCCCCCTGAGTGCTAACCAACAGCCTATGTGGCAAGTGTAATTCTGGGGTCTTAAAGGACCAGCCCTAAAGCAGACAGGGTTTTGTTTAAACCCCCCAAGGTTCCTGCTAACATTGAGAGAGTGTGTGTGTGTTTGGGGGTAGGGACAACACTGCCTATGCCCCAGCATGCTGTTAAGATAGGCATGTGTGATTCTGAGACAGGTGCCATTCTTTAAGACTGCATGTTAAAACAAGATTCTGTCTGCCCGCTCTGGTGGTTGTTCAAGTGGGCATTAAGTAAGCAATAATACCCAACAGGGTGGGCATTACTGGGAAACAACGGCCCACCCCCAGGAGCATAATGAGGCCCGACGCCGCAGGCGGAGGGTTTTATAGCCCCTGGATGGGCCGGTATTTCCCAATAATGCCCACCCTGGAGGGTACTACTGCGCTTAGAAAATGGCTGGCATGTAGTATTTTCAATAAAATAGAATAATTAAGAAGATTATTACGATACCTTTTAAAAATAGAATAAAACTATTTTTTTTTTTTTGTGAAGTAGTTTATGTGTTGTGCCGCAGTGTCCAATAGAGGGTGCTGCTGATTGGTGGAGCTTGTTTGGCTGATGTTGATTTGTGCCCCACAGTTTGATGTGAGCTGTAGTTCTATGCAAGGACATCATAGTAGCGTGGGACACTGCAAGAATCAGGTGGCGTTTAAAAAACAAAATCGCAAGCCTGTGGCAAGTGACATAACTGGTACGTAAATGCTTTCTGTCACAGTTTGAAGTGCAGTGAGCAGGGCAGGAGCGGGACGTCTATGAACAGTGCCCGTTAGATGGAGTTGGGCAGCCAGGTCAGAGCGTTTTTGAGCGCGTGGATCGGAAGTCAGGACGGGAGCTTTTTCAATATCTCCGTCGGGTGCAGTTTTCTGTCTGGGGAGAAGAAGATGGGTTGCTTTTTTGTTCTGTGTTTATTCTTTTTTTGGAACTTTAGATTTCTTTGTGTGGGGAGTGGCAGTTTGACTGTTCAACGGTTGGGCCCTCCCGCTCAGCGAGGGAAAAATAAGGCGGCTAAATATTTTTAAAACTGAGACTGGCAGTAGCTGGCATTTGTTTTTTGGAGGGCATCTATCAAAATATAATTGCCCAGCTCTGGGAGCCTACCAACCAATCAGATTAGAATTATGTTCTTTGCCATTTTGTAAGGATCCCTAGGCACTTCTCGAAAAGCCTAGGGGAAATGCTCCAGTGTCCAGGTTAAATTTTCCCCATTCACTAACCCACCAACAGCTTAACTTGGTTTATTAGTTTTCATCTGTATCCCCCTTAAAAAGGCTAAAAATAATCCTGGTACGTTATTAACACATTCTTATTCAATTGTAGACTGCTTTTTTCCTCCTACTTTGTAGTATGTTCTTTTTGCTTGGTTTGAGTTTGCTTTAGTTTTTTTTTCCCCTCACTTCACTGCATTAAAAACTGCTCCCTAACCTTATGGGACACTAAGGATATAAACACTAACTCAAGGTCACAAATTTCAAGCTCAACTGAGGTGAACATAAAATGAAATGGGCCATATAAACGTTTTTATTTTTGGTCAATTACTTTTATTCTCCTAGTGGCAGGTCGACCTCATTGTCCGCCAGGCCTACCAAGCTCGGGGTCCTTCGGGGGAGTCTACGCCATGTGCACCCTGGCAGATCCCCGGAGTTGGTCCGGGGGCATCATCCATGCCAGCCTCCACTGTTTCCTCAGTTTTCTCTAGTGAACTACCCCGGGACCCCCAGAAGTGATGGTGCATGCGCGAGGAGGCGCATATGCGCACCGCAGCTCCAGATTGGGTCCCCTCAACCCTCCCCATCGACCTATGTCTAAGCTCTCTTGTGGCACCGTCCCTCTGGCCTCCACCAGAGGGTGGCCAAGCTCCGAGATAGCTGGGTACCTACTCCCAAGGCAGAGCACTGCCTACCAGCAGCTTCTCACATCCCTTCCCCCCCCTTGCTGGCCTCAGATGACCCTGGCTCATTCCCAAACCCGGGTCACCGGCATGGCAGGGGGGTGGAGTCCAGCGCCTCAACCTTCAGCGCCACCAGGCTGGCATATAAACGTTTATGAAACAAAAATGAGCAGAAATCAACATCAAGGGACTGAACAGGAGAACAAACTGAGAGAGAGAGACAGACAGACAGATATAAGAAACATAAAAATATCCAGGTACCCACCACAATGAAGAACAAATAAAGGCGGAAGCCCATTATATCATAAATCTCCTTTATTGCAGCAAAGAGCGCACAGCTGCATGAGCACAGTCAGGAGCAGCACCAATGGGCACACAACACACCACCTCTTCTCCCCAGTCTGGGGTCTTGGTGGTATGGTGTTGTGTTCATGGAGGTGTGGGTTCTCTGCTTCATTAAATGAGATTTATGGAATAGCCAGTTCTGTCCTTTATTCACTCTTCACTGTGGTACTTGCACATATTTTTTCCATTTCTCCTACATACATTGTTGTTCCACAGGCACCTGTTTGAGCAGAGCAGCCTTCCAGTTTCGCTTATGCTCAGACAGATGTAAGCAGATTGATATGAACTGCTTCTTAAATGGAAATTTGAAAGCATTTAAAAAATATAAAGCAAGTGGTATATAACTGGAAGAGCAAATGCTTTCACGTGTTTCCTTACCCAAGTACATCTTCCTTCTATAAAGTACTTGCAAATAACCTTTCCTTTTTTATCTGATGACTGCTGGTGAGATCTGTCGTGCATTCCACCTCCATCCTGTCAGAAACAAAAGAACAGAAACCGATTATAATTCATAATCATGCACACAAATCAAAATGTTTGGCTTTCTATACTGCTGCTTCACAAAAAAGAATTGACAAAACAGCCTCCAAAATGTGTAAACAGATATGGCAACTGTAAAATGACAACCTTAAACCATCAAAAAATAGCCAACACTGACCTTCTACAGGATATCTCTTGCCAGAGAACTGATCCCAGAGACTGGCAAATATTGCACTGGGATACAATGAAGGAAATACAGGTTACTCACCTGTAACAGGAATTCTAGGAATGGTATATGTTGTTCATCCACACTGTCTGGCAGGTATCCTTGCTGCTTTAAATCTTGCCGGAAGGTCTTCAAGCTGGCTCCTCCCACCCACCCGGGTGGTAAAACTCTCGGCTCCGCCCCATGGCGCCAGATCTGGCCCGCTGGAAGCTCAGTTTGTGCGTCGAAACCGGGGAGGTCGGGTGGGTCGTGTGGATGAACAACATATACCCTTCCTAGAACTCCTGTTACAGGTGAGTAACCTGTATTTCTAGGGACATGGATATGTTGTTCATCCACACTGTCTGGCAGACTCCTAGCAGTTCTCCGGGAGGAGGGAGGCAAGGCGCACACCCCCGATACTTACTTGGGAAAGAGAGAGACTGGAGAACAGAGGCCCCAAAACCAGCATCCCGGCATGACTCAAGGTCGATGTGGTAGTGGGTAACAAAGGTGTGTGCCGACTTCCAGGTAGCAGCCCTGCAGATTTCCTGGATAGGGACGTCCCTGGAAGCAGCCACCGATGCAGCAGTATGGCGGGTAGAATGAGCTCTTATCCCTCTGGGAGGCTCCATGCCCACCAACTTATAGCAGAGATCTATGCAGGAGATGACCCACCTGCTTATCGTCCGCTTGGCTTCAGGTCTGCCAGGTGCGGCTTCAGCGTAGGTGACAAACAGCTGGCGAACCTCTCCCGAATTTCAGCCGAGCGCTCCTTATAGTAAGCGAGCGCCCTTCTAGGGTCCAGAGTATGGAGCCTATATTCGGCCTCCAAGGTGTGATTGGGGTAGAACACCGGCAGAGTCAACACCTGGTTAAGGTAAAATTCACACCACCTTCGGAAGGAATTTGGTGGGGCAGGACAACCTTGTCCCTGTGGAAGACCAGGTAAGGAGACTCGATGGAAAGCGCCTGGAGCTCTCCCATCCTTCTGGCTGACGTGACAGCCACCAAGAAGGCGGTCTTCCACGACAGGTGAGAGAGATCACACCTGTGCACTGTTTCGAATGGCTTGCCCATGAGCTCTGCCAGTACCAGCAGTAGATCCCACGGAGGTTGAGGTTCTCGCACCGGAGGGGAAATGTGGTCAAGGCCTTTGAAAAAGCGCCAGACCACCTTCTCCTAGCCACCAACTGCTCCTCGGCCTGCGCCTGCAAGCAGAGATGGCTGCCAGGCACCTTAAGGGTCATCGACCTAAGCCCTTGCTGAGAAAGGGACCACAGGTAGTCCAATATGCTCGCCAGGGAACAGGAGGAAGGGTCAAGGCCCTTACCCTGACACCAAATGGAAAATCTCTTCCATTTGAAGGCATACCATTTCCTGGTCGACTCCTTACGGGATGCCTCAACTACATTGAGGACCTCGTCGGAAAGACCCAAGGCCTAGAACGCTAGCCGCTCAGGAACCAGGCCGTCAGGTGCAGGGATTGAAGGTCCGGATGGAACACCTTCCCCTGATTGACTGAGAGCAGGTCCAGGCGAGCTGGAAGCTGCCTCGGGAGCCTGGAGCTGAGGCTGAGGAGATCTGAGTACCAGAACTGGCGGGGCCAGTCTGGGACTATCAGAATCACCTGCGCCTTGTCCCTCCTTGCTTTGAGAAGCACCATGTGTATCAAGGGAAATGGGGGAAAGGCGTAGAAGAGGCCCGGGGTCCACTGCCTCGAGAAGGCATCCCCCTGCAGTGAGCCCTGCTGAGGGGGGCAGGCATGGAACAGCCTCAGCTTCGCATTCTCCCTTGAGGCAAACAGGTCCACTTGAGGTGTGCCCCAATGGGAGCACAGATCTTGTATTACCTCCGGCAGGAGAGACCACTCGTGGGACGCAGCCCCTATCCGGCTATGGGCATCGGCCAGGGTTTTGGAGGCTCCTGCCACGTGAATGGCTAGGAGATCCGCCTCCAGGCTGCGCACGAGTGACCAAATGCGGACAGCTTCCTTGCATAGAAGCATGGAGCGCGTCCCGCCCTGGCGGTTTAGATAGTACATGGTCATGGTATTGTCCATCTGGACTCGGACCACTTGACCCCAGAGAAACGGAGCAAAGGCGGTGAGAGCTAGGCGGACCGCTCGGAGCTCCAGCAGGTTGATGTGACATCGGGACTCCCGTGGGGACCAGAGGCCGTGCGCTCGGTGTTCCCCCAGATGGGTACTCAACCCATCAGAGAGGCATCGGTCGATAGAGAGACCGTCGGCTCGGGGCGGACAAACGGGATGCCCTCCTGCAGATGAACTGGAACGGTCCACCACTGGAGAGCGTTCCACATCCCCTGGGTCACTGTCACTAGCTGGTCCAATGGATCGCAGCGTTGAGACCACTGGCTGGCCAGCCCCCATTGAAGGGGGCGCATGTTCCAGCAGGCCCAGTGGACCATGCTGGTACAGGCCGCCATGAGACCCAGGAGGCGCAGGAAGTCCAGGGCAGGGCGCGATTGCCCAACCAGAAATGACTGGGCAAAGGAGGAAAGAACCTCGGCCCTGTCCGCCGGGAGCCGTGCTCTGGCTCGAAGAAAAGAATCACCTGCTTCGGCTCGAGTTCCAACTTGGCCTCGTTGATGAGAAGGCCAACTTGAGAGTAAAGCTGGAGGGCCAGATCTCTGGACCACTCCACCTCCTGCCTGGAGGGGACTGCTATCAGCCAGTCGTCCAGGTAAGGGTAAACCCGGACCCCTCGGCGCCGCAGGAATGCTGTCACCACTGCCATGCATTTGGTGAAGACCCTGGAAGCTGGAGACAAGCCGAAGGGCATGGCTCGGAACTCGAAAAGGGATCCCTCTGCTCGAAAGTGAAGGAATCTCTGATGTGACGGACGGATAGGGACGTGAAAGAACGCGTCCTACAGGTCCAGAGAGCAGAACCACATGCCGCGTTCCAAGGATGGTACTATCTGAGCCAGAGTGACCATCCTGAAGGTCCGAGACCTTAGGAACTTGTTTAGGTCGTGCAGGTGAGAATGGGCGCCAGCTCCCGTCCGTTTCGAACAAGGAAGTACCTGGACACAAACCTCTGGTCTGAGGGAGGGTCCGCTCCTCTCTGATCACCCCTTCTGGCGAGGAGAGCGTCGGCTCGGGCGAGCCGACAGTGAGGCTGCGGACCCCGAGGCCCCCCGAGGTGCGACGGCTCTGAAGGGCGGGGCCTGCTCGAACTCCAGAGGCAGGCCCTTTCCGACCACTTCCAACACCCACCGGTCTGTGGTAATAACAGACCAGGTGGAAAGAAAGTGGCAGACCTGCCCCCCCAAGGGGGGAACCTGGGGTGAGGTGACGAGGTTGGGGGCGACACTCCTCAACCTGTCACTGGGCAGACTTGGAGGAGGGACCGGCCAAGCGACCTCCAGGGCCTTTACCTCCCTGCTTCCTGGAGGAGGAAGCTGAGGGCTTGGGTTTGGGATGCCAAGCTCGTGCCTGCTGGCCCTGACGTTGCTGGGCGGGACGTGCCGCGGGTGCAGAGGGACGAAAGGGCTTAGGCTGTGGTCTGCGGCCTTTGTCCTTCTGTGCGGATGAGACCAAGTCCAAGGTAGCATTGGACTTCTTGATCCTCTGCAGGTGACCTTCCACCCCAGGGCCGAAGAGGTCGGTCCCCAGGAAGGGGACATCCGCCAACTTGTGTTGGGTATCCGAAGTGAAGGTGGATATCCTCAGCCACCCTGACGGCGCATAGCCACTGCGGCCGCTACTGACCTGGCACATGAGTCTCCGATGTCCAGAGCAGTCTGAAGCTGCTGTTTGGCCACTGCCCTGCCCCCTCACCTGCCTAACCATGGTCTGCAGGTCCGCCAGAAGATGAGGAACTACCTCGTCCAGGGAGCCCAACAGGGCATGAGAGAAATGTGCCATGAGTACGGTCGAACTGGCCTGACGAAGGCCGAGGGAGGATACAGCGTAGACTTTGCGCCCGGCATAGTCCAATTTCTTGGACTCCTTGTCGGGAGGTTTGTCCACGTCCCTAGCGTTCCCAGCGCGCCGGAAAACGCTGTCGGTAACTAGCCCCTCGGCTGAGGGGTGTTCCGAAAAACCGGACAAGGAACCGTAGACCGCGATACTTCCTGGCCATCCTGGCCGAGGGCGCAGGACAGAAGCTAGGGCCTGCCAGAGCTCCAAGGCCGGGCCACTATGGCCTCGCCACCGGAAAGGCCTCCGAGGGGATCCCTCGGTCCAGTATCTCCGTGAGGGATACCTGGCCCGCTAGACACAGGTTCGAGCTTCATCCCGGTGGACTCCGAGATGAGCCGAGCAATCCCAGACAGGACGACAGGCTATCGCCCATCGACTGACCTCCAGAGACTCAAGTCTACTCGCCTGGAGAAGAGGGAGGAATGCCATCGGACTCGGAAGAGTCCGCAAAGAGCTGCCTCAGGCTCTGAGCCACCCTCCACCTGCCGAGGTCAATCGGGGTGAGGTAACAGACAGCCTATGGGTAGGCCCTGAGCCGACCGAGAATTCTTGGTCGGAGCCCCAAATAACGGCTGTGGGGGCACAGGTTCCACCGGAATCGGTGGAGCAGCTGGTTTTGGCCGAACAACCGGCCTGGGAACAGGCTCCTCGGGTAAGTCGAGGGGTTGTTTCGGCCGCTCCGGTGACAGCCACTTAATGGCCGGAAGGCGACGGCATCAGCTTGTTCCGGTCAGAAGAGCCGTTGCCACATGAGGTCCTCGTGATCGACGACGTAATCTTACATCGGCTCCCTCGCCCAGAGGAGGATGAAGGAAGAGCGGCAGCGCCGCTTACCACGGTGCCGAGACCGAGACTGCCTATGACGGCAGGATCGGCTGGACCGCGAAGAAGTCCGAGACCGAGAACCTCGGCTTTTCCGAGGACGGTGCGGGGAGGGGACGGGTGGAACCGGCCCTCCCCTCGGCTCGGAGGGTTCACCCGAGGGCTCCGGAACTGGAGGCACTGGCAAGCCCACAGGATCCTCAACTCCCACCGGGGGAACTGGGGAGAGAGGATTCTCGGCTTTGCCTGGCGACAACCCGTCCAACGGGTCGAGAAAAATCTCGACTGCGTCGACGGGAGTCTCGGTCAACTGACCTGACGGGGACACCGTGAGACCAGTGGCGAAGTCTCAGACAATACGGATCAAGTCGATGGCCGCGATAGTCAGGAGAGGACCTTTCCCGCTCCCAAGAGCGTCGACGGAGGGACTTACCCTTCGTCTTTCTTTTTGGACCGAGAAGAAAGTCCAGCAGACGTTGGTCCCTCTCCCTTAGTGGAGAGGGACAGACAAAGCTCCTTAAAGGAAGCTGTATAAGAGGAACCCATGGAGAGCGGGATAAATGCCCGAGCCGAGGAAGATGCGGCCCGCGCCGCCTCCTCTTCGAGGGCCATCATCTGCTCTAGCTGATCCGCCGAGCCCGCTGCCGCGGAAACCGCCGACCGGGCCTCTTTTGACTTCACCGGAGGAAAACATTTCTCGGGACGCCCCAGTTGTAAATGGGCAGCACGGTCTTCGAGGACGTAGGCCGAGAAGGAAGAGCACAGGTCGCAAGTCTGCAGGTCATGCTCAAGGCCTAAATAGTAGACACACGTGGAGTGCAGATCTGTCCGAGACATCTTCTGCCCGCAAGGGCATCTCTGAAAACCGGGAGACGATTTGTCCATCGCAGCCGCGAGGGATAGAAGACCGAAGTCTAGAAATGCAAAAACTTTTAAATTCGCAAACCGAAGAATTAGGAACCAGTCTTATACGCAGAGCTGTTATGATGGAACCCTGAGCTCTGCCGTAAGTGAAGATCTGGTGTCATAGGGGCGGAGTTTTAACCCACTACTGGTGGGTGGAGGAGCCAGCTTGAAGACCGTCTGCAGGATTTAAAGCAGCAGGATACCTGCCAGATAGTGTGGATGAACAACATATCCATGTCCCTAGAAATACAGGTTACTCACCTGTAACAGGAGTTCTAGGAATGGAATATGTTGTCCATCCACACTGTCTGGCAGGTTCCCTGCCGCTTTAAATCTTGCTGGAAGGTCTTCAAGCTTGCTCCTCCCACCCATCCAGGTGGTAAAACTCTCGGCTCTGCCCCAAGACGCCAGATCTAGCCCGCTGGAAGCCAGGTTGTGCGTCAAAGCCGGGGAGGTCGGGTGGGTCATGTGGATGAACAACATATACCATTCCTAGAACTCCTGTTACAGATGAGTAACCTGTATTTCTAGGGACATGGATATGTTGCTCATCCACACTGTCTGGCAGACTCCTAGCAGTTCTCCGGGAGGAGGGAGGCAAAGCGCACACCCCCTACTTAGGGAATAAAGACTGGAGAACCGAGGCCCCAAAACCAGCATCCCAGCGTGACTCAAGGTCGATGTGGTAATGGGTGATGAAGGTGTGTGCTGATTTCCAGGTAGCAGCACTGCAGATTTCCTGGATAGGGACGTCCCTAGAAGCAGCCACTGAAGCAGCGGTATGGAGGGTAGAATGAGCTCTTATCCCTCTGGGAGGCTCCATGCCCACCAACCTATAGCAGAGATCTATGCAGGAGGTGACCCACCTGCCTATCGTCCGCTTGGCTGCAGGTCTGCCAGGTGTGACTTCAGCGCAGGTGACAAACAGCTGGCGAACCTCTCCCCGAACTTCAGCTGTCCGCTCCTTATAATAAGCAAGCCGAGCACTCTTCTAGGGTCCAAAGTATGGAGCCGACATTCGGCCTCCGAGGTGTGATTGGGGTAGAACACCAGCAGAGTCAACACCTGGTTAAGGTGAAACTCTGACACCACCTTCGGAAGCAATTTCAGGTGGGGGCGCAGGACAACCTTGTCCCTGTGGAAGACCAGATAAGGAGACTCTATGGAAACGCCTGGAGCTCTCCCATCCTTCTGGCTGACGTGATAGCCACCAAGAAGGCGGTCTTCCACAATAGGTGAGAGATGTCACAACTGTGCATTGGTTCGAATGGCTTGCCCATGAGCTTAGCCAATACCAACAGTAGATCCCATGAAGGTGGAGGTTCTCGTACCGGAGGGGATATGTGATCAAGGCCTTTGAAAAAGCGCCGACCACCTTCTCCTGAGCCATTGACTGCTTCCCAGCCCGCGCCCGGTAAGCAGAGATGGCTGCCAGGTGCACCTTAAGGGTCGTCGACCGAAGCCCTTGCTGAGAAAGGGACCACAGGTAGTCCAGAATCCTTGCCAAGGAACAGGAGGAAGGGTCTGTGCCCTTGCCCTGACAACAAATGGAGAATCTCTTCTATTTGAAGGCGTAGCATTTTCTGGTCAACTCCTTACGGGACGCCTCAACAACGTTGAGGACCTCATCAGAAAGACCCAAGGCCTGGAACTCTAGCAGCTCAGGAACCAGCCCGTCAGGTGCAGGGACTGAAGGTCCAGATGGAATACCCTCCCCTGACTGACTGAGATCGGGGTCCGGGCGGGCTGGAAGCCGCCTCGCGAGCCTGAAGCTGAGACTGAGGAGGTCTGGATAACAGAACTGGTGGGGCCAGTCTGGGGCTACCAGAATCACCTGCGCCTTGTCCCTCCTTGCCTTGAGAAGCACCTTGTGAATCAAGGGAAATGGGGGAAAAGCGTAAAAGAGGCCCGGGGTCCAGAGCCTCGAGAAGGCATCCCCCTGCAGCGAGCCCTGCTGAGGGGGGGGGCATGAAACAGCCTCAGCTTCGCTCTCTCCCTGGAGGCAAACAGGTCCACCTGAGGTGTGCCCCAGTGGGAGAACAGGTCTTGTACTACCTCCGGCAGGAGAGACCGCTCATGGGACGCAGCCCCTATCCCGCTTAGGGCATTGGCCAGGGTGTTGGAGGCTCCTGCCAAATGAATGGCGAGGAGATCCGCCTCCAGGCTGCGCACCAGTGACCAAATGCGGAGAGCTTCCCTGCACAGAGGCATGGAGCGCGTCCCGCCCTGGCGGTTTAGGTAGTACATGGTCGTGGTATTGTCCGTCTGGACCTGAACCACTTGACCCCATAAAAACGGAGCGAAGGAGGTGAGGGCTAGACGAACCGCTCGAAACTCCAGCAGGTTGATGTGGCATTGGGACTCCCGAGGGGACCAGAGGCCGTGCACTCTGTGCTCCCCCAGATGGGCACCCCAGCCCATCAGAGAGGCATTGGTCGATAGAGAGACCGTCTGCTCAGGCCGGACAAACGGGATGCCCTCCTGCAGATGTGCTGGAATGGTCCACCACTGGAGAGCATTCCACATCCCCTGGGTCACTGTCACTAGCTGATCCAGCGGATCGAGGTGCTGTGACCATTGGCTGGCCAGTCCCCACTGAAGGGGACGCATGCACCAATGGGCCCAATGGACCACCCTGGTGCAGGCCGCCACGAGGCCCGGGAGTCGCAGGAAGTCCCGGGCAGGGCGCAATTGCCCAACCAGACATGATTGGGCAAGGAGGAAGAACCTCGGCCCTGTCCACCGGGAGCCGAGCTCTGGCTCGAAGATAGTCGAGCTCTGCCCCGATGAATAGAATCACCTGCTTCGGCACGAGTTCCAACTTGGCCCCGTTGAAGAGGAGGCCCATCTGAGAGCAACCTGGAGGGCCAGAACTCTGGACCACTCCACCTCCGCTCTGGAAGGGGCTGCAATCAGCCAGCCGACCGGGTAGGGGTACACCCAGACCCTTCGGCGCCACAGGAATGCTGTCACCACTGCTATGCATTGGTGAAGACCCTGGGAGCTGGGAAGAGGCCAAAGGGCATGGCTCGGAACTCGTAAAGGGATCTCTCCGCTCTGAAGCGGAGGAATCTCAGAAGAGACGGACGGATCGGCACATGCAGAATGCATCCTGGAGGTCCAGGGAACAGAACCACACGCCTCGTTCCAAGGATGGGATATCTGAGACAGAGTGACCATCCTGAAAGTCCAAGACCTTAGGAACTTGTTCAGGTCGTGCAGGTCGAGAATGGGGCCCCAGCCCCCCGTCCGTTTGGGGACCAGGAAGTACCTGGACATGAGCCCCAGGTCTGAAGGAGGATCCGCCACCTTCCTGATCGCCTCTATCCCGAGGCACAGGGCAACATCGGCTCGGCGGGCAGACAGCAAGGCTTCGGATCACATGGACCCCCGGGGGGGGGGGCGACGGCTCGAAAGGGAAGGGCCTGCTCGAAGACCAGAGACAGGCCCTTACCTCCCACACCCAGTGGAAGGGAAGTGGCAGAGCCGTCCCCCCACGGGGGGAACCCAGGTAAGGGTGGCGAGGTTGGGGGCGACGCCCCTCGACCCGTCACTGGGCAGGCTTGGCGGAGGGACTGGCCAAGGAAGCTCCTGGGCCTTTACCTCCTTGCTTCCCACTAGAGGAAGCCGCTGGCTTGGGTTCGGGATGCCGAGCGCAAGCCTGCTGGCCCTCTTGCTGGTGCTGATGGGCCGATCGTGCCACAGGGACTGAAGGACGAGGGGCTTACGCTGATGTTGCCGGCGGTCCTTGTCCCTCTGGGCGGAGGTGACCGAGTCCAAAGTGACTTATGACTTTTCGATCCCCTTGAGGTGTCCCTCTACTCCAGGGCCGACGAGGTCAGTCCACAAGAAGGATGATGTCCGCCAACTTGTGCTGGGTTTCCGCCGAGAAGGTGGATATCCTCAGCCACACCCTGCGGCGCATGGCCACCGCGGCCGCTACTGACCTGGCACAGGAATCACCTATGTCCAGAGCAGTCTGAAGCTGCTGCTTAGCCACCGCCCTTCCCTGGTCCCGCACCTGATGGGCCGTGGTCCGCAGGTCAGTCGGGAGATGAGGGATCACCTCATCCAGGGAGCCCATGAGGGCGTGGGAGAAGTGTGCCATCAGCGCGGCCGAGCTGGCCTGTCGGAGGCCTAGGGAGGACGCAGCGTAAACCTTGCACCCGACATAGTCCATCCATTTAGACACTTTGTCGGGAGGCCTATCCACGTCCCGAACGTTTCTAGAACGCTGGAAGACGTTATCGGTAACTAACCCCTCAGCAGAGGGGTGCTCCGAGAAACCGGGCAAAGAGCCGATAGAGACCGCATACTTCCTGGCCATCCTGGCCGAGGGCGCAGGACAGGAAGTAGGCTGCTGCCAAAGCTCCAGGGCTGGGCCGACAATGGCCTCAGCCACAGGGAAGGCCTCCGAGGATGAATTCCTTCGGTCTAGAATCTCCGTCAGGGGATAATGGGCCTGTTTGGACACGGGCTCGAGGTGCATCCCGGTGAACTCCGAGATGAGCCTAAGCAAACCCAGGAAGGACGATGGGCCATCATCCAAAGACCCATCCCGGGAGGACTCCAGGCCCACCCGCCTGGGGAACACGGAGTCGTCGTAGTCGGACTCCAAAGGGTCTGCAAAGAGCTGCCTCAGGTCTGAGCCACCCTTCACGTGCTGAGGGTGGCCGGGAGTGAGGGTGACCGACAACCTGCGGGGCAGGCAGTGACCCGACCGAGGTTCCACCACAATCGGTGGGGCAGCTAGGTTTGGTCGAACAACCGGCCCGGAAGTGGGCATCTCAACTGCGGCGAGCGGTTGCATCGGCCGTTCAGGTGGCAGCCACTTGACAGCCGGTGAATGAATCAGAGTCGATTGATTCCCGGACAACAGCAACTGCTGCCACAAAAATTCCTCGTAACATCGATGCCATCTGCATCGAAGCCTCTTCTCATCCGAGGAGGAAGACGAGGAGGAACAGTGCTGCCACTTAACTCGGTGCCCCGACCGAGACCGCCGAAGTCGGCGGGAACGACTTGACCGAGAAGAAGACCAAGATTGAGACCAAGACCCTCGGTGAGACCAAGGGCGGGTCTGGGAAGGGGCAGGGAACACCCGCTCTTCCCTCGGCTCGGACGCTTTGACCGAGGACTGTCGCCCCGAAGGCGCAGGCAGAACCTCGATCTCCACCGGGGGAACTGGCGGAGAGGGGTTGACGGCTCTTCCAGTCGACCACCCGGGTGACGGGTCAAGAGATAACTCGACTACGTCGACGGGAGTCTCAGCTGGCTGACCTGACAGGGACACCGTGAAGCCAACAGCCTGAATCACAACCTCGATAGAAGTCGACGGTCGGCCATCCGGGGGAGGAGAACTCTCCCGCTCCCACAAACGCCGACGATGGGACTTACCCTGTGACTCCCTAGACTTGGGCAGAGAGGCAAGTCCCGATGGCCCCTCTTCCTTCATGGAGAGGGACTGGCAAAGCTCCTTGAATGAAGCCGAATGAGAGGAACTCAGAGAGCGGGATAAAAGCTGCGACCGAGGAGGAGGAGGGAGATGTGGCCTTGGCCGCCTCCTCCTCCTCCAGGGCGATAAGAGTGCTCGAGCTGCTCAGCCGAGTCAGCCATCGCGGACACCACCCAACGAGCCTCACTGGATTTTACCAGCGGAGAAAACTCCTCGGGGCGCCCGAGCCTCAATCGGGCAGCACGATCCTCCAGGACGTTGGTCGAAAAAGCGCGGCACAACTCGTGACCTGGGCGGGTCGTGGGTCCAAGTCAAGGCAGTATATGCAACGGAGCGGATCAGTTCTGGAGATATTCTTACCACCAGGCGCCCGAGAGTCGGGAAATGAATTGTCCATCGCAGCCGCGAGGGAAAGAAGACCGAAGTTTAGAAAACTTCAAAACTAAATTCGAACGAACCGAAGAATCAGGAACCAGTCAAAAAACGCAGAGCGCTAAGGAGGGAACCTGAGCTTCCAAGTGGTGAGGAAGATCTGGCGTCATGGGGCGGAGCTGAGAGTTTTACCGCCCGGGTGGGTGGGAGGAGCCAGCCTGAAGACCTTCCGGCAAGATTTAAAGCGGCAAGGAACCTGCCAGACAGTGTGGATGGACAACATATCCATGTCCCTAGAAATATGTTTGGCATCACACCAAATAGAAAACCTTTTCCATTTTGCATTATAGGTTTTCTTAGTAGATGGTTTCCTATATCCTTTTAGGAAATCCAGAACAGCTTGTGGAAGTTGCAAGTTTGCAAACTCGAAGTCATCAAGAGTCAGGTATTGAGCCTGGGAGACCTGCGGTTCACATACAGGATCCTCCCTTGCAAAAAATTGTGCCTCCCGGGTAGGAGGATTGGAGTGGACACGGACATTAACAGTAGAAGAGGGTACCATGGCTGTCTGGCCAAATCTGTTGCTATCAGCATAATGGACACAGGCTGTGACCCGAGTTTGAGTAGCACCATGAAAATGAGAGGGAAGGGAGGAAAGGCATATTATAGATGCTTTCCTGACCAGTCCAGGGCATCCAGAGAATTGTGCCCCTGACTGGTGGCCAGCAACAGAATAGGGACAACCTGTGATTCTTGTGAGAGGCAAAGAGATCTACCTCTGGAGTGCCCCACTGTCTGAACACTGAGTACAGTACCTGTCTGCTCACAGACCATTCCTGATATGCCTGGTTGATCCTGCCTAAGGCATCTGCCAGTGCATTGTCCTTGCCTGGTACATGAATGGCTTGCAAGGAAGCTTTTAGAGAGTAAGCCAGTTCCCAGATTTTCATGGCCTCTGTGCACAGGGGATCAGAACTTGTTCCCCCTTGCTTGTTTACGTAGAACATTGTAGTGGTGTTGTCTGTTCTGACCTGCACCACCTTGCCCTGTATTAACTGGGAAAAACTTTTTAGAGCCAGAAATACTGCTCAGAGCTCTAGCAGATTTATGTGGAGGAGAGACTCCACACTTCACCAAGTGCCATGGGTAGTGTGCTCTCCTATATGAGCACCGCATCCTAACAGAGAAATATCTGTTGTAAGAATGATTGAGGGATTTTCCCTCTGAAAGGGAACTCCTGCCCTTAGAATGTGGATATCTGTCCACCACTGCATTGACTGGATCACAGACTTTGTTACAGGAATCAATTTTGACACATGGTCTTTTCTTTGGCACCAGTGTGTCTGTAGATCAAACTGTATGTCTCTCATTCAAAGTTTTGCTCCCAAGACCACTCCTGTTGCTATAGCCATGTGTCCCGATATTTGCAAGTATCTTCTCGCAGGACATGGCTTTCCCAACTCAAATGAGGCAATCAGTTGCAGTATAGACTGAACTCTGTCCTCTGGAAGAAAAGCTCTTCCTTTTAAAGTATTCAGTTCTGCTCCGCAGGACCTGAACCGGTGTGAGAATTGACTTTTCCTGGTTTCTCTGGCAGCCCAGAGAATGTAACAGATTTTTTATTTCCAAGTGTGCTTGCACCTGCTGAAATGACTTTCCCACTATTAGCCAGTTGTCGCAATAAGAAAAAACGAATTCTTAGTTTTCGTAGGAATGCTAACACTGCCAGGCATTTTGTGAATACCCTTGGTGCTGAGGTGAGACTGAAGGGCAGGGCTGAGAACTGGTAATGACCTGAAAGGAGTCTGAACCAGAGATATTTTTTGTGAGACTCCTTTATAAGGATGTGGAAATAGGCATCTTTTAAATCTAGAGATGCCAGCCAGTCTCCCTGCTGGATGACAGGTAAAATTATAGGTAGGGTCACCATCTTGAACTTTGGCTTTGCCAGGTATTTGTTCAGATGCCTTAGGTCCAGAATAGGCAGCCACTCCCCCATTTTTCTATTTGGTAAGAAAATACCGGGAGTAAAACCCTCTTCCCCTCTGAAGGGTTGGCACCTGCTCCACTGCTTTTATGTTGAGCAGGGTTTGAACCTTCTTTTCCAGGAGCTGTTCTTCGAAAAGGGAGGTTGGTTTGAATAGCCTTGACTTCAGAGGAGGGAAGGATGTGAAACTCAGAGTCCCTGGCTCAACTAATTCCAATGTCCACTTGTCTGTGGTTATGGCCTGCCAGGCCTGAAAGAAATGAGCCCGTCTGCCCCCTACTGGTATTAGGGAGGCGGCCTTGGCAAAGGAGTCAGGGATTTTGTTTCAGTGGGGCCTGGGAAGATTGGGAACCCCTCCTGGCACCCCTTCGACCTCTAGCCCTATAATACCTAGTCTGCTGTGGGTATGGCTGCAGCTGTAAAACAGCTTGAGGCTGACAGAAGAAAAACTTACTCACCTTAGTAATTATGTTTCTTCTAGTGGGAGTCTTGCTGTATTCTGACAATTGCTGTTAGCTCCAGCCTTTCAACTGCCCTGGAGAACATAAGGTTAACTTTTCTATGCATGGCATGGAATGCTCATCTCGAGCTCGGCTGAAGCCTCTGCCTGTTGTTATTCGAATTGCAACCATCAGATCTTTACAAGCAAAAACTCACTAGGTGTTCTGTGTGGAAACTGTAAAATTTTAACAAGCCAACTGGCAGAAATATAATGTTTTTGGTTCTCAGAGGAAGACTCAAGTCAGGAAACCCAAACACAAAAACCAATCAAATGAAACAACATTCCGCCCAAAGGAAAAAGAGGGTGTAAAAGGGGGTGTGGCACCTCTAGGTTGCCAACGCTGCACCTGCCCACCCACATCCCAAAATCTAGGTTCTAAGAGGGGAGGCGGGGGGAGGTCAGAATACAGCAAGACTCCACTAGAAGAAAGTACAGTTACGTAAGAACTTACCGTAACAGTATACCTTCAAGAGGAGCTCTTGCAGCAGGTTATTACAATAAGGACTACGCCGCAGGCACTAGGACTAGAACATTGGCAGTTTGGCGCTGTGTGGTGACGCAAAGAGGTCCAGCTCTGGAAGACCCCACCTGTGGAAGAGCTGGTCTGCTACGGACTATAGCAGCTCCCACTCGTGCGCTCTGAATCGCGACCTGCTGAGGCTGTCTGCCAGAACGTTGAGGACGCCTGAAACGTGCACTGCGGACAGCAGAATGCCCCGCTCCAGCGCCTAGTATCAGACTCTCATCGCCTCCCTGCAAAGAGGGTACGAATGAGTACCTCCTTGCTTGTTGATGTAGAAGACGACCACCATGTTGTCTGTCTGAACTAGAAGAGAGCCTGGCACCACGTCCTCCTGAAAAGCCTGTGAGGCGTAGAGAACCGCTCGCATATCCAGTACCTTGATGTGAAGGGACCGTTCCTCAGGTGACCAAACCCCTTGCGTTCGACGAGTACCCAGGTACGCCCCTCACCCCAGGTCCGATGCATCCGTTGTCCCCTTCCAATAGAGGAGAGGCTCTCCTCCACACACTGGATGTCCACATGACTGAGGTATTACCTCAAGAGGATGGCTACGCACCGTCAGTCGGAGCAACTTTTTGTAGCCTTTGCACCACAATGCTTGGGTTGACCGGTAACCAAGCAGACTATCTCCAAGTGGATAGTTCGCTGCATCTCGTTTTGTTATGAGAAACACAATAAGCCCCTACCGGGCCCGGTCAGGGGTCACTCCACCAGAGGAGTGTCTGCTTCATTCTCCACCCTGAGAAATGTCTCTATAAGGGACATTTGTGCGACCGTCACCTGGAACTTGGTGCATACCTTTGTCAAGCAATACAGCTTGGATATCGTCTCCAGACGCCGAGCTGGCTTCGGCCTAGCTGTTTTACAAGGGCTTCTGTCCTGAGGCCTCTGGAGTCAGCATATTCCACCTCCCGGGGTCGTCTACCTCTTTGGTGTGGAACTGCATGGTATTCAGTCCTTACTGTAACAGCCTGCTGCAAGAGCTCCCACTCGAAGTAAGATAGTACAGTTACGTAAGAACTTACCGTAACAGTAGATCTTTGAGAGGAACTCTTGCAACAGGCGCTACTTCCCACCCGCCTTCCCCCTCGAGGTGTGCAGATCCATCTTCGTTTGCATCTCCATTTTTCTTCTACATTCGCTTCGTCTCCTTCTCTTGTCAGGTCTTGTTCCGGGTCTTGGCAGGAGAACTGAGGCGGAGCTGGGTCTGCCCCCTCTTGTACCCAGACCGACGTCGGGGGTGGTCCCTGCTGTGTACTGCTGGCTGAAGTTTTCACCGGAGGGTCCTAGTGCCTGCGGCGTAGTCTTTATTGTAATAGCTTGCTGCAAGAGCTCCCACTCGAAGTAAGATCACGAGCTCCTTATTTGGTTTCTCATCCTGCCAGGCATTTCCAAATTCCTCCTGACTGGACTATGTCACTACCATCGGCTAGTTTATTTAACCTTTTTTCCCCCCAATCCAGTATTGCCTCTGACATCTGGTCTGTTTTAATACTCAGTGCTGAATTTCGTCAGTTTAAAGTGTAATTTAGTTGTATTTGTCTCCCCCCCCCATTTGCAGATTATACTGTAAAGCCACTAGAGGGCGACAAGTCGTATAGTTTGCAATCCTCTTCCCACTGCTCCCCCCCCAATACTTCTGTCCTGTGTCATTCATACCTAAATTCTCTGCCTTTCGCCCCCCTCTCTAGTGTCCCTTGCAGTCTCCCAGGCTATCACTCGGCATATGACGTGGCATCCAAACCGGGGTTTGAATCAGGTACCTTTCGCTCCAAAGGCAGCAACCCTACCACTGCGCCACTGTGTCTGCAAGACCCACTCATACATGCCCATGGTCACATATAGCACCACTGTACTCTCTCACAACACCCACCCACACAAACTAACCATACTACTGTTGCTAACCACATTTACCCTGCTCAGCAACAAACCCCCAGTTGCCTCTGATATGTAAACACCTTTGCTGCTGGGGGAGCACCTCGCCTCAGCCGCCTCCGTCAACCTGTCTCTCCACAGCCCCCACACCCCTCCCTCTACCCTCCCCCATCTCTCTGTGCCTTGAGCCCTCCATGTCTGTTCCTCCACCTGGACATCCCAGCCCTCACGCAGCTGCCCATTCCCTGCTCATCACTTTCTAAGCTTGCCAGCAGCCGCTACCTGGCAAACGCCACCAATTCATGGCCCTTGTCAGGATCTTCCACTTGTTTCTTCTACTATCTGGCAATGTTCACCCAATCCTGACCCAGCAGTGCCCCCACCCCACCCAACTGCGGTCACCCATGGGGCTTCGAATAGCCGCTATGAATATCTGCAGCCTGCCTAATAAAACGGCACCCCCCAGAGCACCAACCAGACATTCCAGCTTTAACAGAAACCTGGCTGTCAGCCAAGACCCCAGACGCATATGTCTCTATTCCTGGCAACTCTCTCCTTAGGCTTCATCATAACGGCAAGAGAGGCGGTGGCTGCACCTTCTATGTAAATGACTCACTGCATTACCAAACCCTGCCTGCGCCCTCCCTAGACTATGGTGCCCAAGTCCTCTCAATAAAACTCTCCCCTGTCCCAAACCATGCTCCTCTTACTTTCATCGTCACCTACATCCCACCCTGCAGCCAATTCCCTGCCTGTAAAGCACTCTCTGACTACCTAGCCAGCCACCCCCACAAAATGGAACAAATCCTAGTTGGGGATCTCAACATAAACTGGCTGGCAAGCTCATCAACACACGCCAAAGATACCTTTGCTGCGTTAGATATGACCCAACTGGTATCCCAGCCTACCAGGGCCAACCCCACAAATGGAACCCACACCCTACTAGATATCCTGCTCACTAATCGTCCCCACCATATTACCGACCTGGGTGTCCTACCAAATCTTAAGCGACCACTCCCCAATCATCTTCAGCTGGTCCTGTCAGCTACCTAAACCACCACCAAATATCACCTTTCGTCGTCAACAATGCCCAGGAGGTATAGCCAGACTCAAACAACATCTAATTAACTGGGACTGGTTCCCTATTTCCCAAGCCCAGCACATAGATGATGCATTGCACTACTTCACCACCACCTTTAAAGCTTTTGCACCGACCATCAAAGTGACCACTAAGAAACGTAGTGCCCCTGGATCACCCTAGAACTCCTATGCCAGTTCAAAATGCGTGACAACCTCTGGCATCGTGCCACTGCCTCCAGTTTGCTAAGCGACAGACAGGCCTATATTGCTGGACACACTCCGCATACCTAACTGCCTCAACTCCACCTTCTCAGACCTCAGCTCAGTTCTCCCTAGCAACTTTTTCGAATCAATTCAGCCTACCTCACTGCCTGAGCTCCTCCAGCCCCCCATCAAACTCAGAGTCATTACCCTTACAGAAGTGAAAGCCTACCTGTTCAAAGCCCTCCAGAGCTCCAATTACAGAAAGACACCTTTGATATGCGTATCCTATACCTTGCGCTAGACTTATCTCCCCACTCACGGACCTTCTAAATCTGTCCCTGCACCTGGGCCAGTTCCCAACCTCATGGAAAACTGCAGTGATAACACCAATATTGAAACGTGGCGACAGCTCCCTCCCAAACTACCACCGGCTCATCTCAATCCCCCCCCAAAAGCCCTTGAAAAGATCATGGCCAATCAGCTCACTGACTACCTCCTCGCACACAACCTCTTATAGAGGGAGCAGCATGGTTTCAGAGCTGGTCATAACACTACGACTGCCTTCACAGAGTTCGACATCTCACAGCACTCCACACTTGACAAGGGACACCTCATAGGGGCCATGTTTATAGACCTCTCAAAGGCCTTCGACATGGTTTCTCACCCACTCCTTAACGCACTACAATCAATGGGGGTCTCTCATTGTCCACTCCCACGATTCTCCAGCTATCTTTCATCTAGAACCCAATGTGTTAAAATTAATAATACCAAATCTACTATGCTGACTGTGTATTCAGGAGTTCCCCAGGTATCTATCCTGGTCCCCTGCTATTCAGCATCTACCTCAACGCCCTACCTAAATCCTGCCCTAGCAACCTTCTCCTCTACGCGGATGATGCTTTTCTTTATGCCGCACATCCTGATCCTCTCGCTTTCCAGCTTCCCTTACAAAACTCCTTCTCTCAGATTGAACACTGGTTTGCTGAACACAGATTGGTGGTCAACATTAAAAAAACTAAGACAGTGCTCTGTGCCCACCGCCAAAACAGATCAAAGGATTCCCCCTGGAAATACTCTCCGTGCCTCTCATCCCACTGGAACAGGTCCAAAAGTATAAGTATCTAGGTATTACATTTGACTCTTCCCCTCGTTCCATGAACATATAAAAATCCTCACCTCCGCCACCAACACCCGCATTGGTCTCCTGTACAGACAAAGACTGCCTGCCACCTGAAGCACTTCACCAAGCCATTACCTCCTCAGTCTTATTGCTGGTGAACTATGGCCTCACAATCTATGCTGCCGACGACCCTACAAGCTTCTTCATCAAATACAAGTAGTCATCAATAAAGCCTGCCGGCCCCTCTCTGGTTCCAACAAAAATACACATACCTGCACTCTATACGCGCTCACCAATATACTCTCCCTTGAGGAAAGACTATAATACCAAACCTGTTTTCACCAAAAAAAATCCACCTGGGTTTAACCCCAATAGGTGTCATGGCTTCTCTTCAGGCAGACAGCATCTCAGCGTCCACACAGGCCACCCAAAAAACTATCTGAAAGGTGCCCAAGGTCAGGACCACCCTGGCCCAGCAATCCTTCCCCCTTAGAGCTCCTTCCTGGTACAATGCCATTCCACCAGCTGTCACATCGATCACCAATCTAGGTCCTTTTAAAGCTGCCTTAAGGGCCCATATCCTCTCCTCCAGTCAATGCCAATGTAACTGGCAACCTGTGGATCCTGCACCATGTTGCTAGGCCACGCACCTGTCCTTGGCCTGGCAGTGGAGAGCCCTCACTATTTATAGCCTACAGACTCCTCACCTCCCTCGATTACAATACAGTTGTACTGGACTATGAATGCATAGTATTATGTATAAGACAAGGCCTCCCTGAGGTGGCTTACTACCAACTCATATCATGCATTGCTTTAGCTACCAATTGTATAGATCTTAACCGATCATTAGGTAAATATGTCGCTAGATCTGCCCTATTTTTGCTACCAAATGTATAGGCATTAACCAGTGGTCATTGTACTTATACTCTGTACGATCGCTCACCCACATTTATTCTATGTATCTACTGTATGAATGGCTATGTTTTATTCTGACATGGAGCCTTTGGAAACGAGTCAATGACTCAAAGGGTTGTAATTCCGATTTCCTAAATAAATAAATAAGATTATACAAGAACTCTGTACCATTGTCAGACAGCATATACCTCTTGTCCATCCTTTTATCCACAGGGGGGATGGAGGTTGGCATCTGCAGAATTTTGTCTGCTTCTTAAGAGACTTGTTGCAGAGGTACTGAAAGTCTCAGTGTCAGGGACATCCATCATTTCAATGAAGTCTGGCTCCTCCTCTTCCTCAGCTGCCTCCATAGTAGGCAGCTGTAAAGAACCAGCAACCTTTTTAAAGTACAAATAGTGAGAGGAGGATTCCCCAGATTGCCTTGGAGGAGAAACACACACTGATCTAGCAGGGGAAACATCAGGCTTGATGGGTTCACTCAGATATTCTTCTCATCCTTCTATTCTTTTTCTTCTCTCCCCCACTCTAGCTCATAGTAAGCCTCTGGATCATATGAACTGGTGGGAAGCGAAATGGCAGATGACCGAACTGGAGTATGTGCTTTATGACCCAGTATCGGTTTAGCTGATCCAATCGGCAAAGTTTGTACAATTCATGTAGCTTTAGCAATCTCTTCCGCAGATGAAGCTGCAACCTTTGGCTCTGAACCGGCGGATTTTTTCTTTTCTTTTTCACAGATACCGACTTCCCCTGTATCTGCCTTTCTTTTGGTTGAGGAGGTATTCCCTGGTCATAAGGCACCTTCTCCGGTTCTCCGACTCCCTCAGGGGTTGAACCGGACCGACCATCCAGATCAGCAGACTGTTCGGCCATTCTTTTCTTAGGCCTAGACAAACACTTCTCCAGCGTGGCTTTCGAAAAGTTTTTACAAATTTGGCAGTCTGTTTTCAGGTGGTCAGACTCCAGACAGTGCACACAGACAAGGTGAGGGTCAGCCTTGGCAAGTGCCTCCCCACTCTGTGCAGTGCTGAAACCCAGTGGGACCGATTTTCTTCTTGGGCTTCTCTGACATAATGAGCACTGATAAGCAAAGTTATCCTTTGGTGTTGGGTCAGGCCAGAGTAACTAAAAATTATTTTTGGTTAACGACTGGTTCATAGGTCAATTGAAAGAAAAAAAAAAAAAAAAAAAACAGTCCGTTTTTTTTTTTTTTTTAACCAAAAACAAACCGAATCCCAAATTAAAATCTATAACAACTTAAAAGAATTTACCTCAAAACAAAACAAGATTTCTTGGGTTTCCTCTCGGTTACACGAACCGAAAGGAAAACCCAAAACTTACTGAAACTAAAATAAACTTAGCCTAGTCTAACCTGCACCGAAGAACAGAGGCTTGAAGATACTGAAAATTAAAACCTGTTTTGAAGAAACCATCGAAAAACCAACACTTTATCCGAAGTATGCGAGGAGGAATCTCCGGAGCAACTTCACAGGCAGGCGGAGTAAAGAATCTGGTGGTTACATAGAATGAACCTGAGTGTGTAAAAACCGAGCTCAAGCTCAATGTTCTATGCATTTGCATAGAGTTAACTCTTTCATCTCCGGGGCAGTTGAACTGGAAGGGCTAACAGGCCTGTCCTTAGGAGCAGTATACTTAAGATCTATCTGCCAACAGACAGACAGGATAGATGCAGGCCAAGCCCACACTGCGTCCGAGAATGTCTCCAACAAAAGGGGAATAGGAGGTACGAGGTCCATCAGCATGGTGGAAACACTGAGCCACTCCAGATGGAGATGTTTCCCTGGGTCGATGGCAGAAGGCTCAAAAGCAAGAATTGCATATATGTTGCGAAGAAGAGCCTGAAAAGAAAGATCCTCTTGTGGTACAGTGGAAGGGCCTGGGGTTGAATTATCCAAGATGTAAAAAAAAGTAATCATCGCCACCCTCAGAAATAATGAAGTCGGGGGTCAGACTCATCCCCCTCCAGCTCCTCTCCAGGAAGAGGGGTGGACCTAGAACTGCTTAGCCCAGCTCTAGTGGTCGAAAAGAGAGGTGACAATGGCACTGGCAAAGAGTCAGCCAGCACTGATCCTGGTGCCGGCAAAGGGGGAGCCAGCACTGGTCCAGGCACCAGTAAAAGGGAAGTCAGTGCCAGCGCTGGCAAAATGGGCGACAGCGCCAAGCACAGTTGCCTGAGCCAGTCCCAAGACAGACAGACACACTGCAAGGGGGTGCAGCCAGTGTAACAGGTGTCAGTGGCACAGTCACTGGCAAGGACCAGGAGGCCACTGCTGAAGCCAGGCACTCTACCGGCTGGAGTGTCCCAACTGTGGGTCCAATGCCCCTGGACCCAATGGGCCTGGGGCTGGCTCTGCAAGAAGGGACAAATGAGCCAGACACTGCACCCATTGCTCCACAAGAGCTGCCCGGTGATGAAACTGCCCACCAGCATCCCCAGAGGAAGACGAGGAGAGGCTACAGGCCTGAGACCTTGGAACATCCACGAGTAGAAACCATTGGGGGACACCGATGGTGCTAGTAAATGCCTCCTGCTCTTAGACACCGAGGACCTTGAGGCAGACCTACCAGAGGACGACCTTGAGCGGTACTATTTCCTCCCCTTCTGATGGGAAGAGGAAGAACTCTAGGTCGAGCAGTGCCAGGTCACCAACCAAGATCAGGACCACTTCTGTTTGTGTTTACAGGAGGGCTAATCTCCCTCCCAAACACAGGACCGCACAAGGTGTCAGAAACCTCCCCCACTGAGGGAAGTGGACTGGTCACAGCCCTGTTGCTGGAGCAGAATGCCTAAAAAAGCTCCCTGCCATCACCATTGCCATCCATGGTCCTCGACCATTGTTCAGAAGGGCTGAACCTTACAGAAAAACTTTCTGTTGTAAAAATTACTAAAACTGACACAAAAATAACAGACACTAACTTTAAACAGTAAAATGGAGAAGAACTTGAATGCTATTGTCGTATAGATATGAAGGTCTGACACCCGGCAGGTGGCGACACCATCACTGAAGTGCACTTTATGGCGGGCGGGGGAGAGGAACTGAGGCAGTTGTGGGCCTGTGCTGAGGTAAGCCATGCAGCACAAGCTGGTCTTGTGGTGCGTGCATGTGTGCAGCCTACCTCAGCGCCTGCCCTCCTGAAAAGTTCTGGCTTCCGCAGCGCCTACTGGTATCCATCAATGGTGAAGATTGGTTCTTGGAAGATCTAACTAACTTAATTGCTACTCAACTAACCTGAGCAGGGGCTGGACACAATTAAAAAAAACTGGAACCTCTGTTTTTGTTAATAACAGCATAGTATGATGCAGCACCCAGTGCTCCCCATGGTTTATACCTCTTCCAAGTGCTCCTTGAAGAAGCAGCCTTCTTTTTTTTTAAAACACTCTGTTTATCATGCCCCTGTCTACAATGCAGCTGAGCCACTCCCTCAGGGTCCTCCAAGGTACCTGTAGCTAGGCCTACTATTGTGCTGCCCCCAGTACTCTGCCTCCATGCTGCCTCAGACTGCCCCCCCCCCCAAGCTGGGGAAAGAGAGAGCACCCCCTTTCTATTCCTGCCACCTACACAAATGTTCATAAGGCGGTGTCAATGGGTTTCTGGGTTTGGTCCTATATTGTGGAATCAGAGCCATCGTTAGGCCAGCTATGGGGTCTTTTCCATCGTTTTCTCCCATCCATAAGGACGAAAAAATTACTCACCTTAGTAATTTTGTTTCTTCTAATGGAGTCTTGCTGTATTCTGACAATCTGCAGTTAGCTCCAGCCTTTAAACTGCCCCGGAGAGTATAGGGTTAATTTTTTATGCAGTGCATAGAACGCTGAGCTCAAGCTCAGTTGAGGTCTCTGTCTGCAGCCCTTTTAAACCCAACCGTCAGATTCTAATGAGCAAAAAAACTCACTAACTACACTATATGAAAATTGTAAAATGTTTACTAGCCAACTGACAACAGAAAGTTTTGGATTCCCAAAGGAAGACTCAAGTCAGGAAACTCAAAACCTAACTAAAATAAAGATTATAATACAAAGCATCCAGGAACATTAGGGTGTGCTGAAGACAACCCTGGGGTGCAACACTGCATCTGCCCACCCACGTCCCAAAACCAGGTTCTCAGAAGAGTGGCAGGGAGGAAGGTCAGAATACAGTAAGACTCCATTAGAAGAAACACAGTAACTAAGGCGAGTAATTTTTCTTCAAACAACATGAAGTCTTGCTGTACTCTGACAATCTGCAGACTACCAAGCAGTTCCTCCATGGAGGAGGGACAGAACCTACTTTGGGAATAGGCTCTGAAGTACTGTTGTGCCAAACCGAGCATCACGCCTAGCCTGGATATCCAGAGAGTAATGCTTGGTAAAGGTATGGACTGTTTTCCAGGTGGCTGCTTGACAAATTTCTAACAGAGGGATATCCCAGGCAGCAACCAGGGAAGCAGCTGTACCTCTTGTAGAGGGAGCCCTCAGGCCTGAAGGTGGAATCTTTCCCAGTTTCTCATAGCAGAATTGTATACAACATAGAAACATAGAATTTGACGGCAGATAAGGACCGCTTAGCCCACCCAGTCTGCCCATTTCCCTACCTACTGGATAAGCTGCAGATCCTAGTTAACCAGCAGCCTACTTCTTCCTACCCCCAACCCCTAGAATTGCCTTATGACTGTCCCATGCATGCTTGAATTCCACCACTGATTTTGACTCCACAACCTCCTCCGGAAGGCCGTTCCATGCATCCACAACCCTCTCTGAAAAAATACTTTAAATTACCTCTGAGCCGCCCCATCTTCAAATTGTGCCTCTTGTTCTTGCACACCTCTTTTTGAAAGATGCTACCTCTTGGACTTTGTTGATTCCCTTGAGGTACTTGAACGTTTCTATCATGCCCCCTCCTTTCCTCGAGGCTATACATATTAAGCTCCTTTCGTCTCTCTTCATATGTCTTCCGGTGCAGACCCTGCACCATTTTAGTTGCCCTCCTCTGGACAGCTTCCATCCTTTCTATGTCTTTGCGGAGACTGGGTCTCCAGAACTGCACACAGTACTCCAGATGAGGTCTCACCAGCTGTCTGTACAGAGGGATAATAACTTCCTGTTTCCTACTGGTGATGCCTCTCCCTAAGCATATACAAGACACAAGACACCTGGCAAAAGTTCTCTTGGTGGCAGGTTTGCCCTTTCCCACTTCCCCATAAGTGAGGAAGAACTGGAGGGCGTCAAACCTGTGAACCTTGGTACACTCGATGTAGTAGCTAAGGGCACTTTTAAGATCTAAACTGTGTAGCCTCCTCTCTCCTGAGGAAGAATGATCAGTGAAGACGACAGGAAGAGACATAGACTGATTCAAGTGGAAGTCTGAAACCACTTTGGGCAAGAACTTCCTATTGGTTCTAAGGACCACTTTATCTCTATGAAAGGAGATAAAATCAGGTTGCACTGACAAGGCTTGCAACTCACTGATATGTCTGGCAGAGGTAACGGCTACCAAAAACACAGTTTTCCAAGTCAAGTACTTAAGCTCTGCTGAGGACATAGGCTCAAAAGGAGGTTGCATAAGCTGAGCAATGCAAACATTTAAGTCCTAGGCAGGGGCAGGATCCCTAAAGGTAGGATTGGTATGAAGCAACCCTTGAAAATTTACAGAACACAGGATGAGATGATAGTGAGGCAGACTTCCCCACTGACAGAAAAGCAGAGACAGTTGACAAGTGTACCTTGAGAGTAGCTGGTCAGAGGCCTAGGCCATTAAGATGGAACAAATAATCCAGAACTGTAGGCAACTCAGCAGTGTCTGGGGAAATATGCTTCTTGGAACACCAAATGCTGAATCTTTTCCATTTGGAGTTATAAATCTTTCTGATGGAGGGCTTTCGAGAAGCTTTGAGAATGTCCACAACCCCCTGAGACAGATGCAAATCTGCATACTCTAACTCTTCAAGAGCCATGCCTTGAGATTGTGAGATCGAAGATTCGGGTACCAAATCCTCCCCTGAGAGGAGGTTAACAGGTTGTAATTCCTGGGAAGAGACAGGGGAAGATGGAGTGCTAGAGACAGCAACAGGGGGTACCAAGGCTGTCTGGCCCAGTCTGGAGCAATAAGAATCACTTTGCAAGGTTGTGACCTTACCTTGACTAGAACTTTGAACAGTAGATGAAAGGGAGGGAAGGCATACAGAAATTTCCCTTTCCAGTTCAAAACCAGAGCATCCAGGGGGACTGAACCCAAGACTAGGGGTCTGCAACAAAACAAAGGAAGTTGGTGATTGTCTGGGGCTGCAAAGAGATCCATCTCTGGAGTGCCCACCTTGAAGAAATCACTTTCAACACCAGGGGATCCAGGGACCATTCATGATGCCCCTGGGAGATCCTGCTTAGTGCACCCGCTAGCACACTGTGCTTCCCTGGAAGGTGGACTGCTATCAGAAAGGTCTCCAGGGAATAAGCCAGGGACCACAATTTCATGGCTTCCATGCACAAGGCCGTAGACCGAGTGCCTCCCTCCTTATTGATGTACCACATGGTGGTGGTGTTGCCTATTCTGACCTGAACCACCTTGTTCTGCACAGACAGAGAAAGCCTGCAGGGCCAGAAAAGCTGCCCTGAGTTCTAGGAGACTGACATGGAGAAGGGACTCCTGAGGGGGCCACAGTCCCTGAGCTGTGAGAGCCCCCAGAGGAGCTCCCCAAAAGGGAAGCATCCGTGGTAAGAACCACTGAATGAGACTGAGTGACAAATGGGACCCCTTGCCTTAAATTGTCCTGATCCTGCCACCACTGAAGAGCTTGGATCAGTGTCCGAGTCAATGGAATCAGTTTGGTAAGAGGGTCCTTCCTTTGGGACCAAAAGAAATAATTACTCACCTTAGTAATTTTGTTTCTTCTAATGGAGTTTTGCTGTATTCTGACATACTGCAGTGATGTCCAACCTCTGAACTGCCTGGAGATGAAAGAGTTAACTTTCCATGCCAGGCATGGAACGCTGAGCTCGAGCTTGGTTGAGACTCTGTCTGTTGCTGTTTGAACTCAAACCGTCAGATCTTTACGAGCTATACTCACTGGGTGTCCTGTGTGGAAACTGTAAACTTACACTAGCCAACTGGCTACTAAATACAATAAAAAGATTTTTTGGTCCAAAACAAAGACTCAAGTCAGGAAACCGAAAAAATGAAACAACACACAACACCCACACACCCAAACTAAAGAGGTGAGAAAAGAAGGAGTGGGGGCACCTCCCATGTGCCAACACTGTTACTGCCCACCCACATCCCAAAAACCAGGTTCTGAGAGGGGAGGCGGGGGGGTAGAATACAGCAAGACTCCATTAGAAGAAACAACATTACTAAGGTGAGTAATTTTTTCTTCAAACAACATGAAGTCTTGCTGTATTCTGACATATTGCAGACTACACAGCAGTACCTCCATGGAGGAGGGACAGAACCTACTTAGGAAATAGGCTCTGAAGCACTGCTGTGCCAAACTGAGCATTACTCCTAGCCTGGATATCCAGAGAGTAATGCTTGGTAAAAGTGTGTACTGTTTTCCAGGTGGCTGTTTGACAAATCTCTAAGATAGGAAATATCCCTGGCAGCAGCCAAGGAAGCAGCTGTACTTCTGGTAGAGTGAGCCCTTAGGCCTGAGGGTGGGATCCTACCTAGTTTTTCGTAGCAAAATTGAATGCAAGAGACAATCCACCTGGCACTAGATCTCTTAGTGGCAGGTTTTCCCTTACCAACCTCACCATAAGTGAGGAACAGTTGGAGGGAGTCAAACCTGTGACCCTTGGTGCGTTCTATGTAGTAACTAAGGGCCCTTTTCACATCCAAACTGTGCAGCCTCCTCTCCCCAGAGGAGGAATGGTCAGTGAAGAGACACAGACTGGTTAAGGTGGAAATCTGAAGCCACCTTAGGCAAAAACTTCCTATTAGTCCTGAGGACCACCTTATCTCTATGGAAAGAGATAAAATCAGGCTCCACTGACAGGGCCTGTAACTCACTCATGCGTCTGGCAGAAGTGATGGCTACCAAGAAAACAGTTTTCCAAGTCAAGTACTTAAGCTCTACTGAGGACAAAGGCTCAAAAGGAGGTTGCATAAGCTGAGCAATGCAAACATTAAGGTCCCAAGCAGGGGCAGGGTCCCTGCAGGAAGGATTGGTATAAAGCAATCCCTTGAAAAATTTTGAAAATACAGGATGAGCTGAAAGGGAAGAGTGCTTGCCTGCTGACAGGAAGGCAGAGACAGCTGCCAGATGCACTCTTAGTGTAGCTGGTCTGAATCCCAAGCTATTAAGATGAACCATACAGTCAAGGACTGTGGGCAGGCCAGCAGACTCTGGAGAAATATGTTTCCCAGAGCACCATATAGAAAATCTTTTCCACTTGGAGTTGTAAGTGTTTCTGGTGGAAGGTTTCCGAGAAGCCTTTAAGATATCCAGAACACCCTGAGAGAGGTGCAAATCAGCAAACTCTAACTCTTCAAGAGCCAGGCCTTGAGATAGAGAGATTTGAGATTCGGATACCAAACCCTCCCCTGAGCACATGTTAAGAGGTTGTAACTCCTGGGTAGAGACAGGGAAAGGTGGACTGTTAAGGACAACAAGAGAGGGTACCAGGGCTGTCTGGCCCAGTCTGGAGCAATCAGAATCACCTTGCAGGGTTGAGACCTGATTTTGACTAGCACCTTGAACAGGAGAGGGAAGAGGGGAAAAGCATACAGGAACTTTCCTTCCCAATTGAGAACAAGGGCATCCAGGGGGACTGAGCCTAACACTGGGGGCCTGCAGCAAAAGAGAGGAAGTTGGTGATTGTCTGGGGCTGCAAAAAGATCTATCTGTGGGGTGCCCCATCTGGAGAAGATCACCTTTAAAACCAGGGGATCTAGGGACCACTCGTGATGGCCCTGAGATATCCTGCTGAAAGCATCTGCCAGGACATTGTCTTTGCCTGGGAGGTGTACTGCTAAAAGAGAGGTGTTCAGGGAATAGGCCAGAGACCATAACTTCATTGCCTCTGTGCACAAGCCCGTAGACAGAGTGCCCTCTTCCGTGTTGATATACCACATTGTGGTGGTATTGTCTGTCCTGATCTGAACTACTTTGTTCTGAACAGACTTGGAAAAAGCTTGAAGTGCTAGAAACACTACTCTGTGTTCTAATAGATTGATGTGAAGCAGAGATTCCTAAGGAGACCACAACCCTTGGGTGGTCAGGTCCCCCAAGTGGGCTCCCCATCCCAAGAGGGAGGCATCTGTAGCAAGGATTAGAGAATGAGACTGAGTGACAAAAGGAACTCCCTGTCTTAGATTGTCCTGATCCTGCCACCACTGTAACGCCTGGATCAGGGTTCAAGTCACTGGGATTAGTTTGGTCAGAGGGTCCTTTTTCTGAGACCAGAAGGCTCTCAAGTGGAACTGGATGTCCCTCATTTGAAATCTTGCTCCCTGAACCACTGCTGTAGAGGCAGCGATGTGTCCCAGGAGCTGCAGAAAATGCCTTGCTGGTCGAGACACCTGGAGGGTGAATGAAGAGGCCAGTGAGATAAGGGTCCTTGCCCTGTCCAGGTGAAGGAAGGCTCTTGCCTTTACTGCATCCAGCTCTGCCCCATGAAGGTGAGGAGCTGCACAGGCTCTAGAACTGACTTTGAAAGATTCAGAAGAAAACCTAGAGAAGTGAGCAGTTGCTGAGTTATCTGTAGGTGTAACTTGACTTGGTCTGGAGACTGGCCTACTATGAGCCAGTCGTCCAGGTATGGGAAAATGGAGATCCTTTTTCTCCTTAGGAAGGCAACCACTATTGCCAGGCATTTTGTGAACACCCTTGGAGCAGAAGTTAGGCCGAAGGGCATTGCTCTGAATTGGTAATGGCCTGAGGGCAGCTCGAACATGAGGTACTTTCGGTGGGAGCTTCTGATGAGAATATGGAAATAGGCATCCTTGAGGTCCAGGGAAACTAGCCAGTCCCCTGGCCTTAGAGAGGGTAGAATTATTCCCAGAGTCACCATTTTAAACTTTGGCTTTAAAAGGTGCTTGTTTAAATATCTGAGATCCACGATGGGCCGCCATTCTCCTGTCATTTTGGGGGTTAGGAAGTACCTGGAGTACAATCCTTTTCCCTTGTGTAGGGGTGGAACCCTCTCTATGGCTCTCAAGAGCCAAGAGGGAAGAGACCTCTGTCTCTAGGGCAAGTGCCTCTGAAGGATTTGCAGGTGGAAAGGATCTGGTTCTCATCTTTGGAAATTTTTTGAAGCTGAGAACCAGTCCCTGGCTTACTACTTCCAGGACCCATTTGTTTGATGTTAAAGACATCCAGTCCTGGACAAAGTAAGCCAGCCTGCCCCCTACAGGTGGTGGAGAATCGGCCCTGGCAAACCCATCAGGGTGCCTGTTTGGCAGAGGCTTTAGGCTGAGGGGTGGAAGCAGGCCTGCTTGTACCCCGTCTGCCTCTCCCTCTGAAGAACTCCCTATGAGCATAAGCAGAAGAGGAGGCCTGGGCTTGATAGAAAGGCCTATGAAAAGGCCTGCCCCTGCCCCTGGAATGCTGCCTCTGGGGAGTGGTTTGCCTTTACTTGGCCTAAACACTCCTATAGGAGGTTCTGTATTCATCCATTTTCTTCATGTAGTTCTCTGTTTGCTCCCCAAACAGAGAATTACCCACAACAGGAAAGTCCATGGCCTTAGTCTGGGGATCCTGAGACAGGCTAGTACATCTGAGCCAAGCCATCCTACGAAGGGCCACAGATGTAGCCATGACTCTAGATGAAACATCACTGGAGTCCACTGCAGCATGGAATTGCACCTTGGATGCCTCAATACCATCCGCAGCCACCTGCTCCAGCTCCTTGGCAAGCTGGCCAGGGACCTGTTTAGCTAAAGCCATTACAGTGTCCCATCTAGATTTCTGACATCTAGCTGTACAGTTGGCCTGTCTGAGTCCCAAGGATGTTGCCATGTACTGTTTCTTTGCCATGGCATCAATCCTCCTGGAGTCCTTATCTGGGGGGTGTGAAGCCAAGGGTATATTTGCCTTATCACAGGCAGCAGCCTGCACTACCCCAACATGGTTGCATTGCTGGGTAAGGAACTCCGTATCTGAGCCTGATAGAGTATACCTCTTGTCCATTCTCTTGTCCACAGGAGGTATAGAATTAGGAGTCTTTAAAATTTTTATTGTCCGTTTCCCGAAGGACTTATGAAGGGGAATAGACAGCCTCCTGGACTCTGAGATATCCATCATTTCAACATAGTCAGGCTCCTCCTGGTCATCCATAGCTTCTTCCATAGGAAGCTGAAGAGTTTCAGCCACTTTTTTGTAGAACATAAAATGGGAAGGGGACTCAAAAAGCCTAGGAGGAGAAACCTCTGAAGGTCTGTCTGGGGAGATGTCCAGGTCAATAGGCACATCCAGACTTTGGTAATCACCATCACTATCCTCATACTCTCCTTCCTCCTCCTCCAGTTCATAAAAATCTTCTAAATTATAATCTGGAACCGGGTGAACCGACCAAACCAAGCCCCTTCCTGATGGTGCCGGTTCAGTCGGAACCGGGGTTAGCGACTGTACAATCCTTATCGCTTTGGCTATTTCATCAGCGGTCGGAGAAAGAATTTGTGGATCCGCACCAGCCGATTTATCCCTTCTTTTTATTTTAACCGGAACCGACTCCTTGGAGTCGGTTCTTCTTTTGCCCGAAGAAGTTTTGCCCTGGTCAGAGGGCACTCCTTCTGGTTCGGTTGGAACCGAACCGGGCTGGCCATCTGGGTCAGCGGACTTCTTGGCCTCTCTTTCCCTGAGCCTACCAACTCTTTTTTCCAGGGTAGCTGCAGGAAAATTCTTGCAAATCTGGCAGTCTGAATCGGGGTGGTCAAACCCCAGACAATAAACACAGGTGGTGTGGGGATCAGCCTTAGCAAAGGCTTCCCCACAAACACAACAGTGTTGAAACCCAGTGGGCCCGGTTTTCTTTTGGGTTCTCCAGACATGGCCAGTTCTAACAAACTTACCTTTTTCGCAATCTGCAGGCAAGACACCCTTATCGGTTCCTGACCGTAGCATGTCGTGGAAAAACGTAATGAAATCCCTTTTTTAGAACCGATAAGGACCGTTACCACACTCTAAAAGTAGAATAAACTTTTTTGAACAACCTGATCGGTTCAAACCAAACCGATCCCACGTTTACAAGTTCCACACAGAAGAACAAGAAAATAAACCTATCTAGTACTCACAATACCACAGACAGAGACTGAACCGACAGGTTAATGGATTAAATTCGGTTGAAAACCGAGAAAAACGGCACTTTAACCAACAAACTTGAACCGAGCAAAGGAGAAATCTCCAGAGCGACTGTTCAGTGAGGCGGAGTAAAGAATCTGACGGTTTGAGTTCAAACAGCATTAGACAGAGTTTCAACTGAGCTCGAGCTCAGTGTTCCATACCTAGCATGGAAAGTTAACTCTTTCATCTCTGGGGCAGTTCAAAGGTTGGACATCACTGCAATATGTCAGAATACAGCAAGACTTCATGTTGTTTGAAGGCCCTCACATGGAACTGAATGTCCCTCATCTGAAATCTTGCCCCTTGGACCACTGCTGTAGAAGCTGCCATGTGGCCCAAGAGCTGAAGAAAATGCCTTGCTGGTCGGGACACCTGATGGCTGAAAGAAGAAGCCAGTTCTATAAGAACTCTTGCCCTTTCCAGGGGAAGAAAGGCTCTTGCTTTGACAATGTCTAGCTCTGCCCCTATAAAGGTAAGAAGCTGCACTAGTTCGAGAACTGATTTGGGAAGGTTGAGAAGAAATCCTAGGGAAGTGAGCACTTGCTGGGTCACTTGCAGGTCTGACTTGACTTGGCCTGGGGTCTGACCCACTATGAGCCAGTCGTCCAGATGTGGAAAAACGGAAATCTTCTGCCTTCTTAAAAAGGCCACTACTACTGCCAGGCATTTTGTAAAAACCCTTGGAGCTGATGTTAGGCCAAAGGGCATTGCTTTGAACTGGTAATGGCCTGAGAGCAACTTGAACCTGAAGTACTTTCTGTGGGAGCACCTGACGGGGATGTGAAAGTAGACATCTCTGAGGTCCAGGTAGGCTAGCCAGTCCCCTGGCCTTAGAGAGGGAAGGATTATTCCCAGAGTCACAATCTTGAACCTTGGTTTTAAAAGATGTTTGTTCAGGTATCTTAGATCTAGGATGGGTCGCCAGTCCCCTGTCTTTTTTGGGGTAAGGAAGTACCTGGAGTACAGACCTTGTAGGGTAGGAACTCTCTCAATGGCTCTGAGAGCCAGCAGAGATGAAACATCTTGCTCTAGGGCAAGGGTTTCAGAGAGACCTGCAGGTGGAAAAGATCTGGCTCTCATCTTCGGAAATGTTTTGAAGCTGAGAACCAGTCCCTGGCTTACTAATTCCAGGACCCACTTGTCTGAAGTAACAGACATCCAGTCCTGGACGAAGTAAGCCAGCCTGCCCACTACAGGGATACGAGAGTCGACCTGGGGAGACCCATCACGGTGTCTGCTTGGCAGGGGGCCTTAGGCTGAGGAGTGGATACAGCCCTGCTCATCCCCCTTCTGCCTCTCCCTCTGAAGAACTCCCTCTGTGAAAAGGGAGAAGAGGCCTGTGCTTGGTAGAAAGGCCTATGAAAAGGCCTGCCCCTGCACCTAGATTGCTGCCTTTGAGGAGCTGCCTGCCTCTCCTTGGCCTGTGCATGCCTATAAGTGGTCCTATATTCTTCCATCTTTTTCATGTAATTCTCTGTCTGCTCCCCAAACAGAGAATTACCTTCCACAGGAAAATCCATGGCCTTAGCCTGGGTGTCCTGTGAGAGGCTAGTACATCAGAGCCAAGCCATTCTCCGAAGAGCCACAGATGTAGCCATGACTCTTGATGACACATCAATGGAGTCCACAGCAGCATGAAACTATACCTTAGATGCCTCAATCCCATCCACAGCCACCTCCTCCAGCTCCTTGGCCAGCTGGGGGGAGGCCTGTATAGCCAGTGCCAGTACAGTGTCCCACCTGGACTGCTGGTATCTGGCTGTATAGGCCATATAATTAGCCTGCCTGAATCCCAAAGAGGATGCCATGTATTGCTTCTCTGCCAAGGCATCCATCCTCCTGGAGTCTTTATCTGGGGGATGTGAAGCCAAGGGAATATTAACCCTGTCATAGGCTGCAGCCTGCACGACCCCAACATGGCTGCATTGCTCGTAGAAAAACTCTGTGTCTGAGCCTGATAAAGTGTACCTCTTATCCATTCTTCTATCAACAGGAGGTAGAGAATTAAGAGACTTTAAAATTTTTTGTGTCTGTTTCCAAAATGATTTGTGCAAGGGAATAGACGGTCTCCTGGACTCTGGGATGTCCATCATCTCTATAAAATCAGGGTCCTCTTGATCCTTTGTAGCTTCCTCCATAGGGAGCTGCAGAGTTTCAGCCACTTTCCTGTAGAACATGTAGTGGGGAGGGGACTCGGAGAGCCTAGGATGGGAAACACCAGAAGGTCTGTCTGGGGAGAGGTCCGGTTCAATGGGCACATTCAGACTTTCTGCTCCATCATAATCATCCTCTTGTTCATAATCCCCCTCCTCCTCAAATTCCGGTTCATAAAAATCTTCAGGGGCATATTCCTGAACTGGTAGAACCGACCGAACCGAGCCCCTAGCCAACGGAGCCGGATCGGGCAGAACCAGGCAAAGCGATTCAACAATCCGAATCGCTCGGGCAATCTCATCAGCGGTCGGAACATGAACCTTTGGATCCGAACCGGCTGATTTGTCTTTCCTTTTTGTAAGAACCGATCCCTCAGGATCAGCTCTCCTCTTGCCCGAGTAAGTATCGACCTGGTCAGAGGGCACTCTTTCTGGTTCGGTCGGAACCAAACCGGGCTGGCCATCCGGGTCAGCAGACTTCTAGGCCTCCTTTTCCCCAAGTCTACCTAATCTCTTTTCCAGGGTAGACTTAGGAACATTTTTACAAATTTGGCAGTCTGTATCGAGGTGTTCAAACCCCAGACAATAAACACAGGTGGTGTGGGGGGTCGGCCTTAGCAAGGACTTCCCCACACTCACTGCAGTGCTGAAACCCAGTGTGCCCATTTTTTTTTCCTTGGGTTTCTCCAGACATGGGCAACCTAACCAAACTTACCCTTTTACGGCAACATGAGCAGAGACTCACCCTTCGGTTCCCTAACGTGTCACGGGTATTAAGAAAAAAGCGTTTAAACACTTTTTTTTTTTTTTAAGAACCGATAAGGACCAGTAACCACACACTAAAGAAAAGTACAAGGATTTAGTATGTAGGATCGCTTCAGCGGAACTGATCGGAAAAACTTACAATTTCCACAAGTAATGAAATAACTATCTAGTACTCACAGTACCGCAGACAGACCCTGAACCAACAATGCGGAACAAATTTGGAGTAATTTCAGCTTAAAACAGACACTTTAACCAACACATTAACCGACTTTTGAACCGAGCTGAAGGAGAAATCTCCAGATCGACTGTTCAGTGAGGCGGAATAAAGAATCTGACGGTTGGGTTTCAAAGGGCTGCAGAAAGAGACCTCAACTGAGCTTGAGCTCAACGTTCTATGCACTGCATGGAAAATTAGCCCTATACTCTCCAGGGCAGTTTAAAGGCTGGAGCTAACTGCAGATTATCAGAATACAGCAAAACTTCATGTTGTTTGAAGTCGGCATGCATGGAGGTCCAAGGAACATGTGCCTGCAAGCCACGTTGCCGCTCCAGATTTCGTATGACGTTGTCCTGCTCTCCCATATCATCCCCAACTGCACTGTCACCTGTGGTCACCCAGGTGGCAGTACTGCGGCGAAGATGGTGACCCTCCCTTCCTGGTGGAGAGTGTCCCCTAAGACATTAAATCCTCCTCGGACAGACCCCAGCTGCTCGAGATTGTTCCAAACTCAGGTCACTGGCATCGCAAGCGGTAGTGCTACAGCCGCTGTGCCGATGAGCTGGCTGAACATGCAGCTTCAGATGTTTTCCCCAACATCAAAATTTATGCAACATATTAAAAAAGGCCCGTGGGTCTTTCCTACCCTGTTCCAAGGAAACATATTACACATGTACACTTGGAGAAAAAAAAAACAGCTTGTGAGATATTATTCAGTCTCCACCTTAACTCGCATTCATATTATGGGACCTCTAAATAGAATATCTACAAAATGTATAAAACAATGTTTGCATGTAATGCCAAACAGAGAGACTGCAGATTCCAGAAGTACATCCTGTAGAAATATCTACAGGTACCAAAAATCTATTTTCATTACCAGCCACTCAACACCTTTACTTAATTTTGTATAGAAGCTTAGCACAGTATAAACAAAAATATTATTTGATTCTCTCAGTGCTTTGTAAAACTAAACTAAGGGACCCCCATGAAACTGAGGAACATTTTCCATATGAATGTAAAAAGTATGACAGTCTATAAGATAAAATTGATGATCTTAACTGTTCTGGCCTCATTTCCACGTGGGGGTCCTACTGAATTCTGTATCATTTTTTTTCATATGGCATTCATCTTAAATGGGCTATATGATCATTTATACTTTGAATGATAAACTATTAAACAGATATATCAAAGGGTGTTTGCTATGAACAGCAGATAGAAATATTTTTAATATTTTTATTTCTTAGTGTTTTGGAGAGCGCCTGAACTTTATGCACACAGTAAAACACTAAGAGCCTCCTTTTAAAAGCAGGCATATAACGTAGACTGCAGCCTGTGTTACTAAGGGAACTAGACTAAATAATGAAAACATTAAATGAAGACTTGAGAATGCATCAAATTAATTAATAGGACAAAGATGCAACAGACAAAAAGCTGCAATATAAAAAGCTGTATGTTGGGTCACAAGCTCCACCCCCCTGAAGACGACACAGAGTGCGTCAATACGTACTGTAGATTAGTCTTACCATTTCATATAGGGCCCATAGTAGCCTGTCCATAAGAATGTTTACATAGTTATGCACTTAAATTTTTCTGCTGTGTGGTGTGCAAAATAAAGGATCTGTCATCACTTCAAGCCTCTAGTGCACCACCTTTTTTCCCTGTATTCATCTAAAATGAAATCTTCCTTCTAGAAAAATTACTCACTTCTGCATCATCATCATACATATTTTCATGGTCTACATTGCCACCTCCTTTTCCACCTCTACCTCTTCCACCTCTGCCTCTCATCATACCCTTGGCTCCTCGTCCTCGTGCTCGTCCCCTTCCGCCACGATTTGGACCTGCAAGCAACAATGCATACTAAATACATAGCATTCACAGTATTAACAATTAGTATGGAAAGCTGTTCATTTTATGGTTTCATTTTGCCCAGTAAACCTGTTAAATACAAAACTGTTTTTCACTGTAAAACACCACTGCTATGATGAAGTTGTTATAATTCTTACTTGCAACTCTTCAAAAATACAATGTATGTAAGAACCATGTCACATCCTGCAGTAGGAAATCTATAACCAAGACACATTTCTGCAACTCAAACTATAGTATAAACCAGTGGCAAGTTCAGCAAAGTGGGATGTTACAGTTAGCCCAGTGAAATGTCAGAGTCACGCTACCTCATTTGAGCCCCAAATTCCCACCATGGGGGTGGCTGGAAGCAAAGCGCATCACAAGAACGGAAGCACTAGGCTTCCGAGGAAAGAAGGGTGCAGGTTCCCCAGAAGTCACCCATCTCGGCTTGTGGAAAAGTGCAGCTGTAGCAGCTCTAGCTGTCAGGGCAGGGGACAGGGTGAAAGGAGGCAAAAACAAAGAAAAATAACTTCTGGAAGTCAAATGTACTTATACAAGTTGGTACAGGAAAGATAGATATTTTTTTATGTGACGTTAACTGGCAAACACATTCCTTACACTTTAATTTCTATTTTCAAAGCTTATCTTGAAGACAATTTAATTTTTCTCCAATTAAAAATCTTTTTTTATGGCACCTGTTCAGCACACAGGCAACCTGAGCTCAGTACTATTGGAGCAGAGGCCAGCAGAGTGGATAAAGGAGAGTCCACGCCGCTATTCTTCTCACCAGTAGAGAGTTAGGCAAGCACTGCTCTTAGAGCAGCTCCTGGCGGAGATGAACCAGACACCGTAATAAGTGGGCAGAGGGTGTAAGAAAACAGGAAGCACAGCCCACTTTGGTGTGTCATACAACAGCCCTCAGCCCCTTCTGATACCAACTGACACTCTCAGTCCCCAACAATGCTGACAGAGAATTTGAGAAAGAATTTAAACAAGGTTGAACTGAGCAGATAATGTCCCAGTGGCGCGAAGGGTTGAGGCACTTGTGCCTCACATGCTACCATGTCAGCAACCCGGGTTCGGAAATTATTTCTGGTTGCTGGGGGTCAACCAGGTGGAGGCCCGGGAATAGTGCTGGCTCTGAGTGACTTCAGTGAGTGGGGCTGCGGTTCCACTGTGTGTGTGTGTGCGCGCGCACGTCCACACACATACATACAGTCACTTGACTGCCATCACAGCCACTGCCAGGGCAGCAAGAAGAAAATGGAAATGGAGCCAGTGGGCTTAATGACGCTCCACCCACTCCTCCCCACACTGCCACTTCTGATTTGAGCATGGGGGGGGTGGCCCTCCCCCTCTGGCCTAGCTGTTGGGGGTCCACAGGGGACTCAAGCCCCAGGGACAAAGGGAGACGAGAGCCAGTCGTGGGGAGCAGGGATTTGACTTAGCAGCCACCCACCTGACTCTGGGAGAAAACGTTTTACGAAAGAGAAGAAGAAAAAAAAAACTCAAAGCAACAAACAGGAAATACTGTAAGGTAATACAATGCACACTAAACAGACAATCTTTCTGAAAGAGCAAGAACTTCTGGTCCCTGACAAGATAAGCAGTGCACTGCAACAGTATAGGGGAAGGTACTAAGGCAGTTGGCGACAGCGCCACTTTATATGCTACGGAAGTGCATGACACCACACATCGGTGCCATGCAATCACATCCTCAAACCCCAAAAAAATCTAGTTCCAACAGAGTCCTTGGTGCCTCTGGCTCCAAGACATAAACGTGGGGCTGTATGGAGAAAAATGACTCTGATAGTCCTTTGCTACACAGTTTATAAACCATATCTACTTTATTTCATGCACCAAGTGTGACATGAACTAATTTAACAGTATTCAAAAAAAGGCAAATTCAATAATTAGTCATTCCCTTCAGAAATGCCAAAAACATCTTCCTAGAGGTCTTCATTTCTGTTTTAGCAGAAACTTTCTTCATGTTAGTATTATTTAATCTTCAAAATAACTCACCCCCACGACCTCGATGGTGACCCTCTTTGGATTTTCTGTATTGATTTAGTTCTTTTGAATAATCATCATAATCGTCCTCACCCATTTCTTCATCATTCTCATCTCTATACTGCAGGTTGAAACATAAACACTTAATTTACCTACCTCAAACAGTATGAGAAATTGGATCAATTTTAAATAACAGATATGGAAGGGTATGGGTAGGGACACTGGTTTACAGTGTTGGAAAACGTCAACGTCCTTTATAAAACAAGGCATTCCAGTATTTCTATCTGATTGTGTCTGCATTCCCAATGAACTGCAGACATTTCCATGATTCTAGTGATTTGAACCAATTTTTCCCTAAATTCCATCCATTTTACCAGTAAACACCTTTAAACCTGTGTTCTTGATCTTGGGTTATAAACTTATAGTAATATTTAACAAATGACAAATTACTTTATTTGAAAATCCTGACCCCACTACAATAAGTTCCTATGCACTTAACTTGTTAAGGAGATGGCAGAAATGAAAGTGTTACTCGCCTGTAACTGTGCGTTTTCAAGAGGTAGTCATCCATAGCCACAAATGTTGCACCATTCCAGCTCAAGGAGTCAGACAACGAAACCGCCCAATCAGATTCAAACTTCAACCAGTTGACCACCTCCACCTCAGGTATAATGGAGAGTCCTGAGAAGGACAAAACATGTGCCTGTGTCTTCTGTTCTCAGACTCTGCAGACTGTGTGAGAGGCAATCTGGCACCACACACTCCTGCTTAAAGGAAATTTCTGATATAAGGTATTGGGTTTCATAGCCCAATACCTTATATCGTCTGAAGGACAGGCGCCAAAACTGAATAAAATAGCTACTTTGTTGTTTTAAGACTGGCGCCATGCTCAGTCGATCCCTGCTGAAACCTCGGTGCCTCTGACGCTTCTTGAACAGATATTTGGATCAGGAAAGTGGTGTGTGGCCTCCATTTAAGAGTGAGTTATTTTTAGCAGCTTTTTTGTTATATAAACTGTTTTAAGAGAAAATGAAAGAAGCCGCTAAACTAGTAGGGTGCCTACTAGTTGTTTACTACTGTCATTTTCTCCTAAGATGGTTTACAATGGCAAAAAATGACTTCAAAAATAGCCCCTATATACTTAAATGGGGCTTGCCCCCACACTCTCCCTGGTCAAACGTCACAATTTCAGAGAGTGCTGGGGCACCAGGAACCTGGAAAGGATCGGCTGGCCAAGGCTTCGGCGCCAGTTACAATCCCTTCCAAAACAACAAGTAAGCTGTTTTTTAATTCAATTTCTGGCACCTGTCAGCTCCATACGTTATAAGGTATTGGGCTATGAAGCCCAATACCTTATAGATTTAGGCTGGAAAATCACTTTAAAGCAGAACCAGTTTAAATTCTTGCATGGTGATTTGCATATACTTCTATGATGTTTTGCATTGGTGGTGTATGTTTGATTCTGTTTCTTTGAAACACGGTTTTATTACCAATGCCCTACCTTGTCTCAGCACTTTTATGTTGAGGTTCTTTGTCTCTGAGATTGTTTTCCTATTTTGAGATTACCATGACCCAAACCTGTGAGACCATTCTCAGATTGGTTCACCCCGAGCTGAAATACAAATGAGGCACAGTGATGACCTCCTTAGAAGGAAAGGGAAAAAAATATGTCAGGGTCTTCTGTTCACAGCCGTTGTAGATTGCTTTAGATGCCATCCATTTGGCACTATACACTCCTGCTTAAAAGAGAACCTAAATTCTCAAGGTTACTTGCATATACTTCCCATGATGCTTCTCGTTACTTGGGTATGTGTGGTTGTGTGTTACTTTAAAACCTGCTTTTATTGCCACTGCCTCAGTGCCAAGTTTTTTTTTTTATTTAGAAGACTCTATACTATTATGCTCCATCTCTCAGCTGGAACCGGAGAAATCTCTGGCAGGATGATCTAAATGGGATGTGAAAATACACGTTTCAGATCTACAGAGCAGAATCTAGATCCTTCTTTGTGGGTCAGACTCCTCTCCCTCAAAGAAACCATCTTGAAGTTTGTGAATCTTAGACATTTGTTCAGGCAGCTGAAATACAAGATGGTCCTACACCCTCCTGACTTGCTGGAAACCAATAAGTATTAGGAAAGAAATCACTTTCTTCTCTCTGCCTCAGCAGCCTCCTCAGCTGCAGTCTGCTGCAAACAGAAGACAGACTTTCCTTCCATAAGCACTACAGCTCTAGGTTACAAATGACCCAGCTCTTTGCCATATAACTGGAAGAAGGTGTTCTAAATTCCATGAGTCAGATCTTTTCTAACAATCTTGAATACGCACTTGTATGTGGCGATGGGGACAGTTTGGTTAGAAGAGGGAGACTGTGCCTGCAAATGGAAGGTCTGAGGGGATCTAGAGGATAGCAAGAAAGGAGTCAGTTCTGCTGTTCTCCAGACTGCACAGGGACAGTCACAACAGGAGGCAACGGGGGCCTTGCCATGCCCCTTGCCTTTGTCATGGTTGCCAGGGTAGGTTCATACCTACCATGGAACACTGTGGCTGAGATGGGAAAAAAAGAACTGATCACCATTTCCAGCCTGGATAGTGGACCTTTTGCTGGACTTAATGGTCACTTTTACTTCCCTGACATTCTAAATGCAGATTTCTGCATTAGGCCCAAACAGGAATGGCTCTTTAAAATGTGAGGTCACAGAACCTGTACTGCAGCTCAGTTAGGCCTGACTCCAGGTCGCAACCGCTATGACCATGCCATGAGCTACAGTGTCATTAAATCCACTGCCATTGAGAACATCTGCTTAGAAGCATCCGTATCATACTGCACCATGTACAAAATATTTTCCTGTAGGTCTCTGGGAATCTTTTCTACAAAGAGCAGACCAGATCGCGCTAGACTACTCGACACAGGTTTTCTTTTGTCCAGACACCATCCTCAGATCTTAAACTTTGAACAATATGGACAAAAATAATTTGTTGCACCTGCAGATGTCGCGTATACACGGAGTGATCAATTCATAAGGTGAATCACCTTGATGAATCCCATTGCAATATGGTGCTTACTCAGACTTTTATCCTCCAGAACTACATGAATTTCTATGCATTTTTCTCGGACACACTGTTACTATGGACATATGTTCAGTTCACACATACCCGAAAATAGTCCTCAACTATGTCTAGTTACTAGCCATTTTTGTTACATCTGAACGAACTTGTACTTCATGTATGTCTCTTTTTTGGAAGATTAACTGCACAAAAATAAAAGCAGACCAAATGGTACATTGGTACTTATACAACCCACCAGGTACACAGCGTGTCTCAAGGCAAGAAGGAAAGACCGGGAGGGGGACCTTTACCAGGCCATCAATCCCACAGCTGTCTGTCTGGAGGATTAGCATAAATGTCAGACCTGAACTTCTCTGCTGCTATTGCTGGCACAGTGCCCTCAGCTGCAAGATGTCTTTAAAAAGTACGGTCCCTCTTAAAGGGACAATGTCAACCCTCCTAGGCCTCAAAGTGCCCCTAGTTTAAAAACAACATTTTATGATTGCTAACATTCTGTACAGCTTGCTGATGTAGCTGGTAATTTGATTCAGATTCCTTTTTTATTTTAAAAAGTGAAAAGCAGACTGTCAAACATACTGGTGTTACCACACCAAAGCATGTTTGTTTACATTATGTGATCACGTCCCACTGCATCTTTCCTGCACTTGGGAACACCCCAACACAGTCTAGACACTCATGAAGCAGTGGGAGGAGAGGAGACTATTACATCACGTGTGACTGCACTTTTGGGGGGTTGTTTCTATTGTTCAGGAAGTATGTAATAAGAGTACATCAAGGATTTGTAACAAAAGGTTGGGTGTAATTACAGTATTAGCATGCATTTCAGTTCTAAGAAAGGAATGAGATAAAACAACCAACATCATCAATGAATTTTAGAGAAGGCAAGCAATCATAAAATGTGGGTTTTCAATGGAAAATAATATGATGCAAAAAGGGTTGACGGAAAAGCACAACGTACATCCTATGAACAGACTCCATCCAGACCTTAGTTGCCAAGGCCTGTAAAGCAGAGATGATAGACAAGTGGAGTCTCTCAACAAAGGTTTACCTAGGAGATTCAGAAAGACGGGTTACTCACCTTTAACTGTTGTTGTAGCACTGGTAAACAGGTCACATTCACACACTGTCGGTTCCAATGGAACAGCCTTTCTGTTGGACGTCTTTCCATATTTACTTTTTGTTGACCAGGAAAGGACTAGGCAATTCTGCCTATTTTCAGCCTTGTACCATGAAGTGGGGATACAGATGGAAACCAAGTAACACTGAACCAGATTAAGCTGTTGGTGGTATTTTTAGTAAATGGGGGGAAATTTGGCTAGAGCACTGGGGAAATTACCCTACTCTTTTTGAAAAGTGCCATGTGATCTTTTAATGTCCACCAGAAGAACCAGCAGAAAAGGCATAAGGGACTTCAGTTTAACATCTCATCTGAAACGTGCCATGCTCCTCCCCTCACCCACGTGATATATCCCTAACTCAGTCTCATGACATCAGATCTTTGCACGCTGGAAGCAGGGTTCTATGTGCCACTTGCCAAGGGAGGCTGGGTGGGTTCTGTGGCTAAGAACTATATACCACTCCTAGAACAATGATTACAGATGAGTAACCTGTCTTTCTAGGGGCAAGGACACAGTTCACTATCCACACTCTGGCGGACTCCTGGCAGTTCTCCAGGAGAAGACGGCAAGGCGCACACCCCTATTTGGTGAACAGAGATTGGAGAAGGGAGGTCCCAAAAGTAACATCTCAACAGACTATAGGTCGATGCTGTAGTGGGGAATGAAGGTGTGTGCTGTCCTCCAGGCAGCAGCCCTGCAGATTTCCCGGATGGTAATGTCACCGAGGCAGCGGTATGCCTGGTGGAATGAGAACCAAGCAGTACAGGAGGCTTCCTACCAGCCAACCTATAGCCAAGGTCGATATAGGATGTTATGATACCTACCAATCATCTGCTTAGGTGCTGACCTTCCAGGTGTGGCTTCAGTGCACATTACAAACTGAGCGTTCTTTAGGACAGCGCTATCTGTAGATCCAGAGTATGGAGCCTACGGCAGGCCTCCAAAGAGTGGGTTTGTAAAAGAGACCATTATGTTGATTGCGTGGTTAAGGTGAAACTCCAATACTACCTTTGGGAGGAACTTCGGGTGGGAGCAAAGGATGACCCTGCCCTTATGGATGACCAGGTATGGAGACTCCATGGAGAGCATCTGGAGTTCACTAATACTTCTAGCTGATGTTACGGCCACCATGAAGGACGTCTTCCATGACAGGTGTGACATCTCACACCTGTGCACAGGCTCAAAAGGCCTGCCCCAGCTGTAGGTCCCCATGTTGATGGTGGTTCACACACTGGAGTGGACAGATAATCCAGGCTCTTGAAAAGGCAACCAACCACCTTCTCCTGGGCCACCATAAGTTAACCAGGATGCGCCCGGTACGCAGAAATGGCTGCCAGGCACACCTTAAAGGTCATCACTCACAAGCCCGACAGAGAGGGACCAAAGGTACTTCAAGATGCTTGCGACAGGGCAGGCAAGGGGATCAAGCTCCTTGTCCTCGCACTACATGGAAGACCTCTTCCATTTCAAGACACAGGATTTACGAGGCGACTCCTTTCTGGAGGCCTCCATACATGGAGCATTTCTTCCAAGAGATCCAAGGCCTGGAACTCTAGCCACTCCGGAACCAGGCCAAGAGGTGCAAGGACATCAGCTACGAGTGCAGAACTGTCCCCTGTTGTCTGGTCAGCACATCCGGTGAAGAGGCAGTTGCCATGGAGGTCAACTGCTGAGGCTGAGGAGATCCGGGTACCAAAACTACCTGTGCCAGTCTGGAGTTATCAGACCCATCTATCCGTGCCTTGACCACCACCTTATGGATCAAGGGGAAGGGAGGGAAGATGTACACGAGGCCTGGGGCCCAGGGCCTCATGAAGGCAATCTCTAACAATGTCCCCGACTGTAGGGGGTGGGCGCAAAACAGCCTCAGTTAAGCATTCTCCCAGGAGACAAACAGATCCACCAGTAGAGTGCCCCACGGGGAGAAAAGGTGGTTCACCACCTCCTGATTCAGAGACCACTTGTGCAGCACCTCTCCTACCTGGCTGAGGGCATCTGCCAGCTGACTGTTCACTTCTGCAACATGCATCACTAGGAAATCTGCACCCAGGCTGTGCAAGAGGGTCCAGGTGTGGAGGGTCTACCAACAAAGAGGAAGGGAGTGGGATCCGCCCCTGCTTGTTTAGGCAGACCATGCTTGTGGTGTTGTCCATCTGGACTTGCATGACTTGACCCCTGAGTAGAGGAGTAAATTCCATCAGAGCAAATAAAACTGCATGGTGCTCCACTGGGTTTATATGGTGACGAGACTCCCGGAGTGACCAGAACCCATGGGCTCTGTGGTCTCCCAGGCATTACTCCCTATTCAACCAATGTCCATTATCAACATGACAGATGGCTCTAGGCAGACTAACGGAATTCCTTCCTCCAGCTGTTCTGTGACAAGGCACCACTAGATGGCATCACACATTGGCTCAGTCACTGTGGCCAGCTACTAGAATCATAAACAGCCCACCTCCCACAGCAGGTGGCACTTCCGCCAGCAGGCCCAAAAGACCATGCTGGTGCAGTACGGCATGTACCCTAGCAGCTGCAGAAAATCCAAAGCAGTGTGCGAGAGCCCAACTTGAAATGATCGGGCAGTGGAAGTAAGATCCAGTGCCCCTTCCACAGAGAGGAGGGCCTTGGCCTGTAGGGAGTTTAGTTCTGCCCCAATAAACTTAATCACCTGTAAGAGGACCAGCTGGAACCTGCCTGGGTTGACCAACAGGCCCAAGTCCCGACAGTTCAGAAGGGCCAGAACTCTGGGCCTCGACAGTCTCCCTAGACGGCCCAGTTAATAGGCAGTCATCCAGACAGGGATACATCTTGATGTCCTTGCACTGCATGAATGCTGCCACCACTGCCATGTACTTTAGATCCTGGATATGGAAGAGAGACCAAAGGGCATGAGCTGTAACTGGAACAGTAACCGACACGCCCAGAACTGAAGGTACCAGCAGTGGGACAGAGGCACCGAGATGTGCAAGAATGCATTGTAGAGGTCCAGAAAGCAGAACTACAAGCCCTGTTCCAGAGAAGGAATAATCTGATTCAGTTCTGTTCTATCTTTTTTTTTGGGTGGGGGGGGGATCTCAGTCATCAGGTAACACCATAGGAACAAGTACCAAGCAGTGACACGTGTAAACAGACAGTATCGGAGGCTGTATTTCTATAAACTTAAAACAGGAGTCCTTGTAACACAGCCCTGCCAAATCCTGCACGGGATCTTGAGGCAATGTCCAGACTGTAATGCTTGGTGAAAGTGTGGAGTGTACTCCAGGTGGCAGCCACACAAATGTCAGCTGCCAAGGCCCCTTTGAAACAAGCCACCGAGGTAGCCATGCCTCTGGTGAGATGAGCTTTGACAGCACCAGGCAATTCTTTGCCGCACCTGCTGTAGCAGAAGACAATGCAATCTGCCAACTATTTGGATAAACTTTATTTAGTAATGGAAGTGCCCTCTCTATCCAGGGTGAAGGGAACAAACAACTGCTTTAACTTTCTGGACTGCTTAGACCTAAGCAGATAGTACTTCAAAGTTCTGCACACATCTAACGTATGGAGCAGTGCTTCCCCTGGATTAGTACACTCCGGAAAATAAACAGGAATGTGGATAGACTGATTTAGTGTGAACTCAGAAACCTACCTTAGGCAGAAACTTAGGATTTGTGCACAAAGACACCCTGCCTTTGTGAAAAATCAAATACGGCTCCTCGTACCAGAGGGCATGAAGCTCAGAAATTCTTCCAAGCAGAAGTAAGAGCAACTAAAAATAGCACTTTCCAAGACAGAAAGCACAAATCGCAAGTCAGGACTGGCTCAAAAGGAGACAGGGATCAACTTCTCCAAAAGAAAAAAAAAATTCAAGTCCCAAGCCAGGACAGGGGAGTGGATTAGAGGTTTCAGATGCAGGATGCCCATATGAAAGGTATGGAGACATCCAGTTGACCAATCATGCGGTCATCCATGGGTTCATGAAAAGCAGAAACAGCTGAAAGGTGGACCTTGAGGGAGGAATACTGGATGCCTGAGTCAGACAAAGAGATCAGGATGGTAGTCCAGGATATGAGTCACCGAACAGGTGAAAAGGACCAGGTCATGTTTATCAGCCCAGATGGCAAACCGTTTCCACTTCATGGCATATGTGGCTTCAGTGGAAGGCTTCCAGGTGGCCACCAGGACATCCGGTACCCTGTTAAGAGACTCCAAACCTGGTGATGGCTACGTTCTCAGGAGCCAGGCATGCAGATGAAGGGACCCGAGGTTGGGATGGATCAGGGTCCCTTGATCCTGGGTCAGTAGATTCCTGCAACAGAAAGAGGGACCAGGAGTTCCTCTGCCAGCTGCTGAAGTAGAGGGACCCTTATCTGGTGAGACCAGAATGAAGCCACCAAACTCATGCTAGCCCCCCTCCATCTGCAACTTGATCAGCACCCTCTGTATCAAGGGAAATGGAGGGAATGCATAAAGAAAGTTCCCGCTTTAAAAGGCACAACACGTCTCACCAGAAAACTCCAGGCCCTGGATCCAGCGAGCAGAAACTGGGCAGTTTTGCACTGAGTGGGGACACAAAAAGGTCCAGCTCTGGATGACCCCATCAGTCGAACAAGTATACTGCGACGGATGAGAGAAGCTCCCATTCGTGCATGCTAGACAGAGTCCTGCTGAGACTGTCCGCCAGAGTGTTTAGGATGCCTGGTACATGGACCACAGAGTGTGTCAGACTGTAATCCAACACACAGTACCACACTCTCGTGGCCTCCCGGCAAATGGGGTACGAGTGAGTTCCACCCTGCTTGCTGATGTAGTATACTACACTCAAATTGTCTGACTGCACCAGCAGCTGTCCCAGAGCAAGATGCTCCTGAAAAGCCTACATGGCGTAGAGCACCGCTCTCATCTCCAGGACACTGATATGCAGGGAGGCTTCCCACTGGCACCAGGAACCTTGGGTTTGGAAGGGACCCAGGTGTGCTCCCCAGCCCAGCCCTGATGCGGGGCAGAGATCTGGAATGGAATGCCTTGAAGCTGATTCAAGAGGTCCATCCACCTCTGCAGTACCTTGCATACTGGGGAAGAGACCAGGACTGGATGGTCCAACTCATCCATGCGCTTGTCCCACTGTACCCTGAGGATCCACTGAAGGGTATGCATATAAAGCATGGCCAGTGGACCGGTGGGTATGGACACTGTAATTAGGCCCAACAATCTGAGGTACACCCTGGCAGGAATGTACCGACTCTGAGCGACTTACTTGAGCTGGGGCTATGAGGCACTCGCCCTGTTCTGGGGCAGGAAGTCCATAACCACCTTTATATATTGCAGCCTTTGGGATGGTACTAGAACCGACTTGGACAAGTTGACGGTAATGCCCAGGGAGTAGAACAGCTGGAGAGTACACCCTAGAGTCAGCAAAAGCTGTTCCCTGGATGGGGTCCTTAGGAGCGAATCGTCCAGGTAAGAGAAGACATACAGTCCCTCTCTTCTAAGAGCTGCTGCGACCGCTGCCAAGCACTTGGTAAAGACTCATGGCGCAGAGGATGAGCCAAAGGGCAGCACTTTGATCTGATAATGCTCACCATGAAAGGCAAAACGAAGAAATTTCCTGTGCAGAGGAAAAACCGATATGCGCAGGTAAGCATTCTGCATGTCCAGTGAACAGAACCAGTCCCTGGCATTAAGGAGAGGCAGTAGGCCTGGCAATGTTTCCATCTGGAAAGTACAGTTACGTAAGAAATTACCATAAGAAAAAATTACTAATCTTAGTAATTGTGTTTCTTCTAATGGAGTCTTGCTGTATTCTGACAATCTGCGGTTAGTCCCAGCCTTTAAACTGCCCCAGAGAGTATAGGGTTAATTTTCTATGCAGTGCATAGAACACTGAGCTCAAGCTCGGTTGAGGTCTCTGTCTGCAGCACTTTGAAACCCAACCACCAGATTCTTACGAGCAAACACTCACTGACTAACTATGCTGAAATTGTAAAAAATTTTAACTAGCCAACTGGCAACAAAAAAAAAGTTTTGGATTCCCAAAGGAAGACTCAAGTCAGGAAACCCAAAACCAAAAACCTATCCAAATACAGATTATAACATAAGCACCCAAGTAAAAATGAGGGTGTGCTGAAGACACCCTGGGGTGCAACACTGCACCTGCCCACCCACTTCCCAAAAACAGGTTCTGAGAGGGGAGGCAGGGAGGGAGGTCAGAATACAGCAAGACTCCATTAGAAGAAACACAGTTACTAAGGTGAGTAATGTTTTTCTTCAAGCAACATGAAGTCTTGCTGTATTCTGACAATCTGCAGACTACCAAGCAGTACCTCCATGGAGAGGGGACAGAACCTACTTTGGGAATAGGCTCTGAAGCACTGCTGTGACAAACCGAGCATCACTCCTAGCCTGGATATCAAGAGAGTAATGCTTGGTAAAGGTATGGACTGTTTTCTAGGTGGCTGATTGACAAATTTCTAATAGCCAGGGAAGCAGCTGTACCTCTTGTGGAAGGAGCCCTCAGGCCTGAGAGTGGAATCTTTCCCAGTTTCTCATAGCAGAATTATATACAAGACACAAGCCACCTGGCAGTAGTTCTCTTGGTGGCAGGTTTGCCCTTTCCCACTTCCCCATAAGTGAGGAACAACTGTAGGGAATCAAACCTGTGACCCTTGGTACGTTCTACGTAGTAGCTAAGGGCTCTTTTAACATCTAAGCTGGGTAGCCTCCTCTCCCCTGAGGAAGAATGATCACGGAAGAAAACAGTGAGAGACACAGACTGATTCAAATGGAAGTCTGAAACCACTTTGTGCAAGAACCTCCTATTGGTTCTAAGGACCACTTTATCTCTATGGAATGAGATGAAATCAGGTTCCACTGACAGGGCTTGCAATTCACTGATACATCTGGCAGAGGTAATGGCTACCAAAAACACAGCTTTCCAAGTCAAGTACTTAAGCTCTGCTGAAGACATAGGTTCAAATGGGGGTTGCACAAGTTCAGCAATGCAAACATTTAAGGCCCAAGCAGGGGCAGGATCCCTAAAGGGAGGATTGATATGAAGCAATTCCTTGAAAAACTTGCAGAATACAGGGTGAGATGATAGTGAGGAAGGCTTTCCCACTGACAGAAAAGCAGAAACAGCTGACAAGTGTACCTTGAGAGTAGCTGATCTGAGGCCTAGACTATTGAGATGGACCAAAAAATCCAGAAGTGTAGGCAATTCAGCAGTGTCTGGAGATATATGCTTCTTGGAACACCAAATACTGAATCTTTTCCATTGGAGTTATAAGTCATTCTGGTGGCAGGCTTTCATGAGGCTTAGAGAATATCCAGAACCCCTTGGGACAGATGCAAAACTGCATACTCTAGCTCTTCAAGAGCCATGCCTTGAGAGAGAGGGACTGACAATTGGGGTACCAAATCCTCCCCTGGGAGGAGGTTAACAGGTTGTAGTTCCCGAGAAGAGACAGGGGAAGATGGACTGCCAAGGACAGTAAGAGGGGGTACCAGGGCTGTCTGGCCCAATCTGGAGCAACCAGAATCACTTTACAGGACTGTGACCTCACATTGACCAGAACCTTGAACAGTAGAGGGAAGGCACAAGAGAAATTTCCCATCCCAGTTCAACATCAGAGCATCCAAAGGAACTGAGCCCAAGAATGGGGGTCCACAACAAAACAGAGGAAGTTGGTGACTGTCTGGGGCTGCAGAGAGATCTATCTCGGGAGTGCCCCACCTTGAGAAAATCACTTTTAATACCAGAGGGTCCAGGGTCCATTCGTGATGGCCCTAGGAGATCCTGCTCGGTGCATCTGCTAGCACACTGTCATTCCCTGGAAGATGGACTGCCATCAGAGAGGTCTGCAGAGAATAAGCCAGGGACCAATATTTCATGGCTTCCGTGCACAAGGCTGTGGACCGAGTGCCTCCCTGTTTCTTGATGTACCACATGGTGGTAGTGTTGTCTGTTCTGACCTGAACCACCTTGTTCTTCACTGACTGAGAGAAAGCTTGCAGGGCCAGAAAAACTGCCCTGAGTTCTAGGAGACTGATATGAAGAAGGGATTCCTGAGGGGTCCACAGTCCATGGGCTGTGAGAACCCCCAGATGGGCTCCCCACCCCAAAAGGGAAGCATCCGTGGTAAGGACCACCGAATGAGACTGAGTAACAAATGGGACCCCTTGCCTTAAATTGTCCTGATCCTGCCACCACTGAAGAGCTTGGATCAGTGTCCGAGTCAATGAAATCAGACTGGTAAGAGGATCCTTCTTTTGGGACCAAAAGGCCCTCAGATGGAACTGAATGTCCCTCATCTGGAATCCTGCCCCTTGGACCACTGCTGTAGAAGCTGCCATGTGGCCCAAGAGTTGAAGGAAATTTCTTGCTGGTCGGGACACCTGAAGGCTGAAGGAGGAAGCCAGTTCTATAAGAACTCTTGCCCTTTCCAGGGGAAGAAAGGCTCTTGCTTTGACAGTATCTAACTCTGCCCCTATAAAGGTAAGAAGCTGCACTGGTTCGAGAACTGACTTGGGGAGGTTGAGAAGAAATCCCAGGGAAGCGAGCACTTGCTCGGTCACTTGCAGGTCTGACTTGACTTGGTCTGGAGGCTGACCCACTAGGAGCCAGTCGTCCAGATATGGAAAAATGGAAATCTTTTGCCTTCTTAAAAAGGCAACTACTACTGCCAGGCACTTTGTGAAAACCCTTGGAGCTGATGTTAAACTAAAGGGCATTGCTTTGAACTGATAATGGCCAGAGGGCAACTTGAACCTGAGGTACTTTCTATGGTAGCACCTGATAAGGATGTGAAAGTAGGCATCTTTGAGGTCCAGGGAGGCTAGTCAGTCCCCTGGCCTTAGGGAGGGAAGAATTATTCCCAGAGTCACAATCTTGAACCTTGGTTTTAAAAGATGTTTGTTCAGGTATCTTAGATCTAGAATGGGTCGCCACTCCCCTGTCTTTTTTGGGGTAAGGAAGTACCTGGAGTACAGACCTTTGCCCCAGTGTAGGGTAGGGTAGGAACTCTCTCTATGGCTCTTAAGCCCAAAAGAGATGAAACCTCTGCCTCTAGGACAAAGGTTTCAGAGAGACCTGCAGGTGGAAAAGATCTGGCTCTCATCTTCGGAAATGTTTTGAAGCTGAGAACCAGTCCCTGGCTTGCTACTTCCAGGACCCACTTGTCTGAAGTAACAGACATCCAGTCCTGGACGAAGTAAGCCAGTCTGCCTCCTACAGGGATAGGAGAGTCGACCCAGGAAGACCCATCAGGGTGTCTGCTTGGCAGGGCCCTTAGGCTGAGGAGTGGATGTAGCCCTGCTCATCCCCTTTCTGCCTCTCCCTCTGAAGAACCCCCTCTGTGAAAAGGGAGAAGAGGCCTGTGCTTGGTAGAAAGGCCTATGAAAAGGCCTGCCCCTAGATTGCTGCCTTTGAGGAGTTGCCTGCCTCTCCCTGGCCTGAGCACTCCTGTAAGTGGTCCTATACTCATCCAGTTTCTTCATGTAATGCTCTGTCTGCTCCCCAAACAGAGAATTACTCACCACAGGAAAATCCATGGCCTTAGCCTGGGTGTCCTGTGAGAGGCTAGTACATCAGAGCCAAACCATCCTCCAAAGAGCCACAGATGTAGCCATGATTCTTGATGACACATCATTGGAGTCCACAGCAGCGTGCAATTGTACCTTTGATGCCTCAATCCCATCAGCAGCCACCTCCTCCAGCTCCTTGGCCAGCTGGGGGGAGGCCTGTTTAGCCAGTGCCAGTACAGTGTCCCACCTGGACTTCTGGTACCTGGCTGTATAGGCCATACAGTTAGCCTGCCTGAGTCCCAAGGAGGATGCCATGTACTGTTTCTTAGCCATGACAGCCATCTCCTGGACTCTTTGTCTGGGGTGTGTGAAGCCAAGGGAATATTCGCCTTGTCACAGGCTGCAGCCTGCACTACCCCAACATGGCTGCACTGCTGGTATAAAAACTCCGTATCCAAGCCTGATAAGGTGTACCTCTTATCCATCCTTCTGTCAACAGGAGGTACAGCATTAGGAGACTAAGATTTGTTGTATCTGCTTCCCAAAGGACTTATGAAGGGGAACAGACAGTCTCCTGGACTCTGGGATGTCCATCATTTCCACAAAATCAGGCTCCTCCTGATCCTCCACAGCCTCCTCCATAGGAAGCTGGAGGGTTTCAGCCACTTTTCTGTAAAACAGATAGTGGGGAAGGGACTCAGATAGCCTAGGAGGGGAAACACCAGAAGGTCTATCTGGGGAGATGTCCAGTTCCACAGGCACATCCACACTTTCACCATCATCCTCAAAATCCCCCTCCTCCTCAAACTCCAGTTCATAAAATTCTTCAGGGGTATAGTCTTGAACCGGGGGAACCGACCAAACCGAACCCCTGCCAAAAGGCGCCGGATCGGTCGGAACTGGGCAAAGCGATTCAACAATCCAAATCGCTCTGGCTATTTCCTCGGCGGTCGGAACATGAACCTCTGGATCTGAACCGGTTGATTTCTCTTTGCGTTTTCTTTTTGTAGGAACCGATCCCTCAGGATCGGCTCTCCTCTCACCTGAAGAACTATCACTCTAGTCAGAGGGCACTCCTTCCGGTTCGGTTGGAACCGAACCGGGCCGGCCCATCCAGGTCAGCGGACTTCTCGGCTTCTTTTTCCCTAAGTCTACCTAATCTTTTTTCCAGAGTACACTTAGGAAAGTTTTTACAAAGTCTGTATCGAGGAGTTCAAACCCCAGACAATAAACACAGGTGGTGTGGGGATCAGCCTTAGCAAAGACCTCCCCACACTCAATGCAGTGCTGAAACCCAGTGGGCCCGGTTCTTTTCTTGGGTTTCTCAGACATGGCCAACCTAACCAAACTTACCCTTTTTTCGGCAACCGCCAGGCAAGACTCCCTTATCGGTTTCTAACTGTGTTACGGGTATTGGAAAAAATTGTTGAAACATGTTTTTTTTAAAACCTATAAGGACCAGTAAAACACACACTAAGAAAATAAACAAGAATTCAATCTAAGGGGTAGGTTCAGCTGAACCAATCGAAACAGAAGTTTACAATTTCCACAATAATCAGAGAAACTATCTAAGTACTCACGGTACCACAGACAGAGCCTGAACAGACAATGTGGAATAAATTTCGGAATAAAACTGACAACTTTAACCAACTTTGAACCGAGCAGAAGGAGAAATCTCCGGACTGCTCAGTGAGGCAGAGTAAAGAATTTGGCTGTTGGGTTTCAAAGTGCTGCAGACAGAGACCTCAACCGAGCTCGAGCTCAACGTTCTATGCACTGCATAGAAAATTAACCCTACACTCTCTGAGGCTGTTTAAAGGCTGGGGCTAACTGCAGATTGTCAGAATACAGCAAGACTTCATGTTGTTTGAACAGCAGATCTTCGAGAGAGGCTCTTGCTGCAGGTAATCACCTTGAGGACTGCGCCCCCTGGTGTCAAGACCACACGGAAACTTTAGCTAGCAGTGTCTGACGGGGAACCACCCACCCGACATCACGTGAGGGACCCCAGCGTGACACTATATAGTGGGCAGTCCCCATGCCCGCCTTCCAGTTCTCCCGAAGACCTCTGAGAAGGAGCAATAGGAGAACAGAAAAAGAGGCTCCTGGGGCCCAAAATTAGCTCTTAGAAAAAGAGCAGCAAAGAAACTTGGGGGAAGGAGGGGGAAAAAGGTTACCTACTGCAAGAGCCTCTCTCAAAAATCTACTGTTACAGTAAGTTCTTGCGTAACTGTACTATCTTACTTTGGGAGGGCTCTTGCAGTAGGTAATTGCCTTGAGGACTGAGTCCCAAGTAGTGTGAATCAGAAGGAACTTAAACACAGGAGGCAGGAAAGGATCTGCAAGAAGACAGAAAGTTTAGGACAGGAGTCCTTGGAGGATGGCTAGGCCAAAGCCTGCCCTGTGCCTAGAGGCAATATCCAGACTGTAATGCTTTGTGAAAGTGTGGACAGCTCTAAGTAGCCGAGGCACATATGTCAGCGCCTGACACATTCCTGAAGCAAGCAGTAAAGGCAGCCGTGCTTCTGGTAGAAAGTCCCTTAACCTCCCCCGGGAGAGTTTTATCGAGCTTCTGGTAACAGAAAACAATACAGTTTGTCAACCATCTGGATAAACACTGTTTGGAAACTGTGGCACCTTCCCTCTTGGGTGTGAAAAACGAAAAGTTGGTCCATTTTCCAAACAGACTTGGTTCTGTTAGTGTAATGACACAAGATTTTATGAACATCCAAGGTATGTAGAATCGCCTCCCCGATTAGAATGCTCAGGGTAATACACTGGCATTGAAGCAACTGGTTTATCATAACTTCAGAAACCACCTTCGGTAAAAAACTGAGGGTTGGTACGCAGAACCACCCAGTCTCTGTGAAAAATTAAATAAGGCTCCTTACACATCATGGCCTGGAGCTCGGAAATCCTCCGAGTAGAAGTGACTGTAACTAGAAAAGATGCTTTCCATGACAAATAGCGCATATCACAAGAACCAGCCAGTCTGAAAGGAGGCAAGGTCAGTTTTTCCAAATAAAACTGAGGTCCCAAGGTAGCGTGGGACTGTGCACCGGGGGTTTTAGGTGGAGGATTCCTTTCAGGAAGGTTTTAGAAACCTCCAGCTGAGCCATAGTTTTGCCTCCCACCAAGGTGTGGTAGGCAGAAACAGCTGACAGGTGGACCTTCAGTGAAGAGTAACTCAGGCCCAGGTCATAGAGATGCAAAAGAAACTTCATGATTTGAGGAATGGGACATGAAAAAGGGTCACAACCCTTCGAGAAGTTCCAAATGCAGAAACGCTTCCACTTCATGGAATATGTCGTCCTCGTTAGAAGGCTTTCTAGCCTCTACCAGGACATGTGCCACTCTGGAGGAAACTCCAAAATGTGAAGCAGCTATGTCCTGAGGTACCATGCGTGAAGGTGAAGAGACTTCAGCCCTGGATGGACCAGCATGCCCCTCTCCCGAGTCATGAGATCGTGGCAGAGGGTCAGGGGAACCAGAGGCTCCACTGCAAGCTGCTGAAGAAGCGGAAACCAAACTTGGCGAGGCCAATACGGGGCAATTAGAACCATGTAAGCCCCTTTTGCCTGATGCTTGAGCAGCACCTTCTGCAGAACTGGAAAGGGAGGAAAGGCGTACAAAAACCTCCCTGTCCAGCGGAGAGACAGCGTCTTTTTTTTCTTTTTCAATCTTTCACACAACTGTTACCTACAGCCCATTTTCGAAGTGCCGTAATACCCTCAAGAGTGGGCAGTATCATGCTATACCGGACCTTCCAGGGGCTATAAGACCCTTCTGCCTGTGACATCGGGCCTCATTACGCCCATGGGCAGTCCAATATAGCACAATACCATCCACTCTGTCAGGTATTATTGCTTTCTTATCTACGTAATGTATTGTAGGTTTATGATTCCGGGTCACGCCTGTAAAAGGAATTAATTTCCAGTGTGTTTACCCATTAAACAAATAAACAGTCACTTCCAGTTTGAGGAAAAATTCTACTTAAAAACTCAAGGAACCACCATCGGTGCTTTTTAGCATCTTTACATACAAACTTTTTTAGCGGACTGGGAAAGAAAAGTGGTATTCCATGGAGACAAACCCAACCTCACACACATCATAAAATGGTACTGTTTTATTGACAACATTGTATGTGTCTGGGGTGAAGGTATGGAAGGAGCAACAGTACTAAGTTTGGGGAATGGCTCAATAAAAATCAATATAATATCAGATGCACATTTAATGTGGATAAAGAGAGAACTGAATATCTGGATGTAAAAATGGGAGCGAGTAAACAACATAAACTTATCTGCTCACCATACAGAAAAGCTATAGTATGGAATTCACTTCTGAGAGCAGACAGCTTCCACGCTAGGGGCCTGGTTGACAGCATCCATATAGCCTGTTTCTTAGAATTAAGCAGAACTCCACTGAAATGGAGACTTATAGAGAGGAGGCTGGGATGCTGTTGGCCAGGTTCAGGGAGAGGGGTATCCAGGTTAGGTGGTGCAGCATGCCTACGAAAAGGCAGGAAAAGTAAACAAAAGACTCTGTTGAGGGGTAATTTGAAACAAAGGGGTGCAGTGGCCCCACCTAAAGGGTGCAGAAGCAGTTCCGTGAAGCACCTGCAAAGTCAAAAAGGTCACAGACATTTCACAACAGCCTTCTGTAAAAGACCGTCTGATGCAAGATACAGCCAGGACAAGCGATGAAACCAAGGAGGTGCCCACCACTGTTGCCCCCACTTCTTCCTCGAAGGCCCACACGCTCTGCAGTTCAGCCAGCAGCCACTGAGGCCTGTTTGCAGCCCCTGGACTGGGTCTTCAGATCCTGTTCTGAAGGCCAGCAGAGAGTAAGCTAGTGCTTCCGATCCTCAAGGGATTCTGAAAACATAGAGAAGTATAAACTGCACTGGCCATGTCTTGATGACTGCCCAGGCAGTACAGATACGTGTCATGCAGGTCAGTGACTGACATCATTTGACAGCACCAAAAACAAATGAAAATTACATACCTACCGTAATTCTCGATTTTCTTGGACAAGTCTTCACCATTCATTCATACTGTTGGGTACTACACCGGAGGCGCTAGGACCCAGCAGGAGCCAAAAATCTTCAGGACGGTCAGCACCGAGGTAAAATCGCACGTATGCGGTACCACGAGACTGGCTCATGCCTGTGTAAGCTATCTCGACGTTGACCCTCCAACCACCTCAGTACCTTTTTGACCAACTAGGTGCAACGTAAACTAATTTAGAAAACACTTAACCTAATCCAGGCATAAGATATAGTCTGGCTGAACCATATAAGAAAGGTCCAATGGGGGTAGGAGGAAGTAGGCTGTTGGTTAACTAGGATCTGCAGCTTATCCGTTAGGTAGGGAAATGGGCAGACTAGGTGGGCCAAGCAGTCCTTATCTGCCGTCAAATTCTATGTTTCTAAAGACTTCACAGCCCAACACACGAGGGAGTGAAGACCAGAAACAGGATGAGTGAACTCGGGGGATGGTGGGTGGGCATATGAATGAATGGTGAAGACTTGTCCAAGAAGATCAATAATTAAGGTAGGTACATAATTTTCATATCTTCCTGGACTCAAAGTCTTCACCATTCATTCATACTGCTGAGTAAGTATCAAGCTAAAAACCAATCCCCTGAGCAGAGCGGCAGGAGATGAGCACACTCAGGACAAAAGACCATTAAAGATTGTCCTGCCAAACGAAGTGTGCTGTCTGGCATGGACATCTACAGAATAGTGCTTCACAAAGGTAAGCACCGAGCTCCAAGAAGTCACTCTACAAATCTCTGCAATGAGCACAGAATGGATTTCCCTGCCAGGGACACCGCCACCACTCTGGCACAGTTGGCATACACCCAGCCTTCCAACTTGACCTGAGCCATCGAGTAGCAATAGCAAAGGTATGCAACTATCAAAACAGAAATGCATCTAATGGCCACTGGCTGACCCAGCCGTACCATGCTGAAGGATACAAAGAGCTGCTTGGTTTTATGGATCTCCCCATTCTACTGATGTAGAATCATAGAGCCCTCTTGGCATCCAGAGAGTGGAGGGTGCATTCCCTTTCATTCTGGAAGTTAGCAAAATAAGTGAGGGAGAACCAAGGGTTGACTTGAAGTGAAAGACCGAAAACACATTGGGCAGGAACTTAGGGTGAGTACGAAGTACCACCTTATCCTTGTGAAAGACAGTATACAGAGGGTCTGTGATAAAGGCATGCATTTCAGAGATCCTACGAGCAGATGTGATGGCCACCAGTAAAGCGGTCTTGCAGGTCAGAAATTTCAAGTCACAGGTGACTAGAGGCTCAAAAGGTTTACGAGTAAGCATGTCTAGCACAAGGTTAATATCCCACACAGCCAAGGGGTTCCTGATCGAGGGTCTAGTGTGTAGAATGCCTTTGAGAAACCTCTTGACCAGCAGCAATTGAGCCAGTGTCATCTTCTGCACTGGCTCATGATAGGCAGAAAGAAAAAAATACTTACCACAGTAATCTTGTTTCTTCCAATGGTGTCTTGCTGTAGTCTGACTATATGCAGTTAGCCTTCCCCAGTTCAACTGCCCCACAGATGAAAGAGTTAACTCTATGCAAAAGCACAGAACGTGGAGCTCAAGCTCAGTTTTCAAACCCCTGTTCCTGGTACATTCTATGCAACCACCAGATTCTTACTAGCACCAAAATAGTGACTACTAGACTATACTACATAACACAGCACATTAACAAAATAAAAGTCAATGAATCAAATCTTTATTTATCCAAGCGAACACCATTGAGCATAGCTCATTTACAAGATGGACCTGGTTAGCACAGGAACACAGGATATACAATATATGAACAGTCACAACATAACATAAGGGAGGAGTGAATCAACATCACGGAGGAGGAGGGGGCAGCTTGCTACCAAAAGAACCGCGCTGCTCAAACTTCAAGTACGCTGAAATTGATTAACATCTAACTGCCTGCATCTGTTCAGCGTACCACAGTTTCCCCTGTATGTTTCCATCTGCTTTTGGGGAACTGTAGACAGTGCTGTGTTTGTTCTCCTGTGCCAGTGCTCCCCCCGTACATTCCAGCTATCTCCCTTGCTCCCGGTAAACTGAAGCCTGAGTACTGTGTTTGAGGGAAGAGAGTAGTGAATCAACGTCACAGAGGAGGGGGGGGCAGCTTGCTACAAAAGAGCTGCGCTGCTCACAGCACGAGTGCTGTGGCGCGAGCGCCACTCAGTAGAAAGAAAAATAAGCAGAGGAATACCATTTGTTTAGGTGAGCACAAGGGACATTTAAAGCACTGGAAGTAAAAAGCCATTGTATTTAAAAGGAAAATTTGTGTAGTAGTTTTAATGTTTTAAAGTTTGCAGAAACAATATTTGAAATTAATGCATACTGCACAAAGGGGCTGGAAAATATTGTCCCAAGAAAATATATATACGTTTAATGGTACCAAAATTGTTTTTGTTTTTAAATTTACCAGCTGTACATTTGAAGGGGTATTCTATGGTGTTGAGGTAGTTGTTTTAGAAAATTAAACCCTGTTACTTTAAAAAAACTTATATATGGTAATTTTTATTAGGTTTCAGTCTGAACACATATCTTGCAATATGGGTAAAACATTAACCCTTTTCTGGTGATAGTGTGGTTTATGTTTTGTATTTTTTTCAAACTTTAAGTATGGAAATGTGTCTGGGGCTAGTTTGGGAAAATTATCTGCTAAACAATATGGGGATACTCAAACTCTGCCATTAAATATTTTGGGGACAAAAATTAGGCAAACTGCCCAGCTGTTAACTCAAGTTTAATGTTCAACATTCTGTAAATTGGCTGTTTTAAGAGGTAAATGGAAATTGAATTGTGAGGCAAATTATAGATATTATTTCTGCCTCGTGATGCAAAGACTTTTTTTAAAACAGTATGGAATAGTTGCAAAATTGATAATCCTTATAGTTTTGAGTTTATTGATGTCAGGTAATGTCCACTTAAATCCAGGGCCAGGTGATGAGAATATATATATACAGCATGTTATCCTGAAAAGTAGTAAGCTTTCGTTTGTTCAGCTGAATGCTAGTATTGTTCCAAAACTTGACATGATACAAGAGTGGATTTTGGAATATAAACCAGATGTCATAATAACTGAATCTTGGTTAAATAAAAAAGTACAGGATGAAGAGCTACAGATACCTGGTTATCAAGTATGGAGGCATGATCGTGGGAAAAGGGGAGGGGGTGTTTTGGTTTATGGCACTACAGTTTTGGAAATCAAACATCTAAATTGTGTCAGTATACCAGGTATGGAAAAAGTAGTTTTGGAGATAAAAATTCCATATTGTAGACATTATTGCTGGTGGGTTGTTACCTTCCCCCAAAGGGTGGTGATCAACAGTTTCTTGTCCTCCAAGATTTTTTGTTCCCTTATAGGGAAATCCATGAGTTTATGGTTGTGGGGGATATGAATACCGACTGGGCTAGGGTACCACCCACCAGCAAAATTAATGGATTTAAAGACATCAGGATTGTCTCAGTTAATCACCACGGCTACAAGACTGAATGCCAAAACTCCCAACTCTTCCACCATCTTGGACCTGATGTTTACCTCTGATCCCATTACATATTCAGTGGCTGGAGTGTTTCCAGACACTTTTAGTGACCATCAGATAACTTTTTGTATTAGAAAAACAGATAAGCAATTTAGTGTTCTCCAAGTTAAATTTTACCGTAATTTTCAGAACTTGGACTATACATCTTTCATGGCTGATTTGGAATAAAAAAATTGGAATAGATTAACTTTGATTCCTGATATAGATAATGCCTGATCCTATTTTTGTTGTGAGTTTATGTCTGTATGTGACACTTTTGCACCTATTCAAAGTAGGAAAGTTAAAAATAAAAACTCCCCTTGGTATACTGCAAAGTTAAGAATCTTTCACAAAAAAAGGGATGTTACATGGAGGTAAGCAAAGAAAAAAAATGAGAAAGTGTTCTGGGAAAAATATGAAGCTGCACGTAATCTGTATATTACACAAATAAGGAAAGCAAAATCAGATTTCTATTTAGCTGGACTGGGAGTTGAACAGTTTAAAAAACCTAGGGATTTTTGGAATATGGTTAAAAAGTTACAAGGAAATAAGATCTCAGAGTTACCCAATGTTTTTAGGGTAGAAAGTGGTCCACTGAAACTTTCAGATGGGGTAGCTGCTGTACTAAATAAAATGTTTGTTGATGTACAGTAGGGCTTTCCCAGATTAATGCATGTCCTTTTCTTGGTACAATACAGCAAGAAAAAAAAAACAAGAAAAGAGGGCTGAAAATGGACCACTGTTTTGCTTTCAAAATATTACCCCATGTGAAGTTTTTCAGGAATTACTGAAACTGAATCTAAATAAGGCTCAAGGTCCAGATGGGATTCCATCTTTTCTGCTTAAGTTGCTGCCCCAGTGATAGCCCCAATATTGGCTGACCTCTAATTTTTCATTAAAAACAGGTACCTAGCCATTAGCCTGGAAACAGGCTGAAGTGATACCGGTGTTTAAGGGAGGTCAGAAAAATGATATGCAGAATTATAGACCAATATCACTGCTTTCGGTCACTTCTAAAGTGTTTGAAAAGATTATGGTCTCTCAATTAAATAGTTACCTTGAAAAAACTAAAAAGTATAATAAATATCAATCAGGTTTTAGGGCACAACATAGTACTACTACTGCACTTGTTAAAGTTGTGTCGGACATCCAGGTGGCCATGGACAAGGGCCTCCTGGCTGGGGCCATATTTATTGATTTGTGGAAGGCTTTCGACACTTTGGGCCATCAGGTGCTGATGGAAAGATTAAGATCTGTTGGCCTCAGCCAGGGGACCCTGGATTGGTTCCATGGCTACCTGGATGGCAGACAACAAAGGGTCAGACTGGGTAGTAATTTTGTATCCAGTTACTTAAATATTAAATCTGGTGTACCTCAGGGGTCAGTGTTAGGACCCATTATATTCAATATACATACAAATAGTGTCGGATATCTGATGAATGATGTCCGGCATCATTTGTATGCAGATGATACAATACTGTATCTTGAAGGAAAATCTGTGGGGTATATACAGGAAAAATTACAAAAATATTTTAATATATTACAAACATATCTTTCAGAACATGGATTGGTCCTAAACCCTCTAAAGTCACAGGTAATGCGGTTTTCAAATAAAAAAGTATCTGTGGATCTGGATATAAAAACATTGGACAGGTGTAGTCTGGCACTTGTGGATTGTTACAAGTACTTGGGAGTCTGGTTGGACTCCCATTGTAATTGGGACTTCCATATTGATAACTTGATACACAAATTTAACAAAAAGTTGAGGGTATAGTACAAACACAGAAATTGCCTTTCATTTGATACTAGGTTAAAGACTGTAAATTCGATGATAATTCCTCATATTGACTATGGTGATGTATATAATGGAGCAGTTAGTGGCATTTTTGGGAAAGCACGATGTTATTTATAACAGATATGCACGTTTAGTTTTGGACGCACCCCGGAAAACTCACCACTGCACTCTCTACAGGAACTTAAATTGGATATCCTTGATAGAACGGCAAAATATGCATGTACAGTGGCTGATCCATCGCTGTTATTTTAAAAAAGCACCAGGATATTTAGTTGAGTTCCTGGAGGAGTGGAATGTTAAGAAAGGATTGCGATCTGCAGGGGAAATACAATTTAGGGTATTGGAACAGCGAGGGGCCAACACTGTTATGTATATGAGGGTCCGAAATTGTGGAATTCACTGCCAGGGCATTTGAGGTTATGTACTAACAAAACATCTTGGAATGTATTAAGATCCTGGCTTGTAAAGGAGGCAATGTTTCTAAAAAGTTGCTGTACCTGAGAGATTTGAGCATATGGTAAATTGTATTTTTTTTCTTTTCTTTATGTATGTATTTTGTTGTATGTATGTATGTATAGTATTTTTTAGAATGAAAATGATATTTTGTACAGTAGGAGCCCATTGTAAATTAGCTGATGTTAAATTGGGTTTTATCCTATTTCTGATATCAGAAATAAACTTTTTACTACTACTACCAATTAGTCAAATGACTAAACCCAACAGTGGGGCCAAACAGAAGACTCAAGTCAGAGATGCCTCAGAAAATGCCACCCGTGGTGCAGCACTCAAAAAAAGAACAGATGTAATGCAGTAACCCCCCAAGGTTCTGGTAGGGGAGGGAAGGAGGTCAGAATACAGCAAGACTCCATTAGAAGAAATAAGATTACTGTGGTAAGTAATTTTTTCTTCAAACAACATGAAGTCTTGCTGTATTCTGACTATGTGCAGACTACCAAGCAGTCCCCATGGAGGTAGGCACAGACCCTACTTAGGAAACTCTGCAGTACTGCTGTGCCAAACCTGGCATCACCCCTGGCCTGGGTGTCCAGGCAGTAGTGTTTAGTGAACGTGTGAACAGTTTTCCAAGTAGCCGCTTTGCAAATTTCGAGCAGGGGGATATCTCTGCCAGCTGCAACAGAGGTAGCTGACCCCCTGGAAGAGTGAGCCCTAAGGCCTGCTGGTGGCTCTTTCCCCATTTGCCATAGCAGAACTGGATGCAAGACACAATCCACCAAGCAGTGGTCCTTTTGGTGGCTGGCTTGCCCTTTCCCACCTCTCTATAGGTGAAGAACAGCTGGGTACACTCCTTTCTATGGGCATTTGTCTAATCCAGAGAGTAGCTAACAGCCCTCTTAACATCCAGGCTACGTAGTCTGCATTCTCCTGAGCTAGACTGTTTAGTGAAGAAGACAGGTAATGTCATGAACTGATTCCGGTGGAAGTCAGAGACCACCTTTGGAAGAAATTTCCTGTTTGTCCTAAGGACGACCTTATCCCTATGGAGTGCTATGTAGTTGGGTTCTACTGACAAGGCTTGTAGCTTACTAATCCTTGGAGAGGTTATGGCTACCAGAAAGAAAGTTTTCCATGTCAGGTACTTGAGCTCAGCAGAGGACACGGGTTCGAATGGGGGCTGTATTAGCTGTGCTATGCAGATATTCAGATCCCAAGAAGGGGTTGGCTCCCTGTGATGGGGGGTGTAGGTGAAGCAACCCTTTAAAGAACTTCTTGAAGATTGCATGAGAGGCCAGGAAAGGGCCCTTCCCTGCCGAGAGATGGGCAAAAACAGCTGCCAGATGCATCTTCAAAGTAGAAGGCCAAAGGTCTAAAGAATGAGGGTGGGCTAAATAGTCCAACAGGACTGCCAGTCCAGCTGCCTGTGGATCTATTTCCTTTTGTGTACACCAGATAGTAAATCTCTTCCATTTGGAAGTATAAGTCTTTCTGGTGGCAGGTTTTCTGGAAACCTTCAAAATATCCAGGACCCCTTCAGACAGATGCAAGCCTGCATACTCTAGGTCCTCAAGAGCCAGGCCCTAAGCCAGAGGGACTTGAGGTTGGGGTATAGAATCCTCCCCTGAGAGGGGGTCAGAAGACTGTGCCTCCTAGGGAGGCCAATAGGACTGGTCACTGCTAGAGACAGTATCATGGGATACCAGGGCTGTCTGGCCCAGTCTGGACCAATCAGAATCACTGATGATGGCTGACTCCTGATTTTGATCAGGACTCTGAAGATCAGAGTAAATGGGGGAAAGGCATTCAGGAATTTGCCTGACCAGTCCAGCATCAGTGCATCCAGGGGCACCAAACCCAGAACTGGAGGTCTGCAACAGAACTGGAGTAGCTGATTGTCTGGGGCTGCAAACACATCTATCTCTGGTGTGTCCCATCTCCTCAATACTGCATGCAGTATTTCCCCTGTTCAGGGACCCCTCGGGATGACTGATTTATTCCGCTGAGAGCATCTACCAGGACATTGTCCTTGCCTGGCAAGTGCACCGCTGAGGAGGAGGTCTTGAGAGAATAAGCCAGGCTCCAGATCTTCATTGACTCTGTACACAGGGCAGAGGACCTTGTCGCTCCATGCTCGTTGATGCAGTACGTGGTGGTGTTGTCTGTCCTTACCTGAACCACCTTCCCCTGTGCCATTTCTATGAATGACTGAAGAGCTAGGAACACTGCCCTGAGCTCCAACAGGTTGATGTGGAGCAGAGACTACTGGTGAGACCATGTTCCATGAGCAATGTGATCCCCTAAATGAACTCACCACCCTAGGAGGGAAGCATCTGTGGTCAGAACCACTGTAGGAGATTGCTGGAGGAATGGAACACCCTCCCTGAGGTTGTCCCTGTCCTTCCACCACTGTAAAGATTGGATCAATGTGGCTGTCACTGGGATTAGCTTGGACATGGGATCCCTTTTTTGGGACCAAAAGGACCTGAAGTGAAACTGGATAACCCTCATCTGAAACCTGGCTCCCAGAACCACTGCTGTGGATGCTGCCATGTGACCCAGTGCCTTGCCGGATGAGACACATGTAGGTGAAAAGAGTTTGCCAGTTGAAGGAGGTTGTCTGACCTTCCAGCTGGCAGGAGAGCCTTTGCCTGAACTGTGTCCAGCTCTGTTCCTATGAATTCTAGGATCTGGACGGGTTCCAGCACTGACTTCTTTAGGTTTACCAGGAATCCTAAGGATACAAGGGTATCCTGCACCAGACCCAAGGCATCCCCTACCTGCTGGGGGGACTGTCCAACGACCAGCCAGCCATCCAAGTAGGGAAACACGGACATCCCTTGCCTTCTCATGTGAGCTACAACCACTGTCAGACATTTTGTGAATGTTCTGTGGGCCGAGGTAAGGCCAAAGGGAACTGTCCTGAACTGGTAGTGGCCTGAGGGTAATTCAAACCTTAGGTATTTTCTGTGAGTGTGTCTGTTTGAAATGTGAAAATAAGCATCCTTGAGGTCCAAGGATGCTAGCCAATCTCCTTGCCTGAGAGTAGGAAGGATTTTGGTTAAAGTCACCATCTTGAATTTGGGTTTTGTCAGGTGTTTGTTGAGATACCGCAGATCTAGAATGGGCCGCCACTCCCCCGTTTTCTTTAGGGTGAGGACATATCTTGAGTACAACCCTTTTCCCTTGTGAAGAGAAGGAACAGTTTCCACAGCTTTGTGTTGCAGAAATGTGGTAACCTCTGCCTCCAACAGAGTTGTCTCTGAACTGCTGGCAGGTTTGAATGACCTTGCTCTTGTTCTTGGAAATTGTTTGAAACTTAGAGCAAGTCCCTGGATCACTACTTCCAGGACACACTTGTCAGTGGAATGGCTTGCCAGGCCTGGAAGTAGTGAGTCAGCCTGCCCCCTACTGGCAGTGGGGAGGCGGCCCTTGCTGACACATCAGGGTGTCTGCTTAGCAGGAGTCCTAGGCTGAGAGGTGGATGCAGCCCTGCTTACACCCAAGAACCCTCTTTGCTGCTGGCAAGCAGGGAACGCCTGGGCCTGGTAGAAAGGCCTCTAATAAGGCCTGCCTCTGCCCGGCTCAGACTGCTGCTTCTGCGGAGTCTCAGCTTTTCTTTAGCAGCTGCACTAATGTAAGTAACCCTATACTCGTCTATTTTCTTCATGTCTGTCTCGGTCTGTTCCCCAAACAGAGAATTCTGGACAACTGGGAAATCCATAGCTTTTGATTGGGTATCCTGGGAAAGACTGGTACACCTAAGCCAAGAAAATCTTCTTAGGAAGACTGCGGTAGCCATAACGCTAGAGGATACATCACTTGAATCAACAGCAGAAAGAAGCTGGACTTTGGATGCTTTAATGCCATCCTTGACCACTTGCTCCAGATCCTTGGCTAGCTGAGGTGGAGCAGTCTTAGCCAATTCCAAAACAAATTCCCACGTGGATTTCTGGTGTCTGGAGCCATATACCATGTAAGAGGCTTGTCTAATACCCAGTGAAGCAGCCAAATACTGCTTCTTGGCTATGGCATCACTCTTCCGAGAGTCCTTTTCAGGATGGTGCGAGGCCAGGGGAATTCCAGCCTTATCACAGGCAGCCCCTACATGGCTACTGTGATTATACAGGAACTCTGTACCATTGCCAGACAGCATATACCTCTTGTCCATCCTTTTGTTCATGGGGGGATGGAAGTAGTCATCTGCAGAATTTTGTCTGCTTCTTAAAAGGCTTATAAACGGGTATTGAAAGTCTCTTAGTGTCAGGGACGTCCATGATTTCAATGAAATCTGGCTCCTCCTCTTCCTCAGTTGCCTCAGGAGTAGTCAGCTGTAAGGTATCAGCAACATTTTTAAAGAACAGATAATGAAAGGAGGACTCCCCAGGCTGCCTAGGAGGAGTAACAAACTCTGGTCTATCAGGGGAGAAATCAGGCTCTATGGTTTTATCCAAGCCTTCCTTTTCCTCCTCCTCCTCCTCTTCTTCCCACTGAAATTCATAGTAAGCCTCCGGATCATATGAACCGGTTGGAAGCAAACTGGCAGGTGACCAATCCGCGGTATGTGGTTTTTGACCCAGTTTCGCATCACCTGAACCGGTCTGCAAGGACTGTACAATCCGTATCGCTTTGGCGATCTCTAACAGTGGTTGGAGCTGCAAAGGCTGGCTCCAAACTGGCAGATTTTTTTTTTTCTTTTTGCAGGTACCGACTCCTCTGTATCTGTCTTCTTTCGCCCTTGTCAGAAAGCACCTCCTCCGGTTCCCCGGCTCCCTTAGGAGCTGAACCGGACTGACCATCCGGATCAGCAGATTGTGCAGCCATTCTTTCCTTAAGCCTGGCTAAATGCTTATCCAGCGTAGCTTTAGGAAAGTTTTTACAAATCTGGCCGTCTGTTTTTAGGTGGTCAAACCCCAGACAGTGAACACAGATAAAGTGGGGATCAGCCTTGGTAAACACCTCCCCACACTCTGTGCAGTGCTGAAACCCAGTGGGACTGGTCTTTTTCTTGGGTTTCTCTGACATAATGCACTGATAAGCCAAGTTACCCTTTTGGGTAGCGGTCAGGCCTGAATAAAAAGTGTTTTTAGTTAATGAGCAGTTCAATGGTTGATTGGAAAAAAAATGAGAAAATTTTTTTTTTTTTTTTAAACGAAAACCGCCGGATCCCAAACTAAAAATTTTAAACAACTTAAACACTAAGAATTTCTCTCAAAAGAAAAGAATTTACCCGGTTTCCTCCCAGCTACGCGAACCGAAAGAAAAAACGAAAACTTACTGAAACTGAAGTAAACCTAGACTAGTCTAACTTGTACCGAAGGACGAAGGTTTGAAGAACTGAAAAATAAAACCTGGTTTGAAGAAACTGTCGAGAAACCACACTTAAACCGAAGTGAGCAAGGAGAAATCTCTGGAGCGACTTCACAGGCAGGCGGAGTAAAGAATCTGGAGGTTACACAGAATGTACCAGGGACATGGGTTTGAAAACCGAGCTCGAGTTCAATGGTCTATGCATTTGCATATAGTTAACTCATCTCCAGGGCAGCTGAACTGGGAAGGCTAACCGCATATAGTCAGAATACAGCAAAGCCTTCATGTTGTTTGAACTGCACAGAGGTATAATACCTTTACAGCCCAGTACTACAGTCTTGCATTTGACAGATCTAAGAGGTACTCCAACACCTTATCTGGTGGGCAGTGGTAAGGGTCCAGACAGGACTCTGAGTACCAAATCGAGAAGTGCTTCCATTTAGCTGTGTAAGTCTTCCTAGTGGAGGGCTTAGGCACTGCCAAGAGGATCTCAGATTTTCTGAGAAACTTTGAACCTACTCACTTCTATCTTCTCAGGAGCCAGGCATAGGGATGAAGGGAGTGCAGGCTGGGATGGACCAGGGGCCACTGTGTCAGGAGGTCCGTTCGCAGAGGAACTTGCATCGGAGGGACTTCCGACAACCTGTTGATCAATGGAAACCATATCTGTCGAGGCCTGTAAGGGGCAATTAAAATCATCCTGCCCCCTTATGCCTCCAATCTGAGCAGCACCCTCTGAACTACCGTAAGAGGAGGAAATGCTCAGCAGGCAGCACACTCGCCTCTGAGGCCGGGAGATCAGAAGGCTGTGGGTTCTAGCCCTACACTAGACACTTGGGTTAATATCCCAATACTGACACTGCAGTGCAGCATGAGGGGGGTGTCACACTCCTGAAGTGCCGTCTATCGGATGAGACGTTAAACAGAGGTCCCATCTGCCTGTTCTGGTGGTAGTTCAGGTGGATGCTAAAGATCCCATGGTACTTCTCGAAAAGAGTAGGGGAATTTCCCGGGTGCACTGGCCAAATTTCCCCCCATTCACTAAAATACCACCAACAGCTTAATCTGGTTCAAAGTCAGTTGGCATTCATCTGCATCCCCTTCCCCCAGGTCGTGCCTGAAAATAGGCAGATTTGTCTAGTACACTTATCCAATCAACAAAAACGAAATAAATAAATAAAGAAAGTGTCTTGTCCTCCGTAGTCTGAATGCATCCTGAAAGAAAACACCAGGTTCTGGATTTCTGGAGCAGAATAGAGGCAGTTTTGAGTAGAGTGGGGATGCAAAAAACAGGTTACTAACTTGTAACAGCAGTTCTAGGAGTGGAATATGTTGTTCATCCACACTTTCTGGCAGATCGCCTTTCCCTTTAAGGGTCGCCGGAACATCTTCAAGCTGTCTCCTCCCACCCACCCGGGCGGTAAAACCCTCGGCTCCGCCCCATGACACCAGATCTTGGCCTGCTGGAAGCAGAGGTGTGCGTCAAAGCCAGAGAGGTCATGTGGGTCAGTGTGGATGAACATATACCACTCCTAGAACTACTGTTACAGGTGAATAGCCTGTTTTTCTAGGGATGTGGATATGTTGCTCTATCCACACTTTCTATCAGACTCCTAGCAGCTCTCCGTAAGGGGGGAGGCAAGGTGCACAGCCCCTTACCTAGGGAACAAGGACTGGAGAACTGAGGCCCCAAAACAAGCATCCCGGCGTGACTCGAGGTCAATGTGGTAATGGGAAATTAAGGTGTGTGCTGACTTCCAGGTAGCAGACCTGCAGATTTCCTGGATCGGTACATTCCTAGAAGCAGCCACCAACACTGCAGTATGGCGGGTAGAATGAGCTCTTAGCCCTATGGGAGGCTCCCTACCCACCAACCAATAGCAGAGATCAATGCAGGAAGTGATCCATCTGCCAATCGTCCACTTGGCTGTAGGTCTACCAGGTGTGGCTTCAGCATAGGTGACAAACAGCTGGCGAACTTCTCTCCGAACTACCACCATATGTTCTTTGTAGTAGGCGAGCTCTCGTCTCAGGTCCAAAGTGTGGAGCCTGTACACGGCCTCTGAGGTGTAACTGGGGTGGAACACCGGCAGAGTCAACACCTGATCAAGGTGAATCTCCAACACCACCTTTTCGGGTGGGGCGCAGGACAACCTTGTCCCTGTGGAAAACCAAGTAAGAAGACTCCACCGAGAGCGTCTGAAGGTCCCCAGTCCTTCTGGCTGACATAATAGCCACCAAGAAGGCGGTCTTCCATGACAGATCTGACATGTCACACTTGTGCATTGGTTCGAATGGCTTGCCCATGAGCTTTGCCAAAACCAGCAGCAAATCCCATGGAGGTGTAGGTTCACAAACCAGAGAGAATATGTGATTTAAGCCCTTGAAAAGGTGCCAGACCACCTTCTCCTGCGCCACCGACTATATACCGGCCCACACCCGGTAGGCAGAGATGGCTGCCAGGTGCACCTTAAGGGTTGTCAACCGAAGCCCCAGCTGGGAGAGGGACCACAGGTAGTCCCAAATGCTAGCCACTGCACAAGATGAGAGGTACAACCCTTGCCCTGGCACCAAATGGAAAATCTCTTCCATTTGAAGGCATAGCATTTTCTGGTTGATTCCTTACGGGATGCCTCAACAACCGTGAGGACCTCACTGGACAGACCCAAAGCCCAGAACTCTAGCCGCTCAGGAACCAGGCTGTCAGGTGCAGGGATTGAAGGTACGGATAGAGTACCTTCCCCTGATTGATGGAGAGCAGGTCCGGGCGTGCTGAAAGACACCTCAGGAGCCTGAAGCTGAGGAGATCTGGGTACCAGAACTGGCGTGGCCAGTCTGGGCCTACCAGGATCACCTGCGCCTTGTCCCTCCTGGCCTTGAGGAGCACCTTGTGGATTGAGGGAAGGCACAGAAGAGGCCTCGGGTCCACGGCCTTGAAAAGGCATCCCACTGCAGTGAGCCCTGCTGAGGGGGGCAGGCATGAAACAGCCTTAGCCTCAGCTTCACGTTCTCACAGTCCAACACGAGTAGCAGATGCTCAGAAATGAGGACCTCGGCAGCCCCAGCAATGGGCGTAGTGTGGGGAGGGGCTACTCCTCCCACACTCTCAGCAAGCTCCACAGCATCTGTCCAGGGAGCAACCATCATGGAGGATCCACAGTGCCCCCTACCAAGAGTAGGGGAATTTTTTATTATAACTCAAAAAATTAAATAGCAATATAATACACGTTAAGACCCTGGGGGCCGATGAGAGGCCGAAGAGCATGACTTGGAACTCGTAGAGGGTTCCTTGGGTTCGTACATGGAGGACCCATCGTTGGGACGGACTGATCAGGACATGAAAGAACGCTTATTGAAGATCCAGGGAGTAAAACCACATGCCGTGCTCAAGGGATGGTATGATCTGAGCCAGAGTTACCATCCAGAAGGTGCCAGATCTGAGGAACCTGTTCAGGTCATGCAGATAGAGAATGGGACACCAGCCCCCATCCGTTTTGGTACCAGGAAATATCTAGAAACGAACCCTGAGTCTGAAGGAGATTCCGCAACTCTGCGCAAGACCTCCTTGAGGAGGAGCTGGGTGATGTCGTCTTGGAGAGCAGACTGACAGCGGAGACCAGATCCTCCCGTGGCGCGGGCTCAGCTTGGGGTATCTGCTTGAATTCCAGAGGCAGGCCGCGGCCGACCACTTCCAGCACCCATCAGTCCGTGGTGAAAATGGACCAGGTGGAAAGAAAGTGGCGGAGCTGGCCCCCCATGGAAGGGCCCAGGGAAGGTGTGACGGGGTTGAGGGTGGTACCCCTCAACCCATCACTGAGCAGGCTTAGGAGGAGGAGGGTCCAGCCAAGGGGCCACCAGGTCCCTTCCCTCCAGGTTTTCTGACCGATGAGGCCACTGACTTGGGGGTTAGTGTCAATATCGCGCAACAATATTAGTGCTTACAGAAAAAAGCATGCTATCATTATAGCTTCAGGCAATACTGCAGTTAAATAGATGGCACAGGTCGCAGCGCTACTTCTACATGCATCAAGGTATTGTCTGGAGTCCTACTCTCCAAGTAGAGAAAATAAAATTAAGAGGTTATCCAGAAGTAAAGTTTCCCATTAATGGATACAATTAGGCAGTGTGTGAGAGCCAGTAGAGGAATCCTACTTCGGACTGAAAATTAGCATAAATGTAGCCAGATAAAATTACTGAGCAGGAACCCAAGGCAAAAAGAAAAAGTTTGGGAAATACTTTGCGTGCTGAGCTTGAGCATCCGATACACAGTGGAATTGGTCATCTCCAACATTTAACAGCATTAATCACAGCAGGATACCACAAGTGAAACCGAATTCCAGTTCACTCTTACTTTGTCTATATGCCTGCTGTTTATTTTGAATCCCTGGGCTTAAATCACTAATAATAAATATTCGGGAGCCCTCCTACCACAACTGTTTCTGCTCCCGGACTTTCGACAGGACATGAATCTTGTTATGAAAATTTAAGAGCCTGAAAATCAAAATATGTAGCTTGTCACCGGAACTACAGATGAGTTTTAATGAATGATGAGCTTGTTTAATTATATATGTGGCACCATAAGGGGAAGTACCAGCTAGCTTCTCAAGCAGGCACGGCACAAATAATATAGGGTCAGTTCCCTCAGAATGTTCAGGGAGCCCTGAAATAATTAAATGTCACATCTACTGCAGGCCTCCTTATCTTCCAATTTCTCCTCCAGTTGTACCATCTTTCACTGCATATCTACCAGGATTCCCAGGGGAAGCCCTCACAACCATTTATGATCTAGGAAAGAAGCAGTGGCAGCTATTGTTTTCGCATCGCAGCACAGCGCTATTTCTATATAGCGCTTATATGCAATGCATTATGATTACAACACGCTGTAATGTACATGCTTGGAGGCAGTATAGAGCAGTGGTCTAAGGCTCTGAGCTGCAAATCTGTTGACATCCAGCAGACCAGACCTGGGTTTGAATCCCACAGCTTCCACTTGCATACTGTGTGACCCTGAGCAAGTCACTTAACCTCCTTGTGCTCCCAGGTTGCTCCTGTAAATACAGGTTACTCACCTGTAACAGGAGTTCTAGGAATGGTATATGTTGTTCATCCACACTCATTGGCAGTATCCTTGCCGCTTTAAATCTTGCCGGAAGGTCTTCAAGCTTGCTCCTCCCACCCACCCGGGTGGTATAACTCTCGGCTCCGCCCCATGACGCCAGATCTGGCCCGCTGGAAGCTCAGGTTGTGCGTCGAAGCCGGGGAGGTCGGGTGGGTCGTGTGGATGAACAACATATACCATTCCTAGAACTCCTGTTACAGGTGAGTAACCTGTATTTCTAGGACATGGATATGTTGTTCATCCACACTCATTGGCAGACTCCTAGCAGTTCTCCGGGAGGAGGGAGGCAAGACGACACCCCATATACTTACTGGGAAAGAGAGACTGAGAACCGAGGCCCCAAACCAGCATCCCGGGTGACTCAAGGTCGATGTGGTAGTGGGTAATGAAGGTGTTTGCTGACTTCCAGGTAGCAGCCCTGCAGATTTCCTGGATAGGGACGCCCCTGGAAGCAGCCACTCACTGCAGCAGTATGGCGGGTAGAATGAGCTCTTATCCTCTGGGAGGCTCCATGCCCGCCAACTTATAGCAGAGATCTATGCAGAGGTTACCCACCTGCTTATCGTCCGCTTGGCTGCAGGTCTGCCAGATGGCTTCAGCGTAGGGTGACAAACACAGCTGGCGAACCTCTCCCCGATCTTCAGCCGTGCTCCTTATAATAAGCGAGCCTTCTAGGGTCCAGAGTATGGAGCCTATATTCGCCTCCGAGGTGTGATTGGGGTAGAACACCGCAGAGTCAACACCTGGTTAAGGTGAAACTCCACACCACCTTCGGAAGGAATTTCGGTGGGGCGCAGGACAACCTTGTCCCTGTGGAAGACCAGGTAAGGAGACTCGATGAAAGCGCCTGGAGCTCTCCCATCCTTCTGGCTGACGGATAGCCACCAAGAAGGCGGTCTTCCACGACAGGTGAGAGAGAGCACACCTGTGTATAGGTTCAATGGCTTGCCCATGAGCTTTGCCAGTACCAGCAGTAGATCCCACGGAGGTGGGGGTTCCCGCACTGAGGGAAATGTGATCAAGGCCTTGAAAAGCGCCAGACCACCTTCTCCTGCGCCACCGACTGCTTCCCGGCCCGCGCCCGGTAAGCAGAGATGGCTGCCAGGTGCACCCTTAGGGTCGTCGACCTAAGCCCTTGACTAGAAAGGGACCATAAATAGTCCAAGATGCTTGCCAAGGAACAGGAGGAAGGGTCCAAGCCCTTGTCTGACACCAAATGGAAAACCTTTTCCATTTGAAGGCATAGCATTTTCTGGTCGACTCACGGGACGCCTCAACTACATTGAGGACCTCGTCGGAAAGACCCAAGGCCTGGAACTCCTAGCCGCCAGGAACCAGGCCGTCAGGTGCAGGGATTGAAGGTCCGGATGGAACACCTTCCCCTGATTGACTGAGAGCAGGTCCGGGCGAGCTGGAAGCTGCCGCGGAGTCCTGGAGCTGAGACTGAGGAGATCTGGGTACCAGAACTGGCGGGGCCAGTCTGGGGCTATCAGAATCACCTGCGCCTTGTCCCTCCTCGCCTTGAGAAGCACCTTGTGGATCAAGGGAAATGGGGGAAAGGCGTAAAAGAGGCCCGGGGTCCATTGCCTCGAGAAGGCATCCCCCTGCAGCGAGCCCTGCTGAGGGGGGCGGGATGGAACAGACTCGCTTCGCTCTCCATGGAGGCAAACAGGTCCACCTGAGGTGTGCCCAAAGGGAGAACAGATGCTGTACTACCTGCAGGAGAGACCACTGTGGGATGCAGCCCCTATCCGGCTCAGGGCATCGGCCAGGGTGTTGGAGGCCCTGCCACGTGAATGGCTAGGAGATCCGCCCAGGCTGCGCAGAGTGACCAAATGCGGAGAGCTTCCTTGCATAGAAGCATGGAGCGCGGCCCCGCCCTGGCGGTTCAGATAGTACATGGTCGTGGTATTGTCCGTCTGGACTCGGACCACTTGACCCCGGAGGAACGGAGCAAAGGCGGTGAGAGCTAGGCGGACCGCTCGGAGCTCCAGCAGGTTGATGTGGCATCGGGACTCCCGCGGGGACCAGAGGCCATGAGCCCGGTGTTCCCCCAGATGGGCACCCCAACCCATCAGAGAGGCATCGGTCGATAGAGAGACCGTCGGCTCGGGGCGGACGAACGGGATGCCCTCCTGCAAATGATCTGGAACGGTCCACCACTGGAGAGCGTTCCACATCCCCTGTGTCACCGACACAAGCTGGTCCAAGGGATCGCAGCGTTGAGACCACTGGCTGGCCAGTCCCCACTGAAGGGGACGCATGTTCCAGCGGGCCCAACGGACCACGCTGGTGCAGGCCGCCATGAGACCCAGGAGGCGCAGGAAGTCCCGGGCAGGGCGCAATTGCCCAACCAGAAATGATCGGGCAAAGGAGGAAAGAACCTCGGCCCTGTCCGCGAGCCGCGCCTGGCTCGGAGAGTCGAGCTGCGCCCGATGAATAGAATCACCTGCTCGCTCGAGTTCCGACTTGGCCTCGTGATAAGGAGGCCCAGTTGAGAGCAGACCTGAGGGCCAGATCTCTGACCACTCCGCCTCCCTGAGGGAGCTGCTATCAGCCAGTCGCCCAGGTAAGGGTACACCCGACCCTCGGGCGCCAAGAGGGAATGCTGTCACCACTGCCATGCATTTGGTGAAGACCCTGGGAGCTGGAGACAAGCCAAGGGCATGGTTTGAATCAAGAGGGATCCTTCCGCCGAAGCGAAGGAATTTCTGGTGAGACGGACTGATAGGGCGTGAAAACGGCCCTGCAAGTCCAGAGAGCAGAACCACACGCCGCTGCCCAAGGATGGTATTATCTGAGCCAGAGTGACCATCCTGAAGGTTCGAGACCTTAGAACTTGTTTAGGTCGTAGGTCGAGAATGGGCGCCAGCCCCGTCTGCTCGGAACCAGGAAGTACCTGGACACAAACCCTGGGTCTGAAGGAGGGTCCACCACCTCTCTTACCACCTCCTTCTGGAGGAGGAGAGCGATGTCGGCTCGACGAGCCGCCAGTGAGGCTGGGGATCCCGAAGCGCCCCGAGGGGCGACGGCTCTGAAGGGTGGTGCCTGCTCGAATTCCAGAGGCAGGCCTCTTCCCACCACCTCCAAGACCCACCTGTCCGTGGTAACAGCGGACCAGGCGGAACGGAAGTGCCGGAGCCGTCCCCCCACGGGGGGACCCAGGGGTAAGGTGGACGGGATGGGGCGACACCCCTCAGCCCATCACTGGGCAGGCTTGGAGGAGGGACCGCCGAGGGACCTCCTGGGCCTTTCCTCCTGCCTCCTGTTAGAGGAAGCCGGAGCGGCTTGGGTTTGGGATGCAAGGCCGAGCCTGCTGGCCCTGACGTTGCTGGGCCAGGCCACAGGGCACAGAAGGACGAAAGGGCTTAGGCTGTGGTTTGCGGCCTTTGTCCTTCTGAGCGGAAGAGACCGAGTCCAAGGTGGCATTGGACTTCTCGATCCTCTGCAGGTGACCTTCCACCCCAGGGCCGAAGAGGTCAGTCCCCAAAAAGGGAACATCCGCCAACTTGTGCTGGGTATCCGAAGTAAAGGTGGATATCCTCAGCCAAGCCCGCCGACGCATAGCCACTGCGGCCACCACCGATCTGGCACATGAGTCCCCTATATCCAAAGCAGTCTGGAGCTGCTGTTTGGCCACTGCCCTGCCCTGGTCCCGCACCTGCTTAACCGTAGTCTGCAGATCGGCGGGAAGATGAGGGATGACCTCATCCAGGGAGCCCAACAGGGCATGAGAAAAATGTGCCATGAGGACGGCCGAACTGGCCTGACGAGGGCCGAGAGAGGACGAGCGTAGACTTTTCACCCGACATAGTCCAATTCTTGGACTCCTTGTCAGGAGGTTTGTCCATTCCCTCATGCTGCCGGGCGCTCCGGAAAACGCTGTCGGTAACCAACCCTCAGCAGAGGGTGTTCAAAACCGGACAAGGAACCGGGGACCGCATACTTCCTGGCCATCCTGGCCAAGGCGCAGGGCAGGAAGCAGGCGCTGCCAAAGTTCCAGTGCCGACCCACTATGGCCTCGCCACCGGAAAGGCCTCCGCCGGAGAATCCCCTCGTCCAGAATCTCCATGAGGGATACCTGGCCTGCTTGGAACGGGTTCGAGCTCCATCCCGTAGACTCCGAGATGAGCCAAGCAGTCCTAGGAAGGACGACGGCTATCGCCCATTGACTGACCTCCTGAAGACTCCAAGTCCAGTCGCTTGGAGAAGAAGGAGGAATCATCTTCGGACTCGGAAGAGTCCTCGAAGAGCTGCCTCTGGCCTGAGCCACCCTTCACCTGCCGAGGTCGGTCGGGAGTGAGGGTAACTGACAGCCGATGGGGTAGACCCTTAGCCGACCGAGAATCCTTGGTCGGAGCCCCAATTGGTGGCTGTGGAGGCGGAGGTTCCACCGGAATCGGTGGAGCAGCTGGTTTTGGCCGAACAACCGGCCTGGGTATAGGCTCCTCGGATAAGTCGAGGGGTTGTGTCGGCGCCGGTGACAGCCACTTAATGGCCGGGGAAGGCGACGAGTCGGCTTATTCCCCGCCAGGAGGAGCTGTTGGAACATAAGGTCCCCGCACTGGCCGACGCACTTACGCCAAGCCTCCTCATCCGAGGAGGAGGATTTGCGGACGAGCGACGACGCTGGCCATCATGGTGTCGAGATCCCAGACCGCCTATGACGGTGGGATCGGCTGGACCGCGAAGAGGTCCGAGACCGAGACCGAGTGTCCCGGAATTTCCGAGGTCGGTGCGGGGAGGTGTCGGCCGGAACCGGCACTCCCTTCGGCTCGGATGGTCCATCCGAGGGCTCCGGAACCGGAGGCACAGGCGAGCCCACGGGATCCTCAACTCCTCCCGGGGGAACCGGGGAGAGGGGAATCTCGGCTGCTAAAGGCGACAGCCCGTCCAATGGGTCGAGAAAATCTCGACTTCATCGGTGGGAGTCTCGGTCCAGCTGACCTGGCCGGGACACCGTGGGGCCAGTGGCCCGGCTTGATGGGGAGCCGGGGGCCGGCCCGGCCGGGGAGAGGGACCTTTCCCGCTCCCAAGAGCGTCGACGGAGGGACTTACCCCTGTCCCTCTTTTTGGACCGAGAATAAGGTCCAGCAGACGCAGGCCCTTCTCCTTTAGTGGAGAGGGACAGACAAAGCTCCTTAAAAGAAGCCGTGTAGGAAGAACCCAGAGAGAGCGGGATAAATGCCGCGCCGAGGAAGATACGGCCACGCCGCTTCTCTTCGAGGGCGACCATCCGCCGCAGCTGATCCGCCGGTGCCCGCCGCCGCTGACACCGCCAACCGGCCTCCTGACTTCACCGAGGGAACGCTCGGACGCCCAGTTGCACCGGGCGCACGGTTCTTTGCGATGAGACGAGAAAGATGAGCACAGGTCGCAAGCCTGCGGGTCGTGCTCAAGGCCTAAGCAGTAGACACACGTGGAGTGTGGATCCGTCCGAGACATCTTCTGCACCGCATGGGCATCTCCAACCGGGAGTCGATTGGTCCGATCGCAGTCATGAGGGATAGAAGACTGAAGTCTTTTGCAAAATTTTATTTTTTAAACCGCAAACGGAGAAATAGGAACTAGTCACAAACGCAGAGCTGCTAAGGAGGAACCTGAGCTTCAAGCGTAAGGAAGATCTGGCGTCATGGGGCGGAGCCGAGAGTTATACCACCCGGGTGGGTGGGAGGAGCAAGCTTGAAGACCTTCCGGCAAGATTTAAAGCGGCAAGGATACTGCCAATGAGTGTGGATGAACAACATATCCATGTCCCTAGAAAAAAGCTTTCAGCTCAGTGTGCTATACCTGGTTAAACAACTAAACAAAAAAAAAACCAAAAACATGCTATTTTGACTTATGCTACTACGGTCGCACCATTTTATTATTATTATTTAGCTTTTGGTGACCGGGTAAGTACACTAGACAAGTAACATGCCTATTTTCAGGAATGACCCGGGAGAGTACAACACTGTGAATTACACAGTGGTACAGGGATTATACAGAAAACAACACAGCAGACAGTTTGACTAGAAAGGAACAGTACAAGGTAACATTACAAGGTATCAGATTGTGACTGTATACCCTGACTTGGCCTGCGGTTGCCAGGTTTGAGCCTGCTGGCCCTGCTGCCGGTGCTGCTGGGCTGGGCTGGTCTGGCCACAGGAGTGGAAGAGCGAAAGGGCTTATGCATCTGGTGCTTGGAGCCCTTGTCCTTCTGGGCAGATGTCACAGAGTCCAGAGTGACACTGGACTTAATACGTAGAAGTGACCCTCCACTCTGGGCCCGAACAGATCGGTGCCCAAAAATGGGACATCTGCCAGCCTGTGTCGAATGTCAGCCATGAAGGTTAAGATCCTCAGCCAAGCCCTGCGGCGCATGGCTACTGCGGCCGCTACCAAGCAGGCATAAGAATCACCAATATCAAGAGCAGTCTGGAGTTGTTGTTTCACCACTGCTCTTCCCTGGTCCCAGACCTGCTTGACCATGGTCTAAAGGTTCTCTGGGAGGTGAGGAATGACCTCATCCAGGGAGCCCAAAGGGGCATGGAAAAAAATGTGCCATCAGCACGGTTGAGCTAGCCTGACAAAGGCCAAGTGAGGAAGCAGCGTAGACCTTCTTCGCCGAATGATCCAATTTCTTGGACTCTTTGTCTGGCGGTCTATCCACGTCACCCATATTGCCCGAGCGCCAAAAGACAGAGTCAGCCACCAGACTCTCAGCTACGGGAAAAACCCTAAAAGGGAACCGGTTGGCACTGCATATTTGCAGGCCATCCGGGCCGAGGGTGCAGGGCAAGATGAAAAAAATTACTTACCATACTAATCTTGTTTCTTCCAAGTGATACTCAGGTATTTATAACTTTATGCAGTCTGCCTTCTAAGTAGAACTGCAAAAGAGAGGATGTGGAACATATGCAAATGATGGAATCTTTTGCATGAGCCACTTTTCAAATGCAGCCTTATACTAACTGCCTTAGTTCTAAACCCCTCAGATTTCCTGGAAGCCTGGAAAGACAAGCCCATGGGGATTAAGTATAGTAATGATAATTACAATAATAGCAGTAATAATAAGAACAACAACACTATGACTCATAATAATAATAGAGGGAACTTCCTTAACACCCAAAAAAGGGGGCCACCAACTGGAGGACGTGACATATGAAAGGATACCCTTGAATGTCCAAATCACTTCAAAAAGGGGAGAGGGACAACAACAGCGAACACAATCACAACATGTGTGCCAGAAGAAAAAATTACTCACCTTAGTAATGTTGTTTCTTCTAATGGAGTCTTGCTATATTATGACAGTAGCAGTTTGTCCCACCACTAGAACTGCTCCGGAGGTGAAATGGTTAATACCATTCCAAAATAGAACTTTGAGCACGAGCTCTAAGAAGCAGCTCTAGCTGTGTAATTTCAAACCTGAACTGTCAGATCTTTACGAGCAAAAACTCACTAAGGTCTGTGTGGAAGCTGTAACCTACACTAGTCAAATGGCTACCTAAATATTAACAACCATTGCTGGTCCCAACACCCAAGACTCAAGTCAGGGGACCAGAACTACTAACACAATTCTAACAACATGAGAATAAAACAACAGTATAATAAAACACACACACCCCAAACTCCCAAAAGGGGAGAAACGCTAAAAGGGCATAAAATAGTGCCCACACTAAGTTGCCCGCACCCCACCCAAGTAGAAGTTCTGAGAGGGGCAGGCTGGGGGGGAGGTCATAATATAGCAAGACTCCATTAGAAGAAACAACATTACTAAGGTGAGTAATTTTTTCTTCAAACAACATGAAGTCTTGCTATATTATGACAGTAGCAGACTACACAGCAGTACCTCCATGAAGGAGGGCAGAACCTACTTAGGGAATAGGCTCTGAAGAACAGCTGTGCTAAACCGAGCATCTCTCCTGGCCTGACATCCAGGGAGTAATGCTTGGTAAAAGTGTGACCGCTTTCCAAGTAGCAGCCTGGCATATCTCTAATATAGGGATGTCTCTGGCAGCAGCTAGAGACGCAGCTGTACCCTGGTAGAATGAGCCCTCAAGCCAGAGGGGGATCTCTGCCCAGTTTCTGATAACAAAATTGGATACAAGAGACAATCCACCTGGCAACTGATCTCTTAGTGGCAGGTTTGCTCTTCCCAACTTCACCATAGGTAAGGAAAAGTTGGAGGGATTCGAACCTGTGACCTTTGGTACGCTCTATATAGTAACTAAGAGCTCTCTTAACATCCAGGCTGTGCAACCTCCTCTCACCAGAAGAGGAGTGATCAGTGAAAAATACTGGAAGGGAGACAGATTGGTTAAGATGGAAATCTGAAACCACCTTAGGTAAAAACTTCCTATTAGTCCTAAGGACTACCTTATCCCTGTGGAAAGAAATAAAGTCAGTTTCCACTGACAAGGCTTGCAACTCACTTATGCGTCTAGCACAAGTGATAGCCACCAGAAAAACAGTTTTTCAAGTTAGATACTTAAGCTCTGCAGAAAACAGAGGTTCAAAAGGGGGTTGCATTAACTGGGCAATACAAACATTAAGGTCCCAGGCAGGGGCCGGTTCCTGAAAGGGTGGATTAGTATGGAGTAATCCCTTAAAAACTTGGAAAACACAGGGTGAGTGGAAAGAGGGGATGACTTTCCTGCTGACACAAAAGCAGATACAGCTGCCAAATGGACTCTCAGGGTAGCTGGTCTGAGACCCAAGGAATTAAGATGGACCATGTAATCTAATACAATGGGCAAATCAGCAGATTCTGGGAAATATTTTTCCCAGCACACCAAATGGAAAACCTTTCCATTTAGAACTATAAGTAGCTCTAGTGGAAGGCTTTCTGGAAGCCTTTAGGATTTCAAGAACACCTTGAGAGAGGCGAAATCTAAAACTCTAACTCCTCAAGAGCCAGGCCTTGAGGTTGAGGGATTTGAGGTCCAGATACCAAACCCTTCCCTGGGCACAAGTTAACAGGTTGTGAATCCTGGGGAGGCAAAGGGAAGATGGATTGTCAGTGACAGAAGGAGGGTACCAGGGCTGCCTGGCTCCATCCGGGACAATCAGAATCACCCTGCAAGGCTGAGATCTGATTTTGACTAATACTTTGAATAGAGAGGGAAGGAGGAAAGCAGAAGAAACTTCCTCCCAATCCAGGAGAAGGCATCCAGGGGACTGAGCCCAACACTGGAGGCCTGCAACAGAACAGAGGAAGTTTGTGATTGTCTGGGGCTGCAAAAGATCTATCTGAGGGGTGCCCCATCTGGCAAAGACTATCCCCAGCACTTGAGGATCCAGGGACCATCTGGATGGCCCTGGGAAATCCTGCTGAGAGCATCCGCTAGACATTGTCCTTCCCTGGAAGATGAACTGCTATGAGGGAAGTGTTCAGGGAATAGGCCAGAGACCACAACTTCATTGCCTCGGTGCACAAGGTCAAGACTGAGTGCCCCTGTTTGTTGATGTACCACATTGTTGTGGTGTTGTCTCTTCTGACTTGTATCACCTTGTTGTGGACAAATGCAGAAAATGCTTGAAGAGCTAAAAAAGACAGCTCTGAGTTCCAGCAAATTGATGTGGAGCAGAGATTCCCGGGGGGACCACACTCTCTGAGTGGAAAGGTCGCCCATGTGGGCTCCCCAACCCAGAAGGGAAGCATCTGTAGTGAGAGTCAAATTGTGAGCAGGGGGAATGAAGGGGACCCCCAATCTTAAATTGCTCTGATCCTGCCACCACTGGAGGGCATGGATCAAGGTTCGAGTCACTGGGACCAACTTGGAAAGGGGGGTCTCTTCTCTGAGACCAATAGGTTCTCAAGTGAAACTGAATATCTCTCATCTGAAATCTTGCTCCCTGCACAACAGCTGTGGATGCAGCCATGTGTCCCAGGAGCTGCAGAAAGTGTCTTGCTGGTCGAGAGACCTGCAGGGTGAAGGAGGAGGCCAGAGTCACTAAATTCATCACCCTTCTAAGGGAAGAAAAGCTCTGGCTAGCTTTGTGTCCAACTCTGCCCCTATAAAGGTGAGTACCTGGACTGGTTCCAGAACCGACTTTTGTAGATTTAGCAGAAAGCCCAGGGAGGTGAGAAGCTGCTGGGTAACTTGCAGGTGAGATTTTACCTGTTCTGGGACTGGCCTACAATGAGCCAATCGCCTAGATAGGGAAAACAGCAATCTTTGCCTCCTTAAGTGAGCCACTGCCACTGCTAGACACTTTGTGAAAACCCTTGGGGCAGAGGTAAGGCCAAGGGCATTGCTCTGAACTGGTAATGACCTGAGGGTAGTTCAATCTGAGGTACTTCTGATGGGAGCTTCTGATTAGGACGTGGAAATAGGCATCCTTGAGGTCCAGGGAGGCTAACCAGTCCCCTGGCCTTAGGGAGGGTAAAATCATTGCCAGAGTTACCATTTTGAACTTTGGTTTCAAAAGATGCTTGTTCAAATATCTGAGGTCTAATATGGGCCGCCATTCTCCTGTCTTTTTTGGGGTAAGGAAGTATCTGGAATACAGACCCCTGCCCTGGTGCAGGGGAGGAACCCTTTCCACTGCTCTGAGAGCCAACAGGGTTGAGACCTCTGCTTCCAGAGCAAAGGTCTCTGAAGCACCTGCAGGTAGAAAAAGTCTGCTTCTCAACTTGGGAAACTTTTTGAAGCTGAGAACCAGACCCTGGCTTACTACTTCCAGAACCCACTTGTCTGAGGTTAAAGAAGCCCAGTTCTGACTGTAGTAAGCCAGCCTGCCCCCTACCAGTAAAGGAGAATCGGCCCTGGGCACCCCATCAGGGTGCCTGCTTAGCAGAAGCTTTAGGCTGAGGGGTGGGAGCAGGCCTGCCCACCCCTGCCTGCCTCTGCCTCTGAAGAAGCCCTCTGAGCATAGGCAGAGGAGGCCTGAGTCTGGTAAAAGGTCTGTGAAAAGGCTCACCCCTACCCCTGGGGGCATGCTCTGAGGAGTGGTTTGCCGCCTCCTAGCTTGGGCACTTTTGTAAGTAGTCCTATATTCATCCATCTTTTTTCATGTAATTTCTGTCTGCTCCCCAAACAGAGAATTTCCCACCACAGGAAAATCCATAGCCTTAGTCTGGGTATCCTGTGACAGACTAGTACACCTGAGCCAGGCCAACCTACGAAAAGCTACAGATGTGGCCATGACCCTAGAGGAAACATCATTAACATCCACAGCAGCATGAAACTGTACCTTAGAAGCCTCAATGCCATCAGCAGCCACCTGTTCTAGTTCGCTAGCCATGGGCCTGCTTGGCTAATTCCATAACAGTATCCCATCTACATTTCTGATACCTAGCTACATAAGCCATATAATTTGCTTGCCTGAGTCCCAGAGAGGCTGCCATATACTGTTTTTTCGCCATGGCATCAATCTTCCTGGAATCCTTGTCAGGAGGATGTGAAGCCAGGGGGATATCAGCTTTATCACAGGCTGCAGCCTGAACTACCCCAACATGACTGCATTGCTGAGAAAGGAATTCTGTATCAGGACCTGACAATGTGTACCTTCTGTCCATCTTTTTATCTACAGGAGGCACAGAATTCGGAGCTTTTAAAATATTTATTGTTTGCTTCCTAAAAGACTTATGCAAAGGAATAGACAATCTCCTAGACTCTGGAATATCCATCATTTCTACAAAATCAGGCTCCTCTTGCTCATCCACAGCTTCTTCCAAGGGAAGCTGGAGGGTTTCAGCAACTTTTTTGTAAAACATAAAATGAGATGGGGACTCAGATAGCATAGGGGGAGATTCTAGAGGTCTGTCTGGGGAAATGTCCGTCTCAATGGGCACACCCAGACCTTCCCAGCCACATTCATACTGTTCATAATCATCCTCCCTCCTCTGGTTCATAAAATTCTCAACATCATATTCCTGAACCACTGAACCGGACGAACCGACCTTTGCCAGATAGTGGCGGTTCGGACGGAACCTGAGACAGTGACTGGACAATTTGTATGGCTTTTGCTATTCTGCAGCAGTTGGAGAAGGGTTTGGACCCAAACCTGCTGACTTTCTTGTTTTCTTTACTGGAATTGGTTCTCAGAACCAGCTTTTCTTTGCCCGAGGAAGTCTCGCCCCTGGTCAGAGGGCACTCCTCCTCGTTCGGTTGGCACCGAACTGGGCTGGCCATCCGGTCAGTGGACTTTTGGCTCTCGCTCCCTGAGCCTGCCCAATCTCTTTCCAGGGTGGCTGCAGGGAATATTTACATATCTGGCAGTCTGACTGGAGGTGGTCAAACCTCAGACAATAGACAAGGGTGTGTGGTCAGCCTTGGCAAAGACTTCCCACAGACATCACAGTGTTGAAACCCAGGGCCTGGTTTTTCTTTTGGTTTCTCAGACATAATGCCAGCCTAACCAGAAAAATTGCTCCCTTTAAACAGTAGTAAGAAGACACCCTTTATCGGTTCCTAACCGTGTCACTGGTATTGGAAATCTGAATAAAATCCGGTTTTATTAGAACCGATAAGAACTGGAACCGGACTCAAAATGTTAAACTTTAAAGTTAATAAGCTTTTAACCCAGCTGATCGGTTCAAAACCGAACCGATAAACTTACAAGTTCCACACAGACAAAACTTTAATTTACTTACGATTACTACAGACAGAGCTTGAACCGAACGGTTTTGTGTTAAAATAAAACTATTCTCGGTTGAACCGAACCGAGAAAACACTGTTTAAACCGAGAAATGAACCGGCAGTAGGAGAAATCTCCGAGCGACTGTTCACTGAGGCGGAGTAAAGAATCTGACAGTTCAGGTTTGAAATTACACAGATAGAGCTGCTTCTTAGAGCTCGTGCTCAAAGTTCTATTTTGGAATGGTATTAACCATTTCACCTCCGGAGCAGTTCTAGTGGTGGGACAAACTGCTACTGTCATAATATAGCAAGACTTCATGTTGTTTGAAATGGCATTTAAACCCGAGAGGACAGTTTTTCAGGAGTGCAAAGGCTAAAGGTTCCAGCAAGGGAGGTAGGGTGGGAAAGTTAAGAATACCTGAGTATCACTTGGAAGAAACAAGATTACTATGGTAAGTAATTTTTTCTTCTAACCACAGTAATACTCAGGTATTCATAACTTTATGCAGACTACTAAGCAGTACCTTTGGAGGTGGGCACAGAACCTTATTTTGTGAACAGACTTTGCAGGACTGCTGTGCCGAACCTGGCATCACCCCTGGAGAGAATATCCAGACTGTAATGCTTTGTAAAGATGTGTACTGTTTTCCAGGTAGCTGCTTTACAGATGTCCACTAGGGAAACATCCCTGACAGTTGCTATGGTAGTAGCTGTGCCCCTTGTGGAATGGGCCCTCAACCCTGCTGGGGGCTCCTTTCCAGCCTTAGAATAACAAAAACTGAAAATGCTGTACTATACAGCGAGAAATTGATCTTTTTTATGCTGGGTTACCCTTTCCCACATTCTCATAGGTAGGAACAGCTGTTTCCTGTCCTACACATGGACTTCAGTGGTTGTGAAGTAATAGCTAAAAGCTCCTTTGATGTCCAGACCATGAAGACACTTTTCACCAAAACTAAAGTTTTCAGTGAAAAAAGATAGATAAGCTGGGCAGACTGTAGGCTCTTATCTGCAGACACTGTCTATGTATCTATCTTTGTATAATGGTTTGATTCAAATGGGAATCAGAAGTCATTTAAAGGAGAAACTTCTTGTTTGTTCCCAGAATAATTTTTGTCTCTGTGGAATGAAATGTGGTCCTGTTCAATGCAAAGAGACTTGAGTTCATTGATTATTGTGGCAGAAATCATTACCCATGGAAAAAAGTCGTTATTTTTTTTTAGATATTTCAAATAAGCTGAAAACATAGGCTCAAAAAGGGGGACCATGAGCCTAACTATGCATACATCTAGGTCCCATGCTAGCACCAGTTCCCGGTGAGGGGGTGGAAATGGACCAGGCCCTTAAAGAACCCTTTGAAGATAAGTTCTGAGGCTTGAAAAAACATTCTGTCCAACTAAGAAGTAAACAGATGCTGAGATCAGGTGGACCTTTAAGGTACTGGTCTGCAAGCCCAGTGAAAGCAAATAGGTAAAATAGTCCAGCACAGCTGGAACACCAGCCTGTGCTGATATGTGCCAGGCTCTAACAGAGCCTCTTTGAGGGTAGGATTTTGTGCCATTAAAACATTTTGTACAACTAATACGCAAGCAGATGCTGCAACTAGGTGGACCTTGAGGATGCTGGACTGCAAGTCCAAGGAATATAAATAGGCAAGTTAGTGAAGCACTGCTTGATCCCAGCATCTGCTGGAAATCATTTTCTGGCTGAACACCAATAGTAAACCTTTTCCCTATGAAGCGTACGGTTTCTTACTGGAAGGCTTCCTGTAACCACATAAAATGTCTAAGACCCTGTGAAAAAGATGCAAGGCTGCATATTGTACAATAGGCCCTCAAGAGACATGACTTGGGCCTGAGTGACCCAAGGTTTGGGTACAGAAGCCTCCCGGTTGGAGGTTAGCAGGTTGTGCCTCCGATAAAAGGTGTATTGGTTTGAAACCAGACATGGAGAGTAGCCGAGAGAACCATGTCTACCTGGCCCAGTCTGGCGTTAACAAGATCATTGATGCTGGCTGGGACCTGAGCTTGAGAAATGCATGTATGCCAGAGGAAAGCGAACAGGTGCTTCCCTGGCCAACTCAGAATCAGAGAATCCAGGGGGACTAGTACCAGATCTGACTGTCTTAGTACTGTGGCAGGTGGTGGTTATGGTGGGATACAAACAAGTCTACTTCTGGTATGCCCCACCTCCTGAAGATAACTTGCACCACCTGACTATTCAAGGCCCATTTCTGATGGGACTGGTTGATCCGAGTTGAGGTATCTGCCAAGGTAGTGTCCCTACCTGGCAAAATGAATATCCTACAGGGACCCATGGAACATGCTAGACTCCATATTTTCATAAGTCCTGAGCAAGGAGGGCTTAACCTTGTCCCTCCCTACTTGTGGAGAAGGAGAGGACACATTCTTCGAGCAGAAGAAAGATGTGACGTCACGGAGCACAGTCGGAAGGTATACCGCCTGGTCGTGAGGGAGATCAGCCTACAGACTGCCAACAGAAAGCCTGTTCCAGTGGAACTGCCAGAGTGTGGATACCAGAATCTTGGGCCGTAAGAAACAATTACTCACCGAAGTAATATTACTTCTTCCAGGGGATTCTTTAGCATTATTGACAGGTGCAGTATGCCAACTGGGTTCAGCTGCCCCGGAGAGAAGGAGTCAATGCAAATGAGGAAGGCAATGGCCAATCAGCATACAGTTAGAGTAGAGTGCTGCCTGCAGTCAGACTGAGGGACCTCAGAATGCATTTCAGAGCTGAAAAAGAGCAAAAACCGTGCCCACTAGGGGCACAAAAACTGTTAGCAATAACCCACCATATATTCTAACCCACTATGACTTTTTTTTTTTTTTTTAAATCACACGAATGAATGACAGTTGTCAAATATGGCTAAATCCCCTAACAGAGCCTTTTGACAAGGTTTCCAGGGTAGGAAGGATGGGAGTGTCAATAATACTAAAGAATCCCCTGAAAGAAGTAATATTACTTTGGTGAGTAATCGTTTCTTCTCAACCCAGGAATTCTTTAGCATCTCTTGGCAGATGCAGACTTCGAAGCAGTGTAGTTGGGAGGAGGGCACAGAAACCTATTTTAAGAAGAAGCTCTGAAGTACCGTCCTGACGAATCTGGCATCCTATCAGACTACACATCCAAGAAAAAATCTTATTGAATGTGAGAAGTAAATTTCAAATAAGTGATCTGCACACATCTAAGTAAAGATATAGCTTTGAACACTGCCCAGGAGGCAGCTGTTTTCCAGGAAGTAGGCCCTAAGCACGAGAAGGGTTGAATGTCAGCCTTGCTGTACCAGACCCAAAATACAGGAAAACAATCCCGTGGGAAAATACTCTTGGTCACTGGTTTCTCCTTTTCTGCGAAAATGCAGGAAGGGAAGGGATGATAAAGACAGAACCTGCACTGCTAAGACTGCTCACACAGACCGGCAGGACTAATTCATACCCCATCCAAGCCGCTTGAGATAGCCTAGACAGGACTTGCCTGAGAGCAATACAGGCAGAGACAAAGGGGTTGATGAAGGTGGAAATAGTAGACACTTGGGAAAAGGATTTCCTATCCGTCCAGAGGACTAAATTGTTCTTGAAGGCACTGAAAGGATAAGGCCTAAAAGAAAAACCCTGAAACTCTGAAACCCATCTGACAGAGAAAAAAATAAGCAGAAAGGTGGTCTTTGATGGTACTCTCTTCAGGACAGAATCGTCACAGTTTCAAAGGGACACCCCATTAACTTGACTATACAGAGGTCTGTGTTCCATGGGAAAAAGCCCCGGTCCCTAGAAGGGTCTGGAAGTAAAACGTCCCCTTGCGGAATTCTTTGAAATGGTATGAGAAATGACAGATTTCTCTTGCCTGACAGAAAAAGAATCAGAGTAACTGCTAGGTGTGCTCCCCCCCCCCCCCCAAAAAAAAGAGGCCTACTGTCCTACAGTAGGTAAGAAAATAAAAACCTTTATATTTTTACAGAAAACAAGTCACACAGACCAAACTAGTTCCGTGTACAAGACAGAAATGCCTGTATATGAACTAAAAAATCCAGTCATGAGAGGAAAGAGGGTTGAAAAACTGTAGGTTCTTGTCCTTGTACCAAGGAGGAAAAAACGATTCCACTAAGAAACTGAGGTTTTCGTGGTACTAAAACGTTTTTTTTTGTTTTTTTTTTTAAGACGTTCCAGGCCTTATTTGGCTACAGGGACTCTAGGAGATCTAGCCTCTCAAGAAACAGGCCTTGAGGAGAAAAGACTGGGAGCCGAGAAAAACACTACTCCTGTGCAAGAAAGGAAGTAGCTTGTGGAAACGAAAGGAGCCAGAAGGTTATTTAACTGAAACATTTTTATCAGAAGGTACCAAGGTTGTCCAGAGCCACCGGGGTCGTGGTGGCTGATTCCTTAACTAGAGAGGTACTTAGGATATATGGGGGAGAGAGAGAACACTTCTCCAACCAGTCTTGAGATAAGAAAGTCCGGTGGAAGGAACCCCGAGCTGGGGCCTGCAACAGGAAAAAGGAAAAAACTGGTGGTTCAGGCTGGAGGTGAAAATTCAGATCTGGACCTGACCTTACTCTCTGAATGATGTGGCCAGAACTAGTGTGCTAAGGGCTCACTTGTGGTGGCCCTGACTAATGCGGCTCAGAGGATTTGCCAAAGGGTCCACTTGCAGTGTCCCTGACTATGCCAAAGTGCTGTCCTTGCCCTGACAGATGGATGAGTGACTAAGACACCTCCAAAGAAGCCAGCTAGAGATCAAAACCTGTAGCTATTGTGGAGAGATTGGAAGCCTTGTGTCCCAAATGTTCGTTGGTGTGATACAGGGCAGGAATATTATCCAGTCCTCTCTGAACAAAATGGCCTCTGGACTGAAAAAATACAGGCCTGATAGGGATGCTCTGAGATTCCAGGGACTGATGAAAAAAGGATGCTCTCAGAAACCAAGCCCCAATGATGGACCCCCCTTCCCCAAAGGGAAGCGTCCACCGGAAGGAAACCTCTGTACTGAGGATTTGAAGCGGAGAGGTGTGAAGTTCACAGTTTCCTTACACCAGTCCAGCTTGTAACAGGGTTCAGGCTTCACGGAAAATTCTCTTATTTGGAATCTGACCTAGAAGTCTAGCCCCTGCGACTCTAGTGACAAAATTATGCACCATATACAGGGAACAAACTTCACCTGACAAGAGATGAGCATTGTCCCCAAGAGTTGCCGAGAATTTAGATGGTATGGGAACATTTTTCTAGTATGTACAAAAAAAACAAGACTGTAGAAAGTAACATATCAGACTTAGGGCTTGAAAACTGAAGTCAAGGAGAACTGGCTAAGGACGGCCAAGTCTCAGAGAAGGGAAACCAGAGATTCCCTGTCTTCAGGTGAGAACCGCCAACCTGGAGAAATAGCCTTATTTTTACTCCATATCTGAGAACACTCTGGAGGCAGTCTAAATGACATGGAAGAAAACTGGTAGCCGCCTGAGAAAAACCCCAGGATAAGGAACTGAGAACATAGAATGTAACGAAGGAAACAAGAAAATCCCCCGTGTTTGCAAAAGAAAGACCCGAGTCAAGGAAGCATCCTGACCTCAGGTTGTGAAAGTTGAAGATTTGCTGTTCCCTATTTTCCTTTAAAATTCAGGTAATAGCCCGAAAAAGAGGTCCAACTCCCAAGAAGAAGGGAACCCTTTCACGACTTTGAACCTCACGAGGTTCTAGTGCTCTAGTTCCCACTGCTGACATGCTACTGGAGAAAAACAAAGAATGCAGCACTTGGAGGTAAACTTTAGTTATTTATTTACTTATGTATATATATATATATGTATATGTATATGTGTATATATATATATATATATATATATATATCTATATATATGTCAATATCTGCATACAACTATCTTTTTTTTTTTTTACACCAACCCAGGAAGAGATAAAAACTTGAACCAAGAAGAAAAGTAACTGAAGAAAAAGGGATTACCAGGAATGAAAAGAGCATTCCTACCTAAACCTCTGGAAAACTTCACATTTGGAAATTTCCTAATGTGTTGGCGTAGGGGAAAAAAGAGTTAAAGGGAGAATAATTCCTACCAGAAGCCCCCCCATATCCTGAGACTTCTGGGGAAGGAACGCTTATCTTTAATGGAGTACTAGGAAAGTTAAACTCATCCATACGTGCCTGTCAGCTTTAGTTTGCCATAAAGACAAACCAAAATGTGCACCAAAGCATAACCCAAAAGGCTGGAACTTTTCAGACAGGCAAGCCTGAGGGAAATGACCTACGCCAAGACTCTAGAAGCTGTAACATTATGACTTAAGGCTATGACAGCATAATGCTACTATATGCCACTTGAGTATTTCAGCAAACCTCCTTGTGAATAGTGCTCCAGAGCTGTCGCACTATGGCAAGGATAGGATACATCAAAAAGCTCAATGTCTAATAGCATATGCTACAAAGGTAGGAGGCATTATGTAATTTTTTTTTTTTTTTTTTTTTTTTTTTTACACATGGTATATGATTATCTAGAGTTTATCTCTGAGGGAAAGACAGTGGCACAAGGCTGAGTAGCAGGCCACTGTTTGCACTAACTCTCTTTAATCTCAAAGTGTACAGATAAAAACAACAGAACACTTACCGAGCTGGTAATTCCTTTGAATGAGTCTGTCAACCCCGAAAGAGAAGGAAGGGTTTCTAGAACCTACCTGTAGGTGTCTTCAGAGAGTTGTCAACTTCTTTGGAGGACAGCAACCACCAGATCTACGAAGTCATCGTCCTCCACCTCTTTATCGGTGTCATCCTGGTGGGAAAAGTCCAGGAGGTCCACCAGTTGAATATAAATGCCTCATTATACCATAACCTGAATCAACATCAGGGTGACCGACTGGAATTAGTAGGCTCCAAGAGGAGTTCATGAAGGAAAATCCTCTCCTAAATTACTACTACTAATAAGAAAAATAACAGTAATATCCTTGGGCAAAAGGATTAACATGGAGAGGAATACTCGGACCCGAAGGAGCAGAGAACACGCCCAGAATTATAAAGTCTGGAATAATTGCCAAGTTCTCAGAAATTCAGTTGTAGAAGGCATAATTTTATCAACCCCTGATGACTCCCTAAGTCCTTCAGGAGGGAAGGTCAGAGGAGATTAATCTCTATCTTTGTGCAGGGAAGAGGGCACCATGCTTATTTTCAAATTAAAGGCTTGGACAGAGAAACAACTACTACAGAACCAGACTTGTAATAACAGAAGTCCCAAAGGGACTTGTCATTTCTTTTGTGTTAACTTGAGGTACCCTCCTCAGCGCTTTTAGAGGAGAGGGAGGCAGACTGAAAGCCCAGATAATAATAGTTAGGCCAAAGCTTAAACAAATCCAAATCAACTTTTGAGAGATTTTTTTTCCACAAAAAGGAAAAAACAGAACCACTGTACAGCAAGCAAGACAGTCTCACCCCAAAAGAGAGGGGATTACCCTTCAAATATCAATCATTTTGAATTTAAATAAGACAAAAAAAAGAGTTCCAAGAATCTGCGCTGGTGCGCAACAGAAAAACTGCGCACGCACGCGAAAAAACAAATCAATGATTTTAGTGCAAAAGCGTTAAAAACCACCGATAAATACTAAAAACTAACAAATTAAATAAACACTACGCAATTTATCGTGCACACAGGCCAATTTTACTTCAGAAAAACACAACGAAGTGTGAAAAACACGAAAAAAAATCCTGTAACTGCGCAGAACCCGGCACAGATGCAGTAAATATAGATAAAATGAAAATATACAAAATACCTTAAAAGCAGCTCTCAAAAAAGAAAGAACATGGCACAGCTAGATCTCTGAAGAGGAGAGCTCCAGGGCAGTGTTGCCAGTTTAGTGGAGAAAAAGTTCTGAGGTCCCTCAGGCTGACTGCAAGCAGCACTCTAACTGTATCCTGATTGGCAAACGCCTTCCTCATTTGCACTGAATCCATCTGGCATACTGCACTTGTCATTCGATGCTAAAGAATTCCTGGGGTGAGAATTTCCATGTTTGCAGCCATATGCCTTACAAAGGACTGGTAGGAAGAAAAGTCTGCAGTGGAGGAAATGTGGGATGGCCCCCTATCTCATCTGCCCGTGAAATATCAGGGGTAGTGTTCATCTCACAATCTAAATTGGGTTCAGATCCAGAGCTACGGTCAACGGGGTTCACCTGAAATCTGGGAGCATGTACCACCAAAAGGCTGACAATAAGATCCAATATGAGTTGAGATGAATTTAGTGTGGCCCTAGAAGTAGGCCTGCTGGAGATAGTGGTAAAGCCTATCCCTGAGGAAAAAGAGCTGCAGTGAGGGCTGGATTCTGTTGCCCTCCACCCTCAGGGCCAACCACATCAAGAGCATCAGGTTCGTTCACTGAAAGCTGAAAATAAGGGGGGGGAGGGGTACTTCCACTAAAATAACTACCTACAATCTTTTTAACATCCACTTCTTTATTTACCACACTAGGCCCCAAAGTTTATCATTAAGTCTTCTCCACGGGAGAGTTTTCAAACTTATCTATAGGACATTTACATTCCTTTGTCTCTTTTCCTGGACCCGTTATCAATTTTACTTTTTAAATCAGGTTACCCTGGCTGCACAGTTTTATAATTCTCTGCAAACTCTGGCTTCTAAGCCCTCATTTTTACTCAAGAGTCTTTTGGGATTCTTGGAAGCAGTCCAGTTCAATGAATGGCAGGCTGGCTTTGAGGGCTCACTATAAAAAGTACCAGAAGGCATTCATTCATTCTGAAAAAGTCAGAGTTCCATCCATGGGTAACCAACCGTCTCAGGTAGCAGTTGACCGGCTCAGCTCTTCAGCACTATGTACAGATTACCATATTCTTCCTTTCCACAGTCTGGAGGAGTATTATCAACAACAACATTCAGTAAACTAAATATACAATCAAACTTGCACATTGTGGATCCAGCTGCAATCAGTCTGCAGAAAAGAAAAATTTGACTCCTGAGTTAAAGCTACCAATTTTCCAAGACAGTCCCTATTTTAGGCAGCACGTCCCAGTGTCCCCACACGTTTTGCAAAATATCACTTTTGTCCCTTTTTTCGCTTACTTGTCCCAGTTTTGTCCCCTCCTTTTTTTTTGCTGACTGCTAATCCGTGAGTGACGGTTATTTCAGCACCACTGTGGCGCTGCTCAGGCTGGACAGCAGTTTACAACTTCAGCCCCTGCTCCTGTGTTGCACCGCAAGCATGTCAGTGGGAGCATAGTAAAGCATGTTCCTTCCTGTTAGATTAGACTGGGTAGTAATGCAAACAAGCACAGGTAGACATCTGCCTGCCAGCAGCGGAGAGGAACTCCAGACAGAAAACTAAGGTACCCAAACCTGATCAGCCCTAGGGAGTGTGTGAAAACAATCTGGTGTGGTGGTGGGAGTCACTGAAGTGATGTTTGCTCAGCAAACGAGGTGAGTGTGAGCAGGTTGGATGGGACTGTCAGGAGGAGCAATACATGCAGCTCAAATGTCTGGTCACAATTTAACAAAGGTTTGCTTCTAATAAACTTTTTGTACCTCATGGAATTGAAACTTGCTGCAGCAGAATGATGTATTGTTTTAATCTGAATGTTTGCTACTGGTGTTACTGTGGGTTGGCATGGCCAGAGCAAGCGGCAAAATGTAATTGATTGTATGCAGCGTTGTCTGCAGTGGTGCCCATGGAAGTGACACAGTGGAGTTGGGGGGTCATGGTCTGGATGGACCGTCCCAGTTTTAGGCCTCAGAAAGTTGGTAGCTTTATCCTGAGTGGAACTGCACTCGAGGTAGAAGCAGTCACCCAGTTGCAGTCTGAGTCCAATAAACTGGTTCAAGGTTCTGGCTCCAAGAGATGGAATGATGCAATGTTTGTGGCTATGGATGACTCGTTAGAAATTAAGTACTCCACAACAACTGCTACTTCTCTCTGCTCTTTTTTTCTTGGAAAGGCAAGCTACTCTGCGAGGCATATTCTTAACAATTTGTTTAACACATGTAAAATTACCTCCCTGACATCTGGATCAGTCATATATTTTCCAGTTGTTTTTGTTTTTTTACAGTTTTTAATTTATATAAAGAGTTACTAGGAAAGGCCTACTGAGCTGTGGGCAGCCTGATTTCACAGGTGTCCTGGGGAAGGGTACAAGGGAAACAAAATAACAACATGCTACACAGTACTATACAATAACCTACATGAAACAGTAACAGTGTATCACAATGAAAGCAAGCAGTGCAGCAAAATGTACACTGGAAGCAAAACACTGTACAAAAACAAGGTCCAGAAGTTGCCAGCACTAATGGTACAGTATGCAAATATGCACTGGCGACCAATAGCAGACTGGGTAACGCGTATGGAACAGCACTTTACAACCTTAAAATACAGGGGAGCACAAGCGGTTTTAAAGTTACAGTTGTGAATTAAGTAGTCAATCAATCAATCAAATCTTTATTTATTTATTTGGATGAACACCGTTGAGCAAGCTCATTTGCAAGATAGACCTGATACAGTCGTACAATTAAAAACAGTACCCTCTAACAATACAGAAAAAATAACTACAGCTAAAGACGATACAAGTGACACACAGGCAAAAACAACGATTAAATGAATAGGACATAAGTAAATAAGTGTATTCGAGCTGGATTGGCTGAGGTACCACCCCAGATACAGAGAGGATAAGACCATACTGAGGATTAAGGGGAGATGCAAATGGCTGTCAAGCCTGCCCACTGGAGGGCCGGCGGGCAGGAGGTATGGGGAGAAGAAGTGGAAAGGCTGCAAGGTGGGTGGTAGAGATTCCAACAAGATAGGACAAGCTTGGGGAGGCTCAGGCAGGGAATACAGGGAGCATAGCACAGATGGTGGCGAATACCACAGTCCACCAACATGTAGGTTATTTAGTGGAGGTGAAAACATTTGCAGAATTCTTTAACTAAAGAGCTGTAAAGGGTCTTTAAGAAGGAGGAGGAAGAGGAGGAAGTAGTGCTAAAGAGGGCTTAGATATATAGAGTGTGATGGCAGAAAAAGACCGAAGTTCCATCGAATCTGCCTAAAGTTTCCTGGGACCTAGCATCAAACCGAGGACCTACCTCCTCCCCTTCAACTCTTCCCTCCCTCCCCCTGTACCTGGAGCCAAGCTCATTTTTTGTGCCCATACTCTGTTCGATCCATGTTTGAAACCCTCCATGGTCTTTGCTCCCACCACCTCTGCAGGCAGACTGTTCAATGGCTGCACCACCTTATCAGTAAAGTAGTTCTTCCTCACATCCTCCTGAAGCTCCCTTCCCGTAGTTTCCATTTATGCCTATGTGTCACTGAGCTGGTTCTCCTGCTGATTAGCTCTGTGGGGGGCACTCTACTGATGCCTTTCAGGAACTTAAACATTTCAGTTATATCCTCACTCTCTCTTCTGGCATCCAGTGAGTACATGCTTAGCGCTCTCAGTCGCTCCTCATAGGAGGCTCCCTGAAGGCCCTGTATCATCTTTGCTGCCCTTCTCCGCACGGCCTCTAGCCTGTCCTCGTCCTTTAGATACATACATACATACATAGATACATAGATGTTGTTGGCAGATGAGGGCCTTCGGACCACCTAGTTTGCCCATTAATGCAATTAACTGTGCTTCTTCAAGCTTCCCTGGAACTAGGCTGTCCCCCCAACCCCAACTACCAGGATCCCCTTATGCCTATCCCATGCATTCTTAAATTCTGTAATTGCTTACACCACCACCTCTTCCAGCAGGCTGTTCCATTTATCCACCACCCTCTCTGTGAAGAAGCACTTCCTCACGTTCCCTCTGAATCTCTCTCCCTCCAGTTTCATCCCATGTCCCCAGTCCCGGAGCATCTTTTTCTTAGAAAATCTGTGTTTTCCTGCACTTTGTTCCTCCCCATGAGGTACTTATATGTCTCAATCATATCCCCCTCTCCCTCCTCTCTTCCAGGGAGTACATATTTAAGTCTTTCAGCCTACCACTGTAGGATTTCTGATGCAATTCTTGCACCATCTTGGTTGCCCTCCTCTGAACTGCATCCACCCTGTCTATGTCCTTACGTAGGTAAGGTCTCCAGAACTGGACATTGTACTCGAGGTGTGGCCTCACTAGTGTCCTGCATAGTGGAATTATGGACTCCCTTTTCCTGCTGGTGATACCCCTGCCTATGCATCTTAGCATCCTGTTTGCTTTTCCTGCCACCTTTTCGCACTCACTCCCTACCTTGAGGTCCTCAGAGACGATAACCCCTAGGTCCCTTTCCTGCTTGAAGCGTTCTATATCCTCCCCCCAGCTGGCACTTTCGTTATATCCCTATACTGACATTGTAGTGCAGCATAAGGGGTGTACTGCACTCCTGAGATGCAGTCTTTCGGATGAGACAAACAGAGGTCCCATCTGCCTGTTCTGGTGGATGTTAAAGATCCCATGGTAGTTCTCAAAAAAGAGTAGGGGAAGTTTTATTGAAAGGTTGGACTTAATTACAATCGTGTACAAATAACTGTGTAATCAAAGATAAACTTACATCATATCAGTACATAAGCTATACAAAGAGGGAATAAAAGGGAAAACTTCAGAGCACCTTAAATCAAGTACCTTATAAAGTCTAGTTTTTTTGTTTTTTTCTTCCACATTTTAGTTAATCCAGTTCTCACACTGCACCCCATAAATGTTGCACTTTATCTGGTGTAAAGCACCCCATATCCATTTGTTGAATTTTAGTCAATGTTTTCCTAATATTTATAATCAACTCTGTATAAAAAACATCTTTTTGTTGTAAGACCCACATACAACGGGACTGCCAGAGATAATATTGAATTACGGCAAGAACAATTTTGAAATATGATCTTCTGACTCCAGCTTAGCATGGTTTTCGACCGGAGCATACTACAACGATGGCCTTGGTCGGGATCACACAGGCAGTCCACCAGGCCTTAGATTATGGCCGTTTTACTGTGGCTGCCTTTGTGGACCTGACGAAAGGCCTTTGATCTGGTCGACCACAATATGCTCCTAACAGCATTATCTAACATGGGTTGGTCTCCTGAGGTCCTAGGTTGGACCAGGAGTTATTTTATGGACCGTTCCCAGATTATGAAAATAATGAACTTTCACTCTTCTCCTGCTGCAGTTTTACTGGGTGTTCCTCAGGGTTCAATTCTGGGGTCTTTACTATTTCCTTTATTTCTGAATACTCTTCCCACAGCTTGTGTTAACACTCACATTTTTCTTTAGGTTGATGATGCAGTGATCCTCACGAGCGGTCCCAATCTTGATGACATCAACAGTCATCGTGCATGTGATTTTGATACAATTCAGAACTGGTTCACTGATCACAAATTGGTATTAAATGGGAAGAAAACAAACTATGTTTTTTTTTTTTCAAATCCGAGACGAAAACTGGTCTCTTCTCCTAAGCTAATGCTCCAGACTCTGGTTGGGGGGGGCGCGCTGTATTGAACAAGTTACTAGTTTTAAATATCTAGGGCTTATTTTGGACGAACGCTTAACTTATGAGTCTCATACTGATTTCATTGTTAAACAGGTTCATCAAAGGCTTGGGGCTTTATATAGAATTAATCAACTGTTATCTCCTTCTACTCATCTGAAATTGTCTGTTTTTTAGTACCTATTGTTGATTACGGTTTACTTTTTTATTATTCTACTAATCAGAAACTTCTGAAAAAAGTTAGGGTACTGACTAATCAAATTGCAAGATTTGCTTCCCAATTTCCAAAGTTAACACACCACTGTAATCTTTACAATACACTTGGTTACAATTGGATCAGAGATTCCAATATCAAGCAGAGATTATGGTTAAAAAGATTGTCCTTGATAGGATACTGATTTGTTTCCATACTTATTTTCATATACAGGTAATATCAGTTCAGGTACATAACCAGATCTTCAAACAATCTTAGGTTTTCTGTGCCAACCATGGAAACAACATTAGGTCAGAGGTCTTTTGTTATGTACATTCCCGTCTGTTTATAATGATCTTCCATTTGATCTGAAAAAACCCACATTTCTCATCAGTTGTTTTTAAGTCGAAACTGAAGAAATGGCTGGTTACCAAAAGGGAATGTGACTGTAATAATGGTTAATGTATTTTTGTATTTGATTTGCACAAAAAGAAATAGGTATTTATTATAAATGTTAACTGTATTTTGTATAATGTTTTATACATTGTCTGAATGTTAATATTTGTATATCTTGTTCTGTATCTAGTCGCCCATGTAAACGGGTCTCTGGCCCATGGACCTTTCCAGATTTTAAATAAACAAACAATATAGATAGTATCTTCATTTTAGTGGGATGTGTAGAAGTTATCTGCCTGATCCTTGCTGACATTGTCTGGAAGTCTTTGGGGGGGAAGGGTCTTTCCTGAGCCCCTCAAGGAGGCGGTCGTTCGACCACTCCTTAAAAAACCCTCCTTGGATCCAGACAGTCTAGCTAACTACCGGCCTATCTCTAACTTGCTATTTGTTGGTAAGGTTATTGAAAAGGCGGTTGCGTTGCAATTGGATGATCATCTTACAACTCACAGTGTCTATGGCACTCTCCAGTCTGGTTTTAGGAAGAAGCATAGCACGGAGACTGCCCTTGTCCTGGTATTGAATAACCTCCTAATGGCTAGAGATCGAAAGGCACGTACCATTCTGGTCCTTCTCAATCTCTCTGCCGCATCTGACACTGTAGACCATGGTGTGTTGTTGGAGCACCGGCGGTTCTTTTGTGGGCTATCTGGTACAGTCCTCAAACGGTTCCATTCTTACCTCACGGACAAGTTTCAGAGAGTTGCCACTGGAATTTATTCCTCTAGCGCTCACTCCCTGCCTTGTGGGGTACCGCAGCGTTCCATTCTAGCTCCCATGTTGTTTGCAGTGTATATGCTGCCATTGGGAGATACCATCAGGCGATACAATCTGGGTGTCCACTGCTATGCAGATGATACTCAGCTGTATTTGTCCTTTCTGCCCTGCACTCTCCATGCTAAATAATTGCCTTGCTGAGATCAGACTTTGGATGAGTTCCAGCTGGCTGAGACTGAATCCGGATAAGACTGAGGTGCTGGTAGTTGATCCAGGTCGTCCGGGGACGGGTTTGGGAGCTGGACAACCATCAGAATTATTACTTAGTGGTATGTATCTCTCTACCTCTGATCAGGTGCGTAACTTGGGCGTTATTTTTGATGATGGTTTAACCCTAAAATCTCAGGTGTCAGCTGTCGTCAAATCCTCTTTTTACCACCTGAGGAATATAGCCCAGATGAAACACCTGGTCCCTCCGGGTGATCTTCCAATATTGGTCCATGCCTTTGCCACTACCCATCTCGATTACTGTAATTCCCTCTACCTAGGGCTACCTGGGGTTGATATCCGCCGCCTGCAGCTGGTGTAGAACGCGGTGGCCAGACTTTTGACTGGGACTTCTAGAACCAGTCATGTTACACCTGTGCTCCGCGAACTGCACTGGCTGCCTGTTTGGTGGCGGGTCACCTTTAAGGTTGGTTTACTAACCTTTAAAGCCCTACATAATCAGGGACCCAGTTATCTGAAAGATCTCCTGATACCCTACTGTCCTCTCCGTTCTGCCAACGAGGGATTGCTGGAGATTCCCAGGGTTCGATTAAAGACATCTGGATCTCGTGCTTTTTGCTTTTCAGCGCCAACCCTGGGAAATTCTCTACCTCGTTGGTTGAGAGAATGCCCAACTGTCAATAGATTTAAAATAGAGTTGAAGACATACTTATTTAATTTAGCTTTTCCTAGCTACGGATGATAGTTTTAATGTTTGTTCTTAAATTTTATCTTTATGTATGGTTTTTATGTAGAGTGCCTTGGTTTTGAAAGGCGCTATAAAAATAAAGATGATTCGATTTGATCTGATACTTGGTCCAAGGACCTGTCCATGGGCTATATACTATGTCTGAATATGTCAGAAAGGTGTAAATGGTTCTTCCCATTCGGTGGCCAAGTATTGCCAAAATTGCCTTGCATAATTACATTAAACAAATAAATGCATCTGAGTCTCCAATTCCTGTATACATGTAGCCCTAGGACAATATCTTTCATTTACCTGCTTGTGTTTATTGTTTCCCTTTACACCTAACCTACCATAATTGCTCATCCATACGCAATCCCACACAAATGTTGGGATCCTGCGGTTTGTTAAGTGTGCTAACACTTTTTTTGCTTTGTAGTTCCAGACATAGGGGAAAAGATTATAGCGGCCTGACATTCTGCCTGTACAATCTTATTGTACAAGATTTTCCTATCCAATGTTTAGACCATGAGTGGAGTTAAGGCCCATTTAATTACATTTCAGATACTGTCCATCTCATACTGGGGAACTGATGCCACTTTAGTTAGCATTCTGGGCTTTTTGAGGCTCCATAGGCCAGTGCAGGGTTGTAACCAACTATCAACAAATGGTTTCCATATTTTCGACCCTGGTTTCAAAGTTATGGCTATGTTTGAACTTCAAAATATACTAAAGAAAAAGGCAACAGGGTGAACCATATTACCCCCACCTTCTGAAAGTGCACGATATGTAATGTCCCTTTCTATTGGATTCAGCCTTGAACCCCAAAGTGCTTGAAAAAATATACTGTACAGTGTAGTGATTATTGACAAAAGTGGTGGATAGACACAACTAAGATCTAAAACGATGGGTACTAATAAGGTTTTGATTAACACTACTCTTTTTTTTTTTTTTTAGACATCTGCTGTCTTTTCCAACCAGACACTAACCTGTCAGCTAGGGCAAGGCTGCCTTCCTAGTTTTTCTCTGCCATCCTACCCGGACCAAAGTCTATACCTAGAATACTGATTGGCTCTGGGGTGATGTTAATATGAGAAAACTCCCCAGAATTTGGTTTAGGTTTATCCCCTATTGGTACCCCTCTACTTTTTAACAAGTTAATTCTTGACCCTGAGCTCTTGGAGAAATCCTGCAGAACACCGGACAACTTGATTTCCTCTGTGCTTTGGTCTAGTGTTAACACCAGGTCATCTGCATAGGCCAAAGCTTTGATCAGAGGACCACCAGGTGTCACAGTAAGCCCCTGAATGCCCTGCTACATCAGGAGTTTCCTTACAACTACAGTATAACTATACTAAAGACAAACAAAAGAGGGCTCAGTGGACACCCCTGCCAAACTCCTTTACAGACCGGAAGCCTTTTCCCATACCACCCATTTACATTAGGGATTACCACGGCATCCTAATACATTGCCTGTATCCAGCTGACAAACAGTAGTGGTATGCCATATACTAATAAAGTAGCAAATGAATAGTCATGGGAGAGCCTATCAAAGGCCTTCTCCTGGTCCAGACCCAATATATAACGCTGTATAGACCCTTGTTCCCTCAGTATTATGAGGTTAGCATGCTGCCTTCTACCAGGGACTGCACAAGTCTGTCCCAGACAAATGAGAGCACTGGCAACTAGATAGAATCTAGACAGCAAAATTTTACTTAATATTTTCAAATCCAAATGAAGACGATGAATAGGCTGCCAATTTCCTATATCTGCCCTTAAACCCTTTTTATACAAAAATTCCAAAATGGCTTCATTCATTGATGCCGGATATGTCAATGAAGAAAGCATATGGTTAAATAAAATAACCAAAACTGGGGCTAGTTCTGATTTGAGCTTTTTATAAAACCCCACCCCTAAACCATCTGACCCTGGTGTCGAATCCGACTTTGACTGTTGAATAACATTTTCTACTTCCCCTACTGTAACTGGTCTAGGTAAAACTTGGACATCATGATCAGTGACCTGAGGGAGCTACAATGTCTCTAAATATTCCTGGACTTCCAGGATGTGTGGTGCCTCCCCACATAAAGACTGAACATATTGTTCTACTATGTGTAATATATCTTGATGGTCCGTGCAATTGCGTCCCCTATTATCCATGAGTTCTGACATAGCCCTGTGTTTTACCCTAACCTTATTTTCTTTAAATGGATTCAGAGAACCTTTCTGTACTTGTGTCCCAAATCTAAGCTTTTGTGATAAGGATTTGGCTCGATTATACTGTAGTTCTGACTACTGGACTTTCAGCGTCTATATTTGGGAGGCATAATCAAAATCTGTAACCTCAGCTTGAGAAATCAGATGTTGTAATTTTTTTTGCATCTAGGAGCGTTCTGCCATGTTACCCTCATTGTGATGGCTGCATGGTTAGAGAATTCACGAATGTGTTTTCACCTCTATAAGATGTAATATGGAAGTTACAAAAATAAAATTAATTTGAGTTTTTAACTTCCCATGGAAATAGGTAAACCCACCTGTGGGGTGACAGGTACGATAAGCATCCTTCAGACCAGCAGTGGTAATAATTTGCTGCAATGCAATAGTATCACAGAAAAGCTTTGATGTCTGCAAGCCCATCTGACTGATGCAACCCAGAATTAAAATCCCCTAACCAGACAATAAGCCGTGAGGAATGGAGGTAGGGCTGAACCTCAGTATAGAGCACAACCCTACCTGCCTTAATCAATCATTTTTATTTATAAAAAGGCACCTTTCTAAAACTAAGGCACCTGTACAACAGCAATTAAAACACATCAATAAATAAATACCACAAAAACTTAAAATAAATACAGCAGTGGCATTAAAAATCAGAAAACACTAGGCTAAAAAGATAAGTTTTCAGGGCAACTTCAAAACTTTGGACGGTCAGGCAATCTCGCACCCGACGAGGCAGAGAATTCCACAAGGTCAGGGCCATAAAACTAAATGACCTTGCCCCAGTTGTCTGTAAATGAACCCTGAGAATCTCTAGCAATCCCTCACCGGTGGATCGGAGAAGGCAGAGGGGACAGTAGAGGTGAAGGAGATCTTGCAGGTAACTAGGTCCCTGGTCATGTAGGGCCTTATAGGGTAGCAAACCTACCTTGAAGATAAACCACCACTGTCCTGGCAGCCAGTGCAGTCTGCGGAGCACAGGCGGTATATGACTGGTCCCAGTCAAACGCCTGGCTGCTGCATTCTGCACTAGCTGCAAGCTGCAGATATCAACCCCCAGTAGCCCAAGGTAAAGTGCATTGCAGTAGTCAAGGCAGGAGGTAATGAAGGCGTGGACCAAAGTTGGAAGATCGTCGGGCATTTGTTGTAATAATTCAAAATCTCACTGTACAATATGAAACATCGAGCAGTAATGCTTTCCCCGGATGGATATCAACTAGTCTAGTGACTTTCAATGAAGGATTCGCAAAAAGAATCCCAACTCCATCACAAGTGTCCCCTCCCACTGACCAATACGTGGGGCCAGAGCTTCACAGTTTGGATGCCTGCTGCAGTTCAACATGGGTTTTAAGACGGATGTCCTGTATGCAAACAACGTCGTCCTTGTTTTCTTGTAGAGAAAAGAATACCCCTACCCTTTTTCTCTCACTCTTGATACTGTTAACATTCAGTGTTAAAAAACAAAGACCCTGTATCAAGAGAAAGAAAAGAAGGGACCATCCCCAACCTAACACTGCAAGAAATACAGGTTACTCACCTGTAACAAGAGTTCTAGGAATGGTATATGTTGTTCATCCACACTGTCTGGCAGGTTCCTTGCCGCTTTAAATCTTGCCGGAAGGTCTTCAAGCTGGCTCCTCCCACCCACCTGGGTGGTAAAACTCTCGGCTCCGCCCCATGACGCCAGATCTGGCCCGCTGGAAGCTCAGGTTGTGCGTCGAAGCCGGAGGTCGGAGAATGGTGGGATACTAACATATACCATTCCTAGAACTCCTGTTACAGGTGAGTAACCTGTATTTCTAGGGACATGGATATGTTGTTCATCCACACTGTCTGGCAGACTCCTAGCAGTTCTCCGGGAGGAGGGAGGCAAGGCGCACACCCCCTACTTAGGAAATAGAGACTGGAGAACCAAGGCCCCAAAACCAGCATCCCGGCGTGACTCAAGGTCGATGTGGTAATGGGTAATAAAGGTGTGTGCTGACTTCCAAGTAGCAGCCCTGCAGATTTCCTGGATAGGGACGTCCCAGGAAGCAGCCACCGATGCAGCAGTATGACGGGTAGAATGAGCTCTTATCCCTCTGGGAGGCTCCATGCCCAACTTATAGCAGAGATCTATGCAGGAGGTGACCCACCTGCTTATCGTCCGCTTGGCTGCAGGTCTGCCAGGTGCGGCTTCAGCGTAGGTGACAAACAGCTGGCGAACCTCTCCCAATTTCAACCGTCGCTCCGCCTGTCGCGGCGCCCTTCTGAGGTCCAAAGTATGGAGCCTGTATTCGGCCTCCGAGGTGTGACTGGGGTAGAACACCGGCAGAGTCAACACCTGGTTAAGGTGAAACTCTGACACCACCTTCGGAAGGAATTTCGGGTGGGGGCGCAGGACAACCTTGTCCCTGTGGAAGACCAGGTAAGAAGACTCAATGCAGAGCGCCTGGAGTTCTCCCATCCTTCTGGCTGACGTGATAGCCACCAAGAAGGCGGTCTTCCACGACAGGTGAGAGAGTTCACACCTGTGCACTGGTTCGAATGGCTTGCCCATGAGCTTTGCCAGTACCAGCAGTAAATCCCACGGAGGTGGAGGTTCTCGCACCGGAGGGGAAATGTGATCAAGGCCTTTGGAAAAGTGCCAGACCACCTTCTCCTGCGCCACCGACTGCTCCCGGCCCGCGCCCGATAAGCAGAGATGGCTGCCAGGTGCACCTTTAGGGTCGTCGACCTAAGCCCTTGACTAGAAAGGGACCATAAATAGTCCAAAATGCTTGCCAAAGAACAGGAGAAAGGGTCCAAGCCCTTGCTCTGACACCAAATGGAAAATCTCTTCCATTTGAAGGCATAGCATTCCTGGTCGACTTTCACGGGACGCCAACAACATTGAGGACCTCGCCGGAAAGACCCAAGGCCTGGAACTCTAGCCGCCAGGAACCAGGCCGTCAGGTGCAGGGACTGAAGGTCCGGATGGAACACCTTCCCCTGATTGACTGAGAGCAGGTCCGGGCGAGCTGGAAGCTGCCTCGGGAGCCTGGAGCTGAGGCTGAGGAGATCTGGGTACCAGAACTGGCGGGGCCAGTCTGGGGCTATCAGAATCACCTGCGCCTTGTCCCTCCTTGCCTTGAGAAGCACCTTGTGAATCAAGGGAAATGGGGGAAAGGCGTAAAAGAGGCCCGGGGTCCACAGCCTCGAGAAGGCATCCCCCTGCAGCGAGCCCTGCTGAGGGGGGCGGGCATGAAACAGCCTCAGCTTCGCATTCTCCCTGGAGGCAAACAGGTCTACCTGAGGTGTGCCACAGTGGGAGAACAGATCTTGTACTACCTCCGCCAGGAGAGACCACTCGTGAGATGCAGCCCCTATCCGGCTCAGGGCATCGGCCAGGGTGTTGGAGGCTCCTGCCACATGAATGGCTAGGAGATCCGCCTCCAGGCTGCGCAAGAGTGACCAAATGCGGAGAGCTTCCTTGCATAGAAGCATGGAATGCGTCCCGCCCTGGCGGTTTAGGTAGTACATGGTCGTGGTATTGTCCGTCTGGACTCGGACCACTTGACCCCGGAGAAACGGAGCAAAGGCGGTGAGAGCTAGCGGACCGCCGGAGCTCCAGCAGGTTGATGTGGCATCGACCCCGGGACCATAGGCCGCACTCGGTGTTCCCCAGATGGGCACCCAACCCATCAGAGAGGCATCGGTCGATAGAGAGACCGTCGGCTCGGGGCGGACAAACGGGGTGCCCTCCTGCAGATGAGATGGAACGGTCCACCACTGGACAGCGTCCCACATCTCCTGGGTCACCATCACTAGCTGGTTCAATGGATCGCAGCGTTGTGACCATTGGCTGCCCAGTCCCCACTGAAGGGGGCACATGTGCCAGCGTGCCCAACGGACCACGCTGGTACAGGCTGCCATGAGACCCAGGAGGCGCAGGAAGTCCCGGGCAGAGCGCGATTGCCCAACCAGAAATGATTGGGCAAAGGAGGTAAGAACCTCGGCCCTGTCCGCCGGGAGCCGTGCTCTGGCTCGAAGAGAGTCGAGCTCTGCCCCGATAAACAGAATCACCTGCTTCGGCTCGAGTTCCCGACTTCTGGCCTGCTGATGAGAAGGCCGACTTGAGAGCAAACCTGGAGGGCCAGATCTCTGACCGCTCCACCTCCTGTCTGGAGGGGGCTGCTATCAGCCAATCGTCCAGGTAAGGGTACAACCAGACCCTCGGCGCCAGAGAAAGCTGTCACCACTGCAATGCATTTGGTGAAGACCCTGGGAGCTGGAGACAGGCCGAATGGCATGGCTCGAATCAAGAGGGATCCCTCCACTGAAGTGAAGGAATCTCCGTGACGGACGGATAGGGACGTGAAAGAACACGCCCTGCAGGTCCAGAGAGCAGAACCACACGTGTTCCAGAGATGGTATTATCTGCGCCAGAGTGACCATCCTGAAGGTTCGAGACCTTAGAACTTGTTCAGGTCTGTAGGTCGAGAATGGGCGCCAGCCCCCGTCCGTTCGGAACCAGGAAGTACCTGGACACGAACCCCGGGTCTGAGGGGGGTCTCTACCTCCTGATCACCTCCTTTTTGGAGGAGGAGGCGATGTCGGCCAAGGCCGACAGTGAGGCTGCAGACCCCGAGGCCCCCCGAGGTGCGACGGCTCTGAAGGGCGGGGCCTGCTCGAATTCTAGAGGCAGGCCTTTTCCCACCACCTCCAGTACCCACCTGTCCGTGGTAATAGCGGACCAGGTGGAAGGAAGTGTCGGAGCCGTCCCCCCACGGGGGGAACCAGAGGTGAGGTGACGGGGATGGGGGCGACACCCCTCAGCCCATCACTGGGCAGGCTTGGAGGAGGGACCGGCAGAGGGACCTCCTGGGCCTTTACCTCCCTGCTTCCTGTTGGAGGAAGCCGACGGCTTGGGTTTGGGATGCCAAGCCCGAGCCTGCTGGCCCTGACGCTGTTGGGCAAGGTCGTGGCGAGGGACGACAAAAGGGCTTAGGCTGTGGCTTATGCCTTGTCCTCTGAGCAGAAGAGACCGAGTCCAAGGCAGCATTGGATTTCTCGATCCTCTGCAGGTGACCTTCCACCCCAGGGCCGTAGAGGTCAGTCCCCAAAAAGGGAACATCCGCCAACTTGTGCTGGGTATCCGAGGTAAAGGTGGATATCCTCAGCCAAGCCCGACGACGCATGGCCACTGCGGCCGCCACAGACCTGGCACATGAGTCCCCAATGTCTAAAGCAGTCTGGAGCTGCTGTTTGGCCACTGCCCTGCCCTGGTCCCGCACATGCCTGACCGTAGTCTGCAGATCTGCGGGAAGATGAGGGACGACCTCATTCAGGGAGCTCAACAGGGCATGAGAAAAATGTGCCATGAGGACGGCCGAACTGGCCTGACGAAGGCCGAGAGAGGACGCAGCATAGACTTTTCGCCCGGCATAATCCAATTTCTTGGATTCCTTGTCGGGAGGTTTGTCCACATCCCTGGCGTTCCTGGCGCGCCGGAAAACGCTGTCGGTAACCAACCCCTCAGCAGAGGGGTGTTCCGAAAAATCCGACAGGGAACCGGTAGGACCGTGATACTTCCTGGCCATCCTGGCCCAAGGCGCAGGGCAGGAAGCAGGGCGCTGCCAAAGCTCCAAGGCCGGACTCCACTATGACCTCGCCACCGGAAAGGCCTCCGAGGGGAATCCTCGGTGCAGAATCTCCGTGGAGGGATACCTGGCCTGTTTAGAACGGGTTCGAGCTTCATCCCGTGGACTCGAGATGAGCCAAAGCAATCCTAGGAAGGACGAAGGGCTATCGTCCACTGACTGTCCTCCTGAGGACTCCAAGTCCATTCGCTTGGAGAAAAGGGAGGAATCATCCTCAGACTCGGAAGAGTCCTCAAAGAGCTGCCTCGGGCCTGAGCCACCCTCCACCTGCCGAGGTCTATCGGCAGTGAGGGTGACAGACAGCCTATGGGGCAAACCCCGAGCCGACCGAGAACTTTTGGTTGGAGCCCCAGCTAACGGCTGTGGAGGCAGAGGTTCCACCAGAATCGGTGGGGCAGCTGGATTTGGCCGAACAACCGGCCTGGGAACAGGCTCCTCGGCTACAATGAGGGGTTGTTTTGGCCGCTCCAGTGACAGCTACTTAATGGCCGGGGAAGACGACTGGGTCGGCTTATTCCCGGTCAGAAGGAGCTGTTGCCACATGAGTTCCTCATACCTCCGACGCAACTTGCGCCGCAGCCTCCCCTTGTCCGAGGAGGAGGAAGAGGAAAAGCGGCGGCGGCGCCTGCCGCGGTGCCGAGACCGCCTATGACGGGCGCGGGATCGGCTGGACTGCGAAAGATGTCCGGAGATCGAGAATCTCGCCAGGCCGAGGACGGTGCGGGGAGGTGTCGGGAATCGGCACTCCCCTCGGTTCGGACGATTCCACCGAAGGCTCCGGAACCGGAGGCACAGACGAGCTGACGGGATCCTCAACTCCCACCGGGGGAACCGGGGAGAGGGGTTCTCAGCTTCTCCAGCCGACAACCCGTCTAACAGGTCGAGAAAAATCTCGACCATGTCGACGGGAGTCTCGGTCAACTGGCCTGACGGGGACACCGTGAAGCCAGTGGCCGAAGCTGAGGAGTCGACCGAAGTCGACTGTCAACAACAAGGGGAGGGGGATCTTCCCGCTCCCAAGAGCGTCGACGGTGAGACTTACTTTTGCTCTTTTTGGACCGAGAAAAAGGTCCAGAAGAAGTTGGACCCTCACCTTTCGTCGAGAGGGTCAGACAGAGCTCCTTAAAGGAAGCCGAATACGAGGCACCGAGAGAGAGCGGGACCAATGCCGCAGCCGAGGTAGAAGCGGCCCGCGCCACCTCCTCTTCGAGGGCGATCATCTGCTAGAGCTGATCCGCCGAGCCCGCCACCGCGGATACCGCCAACCAGGCCTCTTTAGATTTAACCGGAGGAAATCTTTTCTCGGGACGCCCCAGCTGTAAACGGGCAGCACGGTCTTCGAGGACGTAGGCCGAAAAAGAAGAGCACAGGTCGCAAGCCTGCGGGTCGTGCTCAAGGCCCAAGCAGTAGACGCACGTGGAGTGCGGATCCGTCCGAGACATCTTCTGCCCGCAAGGGCATCTCCAGAAACTGGAGTCGATTTGTCCATCGCAGCTGCGAGGGAGAGAAGACCGAAGTCTTTTTAGCAAAAAACTTTGATTTTGAAATTTCGAAGAATTAGGAACCAGTCTTATACGCAGAGCGTTAAGGAGGGAACCTGAGCTTCCAAGCGGTAAGGAAGATCTGGCATCATGGGGCGGAGCCGAGAGTTTCACCATCCGGGTGGGTGGGAGGAGCCAGCTTGAAGACCTTCTGGCAAGATTTAAAAGCGGCAAGGAACCTGCCAGACAGTGTGGATGAACAACATATCCATGTCCCTAGAAACCACATTTATGGTGTGCTAGACAATTTCCTTTGACGTGTCCTTTTAGCAATGGAATCTTCACCCCCTCCTTCTTCCATATCAGTAGTGGAGGCTATGGAAGAGGTATCAGTCTCTTCACCAGAATCCCCATCTGCTCTGACTTGTGTGAGTGCTGCACAGGAGTTGCCTACCTTCCAAGATGCATTCCCTTTACTAGGTTTACTCGCACCTTCTTTCTGCTGTTTCAGTGTTTTCCCTGCCCTAGGGCATTTCTTGGGCACTACAGGTGTAAAGGATTTCTTAGGGGTGGGGGGAGGCATAACTTCCTGGGCATCCTGAGTCTCTAAGTTCCCTACAGATGTTACGATCCTTTCTGGTTCTGGCAGCTCCTGAGCCTGTCCACTCTCCCTCTGAGTCTATGGCATCTGTCCTACCGTCTGAGCCTCAGGAGTAACTATCTTAGGAGTTTCCCTCTCTGCTAGCTGTTGCTGTTCAGCTGTTTCTTTAGCCTGTAACTGTTGTGCAATATTGATAAGACCTTCGTGGGAAGGACAGTCTTCCCTGTTATGGGATGCCATGGGGCATTTCCCATAGGCATGTCTGGTCTGTTCACATAGGTTACACTTAAAAAGATTTAAACAATTTGCTGCAAGGTTACCATATTTCAAACAATGACTACACCTTGTCATGTCACAAGCTGAGCTAATGTGTGTGCAAGAGCCACATTTAAAGCATGACCGAGGCTGCCCCATATAAAATAAGGATCCTCGATCCTTTCCCAGGAAAAAGAAGCTGGGGAGATGTTCTGGCCCAGAATTTGTGGTGAAACGTTTTACTTTAATCTTCCACCCACCATCCCATATCTGCTCGCTGTCAAGCGTGGGAAAGGGTTTCCCTAACACCTCACAGCGTTGTCGTAGCCAAAACAAATGTCCTCCACGTTAACCCCTTCATTCTTGAATATTACTGTGCTAGTTTTAATCAGGGGCTTCGAAGGTGGGGTGGCCTGAAAAGGCATCCAAACAGGATTGTTTTTTTTTTATTTGATACTGAGCCCAGAACTTGTCCAGACTGGATACAGTTTTGAAGCTGATATCAGAGTTGGAATTCCCAATGTTTATCAAAGCAAAGATTTCTGAAGAAAAGAATTTCATAGCCCCTTTCAATAAAGTCTTGGCTATGTGCAACCTATCTAGTGGAGTTTCTAGGCCCCCTTTATAAAGCAGTCGCACAGCATTCCTTGTATGTGCTGGTTGTCCGTAATCATTTTGAAATAAATCTGATAGCTTAAACATAGGTTTTAGACCTGCCGGACCTTTCTACCCTTGTAAAGCCTCCTCTGATGGGCCCATCCCTAGAAACTTATCCCCTGGAGGATCTACCTCTACAGTAGGCCCTGCCTCTGTATGCACTGTAACATTGGCCCCAACATCATGATCAACTATAGAATTAGTGTCAATAACAAGAACTGTATCAGTATTAACCATAGCATGAGTCAAATTACCCAGGGGTTTGTTGAAGCTCTGTGTTGTCTCGGTGGCCTCCTCAGTAGTAACAGCTGCTGCATATCTCTGGAAGATGCTGTCCGTCGGGTGAGGAACCCACTGTCCATTCAAACCTGGCACCCAACTAGCATCCTCCAAAGCATGTACCGGTGACCAATTACCCTCCCCAATTGCAGAGTTCCATGGGAGTTTAGAGAGACTTTGTGAACTGGGTGCCTGTGTTTGACCTTGCTTACTCCAGCCAGAAATGCCTCTGTCTTTCGGAAAATAAAATTCCCCAGTCTGTCCAGTTCTAACAACCTTCTCTTGTACAGACTTTGCTGGCAAAGGTGCAGAGAGAACGCTCTGTTTTCTTATTCCAAACAGTTTTTGTCTTGCTGAAGGTTTTTGCTCTGAAAGAGAAGTTCGCAGCTCTTGGCACATGGATTTCAGTCCACCATCACTGCCAGTCACTGATAATGCCTCTCCAGTCATTCTGTTGAAGAGAGTCCATTGCTTGTCCAAAAACAGCTGAAGCCGTGGCACCCTTTGATGATTATACGTCAGCAGGGTGCTGACTCATTCTGACAGGCACAGCTGTAGACATGGCAGGTGCAGTGTGAACTAGGAGGCCGTCCAGTTCTTTTTCTGTTTGTTTTGCTTTCTTTAGGTATCGTTCTTTCACTTGCCTTAATTCTCATAGTTTGGCTTCTTGGGACAAGGGTTCCCTCTCTTCGTGCATCAGGTCTAATGTACTGATTGCTTGCTCCCATTCTTGTCTGCCAAAATCACGAGGCGCGTTACCCTCCTGCGAGCCCTCCAAGGAAATATATTGCACAATGTCACGTTCTTCATCCAAAAAAATCAGCCGCCGCTAGTGCAGTATCAACAGCCTCTTGAGTTGTGAGAACAGGGGAGGAGGCCCTCTTCCCTGTCTCCTTCACGTCCATTCCCTCTGCAGGATCCACTGAAGTGGACATCTCAGCAAGACAGCCAAAGATTCCCCCTTCTGGAGAGTAGGGGAATTTCCCTGTGCCCTGGGTAAATTTTCTCCCACTCACTAAAAATACCACCAAGAACTTAATCTGGTTCAAGGTCAGTTGGCATTCATCTGCATCTCCCTCCCCTGGGTTGTGCCTAAAAATAGACAGAATTTGTCTAGTGCACTTACCCTGTCAACAAAAACTAAAATTAAAAAAAATTAAAATGTTGTTCCTGGGTTTTTGTGCCCCAATCTTACACTTTTTTGCATTAAATCTCAACTGCCAATCCCCTGACCAGTCCTCAAGCCTCTGTAGATCTCTCCTCATTCTCTCCACACCCTCCGGCGTGTCCACCCTGTTGCAGAGTTTTGTCTCAACAGGTGAGGGCTCCAGAACGGGACACAGTATTCCAGGTGTGGACTCACTAGGGACTGATAAAGAGAGAGGATCACCTCCCTACTCCTACTATCTATACCCCTCCCTATATACCCCAACATCTTGCTTGCTTCACTGTAGGCTTTGCTGCACTGGCTTGATTGTTTTAAGGTGTTATAAATAATGACCCCAGGTCCTGCTCTTCTGTAGTGATATTAAGTTTAACTCTATTTAGCCAGTACTCAGCCCGAGGGTTACCTTTCCCCAGGTGCATTACCCTTGCACTTCTTTGTATTAAACTTCAGCTGCCACACTTTTGACCATCTCTGTAGCCTCTGGAGGTCAGGATGCAGTTCCCTAACTCCATTGACGCTATCCACCCTTCTGCAAAGATTAGTGTCATCAGCAAAGAGGGCAAGCTTACCATGAATTCCTTTGCCAATGTCACTAATGAACATACTGAAAAGGACTGGGCCCAGCACTGAACCCTGTGGTACCCCACTTGTGACCTCCCCTTCTGCTGACCTCACCCCATTGACAATGACCCTCTATTGCCTACCCTCAAGCCAATTTCCCACCGACTATGTTCTTTGCAGTACTAAGGTCCTCCAACTTCTTCAGCTGGCATCTATGCAGCACCGAGTTAAATGCCTTACAGAAATCAAAGTAGAGGAGATCCCCTGCATGGCCCCTATCCAGTGCCCTTGTCACCCAATCGAAAAAGACAATAGGGCTGGTCTGGCATAATCTCCCTGCCACAAACCCATGCTGCTTAATGTCCCGGAGACAATTTTTTTCCAGGAAGTCCACAAGGTCTTGCTTGATTAGGGTATCCATCAGCTTCTCCACAACAGATGTGAAACTAACAGGCCTGTAGTTTCCAGCCTCCTCCCTGTCCCTGTCTTATAGAGTGGTACCATGTCGGCCACTCTCCAATTTCTGAGTACTTCCCCTGCATGCAGTGAGCTGTTAAACAGATGTACTAGGTGATCAGCCAGTTCTTCTTTTAATTCCCTTAGCACTCTCGGATGCATCCCATCTGGGCCTGGGCCTTGTCTATCTTGAGGGTTGCCAGCCCTTTCTGGACCCTGTCTTTGGTGAATACTCGGGTTTTCATCCCTGGGATTCCTTTAGTGGCTTCATTGTTGCCACCTTCAGGTAGTAGGCCCACACCCTCCCTGGTGAAAACAGAAGTAGTTGTTAAGGATGGCAGCCTTCGGTCCCACTGACCTCAATCACCTTACCATCGTCTACCCCGCTCTTCTTTCTTTTTTCCCCTGATGTAAACAGGGAAAAATGTTTTCCCCTGATTTAATCTCTTTAGCAATCCTCAGTTTTATGGCTGCCTTTGCCTCCCTCACTGCTCTCTTTGCTTCTCTATTCTTTTGAATGTATTCCTCCTACTCTTCCTCCCCTTGGCTCCTTTCAAATCTATACAATGCTCCCATTTTAGCACTGAATGCTTCCCTAACCTGCGCGGAGAAACGTGCGTCTCTTGCACTTATCTCTTTTTGCAAATGATTTCACACAGAGTTTTGCAGCCTCAAGGGATGGCCTCTTTTATAAACCCCCACATCTTCCACACCTGTTATATCCCTAACTTTGGCCAGTTTGTGACCCACCAACAATCTCAACTTGTCAAAGTCTGTCCCCTTAAAGTCCAGGACCTCCATCCATGAGTGTGTCCTTTCATCCACCAGGGAAATCTCAAACCAGATGGAATTATGGTCACTGTTAGACAGTGGCTGTCCTACTCTTACTGCCTCAACTGCTTCTGAGTTTGTGAGAACCACATCCAGAATGTATTCCTGCCAGCTAGGATCCCTTACCAGCTGGGTCAGCAGTAGTCTTGGAGTGTTTCCAACACAGCTTGACTTCTAGAACATTTTACTACTGTAACACCCCAGTCTACATCTGGTAGGTTTAAATCACCGACTACCACTACCTCCCCTTTTCTGGCCACTCTTCTTATTTCCTATCCAAGCTCCTTGTCTCTCCCATTTCCCTATCCTAGAGGTCGATATAGCACCCCATGCAAATTTATTTTCCCCAATACCACTGTGAGCTGCACCCACAGTGACTCTACTACCTCAGTTTTACTCGTTACTTTTGTTTTCTACTACAGCAATACCCTCATGGACCTAAAGGGTTACCACCTTACCTTCCCCTCCTGCTCTTCTGAAAAGTGAGTATCCCGGTATTGTGAGGTCCCAATTGTTGCTGTCCATGGCCCAAGTTTCTGTGATGGCAATTAGTATCTGCCACCAATGCCTATAACTCGCTAATTTTGTTGCCCAGGCTCCTGGCATTGAGCAGACCCCTTCCAGGAATCACTTAAACATTTTTTGTTGTGGGTTTGGAGTTTTCCCTTTTTACCTCTGGGTCTTCTCTGGTCTGCGCTATCTGCAGCACCCTCCTTGTACCCCCCAACCCGCCTCCACCTGCCTAATTTCAGCCTTGGATTTGACAGCATGTTCCCATCCAACTTCTTTGTTTCCAGCCCCATTTGTGGGAGAGTGTCAGCTACCCCCCACCCGCCATGACAGTCCTCCTAGCTTCAGACTCCCCCTTGGTCAGTTTAAATGTCAAACTTCTGCCCCAGTGCTCCTATCCCTCCCTTGTTAGGTGGAGTTCACCATCCTGGAATAGCCTCTGTTCCCAGAAGTCTCAGCAGTCACCAATAAAGTGAAACCCCTTTTCTTGACACCATCCTTTTAGCCACCTGTTAAATTTGTCTCTCTCTCTGATTTTGTCCCCTCCTCCTCCCCACCACCCCACACCGGGAGGACCTCAGAGAAGGCCAGGGATGCCAAATGTATTGCCAGTCTTCCCCCAGTCTCTCAAAGCTCTACTTTGCTGCTTCCACCAACAGGTTTGCTAGATCATTGGTTCCCACTTGAATCAAAACTCCCAGCCCCCAACTCGCTCTATCCACCATTCTCCCTGTGTGCTCCACGTCCCGTTTAACTGAGGCACCGGGAAGGCACCTAACTATCCTGTCTTTTTGCATTTCCCAACCCAACTGTGACTCTACCCCTCTAATCACAGCGTCCCCCACTACAAGGACTTATTTGATTTTCTTACTGTCATCCCGATTCCACCACTGGCTGTACTTAAAAATGCACTGCCGGGGCCAGACTTCTGGAGTGGTGCTTTTCAAAGAGCTCCTGCAGGACTACAGTATTATTCTATATAAAAGTGAATTTTAGTATAAGCAATTATAGTGAAAGTTCCACCAGTCATCTCCTGAGCAACTAAGGAACAGGTGGATACCAAACACTATAATGGGGCGACAGAGGAACCAGCTACCAGGAACGCAGAAACTTAGTTTATTTATTTATTTATTTGTTTAACATCAGTTTAACAACCTTTGAGCCAGGGGCTCATTTACAAAGGTACCTCGTCAAAAGATTGGACAACATACACTAGATAAGTAGCAGGTCAGCAGTACAGTTCAACAGTATGGTACAGTCTGATTACAGGTATAGGGGGAACATAACATTGAATTAACAGCAGATTCAGATAATCAAGTTTGCGATACAACAGTGAGTTAAACAGCAAATTCGAATAACAAATTCAGTATAGGCAGCTAAGGGTAGCTGACTTGGAGCGGAGGTCCCTGGGGGGGAAGGCTGACGATGGGGGGTGCAGCTCAGAGAGCTTTGTCAGTAGGTAGGGGAGGGACAAATTCAGGTACAGCGGCAGGAGTGTGAGTTGAGCAGGTGACTTCTAAAGCTGTATTTAAAACAAGCTAATGAGGGAGCCTCAGTGATGCTAGCAGGGAGGGAGTTGTACCCAGTGGGTGCTCTATAGGGGAAGGCCCTTTGGCCCTGGGAGGTCCTGGCCCTTGGAACGACCAGGGCTGTTTTGCAGGAGCTGCGTGTGCACACCAAGGGGTTAGTACGGTGAGCAGAGTTAGCTAGGCCAGGGGGGGAGAGACCATGCAGTGCTTTATAAGTAAGTTGGCAGGTTTGGAACATGAGGCGCCTACTCCAGGTTGAGTATGGTGGCCATGGAGTACAGTAGACAGGTGTGGGTGAGGCGATGGGCACTGGTAATAAGTCGGCATGCCTTGTTGAGCGTATGTGACTCATGAGTGGCAGTCGGATTGCTGCGCCATAGACCGAAGGCCATAGTCAATTATGGATAGAACCGAGGAAGTGACTGCCAGGCTAAGGGTGTCAGTGGGGAGGCAGTTTTGTGTCGGGTAGAGGATACCCAAACGCTGTGGAGGCAGTGGTCAGGGCAGAGATATGGTAATGGAAGGTAAGGGCAGAGTCAAAGATTATGCCAAGGTATTTATAGGATTGTACAAGTTCTACAGGGAGATTGTGGGTGGAGTGGACAGTGAGAGGAAAGTTGCTGGACTTATTTTGGGGTGAGTGAAGAGCATGGATTTGGTTTTCTTGAGGTTGATGACGAGATGGTGCTCAGAGAACCATGTCTCCACAGAGTTGAAGGCAGTTTGAAGGAGTTCTGAGTGCGACAGGGTTACTGTCAGAGGCAAAGAGTACTGCGTCATCGGCATAGAGTAGGGACATTTCTGCACATGTTGGGCAGAGAGTTGAGATAGAGGGAGAAGAATAAAGGATCGAGGATGGAGCCCTGGGGACTCCTGAGTGGATAGGGCAGGTGCTAGAGAGGGTGGCACCCACCCTCACACGCTGGGAGCGGTCGGCAAGTAGCTGGCGCACCATGAGACTGGACCGTGGCAAAGCCCACACAGGCAAGAGTAGCTAACAGGAGAGGATGCGACAGTATCAAAGGCTTTTGATAAGTCGATAAATACTGCACCTGCGTAGGGAGCCCGAGATCCAGAGCGGAGGAAGGAAGTTAGCAAATTCCAGGAGTGCAGTATTGGTGCTATGACTGCTCTGAACCCATGCTGTTCAGGCAAGGACATCATACTTAGAGAGGTAATCTGAGATTTGGATAGCTACAATTTTCTCTAAGGCCTTAGAGAGGGGAGAGAGGATAGAAATAGGCCAGAAGTTACCAGCAAGCGTCCTGTCACCACCCTTGTGTATAGGGGTAACAGTGGCGACCCTCCAGACGGCGGGGAATTGCCCTAGGCAGAGGGACTTATTAAAGAGGCAGGTGATAGGTGAGATGACCTGATCCAGGACCTGACGAGGGAGGCAGGGATCCAGAGGTCATACCAATAGTATTGCACTTTAGAGCTTTAAGCAGGTAAGGCCTGACTTTGAGTGGTGACACAGCGAAGGTGAAAAGGAGGCGAGAGAGGGAGCGGTGCAAGGGAGGAGGGGACTGAAGAAATTGCCAGGAGCACTGAGCTAAGGTCTGTAAAAGAATTATTGAGGTGGGTAGCAATGAGGGTAGGGTCTGCAGAGATAGTCCCATTGATGTCAAGGAGCGATGGTGAGGTGGCGTGCACCACCATTTAGCTGCTTCACATTGTCCCAGAAGGACCTGGGGTTCCCCATGAGGAGGTAAGGGAGGCGTAGTACTTGGCCTTAGCTTTGCGGATGGCCCAAGTACCCCTTATTTTGGGCAGCTGCGCACGCCTGTCTGTCTGCAGGGCGTGCCAGTTTCAACAGCAATGTGCCATAAGTTATCCCGCTGCTCAAGAAGAGTGCGTAAGGCAGGTGACCAAGGGGTGTGTCTAACTTTGGACCTCAGAGAAGTTAAGGGCAAAGATGTCACAGGCAGAATTAAAGGTTCGACAAAGAAGGCAAGAGCCTTATCAATGTCAGGGAGTTTAAAAGCGGGACCAGTCAGTGCAGCCAAGGTAGTGTTGTAGGTCTTCAGCCCACCAGGTCTTAGACGTCGCGCTGAGTTGTATGAACAGCGGACTTAGGTAGGGAGGTAATCCAGTCGAGACAACCGAGAGTGGTCACTAAGGCAGTCTGGGAGGATTTGAAGGTTGTGGACGCGGGATGGCCTTTTGGTGAGGACCACGTCCAGGAGAGTGCTAGTTCCCCTGCTAGGATTTATTCTAGTAGGCTGAGAGACTAGTTGGGTAAGATCAATAGCAGCAAAAGCCTCACGGGAGGCAGAGGATGTAGGGCTAAGCCAGTTGACGTTCAGATCACCAACCAGAATCCGATCAGATGAGCAGGGTAGGGAGGAGAGATAGTCAATTAGAGGGCCCAGTGCCAGCGCTTGGTTTTTTGGGGGTATGTAGGCGGCAGTCAGGTAGACTGGACCCCTGGCGGGGTCAGGTGAAAATTTTAGAGTTAGGGCCTGGGCGTTATGGTCAAGGATAGGGGGAGGAAGGGTTAATCCAGAGATGGTGTCTTTAACATAGATGGCACATCCCCCACCCCTCCTACCGAACCGGTCCAGCCGGTGTAGGGAGTAGCCTGGGAGGGAGACTTGGGCATTGGCAGTGGATTTGGTCAGCCAAGTTTCAACCAAGGCTAACACATCTGGTTTCTTAGTGCCTCTCAACTTGGCTCAGACGGAGGAAATGATGGCCTAACTACAGGTACCCAGCCTAACTCTAACCCAGCCCTGCCGTGGCAAGCAATACTGGAGTCTGTTAGATCTATGGACACCAAGATCAAGAAAACGTTGACAAAATTAGAAATGCATGACGCGGCGCTGAACGAACTGAGGTCTACAGTAGCAGAGACTGACAAAAGAAGCTTAACCTCCCAAGCGGCAGTGTCGGCCATCACGAAGGAGACCACGGCCATGAGGAAACGTCTGGAGACTTCAGAAAACAAGCTCCGCGCAGGCAACTTGCGTCTGATGGGTGTCTCGGAGGGAGTAGAGAGCACAAACATGCTGCTTTTTTTAAAGATTGGACTGCAACATCTCGAAGTCCCGGAGGACTTTGACTGGGGACAACTGCAGAGGGCCTATCATCTAAGCACACGTTCGCCCTGCCACGACCGAAACATCCAGGACCATTATCCTCCATACTTCAGGCCAGGAAATCAGGGACCTGGTTACTGTCTTCTGCCCACGCTGCCTACCAATTAGTGGTTCAGGAAAATGACGTGAAAATCTTTCTGGCCCTATCTTACCAAACCAGATCACACCATAAGCAGTTCGATGCGGACCAGCGATGACTTAGAACCCTGGGCATCATTCATTCCTTTCTCTTGCCCGCCAGGCTGCAGGTCACCTACGGGGGGCAAAGCGTAGCAGTTTGCAGATCCTAAGGATGTGGGCCGGTGGTTGGAGAGAACAGAAACGGAGTTTGCAGCCCGACCTGATCCTCGTCATGTAGATACTGAATCAGAGGAAAAAGATGGCTAAAGGACTAACATAGTAAAAAGGCACAAGTTTCAAATTTAAATAAAGTTGTTAGCCCCTCTAGCTAACTAAGTTGGGGAAAGTTTACTTATTTACTAGGGGATTATTCTAGGGGATAGCCGGCACTCGGGGCTGTGCTTATGTTATAAAGAAGGGCCTACTACCGACTGTTGGACTCTGGGACATTAATGACTCCCGATAACGGGCCTATACAATTATTTAAAGAATCTTTAAGCTGGGATAGATACATGCTGGCACAATAGGTTTACAGAGAGATCCTAGTAATTTTACATTTATGTGTGGATGTTAAAAGTTTCTTGCTGTGTTTTGGGGAGCTCTGATAAAAGCCCAATTTCCCTACTGTTCAACCTAATAGAGTCTATGGCACTTTTTCGTAGGAGTGCGTTTAAAAGATCCCTAAGTTTCTCCCTATATGGACACTACTCTTGCAATTGAAGCAGCTGGCAAAGCTTGGATTTTCATATGGACTATAATTATTTTATAGATTCCCCCACTCTCCTACTATACCAGACTGCAAAATATTGTTTTATTTTTTCCTTAATCCCTACATCCTGTTTGGGTTTATTACCCATGTTCTTTAATGCAATTCTTGCATGAGGAATGTATAACCTGTATTGTTATTTATCAAATAACAATACACAGAAAGTACAAAAAAATGCACTGCCCTTGCCCACTAACTGACTTGATGTGTCCCCTCAGAAAGTCAGGATCCTGTACCTCCACAAGGGGTGCAAAACGGTTTTCAGTCAGAGTGGCATTGGCCCAAACTGTGTCCTTGTGACCAATCCATGCCTCTTACCCTCCACCCCGCTGGGCCAGTAGGTCACTGTGGGAACAAGAAATTGGAGGGGGGGGGGGTTCCAGTTAAGCTGGCAATGCAGCCTGGATATTTCCACCCATGCTGCCTCTAAATGAACCCTGAGCTCAGAAAGAGTTTTGCAGATGGGGCAATGTCCCACTGTTCAGAGCAGCCCCCTGGAGATGAGTACTATGCGACCATTACAGTTTACAATCCCCATATTAACCTGACACAACAACTTAGTACTGCACAGAAATGGAGGAAATACAACAGTGTCTACAAGTCACAACGGTTTAGGTGGTGAGACGTCCTAAGATAGACTAGCTGTGCAGTCGTAGTTTTTTACAGTGCCTTGCTCGTCTGGTTGGTTTGATAGGTTTTCCTTGGTTCACCAGATGAGCACAGTGTCTGGCTGCCGGCTGCCTAATTCAGCTGTTGCCCTTTTCGCGTGGGTCCTTCACGCAGGGGGCACTTGATAGCATGGTTCTTATGTCAGCCGTTGCTTCTTCTTGGTCTGTTATGGCGGTTCCCTGGATTGGCTGGTAACTGGGAGGGAGGCGCCACCAAGCTTTGAGCAGCTCTCTTTTGCAAGCCTTTCTAGCTCTGCTCTTTCTCAGGTCCTCCATCATTTGCTTTGCAAATTACTGCAGGGGGTGGGCCAATTTGTGCCCCTGTCCAGCCGAAAAGGTCCATGGCTGCTCTTTTGTTTGCTGGGCTATTTAAATGCCCTGCTGGATTACTCCTACTTCCTGGTCCGTTACAGCAGCTTCTGGATTGGCTGCCAATGGGGACAGAGGTGCAGCCAATCTGTGACTGGCTCTCTTCTGTGGGCCTTTCCAGCTCCGCTCCACCTCCGGTCCCCTGGTGCTTGCCTTGCTGATCACTGCTTGGGGGGCGGGGGGGGGTCAATCCGTGCCCCATCCCACCAGAAAGGTCCGCGACTGCTCTTTTGTTTGCTGGGCTATTTAAACGCACTGCTGGATTACTCCTACTTCATGGTCTGTTACAGCAGCTCCCTGGATTGGCTGCCGACAGGGAGGGAGACGTGGTCGAGTTGTGACTGGCTTTCTTCTGTAAGCCTTTCTAGCTCCTCTCCTCCTCTGGTCCCCTGGCATTAGCCTTGCTGATCACTGCTGGGGGGGGAGGCAATCCGAGCCCCCGTCCCACCAAAAAGGTCTGCCAAAAATGTAGGAACCTGACCTACGAGGGGGTCACCTCGCCATCGATGTTGAGACTAACCATTATTTTGCAGAATGATGAGACCACGAATCCCCTTTTAAAATGATCACAAGGCCCGCTGGTTCGGGGTAGTGCTACCGATTGCGATGCCAGCGACCCAGGTTCAGAAGCAGGACTGAACTGCTGGAGGGCTGGTTGGGGGTAGGTGGATCAAGCACCTAAGGGGCTGATCTCCATCTCCAGGGAGGAAGGGCTGTGGGTCTCATTGCTTTACCGCCACCTGGGTGATCAGAGGTGGTGGCGCAAGACTGCAGAACGAATGGGAGGGGAGGATGCTGGCCAAGGTCCGGAGTGGAGGCACGTCTCAATGTACCCATCTCCTTGGCCCTCCATGCATGCCAGCATTCTTGGGTGTGGGGTACCGGAAAACAGAAAAAACTGCACTTGCCCTGTAGACAGGCCCCAGCACCGTGACTCCATAACATGGCTTTAGGTCCAGTGATACTGCCCGATGCAGACTCTTGGACTGGAGGGGGAAGTCCTGGGACCCCCTCCTCCCCGCCTGGGGGGGGGAGGCAAGATGGGGAGGTACACTGATCACCTGGTGTTACCCGAGGCGGAAGATCACGGTCTGCCTAGGAAGTCCCCGAAGAAAGGGTAAGTTGAGGTGAAGGAAAGGGGCATACAGAGCAAATTAAAACAAAAATAATCACAAATTGTAGTGAGAAAGAAACTAACGTGACCTACTGGGAACTGAGCCCAGGCCACTAGAATACCATCCAGGTGCTCTAACCACTGAGCTATAGGCTCACATAAAAGTACTGCTTAGCATGAACTTTTCTGAAACAATAGAGAATAAGAGCTCTGTGAGAAACTACAGAATAAGTAACTCTGGTGGGACTCAAACCCGCAACCTCTGAATGCCTTTTTTCTTTCTTAAATATACTAGAAGTGCAAGTTTTGGGCAGTACGCTAGCTCTTTACGGAACTTGTTCAGGGTCTCACACTACGCAATGAAGGTTGTGGGAATCAAACCCAGATCTGCTCGAATGTACCAAGTTCATTTAAAGGTCATTATTCTGACCTCTAGGATATACTGCCAACAGCTTGGAGATTTAGAATGTTTCTTGAATGGTAAACAGCTCATGGGGAAGTTAGTCTTTGGGAGGGTTTTTTTTATAGATTAATGCAGTTTTTGTTTAAGCCATAAGAACGGCCCACAAAATTCATTAAGCACCATCTTAATTATGTATACAAACCTCTCCCCTCTGAGTGCAACGTGAGAAAAAAATTTATTACCTTATACCAGTGACAGCGCTAGGGGTTTTAAAACATGGGTCAAATTAGATCCACTGGTATAAAAAATGTGGGTCAAAACGAGAAACAACTGGGTCAAAACCTAATTACAAGTACAGAAGGCTTAAATTTGTCAAGTGAAAATACTTTTCTACTATTCACATTTCCATCTTTCGACTACTGTCATAGACAGTTGCAGCACTTTGGACCCCAGTCATATGGACAGTGGGTCATTTCTGGGCAAGCAGCAACTTTTCCCTTTTTGCCCTATCTAGCGCTATTCCTGCCTTGTACTCCTATCAATGCTTTCGTCTGATTTTACTTATGCAGATAGCCTGAACATATGCCAAGCTCCATTCATTTTCATCTGTTTCAGCTTTGATTGTAAAGCATACTTGCTGAAGAGACCTCATGGGTCTAAAATATCTATAGATCAAAACTATTTGTTAGGCTAATAAATATAGCATCTTTGGCAATCAAAAAACATATGTTCCTCTTTGGTCACCGGTGGTCATAATTTCTGCAGAAATTTTAAAGATGAGAGTCCGATCCCCAGGAAAATAAAAAAAAAAATCAAAAAATCAAAACTGCCATCGGCAGAACTCAACTGCACAGCATTACACACAAACCTTGAATTTCAAGCCATTTCATTTTTCCTTAATAAAGGTATTCACATGAAAACAGCAGCTTATTCCTCACAGTTAATCTATAGCCGAGGCTTATTCTGGAGTACGTCATAATGCCCTGTTGTGAGTGACATCACAGTTATTTCCACAGCAACAGACTGTGAAAGCAAGGATTATGCCTTCAGTCCCTGAATAACCCTTAGCTGTTTGTGAACTGTAAGGGACAAAGATCCAGTTTTCAATATAGAGGATTGAGTATGATCGCTCATACACAACAAGGGTATTTTTCACTCGAGAGGTTTCCATGGTAACTGGAGACCTCGAGAGCACAGCTGGAGAGGTCTTGTTACCATGGAAACCTTGAGAGTCGAAAAATACCCTTGTTGTGTATGAGCGATCATACACAGTCTTTTATAGTGTATGGTCACTCATAAAAAGATTGCCCTTACTTTCTTTCAGATTCGTGTGTGGTTTTCGGTTCCTCCGGCCTGTTTCACCACCACGGCCATTCTTAGTGCATCGCCCGGTCGCCCTATAGCGCATGCGCACCCACCTTCTAGGTGTTATGCTGCACTAGCTATGTAGCTAGTGCAGCACAACAGCTACGATGACATAGCTAGTGCAGCATAACAACGCTGTTGGGAGCATGGATTTCCATGCTCAACAGCGTGTTACCATACACTATAATGAACAGAATGGTATTTAATTCTTTTGTAATGTTGTATAACTGAGTTCTGCTGATGTCTAATGGAGATTTTTTTTAAGCTTTTATTTATTACAAGAGTATTACCAGGAGAGACATACTGAGCTGGTAACTGCTCGTTTCCAGATGCGTAAATATAATGACTATGTTGTGTCTTCACTGTAAGATAAATATCTGATGTTATCAGCAAGATACAGTTGCTTTGGCTGGCCCAATGGCACAGCTATGGGTGACAGGGATTCGGATGAGGCACTGACTCCCATGCTATGGGGCTGGACTTTGTTGCAATAAGACACACAGTTCCCAAAGAGGGAGGGTGCAGGCTGCCTGTTATTTGCACAGGCAGCTGCTAGTCCACCCTCCTGGCCAGAGGAATGGTGCAACCAAGGTGACTCCCAGCTTTAGGGTAGGAGATGAAGGGATCCATAAAGAGTATATGGAGAAAAATAATTTTAAAATATTGCCACTAACCTCCATATCTTCATCATACATGTTATCATCGTCATCCATGGGCTCGCCTCCCATTGATCCTCTTCCTCGGCCTCTCCCACCTCTACCCCCTCTGCCCATACCACCTCTTCCACCTCGGTCTCTCATAGCTCCTCTGCCTCCACGGCCTCTCAGATTTCGACCTCTTCCACCTGTTAAGATAGACACTGATGGTTAATCACATACATCACTGCACAGCCTAACCCAGCTATCTCTTAGCCCTCTACTACCCTTCAATTTTTACAAAGGGGCTTGTTTCCTGTGTAGGCATCTCTGAAATCCACAGATGACTGAGTTTTTAGGGTTATCCATCAGAACATCCTGCTATCACATCTGAGAATGCCACTCATACAAATCACTTCTAATAAACTGCTTTAGATAACCTTTTCATTCAGAAAAGCCTATCCCTAATTTATGCTTTGCGAGTAGTGTATGTATGTCATATATATGGCACAGCAGTGAGTTACTGTTCTGACATACACTACTGTCAGGCACACAAGGCTGTTTGAAAGACACAGTATAAAGTTTTGTTCATAAAAAGTTTATATCCTTTTAGACTATCAAGTAGCCAGAGATCGAGATGAGAAGTGTGAGCCAATGGTGCTCAGGAACAACAAAGAATAGATTACTCACTTGTAACCGTAGCTCTAGGAGTGGTATATAGTTCAAATCCACACTCAGGCAGTTCCACTGGAGTGATGTAATTGGCTGGAATGTCTTTAAGCTAAGCTCCTCCCACTAGCTGGGCGGCATAACCCCCAACTCAACTCTGTGACCTCAGATCTCACACGCTGGAAGCTAGATCAGGTGCCACTTGCCAGGGGACGCTGGGTGGGTTGTGCGGATGTGAACAATACAGCACTCCTAGAAATACAGTTACAGGTGAGAAATCTATTCTTCTAGGGGCATGGATATTGTTCACCTACCACACTCTAGCAGACTCCCAGCAGTTCTCCGGCAGGAGGGGGAAAGGCGCACACCTCTAGTCGAACAGAATCAAGGTCCCGGAACACGCATCCCAGCGTGACTCACGGTTGATGCGGTAATGGGAAATTAAGGCGTTTACCGACTTCCAGGTAGCAGTTATACAGGTATCCTGTATGGGGTCATCCCTGGAAGCAGCCACCAAAGCAGCAGTATGTCTAGTGGAACAGAAGAAAAAATTACTCACCTTAGTAATTTTGTTTCTTCTAATGGAGTCTTGCTGTATTCTGACAATTGCAGTGATTCCCAACCTTTGAACTGCCCTGGAGAACAAAGAGTTAACTTTCTATGCAGGGCATAGAATGCTGAGCTCGAGCTCGGTTGAAGTCTCTGTCTGGAGTGATTCAAACCTAAACCGTCAGATTCTTACAAGTTCAACTAAACTAAACGTTCTATGTGAAAACTGTAAAAATTCTTACTTGCCACCTGGCTGAAAAAAGTTTTGGGATTCCCAAGGAAGACTCAAGTCAGGAAACCCAAAAACCAATCTACCATAAATAACAATAAATCAGCACCCAAACAAAAAAGGAGGAGGAGGGTGCAAACAAAAAACACCCCTGAGGTGCAACACTGCACCTGCCCACCCACTTCCCAAAAACAGGTTCTGAGAGGGGAGGCAGGGAAGGAGGTCAGAATACAGCAAGACTCCATTAGAAGAAACATAATTACTAAGGTGAGTAATTTTTTCTTCAAACAACATGAAGTCTTGCTGTATTCTGATAATTGCAGACTACCAAGCAGTACCTCCATGGAGGAGGGACAGAACCTACTTTGGGAATAGGCTCTGAAGTACTGCTGTGCCAAACCAAGCATCACTTTTAGCCTGGATATCCAGAGAGTAATGCTTGGTAAAGGTATGAACTGGTTTCCAGGTGGCTGCTTGACAAATTTCTAAGAGAGGAATATCCCTGGCAGCAGCCAGGAAAGCAGCTGTACCTCTGGAGGAGTGAGACCTCAGGCCTGAGGGTTGAATTTTTCCTAGTTTCTCATAGCAGAATTGTATACAAGACACAATCCACCTGGCAATAGATCTCTTGGTGGCAGGTTTGCCCTTTCCCACTTCTCCATAAGTGAGGAAAAACTGGAGGGAATCAAATCTGGGTCCCTTGGTACGCTCTATATAGTAGCTAAGGGCCCTTTTAACATCTAAACTGTGTAGCCTCCTCTCTCCTGAAGAAGAATGATCGGTGAAGAAAACAAGGAGAGACAGACTGATTCAAGTGGAAATCTGAAACCACTTTGGGCAAGAACCTTCTACTGGTTATAAGGACCACTTTATCCCTATGAATGGAGATAAAATCAGGTTCCACTGACAGGGCTTGCAATTCACTGATACGTCTGGCAGAGGTAATGGCTACTAAACATACAGTTTTCCAAGTCAAATACTTAAGCTCTGCTGAGGACATAGGTTCAAAGAGAGGTTGCATAAGTTGAGCAATGCAAACATTTAAATCCCAGGCAGGGGCAGGGTTTCTGAAGGGAGGATTGTTATGAAGCAATCCTTTAAAAAATCTACAGAACACAGCATGAGATGATAGCAAGGAAGCTTTCCCCACTGACAGAAAAGCAGAAACAGCTGACAAGTGCACCTTGAGAGTAGCTGGTCTGAGGCCTAAGCCATTCAGATGGACCATATAATCCAGAACTGTAGGCAATTCAGCAATGTCTGGAGAAACGTGTTTCTTGGAACACCAAATGCTGAATCTCTTCCATTTGGAGCTGTATGTTTTTCTAGTGGTGGGCTTTCGAGAGGCTTTTAGAATATCCAGAACTCCCTGAGACAGATGCAGATCTGCAAACTCTAACTCTTCAAGAGCCATGCCTTGAGATTGAGAGACCGAAGACTGGGGCACCAAATTCTCCCCAGAGAGGAGGTTCACAGGTTGTACTTCCTGGGAAGAGACAGGGGAAGATGGACTGCTAGGGACAGCAACAGGGGGTACCAAGACTGTCTGGCCCAGTCTGGAGCAATCAGAATCACTTTGCAAAGTTGTGACCTTATCTTGACTAATACTTTGAACAGTGGAGGGAAGGAATACAGAAATGTCCCTTCCCAGTTCAGAATCAGAGCATCCAGAGGGACTGAGGCCAAGACTGGGGGTCTGCAACAAAAGAGAGGAAGTTGGTTATTGTCTGGGGCTGCAGACAGATCTATCTCTGGAATGCCCCACCTTGAAAAAAATCACCTTCAAGACCAGACTTTGCGTTTCCTTTTTGTAGGAAACGACCCCACTGGATCGGCTCTCCTCTTGCCCGAAGTATTGCCCTGGTCAAACGGCACTCCTCCTGGTTCAGTCGGAACCGAACCGGGCTGGCCATCCGGGTCAGCTGACTTCTCTGCCTCCTTTTCCATCCGTCTACCTAATCTCTTTTCAAGGGTAGATTTAGAAAAAAAATTTTTACAATTTGGCAGTCTGTATCGAGGTGTTCAAACCCCAGACAATAAACACAGGTGGTGTGGGGATCGGCCTTAGCAAAGACCTCCCCACACTCACTGCAGTGTTGAAACTCAGTGGGCCCGGTTTTTTTCTTAGGTTTCTCAGACATGGCCAACCTAACCAAACTTACCCTTTTTATGGCAACCGCCAGGCAAGACTCCCTTATCGGTTCCTAACCGTGTCACGGGTATTGTAAAAAAACGTTCAAAACTCCTTTATTTTTTTTTTTTAGAACCGATAAGGACCAGTAACCACACTCTAAAGTAAAACACAAGGATTCACTACAAGTGATCGGTTCAACCGAACCAATCTAATAGTTTACAATTTCCACAAAGAAAATCAGAACAAAACCTATCTATTACTCACGGTACCACAGACAGAAACTGAACTGACTATGTAGAAATAAATTTGGTTTAAAACCGACAATTTAACCGAGACTTTAACTGACTTTCGAACCAAGCTGAAGGAGAAATCTCCAGAGCGACTGTTCAGTGAGGTGGAGTAAAGAAAGTGATTGCTGGAAATCAAAGGGCTCCAGACAGAAACCTCAACTGAGCTGGAGCTCAGCATTCTATGCTCTGCATAGAAAGTTAACCCTTTGTTCTCCGGGGCAGTTTAAAGGCTGGGGCTAACTGCAATAGTCAGAATACAGCAAGACTTCATGTTGTTTGAAATGAGGAACCGAGAATAATTCAAAGAGAAACTGGAAGGCAGTTTAAAGTAATTAAATACATGTTGAGGAAAAATAAAGTAGTTCCCCAAGAGTGGGAACCGCATCAAGAAACGTCCCTCCCCAGTTGCTGGGAACCATGAAAAGCTGTAAATTCACAGAAAATCACAAAACTACCCTCACGCAGAGTTACTGATAAAATAACTAAAATTTGATAAAATAACTAAATGCAGTGAAATGCTATAAAATTTAAAAAATAAGCCAGTCAGAAGTTGAAAACAACACTTTGGGGCGACTGCTTTTTTTCAGGTAGAAAAATAAATCTGAGAGGGCAAGCGTGAACATGAACACACAGAAAAAATTACTCACCTTAGTAATTATGTTTCTTCTAGTGGAGTCTTGCTGTATTCTAACAAATGCAGTTAGGTCCTGCCTTTCAACTGCCCCAGAGAACATAGGGTCAACTTTTCTATGCATGGCATAGAATGTTTCTCTTGAGCTTGGTTGAAGCCTCTGCCTGTTGTTATTCGAACTGCCTTTACGAGCAAAAACTCACCAGGTGTTCTGTGTGGAAACCGTAACATTTTTAACTAGCCAACTGGCAAAAATATAATGTTTTTGGTTCTCAAAGGAAGACTCAAGTCAGGAAACACAAAGGCAAAAACCAATCAAATGAACAACATTCCACCCAAAGAAAAAAGAGGGTGTAAAAAGGGGGGGCGGGCACCTCTAGGGTGCCAACACTGCACCTGCTCACCCACATCCCAAAAATCTAGGTTCTGAGAGGGGAGGAAGCGGGGGAGGTCAGAATATAGCAAGACTCCATTAGAAGAAACATAATTACTAAGGTGAGTAATTTTTTCTTCAAACAACATTGAAGTCTTGCTGTAGTATGACAAATGCAGACTACCAAGCAGTACCTCCATGGAGGAGGGACAGAACCTACTTTGGAAACAGGCTCTGAAGTACAGCTGTGCCAGACCGAGCATCACTCCTAGCCTGGATATCCAGAGAGTAATGCTTGGTAAAAGTATGGACTGTTTTCCAGGAGGCTGCCTGACAAATTTCTAAGAGAGGGATATCCCTGGCAGCAGCCAGGGAAGCAGCTGTACCTCTTGTGGAATGAGCCCTCAGGCCTGAGGGTGGAATTCTATCCAGTTTTCAGATGAGACGTTAAACCGAGGTCCCATCTGCCTGGATCGGTGGTAGTTCAGGTGGATGTTAAAAGATCACATGGCACTTATCGAAAAGAGCAGGGGAATTTCTCCAGTGTCCTGGCCAAATCTCCCTCATTCACTAAAAAAATACCAACAACAACTTAATCTGGTTAAAGGTCAGTTGGCATTCATCTGTATCCCCCTCCCCCGGGTCGTGCCTGAAAATAGACAGGATTTGTCTAGCACACTTATCCAGTCAACAAAAACTAAAATAAATAAAATAGCAGAATTGTATACAAGAAACAATCCACCTAGCAATAGATCTCTTAGTGGCAGGTTTGCCCTTCCCAGCTTCTCCATAAGTGAGGAACAACTGGTGGGATTCAAACCTGTGACCCTCAGTACGCTCTATGTATTAGCTATGGGCTCTTTTAACATCCAAACTGTGTAGCCTCCTGTCTCCCAAGGAAGAATGATCAGTGAAGAAAACAAGGAGAGATACAGACTGATTGAAGCGGAAATCTGAAACCACTTTAGGCAAGAACTTTCTGTTAGTTCTAAGGACCACTTTATCTCTGTGAAAAGAGATGAAATCAGATTCCACTGACAAGGCTTGCAATTCACTGATACGTCTGGCAGAAGTAATGGCTACCAAAAACACAGTTTTCCAAGTCAAGTACTTAAGCTCTGCTGAGGACAAAGGCTCAAAAGGGGGTTGCATAAGCTGAGCAATGCAAACATTAAGATCCCAAGCAGGAACAGGATCCCTAAAGGGGGGACTGGTGTGAAGCAATCCCTTGAAAAACTTACAGAATACAGGATGGGATGATAGAGAGGAAGACTTGCCTACAGACAGGAAAGCAGAAACAGCTGCCAAGTGTACCTTGAGAGTAGCTGGTCTGAGACCTAGGCCATTAAGATGGACCATATAATCCAGAACCGTAGGCAATTCAGCAGAGCCTGGAGAAATATTTTTCTTAGAACACCAAATGCTGAATCTTTTCCATTTGGAGTTGTATGTCTTTCTGGTGGAAGGCTTTCGAGAAGCCTTAAGGATATCCAGAACCCTTTGGGAAAGATGCAGACCTGCAAACTCAAACTCTTCAAGAGCCAAGCCTTGAGATTGAGAGACTGAAGATTCGGGTCCCAAATCTTCCCCTGAGAAGATGTTAACAGGTTGTAATTCCTGGGAAAAGACAGGGGAAGATGGACTGCTAGGGAAAGCAACAAAGGATACCATGGCTGCCTGGCCCAGTCAGGAGCAATCAGAATCACTTTGCATGGTTGTGACCATATCTTGACAAGCACTTTGAACAGGAGAGGGAAGCGGAGAAAAGCATACAGAAATTTCCTTTCCCAGTTCAGGAACAGGGCATCCAGGGGGACTGAGCCCAAGACTGGGGGTCTGCAACAAAAAAGAGGAAGTTGGTGATTGTCTGGGGCTGCAGAAAGATCCATCTCTGGAGTGCCCCATCTTGAGAAAATCACTTTCAACACCAGAGGATCTAGGGCCCATTCGTGATGGCCCTGGGATATTCTGCTCAGTGCATCTGCTAGGACATTGTCCTTCCCTGGGAGGTGAACTGCTATCAGAGAGGTTTGCAGGGAATAGGCCAGGGACCACAACTTCATCGCTTCTGTGCACAAGGTCATAGACCGAGTGCCTCCTTGCTCGTTGATGTACCACATGGTGGTGGTGTTGCCTGTTCTGACCTGAACCACCTTGTTCTGTACAGATTTGGAAAAAGCTTGTAGTGCCAGAAACACTGCTCTGAGTTCCAAGAGATTGATGTGAAGCAGAGACTCCTGAGGCGACTACAGTCCCTGGGTGGTAAGTTCCCCCAAATGGGCTCCACAGCCCAGCAGGGTAGCATCTGTGGTGAGGACCACTGAATGAGACTGAGTGGAACCCCTTGCCTCAAATTGTCCTGATCCTGCCACCACTGCAGGGCTTGGATCAGAGTTCGAGTCACTGCAATTAGTTTGGTAAGGGAATCCTTTCTTTGAGACCAAAAGTCTCTTAAGTGGAACTGAATGTTCCTCATTTGGAATCTTGTGCCCTGGACCACTGCTGTAGAAGCTGCCATGTGGCCCAGTAGCTGAAGGAAATGCCTTGCTGGTCGAGACACCTGAAGGCTGAATGGAGGGGCCAGTTCCATGAGGGCCCTTGCCCTTTCCAGGGGAAGGAAGGCTCTTGCTTTTACCATATCCAGCTCTGCCCCTATGAAGGTGAGGAGCTGCACTGGTTCGAGAACTGACTTTGGTAGGTTGAGAAGAAATCCTAAAGAAGTGAGCACTTGCTGGGTCACTTGCAGGTGTGACTTGACTTGGTCTGGAGACTGGCCTACTATGAGCCAGTCGTCCAAGTATGGGAAAATGGAAATCTTTTGTCTTCTTAGGAAGGCAACAATTACTGCCAGGCACTTTGTGAAGACCCCCGGAGCCAATGTTAGGCCAAAGGGCATTGTTCTGAACTGATAGTGACCTGAGGGCAACTTGAACCTGAGGTACTTTCTGTGGGAGCACCAGATGGGAATGTGAAAGTAGGCATCTTTGAGGTCCATGGAGGCTAGCCAGTCCCCTGGCCTGAGAGAGGGAAGGATAATTCCCAGAGTTATCATTTTGAACTTTGGCTTTAAAAGATGTTTGTTCAGGTATCTTAGGTCCAGGATGGGTCGCCACTCTCCTGTCTTTTTGGGGTTCAGGAAGTACCTGGAGTACAATCCTTTGCCACAGTGTAGGGTAGGTACTCTCTTATAGCTCTGAGAGCTGGGAGAGAAGAAACTCTTCCTCTAGGGCAAGGGTCTCAGAGATTTGCAGGTGGAAAAGATCTGGCTCTCAGCTTGGGAATTTTTTTAGCTGAGAACCAGATCCTGGCTTACTACTTCCAGGACCCACTTGTCTGATGTAAGAGACATCCAGTCCTGGACAAAGTAAGCCAGCCTGCCCCCTACTGGGATAGGAGAATCGACCCGGGCAGACCCATCAGGGTGTCTGCTTGGCAGGGGCTTTAGGCTGAGAGGTGGATGCAGACCTGCTCATCCCCCTTCTGCCTCTCCCTCTGAAGAACCCCCTCTGTGAAAAAGAAGAAGAGGCCTGTACTTGGTAAAAAGGCCTTTGGAAAGGCCTGCCCCTTCCCCTTGACTGCTGCCTTTGAGGAGTTGCTTGCCTTTCCTTGGCCTGAGCACTCCTGTAAGTGGTCCTGTACTCATACATTTTCTTCATGTAATTCTCTGTCTGCTCCCCAAACAGAGAATTACCCACTACAGGAAAATCCATGGCCTTAGCCTGGGTATCCTGTGAGAGGCTAGTACATATGAGCCAAGCCATTCTCCAAAGAGCCACCGATATAGCCATGACTCTTGATGATACATCACTGGAGTCTACAGCAGCATGAAACTGAACTGTCGAGGCCTCAGTCCCATCTGCAGCCACCTGCTCCAGCTCCTTGGTAAGCTGGGGAGGATCCTGTTTAGCCAATGCCAGTACAGTGTCCCACCTGGACTTCTGGTACCTGGCTGCATAGGCCATATAATTAGCTTGCCTGAGTCCTGAGGATGATGCCATGTACTGCTTCTTTGCCATGGCATCAATCTTCCTGGAGTCCTTGTCTGGGGGATGTGATGCCAAGGGAATGCTTGCCTTATCACAGGCAGTAGCCTGTACAACCCCAACATAGCTGCATTGCTGATAAAGGAACTCTGTATCTGAGCCTGAAAGAGTATACCTCTTGTCCATTCTTCTGTTCACAGGAGGTATGGAATTGGGAGACTTAAGAATTTTTTTAGTCTGTTTCCTAAAAGATTTGTGGAGGGGAACAGACAATCTTCTGGACTCTGGGATGTCCATCATCTCTACATAGTCAGGCTCTTCCTGATCCTCCACTGCCTCCTCCACAGGAAGCTGGAGGGTATCAGCCACCTGTCTGTTAAACATATAGTGTGAAGGGGACTCAAAAAGCCTTGGAGGAGAAACACCTGAAGGTCTGTCTGGGGAGATGTCCGGGTCAATAGGCACATCTAGACTTTCACCATCACCATAATCATCTTCCAACTCTCTTTCCTCCTCAAACTCCGGTTCATAAAATTCTTCCAGGGTATAATCCAGAACCGGGGGAACCGACCAAAATGACCCCCTGCAAAAGGTGCCGGTTCAGTCGGAACCGATCGAAGCAATTCCACAGTCCTAATCGCTTTGGCTATCTCATCGGTGGTCGGAGTATGAGATTCTGGATCCGAACCAGTCGACTTGTCTTTTCTTCTTCTTTTTGTCTGAACCGATTCCTCGTAATCGCCTCCCTTGTGCCTGAAGATGCATTTCGTCTGGTCAGAGTGGGCACTCCTACTGGTTCGGCCGGAACTGAACTGGGCTGGCCATCTGGGTCAGCGGATTTCGCCTCCTTTCTCCTAGTCTACCTAATCTCTTTCCAGGGTAGATTTGGGAAAATGTTTGTAAATTTAGCAGTCTGAATTGAGGTGGTCAAACCCCAGACAATAAACACAGGCGGTGTGGGGATCAGCCTTAGTAAAGACCTCCCCACACACACTGCAGTGTTGAAACCCAATGGGCTGGGTTTTTTTTTTGGGTTTCTCAGACATGGCCAACCTAACCAAACTTACCCTTTTTTCGGCAATCCGCCAGGCAAGACTCCCCTATCAGTTCCTGACCGTGTCACGGGTCTTGGAAAAAAACGTACTAAAACCCTTTTTTTTTTTTTTTTTAGAACCGATACGGACCGGTAACTACACACTAAAGTAAAGTACAAATTTTACCTCAAAATGATTAGTTCAGCCGAACCGATCCACAGCTTTACAAGTTCCACACAGAAAACAGAACAAAACCTATCTAGTACTCACGGTACCACAGACAGAGACTTGAACCGACTATGCGGAAATACAGGTTACTCACCTGTAACAGAAGTTCTAGGAATGGTATATGTTGTTCATCCACACTGTCTGGCAGGTTCCTTGCCGCTTTAAATCTTGGCCGGAAGGTCTTCGTTGGCTCCTCCCACCCACCCGGTGTGGTAAACTCTCGGCTCGCCCCATGACGTCAGATCTAGCCAGCTGGAAGCTCAGGTTGTGCGTACGGGCCGAGGTCGGTAGGTCAGGTGGATGAACAACATATACCATTCCTAGAACTCCTGTTACAGGTGAGTAACCTGTATTTCTAGGGACATGGACATGTTGTTCATCCACACTGTCTGGGCATCTAGCAGTTCTCCGGGAGGAGGGAGGCAAGGCGCACACCCCCTACTTAGGGAATAGAGACTGCAGAACCGAGGCCCCAAAACCAGCATCCCGGCGTGACTCAAGGTCGATGTGGTAATGGGTGATGAAGGTGTGTGCTGACTTCCAGGTAGCAGCCCTGCAGATATCCTGGATAGGGACGTCCCTGGAAGCAGCCACCGATGCAGCAGTATGACGGGTAGAATGAGCTCTTATCCCTCTGGGAGGCTCCATGCCCGCCAACTTGTAGCAGAGGTGACCCACCTGCTTATCGTCCGCTTGGCTGCAGGTCTGCCAGGTGCGGCTTCAGCATAGGTGACAAAGAGCTGGCGAACCTCTCCCCGAATTTCAGCCGTGCGCGCCTTATAATAAGCGAGCGTCCTTCTAGGGTCCAAAGTATGGAGCCTGTATTCGGCCTCCGAGGTGTGACTGGGGTAGAACACCGGAGGAGTCAACACCTGGTTAAGGTGACACTCCGACACCACCTTCGGAAGGAATTTCGGGTGGGGGCGCAGGACAACCTTGTCCCTGTGGAACACCAGATAAGGAGACTCGATGCAGAGCACCTGGAGTTCTCCCATCCTTCTGGCTGATGTGATCGACACCAAGAAGGCGGTCTTCCCCGACAGGTGAGAGAGTTCACAACTGTGCACTGGTTCGAATGGCTTGCCCATGAGCTTAGCCAGTACCAGCAGTAAATCCCACGAAGGTGGAGGTTCTCGCACCGGAAGGGAAATGTGATCAAGGCCCTTGAAAAAGCGCCAGACCACCTTCTCCTGCGCCACCGACTGCTCCCCGGCCCGCACCTGGTAAGCAGAGATGGCTGCCAGGTGCACCCTTAGGGTCATCGACCCAAGCCCTTGACTAGAAAGGGACCATAAATAGTCCAAGATGCTTGCCAAAGGACAGGAGGAAGGGTCCAAGCCTTGTCCTGACACCAAATGGAAAAATCTCTTCCATTTGAAGGCATAGCATTTCCTGTCGACTCTTACGGGACGCCTCAACAACATTGAGGACTCCTGCTGAAAGACCCAAGGCCTGGAACTCTAGCCGCTAAGGAACCAGGCCAGGTGCAGGGATTGAAGGTCCGGATGCAACACCTTCCCCTGATTGACTGAGAGCAGGTCCGGGCGAGCTGGAAGCTGCCTCGGGAGCCTGGAGCTGAGGCTGAGGAGATCTGGGTACCAGAACCGGCGGGGCCAGTCTGGGGCTATCAGGATCACCTGTGCCTTGTCCCTCCTTGCTTTGAGAAGCACCTTGTGAATCAAGGGAAATGGGGGAAAGGCATAGAAGAGGCCCGGGGTCCACAGCCTCGAGAAGGCATCCATCTGCAGCGAGCCCTGCTGAGGGGGGCCGGCATGAAACAGCCTCAGCTTCGCGTTCTCCATGGAGGCAAACAGGTCCACCTAAGGTGTGCCCCAGTGGGAGAACAGATCTTGTACTACCTCCGGCAGGAGAGACTACTTGTGAGATGCAGCCCCTAACCGGCTCAGGGCATCGGCCAGGGTGTTGGAGGCTCCTGCCACATGAATGGCTAGGAGATCCGCCTCCAGGCTGCGAGACGAGTGACTAAAAGCGGAGAGCTTCCTTGCAAAGAAGCATGGAACGCGGCCCCGCCTTGGCGGTTTAGGTAGTACATGGTCGTGGTATTGTCCGGCCTGACTGGACCACTTGACCCCGGAGAAACGGAGCAAAGGCGGTGAGAGCTAGCGGACTGCTCGGAGCTCCAGCAGGTTGGATGTGGTATCGGACTCCTCGCGGGACCAGAGGCCGAGGCGCCGGTGTTCCCCCAGATGGGCACCCCAACCCATCAGAGAGGCATCGGGTCGATAGAGAGACCGGCGGCTCGGGCGGATAAACGTGGATGCCCTCCTGCAGATGAGATAGAACGTCCACCACCGGAGAGCTGCCCACATCTCCTGGGTCACCATCACTAGCTGGTCCAATGGATCGCAGCTGCCAGACCACTGGCTGGCCAGTCCCCACTGAAGGGGCGTGATGTGCCAGCGCCCAACGGACCACGCTGGTACAGGCTGCCAGGAGGCGCAGGAAGTCCCGGGCAGGGCGCCATTGCCCAACCAGAAATGATTGGGCAAAGGAGGCAAGAACCTCGGCCCTGTCCGCCGGGAGCCGTGCTCTGGCTCGAAGAGAGTCGAGCTCTGCCCCGATAAACAGAATCACCTGCTTCGGCTCGAGTTCCGACTTGGCCTCGTTGATGAGAAGGCTGACCTGAGGGAAAACCTGGAGGGCCAGATCTCTGGACTGCTCCACCTCCTGTCTGGAGGGGGCTGCTATCAGCCAATCGTCCAGGTAAGGGTACACCCGGACCCCTTGGCGCCGCAGGAAAGCTGTCACCACTGCAATGCATTTGGTGAAGACCCTGGGAACTGGAGGCAGGCCGAAGGGCATGGCTCGGAACTCGAAGAGGGATCCCTCCGCTCGAAAGCGAAGGAATCTCCGATGTGACGGACGGATAGGGACGGAAAGAACGCTGGCCCTCAGGTCCAGAGAGCAGAACCACACGCCGCTGCTCCAGGGATGGTATTATCTGAGCCAGAGTGACCATCCTGAAGGTTCGAGACCTTAGGAACTTGTTCAGGCCATGTAGGTCGAGAATGGGCGCCAGCCCCGTCTGCTTCAGAACCAGGAAGTACCTGGACACAAACCTCGGGTCTGAGGGAGGATCTGCTACCTCCTGATCACCTCCTTTGGAGGAGGAGAGCGATGTCGGCCCGACGAGCCGACAGTGAGGCTGCGACCCCGAGGCCCCCCGAGGTGCGACGGCTCTGAAGGGCGGAGCCTGCTCGAATTCTAGAGGCAGGCCTTTTCCCACCACCTCCAGTACCCACCTGTCCGTGGTAACAACGACCAGGCGGAAAGGAAGTGCCGGAGCTGCCCTCCACTGGGAACCTGGGGTGAGGTGACGGGGTTGGGGCGACACCCCTCAGCCCGCCACTGGCAGGCTTGGAGGAGGGACCGCCGAGGGACCTCCTGGGCCTTACCTCCCTGCTTCCTGTTGAGGAGGCCCGGCTTGGGTTTGGATGCTTCGGAGCCTGCTGGCCCTGACGTTGCTGGGCCAGACGCGCCCGGGGCGCAGAAGGACGAAAGGGCTTAGGCTGTGGTTTGCGGCCTTTGTCCTTCTGAGCGGAAGAGACCGAGTCCAAGGTAGCATTGGACTTCTCGATCCTCTGCAGGTGACCTTCCACCCCAGGGCTGAAGAGGTCAGTCCCCAAAAAGGGAACATCCGCCAACTTGTGCTGGGTATCCGAAGTAAAGGTGGATATCCTCAGCCAAGCCCGCCGATGCATAGCCACTGCGGCCGCCACAGACCTGGCACATGATTCCCAAATGTCTAAAGTAGTCTGGAGCTGCTGTTTGGCCACTGCCCTGGTCCCGCACCTGCCTGACCGTAGTCTGCGGATCCAGCTGAAGATGAGGGACGACTCATCCAGGAGCCCAACAGGGCATGAGAAAATGTGCCATGAGGACGGCCAACTGGCCTGGCGAAGGCCAAGAGAGGACGCAGCATAGACTTTTCGCCCGGCATAGTCCAATTTCTTGGACTCCTTGTCGGGAGGTTTGTCCACATCCCTAGCGTTCCCGGCACGCCGGAAAACGCTGTCGGTAACCAACCCTTCAGCCGAGGGGTGTTCCGAAAAACCGGACAGGGAACCGGTAGGGACCGCATACTTCCTGGCCGAAGGCGCAGGACAGGAAGCAGGGTGCTGCCAGAGCTCCAAGGCCGGACCCACTATGGCCTCGGCCACCGGAAAGGCCTCCGTAGGGGAATCCCCTCGGTCCAGAATCTCCGTGAGGGGATACCTGGCCCGCTTAGAAACGGATTCGAGCTTCATCCAGGTGGACTCCGAGATGAGCTGAAGCAATCCCAGAAAGGACGAAGGGCTATCGTCCACCGACTGTCCTCCTGAGAACTCCAAGTCCATTCGCTTGGAGAAAAGGGAGGAATCATCATCGGACTCGGAAGAGTCCTCAAAGAGCTGCCTCGGGCCTGAGCCACCCTCCACCTGCCGAGGTCTATCGGGAGTGAGGGTGACAGACAGCATACGGGGCAGTCCCTGAGCCGACCGAGAATTTTTGGTCGGAGCCCCAACTAACGCACTGTGGAGCCAGAGGTTCCACCGAATCGGTGGGGCAGCTGGAATTGGTCAACAACCGCCTGGGGAACAGGCCTCGGCTAAAACGAGGGGTTGTTTCGCCGCCCGTGACAGCCACTTAATGGTCAAAGACGACGGCTATCGGCTTATTCCTCGTGAGAAGGAGTGCTACATGAGTTCCTCATACCGACGCAACTTGCGCGAGCCTCCCTCGCCCGAGGGAGGAGGAAGAGCGGGCGCTCGGTGCCAAGACCGAGACGCCTATGACGGCGGGATCGGCTGGACCGCTGAAGACGCCCGGAGATCGAGAACTCGGCTAGGCCGAGACGGTGCGGAGGTGTCGCGAATCGGCACTTCTCGGTTCGACGATTCCACCGGCGGCTCCGGAACCGGAGGCACAGACGAGCCGACAGGATCTCAACTCCCACCGGGGAACCGGAGAGGGGATTCTCAACTTCTCCAGCCGACAACCTCGTTCAACGGGTCGAAAATCTCGACCGCCGACGGAGTCTCGGTCAACTGGCCTGACGGGACACGTGAAACCAGTGGCGAAGTCGACGGCCGACAACTAGGGGAGAGGGATCTTTCCCGCTCCCAAGAGCATCGACGGTGAGACTTACTCTTGTCTCTCTTTTTGGACTGAGAAAACGGTCCAGAAGAAGTTGGATCCTCACCTTTTGTCGAGAGGGTCAGACAAAGCTCCTTAAAAGAAGCCGAATAAGAGGCACCAAGAGATAGCAGGACTAATGCCGCAGCCGAGGTAGAAGCGGCCCGTGCCGCCTCCTCTTCGAGGGCTATCATTTGCTCGAGCGATCCACAGCCCGCCGGACACCGCCGACCGGGCCTCTTTTGACTTAACCGAGGGAAATTTCTTCGGACGCCCCAGTTGTAAACGGGCAGCACGGTCTTCGAGGACGTAGGCCGAAAAGGAAGAGCACAGGTCGCAGGCCTGCGGGTCGTGCTCAAGGCCCAAGCAGTAAACGCACGTGGAGTGCGGATCCATCCGAGACATCTTCTGCCCGCAAGGGCATCTCCGGAAACCGGGAGTCGATTTGTCCATCGCAGCCGCGAGGGAGAGAAGACCGAAGTCTTTTTAGCAAAAACTTTTTAATTTCGAAAATTCGAAGAATTAGGAACCAGTCTTATACGCAGAGCGTTAAGGAGGGAACCTGAGCTTCCAAGCGGTAAGGAAGATCTGGAGTCATGGGGCGGAGCCGAGAGTTTTACCACCCGGGTGGGTGGGAGGAGCCAGCTTGAAGACCCTCTGGCAAGATTTAAAGCGGCAAGGAACCTGCCAGACAGTGTGGATGAACAACATATCCATGTCCCTAGAAACAACAATTTCGGAAGAAAACCGACCGAAAAGCGACACTTCAAGTGACTTTGAACCAAGCAGCAGGAGAAATCTCCGGAGCGACCGTTCAGTGAGGCGGAGTAAAGAATCTGACGGTTGCAGTTCAAATAACTACAGGCAGAGGATTCAACCGAGCTCGAGATGAACATTCTATGCAATGCATAGAAAAGTTAACCCTATGTTCTCCGGGGCAGTTGAAAGGCAGGACCTAACTGCATTTGTCAGAATACAGCAAGACTTCATGTTGTTTGAAACAGAGTCTGAACTTCATTCTATCTTCCATAATTAGCACTGAAGTCTAAAAGATCTGAGGTGGCTCATTCCAGGGAAATGACTGTAACTATTAAGTGTGTGAGGGATTCCTGGGGTTTGAACTCTTTTCCCTGTGTTGGTCCAGTGCTGCCCATAGCACATCTCAGTACATGATACATTTAAAAACTACATTTTAATTACCTCTGCTATTACATACTTTGGATAAGATGTTAAACCGAGGTCCCATCTGCCTTATCCGGTGGTTGTACAGGTGGACACTGAAGATCCCATGGCACTTCTCAAAAAGAGTAGGAAAATTTCCCTGGTGCCCTGGCCAAATTTCTCCTATTCACTTAAATACCAGCAACAGCTTACTATGGTTCAATTTCAATTGGTTTTGCATCTGTATCCCCTACCACTAGGATGGGACTGAAAAAAAGTCAGTCTTATCTAGCCCTCCTTCCCCAGGCAACAAAAGATAAATAAAATTCCACCATGATGGATTAAGTTTTATATCTTATTTGTTTCTACATGTATTTTTACCTTATATTTTTATAGTATGTATCAGCTTTTCTGCTGTACTAAGTTATATTGCTGCCTGCTGTCATCCTCCCTGGGACTCCTATTAAAACAAGATGCTGCACTTTAAGGGGTTATCCATGCTGGATAAATTTCAACTAAATAAATAAATCATCTACACGGTGCTTGGAAATGTAGGTTGGTTTAAGCACCAAAGGAAAAAAAGGAACACATTACAGCATGTATTCAAGGCACAGACCCAGGCCTAAACTAAAACCTGATATGACGAGACAGAATTTCGGAGATCAACTTACCCCTCCCTCTGTTTGATCCCTCTTTGGCCTTTCTGTACTGGTTCAGTTCCTTCGTAAAATCATCATATTCTTCTTTACCCATATCTTCCTCTTCTCCTCCCTCATAATCTCCATACTGGTCATCTTCATACTCATCATAAGCACCGTAATTCTTCGAGTCCATCTTCCCATACCCCTTTTTGGGCAAGGGGACGCCATGTGGTGGCGGGTACTGCTGATGTGGCTTTAAAAAAAAAAAGGGTTAACATTTTAAAAATATAGAGTGGCTTTACTACTATGTAAACAGAGGTAAATTAAAAATGTCTTAATGGTAATATTGCACTAATTTTAAGTATTTGTGCATTCAAATAATTTCTTGTTTCAATCAGATTCAGTTTTCTGGGTTTTTTAGTATTTTTTCAGTCAATACGATTCGTATTACTTATTACAAACATGTTCTTTACATTTTGCTTTTTCTTACCCTTGCTTATTTATTTATTTTTATTCAGAACAGATCAGCAGAGATGCAACAACTCATTTTTTAAAGGTGCCCAGCCTCACCCATTTCTGCATCTCGGTGGATTTCAGCACTGGGATTTGCTCACAGTGACAAATTAACTCTTTGACGGGCTGGGGTTTGAATTTTTGATCGCCTGGTTCCTAAATTGGTGCTCTAACCACTAGACCACACTGCCTCCGTAGTCTTCAGCCTCTTCTGTTATTTTACGGCCCATTTCTATGTTTCCTGGGCATACTATTACATTAGCTTAAAGAGCTAGTAAAACCAAAAATAGCAGATAGCAAAATGTTACAAATTTTAAGTAGTCAGTTGTAACACTTTATTTCTGAAGTATTTGTCTTTTTCTGTTTGCTAATCAGAAAGTTTTCTATGTGACAGTATCATGCTGGATATGTGTGGAACAGCACTATGCCTGGCAGCAGACATATCTAGTTCTACCCCCCTCCACTTACATCATCAACACTGTGATCTCACTGACTGACTACATCACAGGTGATTACCTGGCAGCTACTGAGCGGCTCTTTTGAGTAGCTGTGACGTCACAGTGCTGATGATGTAGTGGGGGGAATAGAAATACAGGTTACTCACCTGTAACAGGAGTTCTAGGAATGGTATATGTTGTTCATCCACACTGTCTGGCAGGTTCCTTGCCGCTTTAAATCTTGCCGGAAGGTCTTCAAGCTGGCTCCTCCCACCCACCCAGGTGGTAAAACTCTCAGCTCCGCCCCATGACGCCAGATCTAGCCCGCTGGAAGCCAGGTTGTGCGTCGAAGCCGGGGAGGCCGTATGGATGAACAACATATACCATTCCTAGAACTCCTGTTACAGTTGAGTAACCTGTATTTCTAGGGACATGGATATGTTGTTCATCCACACTGTCTGGCAGACTCCTAGCAGTTCTCCAGGAGGAGGGTGGCAAAGCGCACACCCTCTACTTAGGAAATAAGGACTGGAGAACCAAGGCCCCAAAACCAGCATCCCGGCGTGACTCAAGGTCGATGTTGTAGTAGGTGATGAAGGTGCGTACTGACTTCCAGGTAGCAGCCCTGCAGATTTCCTGGATAGGGACATCCCTGAAAGCAGCCACCGAAGCAACGGTATGGCAGGTAGAATGAGCTCTTATCCCTCTGGGAGGCTCCATGCCCGCCAACCTATAGCAGAGATCTATGCAGGAGGTGATCCACCCGCCTATCGTCCGCTGGGCTGCAGGTCTGCCAAGTCGCTTCAGCGTGGGTGACAAACAGCTGGCCGAACCTCTCCCGAACTGGCCGTCTTGGCTCTTTGTAATAGGCGGCGCTCTTGTAGGGTCAAAGTATGGAGCCTATATTCGTCCCTCCGCGGTGTGACTGGGGTAGAACACCACCAGAGTCAGCACTTGGTTAAGGTGACACTCCGACACCACCTTCAGAAGGAATTTCGGTGGGGCACAGGACAACCTTGTCCCTGTGGAAGACCAGATAAGGAGACTCGATGGAAAGCACCTGGAGCTCTCCCATCCTTCTGGCTGACGTGATAGCCACCAAGAAGGCAGTCTTCCATGACAGGTGAGAGATGTCACACCTGTGCATCGGTTCAAATGGCTTGCTCATGAGCTTAGCCAATACCAGCAGTAGATTCCACAGAGGAGGAGGTTCTCGCACCGGAGGGGATATGTGATCAATGCCTTTGAAAAAGCGCCTGATCACCTTCTCCTGCGCCACCGACTGCTTCCCAGCCCGCGCCAGGTAAGCAGAGATGGCTGCCAGGAGCACCCTTAGGGTCGTCGACCGAAGCCCTTGCTAAGAAAGGGACCACAGGTAGTCCAGAATGCTTGCCAAGGAACAGGAGGAAGGGTCCAGGCCCTTGTCCTGACACCAAATGGAGAATCTCTTCTATTTGAAGGCATACCATTTCCTGGTCGACTCCTTACGGGACACCTCAACAATGTTGAGGACCTCGTCGGAAAGACCCAAGGCCTGAAACTCTAGCCGCTCAGGAACCAGGCCGTCAGGTGCAGAGGATTGAAGGTCCGATGGAACGCCTTCCCTGATTGGACTGAGAGCAGGTCCGGGGAGCTGGAAGCTGCCGTGAGTCCTGGAGCTGAGACTGAGGAGATCTGGTACCAGAACTGGCGAGGCCAGTCTGGGGCTATCAGAATCACCTGCGCCTTGTCCCTCCTCGCCTTGAGAAGCACCTTGTGATCAAGGGAAATGGGGAAAGGCGAGAAGAGGCCCGGGGTCCACTGCCTCGAGAAGGCATCCCCTGCAGCGAGCCCTGCTGAGGGGGCGGGCATGGAACAGCCTCAGCTCGCCTCCTGAGGCAAACAGGTCCACCTGAGGTGTGCCCCAATGGAGAACAGATGCTGTACTACTCCCGCAGGAGAGACCACTGTGGATGCAGCCCTATCCGCTTAGGGCATCGCCAGGGTGTTGGAGGCTCCTGCCACATGAATGGCTAGGAGATCCGCCTCCAGGGCTGCGCATCGAGTGACCAAATGCGGAGGCTTCCTCTCTTGCATAGAAGCATGGAGCGCTGGCCCCGCCCCTGGCGGTTTAGATAAGCATGGTCGTGGTATTGTCCGGTCTGACCTGACCATTTGACCCCGGAGGAACGGAGCAAAGGCGGTGAGAGCTAGGCGGACCGCTTGGAGCTCCAGCAGGTTGATGTGGCATCGGGACTCCCGTGGGGACCAGAGGCCGTGAGCCCGGTGTTCCCCCAGATGGGCACCCCAACCCATCAGAGAGGCATCGGTCGATAGAGAGACCGTCGGCTCGGAGTGGACGAACGGGATGCCCTCCTGCAAATGACCTGGAACGATCCACCACTGGAGAGCGTTCCACATCCCCTGTGTCACCGACACAAGCTGGTCCAAAGGATCGCAGCCGCCAGGACCACTGACTGGCCAGTCCCCACTGAAGGACGCATGTTCCAGCGGGCCCAATGGACCACGCTGGTGCAGGCCGCCATGAGACCCAGGAGGCGCAGGAAGTCCCGGCAGGTGCAATTGCCCAACCAGAAATGATTGGGCAAAGGAGGAAAGAACCTCGGCCCTGTCCGGCTGAGCCGCCTGGCTCAAGAGAGTCGAGCGCGCCGGATGAACATAATCACCTGCTTCGGCTCGAGTCTGACTTGGCCTCATTGATAAGGAGGTCCAGTTGAGAGCAGACCTGGAGGGCCAGATCTCTGACCACTCCACCTCCTGCCTGGAGGGAGCTGCTATCAGCCAGTCGTCCAGGTAAGGGCACACCCCGACCCTCGGCGTCAAGAGGGAATGCTGTCACCACTGCCATGCATTTGGTGAAGACCCTGGGAGCTGGAGACAAGCCAAGGGCATGGCCTCGAACTTGAAAAGGGATCCTTCTGCTCGGAAGCCAAGGAATCTCTGGTGAGACGGACGGATAGGGACGAGAAAACGCTGGCCCTGCAAGTCCAGAGAGCAGAACCACGCCTGCTCCAAGGATGGTATTATCTGAGCCAGAGTGACCATCCTGAAGGTTCGAGACCTTAGGAACTTGTTTAGGTTGTGTAGGTTAGAATGGGGCACCAGCCCCCGTCTGCTTCGGAACCAGGAAGTACCTGGACACATACCCTGGTCTGAGGGGGTCCGCTACACCCTGATCACCTCCCTTCAGAGGAGGAGCCGGCTGGCCGACCTTGACGAGCCGGCCAGTGAGGCCACGGATCTTCGAGAGGCCCCCGAGGTGCGACGGCCTGGAAGGGGTGGGGGCCTGCTCAATTCCAGAGGCAGGCCTTTCCCACCACCTCCAGTACCCACCTGTCCGTGGTAACAGAGGACCAGGCGGAAAGGAAGTGTCGGAGCCGTCCCCCCACGGGGGGAACCAGGGGTAAGGTGATGGGGATGGGGGCGACACCCCTCAGCCCGTCACTGGGCAGGCTTGGAGGAGGGACCGGCCGAGGGACCTCCTGGGCCTTTTCCTCCTGGGCCTCCTGTTAGAGGAAGCCGGCGGCTTGGGTTTGGGATGCCAAGGCCGAGCCTGCTGGCCCTGACGTTGCTGGGCCGGACGCGCCGGGGGCGCAGAAGGACGCAAAGGGCTTAGGGCTGTGGTTTATGCCTTTGTCCTTCTGAGCAGAAGAGACCGAGTCCAAGGTAGCACTGGACTTCTCGATCCTCTGCAGGTGACCTTCCACCCCAGGGTCAAGAGGTCAGTCCCTAAAAGGGAACATCCGCCAACTTGTGCTGGGTATCCGGAGTAAAGGTGGATATCCTCAGCTACGCCTGCCGACGATAGCCACCGCGGCCGCCACCGACCTGGCACATGAGTCCCCAATATCTAAAGCAGTCTGGAGCTGCTGTTTGGCCACTGCTCCTGCTCTGGTCCCGCACCTGCTTGACCGTAGTCTGCAGATCCGCTGGAAGATGAGGGATGACCTCATCCAGGAGCCCAACAGGGCATGAGAAAATGTGCCATGAGGGACGGCCTAACTGGCCTGAACGGTCAGAGAGGACGCAGTACAGACTTTCTTCGCCCAAGGACATAATCCAATTCCTTGGATTCCCTTGTCGGGAGGTTTGTCCACATCCCTGCTCAGCCAGGCGCTACCGGAAAACGCTGTCGGTAACCAACCCTCAGCAGAGGGTGCTCCAAAACCGGACAGGGAACCGGTAGGGGACCGTGATACTTTCTCTGGCCATCCTGGCCAAGGCGCAGGACAGGAAGCAGGGCGCTGCCAAAGCTCCAAGGCCGGACCTACTATGGCCTCGCCACTGAAAGGCCTCCGTTGGAGAAACCCTCGTCCAGAATCTCCGTGAGGGGATACCTGGCCCGTTTTGAACGGTTCGAGCTTCATCCCGGTGGACTCCGAGATGAGCCGAAGCAGTCCTAGGAAGGACGACGGGCTATCGTCCATTGACTGTCCTCCTGAGGACTCCAAGTCTAGTCGCTTGGAGAAAAAGGAGGAATTATCCTCAGACTCGGACGAGTCCTCGAAGAGCTGCCTCTGGCCTGAGCCACCCTCTACCTGCCGAGGTCGGTCGGGAGTGAGGGTAACAGACAGCCTATGGGGTAGACCCTTAGCCGACCGAGAATCCCTGGTCGGAGCCCCAAATAGTGGCTGTGGAGGTGGAGGTTCCACCGGAATCGGTGGAGCAGCTGGTTTTGGCCGAACAACCGGCCTGGGTACAGGCTCCTCGGGTAAGTCGAGGGGTTGTGTCGGCCGCTCCGGTGACAGCCACTTAATGGCCGGGGAAGGCCACTGCGTCGGCTTATTCCCAGTCAGGAGGAACTGTTGCCACATGAGGTCCTCGTGTCCGTTGGCGTAACTTCGCCCGAAGCCTCCCTCGTCGAGGAGGCGGGCCGAGTGGCGACGCCGCTTACGCAGTGCGAGACGAGACCGCTTATGACGGGCGGGATCGGGTTGGACCGCCAAGAGGTCCGAGACCGAGAGTCGCCGTTTTCCGAGGTCGGTGCGGGAAGTGTCGGCAGGAACCGCACTCTCTCGGCTCGGAGGGTTCATCCGAGGGCTCCAGAACCGGAGGCACAGGCAAGCCCACGGGATCCTCAACCCCGGGGAACCGGGGAGAAGGGAGTCTCGGCTTCTATAGGCGACAACCAGTCCAACGGATCGAGAAAAATCTCGACTTCGTCGACGGGAGTCTCAGTCAACTGACCTGACGGGACACCGTGAGACCAGTGGCCGAAGCCGAGCGGTCGACCGAAGTCGACGGTCGACGACTCGGGGAGAGGGACCTTTCCTCCCCAAGAGCGCCGACGGAGGGATTTACCTTTGTCCCTCTTTTGGACCGAGAAAAGGTCCAGCAGACGGGTCTCTCTCCCTTAGTGGAGAGGGACAGACAAAGCTCCTTAAAGGAAGCTGTGTAGGAAGAACCCAGAGAGAGCGGATAAATGCAGCGGCCGAGGAGAAGATACGGCCCGCGCCTCCTCTTTCGAGGGCGATCATCTGCTCGAGCTGATCCGCCCGAGCTCCCTTCGCCTGACACCACCGACCGGGCCTCCTTAGACTTCACCGGAGGGAACGCTTCGGACGGCCCAGATGCAATCGGGCAGCACGGTCTTCGAGGACGAGGGTCAAAGGAAGAGCACAGTCGAGTCCCGCGGGTCGGCTCAAGGCCTAAACAGTAGACACACGTGGAGTGTGGATCCGTCCGAGACATCTTCTGCCCGCAGGGGCATCTCCGAAAACTGGGAGTCGATTTGTCCATCGCAGCCGCGAGGGATCGAAGACTGAAGTCTTTTTAGCAAAAACTTTCAAATTCGCAAAACAGAAGAAATAGGAACCAGTCTCAAACGCAGAGCGTTAAGGAGGGAACCTGAGCTTCCAAGCGGTAAGGAAGATCTGGCGTCATGGGGCGGAGCCGAGAGTTATACCACCCGGGTGGGTGGGAGGAGCCAGCTTGAAGACCTTCCGGCAAGATTTAAAGCGGCAAGGATACCTGCCAATAAGTGTGGATGAACAACATATCCATGTCCCTAGAATAATTAATTTTGTTACACAAATATCTTAGTCACGACCCTGAGGTCCCTGCTTATTAATGTGAGGCAGATGACTGTTCCCCTTTAATTCAGGTTTGTTCTCCTACAGTCTTGAATCTAGAAAACAGAAAAATTTAGGTTGAAACAGTTATGGAAACTGAAGCACTGCAAGATTAAAGAGTAAATACCTATGCAATCTCTCAGGGACATGGGTGCTCAAGTTCTTTATGCACAGCCAGCAGTTCAGTAAGCTGGTGCTTCTCCAAGATACATTTCAGGCAAGCACTATCTGCCACAACTGCGGTAAAATGTTTTTCGCAATTTAACACTTTCCCTGCAATTGTGGTAGTATGTTTGCACAGTGTTGCCCTTTTTATCAATAATGTACACTCCATAGCTCAGACTTCATCCCAGGGCCCATAGTTTTTTCCTAAAGGGAATCCAGGACCATCAAAATTAAAATTATACCAAAAGCCTTGTCTAAGGCACTTACTGACCGGCTGGTTGCCAAGAAAATTCTAACATACACTATAAAAAAAACCTACATTACTTACCGGTGGGTAGGGAGGGCTATATTCTCTGTACTTTCGGTGTCCCTTTTCACTGGGACTATAATCCGATTCATCACTGTAATCAGAGTAATCTTCACTCGAGGTTGCATGTCGCTGCAATTACAGATAAAACAGATTATGCACTTTTCAAAATTTAAAACTTACACCTGAAGCATAAATTCTTATGCCAGATCTTAGTATTCAGAAACAAAATTCTAACAAACTTACCAGAATTTCTTTTTCTGTTAGCTCCAACACTGTCAATGGATAATCTTTACACACAGGTATATATGTACCACAACTGGGGATCACAGGTACAGCTATAGCATTAAGAAGCAGTGTCTAGCACTTTGTAATACTGGAGTATTCAGTGTATTCCAATACAATAAAGACTAGCTACCTTGAACACAAACATACATATATATATATATATATATATATATATTTTTTAATCCGTCTCCCGCCCTCCATTTTCTTCCCATTCCTGTGCCCCGGCATGCATGCCCATGTGGAGGCACGTGCCCTCCCACTACACTACCGCCCTCCCGCCACACTACCCACCGCACCTCCACCTGGTGGGAGCGGAACTACGGGGGGAGGGGGTTACAACCACCCCCGAGAGGAGAGCTGCTATTCGGCTGCTCAATCCTGCTTCTCCCCACCCCACCCCCCGCCAGCTCTCCGATGACCCAAGGTCATTCCTGAACCCAGGTCCGCTAGGTAAGGCACCTAGCGCCTCAATCCTCAGTGCCACCAGGCCAGTTATGCCCTGAACACTTCTAACTGCAAATGACACACAACTATTTAATGCACTCACATAGCAGTTATGACATGTCTGTCCAACTCTGATGAACAAAAATAAAGAAAAGGTGGGCTTCCCTTCCCAGAGGTTGAGTTACCCATTTACACTCACATTACCTGCAGGGAGATGCAATCTAATAGAAGTGACAAATTGTTCTGCCTTGCATCTGATTATGTTCTGCCATGCATCTGATTCTGAATATGAAAGTGGCAAGCACTTCTATGTTTCCTCTAATGTAGAGAAAAAAAAATGTTGCAGGTGATACCTTTTATTGGACTAACAAAATTATTTCTGAGACTAGCTTTTGAGAGATAATACTCCCTTCTTTAGGTTAGGGAGTATTATCTCTCGAAAGCTAGTCTCAGAAATAATTTTGTTAGTCCAATAAAAGGCATCACCCGCAACATATTTGTTTTTTTTTTCTCTACATTGTTGACTGGACTAACACGGCTACCACATTTCTCCTATGTTTCCTCTAATAAATTTTCATAACTTGGCAAGAACTTAATGGATATAGAGGAAAACAAGAAATAAAAGGCAATCATTTAGTCCATATTAGTAGTCAATATTAAACCAGGACTGTGCCCTTAAACTGTCCCCCAGAACCTCAGAAGAATCCTTAGCCCCCCCCGACCCAAACTTGCAGGCTGGATTAAAATGCTTCTAGCAGCATGATTTAGGAAGGGAAGGGACCACATTTTGGCTCCATGGATCCAAAAGCCTGATCACTTTCACTACCCTATTCGATGCCCCCCACCCTGAAGACCAAAAAGGAGAGGGGAGATATGATAGAGACCTTCAAGTTCCTAAAGGGAAAGTGAACTGCGAGGACCTATTTAGCTTAAATGCTAGTTCGTGATCACAAGGGCATAAGTGGAAACTAACAGGAAGGAGGTTCAGCAGGGACAGGAGGAAGTATTCTTTTACTGAAAGAGTTGTGGAGCTGTGAAACAGTTTCTTATTCGAAGTGGTGGATGTTAAAGCAGTTGATGGTTTCAAACATGACTAAGACTGAGTGTGAAGGGTAGAGAGGTCACTTGGGATGACAAGATCAGGAGGGAGAATAGGGTGGTGGAGGTGGAGGGTCAGGATCCTGGATGGACTGTCGGTCCCAATGGTTGATAAGGATCTTGGGTAGAGTAGATGGACCACTGGTCTTGTTCTGCAGTAATTGTCTGTTTCTATGTTATTTGGAAATACTTATGTACCCTAACCTCTAATGGGGTGTTACCTTTTTTGTTGGTTGTTATGCCCCTTGTACACCTATTGCCAGACTTGGAAGTACCTGGACCTGCAATCTTGACTGGCCAGGGTGTCCGTGACACAAGCTATAGCACATTTTCAGAGGAGCTGAGTGATGTCCTCCCAAGGGGTGGACAGCATCTCCTGTGATATCCTGGACTCCCGAGGAGCATGGAGTCAATAAGGAAGAAGAAGGTCAAAGTCCACAGGCAGCCCTCTGCCTATCACTTACCTACTAGTCCGTGATACTGGTGGACCAAAATGGGAAGAATCAACTCAGCCAACCCCTGATGGGAAGCGCAGACAGGGGCAGGACAGGTGGAAGGATGACACTCCCCTTAGCCATCACTGGGCAGCTTTTGTTGAGGCACCAGTCGCTGCGGTCAGAGGAGCACCGCCACCCCTGCCCCTCCCAGGCTTGGTTTTTGGGCACCAGATCTGGTACTGCCTCTGCTGAGGCAGCTGCTGAGGAGGCTGAGCCTGAAACAGTTGATACGGAAAAGCCTTTTTCTTTGGCTTCTGGCCCTTATGAAACAGTGCCACAGAGTTAGGGGTGACACTGGACTTCTCAATGTGAGCGAGATGTCCCTCCACCCCAGGGGCCAACAGATAGCTGCCCAGAAAAGGGTCATCAGCCAGCTTGTGCTCAGTATGTGCCGTCAAGCTGGACAGACGCAGCCAGGTCCTGCAACACATGGAGATGGCGGCTGCCATGGTAGGGGCACAAGAATCGCCTGTGTCCAAGGCTCTCTGGAGCTGCTGCTTAGCTACCGAGCGACCTTGGTCTTGGATCACCTTCATCGCCAACTGCAGGTCAGCATGGAGTGGAATAAGGAGTTAATCAAAAACTCCCATCAGAGTTGGTCCAATGTTGGCCATCATGACAGAACAGCTTACCTGACGGAGATCCAAGGATGCTGCAGCATAAATTTTTTTAGCAGCACGTTCAATCTTTCTGGACTCCTTGTTGCCTTGGCCACCGATTTGCAGAAGGCAAAATCAGAAACCAGCTCTTCAGCCAAAGAATGGTTTGAAAACCCTGAGAAGGACCCAGCAGGGACCGTGTACTTGGAGAACAGTCAGGTAGAGGGTACCGGGTAGGATACTGGATGCTGCCAAAGCTCCAGGGCTAGTCTCAAAATGGGCTCAGCAATGGGAATGGCAACCCCCGGGGATTCATTCTTGCCCAAAATGCCCGTGAAAGTGTACTAGGCCCATTTCTGGACAGGTTCTAAAAGGCATGCATGGATTCAGACATTAATTGGATGAGAGCCCTGAAAGATACCAGACCATGCTTGGTGGTAGTTCCTTGACGACTCCCCGGTCAAGGAAGGGAATCTCTGAGGCTATGGACAAGATGTCAGAGTCATCAGAGGACTCCTCAAAAATGACCCTTGACCGTTTCTCGGTGTGGACTAACCTATATCCTCCACTTGGGTGATTTGCACAGAAAACTGGCTGTCCAGGCCTCCTCAGTTGAAGCATCCACCTTCAGCTGCAATGGCAGCAGTTACATCTGAAGGGGTGAAGAAGCAGTTGCGGGGAGCACCTGGCGTAGCGTGGACTGGCAAGGCCATGACTGGTGGCTGCACGGCGACCGATGATCCAGTGGTTTGAGTACTACCCCACCCCATGATGGCCCACTGTTGCCACAGAAGCTCCCCGTAGCACCACCACATCTTGCAATGGTGCCTTTCCTCACCCAAGGAAGAGAAGGTCAAAGAGCATTCAAGGCAGAGCCTCCCGATTGAGAGAGAGCACAAGCGCCTCAACTGATGCATTGACCATTGACGGGATGAGTCAATGACAAGGAGAGCCTTCTGGTTGGCTGCAGCACACCACATGCCTGGCCACATTTACGGTCCCCAATTGGGTCACGTACTCCTGAGTGAAGACCAGAAGCACAGAGGTTTAAGAGACTGAACCCTCAATTTTCGTCCGACAGCTAGTCGAAAAGTTCATAGAAAATGTCCACGCTCTGCTCGTCCAGAGTTGAGGCTGACAAGCCTAACAGGGGAACGGAGCAGCTCTCAACTGTCCCCGTGACCAAAAAGTGCTCGACCATGGCCAAGTGGTCAGGGAAAAGTCGTAAGATCGGGAAGACCCTGATCTCTCCTTGTTCCATTACAGGTGCAGGCAGCACCTGTGCCTCTTGTTGTGGTGGGTAGGGCTCTCCCCCAAGGTCTGTAGGGCCATGCAATGTCCTGCAAACCTTCTGAGAAAGACCCTCCAGCCTGCCCCAGCCAGAAGCAGTGCCGCAACAGAGGAGGTAACCACTGCAGCAGCTGCCGCCTCCTCTTCAAGGGCCACGAGCTGCAGGGCAGACCCGGCAGCTGCCAAGGTCTTTCTGCAGCCCTTATGGTGGTCCCTGGGATCCCTCCTTCCGAAGGCCATCCGAGGGTAAGCCGATGCGTCCTAACCTCAAGGGATTCCAGGAGCACTCAGAGCCAGAGACCATACCCAGCCATGTCATGCTACCTGCCAAGGCAGTACAGACATGTGTTGTGCAGGTCAGTGACCGACATCTTTTGCTGGCACAGAACACAAAACCTGAACCCCGTTTCCATTGTTCCATCTCCAGTGACACCACAGAGTCGAAAGGACTGAGAAAATAAACTGCGAAAGTTAAAAAAAAACTTTTAAGTAAAGGTTCACCTATGGCGCATTAATTCCTAAGCGACAGCCACGAAGGAAGTGACCTGCTCTTCCACCATGGCAGATGGTGCATAGTTCCATTTCATCTGACGTTATGGCGCCGCACTGCTAGCCCCAATACAGAATGTAGTGGGGCTAGTGGTGAGGCGTTGCAACTTTAGATGAAATGGAAGCTACTTAATTGCTGCAAGTTTGGAAAGTGCAGACTTTTCAAAAGTAAAATTCTGTAAGTAAACTTGCTAAAACAATTGCTTTAATGTGCCAAAAGCTTAATCAGGGGCTAAAGCTTTTGGGGGTGGGACAGTTAAGATAATGACAGTTTTTCATTAACAGATGTTTCCTCTCAGGAGCCAGGCTGCCAAATGGAGAGACTGTGGGTTGTGATGGAGCACAGGACACTACAGCAAGGGAGTCAGAAATGGCTCCTGCACCTAGAGATTTAGCAGACCTAAGAATCAGTCTCTTGGCCACTCCAGAGCTATCAAGCTGAAAAACTCCCTTGACCACCTGCTCCTTGTAGACCCCTTGGAATCAGAGGAATCAGAAGCATGTAGCAGGCTGACATGAAGTCCACCTTGCCCATGTCAGCTGCTTCGTCCACTGCTGGGCATCAAAAACGCCTGCAGAGTCTGGGAACCAAAGCACTTTCCTAGGATGCAAAGACATCTTTTTGAGATGTTCAGGAAAGACTTAAACATGTATGTTTTATGAGTCAACCCCTTTCGTGACACCTCCACTACATGAGGAATGTCTTCCAAAAGGCCCAAAGCCTGGAAGTCTAGCCATTCAGGCACCAAATCAAGAAATGTAGAGACTGAAGGTCCAGGTGGCAGATTGTTCCCCCTTGTCTTAACTGCAGATCCAGGCAGAGCAGGAGAAGCCATGAGGACCTGCTGTGGAGGTTGATCAGATCCCGATACCAGAACTGCCTGGGCCAGTCTGGAGCAATCAGGATCAGGTTCGCCCTGTCCCGATGTGCCTTGAGCACCACCTTGAGAATCAAGGGGAAAGTAGGAAAGACATACAGAAGGCCCAGGGCTGACTGAAGGCAACCACCATCAGCGTTCCCATCTGAGGAGGGTGGGCACAGAACTGCCTCAGTTTTCTGTTCTCCCAAGAGCTCCACTAGAGAAGTGCCCACCATGTAAACAGCTGAGCCACAACATCCTGAAGCAAGGTCCTCTTGTGCAACATCTCGCCCACACAGTTGACAGCATTTGTCAACTGGATATACTAGCCCACTATGTGCACTGCCAGGAGATCCACCTGAAGGCTGCGTAACAGTGACCAGGTGAAAACCACCCCCTGACACAGGGGAAAGGAGAGTATCCTGCCATTCTTGTTCAGGTAGAACATGGTGGTCATACTGTCAGTCTAGATTTGCACTACCTGACCCCAAATCAGCAGAGCAAACTCGGACAGTGTCCAGTGCACTGTCAGGAGCTCCAGAATGTTGATATATATGTGGGTCTTGCTAGGTAGCCAAAACCCATGGACTCTGCAGTCAGACATTTGAGTCCCCCATTCCACCAGAGATGCATCCATGGTCAAGGTGAGGGTCAGCTCTGGGCAGGCAAATGAACTCCCTCCAGGAAGGTCTGTGGACAAACCCATCATTCGATTGTGCCCTGCATCAGCTGCGTTACCAGGACCGGCTGGTCCAAGTGTCCATGTAGCTGAGACCACTGGTGCTCCACTTCCCACTGGAGGGAACATAAGTGCCAGCGGGCCCAATGGATCATGCTGACTGACACCATGATGTACACCACCAGCCACAGGAATTCCCAGGCTTGGTGCGATTGCCCAACCCAAATGATCAGGCAAAGGATGTAAAATCCTCCACCCTATGTGCAGGCAAGCAAGTCTTGGCATAAGGGAGTCCAACTCTGGTCCAATGAACTTGATCACCTGCATGGAAAGTAGTTCTGACTTGGTCAGGTTGACTATGAGACCAAGGTCCCGAAAGTTTTGGAGAGACAGATTACTGGACAACCACTGCTTCCCTGGAGACCCTCTCCATGAGACAGTTATCCAGGTACAGATGCACCCTGGTAGCCCTCAACCATGACCCATAATAGGAGAGGGCAAATGGCGTGACCTTGAATTGGTACAGAAAGCCATCTACATGTAAAAAGTGGTATCACCTGTGGGATGGACTGAAATATGAAAGAAGGCATTCTGAAAGTCTAGAGATCAAAATAAAGCCCCAGCCTCCAGAGACAGTGTGATCTGGTTCAGAAAGACCATTTGGAAATCGACTGTGGATGAAATTGTTCAGATCGTAAAGGTCCAGTATAGGATGCCAGCCCCTCATCCATTTGCTACCAGAAAGTACTGATCCGGGTTAGGTATAATTGCCCAACACACACAATCCTATCAAATGCCAGCCCGATACTTTAATCCCAACAATTAAAACGCCAACAAACACTCGATACCGACTTGACAAAATCCCAACATCAGAGAGCAAGCTTTCACAACACTCCGCTGCAGTCAATTACTCAGATCGAGCATGTTTATGTTGCTACTACTCCAACTAGCTCAGTCAGACAGTTTTGGACATTTAAAAAAAAAAAAAAGGCTCAGAGCAGAATTAATGGCAAATACTGTGAGCCAGAAGCACCAGTGTATCCGGCTTGTCGCTGCTACCTCAACCACCCCTGCACTACTTACAACACAGCAGTCAATTACTCTGTCAGACAGTTTTGAACATTAAAAAAAAAATGCTCAGAACGGACAAACAGGTTAATACTGCTAGCCAGAAGCACAACTGTATCGGGTATCTTTTAAAAACAAAAACGTTGGTCATCCTACATGGCGGTCTAGTCTCTGTGGAGCTCTCCCAGGCTCAACCCCAATTCAGCACCATCTAACATTAAAAACTGGCCAGCCAGTGGTTGGATTTCCACTTGCGACGCCGGCGACACAGGTTCAGGAACGGACTCAGGTTGCTGGAGGGCCGGCCAGAGGAGATGGAAAGGAGCATCTCAGGATGGCTCGCCTTCTCCGGGGGGAGGGTGGGGATGCACATCGGTGCATGTTGGCCCCTGGTGGAGACCGGGAGCACAGCACAGACACCCGAGATGGAAGCACTAGGGGAGTGGCGGACGTCGGCACACAGCACGCCACTCCCCGGGGAGAAAACCAGGAAACTGCCCTGGTAGACCGGATGACAGTCTCTCTGGTCCCCTGACTGCCACCAGGCCTCCTAACCAACACTGCCGCCCCAGCGACACCCCGGGCCAATACTGATGCGCTGGCCCACCCCACCTTCCCCTAGGAGGGACCCATCAGTGAAGGATACGCCGGGTTACCTGGGGGAGTCGCGATGATGAGGTGAGCGGTAGCCAGGGATGAGGGAGAGCGCGCAAGTCAGGACATTGAGAGACCTGAAGGAGTGGCCAGCCAGGGGCGGCGGGAGGAGGAAAATAAAAAAAAAAAAAGTGCCCAGCATTGACAAAAACCGCCTGTATATCATAATGGCCATTACTCGCAACAGACTGAAAGAATTTGCAGCCTCAGCGGGGGTTAAAGAGATTCCGAGCAAGTCGAGTGTTCCCGGCAGCATGGACCGCGAGGCCCGTAGCAGAGCCACCTCACCAGCTCATAGTTCATTGGCTAACTCAAGCTCTGATGACGAGGAAGAAGTTACGATTACTTCTCGACAATTAAGCCGGGAAGTAAGGAGATCGGGGAAAATGATCTCCCAATTTCAGAATGACCTGCATGAACTGAAAAAAGACCAGCGTAAACAACAGCAGCTAATAACAGACCTGGAGCAGCACACTTCTGAACTCACCACCTCAGCAGATTTGCACAACAGAGCGAACCTTCAGCTCCACAACCGGGAAATATGGCTCCAAAAAAAAAACCAGAGGACCTTGAAAATAGGTCCAGAAGGGTCAATATTCATATCCATATCCACGAGATCCCGGAGGGCACAGAGCCAGGAGATATGGTAAAGTTCATAGACAGTTTTCTCAAGGAGATATTAAACCTGGATCCAGGGTACACTCTGATTATATTCCGTGCCCACCGTTCTCTTGGTCCTCGTCCCTCTGACCCCAAGGCATACCCTCGGTCAATAATAATCGCATTTCTCGACTACAGAACCAAATCAGATATTCTACAAAAAGCTTGGGACAAGAAGGAGGTTATCTTTGGGGATACCCATTTGTTTTTCAAGCATGACTACGCCCCCATCACAATGGATTGCAGGAAGAAACTGCTGCCTATTCTGAAATTCCTCAGGGAGAAGGTGATTAAAGCTCAGCTGGACTTCCTGGCGACCCTAAGGATTACTACTGACTCTAGTACCTACCTTTTTCCAACTATCACAGAAGCCAAACAATTTCTGCAACAGTGGCACATTGCAGTTGATGACCTGCCTGACTTGGAGACCATCAAGGAATTGAATGGCGCTGCTGGCACACAGTCCAGAGTTCGAGCGCAGCAAAGATATGAAGCGAAAGAAGTGCCCAAACTACACCCAACTCCTGGACATGCTGACAAACACATCGGCAACCTCCCTGGAACAACAGGCACCAAACCAACAGAGGAAAACTGCTGGTAAACGCAAACATAGGGCCAAGAATGCAAATAATATGGCAAGCTCCTACTCGATTCCATAGGCTTCTGACATACTGTAAGTAGAGAAATTACCTGCAGTCTCAAATTACATAAATCCAGGAACCATCCAGGGCCTCTGCAGGGTGAGTCGCTTGTTGCAACAGTGCCTAGCAGTGTGCTCCCCCACCTTCCCTCTCTACAAGATTGCTCTTTCTTATGCTGCGAACAGGCCTACCGGCTCTCAGCCACTGACTTTCCCTGTTGGCCATGTCGGCCAGCGAGCGCAAAATTTTTTCTTACTTGCTGCTCACCTATAGCTTTTCTGGCAAACCACTTGAGATTGAAACTGAATTACTTTACTTCTCCTGAGAATGTGAGCGGAGACCTGGTTATAGTCCTTATACTTACAGAATTATTGCATGTTTTGGACTTCCGGGGACTTTGGAGGCATTCCTTGAAAAGGAACTGATGAACTGGCCATAAGGCTTTTTCTTCATTGAACTGGGACACCATGAACGATATGCCCTCCCAGTAACTCCAGAAGAGGGAGCTGGGGGAGATGGAATTTTATCATCTCACCTTAATTTTTCTTATAATAACTACCATTCTGATTTTATATGCTTCCTCAGGGTAAATAGTGTCCTATGCTGACCAGTTATTACGGTTACTCGCCTGACAGTGAAAAGACTTTTTATTTGCTATCTAGTGAAATTTACTCTGACCCTTGACACTGTCAGGGCCTGGGGGGCCAGGTAAATATAGGGCCCCCACATTTGCCAGGCCCAATCAAGATCATGCAGAAGGGTGCCCGGGGGGAGGGGGCCGGGCTAGTGGGCAGACGTTTTGGGAAAGACGTACCACCTTACAGCAGAGGCCACAATTAAGGGGTCCTCGAATAGGCGTGACCCTGGGAAGTCATGCCCCCCATCCTACAACACTAACGGTAGAGGATGGTACTAGGTGGCACAGTTGGAAGTTGAGAACTCAGAACTTTACTATGGTTAATTTTTTTTTTTTTTTTACTCTGTTGTATTTGAAAGTTATGGGTTTATTGTTCTGGTTTTGGTTTTATGGTTATACCATGTACGTGGCTCAGATTCAGAGAGAGAGAGGGGGTCAGTCATTTGTACCCCTTACAAGACAGGAGAAAGTTTTAATAAGTATCACTGTTCATATATAATCAACACTATATGTCAGAATAGTATATTGTAACATATAACGTTAAAGGGTTGAATGACCCATGAAACGTGCTAGAATTCTACAAGAATTGGGTAGGCTGAGCTACTTGCTTAAGGGAACCTGTAGAACTAACAGGGGAGGTGGTCCTGCTCTCAGTATTCCCAGATCGCTCCCCCCAGTAGACCAGAACATTGCTGCCCATATTTCTTACAGCAGCCAAAAAGGCCATTACCAGAAAATGGATGTTTATGCAAATTCCTACCATTCAGGATTGGAGATCCATAATGTTGGAAATCTACCAGATGGAAAGCCTAACGGCAACAATCCAGGACTGCACACAGAAATTTAGACTTAAATGGCAGGGTTGGGTTCTTTACCACTCAGGGATGGATTCAGTTTTTGTTCCTTCAATGTATGTATAGCATTTATAGTTAGTCAAAGGTCTATCCCACGCAACTCCACCTGGCGGATGAATGTAAGCTTGCTGAATGACCCAGAGTTTAAAGAAGAATTTGAAGAGGCCATTCAGGACTTTCTTGCACTCAACCTGCAAACAGGTATGTCCCCCTCGACCAGATGGGGTGCCTTAAAGGCCTCCCTAAGGGGGAACCTTATTCGATATAGTTCCCATCAGAAAAACTGGTGTCTTGCACAACTGGAGGCCAAGCTTAGGGAAGCAGACTTCCGATACAAGTTAACACTGCACACAGAGGAAAAGAAAAGGGCGCTGGAATCTCTGTCGGCTCAATAAGTGGATGGTCAACTAAGGAGAACAGCACAAAAATACTACGAAGATGGGAATAGAGCAGGGAAACTTTTGGCCCTGGCCCTACGAAAGCAGATTACCTCTAGGGCTGTCCTCAGGATACAAGATCCAAATAGGGAGGGAGTGAGTCCTCGTCTCAGATCTTTTGGAGATTACAGCAGCATTCGCTGCATACTATACAACTTTATACACCCAAGACCCAATAGACCAGCACAGGAATAGGGTTGCTGACTTTCTTAATCGGGTGGATTTGCCATCTCTCTGGGAGGGAGACCGACTTCTATTGGAAGGGGCGATCACAGCCCAGGAGGTGTTGGATAAAATAAACCAATTAAAAATGGGGAAATTGCCAGACTTGGACGGCCTTCCCTCGGAGTTTTGTAAACCATTCACAAAGAGCCTGGTACCACCATTACTTGCTTGTTTCCATCACATACAATCTGGGGGAGAGACCTCGCCCTCATGGAGATACGCCCAGATTGTCGTCCTACCAAAGGAAGGAAAGAACCCAGATCTTTGTAGCTCCTATCATCAAATTTCTTTATTAAATGTACATATGAAAATATTTATGGGGATCCTGGCGGACCATCTGCAGCGAGTGGTTTCGATGGTGGTGCACCCAGATCAAATCGGTTGTGTTGCGGGACGGTACCACTCGTATAATATCAGGAGACTGTTAAACATAGTCTCATCACAGGGGAGGCAAGGGACACTTCAAGATTGCCATCTCCATGGACACCGAAAAGGCATTTGATAGGGTTAACTGGCAGTTTTTACAAAAAAACATGTAGAGGATGAAATTCGGCCATAAATTTAAAAAAATTATTTCAAATCTATATACCTTCCCTCAGGCTCAGGTTAGAGTTAATGGAGTCAGCTCCTCCAGATTCCCCTTGCATAGAGGGACCCGATAGGAATGTCCCATCTCCCCTACTGTTCGAGATCTGTCTGGAGCCTCTGGCTGTGGCAGTCCGCCAGGATGTAGATATCATGGGAGTTATGGTGGGGGGCAGAGAACAAAAAGTCACCCTATATGCTGATGACTCCATTTTTTTTTTCTAGGCTCACCTGAAACCTCAGCTCCTCGATTACTGACACTTCTCGAGCGCTTTGGCACCCTGCCAGGATACCAACTCAACTATGAAAAGTCCGAAGCCCTTCAGTTAAGTGGAGTATGTCCCTCTAATTTCAATTCCATATTTCCCTTAGTCTGGGCTAAGAATAATCAGATTAGATATCTAGGAGTCCAAATTACTGTGGGCACCACAAAACTCTCTGAGGCCAACTATAACAAAATCTGGGGAATCATGCAACAGGATCTGGCCAGATGGTCATTATTGCCCCTGTCCACAGCAGGCAAGATAGATTCTATCAAAATGAACCTGGTGCCCCGTTTTCTCTTTTTGTTAAGCAACCTGCCAATACCCCCCCAATACTGACGCTCTGATCACCACAGGTATTAATAAGCTTATCTGGGGTGGGCGCTGTCCACGTATTTCCCAAGAGATTCTTCAATTCCCCAGGGAAATGGGAGGTTTGGCCATGCCCCATCTACCTATTACCACGCGTGCCAGACACAGGTGGTATGCACATGGGTTACCCAATGTGCAGCTTCTGGCTGGTATGCAATAGAGGAAGGGGACCGCTTGGGCCTTCCCCTATACTCTCTCGCGCTGACAGACACAGGAGATACCATCTCTGCCCTGACCCACAATCCCAGGATACAGCATACCTTGAGGGTGCTAGGCGATCCCTGGCACCTGTAGTGACTCTGGGCCCACTGTCTCTTATTCGACATCATTCCCCCTTCCCGGCTGGACTCAAGAGTTTACCAGGTGGGAAACTAATGGCCTAACTTGTTTTGCACAATTCCTAGAAAAGGGCGCCTGTATGTCCTTTCAGCAACTGAAAAAAACAGGTTACTCACCTGTAACAGTAGTTCTAGGAGTGGTATATGTTGTTCATACACACTTCTCGGCAGGTACCTTTCCACTTTAAGATATGCCGGAAAGTCTTCAAGCTGGCTCCTCCCACCCACCCGAGTGGTATAACTTTTGGCTCCACCCCATGACGCCAGATCTTGGCCCGCTGGAAGCCAGGTTTGTGCGTCGAAGCCGGGGAGGTCGGGTAGGTCAGTGTGGATGAACAACATATACCACTCCTAGAACTACTGTTACAGGTGAGTAACCTATTTTTCTGGGATCGTGGATATGCTGTTCTATCCATACTTCTTGGCAGACTCCAAGCAGTTCTCCGGGAGGAGGGAGGCAAGATGCACACACCCTACTTAGGAAAGAGGGACTGGAGAACTGAGGCTCCAAAACCAGCATCCTGGCGTGACTCGAGGTCGATGTGGTAATGGGAAATGAAGGTGTGTGCCGACTTCCAGGTAGTAGCCCTGCAGATTTTTTGGACAGGGACGTCCCTAGAAGCAGCCACCTATGCAGCGGTATCGCAGGTGAAAAGAGCCTTAAGGCTACGGGAGGCTCCCTACCCGCCAACCTATAGCACAGGTCAATGCAAGATGTAATCCACCAAGCTACTCTCCACTTGGCTGCAGGTCTGTCAGGTGCGACTTCAGCGTAGGTGACAAACAGCTGCCGAACCTCTCCTCGAACTACCACCATTTGCTCTTTGTAGCAGGTGAGCATCTGTCTCAGGTCCAAAGTATGGAACCTCTACTCTGCCTCCAAGGTGTGACTGGGGTAGAACACCTGCAGAGTAATCACCTGGTTAAGGTGAAACTCCGAAACCACCTTCAGAAGGAATTTCGGGTGGGGGCACAGGACAACCTTGTCCCTGTGGAAGATCAGGTAAGGAGACTCGATAGAGAGCGCCTGTAACTCCCCAGTCCTTTTGGCTGACGTGATAGCCACCAAGAAGGCGGTCTTCCATGACAAATGTGAGATGTCACATTTGTGCATCGGTTCAAATGGCTTGCCCATGAGCTTTGCCAAAACCAGCAGTAGATCCCATGGAGGTGGAGGTTCATGCACTGGAGGGGATATGTGATCTAGGCCTTTGAACAAACCCCAGGCCACCTTCTCCTGTGCCACTGACTGCTGACCAGCCCACGCCCAGTAAGTACAGATGGCTGCCAGGTGCACCTTTAGGGTCGTCAACCAAAGTCCCTGCTGGGAGAGGGACCAAAGATAGTCCAAAATGCTAGCCACTGGACAAGACAATGGGTCCAACCCTTTGCCCAGACACCAGATGGAGAATCTCTTCCATTTAAAGGCAAAGCATTTTCTGGACGGTTCCTTATGGGAAGCCTCACCAACGTTGAGGACCTCGTCAGACAGACCCACGGCCTGGAACTCTAGCCGCTCAGGAACCTGGCCGTCAGGTGCAAGGACTGAAGGTCCGGGTGGAGTACCTTCCCCTCATTGAAGGAGAGCAGGTCCAGGCGTGCTGGAAACAGCCTCGGGAGCCTGGAGCAGAGGCTGAGGAGTTCTGGGTACCAGAACTGGCGTGGCCAGTCTAGGGCTACCTAGATCACCTATGCCCCATCCCTCCTGACCTTAATGAGTACTTTGTGAACCGAGGGAAGGCGTAGAAGAGGCCTGGGGTCCACGGCCTCGAGAAGGCATCCCCCTACCGTGATCCCTGCTGAGGGGGGCAGGCATGATACAGCCTCAGCTTCACATTCTCCCTGGAGGTGAACAGGTCCACCTGAGGGGTGCCCCAGTGGGAGAACAGATCTTGTACTACATCCTAGTGGAGGGACCACTCGTGAGATGCCCTGCCCATCCAGCTGAGGGAATCAGCCAGCTGATTTGAGGCTCCTGCCATGTGAAAGGCTGGGAGATCTGCCTCCAGGCTGAGCACGCGGGACCAAATGCATGGGAGCTTCCTTGCAGAGGGGCAAGGAGAGCGTTCCACCCTGCCTGTTGAGATAATACATGGTCGTGGTGTTGTCCGTCTGGACTTGGACCACCTGACCCCGAACAAACTGAGCGAATGCGGTCAGGGCTAGCTGAACCGCTCGAAGCTCCAGCAGGTTGATATGGTATTGGGACTCCTGGCGGGACCAGAGCCCGTGAGCTCTGTGCTCCCCCAGATGGGCACCCCAACCCATCAGAGAGGTGTCGGTCGTCAGTATGACCGTCAGCTCGGGGCGGACAAACAGGATCCCTTCCTGCAGGTGGGATGGGACGAGCCACCACTGGAGGCTATCCCACATCCTCTGGGTCACAGAGACCAGCTAGTCAAGATGACCTGAGTGCTGATACCACTGGCTGGCCAGTTCCCACCGGAGGGAACGCATATGCCAGCGGGCCCATCGGACCATGCTGGTGCAGGCCAACATGTAGCCCAGAAGACGTAGGAAGTCTCAGGCAGGGTGCGATTGCCCAACAAGAAATGACTGTGCAAAGGAGGAGAGAACCTCCGCCCTGTCCACCAGGAGCCGAGCTCTCGCTCGGCAGGAGTCGAGCTCTGTCCCAGTGAACTGAATCACCTGCAAAGGTACGAGTTCTCACTTGACCTTGCTGATCAGGAGGCCAAGGTCGAGGCAAGTCTGGAGAGCTGGATCCCTGAACCGCTCCACCTCCTGCCTAGAGGGACCTGCTATTAGCCAGTCATCGACGCAAGGGTACACCCGAACCCCTTGGCACCTCAGGTAAGTCACCACCACTGCCATGCATCTTGTGAAGACCCTGGGGGCTGAAGACAGGTCAAAGGGCATGGCTTGGAACTCGCAAAGGTTCCCTCAGCTCGGAAGCAGAGGAACCGTCGATGGGATGGATTGGGACGTGAAAAAACGCATCCTGAAGATCTAGGGAGCAGAACCTTATGCCTTGCTCCAAGGATGGTATGATCTGAGCCAGAGTTACCATCTGAAAGGTGCAGGACCTGAGGAACTTGTTCGGGTCAAGCAGATCTAGAATGGGGCGCCACCCCCCCCCCCGGTCCGTTTCGGTACCAGAAGTACCTGGAAATGAACCTTGGGTCTGAAGGCTGGTCCGCTACTCTGCGCACCACCTCCTTGAGGAGGAGCTGCGCTAAGTCATCTCAGAGAGCCGACTGAGAGGCTGCGGACACCAGATCCCCCCGTGGGGCGCGGGCTCGATATGGAGGGGCCTCCTCGAATTCCAGAGGCAGGCCTCAACTGACCACTTCCAGAACACAAAATTCCATGGCCATAGCAGACCAGACAGAAAGGAAGTGGCTGAGCCGGTCCCCCAAGGGAGGTGTGACGGGGTTGAGGGAGGCATCCCCCAACCTGTCACTGGGCAGGCTAGGAGGAGAGTCCGGCTGAGGAGCCGCCAGGACCTTCCCCCAGGCTTCCTGAATGAGGAGGTCATGGACTTGACTCATGGATGCCAAGATTGAGCCTGCTGGCCCTGCTGCTGCAGGGCCGGCCTGGCCGCAGGAGTGAACGAACGACAGGACCTGCGGTTCCGACGCTTGGGGCACTAGTCCTTCTGGCAGATGTGGTGGAGACCAAGGCAGCACTGGATTTCTCTATACGTTGGAGGTGGCCCTCCACGCCGGGCCCGAACAGGTCGGTGCCTAATAAGGGGACATCTGCCAACTTGTGTTGCATATCAGCCGTAAAGATCAAGATGCGCAGCCAAGGCCTGCGGGGCACGGCCACTGCACCTGCTACCAAATGGGCACAGGAGTCACCAATGTCCAGAGCCATCTGGAGTTGTTGCTTTGCCATTGCCCTACCCGGGTCCTTGACCATGGTCTGGAGGTCCACTGGGAGATGAGGGATCACTTCGTCAAGGGAAACAAGAGGACATGGAAGAAATGTGCCATGATAACAGCCGAACTGGCCTGACGAAGGCCAAGGGAGGAGGCTGCATGGACCTTCTTCCCGGAATGGTCCAGTTGTTTGGATTCCTTGTGCAGGGGTCTGTCCACATCCCTTTTGTTGCCTGAACGCTGAAAGACAAAGTTGGCCACCAACCACACCACAGAGGGGTGCTCTGAAACCCCTGAAAGGGACCCCATAGGAACCGCATACTTGCGGTCATGCGGGGCAGAAGGCGCAGGGCAAAATGCAGGATGCTGCCACAGGTCCAAGACTGGGCTCACAATGGCCTCAGCCACCGGAAAGGCCTCCATCAGAGTATACCCTTTGTCCAGAATCTCTGCGAGGGGATACTTAGCCCGCTTCTGCAAAGGCTCAAGCTCCAATCCCGTGGATTCGGAAATGAGTCGACAAATACCAATCAGTGAGGAAGGGGCTCGTCAATGGAGAGACCCCCAAGAGACTCGGCATCGACAGGATGGGAGACCATGGAGGAATTTTCAGACTGAGGAGTCCTCGTCAAGCAGGCAACCACCCGTATCACTCTCAACCCGCCTTGGGCAGTCGGGAGTAAGAGTGACCGACAACCGATAGGGCAGGCCTTGGGCCGACAGATTCCTTGGCCGGAGCCCCAGACTTCGGTTGCTTGGGCAGCGGTTTCACCCGGATCGGTGGAGTAGCCAGCTTCGGCTGAGCAGGCGGAGCCTTAACCGGCACCTCGGTGATGGTGGCCGTGGCAGACCTCAATTGCTTGGGTGAAAGCCACTTAATGGCCAGGGTGGAAACCGGAATAGATTTCGACCCAGACAGGACCAAATGCTGCCACATTAGGTCTTTGTAGTGCTGACGCAACTTGCTCTGGACCCTCTCCTCACCCGAATAGGATGAAGATGAGGAGCTGCACCGACGCGTACCATGGCATCAGGAGCGAGATCGCCTAAGAGGGAGAGTCTTGTCCGATGTCGCAGTTGAGGAACGAGACTTGAGACCTCAACCGTCAGCAGAGCCAACAGGGGACCTCAGAAGGAGTCGGTGAAAACCGCAGCTCCTCCTGGTCAGGTTCCTTGGGGAATAGGTAGTGCCCATCGGGCTGAACCGACCTGTCCAAGGGAACCAGAAGCACTGGCGTCCGAAATAAGGAGTCGTCGGCCAGATCGGGCAACAACCAGCCAATCGGCTAAAGAAAAATCTCGGCCACGTCGACAGGCATCTCAGCTGACTGGTCTGACAGGGTCACCATGAAACCAGCGGCCTTGGCCACGACTTCAACCAAAGTTAAAACAGGGGGCTCCTGTGAGCGGAACTGCTTCCAGTCCCAAGAGTGTAGACACTGTGACTTGTCCTTTTTCGACTCCTTCTTCCGAGAGCGCAAAACATACGACCCCGAACGGCCCTCTCCCTTGGTAGGGAGAGACTGGCACAACTCCTTGAAGGAAGCCGAATAGGAGGATCCCAGTTGTAGTGGAATGAAGGTCAAAGCCAAAGCGGAGCCACCCCCTCCTCGAAGGCCTTAAGCTGTTCCAGCTGCTCAGTGGACCCTGCAGCCGTGGAGACCACCCAATGGGCATCCTTGGATTTAACCAGTAGGTAACACTTTTCCAGTTGCCCCAGATGAAGTAGGGCAGCGTGGTCTTCCAGAACCGAAGGTGAAAAGGACCGCCAGAGATCGCAAGCCTGCGGATCGTGATCATGTCCCAGGCAGTAGACGCACACGTCATGTGAATCGGTGCAAGACATCTTCTGCCTGCAGGGGCACCAGCGAAACCCAGGAACCTATTTATCTTCCATCGCAGTAGCGAGAGAAGAATGTGAAGATGAACCTCGAGAGAGGTTTAAAGTAAGTTTTGGAAGCAAATCCAAATATTCTAGAGCCAGGGTCTACTACACGTGGGAGCCCCTACGGAGGGAACCTGAACCTTCCAGCGGGATGGAAGATATGGCATCACAGGGCGGAGCCAAGGGTTATACCACTCAGGTGGGTGGGAGGAGCCAGCTTGAAGACTTTCCGGTACACCTTAAAGCGGCAAGGCACCTACCAAGAATTGTGGATAGAACATATCCATGATCCTAGAACTATATATAATCTACAAGACACTGATTTCCACAGGTATCTCCAGGTATGACATTTTGTTAAAGAAACTGATCATGTGCCCTCCTTGTGCCACCCACCTAATCGTTGGGAAGAATTTATACAAAGGGTGTCTCTACTCCAGATGTGAAAATTAAACCCATTTCCTCTCTCTACTGCCTCCTGAGGCAGACAGAAACCAAATCTTTAGAAAAGATAAAAGGAGCTTGGGAAAAGGAAACGTCAAGCTGGTTACCCTGGGGCGATTGGCTTTGCAGGTTAAGGAGTGGTTGGCGAGTAACATCTGTCTCCCACATGGAGAGAATTTTACTGGAAGATACTAGTGCATTTCTTCCAGACTACGACAGTGACCCAGCACTATAATACCACTAATACTCCAGACTGCTGGACGAAATGCAGAGCTCCGGGAATGCACTGGCATATATTCTGGGGGTGTCCAAGGATTGCCCAGTTATGGCTGGATGTGCAGGGGGTGGTTCAGCAGGACCTATGTATAACCATACCTAATAGCTTCACAAACTGGGTCCTGGGCTTCCCAGTCCTGGTTGGTCTTCCCCCATCCAATAGAAAACTGGCTCCAATTTTTTCAGCAGTTGCGTTGAAATGCATCATGGTGCACTGGCTCAGAAAAGAACCCCCAACATTGCAGGAGTGGGTGAACAGAGTTAACAATATCCTTGATATGGAAACCATAACCGCTAGGTTGCATCTGTGAGAAGAGGCCCATGGAGCCATCTGGAACCTATGGATAGCTTGGGAAGCCAAGTGGCACTAGACAGGCACCACCCCTCCGTAATATAGGATGGCAGATGGAGAATCTCCCTCCCACCCTATCCTGCTGAGCCAACCCTCTTTAGCTTAAAACCAAGGTGCTATGACTGAACCACTCCTTTCTTCTCTCAGCTTTTACCCACCACTAGTAGTATATATCTTACCTTGCATACTATCCTTTTTAAATCTTCCCTTTTCTGTCTCTTGATGAGGTCCAAATCTAGTTAAACAGACAATAAACATTCCCCTATAGGGGGACATTGAGCTACGCACATGGGAACGTTATTGGTTATAGAAAGTTATGATATTTCAATTAATTCTTCTGACCAAGTTTGAGACCCCAGTTTAGTAGAAAATGGGTTGTAATCATTTGGTTAACTTAACCTTATACCCACGTACATATTTAGAAGAATAGTGGACCTCTAATACAAATTTTATAGCACTGTATGTGTATGTATATATATATATATATATATATATATATATGGCTCCCACTACTATACTATAAAATATCTAATACAATATATAACTGTACTTTTTTCAACAGCATTGAATGTAATGTGGCTGTCGATATATGTGATTTGTCCACTGTACTTAAATCTTTTTGAATTAAGTTTGAAAAAAACTAACAAAAAAAAAGTACAGATCTGAAATTACTTGCATCAATTCAGCTTAAGAAAGGTTAATATTTCTAATAAAATGAAAACAAATAAAGGTACACATTGAAGTGCCCCCCAACAGTCCTTAATTATGGTTGGGGGGGGGTTGTAGATTCACTGTCTGCTACGTCTATTTATTTCTACAGGTGGTTGCCACAGGAGGTATGGAACTGAACGGGTAGGACAGCTGTATGTATTATGACTGAGCTACTAGTGCTGGGATACGACAGTAGGCAAGCAAAATGACGATACACCGTCTAAAATGCTGTATTCTTTACTGTGATCTGAGCATTCACTTCTATGGTGGTAACGGAGTCATTGACTACAGCACGACGAACTTTACTGTGAGCTGAGCAAACTTTTATTTATTGCATGCTGCCCTGAGATCTTTACTGATACTGCATTCACTTTTTTAAAAGACCAAAACTGTTTTCCAGCTGCGATCTTTACTGATCTGGCATTTGCTTTCTTTTTTTCCTTCAATCTCTGTGTCTCCCAAAACATTGCAGCTGTCTCGCTTCGAAGTCTTTTCAACCTCCCTCCTTAACAAGCATCCTGTTTTTTTCTAAAATGTTCTTGTCACTTTCATACAGGTGCATCAAGAAATGGAAATTACGTACCTATCGTAATTCTGATCTTTCTGGGTATCTTCACCATTCATCAGCTTTGGGTACTTGGCCAGAGGTCATGACCCTGTGGGAGCTTTTTTTTAGATGGGCAGAGTCGACGCACTGCGTGGCACTCACAGTTGGCCATTAGGTGTTGTCGACTCCACCCTCCCGCCAGTTCTGAGTCGCCAAAGAGGTCAGAAAAAGGGTTGGGAGAGTGGGACAAGGAAGTCCAAGGGACAGACAAAGGAAAAGATATAAAACTAAAAGGAGAAATAAATGACTGAGGGGACAGAAGATGTTCGAAGACTAAGGGGGATTGGGTAGGGGCCCCAATCTATGGAAACAGAAAGGAGGAGGGAGGGAGGGTTAAAGTTATTAGAAGTAAGGAAAAATTTAGAGGGGGGAGAAGACAGGAGAAACACACCCTTTAATCTTGACCTGTCTTCAGTTTATATAGGAACTTCGAAGGAGTAGCCTAAAGGTTAACTGCCAGAACTGCAGGCACATAATTACTGGCAAAACTCCTATAAGCAGAATCGGCTATTCTGGAGAAAAGACAGGAAACATGGATATCTCTCCCCCCCCAGGAGATTTTGGTGCAAGAAACCTAGTTTCTTACATTAATTGAGGTTGTGTCCACAGGACAAGGAAATCAAGGATTGACGGGGAGAAGGAAAGAAAAGGGGGCAACTGGCAACCCCCCCCACAGGGGTGGAGCTGAAGCACTGAAGGAGTGCCCCCACTCCTGACCACTCTACCCCTAAAGAAAATTATCCCAAGTGCCCCTGTTTACCCCGCTCCTGACTCACAGAAAGGAGGGGGGCCAAGAGAGGGAGGGGGACCCAGAGACTGAGGCCCCAGGGGGATGGAGGGTGGGACTGTGATGAAAGGTGAAGATACACAGAAAGGTCAAAATTACAGTAGGTACGTAATTTCCATATCTTATCTGTGTCGATCTTCACCATTCATCACCTTTGGGTGAGTGCCGAGCCCCCCCCCCCCGCAGGGGGTTTATAATCCTAAGGGGCTGAGTCTCTTAGCTCTCAGTGCGTAACACACCAAGAGGGAGAATCTTCACGGGTCTGGAGAGGCCCAAGAATGGGGAGAGTAAGACAGGGACCCCCCCCGGAGGGGGTAGGAAGATGCCCCAACAGACACCGCCTCACTCTACAGGAGAAGAGATAGGTTCTCTGGTGGGCGGAGTTAATCACCCTATGCCAGGCCAAGAGTGACAACCGGGAAGGACGCAGCCCTGCCGTCCACCTAGTGCAGATCGCTGTCCTCACGACCCTGGTAGCTACCTCATTGGCATCATACGATGCCCTTGCTTGGTGCCTTGCTAGCTCCAGGCCACATGCAGAGAGTGCAATGGCTTGTCTGGTTTGCTCCATGTCAGGCATGGAGGCTAGGAGGTGACCCAGTTTAGACCACAGGAACCTGTCATAGGTGACATAGTGAGCCTGATGTGCTGCAATAGAGAGCAGCAACCATGCCAAGTAGAACGTCCTCCTACCACACAAGTCAAAATCCGAGGAGTCTTGATCTGGGGGCCGGTCACGGTGAGGGGTGCGAAGCCCATCAGGAGTGTCCAGTTGCGTCAATCCTGACTGAGGATGAGGCATGGAATCTGGAGACTCTGTGGGGCACAATACCGCTGGCAGAGATCCCTAGGGGAGGAGCTCCGGAAGAGGGTCTCTGCCAGAAACGCAATGACTCCTCCTGAAAGGGAGCAGGCCAGGGGGGCACTACAAGGGTGTCCTCACTGAAATCACCTAGAAAGGTGTGCGCCGAGTGCTCTGAATTGTGTTGAGTGGGAGGGGTGATGTGCAAGTCCTCTAACATCCTGACGAGGAATCGCTGATACTCAGCGAGATCAGCAGCTGGAGAGATGTGGACAGATGGCTCCTCTCCCCCAGAAGAGGGAGATGAAGAGTCAGAGGGTGTCGAAGGTTCAGAAGCTGGCTGCTTAAGGGGAGGTTAAAAAACCTGTCTGTCCATAGCCCTAAAGTAAGAGGGAAACTGAGCCGCCTGAGCTCTGAGCTAGAGGCCCGCTAGGACCAAGAATGCCTGGGAGTGCAGGAGAATGTGGCAGAGGGATGAGTGCAGAGCAGACAATGGGAAATGGCTGACCTCTGCCTGGGCTAGCGAGCGCACCAGGAGCCCTAGGGAAGGAAGAAGCCCTGGAAAACTCCACAGCCAACAGCTGATCAACCAAACTGGAACTGCCTAGGCTGTGCCCTGAAGAATCCCCCCGTGAGGCGACCGGGGCCATGTAGGTCCAGAAGGACGGTCCCCTATCTCCAAAGAACGGGGCCCTCTCGAGGTAACCGAAAGGGAAGGGCGGAGATTCAGACCACGGCTTCTCCCAGAGCCTGGGTGGGCTCCAGAAAAGGTCAACAAGACAGACCCCAAAGCCCCGACCCTCATGAACCGAGAGTGCCCTCCTCCTCAAGAGAGCCAGCCTAGGCAGTTGGCAGCCATGGTCGGCCCCCGAAGGGGCTATCCAGGGAGCAGCACCCTTCCTTTCCATGGGTGCTCTGATTGGCCACAAAGTTGGGCGATCCAGGCACACCACCTGAGGGGGTAGCACAGTTGAGGGGTCAGAGAACCCTCGGAGGCCAAGCTGCAGGGTAATGGTGGCCTGCACCACAGCCTGCTGGTCAGAATCCCTTACCCTAGACCCAGCCGTTACTGTATGCTCCTCAGAGGTGGGCAGACTCCAGCCTGTCGAGGACACTACCAGGGTGTCCACACCAGCAGCCAACTCCAGGAAGCCAGACTGCCTGTCTGACTCAGAGTCTGACTCCTCCTTCTCCTCCTCCGAAGAGGTAGAGATCTAAGTTCTGTGCCAAACACTGCATGGATGCCCGCTGCCATCCCTACTGAACAGGGCACCAGAACCAGAGACTGCACTAGAGTTGATGCCGGTGCTCCACTCTGCACCGCAAACGGTGCCAGAAGAGGACATGGCCCCAACAAGGGTAGCAGCCTCGGTGTCGGAGACTGTCACGGCGCTGTCCTGACCCACGGCGCTGCAAGCAGCATCGATGATGGCTCTGACCGCGGTCTTGGCGCCACGAATGGCACTAAGGCCGGAGACCCCCATGACGCCACCCCACCCCACAGCACTGTGAGCAGCGCCGAGGACAGAGACAGCGCCAATGACGGGCCCCAACAGCACTCTCAGCGCCGAGCTCCAAAACTCCCACGGCGCCGTGTCCATGCTCGGAGCCGCAAACTGGACATGGCGCCATGCTCATCCACAGTGCCGCGAACAGTGGTGGGGCGAGAAACAGTCAGGGACAGTGCTATAGAGCCTCCCACGGCGTCGTGAATGGCGCCGACAGCAGCAATGGCGCCGAGCAATGGATCGGCGTCATCAGGGCCCGCGGCGCCGCAAACGGCATCGAGGCCCAAGACGGCGTCAACAGACAGTGTCGAGGACAGCGCCGACCCAGGCCTTCCGAGCCACGGTACGACACCGAGTAGCCTCGCCTCAAGGGGCGACAAGGTGATGCCTCCCGTGAGACGGGCCTCCTGCACTGTGGTAGGGCCCTCTGCCACGGTTAGGTTGCTAAGAGGCAGAAGCCCTCCTTGGTCCGTAGACAGAATCAGGAATGGACCCACAGGAAAGGCAGAGAACACAGCTTGGTCAGAGTGCGCACCTGACCCCCGAAGTCGGCAGAGCTCGCCCCACTTTCCACGCAGCATTGCTCGCGATGACCCAGCGGTCCATGGAGAAACAGGTGTCGATTAATCCATGTCGTAGCAGGCGCGAGACATGTGAGGCAAATAACAGTGGTTGGTCGGTGACGGAGTACTCACGGCCGGCAAGGGCACAGTCACACGGGGAGGGGGGGCCATCCCATCTTGGAAGTCTTCTTGTCCTCCAACTTAGACATGATCTACGAGAAAGAAACACCAAACTAGACCTGACGTCGCAAAATAATGGAACAATCTTACCAGGCGATGTCGAGTAGGCTAACAGAACCGACAGGAAACAGGGGGCCGACGGACTGTGGCGAGGAGTCGACAAAGGTGAAAAATTCGAACTGCGTAGAAGAGGTAGGCCTCAAAGTATATTCTTCAGCAAAGCGTCCCACGAAGTGACCTCGACGGCGGGAGATGAAGAACTGGCAGGAGGGCTGAGTTGACAACACCTAACGGCCAACCCGCGAGCGCCACGCAATGCTTCAACCTCGAGGACGGCACAGATGGTGCGTCAACTCCGCCCATCCAAAAAAAAAAAAAAAAAAGCTTCCCACGGGGTCATGACCTCCGGCCAAGTACCGAAAGGTGATGAATGGTGAAGATTGACACAGATAAGATCACACTGTCCCAGAACTGAGGCCTCTTCTCCACAGCTCTGTAAAAGGCTTAAAATTGCTCTCAGGTTAACCCCTTGAGTTCCCAATAGCTTTTTGCAATCATCTTAAACTATAATTATATACATTTCAACAGTAACACTATATAATTTCTAAACAAATAGATTCCAATATCAGTTATATTTCCACATAATGACTTGCATATATTTTTATACCAGCAGATATGCAAGGGAGGAAAAGACAGAAACTGCAAGGGAAGACAGAGACAGTGAGAGGCAGAGAACTGCGAGACTGTTGGAGTGATCAAATCCTAGGTCTCGCGAGAAAATTTGGCTGCGCAACCAGATAGAGAGGAGACAGAAAATGAGAGATTAGAACAGATCCCTGGATTCAAACTCTCCATAACAACTGGGACTGGGTCCTATTCAACCCTGTTACATACACCCCCCCTCCAAAACTTTCTATTAGTTCTCTAACATTAGCTTCTAACTTTCAGAAATTGAGCACATTTGCAGTATCCTTTTTCCTATTAACAGTAAAGCAAACAGTAACTCATACATTTGTTTTTCAACCTTCAGAATCCTCAATTCCTGATTCTTATCTTGACAGAAAATCAGCGTTGCTATTCTCTTTACCAGATAAGGTTGCCACCTGTCAGGTTTTTTACCTGGTGATCAGGTTTTCAGGGTCCCTATCATGTAGTCTGGTTTTGCTCTGTGCTGGTCAGGTTATTGAGCCATTTTGAGTGCTCACATACTTTTGAAACGGATGTTGTCATCTCATTCATTGTTTCAGTTACATGTCCAGCTTACAAACAAGTTCTGTTGTAAGTATGGCCTTTTGTTTATGAAAGTAGTCAACCTGGAAGGTGTAAAGTATGACCACTAACACTTACTTAACCTAATTTTTTCCACTGCATCTTAAAGTGGCATAACAGCAAAGCTGCCCCCACCTTTTGTAACAGCAACACAGCCAGCTATCTTCCACTTTCATTTGCTGGTAAACATTTTCATCTCTAACAGAATTTAGGCATTTAAATGTTTTACACTATTTTTTTCCTCAAGAAAAAAGTATGGTCACTTCTTTGGCTTTGAAATAGTATTGTGGACATGAAAAGGAAATGGAGCCACAAAAATATATAAAGAACACATCAGAGGAAACAACTTCTTTATTTTGTACTATGATATGCCATGTGCAATTGTGCACTGTTGTATGCTGTTTACAGTATTTCTCTTGTCTCCCCCCAGATCATATCTTTAAATGAGATTTATTTTATCTCTGTATGTTTATCTGGTAACCCAATGTCAATAAATAAATACATAAGTAAATAACTAGGAATAATCTAGAAAAGTAACTAACATTATAGTACAGTATCTTAAAGATTTTTGTTGAACTGCTGCTTTAAGCGTTGTCTTTTATCGATATAACAAATGACTCTCTAGGAGGAGCAAAGCATGGTGGGTCATGAAAAGGGGTGGGGCTAGGGGCGGAGCTTAGGATTCATTTTTTTGGCTCATCCAAAGGTGGCTACCCTATTACCAGATTTGTGTATCACCTCAAATTTTTAAATGGCTGTAGTGCCAGGTACCACCTTGTGATTCTGAAATGTTATCTTTCATATGGTTAAGCCAACAGAAAGGATTGGGATCTGTTATAAGTACAAAGTCAGCTCCTAGCAAATAATACTTAAGGGATTCCATGGCCCACTTTGCTGCTAAACATTCCTTTTCAATGGTGGCGTACCTTTTCTCTCTGTCATGCAACTTCTTACTTATGTACAGAATAGGATGCTTAGTCCCATCTATATTTTGACTCAGGACTGCACCTAGACCTACCTCTGATGCATCTGTTTGTAACAAAAATGGTTTCTTAAAGTCTGGGCTTCTTAAAAACAGGGGCTGAATATAATGCAGCCTTAATGGCTTAAAAAACTTCATCACACTATGGGGTCCCTTTCACATTATTCGGGTACCGTTTTGTCGCGAGTTCTATGAGGGGAGTAGCTAACTCAGCAAAGTTGGGAACAAATCTCCAATAATAACCAGCCAGCCCTAAAAATGACCTGACATGTTTCTTGGTTTTAGGGACAGGGCTGTTAGTTACAGCTTCTATCTTAGAAACCTCAGGCTTGACTTCTCCATTTCCCAAAACATAGCCCAACTATCTGGTTTCTTGCATGCCCAATGCACATTTGATAGGATTAACAGTCAGATCTGCCTTTTTGATCGATTAGATAACTGCTCGTAGGTGTTCCAAGTGGCTTTTCCAGTCTGGACTATTCACCACAACATCATCCAGGTACACAGCACCATTGTGAAGGGATAAAATTACAGCCATGTACCGCTGGAATGCAGCAGGTGCACCATGTAAACCAAACGGCACGGTGGTGAACTGATAGAATCCAACAGGAGTGGCAAACGCAGTTTTGTCTCTAGATTCTTTAGCTAAAGGGATTTGCCAGTGACCCTTGGTGAGATCAAGGGTACTGATATACTTGGCACTTCCCAGTCTGTCCACTAAATCATCTATTCTGGGCATATGATAACTGTCAAATTCTGACACTTGATTAAGTTTCCTAAAATCAAAGCAGATTACAACACCCCCTTCTTTTTTGTTTACAGTCACCACTGGTGATGACCAAGCACTCCTCGACTTTTCTATTTCCTCAACCATATCAGCTCTTAACCGCTTTGGTAACCTGTATGTCTTTTGCCTAATAGGGCAAGCATTCTTTGGCACTATTACATGCTCGACCCCTTTTGCTCAGCCTGGTACTGTGGTAAAAGTACTGTTAAATGTCTTTAGCAAGTTAGAAATTTCTGCGTTTTGTTCAGGGGTTAAGGAAACATCCACCTTTACAGCATCAGCAGTTACAGTTTATTCCAGTCTATCATACGCTATATCAATATTTTCTTTACCAGTTGCTGGTAAAACTAGCAAAGCAGCTTTTGGTGTTTTTTCAACCGATTGCATGGTATCTTAGTAGGATTTTTCCTGTCAGGGGTCTCAGTCTCGTAGTTAACGGTGCCAGTACGTCTAAGCACTCTATAAGATCCTTGCCACTCCACTAAGTTTATTTTCTGTTGTGGGTAACAGCAGCAAAACCTTTTCACCCGGCTCGAAAACTTCTTCTTTTACCTCATGGTCATAATATACCTTCTGCTGGTTTGGGGCCTCTTCCTGATTACTATGGGCAATTTCAACATATTTTGCCAGTTTCTTTCTCAAGGCACACATATAAGATGTTACAGATTGTTTCTGAGTGGGCTCATCTTCCCACATTTCTTTTATCACATCCAGTGGCCCTCTTGGCTGCCTACCATACAGGATTTCAAATGATGAAAACCCTGTTGATGCCTGTGGCACTTTTCTGTAAGCAAAAAGTAGGTAAGGCAAGTATTGGTCCCAATCTTTCCCTTCCCCTTTTACAAACCTTTTTAACATGCGTTTTAGGGTTTTGTTTAAACGCTCAACAAGACCGTCTGTCCGAGGGTCATAAGGGGAGGTTCTTATGGCAGTGATACCAAGTAGTCTGTACAGCTCCTTAAGGAATGCAGCATCAAAATTACTACACTGATCAGTAATAATTTCTTTAGGTATGCCCACCCTGCTGAAAACGTTTGAAAGCTCTGCTGCCACTTTTGAAGCTGTGACAGTAAGCATCTGAAGTGCTTCTGGGTATCGAGTAGCATAGTCGCATATTACCAGGATAAATCTATTACCCTTTTTACTTTCGTCTAAAGGGCCAACCACATCCACTGCAATTCTCTCAAAAGGCACATCTATCAAGGTAGGGGCACTAGGGACACCTTGTCTTTTCTAGTGACTGGGGCTACTTTCTGATACTCAGCAGAGGAATTACAATAGGTAGTAACATCTTCATGAATTATAGGCCAGCAAAGTCTGTGCAGCTGTCTAGCAAGGGTGTGATCCCTCCCTGAGTGACCAGCCATAGGACTATCATGTGCTATCTGTAACAACTCTGTTCTATACTTCTGTGATATAACCAACTGATCTGTCTGTTCCTGTGTCCGAGATTTAACCCAAACTCTGTACAGTAACCCATTACATATTTTCAACATTGGTTCACCCTGTTTTGGTTTCACCCCCAGCTGCTTAAAATAATCCTGGAAAGAAACATTGTTAGCTTGTTCTAAAAGAAAATCACAATCAGTGATCAGTTTAGTTTCAGCATTTCGTATGTTAACCCCTTATATCCATCAGTCATTTATTGCCACAGTTTCTTCAGGCATCGTCCTTCTATCCTGGATTTCCAGATCTTGGAACTGTGCTCAAACAAGTACGAATCAGAGTCACTGAAAGGAAAAGTGTCCCCACCTTTTGAGATTTTCTTTGGCTGAGTTCTTGTTACCACTGCTGCGAAACTGCAGGGTTCAGTTCCTCGGAGATTAACTCAGTAAATCCTGGAGAGTCATTTCCAATAATCACAGGTATATATAACTTAGGTACTACCCCCACTTTCATTTGTTGCGACACACCCTTAATGGTCAGAGTCACTTGGGTGGTGGGACAGTATCGAGTGTCCCCGTGGATGCATATGACACCAGTATCTGGTCCTTCTGCACAGTGTTTTCCCAGCACTTCAACATGCACTAGGGTCTGTCTGCTTCCCGAATCAGTGAGTCCCTTTGCAGTCTTTTCCCTCACCTTCACATCTGTTAAATACTTGCCCCAATTTGCAAAGGACAAATGTGCTCCAGTGTTACTCTTCTTACGCAATTTCTTGCAATATGACCTGGCTTATTACAGTTATAGCAAATAACGTCTTTGGGCACAGATTTGTTACCCCCACCAAGAGTTCTCATCAGAGTTGGAGTTTAAATGGGAGAGAGTGTGTCTTACCAGTGCTTGGCTGCTACCTAGCTGCTGTGGCATGTCTGGCCATTTGGTAGTCTTCGGACAAAGAGACAGTCTTTTCCCCACATTCTGGTTGATGTTCCTTTACCCAAAGCTGCACATCTGTAGGCAGTATGTTGATGAATTGCTCCGTGGCAAATGTGTCGATGATCTATGGGACTGTTTTGCCCTCTGATGGACCATTTTATCAGCTGTTCTCAGAGTTGGGTGAAGGCTTCTTGAGGATTGTCAACTGAGTTGTACTTCAGAGATCGAAATCTCTGCCTGTAGGTCTCTCCTGAGATGTCATACCTTTTCAGGATTTCGCTTTTCACCAGGTCATAGTTTTCTGACTGTGTAATGTCCATATTGCTATAGGCAAGTTGGGCTTTCCCTGTCAGGTAGCATACCAGTCTGACTGTCCATTGCTGCTTTGGCCATTGGCAGGCTGTGGCAACTCCTTCAAAAGTTGCCAGGTATGCCTAAATATCATCCTAGGGACACAACTTTGTAAGTTTTATGGTTTTTAAGTTGCTTGTGTTTTGTTGCTCGTCTGGATCTGTGCCAGATCCTCTGCCTTTGATAGCTTGCAAGGCATCCAGCCATCGCTGCTCCCGACACTGCATCTCTTCTCTCATCTGCTGCTTCTCTTCTCTCTTTGTTGTATAGCCCGCCATTTGAAAAAGGCAGTCAAGCTTTCAGGTTCTGTCACTGCCTGTTCTTTTTACATAACTTGTGCTGGCTGTATAATCTCAGCTAGGACTTCTGTCTCTGCAAGTTTAGCTGCCATTCTCCTGGTAACCACTCCTGGACTTGCTGCTGCAGGATCCATATCTTTCTCTATGCTTCCCTGGTACTAGGTCCAGAATCCACACACAAAACTCCCGGCTTAGAGTATGCACGGCGTAATCCCACTTAGGCCGACACCATCTGTCGTCGAGGCACAGGTCAGAAAGCACAGGCAAAACCAGGAGCAGTTGTAGAATTCACAAAAAGTATTTATTAGTACTAGCAGTGACTTAAAACAAAAAACTGTTCAGAATAGCTGTTTACAAAGGCAGAATAAACAGAGATCCATCTGAGTTTTCCTTCAATCTCTGTCTCCCAAAACACTGCAGCTCTCTCCAAGTCTTTTCAATCCCCCCCCCCAAACAAGCATCCTGTTTTTTCTAAAATGGTCTTGTCAATTTCATGCAGGTCCGGCAAGAGCACACTGTCCCAGAAGTGAGACCCCTTCTCCACAGCTCTGTAAAAGGCTTAAAATTGCTCTCAGGTTAAAATCCTTGAGTTCCCAATAGCTTTATGCAATCATCTCAAACTATAATTATACACATTTCAACAACAACACTATATAATTTCTAAACAAAGGGATCCCAATATCAGTTACATTTCCACATAATGACTTGCATATATTTTTATACCAGCAGATATGCTAGGGAAGAAAAGACAGAAACAGCGAGAGAAGACTGAGAGACAGTGAGAGGCAGAAAACTGCCAGACTGTTGGGGAGATCAGATCCTAGGTCACACGAGAAAATTTGGTTGCACAACCAGATAGACAAGAGACAGAAAAGGAGAGACTAGAACAGATCCCTGCATTCAAGCTCTCCATAATAACGTGGACAAGGTCCTATTCAACCCTGTCACACCAGGATTTTACAAATCACAATGGTTAGACTTATTGGTCTATAGTTCTGTACCTTTTCTGGGTTTCCGTTTTTTAAAATTGGGACGACATAATCCAGTTTCCAGACTAAAAGTATTTTCCCTGTATTTACTGATTCTTCAAATATGTATTTTAGTGGCATTGTTATATAATCGGATATGAGCTGTAACATTTTTGCAGAAATTTTTTCTGGACATGGGGAAGTATGAGTTTTTAAATTTTTGATTTTAGTAGTAATTTTTTTTATATTGTGATTTGTATTTATTTCCTTTATTTTTATTTGTCTTCAGGGATATTTTATTATCCTAGGAATAAACCTCACAGAAATAGGAATTGAAAAGTTCTGCCACTCCTTCGTTATCCTTTATTGTTTTATTGTGCACTATTGGCCCCGTGTTACGTCGTGGTTTTTTTAAGGAGTTTATGTATGAAAAAAACTCTTTATAGTTATCTCTTTTTCCTTTATATGCCAAAATATGCTCAATTTTCCTTATTTTTTGTTTACATTCTTTCTGTGTGCTCCTGAACTTTTCATAAGATGCACTAACTAGTTCCTAGCAGATGACATCTCCTATATATTTTTTCCTAATGAGTTTTTTGATATTTTAACTCATCCATTTTGCTCATTTTATGTTGTTCTTTTTTATCTTGGGAATTGTTTCATTAACTATTTTGTGGATGATTTCTTTAAATGCTGCCCACATTTCTTTAGTTGGTTAATTTTTCAGTAATGTATCCCTGTAGATATATTTTAACATGTCATTTAACTTAATATTTGCTTTATTGTACAAATATATTTCAGTACAACTATTCTGTGTCATAAATTCATACAGTATATTAAATCTTACGATTCTATGGTCACTGTTTCTCAGGGGAGACCCTACGTTGCACTCATTAATCTGAACAGTGTCTGAGCAAAACGCTACGTCCAGTATGTTTTGATTTCTAGTCAGGTGTTTTACATACTGCTTCAGATTATTTCTCTGACATACTTCAAGAAACTGTCTGCTATTTGATGTAGAGACCATATAAGTATTCCAATCTAAATCATTTAAGTTTAAGTCCCCCATCAGCACAAGGTCCCCCAATTCTGTCGCTTTAGTTATTTCATACTAACGTACTAAAATGCCAGCAGAATATGCCTAACGGTCTTTCGCGTCTGCTCGTTTGGTCAGCCCCCACCCTGAGAGCTGACCTTGCTGCCCCCCCTCGCCTTCTCTGGCTTCTCCCTTCCCAGTTCCGGATATTCTTGCTGCATTGGATTTTGCTTCCAGAACCCTTCCCCTGTACCTGTCCCACCCCCTCTTGAACCCCTCCACTGTCTCTGCCTCACCAGCCCCTAGGCAGCACATTCCATGGCTCCACCACCCTCCTCAGTGAAGTAGCACCTCCTCCTTTCCCCTGAATCTTCCCTCCAGCTTCCACCCATGCCCTCTAGTGGCCCCTCCTCCTTCCTTCAAGCACCTGACTGTTCCTCCCTATTTAACCCTTCATGTACCTGAAGACCTCTATCATGTCCCCCGGTCCCTTCTCTTCCAATGTGTACATTATTTAGCTCTTGAGCCTCTCCTCATAGGTCCTGTCCCCCAAGCCCCAAATCATTTTGTTGCCTCCTCTGGACCCTCTCCAGGAGTTTAATGTCCCTCTTATGTGGGTCTCCAAACTGCACGCAGTACTTGGAGGTGCAGCCTCACCAAGCAGTTTTACAGAGGGAGTATCACTTCCTCCTTCTGGAGGTGATCCCCAGCAATGCATCCTAGCATCCTGTTGGCCTTGGATGCTGCCTCCTACAAGTCTCCGAGTTGTTCATCTTGACATCCACCACCACCCCCAGGTCCCTCTCAGCCATCAAGACTTGTAGCATTTGCCCCCCCAGGGTGCACATTTGGCCCGGGTTTCTGGCCCCCAGGTGCAGTACCTTGCATTTCCCTGCATTGAACCTCAGCTTCCACTTTCTAGACCATCTTTCCAGAGCCTCCAGGTCCCCCTGTAGGACCACCCTCCCCATCTCCCCATCCACCACCACCTCCAGTTTTGAGTCATCCGCAAAGAGACTCATCTCACTCCTGATACCTGTCCTTATGTCAGAGACGTAGACGTTGAAGAGGAGGGGCTCAAGGACTGATCCCTGTGGGACCACACTAATGACCCTCCTTGGGGATGAGACTATTCCGCCAACTACGACCCTCTGGGTCCGGTTCTGGAGCCAATTGCCTATCCATCTGATCATCTGGTTCCCCCCATTTCTCCCAGCTTATCCAACAGGCCCACGTGAGGAACAGAGTCAAATGTCTTGCTGAAGTCTAGAAAGAGGAGGTGATCACTGGTCTACCACAGGTCTAAGGCACTCGTCACCCAGTCACAGAACTCCACAAGGTTTGTCTGATACGATTTCCCTGGGACGAATCCATGCTGTCTATCGTCCAGGCACCCTGACTTTTCCAGGTCCCCCCCTAGCCTCTCCTTGACAATGCCCTCCATCACCTTGCCCACCACCGATGTCAGGCTGACAATATTCCTTTTGTGATTTCCACTAAGGAACTTAGTGGCTGGTAGATTATTCCTACTATAATTGGTTGTGTCCAATTATTTTAATCCAGATTGTTTCTACTGAGTAATCGGTCTTAATTTTATGTGAATGTCAATTACCTTTATTGTATTCTTTATATACTGTAAATAGCAACCTCGCCCTCCTCTTTTGAGAGTTCTGCTATTCTTGTAGAGTTGGTAACCTTCTACATGTCGGGGAGGGGCCTCAGACAGGTAGCAAGCACGGTAACTGGGGAGGGGCCTCAGACAGGTAGCAAGCACAGTAACCTTCTCAGAGGTGTTGCCAGTCTATGGCAGGGCTGAGGCTAGGGTACTGCACACCGTGCAGTTTAATGAATGGTTGCAAAACTGGTGCAGAGCACAGGGCTTTGGCTTCATTGGGGACTGGGGTCCACCTGGAGAGATGAGGGTCTATACTGGCATGATGGTCTGCATCTGTCCAGGAAGGCTGCAGCTCTAGGTGACAGGTTTAAAGACTTCATTGGCAAGCTTTTAAACTAGCCAAGGGGGGAGGCGCTGATAGGAAACAGGAAAGTTCAAGACTCCCCCCACAAAACATGGCAGGTAGTAGGGTAAACACTGAGGTACAGAGCTTGACAGAGGGCAGGACAGGGGTAAATGGAAAAATGGACAAGGGCAGTAAGAGCAGGGATGGGGTAAAAAAGGATAAAGCCAACATTAAATGGAGGGCAATGAGTACCAATGCCCATAGTCTGGGAAACAAGCTTCCAGAGCTAGTAGCCCTGATGGAAGAGGAACACTTGGATATTGTGGCAGTCACAGAAACATGGTACACGGAGAACCATGACTGGGATGTCAACATACCAGGGTACATAATCTACAGAAGGGACAGGGAGGGTAAGAGAGAAGGTGGAGTAGCTCTCTACATAAGGGAAGGGATCAAAGCTACAGAACTAAAAAGTAAAGAGGGAGGACAAGAGGAAATCTGGGTCACCTTGGAGACAGGGAATGGCATCACAATCCGCACAGGGGTTGTATACAGACCCCCGTCTCAAGGGGAGGAAATGGACAAGAAAATGATAGAGGGCATTCTCAAAATGGCTGAAAAAGGGGAGATACTGTTGATGGGGGACCTGAATATGCCAGATGTTAACTGGGCGACATGGACTGCAGCCACATCCAAGAGTAGGGTCATTCTCGGTGCCCTACAGGGGGCATGCCTTAGACAGCTAGTGGTGGAACCCACTCGGGTGGGAGCAATATTAGACCTGGTACTCTCAAATGGAGAGAGGATCACAAATTTAGAAGTCAGTAGACATCTGGGAACAAGCGACCATTGCACAGTGTGCTTCACAGTAAACACAACCATGGAGACAAGCCATACAAAGACAAGGATACTGGACTTTAGAAGGGCTGACTTTGGCATAATGGGTGAATACCAGAGGAATGCATTAGAAAATGGCCAGAAAGGAGGGGTGGAAGAACAATGGAGAAAAATCAAAACTGCCATCGTAGAGGCAACAAGCCTTTGTGTGAAACAAATAAAGAAAACAAAGCGGAATAAAAAACCACTATGGTTCTCAAAAGAGGTGTCAGGCAAGGTTAAGGAGAAAAAGGCTGCATTCAAAAAGTATAAGGAATCACAGACGGAGCACGACAGGGAACTGTATCAATTAAAGCAGAAAGAAGTGTGGAAGGCAGTCAGAAAAGCAAAGGCACAAACCGAGGAAAAGATGGCCAGCTCAGTTCAGAGGGGGGGATAAAACCTTTTATAGGTACATTAGGGAGCATAAAAAGGTCAAGGGAGGGATAGTGAAGATTAATAAAGGAGAGGGGAGGTGGGCAGAGGGAGACAGTGAAAAGGAAGATACACTGAATGAATACTTTTGCTCAGTATTCACAAAAGAAGATGATGAGGAGTTACCTAAACCAAACAGTAGAAGCACTCTGGATAGTGGGGTTGACGCTAGTTCATTTACAGAAGAAAGAGTACTGAAAGAACTCCTAAAACTCAAGGTGGACAAAGCAATGGGGTCTGACGGGATTCACCCTGGAATCCTAAAAGAGCTAAGGGAGGACCTAGTGACACCACTAACCACACTTTTTAACAAATCATGGGAAGATGGGGTGGTACCTGAGGACTGGAGGAGGGCAGATGTGATTCCCCTTCACAAAAGTGGGAGCAAGGCAGAAGCAGGAAACTACAGACCTGTTAGTTTGACCTCAGTGGTGGGGAAAATGATGGAATCACTTCTGAAAGAAAGAACCGTTGAGTACCTAGAGGCCAGCGGGGCACAGGACCCAAAACAGCATGGATTCACAGCAGGAAGGTCATGTCAGATGAATCTAATCGATTTCTTTGACTGGGTGACCAAAGTAATTGACCAGGAAGGGGCTCTGGATATGGCCTACCTAGACTTTAGCAAGGCATTTGACACAGTCCCGCACAAAAGATTAATAATCAAGTTAGCCAGCCTGGTAGTGGGTCCCAGGGTGGTAGCCTGGGTAGCAAACTGGCTGCACAACAGGACACGGAAGGTAATAGTGAATGGAACACATTCTGAAGAAAAGGGGGTTACTAGTGGAGTACCTCAGGGCTCAGTACTGGGTCCAGTCCTCTAACGTCTTTATAGGTGACATTGCAGAGGGTCTGGAAGGAAAGGTATGCCTCTTTGCAGATGACACAAAGATCTGTAACAGAGTTGATGCACGGGGTAGAAAGGATGAGAAGGGACTTGGCAAGGTTGGAGGAATGGTCAGACATATGGCAACTTAGATTCAATGCAAAGAAGTGCAAAGTAATGCACTTGGGAAATAAAAATCCAGGAGAAGAGTACACAATAGCAGGGGAGGTACTAACGACAACAATAATGGAAAGGGATCTGAGTGTAGTCATATCAGATGACCTAAAGGTGAGTAAGCAATGTGAGAAGTCAGTAAGGAGAGCCAGGGGGATACTGGGATGCATAGGGAGGGGCATCACAAGTAGAAAAAGGGAAGTGGTTATCCCTCTATACAGACAGTTGGTGAGACCCCATCTGGAGTACTGCGTGCAGTTTTGGAGACCTCATCTACGCAAGGACATAGACAGGATGGAAGTAGTCCAGAGGAGGGCAACTAAAATGGTGCAGGGTCTACATCAGAAACCATATGAAGACAGACTGAGAGAGCTTAATATGTATCCCCTTGATGAAAGGAGGGACATGATATAAACTTTTAAGTACCTCAAGGGAATCAACAAAGTCCAGGAGGGTAGCATCTTTCAGAAAAAGAGATGTGTAAGAACAAGGGGGCATAATTTAAAGTTAGAGGGGGGACGGCTCAGGGGTAATGTGAGGAAATTCTTTTTCACGGAGAGAGAGAGGTGGACACATGGAACCGCCTTCCTGGAGAGGTTGTGGGGTCTAAAACAGTGGGGGAATTCAAACATGCATGGGACAGACATAAGGCAATTATAGAAACATAGAAGTTGACGGCAAATAAGGACTGCAAGGCCCATCCAGTCTACCCATTTCTTTTTTCTACCTTATAAATGTGCCATCGGCCTTTGCTCTGTCAGTGGCCTATCTATTCATAGTCATTTGTATTGCTCCCTTATGCCTATCCCATGCCTGTTTGAAGCCCTGCACTGTATTCATAGCCACCACTTCTTGTGGTAAGCCATTCCATGCATCCACCACCCTTTCTGTGAAAAAGAATTTCCTCACATTCCCCCTTAATCGGCCCGCCTCTAATCTCATGCTGTGTCCTCTTGTCCTGCTATTCTTCTTATATTTAAACATGTTAGACTCTTTCACCTTGTTAATGCCCTTAAGGTGTTTGAATGCCTCGATCATATCACCTCTCTCCCTCCTTTGCTCAAGGGTATACATATTGAGCTCTATTAATCTGTCCTCATATGTCTTCTGATGCAGTCCCTGCACCATTTTGGTTGCCCTTCTCTGGACTGCCTCAATTTGGTTAATGTCCTTGTGAAGGGTTTGGCCTCAATACTGCCGCAGTACTCCAGATGGGGCCTAACTAGTGTCTGTAAAGAGGGATTATTACCTCCCTCACGACTTGTGATACCCTACTAATACACCCTAACACCCCCTAGCCTTACCTACTGCTTTAGAGGTCTGGTTGGATGATTTCAGGTCATCAGTGATGATGATGCCCAAGTCTCTCTCTTCCTTTGTGACTGCTAGCTACCCCTCCCAGCCTATAGGTGGCTTCAGGTTTCTCTTCCTATGTGCATGATCTTGCACTTCTTTGCATTAAATCCCAGTTGCCACTCTTCTGACCATTTTGCTAGTTTATCCAGATCTCTTCTCATTCTGCCCACCCCATCTGGATCATCTACTCTGTTGCAGATCTTGGTGTCATCTGCAAACAGACAAGCCTTCCCTCTAGTCCATCTGCAAGGCCACTAATGAAGATGCTGAAGAGGACTGGCTCAGGACTGATCCCTGAGGTACCCCACTTGTGACTTGCATCTCTTCTGACTGTATACCATTTACCACCACTCTCTGTTTTCTGCTCATCAACCAGTTTGCCACCCAGTTGACCAACTTCTGACCCACCGAGCCTACCCAGCTTATTTATCAATCTTCTATGTGGAACAGTGTCAAAAGCTTTGCTGAAGTCAAGGTAGGTGACATCAACTGCTCCCCTTGGTCCACCACTCTGTTACCCAGTCAAAGAAATCTATGAGATAAGTTTGACAGGACCTTCCTTTTGTAAACCCATGCTGTCTTGGATCCTGTGCCTATGGATTCCAGGTGTAGCACTATCCTTTCCTTAAGGAGTGCCTCCATAATCTTGCCCACTACTGAGTTAAGACTGACCGTCTGTAGTTCCTGCCTCCTCCTGCTACCAGTCTTGTGGAGCAGGATCACATGAGCCCTTCTCCAGTCTTCTGGGACCTCTCCTGTGTCAGAGACTCACTAAACAGTTCTGCTAATGGCTATGCTAGTTCCACCTTTAGCTCCTTAAGTACCCTGGGATGTATGCCATCAGGTCCCATTGCCTTATCCACCCTGAGCTTAGCAAGCTCTTGTGGGGACCCTTTCTTTTGTGAAGAGTAGTGCTCACCTCCCTCCCCTGTGTCCATGATGCTGAGCTGTGGGCCCTGCCCTACCTTCTCTTCAGTAAATACTGAGCAAAAGTATCTATTTAGGATAGATGCCTTTACAGGGTCCTCCTCCTCCACATGCCCTTTTCTCCATTAAGCTTAGCAATAGCCCCTCTGGACTTTCTCCTTTCACTAATGTATCTATAGAAAGTCTTGTCACCTTCTTTACTGTTTGTGCTAGTTTTTCCTCAGTTTGGCACTTTGCCTGCCTACCCTTACCTGCTTCCCTTAGGCAGTTTGGTATGCCTCTTCATCCCTGCTGTGTTCCCTTATATTTCCTGAAGGCCAGCCTTTTGGCTCTGACCTTTTCTGCTACTGTATTTGAGAACCAAAGTGGTTTCCTTCTTCTTTGCACTTCCTTTTCTGTCTAACACAATGGGATGTTGCTTCAAGTATTGCATCCTTAATGCTTGCTCACTTTGCCTGTACCCCTCACCTGTTTTCTTTTTTTGCCAGGCTAGCTTAACTCTGTTGGCCATCTTATCAAAGTCAGCTCCTCTGAAGTCCCATATATTTGCCTTGGAATGGGATGATTTAAATGTAGTAGCCAAATTGAACCATACCATGTGATGGTCACTGGCCCCAGGTGACCTACCTGGAGATCTGTGATCCCTTCCTTGTTAGTCAGTACTAGATCTAGGATAGCCCTGTCTCTGTGGGTTGCTGTACCAGTTGTTTGAGGCCCTCCCTGCAGGGAATCCACTATGTGTCTAGTTCTGGCAGATGTTCCTGCTGGTATTGACCAATCTGTATCCGCATGTTGAAGTCTCCCATTATCAGAACCTCCCCTTTAGCTGTCATGTTTTGTATATCTTCTAACAGTAATGTGTCTATGTCCTCCCCCTGGTCTGGGGCCTGTAGACAACCCCAGTTCTTATGGCTGTCCCATTTCCTGTTTCCAGGGTGACCCACAGTTCTTCTGGCTCCTTATGTACATTCTGAATTTCTGTAGCTTTGATATTTTCATTGACATACAGGACCACTCCTCCCCTTTTTGCACCTCGGTCTCTTTTGAACAATACATAGCCAGGTACTGAAGTCTTCCAAGTGTGGTTACTGGTAAACCACGTCTCACTAACTGCTACTATGTCCAGTTTAGCCTCTGACATTATTGCCTGCAGGTCTGGGATCTTATTTCCCAGGCTGTGAGCATCTGTGTACATGATTTTCCATTGGCCAGATTTTGGTGTGTTAGTTGTTGGGTGAGGTAGAGGGGGGGTTACAGGAAGTAGGCTGTTGGTTAACTAGAATCAGCAGCTTATCCAATAGGTAGGGAAATGGGCAGACTGGGTGGGCCAAGTGGTCCTTATCTGCCATCAAAGTCTATGTTTATGCCCCACTGCTCATCATCAACCGTCCACCAAGTTTCTGTTATTCCTATTATTTCTGAGGGCTTAGTATTTATAAGTGCATGGAATTCATCAAACTTGTTCATGCTTCCTGCGTTAATCAACATGGCCCTTATTTTGTTTGATCGTACTCTACTGTCTTTATTACTAAATGGTGTCTTGTTTGCGTTTCCTTTTTTAGCACTGGTCTGGTGAGAGTCTCCCCCCCTGTAGTTAGTTTAAATGTACAGGGTGTAGAAATTGTTTGAAACTGTCAACAATAATTTTGGTACCTCTAGTATTTAAGTGTAACCGTCTTTGCAGTACATTTCCTTTTTGTTGTTAAAAATATCCCAATTATCAATACAGTTAATACTTTTCTCAGTACTCCAATTAGTCTGTCTTGAATTAATTCTGTGAATTGTACTATTTTGGCTCTAAGGACTCTTGATATTGCAACCCTGTGGCCATTGTTAATCAATTTTTCACCTAGGGTCACCATGTTCAGGCAGGTGTTTTTTTCATGCTCTTTTCCGACATCATTCGTGCCCTCATGAAGAATAACGGTAGATTTGTTAGGGATTTTTGACTTACTTATTTTATCTTCAATTTCCTGAATGCGCCCCCCGGGTGACATGGTAATGCTGTATTCTCCCTATCCTCTTTACAAACATAAGAATCATAAGAATCATAATACTTAATAGAACTGCCAAATACTTTTTCACCTTGCTCTTGCTGGTTCTATATCTGTATCTACTAAGTCCCAAAGCGGACTGACTCTATTGGAGATTTCCATTTAATTTTCTACCAGTGTCTTTTCCCTATGTTTTAGTTTCCTTGTTCCTGTTTTCCATCTTGTTCCTTATATTCTCTCGGTGTTTCTGGTGTCTGCCCCCTTTCAGTGGGACTTTGGGTTCCCCTCATTCTTTTGCCTTTTTTTCCTTTCATAGTCATGTTTTCACCATCAATTGTATTTACAGACTCTTGAATGTTTATTTCTTTCATTTCCTGCACTTTCTTTTTTAATTTCTCATCTTTCTGAAGTGTTTGTATTTGTGCACATTTTTGACAAATATTTTATGACATTTTCTGATGTTTTTGGGGAGAACATTCCACATTAAATACAATTCATTACAGAGCCCTCCTGTACTAACAGGGCTGTCTTCCACATTTATCTGTTCAGCCATTCCCTTTTGATACGGATGTATTCGGTAATATCACAATATGCCTCAAGATATGTTGGTATTGTTACCTGTTTTAGTAATATGATCCTGCTCCTTTTTGGATTCAGTATTACCCTTTTTTGAAAGGGATTTGTTTAAGTAGTATTGTTTCTTTTTTGTTGTTGCCTTAGATAAGTTAACTATCACCTACTAGTGAGTTATTTGCTTTTAACTTGTTTAAAATTTGTGCCCTCCTTCCCTTGTTGACACCTGTTGCAGATGTACCCCGCCTTTAAAATAATGGGGTAAAATCCACCAGGGTGCTCAAAAGGGCTTCCCCAACCGAGAATAAGCATCGGCCGCACAGAATCCTTCACCCTCAACATCACCGGAGTGTCAAGGTTCACCTGAGCTCGCTTCACAGCAACAGTACAGGATTAGTACTCTTCAATGCCCTTCCTTTAATCAGTGAAGGACCCCCCAAATACTGTTTAAAATAGAGCTAAAATACCCTGCACAAACTCCTTCATTGAGTATCCTTTTTGCTCAGCTATCCAATCTGCAGATGCTTGCTGAGGCTTGTTTTTATGTACCCCTCGGGCACAGGGCACCACCAGCGAATAAGCGCTAGCCCTAGAAGAGCCTCATAGAATGGAAAAGACGCCCCCAAGGAATCATCCCATTCCAGGATATCTATGAAAGGGCAAGCATCCCTCTTCCATATCGATTCCAGTGAAACATTTAGTTTTGGCAGGTACTGCAAAAAGGGCAGTAAATGAAGTATATTCCATCTGTGAGGATCGACGAAGGAAAACAAAGCCTCGGAACACTGAGGACCCCAACATTTCAAAAGTGCTAGACATAACTTCTTAGAGCTACAGCTGTTCCAGTGACCCCTAGTCTGGGTGTGTGTATATACACATACATATATACTGTATATATATACACACATACATACACACACACATATACATACACACACACACATATATATATATATATATATATATACATACACACATATACACACACACGTAAAAGATTACCCACTGACAGTGCGGAGCGTCACAGAAAATCCAAATCTCAAACACCTGCCACCTTTTCCCAATATCATTCTGATTTTACAGACCAGGACTAAACACTTTTTTTTTTTTTTTTTAATTTCTGTTTCTGTTGCTGTTGCTGTTCCAGTCTCTGAAGCATTGCTTTTGTGTCCAGGCAAGCTCCCAGCCCCCAACAGTCCTAGTCTGCCACTTACTCCCCCCACCATTTTTAACTACAAAGCTAGCTCTCTATGGTGGGGTCCTTGAGAGCCAGCCCTTAAAATCCACAGGACACCTGATTTTCAGGTGGTGAGGTTGGCAGTTGGTTTCCTAGGGCCCAGGAGAGCTGGCATTAAGTTTCTTTGCTCGGAGGAGTTTTATTTCTTACTTCCCTGCCCTGTGGCACCAATTTGATGACTCAGTGAGACATATCCACGCAAGGTGTTCTGCAGCCTGTCAGTGCCACACACACACATATCCAGCTGCACTGCCACCTGTGGTCACCCAGGTGGCAGTAGAGCAACAGATACCGATTCCCTTTCACCCCAGAAGAGGACAGCAGTCTCTGGGACACTATCCACCTTCCTTCAGCCAGCCCCTTGAGTCCCAGACTAGCTCACAAAATCTGAGTCGCCAATGTCACAAACAGCTACCCTGCCATTGTGCAAACTGAGCAGGCAAAGTTTTAAATGAGTTTTATTTTTCAGATGGCATACCAAAATTTTAATTTCTGCATTCTATCAAAACATCTGAAGTATAGTACAGTGCGAAAGACCTGTGAAAGCTTGTCTCCCTCCACTAAACCAGGCTCAAACTTCAGGAGGGCCCCCCCCCCCAAGAAGTGCTCAGCTTGCCACTTTTGATGAGAGCTCCCATAGCTCCCCATGCCATGTGACCCTCTAATGCTCCAGAGCACCTCCCTTCGTCAGTTACTGCGTGTGCCAACAAGGTGCCTCCTTCCCCTGATGTTAGTAAGCGGAGTTACAACAGCAGAGGACTTGGGGTATCAGGCTGTTAAATCCTGCAGGGTCAGTCCAGTGGTCAGCGAAGCACTGGCAACCCAAAGGGGTACGGGTACCAGCCTAATGCAGATGATGTACTGCCTGAGGCTAAATATGGTTTTGTTGTGCTTATACATACGTTACAGAATACCAAATTACTGTAAAATTTGAGTCCTGCAGGCAACTCTTCCCCAATTAAAACGTCTAATGGGCTAAGAAAGAAAAAACCTTAGTTAACAAGTCACACAAGCAGAGTTATAAACACCAGCTTATTTTATAACAATACAGGTAGCTCTCTAGATAATACTGACATTCAAGAGTAAAGTACACACCACTTTAGACATCAGGTGAGTAAAATATAATTTTGATGAGAAAAAGTACCTTAAACTAGAGAAAACAGCTCCTTTTGTAGTATCTATGGAGCATTTCCAACGGTTGGGATGAGTACCAGTACTCATCAAAAAATTTTTTTGATGAGTATATCTTAAAATATGGTAAGTAAAACAAGCCAGTACTCGCCTTATCTGGAACACTGACTACTAGTATACAAATCAATTTAGGATTACATTAAAAATGTGCCAATTTTCACAGCTGGTTTCATATTGGCTAAAAGTATGAAACATCTCAGACTACAGTGTACGTGTGGGTAAAGAAAAAACACAGTTAACCCATCAGACAAGCAGTGTTGTAAACACCAGCTTCATTTATAACGTTACTGATATACAAATTAGGATTACATCAAAACGTGCCCATTTTCACCACTAGCTTCAAACTGGCTAAAAAAAAATATCTCGGACTACAGTGTGTGTGTGTATATAAAGTTAATGGATTTGCTTTGCCCGAACTGTAAGGCCAATGTTTCTATGTAACAAAATTCTAACAGTTAATTATTAGCCGAGCTGCAATGCTGTTTACTTAGGTAGGCCAACTGGAATCTCTTCCATCCACTGGGACAAGGAAAATACATAAAACAGCTAAGACCTAAAGAAAGAAAGAAGTAGGCCCTTTTAGTACCTAGAAATGTTATGAGGGGTATGCATAAATGCATTAGAAGAGCAGTACCTTCACCACAGTTTAAAACTGGTAAAGTACTGTATAAATGAAAATTATGTACTCACCGTAATTCTTGATCTTCTAGGAATATCTTCACTATTGATTCAAACTAATGGGTCTAAGCCCGAGGTGCCAGGACCCTGCAGAAACAAGAACTTTTTACAGGAGGGCTGGTGCCGAGGCAAGCTGTGCACATGCACAGCACTGCAAGAGTGCCTCGTGGCACCAGGTTTACTTCAGCACCAGCCCTCAATCGCCTCGGCACTAAACCTAAGAGCAAAAGAGAGCTCCGGTGACCCATGTAAGAAGAATCAACAAGTTAGTAACTGTGTCTTCACAGTCCAAATCAGGAACAAAGGGTGAAGACCATTCAAGAGACTGGAGAGAGCCCAGGGGATGGCAGGTGGGTGTGTGAGTCAATGGTGAAGTTATTCCTAGAAGATCAAGAAATAAAAATTAGGTGTTCACTAATTCTTTTTTTTTTTTTTTCAACTCTCTTTTATGCACCCTAGCCGTGGAACTCTCTCCAACTACCCCCACACCATGTTAGTCTCAACCTCGTAGTCTGAAACTCACCTCACAGGTACTCCGGTCCGATGAATCCCCCAGCTCTGAGCCCCCTGAGGTAGGGCCGCCCACCCTGGCGCTCTATCTAGAAACCAATGCATCGGAGCCGGAGAGCGGGCCATCCTGTAGGCGAGTCCAACGGCAGGAGTGTGGACCGACACGGGTGGAGCCTTCGCCTATCCACGGTCGGAGGGGTTTTTGCGTAAGTGTTATAGCCCCAGAGCTCGGATGTGCAATGACGTCCTGCTCCCATGCGCACCCAAAAGACGTCCGCTGCAGCCCAATCCCCCTGCATCTGCCAGCCAAGCAGTGCTATTCCCCTGCTACCGCCAGGCTGCAACTGCTAGAGCGAGACCCCCCCTTCCCCAGGAAGGAAAGCAGTCCATGGGACACTCAATCCTTCCTCAGCCCCACCAACCCCCGATGACCCATGCTCGTTCCTGAACACAGGTCACCGGTATGGCACGAGGTGTGGCGTCCAGCGCCTCAACCCTCAACACCACCAGGCCAGCCTAGTATTCACTAATTCTTCATCTTTCAGAATATCCTCACCATTCATTACTGGATGAATGGGTCTGTGCTGGAGGCACTAGGACCCACAGGAATGTATAGCTTTAAAGTCCAGAGTTAGGGGACCAATGTCGGGGATGGTGCCACCCACAAACGGACGCATGATGTGGTGCTTGTGGGCTGGCCAGTAATCGACACTGGCCCCCTGCTCATCTTAGTTCTGTTCACCAGGACAGGAAACAAAGCATAAGAAAAAAGGGAAAGGGTGGGGCAAGATTGCTCACGGGATAGAACAAAGGACACAGGATGTAAAAAGAAAATGCAATAAAACCCAGCTACCAGAGAAAAGAAAGAAGCGGTTAGGAGGAAGGGCCTAGGTAGTGGGTTAAATAAGAACCAGGGCAAAATGGACAGGAGAAAGAAATTGCCAAGACAGTGTGTGTAGCACGAATCCACAAGATCCCAGTAGGAAAGCAGTGCTTTCAGTAGAGTTGGCTTTTACATGTAACTCCATGCTAATTTATCCATGTTTTCCTGCAGATTACGTAACTCCCAAAGGAAGTTAAACAGCTCAGTAATCCCATATAACCAAAACAAAAGCATGAGATGAATCTTCCTGAGAAAGATACCACTTTCCTGCAAACACAGGAATCCCAGTAGCTCTAGGAGCCCTGTCAGTGTGTTACCAGCAAAAGGTTTTCCAACAGAAGAGGAGACACCTAGGACTTTGAAAGCTAATGGGAAGCAATCCCAAAGAGGGAAAATAAACTGGGAGGAGAGGATCCCTGCTAAAAAAGAAGGAGCCCAACTGAGAGAACCGAAAAGATAACCTGCAGTTCTCTTGCCATTTTTTTTTTTTTGTAACAGCTTCCTTTAGAGAGGAGGGAGGAAGTAAGAGAAAGAAAAATGTAGAAGGCAGACTGGTCTGGCAGTGCAAGAGACCTACAGTCAAGAGTAGAAAGGATACTGCTAGGTGAAGGAATCTGAGCTGAGATTCCACAGTATTTCTCCTGGTCGTCTTCTACACCTGTTTCCCACCCCCCTTTTTCTTTAAATATATAAACAGAAGAAGGAGAAACATAGAATTTAATGGCAGATAAGAAAAAGATTACTCACCTTAGTAATACTGTTTCTTCCAGTGTATTCTTCTATATTTTATAACTGTATGCCGTCTGCCTCCTAATTAGAACTGCCCGGAGAGAAATGGAACTATATGCAAATGACAGAACCTATCATTGGTCAAGACACATATTCAAACTGCTGCCCTTATCTATTGCAACACTCCATCAACGTCTCAGATTTCGATGATAGCCTACAAGGCAGAAGACCAACATATCTATCTAATACTACCTATGAAATAGAAAGGAACCTACTCCTAAAATCCAAATATAAGCCTAGTGGCTAGTCAATTACAATACTTAAATAGTTAAAGCTTTTATCCTGGAAACACAGGTAACCAAAGAATAAGATGATAAATCCCACCAAAGTTAAAAATGTACTCCAATAGTGTGTACACGCATATTAAAATCCAAGAAAAAAAATCAGTAGGCATGCGGAGGCTCTGGTTCTTGTGGGAGAGTTATGAATATAGAAGAATACACTGGAAGAAACAATATTACTAAGGTGAGTAATTTTTTCTTCTAACCCCCATGTATTCTTCTATATTCATAACTGTATGCAGACTTCAAAGCAGTACCTTTGGCGGTAGGCAGAGAACCTACTTAGAAAAGAGGCTCTGTATGACTGCTGTTCCAAATCTGGCATCACTTTTGGATTGTATGTCCAGACTGTAATGTTTAGTGAAAGTATGTACTGTCCTCCACGTGGCAGCTTTGCAGATGTCCAGTAGGGGGGCATCCCTTGAAGCTGCTATGGAAGCAGCTATTCCCCTAGTTGAGTGGACCGCAAGTCCTAACGGGACCTACTTGCCTGCTTTCTCTTAACAAAACTGTATACAATTGCCTATCCAGCGAGAGACTGACCTCTTGGTAGCTGGTGTACTTTTTCACATCCCCATAGGTAAGGAATAGCTGTTTTTCTTCCTCCCTGTGATCATTAGTGTGAGATAATGTAATAGCTCAGAGCCCTCTTCATATCAAGACTGTGGAGTCTACGCTCACCTGACGTAGAAAGCTCAGTGGAAAACACTGGTAGTGTAATGGATTGATTAAAATGAAAATCTGACACCACTTTGGGGAGGAATTTTCTATTTGTCCTGAGTACCACTTTATCATTGTGGAAAGACAAGTAGTCCTTTTCTATACATAGAGCCTGAAGCTCACTTATCCTTCGAGCAGAAGTTATAGCCACTAAAAATACAGTTTTCCATGTAACATCCTGGAGGTGAGCTGAGGACATAGGTTTGAAAGGTGGCCTCATAAGTTGAGCAATACAAATGTTCAAGTCCCACCCAGGGACAGGTTCCCTGATGGGGGCAGTATGTGTGACACAGACCTTTGAAGAACTTCTTGAAAATAGGATCAGCTGCTACAGAGGTGGTTCTATCCACAGAAATGTAAGCAGAGACATATGCCAAATGAACTCTTAAGGAAGTATGCTTAAGGCCCTGATCATGCAAGAAAGTGAGATATTCAAGGAGAGTTGGAATTCCTGCTGAGGTAGGTTCGATGCTGTGCAAGCTGCACCAAGAGACAAACCTTTAACATTTAGCTGAATAGGTTTTCTTAGTTGAGGGTTTCCTATACCCCTTAAGTATGATGGGCAAAACTGCTTGGGAAAGATTTAGATTTGCAAACTCTATGTCTTCAAAAGCCAAGCTTTGAGACTGAGGGAGCTCAGGTTGGGATACCCTATTTTCCCTTGGTGGGAGGTCAATAGGCTGTGCCTCCGAGGGAGTTGTAGCGGTCTGGATACTGACATGGATAACAGGAGAGGGTACCAATGCTGTCTGGGCCAGTTTGGGGCGATCAGGATCATTGAAGCAGACTGAGACCTGAGCTTGATCAGGACTCTGAGAATGAGAGAGAAGGGGGGAAAGCATACAGGCTTCTTCCCAACCAGTCCAGTGCAATGGCATCTACTGGGATTGTGCCCCTTGCCAGAGGCCTGAAACAAAATAGTGGTAGCTTGTGGTTCTCTTGAGAGGCAAAAAGGTCCACCTCTGGGGTACCCCAGATTCTGAACACTGAATTTATTACCGGTGTGTCCAGGGACCACTTGTGGTGACCCTGTGATTCTGCTGAGGGCATCTGCCAGAATGTTCTCCTTCCCTGGGACGTGAATAGCTTGCAGGGCCGTTTTTAGAGAGTATGCCAGATCCCACAGTTTCATGGCCTCTGCGAATTGAGGATCTGATATTGTGCCCCCCTGCTTGTTCATATAGTACACTGTTGTGGTATTGTCTGTCCTGATTTGTACCACCTTGCCCTGCACCAGATGAGCAAAGGCATTTAGAGCTAGAAGTACAGCTCGCAGCTCTAAGAGATTTATGTGAAGAAGAGCCTCTGCTTTGGACGAAGTCCCATGGATGGTGTGTTCTCCCATATGGCGCCCCATCCCAATAGAGAAGCATCTGTTAGAATAACGGAAGAGTTCTCCCTCTGGAAAGGGACCCCTTGCTTTAAGTTTTTTCCACCACTGTAAGGCTTGAATAACAGCCTCTGTTACTGGGATCAGTTTTGACATCTTGTCTCTTTTCTGTGACTGGTGAGACTGCAGATCTCTCATTCTATATCTTGCCCCTGAGACAGTACCTGTTGCTGCAGCTATGTGACCCAGAATCTGCAGATACTGTCTTGCTGGGCTTATTTTGCTGGGCAAGGCTGGTTTGGCTTGAAAGAAGCAGTTAGGTCGAAAATACTTTTCACCCTGTCCTGAGGGAGGAAAGCTCTTCCCTGGATTGTATCCAGCTCTGCTCCTATGAATTGCAACACCTGAACAGGGGTAAGAACAGACTTTTCCTGGTTTATCAGGAATCCTACGGATTGCAGAAGATGCACTGTTGATTGCAAATGCTCAGAGACCTGTTGTGAGGAGTTGCCCACAAGCAGCCAATCGTCCAGATAAGGGAAAACTAGAATACCAGACCTTCTTAGATGTGCCACCACTACAGCTAGGCACTTTGTGAAAACTCTGGGTGCCGAGCTCAGACCAAAGGGAAGAGAAGTGAACTGGTAATGGCCTGAAAGGAGTCTGAACCTGAGATACTTTCTGTGAGACTTTTATTTTATTTATTGAATTCTCGAATTACAACCTTGGGTGAGACTCCTTATTGGGACGTGAAAATAGGCACCCTTTAAATCCAAGGCTGCCAGCCAATCCCCCTGCTGGATAACTGGTAGTATGAATGACAGAGTGACCATTTTGAACTTTGGCCTCACTAGAAATTTGTTGAGGGATCTGAGACCCAGAATGGGTCACCACTCCCCATTTTTCTTTTTGGTCAGAAAGTAATGGGAATAGAAACACCTTCCCCTGAGATGCACTGGCACAGCTTCCACTGCTTTCATGTGGAGCAATTTTTGCACCTCATTTTGCAAGAGTGTTCCCTCCATGAGGAAGCTGGCTTGAAAATTCTCAATTTTAGAGGAGGAAGGGATTTGAAGCATAGGGGCAAACCCTGACTTACCACCTCCAAAACCCACTTGTCTGTGGTGATGGAAACCCAAGTCTGGAAGAAGGAAGTTAGCCTGCCCCCTAATGGTACTGGGGAGGCGACCTTGACCAACTGGTCAGGGATTTTGTTTTGGGGGGTGCCTGAGCTTGGGCAAATTGGGAGCCCCTTCTGGAACCCAATCTGCTTCTTGATCTGAAGTCTGCTGTGGGTAGGATTGCTGCAGGAAAGTAGCTTGGCCCTGGTAAAAAGGCCTCCCATAAGAGGACCTTCCCCTTCCTCCCCTTCCATAAGGCCTATAGGAAGGTGTCTGCCTGTCCCTGGAGGAGTTACTTTTGTAGGTGGCCTTGTATTCATCCACCTTTTTCATGTAATCCTCAGTGTGTTTGCCTAACAGGGAATTGTTCTCCACAGGAAAATCCATGGCCTTGGTCTGGGTATCCTGGGTTACATTAGTGGGTCTACACCATGCCAGTCTTTGTAGAGCCACTGACAGAGCCATCCACCTGGTAGCAATGTCACTGGCATCAGCTGTCATCTGGAACTGGTATTTAGCAGCTTCCAGACCAAATCTAGCGGTCTCTGCCAGGCTGTCAGAGAGGGGCGAGGGAGCCTTCTCTGACATAGCCAGTACTGACTGCCACACTGTTTTCTGTTACTGTGCTGCATAAGCCTGGTAATTAACCTGCCTCATACCCAAGGAGGCAGCTAAATAACCCTTCTTAGACATACCGTCTATTTTTCTGGAATCCTTCTCAGGAGTGTGGGAAGAGAGAGGGATCCTCACCTTTTCACAGGCTGCCTGCTGGACTATACCCGGATGGTCAGGGTGAGAGTATAAGAACTCTGCCCCTTCCTTGTCCAACTGGTATTTCTTATCAGACTTCTTAACTATAAGAAAGAATAGAATTAGGAGTCTGTAAAATCTTTAACAAGTCTTTTTTAAAGAACTTGCTAATCGGCAAAAATACCTTTTTTGTGGGTGTTAAACCCATCAACTCTAAATATTCAACATCATCATCATCGTCATTGGTAGCCAAATCCAAAGCATCCACTATTTTTCTCACAAAAGAAAAGTGAGATGAAAAATCCTCTGGTCAAGGAGGAGAACCGAACTCCTAAACAAGTGAGATTTCAGGCTCTATGGGCACATCCTGTTCAGGATCCATCTCACCATAATCTTCACATTCAGGCTCCTGTACTTCAGGGGTAGGAGCTGGAGTAGGAGGCCTCGGAGGAGCAGGCAGGATACCCTGTAAAAGCTGTAAAATGTTCATAGCCTGAGCTATCTCCTCTATAGATGGCAGGCTATGAGACACTGAAGAAACCCTGGACGTGCAGGAGCCTGGGTTTCTAAGTGTTTGGTTTTCTTGGACTTTTTGGAGGGGGTCGGAGAGTCAGCCGGACCACTCCCCCTTTTTAAACTGCCAGAAGCACCCTTATCGGGGTGGCTACAGAAGGCAAGGCAGTTTCAACAGCATGTTTTGAAGGGTGGTTAGAGACAGAGGGAACGCTGTCCACTTTTTTCTTTAGCCTTTCCATTCTTTTCTCAATTGTTTTTTGTGGAAAGGACTTACATATGGTACAGTCTACTGAAAAATGTTCGGATTCCAAGCAGACTAAACATAAATCGTGTTTGTCAGCTTTTCCAAACACTTCCCTATACTTGATACAATTTTTAAAACCTGTGGGACCAGTCTTTTTCTTGTAATTCCATTTCCAGGAGAAAAACCAGTAACCGTATATTAGTATTCAAACTAACAGTTTTCTTTTTGTCAGTTCAAGAACCAGTTAAGGATCCGAGAAAGGTCAGCGGTTCACAGGAACCGGAGTATCGGTTCAAAAGAATCGACCACACGGATCCACAAAATAGAGACAAATTCAAAAATGACAGAAAATAGACAACAATAACATTAAACTTATGGCAAAATACGCCAAAGTTAACTAAGAGAACCCCGGTTCCTCAGCGGTTATACCGAATCGTGAGGAACCAAGAAAAAGCACAGTTTTAATCGAAAACTAAATAAAATTAACTTCAAAATGTAATAGAACTAAATTACACAATAAATGAAATCAGCAGTTTAAATACAGGCTGAAATATACTTAATTAAACTGGAATCAGCACGAACAGTCGAGAGGAAGATCTCCAGGCGTCTGACTTGTCAGGTGGAGTGAGAAATCTGAGACACTGATGGAATGTTGCAACAGATAAGGGCAGCAGTTTGAATATGTGTCTTGAGCAATGATTGGTTCTATCATTTGCATATAGTTCCATTTCTCTCCGGACAGTTCTTCTTAGGAGGCAGACTGCATACAGTTATGAATATGTAAGGATTAAGCCACGAGAAAGCATGGGTCTACTGTGGAATTAATCCATGGTTGGGGGGTCGGCCTCGTGGGTCCAACCAAGGATTAATTCCACAGTAGACCCATTCTTTCCAGTGGCTTAATCCGCTTGTAACATGACTAGCGGTGTACTAGGTTAGTCTTTATGACTAGTATAACACAATAATATAATGAATCAGAAAGAGGTGTCAAAATAGCACTTTTCTGCGTCTCACTACTGTCTATATAACCTTCTTGTCACTTCACAACGTGCGCGTGCACGTTCACATTTTGGTATCTATTAATATACTGATGTGGTTCTGTGCTGCTATGCTGGACCTGCGTTACATATCCACCCCGACCACTCACATTGCTGACTGCACCCGCTTCTCTTTTTCTGTGTCTGTCCGCGGTCGTTTCACCTTCGTTCTCTGAGATGTTACTGCTGCTTCATGCTGTACTCTGGGTATTTCTGCCGATTTACATGTTGCGGTCCACGGCGCAGAAGACCTACCCCATGGGCACAGTTCCGATGCAAGTCACGAAAGGTCAGCGACTACAGGCAGCTGACAGTGCGTCTTTACACTACTACTGCTGTGCTTCTCTCTGGTTCTGCCGACTGCTCTAGTAGGACACACTGCTCTGTCTGCGATATGTCCTACACGGATTATTCTCCCTGCAGTCACTTTTCCCACTACTCTTTACTTCGTCTCTCTCTACCAGCATGTGCCAGCTGTGCCGCTGGTTGCTCGCTTGCCACTAGAGGATGCCAGAGCACAGATTTTTGTGTTCTCTACTCCAGTCGTCCTCACGACCGCTGAACGACTCCTCCAGCATTGGAACCATGGTAGATTTGTTTTTGCACACCCCCGCTCCCAGGCATGATCTACCATGGTATTAAACCATGGTTTCTGTTGTACCACATGGCATCTCTGCACCTATCTTAGTGCCTCTTTTTGCCTCTGGGTTTTTGGCCATGTTACAAAGAAGAATACATGGGGTTAGCAGAACTGCTTGGCCCATTCCTCCCCACCTACACTATTACCAGAGACCGTGCCCCATCTACAGCTCTTTCTTCTGCCCCTCTTCTATCCACTATAATTCCCTTGTGCTTATCCCATGAACTCCTCTGCTGTTTTCACCCCCACCACCTCCGCTGGAAGGCTGTTCCAGGAATCCACCATGCCGTCTGTGAAGTACTTTCTAACATCTCTCCTGAATCTACCACCCTCCAGCTTCATAGCATGTCCCCTTGTTCCTGAGCCCCTTTTCTTCTGAAAAATACTCCCTTCCTGTACCTTATTTATCCCTGTGAGGTATCACTATCTTATCTCCCCCTCCTTCCTTTGTTCCAGGGAGTGCATATTGAGGTCCTTCAGTTTCTCCTCATAGGGCTTTTGATGCAGACCCTGAACCTTTTTAGTTGTCCTCCCCGGACCACCTCCACTCTATGACCCTCCAGAGATGTGGTCTCCAGAACAGGATGTAGTATTCTAGGTGGGCTCTTACCAGCACTCTATACAGAGCCAACACCACCTCCTTCTTTCTGCTAGTGATACCCCACCCCAGCATCCCACTCACCCTCCCTACTGCCCTGTCGCACTATCTGGCCACCATCATGTCATCAGATATGATTACCCCCAGGTCTCTTCCCTGCTTGGTGGTCATCAATACCACTCTACCCATTCTATACTCTGTCCCTGGGTTTCTGTGCCCCAAGTGTATTATTCTGCACTTTTTTTGTACTGAAACCCAGCTGCCATACCCTTGTCCACTCCTCTAGTTTTATCAGATCTCTGCTCATCCTTTCTACACACCCCCATGTCCCCCCTATGGAAGGTTTTGGTGTCATTCACAAAGAGGCAGACCTTCCCTTCCAGCTCCTCTGCAATGTCACTTATAAACACATTAAAGAAGACCAGTTCCAGAACTGATCCCAGAGGCACCCCGCTGGTCACCCTCCCTTCCTCTGAGTGAACTCCATTTACCACCACCCTCTGATGTCTATCCCCTAATTTCTTACCCAGTTCACCACCTTTGGACCCACTCCTAAGCTACCCAGCGTGCTTACTAGTCTCGTATGTGGAACAGTGTCAAATGCCTCACTGAAATCTAGGTAGGCCACATCCACTGCTCCACCATGATCTAGCCCCTTGATCACTCAGTCGAAGAAATCTATCAGATTTGTTTGACATGACCTCCCCTTGTGAAACCAAGCTGCCTTGGTTCTTGTAACCCCGTGGATTCAAGATATTCCAAAATCATTTAATTCAGCAGTGATTCCATTAACTTTCCCACCACCAATACCAGGCTGACTGGCCTATAATTGCCAGCCTCCTCCCTGCTATCACTTTTGTGTAGTGGGACTACACCCGGCCATCCTCCAGTCCTCTGTAACCATTCCTGTTTCAAGTGAGCTGTTGAACAGAACTGTCAAGAGGTGCAGCCAGTACTTCCCTGAGCTCCCTCAATACCCTTGGATGCACCCCATCTGGCCCCATTGCTTTATCTGCCTTCAGACTAGCAAGTCCAGGGATTGAAATTGGCACCAGTCCACTAGCCAAATGCTGGCAGATTTTGAATCGGGCTACTAAAAATTTCCTTTAACTAGCACTGCGGGCTTGTACTGCAGAAGGCAACATTTCAATAAATATACCATCTGGGCCAATGGAAAAGTCTGTGGGGTTAGTGGGGTTTCCCAGTCACTAGCCCTGGTGACTGCAAAACTTAATTTCGACTCCTGCAAGTCCCTTCAGGTCTCCCACCTCCAAAAAAGAACTAGTATACACCCCACCACCACCATCTCAGTCAAAGCTTCTGTTACTTTTTTGTGCACCCGCCCCTTCTCCTTCCTCTGTGAACACTGAAAAAAGGGTTTGTTCAGGATGTCTGCCTTGACCCCCTCTGCACAGTCCCCCACTTCCCTTTTTATCCTTACAATCTCACCTTTTTTTTTGTTAATAACAACTAAGCCTAGAAGAGGAAAGGCAGAAGAAAAAAAAAAAGAGAGAGACAGAGGTGAGTTGTCCAAATGCCTGGTCATAATGGGGGATGTGTAGGCGGGCTGCAGTAATAAATGGTGAAGATATTATGGAAGATCAAGAATTATGGTGAGCACATGATTTTCATATCTTCTAAGAATCAGTCTTCACCATTCATTACTGGATGAGTCCAAGTACCAAGCTTACCACCCAGAAGGGATGTGCTGGCTCACCCTGAGGGAAATGGTTATTTCCTCAGCCTCCTGTGGAGGAAAAACGCAAAGAAGCAGAAGTCCCTTACAGGCCTGGAGAGGCCTGAGACTGGTGAGGGGCAAGGGGAGGCTCCCATGGCCTGGGAGCAGTAAGGCACCCCGCAAGGTCGTGCCTGGCCCTGCAGGAGAAGAAGCAGGTCAGTCGTCAGCACAGCGATTAGTTTTCCACTGGCGACGCTGATGACCTGGGTTCAGGAACAAACCCGGGAGTCAGAGGGCTGGCTGGGGGAGAAGGACTCAGTGTCCTAGGGACTGCTCTCCTTCTCCGGGGGAGGGAGAGGAAGAGTGTCATAGAAACATACAAACATGGAATTTGACGGCAGATGAGGACCGCTTGGCCTACCCAGTCTTCCCATTTCCCTACCTAATGGATAAGCTGCAGAGCTTAGTAAACCAACAGTCTACTTCCTCCTACACCCACCCCCTAGAACTGCCTTATGTCTGTCCCATGTATTCTTGAATACCACCACTGTCTTTGACTCCACAACCTCCTCAGGAAGGCTGTTCAATGCATCCACAACCCTCTCCGTGAAAAAATGCTTCCTCACATTACCTCTAACCCGTCCCCCTCTATCTTCAAATTGTGCCCCCTTGTTCTTGCACACCTCTTTTTCTGAAAGATGCTACCCTCTTGGACTCTGTTGACTCCCTTGAGGTACTTGAAAGTTTCTATCATGTCCCCCCCCCCTCGAGGGCATACATATTAAGCTCCTCAAGTCTCTCTTCATATGTCTTCTGGTGCAGACCATGCACCATTTAAGCTGCCCTCCTCTGAACTGCCTCCATCCTGTCTATGTCTTTGCAGAGACTGGATCTCCAGAACTGCAAGCAGTACTCCAGAGGGGGTCTCACCAGCTGTCTGTACAGAGGGATAACAACTTCCTGTTTTCTTCTGGTGATGCCTCTCCCTATGCATCCTAGTATCCCTCCAGCCCTCCTTACTACCCTCTCACATTGCTTGCCCACCTTTAGGCCGTCTGATATGACTACCCCAGGTCCCTTTCCATTTTTGTTGTTAGTATCTCACCCCCCCCCCCCATTGTGTACTCTTCCCCGGGTTTCTGTTTCCCAGATGCATTACTTTGCACTTCTTAGCACTGAATCTAAGCTGCCATACATTTGACCATTCCTCCAACCTTGCCAAGTCCCTTCTCATCCTTTCCGCCCCACCTTGTGTATCAACCCTGTTGCAGATCTTTGTGTTGTCTGCAAATAGACATACTTTTCCTTCCAGTCCCTCTGCAGTGTCACTTAAAGACACTGAAGAGGACCGGTCCTAGTACTGAACGCTGCGGTACCCCACCAGTAACCCCCTTTCTTCAGAGTGGACTCCGTAGATTATTACCCTCTGTGTCCTGTTATCCAGCCAATTTTTTACCCAGGCTACCATCTTGGGACCCACTCCAAGGCTGACTAACTTGTATATTACTCTTTTGCGTGGTACTGTGTCAAATGCTTTGCTAAAGTCTAGGTAGGCCATGTCCACAGGCCTTCCCTGGTCTAGTACTTTGGTCACCTAGTCAAAGAAATCTATTAGATTCATCTGACATGACCTTCCCAATGTGAATCCATGCTGCCTTGGGTCCTGTACCCCTCTGGCCGCTAGGTACTCAACAATTCTTTCCTTCAGAAATGATTCCATCATTTTCCCTATCACTGAGGTCAGACTAACAGGTCTGTAGTTTCCTGCTTCTGCCCTGCTCACACTTTTGTGAAGTGGAATAACATCTGCCCTCCTCCAGTCCTCAGATACCACCCCATCCTCCCATGATTTGTTAAAGAGGGTAGTCAGTGGTGTCACTAGTTCTACCTCAGTTCTTTTAGAACCCTGGGATGAATCCCATCAGGCCCCACTGCTTTGTCCACCTTCAGTTTTAGAGTTCTTTCAGAACTCTCTTCTGTGAATGGGCTGGTATCAACCCCATATCCAGAGTGTTTATATTGTTTGGTTTAGGTACCTTCCCTATTCATCTGTGAATACTGAGCAAAAATATTTGTTTAGTATCTCTGTCTTTCAAAGTCACCTCTGACCAACCCTCCTTTTGTTAGCCTCACTATCCCTCCCTTGGTCTTCTCTTCGCCCCTGATGTACCTATAAAGGTTTTATCCCCCTTCTTAACTGAGCTGGCTATCTTTTTTCGATTTGGGCCTTTGCTGTTCTGACTGCCAACCCTGCTTCCTTTTGCTTTAACTGATGCAGTTCTCTGTCCTGTTCCTTTTCAGAGTCTTTGTAATTACTGAATGCTATATTTTTCTCCCTAACCTTCCCTACCACCTCTTTTGAGAACCATAGTGTTTCTTTACATCGTTTTGTTTTGTTTATCTGCTTCACACAAAGGCTTGTTGCCTCTGTGATGGCAGTTTTGATTATTCCCCATTGTTCTTCCACCCCTCCTTCCTGTCCATTTGCTAGTGCATTCCATAGGTACTCACCTATTTTGGCAAAGTTAGCCCTCCTAAAGACCAGGACCTTTGCCTTTGTATGGCTTGACTCTACTGCTGTGTTTATTGTGAACCATGCTGTCGGTGATCGCTAGTTCCCAGATGGCTACCCACTTCTAAATCTGTGATCCTCTCTCCATCTCCATTTGAGAGTACCAGGTCTAAGACTGCTCCCTCCTGAGTGGGTTCCAATACTAGTTGTCTAAGGCATGCTCCCTTCAGGGCATCTAGAATGACCCCGCTGCTGGATGTGGCTGCAGCAAATACACTCCAGATAACATCTGGCATATTCATATCCCCCATCAACAATATCTCCCCTTTTTCTGCCATTCTAAGGATATCTTCTATCATTTCTTGTCCATTTCCTCCCCTGAAATGGGGTCTGTATACAACCCCTAGCGGATTGTGGTGCCACTACCAGTCTCCAAGTTGACCCACAGTGTATCCCTCTCTCCCGCTTACCCTTTTGTTCCGTTGCTTTGATTCCTTCCCTTATGTAGAGAGCCACCTCCTCCCTCCTCTTTACCCTCCTGTCCCTCCTGCAGATGGTGCACCCTGGTATGTTTACATCTCAGTCATGGTTCTGTGTGTACCATGTTTCTGTGACTGCCACGATATCCAGATGTTCCTCTTCCATTAAGGCCACTAGTTCAGGAAGCTTGTTACACAGACTTCGGGCATTGGTACTCACTGATGGACCCATGGCGGAGGCCAAGGGGTAATGCAGCACCGGCGCCGGCATATTAGGGGGGGCAGGGCGGACACTGGACATCACTGCACGTATCCGCCCCAGGCAACAAAAATGCCGGCACCTCAGCATGACGGGTCATTCTGCGCCGCCGTCCACTGCATCGGAAGCCTGCTTGGGGGAAGTCCCGCTCTCGTGGCCCCAACCTGGGGGGGGGTAATCCAGGGCTCGCCCACAATGTCCGTTATGGAGTGGGAAGCCCCCTCAGTGGCCCCACCCAGGGGGGTAAGCCTGGGCATGGGGACAGCAACGGCAGGATGGAGCCTGAAGAGAGAGGGGCTTGGACCAAAAGTAAAAAAAAAAGAAGAAGAAGAAGAAGAACCGGGCCCCCTGGATTTGTGAGGCAATTACCCTATGCCAGGCCAAGGGTGGAAACTGGAAGAGACGAAGCCACGCCATCCGCCTAATCCATACTGCAGTTCCTACCAACTTGGAGGCTACCCCACTGATGTTGCAGAACACCCTTACCCGGTGTCGCATTAATTCCAGGACCTGGGCAGAAAGGCGTATGGCCTGTTTGGTTACTTCACTGTCTGGCATGGACACCAGGAGCTGTCCCAGTGTCGCCCACAGGTGCCTGCCATAGGACACCTGGTATGCTTGAGGTACTGAGCTGTACAAAACAGTGCATGCTGCCAAGAACAGTTTCTGACCCCAGGCATCAAACTACACAAAATCAGACTCTGGGGGAAGGTCACACACTGGGCACCTATGACCAGAGAAGGTATCCAGGAGCCGGACACCAAAAGAAGGGTATGGCATGGCTCCTGGAGACCCCACAGGTGCGCAATACCTGCACTGGATGTCCCTCAGGGCTGGAGAGGGGGAAAAAGGACGGAGCCAGACATCGCTAGATGCCTCTGCAAAAAGCCTAGGCCATGGAGGTATGACTGTGTAGTCATGACTGCACTCCTCAAGAAAGGACAGCATCAGATGAGCATGACTGCAGCCTGAAAAATGGTTGATACGCAGCTCCCTCATCTCCAAAAGGAACTGCTGGTAATGAGGGTACTCAGCATTTCAGAAGACATGAAGGGAAGAGTCCTCTTCCTCAGAGGAGGAAGACAAGGATGATGAGGAGCTGGACTTGGGGTGGCGGTGCCAGGGTTTCAGGCTGGAAAATAGCCTGGTCTATTGCCCTGAGGTAGGTGGGAAAGGCACTGGCCAACATCCTGAACTGGACTGGTCCCAGGTCAAGGGTCTCATAGGACCCAAAATGCCCAAGAGAACAGGAGGAGAAGGCAGAGGAGGAGGGTCATGGTGGACTAAGCCAGGTCCTCTGCCAGTGCTATGACAGCGTACAGGAGATCTCGTCTGATGGGAGGGCCTGACAAACTCATCCACCAGAGAACGCTCAACTGTGGAGGGGCGATCTAGGTGGTTCCCCTGTGGGGAACCCCAGGCAGGGAGATTGGAGTCGTAGAGGTCCCACAGGGCAGCCCCTATCCCCATCTACAACAGGTCCAGAATGTTTGGGCGAGGCCAGCGGATTCAAAACAGCACTACGACTCCTGCCAGAGCAGCCACAAACTTTGGACACAGAGTGAGGCGCCGACCGTGATCTACCAGCCCCAACCTCACCAGAATGGGCTCTGCCCCTTGAGCTAGGCCTAGTGATGGACTCAGCATCAAGAGTCAGAGCTGAGGGGCAGACGGCACAGCAAGTGGTAGCAGAACTCTCATCTGCACCGTGGACAGCACTAGAGCCAGGGCCGGCACCGAGGGTAGCACTGGAACCAGCACCGAGGGCGGCGCTGGCAACCTGCTCAGTGCTGCGTCCAACATCCAACCTCAATCCAGGCACCGAAATAGACACCGTGACCATTCCCGGTGCCACCCAACAGAAGGGGGACAGCGCTCTGAGCGGCACCAGACTGAAAAATAGCTAAAGACGAAAATGCCAAAGTCAACACAGGCCAAGAACTAAGCCCAGAAAAGTCTCTTTCATCACCAGCACCCAGAAGTCAGCTGAGATCAAGTCAGTCCTCATCCCCTGGGTCATCTGACTGCTCAGGAGACAATATCCAGAAACTCTCCACCAGGCCACTAGCTCCAGGGGCTTTCCCTCTCCCAGTGCCACAAGCAGCATCAGGAGACCACCCGGCTGCACAAGTGGCACCGTCTCACTCACTGGCACCGGCCTTAATGCCAGGGCTCGAAGCAGCGCCAGACCGCAACCCCAAGGAGACCATCGGTGTAGGCCCAGCATATGGCTCCTACCTCAGCACCAGGGCGCCCATGCCCCTAAGGGGCCAACAGATTGGTAGAGGTGTACAACTGACACCCCAGAAGGAGTCGGTTGTCTCACAGACCTCCCCAGGCTCTGCATCTCAGCAAGACAAGGAATGGAAGAGGCCTGGAACTGAAGGGACAGGATCAGTTGTGTTTCAGGACAGTAACTGCTGCTTCTTGTTTTACAGGATTTCTGTGGATTTTACTTGGTAGAAGGTTATTTCTTTTCTTTCTAAGGTGCTAGCAGGGTATTGTTTTGGGGGCTGCTGGAAGTTTGAAAACTGGTTTGGTGGCTGTAAGTGGGCTCATTTGTTGGATGTTTCACTGTGTAACAGGCTGCGCTGGTGGAGGCCTATTTCTTCTGATTTAAAACCTATTTGGTGGGATTAGCTTGGGGCTGGTTATTTGAATTGGAGACCTATATCTGTTAATTTCAAGCCTATTTTGATGTGTTGTTAGTGAAGCTGATTAAACTGGAGACCAGTTTCCTTTGGCAGCAAACATATTTTGGGGGCTTTGAGTTGAATTTTGATTCCTTTTTGCTGACTCCACTAGCTGCAAGGTTAGTGCATGAGGAAGGTGTTAATGATCTGGCCAGGTCTCACTCAGCTAATTGACTGGAGGCAGAGCTGAATCAGGTCTGTGGTGTTAGTGTTTTGTCTTCTCAGAAGGAACTGGAAGGGGACAGGATCAGTTGTGTTCCAGGACAGTAGCTGCTTCTTCTTGTTTTTACAGGATTTCTTGTGGATTTTACTGGGTACAATGTTATTTCTTTCTTTCTTTCTTCTAAGGGGCTAGCAGGGTATTGTTTTGGGGCTGTTGGAAGTTTGAAAACTGATTTGGTGACTGTAAGTGGGCTCATTTGTTGGATGTTTCACTGTGTAACAGGCTGCGCTGGTGGAGGCCTATTTCTTCTGATTTAAAACCTATTTGGTGGGATTTGCTTGGGGCTGGTTCTTTGGCTGCCAGGCTTGGAGGGGCAGACACAGGGCTGATACACTCTCTCGAGAGTCAGGTGTAGGCCCAAGACCTCCCTCACCCCAGAGCTCTGCTAATTTATAGGGGAACACCTGCCCTGCAATTGGAGGAAAAGGCTACAGGTGCTGCTCATGTAGTTCTAGCCACTGGGGTTGGATATAAAGGCTGGGAGAGAGGAGCTTAGGGAGTTGTTCACTTCCCTTATAAGTTTACTGTGTTGTACTGCACCTAGTAACAGGTTTACTGGTTTACTGTGGGACTGTATCTAGGATTAGTGGGTGACCTGATTAGGCAGTAGGGGAGTATCTTGGACTAGTGGGGAACCTGGTGGCTCACCCAAGGAAACCTACTTGGAGGGGGATGGGACCACACGTCATTAGGGCCGGCATCTTTGGGAGGGTGGTGGGGTGCACAGGGTGTGGAGCAGCCATGATACTGGACTGGGCTTGGAAGTTCGGTGGTTGCCTAGTGTGCTACCAGCTGGCACAGCTTAGGGAGGAAGTTGCGGGGATTAGGAGACAGCTGGCGGAAGGGGGGAGGTATGGTTGGGGAAGGGGCAGGGATCTCCACAGGGTTGCATCAAGCACTGGGAGGGGCTTAGGAAAAGGAGTGCAGGAGAATACTCGGGGGTCACACAGGGACCCTGGCAGAGGGGGCCCAAAAGGAGGACTCTACCAAGGAAGCAGGCAGGTAACTGGGGACCCTCACAAAGGGGGGCCAGAGGGACAACATCCTCAGGGAAGTAGGCAGATGGCCGGGGCTGGACGGAAGGAAGCAAGGCGGGGAGGTGGATCAGACCTTACGCTCAGTAACCACTACAATTCTCCTCTTCTGCTTGAGGATGAGGGAGGTGATGTAGCCACGACACGGGTGGTTAGAGATGGAAAGGGAGTGGGGGGCCGGATAGCAGGAGGAAAAGTGGAGAACCTGGAATGAAGGAAAATGGGGGGAGCAGTGAATCAGAGCAGGAGGGGCAGGGGGAAGAGGGAGGAAAGTGCAAGGAGAAGGACCAGTTGGGAGGAAAGGGCAAAGAGAAGGACCAGAAGTACAAGGAGGATACAGTAAAGGGAGCTGAGGGTTTAGGCCAGGGGAGCACGACAAGCAAGGAGGGACTAAATGGAGACAGGAAGGAAAGGAGGACAAGCCAGGCTAGTTTAGCGGATGGGGGAGAAGGACCAGTTGCAAGCAGTGAGGGGGGAGTTAGTGAGGTACAGAAGGATACTCGGGAGGAGGAGAGGCATAGGATCGGAGGGAGAGGTGGCCAGGGTAAATAAAGAGGGGCGGCATGTGACACCCAGATAGGGGAGGAACAAGGAGCTGGCTGGGTGGAGGGGCCAGCAGAAAGGATGAGGGACGTGAAGGGGAATGGAGGAAAAGGAGCGGTCAGAGTGCTCCTGTTGGGGGATTCTATGATCAGGGGTATCAAATGGGACAGGGAAGGAGAAGCCTGGCCAGTTAGAACAAAATGCTTCCCTGGATTAACGGTACACAGGGCCAAGCACGAGGTATATCAGCTGGCAAAGGATTGTGGGGGTTCCCCAGACATACTGGTCCACCTGGGTACAAATTACACTGAGGGAAACAGCGAGCTAGAGATACAGGCAAGATTGAGGGAGGTTGCCAGGGTCTGTCATGACATAGGATGCACAGTTTCCTTCTCAGAAATCCTGAAGGTGCCATGGGCTAGTGGGGAACACAAAAGGAAGATTAGGGAGAAAAAACAGTGGCTCAGGGAGTGGTGTGAGGCTAGAGGGTATGGGTTGATGGGGGATTGGGGGGGACACCTGGGAGGATAAGGAGCTATATGCCAGACATAGGCTCCATCTCAATTTGGAGTGGAATCCTTAAGTTGAAAATAGAGGGGTTCATTGGTGAAAAGTGGGGTTTAAACTTGTGAAGGAGGGAAGGATGGGAGACAAGGCTGTCAAGGGGGTGCCGATAAAGGAGGGACTCTGTCTCCACCCCCCTGGGGAGCTGGAGGAATGCAGGAAATGGTCAACTGGTAAAGTGCAGACCAGGGGAAAACAGAATCCCCATGGGAACATGAGCAGGGGAAATAGAAGTATAGGGAAAGGGTGGAAGGTAGTCCTGCTAAATGCCAGGAGCTTGGGCAATAAAATACCTGAGCTCCAGGCGATGCTAACTGAGGGAGCGGTGGATGTGGCAGCGGTCACTGAGACCTGGGCCATCGCAGGACACAACTGGGACCTGAACCTGGAGGGTTACACTATGTTCAGGAAGGATGGGGGGAGGGAAGGGGAGGAGGGGTAGCAATGATAGTCAAAAACTGCATTGGCATGGGGGAGTAGAAGAGGCGGAGGGAACCGTGGAGGCGATTTGGGTCACCTTGATAACAAGGGGGGGCAAGAGAGTAAAAATAGGAGTGGTGTATAGACCCCCTGCACTGGCGGAGGAGCTGGAGGAGAGTCTGGTGGCAGATGTTGGGAGACACTGCAGACTGGGCAGGGGAAGGGTGGTGTTGGGGGACTTAAACATGCCAGGAACAGACTGGGAGACTATGACATCCTCGGTGGCCAGGGAACAGAGGTTGTTGGATGTCTTTCAAGACGCATTCCTAACTCAGCAGGTGGGGGAACTGAGCAGGGAGGCGCAGGTACTGGATGTGGTCCTGGCAGACCGTGACCAGATTGGGGGCCTGGAGGTAAGGGACCCGTTGGCGGGGAGTGACCATGCCACGGTCTGGTTCTGCCTGGACCTAGGAGGGGTAGAAGGCTGCACAAAGACGGAGGTAACTGACTTCAGGGGGGCGGATTTTAAGGAAATGGGAAGGACCCTTAAGGAGCATTTGGATGGGATGGGGTCAGACATGGCTGCTGATAGTAGGTGTGGAAATCATTAGAGAGGGGTGCAGGATGCTACAAGCACCTGTGCAAGAGTAAGACAAATGTGTAGGGGCCGAAAACCCTGCTGGTGGACCAGGGAGGTCCAGGAGGTGGTGCAGGGAAAGAAGGCAGCCTATAGGCAATTCAAGTGCTCAAGGAGTGAAAGGGATCGAGGAGAGTACGAGCTGATGGCTAGAAGGGCACTAGGGTGGTGAGGGCGGCTAAGGCAAGGAAGGAGCAGAACCTGGCCAGGGAAATTAGGAGAGGGAACAAGGGGTTCTTTAGATACATTGGGGAAAAACGAAGGGTGAAGGGGCAGATTAGCAGGATTAAAACAGGGGAGAGATGGGCACAAGACCCAGGGAGCAGGCTGAGGTACTAAATGAGTACTTCACCTCAGTTTTCACCAAGGAAAAGGGAGGTGCTGCATCATACATGGGAGGAGACAGTGATACTGAGGAAGGGGGGACCCTTACCAATCGGCGGGTCTGGGGAGAAGGGAGGCATCACTGGGAGGGAGGCAAGGAGAAGAGGTAGAGGAAGTGGAAATCACAGCAGAGAGTGAGGGAAGCCTTCAGGTCCCTTAAGACGGAGAAAGCACGGGGCCGGATAAATTACATCCCAGAGTGCTGAAGGAACTTGCGGATGTCCTGGCAAAACCCCTGGAGCTTTTCACCATCTCTCTGAGGACAGGGTGGGTGCCCCAGGACTGGAAGGTGGCACATATAGTGCCTATCCACAAGGGGGGATCAAGGGAGGTGGCAGGGAACTACAGGCCTGTCAGCCTGACATCGGTGGTGGGCAAGGTGATGGAGGGCATTGTCAAGGAGAGGCTAGGGGGAACCTGGAAAAGTCAGGGTGCCTGGATGATAGACAGCATGGATTCGCCTGGGGAAATTATGTCAGACAAACCTTGTGGAGTTCTATGACTGGGTGACAAGTGCCTTGGACCTGGGTAGACCAGTAGACGTCCTCTTTCTACACTTCAGCAAGGCATTTGACTCTCTTCCTCATGTGGGCCTGTTGGATAAGCTGGGAGAAATGGGGGTGGGGAACCAGATGATCAGATGGATAGGCTTTTGGCTCCAGGACCGGACCCAGAGGGTCGTAGTTGGCGGGATAGTCTCATCCCCAAGGAGGGTCATTGGTGGGGTCCCACAGGGATCAGTCCTTGGGCCCCTCCTGTTCAACGCCTACGTCTCTGACATAAGGACAGGTATCAGGATGTGAGATGAGTCTCTTTGCGGCTGACTCAAAACTGGGGTGGTGGTGGATGGGGAGGAGGGAGGGTGGTCCTACAGGGGACCTGGAGGCTCTGGAAAGACGGTCTAGAAAGTGGAAGCTGAGGTTCAATGCAGGGAAATGCAAGGTACTGCACCTGGGGGCCAGAAACCCGGGCCAAGTGTACACCCTGGGGGGGCAAATGCTACAAGTCTCGATGGCTGAGAGGGACTTGGGGGTGGTGGTTAATGTCAAGATGAACAACTCGGAGACTTGTAGTAGGGCAGTAGCCAAGGTCAACAGGATGCTGGGATGCATCGCTAGGGGGATCACCTCCAGAAGGAGGGAAGTGATACTCCCTCTGTATAACTGCTTGGTGAGGCTGCACCTCGAGTACTGTGTGCAGCTTTGGAGGCCACACTTAAAGAGGGACATTAAACTCCTGGAGAGGGTCCAGAGGAGGGCAACCAAAATGATTTGGGGCTTAGGGGACAGGACCTATGAGGAGAGGCTCGAAGAGCTAAATATGTACACATTGGAAGAGAGAAGGGACCGGGGGGACATGATAGAGGTCTTCAGGTACATGAAGGGGGTAAATAGGGGAGGAACAGTCAGGGTGCTTCGAAGGAAGGAGGAGGGGCCACTAGAGGGCATGGGTGGAAGCTGGAGGGGGGGGGGAAGATTCAGGGAGAAAGGAAAGGAGGGGTGCTACTTCACTGAGAGGGTGGTGGAGCCATGGAATGTACTGCCTAGGGGCTGGTGGAGGGTTCAAGACAGGTACTGGGGAAGGGTTCTGGAAGCAAAATCCAATGCAGTGAGAATATCCGAACTGGGAAGGAGAAGCCAGAGAAGGTGAGGGCAGCAAGGTCAGCTCCCTGGTGGGGCTGACCAAACATGCAGACACGAAGACCGTTAGGCCTATTCTGCTGGCATTTTATTATGTTAGTATGTCTCCGAAGCTCAGGGATGAGCCAAGGACCTTGCCCTGGAGCCCCTCATGCAATGTCTGCCTCTGAATGTAGGGGGCAACAACCAAACTTTACTGCACAAATCCTAAGTGTTTGAAATCCTTTGAGAAACAGGTGTCACAATGGTCCATATGTCGTGATGAGCGCCAAGGCAGATACAACAGTAGTCATGCTGGTCCTGCACGGACATATTCCTCCCATAGTGGCACCAACTCAAACGGGGAGTATCCGTCTTCAACTTCTGCTTTTTAGGCCCCTGAGAACCAGACATAATGAGAACTCAGAAAATAACTAAAAATAACAAAACAAGAGCCTGGCACCATAAAAGAGTAGGTAAAACAGAAACCAGCGCTAGAAAGGGCAAAAAAAAAGAATAGATATGACATCGAGCTGGCAATGAACTGATGGCACAGCAACAAAATGGAGTGCAACCTCGATGGCGGGAAGAACAGAACTGAAATGAGCAGGGGCTTGGCATCAGTTACTGGTGAGCCGAGTGTCACGTAATGCGTCTCCCTAGTGGACGGCACCATCCCTGACATCAGTCCCCTACCTCTAAATTTTAAAGCTAAACACTCTGACGGCACCTAGCGTGTCCAGCATAGACCCATCCATCCAGTAATGAATAATAATACATTTTATTTCACATAAGCGCCTTTCGCTATCAAGGCGCTTTACAAAAAGATAAAAACAGCAATAATAAGATCAGCGAACACAACAATAATAATAACTGACTTAGGGGTCATACTCCTTCGGTGCCACTAAAGGCCTGACGCCATAAAAAGGTATCAACGCCTGTTTAAAACCTCCCATAGTCGTGCACTCCCGTAGCGGACGGGGTAGAGAATTCCAAAGAGAAGGGGCCACGTACATAAATGTACGGGCCCCCGAAGATTTCAGAGACACCCTTGGAATCTCCAGCAACCCCTCATCAGCCAAATGGAGCTGTCGCTCAGGGCGACAGGGCACAAGAAGCTCTTTCAGGTAGTCAGGGCCAAGTCCATGTAGGGCTTTATAAGTCAGTAAACTGACTTTAAAGGTGATCCGCCACCGAAAACGGCAGCCAGTGCAGATTGCGCAGCACAGGAGTGATATGGAAGGCTTGAGAAGTCCCTGTCAACAATCGTGCTGCAGCATTCTGTACGAACTGCAGGCGGCGGATATCAACCCCAGGTAGCCCTAAGTACGGGGAGTTGCAGTAATCAAGGTGTGAGGTCACAAAGGTGTGGACCAACGTAGGTAAATCCACGGATGGAACAAGGTGCTTGATCCTGGAGATATTCCTAAGATAATAAAAGGAAGACTTGACGACCGCCGACACCTGAGCTCGTAAAGTCAGTCCGTCGTCAAGCACTACCCCCAGGTCTTGCACCCATTCACAGGAAAGGATCTGGGAGCCCCCAAGAAAAGGTCCAGAGGGCTGACCAGACCACAACCCCTCTATCTGATGACCTAGATCCACTACCATCACCTCGGTCTTTTCAGCATTTAACTTTTACCAGCTCAAATTCATCCAACAGTGGATTTCAACAAGGCAGTAATTAAATACTGAGACAGCACTATCCTGGTCAGGTGCAAAAGATAGGTAGAGCTGGGTATCATCAGCATAGCAGTGAAACCTCAGCCCATACCATCTTACAATGTCTCCGAGGGGCAGCATGTACACTGCAAACAACATGGGGGACAACAATGAACCCTGAGGTACCCCACATGGCAGAGAGAATGGGTCAGAGGAAAAAATCCCAGACACCACTCTCTGACTTCCGACAATAAGGAAAGATGTGAACGACCCGAGGACCGTACATGTCAGGCCACAGATGGACCTCAGATGCCCAAGCAGTACCCCATGATCCACATAGTCAAAAGCTGAAGAGAGATCAAGGAACATCAAGATAGAATGGCTTCTCCGATCTCTCACCATCAGGAGATCACTGAGTACCTGAAGTCTCAGTACCGTGCCTCTTTCGAAAACTGGACTGGAGATGTTCGTGGATGTTATGGATGGTCAAGTGGTCCTCCAGCTGTACCGCTACTACTTTCTCAATCACCTTCCCTATAAAGAGAAGGTTTGAGATTGGTCCTGTAGTTGGCCAGAGAGTCCGGGTCCAAAAAAGTTTTCTTTAGGAGGGGTGTTACCACCACCTCCTTCAGGAAGCTTGGAAATTCACCCGATTCAAGGGAGCACTGGACTACCTGTGCCAGGACCAGGCCGATAGTATCACAACAGCCCATAATCAGGGAAGTTGGGCCTGGATCCAAACTACAGCATGCAGGGCGCATACTCTGGACAATCCGCATGACAACCACGAACTCAGGCAAGACAAAGGTACTCCAGGAAGCTTGAGGTGACCAACACCGATCAACAGCATCCCCATAGAGCAAGTCATAAGTTTCTGACCTGATGTCGTACCTTATTTGCAAAAACGAGCAAGCTCATTGCACCTTCACTTGAAAAAGGTCTTCGAGCTGCAGACAGGTTGGGTTGCACAATCTATTTACAGTTCGAAGAGCTGAGCTGGTCGGTTCTGAGTGTCAGCAATCTCTCCGGACAGGAATTCTGCCTTCTTATGGGAGATCGCTGATTGGCAAGTCTGATAATGCTCAACCAATCTAAGGTGGTCCACATCCAGGGTGGATTTACCAACGCCGCTCTAACCTATGTCCTAATCGCTGCAACTCCCTCAGAGACCCATCAAACCAAGGGGCCCGGAGGGTGAGGGGGGCGAGGACGACAAGGACAGGGGCGCAGTCAAGTCCAGAGATGGCCTTATTACAGGCCATGACCAAAGTCTCTGGACGTGAGTTGGCCACAGGAAACTCCGAGAGGTCAAACACCACCGCTAAGCCTTCAGGGCTCACTTCCCATAAAGGGCAATAACTGATCATCTCCACAGGGCGATAACTGATCATCTCCACAGGGGCAGGCTTTTGAAGGGGGGGCACAAAAGTTGAACCTCACGGTGTAGTAATCAGACCAACAGACCAGTACCACCCCCAAGTCGGAGGCCTCAATCCCCAGGAGGAAGACCAAATCAAGAGAGTGACCATGTTTATGGGTGGCAGAGGTAACAAACTGTGTAAGGCCCAGAGATGTCATCAGCTGGAGGAAGTGTTGTCCAAATTGCGAGAGTTCGGAGTAGGGAGGATTGATTTGTAAAAGATTTATGGCAAGTATGTAATTTCCGTATCTTCCAAGAATCAATCTTCACCACCGATTCACACTAATGGATCAGAGTACCAAGGTCACACAAAAGGCTAGGGCAGTAGTAGCCAAGGGCTCACTCAGGACAGTCCTGCCAAATGTGGAATGCAGCCTCGCATGGACATTCAGGGCATAGCACTTAATAAAGGTGAACACTGTGCTTTAAGTTACAACTCTGCAATATATCACTGATAGGCACAGAGCAAATCTCTGCCAGGGACATGACAACTGCACTAGTGGAGTGAGCACTACCTGACCACTCAGCATGGCGTGCACCATAGCATAGTAGTGGCACAGACAGCTCACAATCCAGGCAGAAATGCACTTGATTGCAACAGACTGTCTCTTTCAATCCCAGGCGAAAGGCACAAACAGCTGTATGGATTGTCGTAAGTCCTTAATTCTGTCCAGATAAAACGTGAGGACCCTCTGAACATCCAGAGAATAAAGAGTTCGCTCTGCTTCATTCTGAAGTTGGCAAAGTAGGTAAGCAGCACAGTGGCCAGTTCAGATGAACTCCAAAACCACTTTAGTAAAGACTCTGGGTGTGTGAAAGCATTACCTTTCCTTGTGGAAAACAGTATATGGGGATCTGTGACCAAAGCATGGATTTCAGACACTCTGACTGCAAGCAGAAGAGAATGCCACCAGAAAGCTGCTTTCCAATTTAAAAACTTCAGCTCACATGTCACAAGGGCTCAAAAGGCTTGCAGGTGAGCATATCCAGCAAAGGCAGATATCCCAGACAGCCACTGGCTTTCTGATGGAAGACTTGCAGCGAAAGAAGCCCTTAAGGAACCTCTTGAACAGTGGCAGCTGTGCCAGGTAGAGAGTATCGATGGGCTCCTGGCATGCAGAAATAGCACACAAGTGGATCTTAACTGTGGAATACTGTAGGCCAGCATCAGAAAGGTCCAGCAAGTACTTCAGAACCCTGTCAGGTGGACACTCAAAGGGCACCACGCAGGTTTTGGAACACCAGATGGAAAACCTTTTCCATTTGCATGTGTAAGTCTTCCTTGTGGAAGGTTACAGGCAGTCAAAAGTATTTCAGAGACCTTCTGAGATATCTTGTACCTCAAGTCTTAGCTCAAGCTGTGGATCCTGCAATACGAGCAGACTTAACAGACCAAATGGCCTTCTTCTGCTGGCTTCTTTGTATGTTCGTATGGTCTTCCAGAGCCATGTCTGAAGGTGTAAGGAGCACAGGTTGAGACAGACTAAGTGACCCTGAGTCAATAAGTGCATCCTGAGTGCAAAGATCCTCTGTTTGCTGACTGACAGTTTGTTCATTATAGGACACCATATCTGTCAAGGCCAGCAGGGGTGATCAGAATTATCTTGTCCCATGCGCCTCCAGTTTGAGCAATACACACTCTGCACTAGGGAAATTGGATGGTATGCATATACAGAAAAAGAAAAAATTTGCCATTGCAGTCTGAATGCCTCCTGACAGAAAACACCATGTCCTGGATATCTGAGCAGAATCAAGGCACTTCGGTGTTGAGTGGAGACACAAAAGGGTCAAAATCTGGGGTGCCCCACTCGTCGAACAGCGAAGTCATGATGTCTGGAGCTAACAAACATTCATGGGGAACGGCCTCTGTTCGGCTGTGCCTGTGTGCCAGAGTGTTCTGGAAACTGCCTGGAGTAGGAGACCTTGCGCAAGGCTCCCCTCCCGCACTCTCAAGCTTCCCTGCAGACAGGGTAAGAGTGTGTTCTTCACTGTTAGTTGATGTAATACATCACAGACTTGCTGCCTGTCTGGAGGAGGACCGTTTATAGCTGATCCACTAGGGCTCACAAGCCATACAAAAACAGTTCATATTACCAACACACTGATGTGGAGATGAGTCTCTGGCAGGTTCCAGACACCTTGGGTTTGAGCCTGACAGTGGGCTACCCACCCAACAGGGAGGCATCCATGGTGACAGCCACCTAAGGCTCTGGTTGGGAGAAAGGAAGCCCTGGAGGAGATTTTCCTCCTGACTGCCACACGTAACATACAAACATATGAAACTGCCAGGAGATAAAGGCCATTATGTTCTATGTAGTCTGCTCAAGACTGCAGTTCAGCTGTGAGATTCAGTAGAGCTGCCCACCTCCCCTCCCCATCTCACAATTCACTCTCTCCCTATACATGCCATGGGAGTGACCGAACCAGGGTTGGTTCATCTGCAATCAGAGCAGGTATGGATTGCATGGAGCAGGCTTAACAAATTTTTGCTCCATAATGTAGCATGCTATCTGCAGGGTCACCTGCATTTTGCTCTCTGGGAGGAAGGTTTCACTATCAGCCAACTGTACAGGTAAGGGTAAACCTGAGTTATAATTTTCTCAAGTGCACTGCAAGTACTTTGCAAAGACTGAGAAGCCAAGATGAGTGAAAAGAAAAATTACTCACCTTAGTAATGTTGTTTCTTCTAATGGAGTCTTACTATATTATGACAAGTGCAGTTTGTCCCACCATTAGAACTGCTCCGGAGGTGAAAGAGTTAACTCCATTCTAAGAATGGAACTTAGAGCACGAGCTCGGTTAGAGAAGCTCTGTCTGGGTTATTTCAAACCCAAACTGTCAGATCTTCACGAGCAAAAACTCACTAAGGTCTGTGTGGAAGCTGTAACCTACACTAGCCAACTGGCTACCTAAATATTAACACCTATTGCTGGTCCCAACACAAAGACTCAAGTCAGGGGACCAGAAGTAATAATATAATATAAAATAAAACACCACACCCCAAAAACCCAAGAAGGGGTGGAAAACATCTAATGGGCATAACTAGCCTCACACTAGGCTGCCCACCCCATACCCAAGTAGAAGTTCTGAGAGGGGCAGGCTGGGGAGGTTATAATATAGCAAGACTCCATTAGAAGAAACAACATTACTAAGGTGAGTAATTTTTCTTCAAACAACATGAAGTCTTGCTATATTATGACAATTGCAGACTACAGCAGTACCTCCATGGAGGAGGGACAGAACCTACTTAGGAATAGGCTCTGAAGCACAGCTGTGCCAAACCGACATCTCTCCTGGCCTGGACATCCAGGGAGTAATGCTTGTGAAAGTGTGTACCGCTTTCCAGGTAGCAGCTTGACATATCTCTAAGATAGGGATGTCTCTGGCAGCCAGAGACGCGGGCTGTACCTCTGGTAGAATGAGCCTCAGGCCAGAGGGGATCTCTCCAGTTTCTGATAACAAAACTGGATACAAGAGACAATCCACCTGGCAATTGATCTCTTAGTGGCAGGTCTCCTTTCCCGACCTCACCATAAGTGAGAAAAGTTGGAGGATTCAACTCTGTGACCCTTGGTACGTTCTATACAGTAACTTAGGGCCCTCTTAACATCTAAACTGTGCAACCTCTCACCAGAGGAAGAATTGTCAGTGAAAAACACTGGAAGGAGACAGATTGGTTAAGATGAAAATCTGAAACCACCTTAGGCAAAATTCCTGTTAGTCCTGAGGACTACCTTATCCCTGTGGAAAGAAATAAAGTCAGTTTCTACTGACAAGGCTTGCAACTCACTTATGCGCCTGGCAGAAGTGATAGCCACTAGGAAAACAGTTTTCCAAGTTAAGTACTTAAGCTCTGCAGAAGACAGAGGTTCAAAAGGGGATTGCATTAACTGGGCAATGCAAACATTAAGGTCCCAAGCAGGGCCGGATCCCTAAAAGGTGGATTAGTATGAAGTAATCCCTTAAAAACTTGGAAAATACAGGGTGAGCGGAAAGAGAGGAGGCTTTCTGCTGAAACAAAAGCAGAGACAGCTGCCAAATGCACTTTCAGGGTAGCTGGTCTCAGGCCCAAAGAATTAAGATGGACCATATAGTCCAAAACAATGGGCAAATCAGCAGATTCCGGGAAATATGTTTCCCAGCACACCAAATGGAAAACCTTTTCCACTTAGAATTATAAGTAGCTCTAGTGGAAGGCTTCCTGAAGCTTTAGGATTTCAAGAACACCCTGAGAAAGGTGTGGTCAGCAAATTCTAACTCCTCAAGAGCCAGGCCTTGAGGTTGAGGGATTTGAGGTTCGGATACCAAACTCTCCCCTGGGCACAGGTTAACAGGTTGTGATTCCTGGAGAGACACAGGGGAAGATGGACTGTTAGGGACAGAAGGAGTGGGTACCAGGGCTGCCTGGCCCAATCTGGGGCAATCAGAATCACCCTGCAAGGCTGGGATCTGATTTTGACTAGCACCTTGAATAGGAGAGGGAAGGGGGGAAAGGCATAAAGAAACTTCCCTTCCCAATCTAGGAGAAAGGCATCCAGGGGAACTGAGCCCAACACTGGGGGACTGCAACAGAACAGTGGAAGTTGGTGATTGTCTGGGGCTGCAAAAAGATCTATCTGAGGGGTGCCCCATCTGGCAAAAACTATCCCCAATACTTGAGGATCCAGAGACCATTTGTGATGGCCCTGGGAAATCCTGCTGAGAGCATCTGCTAGGACATTGTCCTTTCCTGGAAGGTGAACTGCTATGAGGGAAGTGTTCAGGGAATAGGCCAGAGACCACAACTTCACTGCCTCGGTGCACATGGCGGAACACAGTGCCCCCTCCTTGTTGACGTACCACATTGTTGTGGTGTTGTCTGTTCTGACTTGTACCACTTTGTTCTGAACAGACGAGAAAACACTTGAAGTGCTAAAGAGACAGCTCTGAGTTCCAGCAAATTGCTGTGGAGCAGAGATTCCTGGGGGGACCACACTCCCTGAGTGGAGAGGTCGCCCATGTGGGCTCCCCACCCCAGGAGGGAAGCATCTGTAGTGAGGGTCAAGGAGTGAGACAGAGGAATGAAGGGACCCCCAGTCTTAAATTGCTCTGATCCTGCCACCACTGGAGGGCCTGGATCAGGGTTCGGTCACTGGGACCAACTTGGAAAGGGGTCCCTTTCTGAGACCAAAGGCTCTCAAATGAAACTGAATGTCCCTCATCTGAAATCTTGCTCCTTGCACTATGGCTGTGGACGCAGCCATGTGCCCCAGGAGCTGCAAAAGTGTCTTGCTGGTTCGAGACCTGCAGAGTGAAGGAGAGCCAGAGCCACCAAGTTCCTTACCCCTCTAAGGGTAGGAAGGCTCTGGCCTGCTTTAGTCCACTCCTGCACCTATGAAGGTGAGCACCTGAACTGGTTCCAGAACTGACTTTGGAAGATTTAGCAAGAAGCCCAGGGAGGTGAGCAGCTGCTGGGTAACTTGCAGGTGAGATTTTACCTGTTCTGGGGACTGGCCTACAATGAGCCAGTCGTCCAGATAGGGAAAGACAACGATCCTTTGCCTCCTTAAATGAGCAACTGCTACTGCCAAACATTTTGTGAATACCCTTGGGGCAGAGGTGAGGCCGAAGGGCATTGCTCTGAACTGGTAGTGACCTGAGGGCAGTTCGAATCTGAGGTACTTTCGGTTGGAGCTTCTGATTAAGACGTGAAAATAGGCATCCTTGATGTCCAGGGAGGCTAGCCAGTACCCTGGCCTTAGAGAGGGTAAAATCATTGCCAGAGTTACCATTCTGAACTTTGGTTTCAAAAGGTGTTTGTTCAGATATCTGAGGTCTAAAATGGGCCGCCATTCTCCTGTCTTTTTTGGGGTAAGGAAATACCTGGAGTACAGACCCTTGCCCTGGTGTAGGGGAGAAACCCTTTCTACAGCTCTGAGAGCCAGGAGGGTTGAGACTTCTGTTTCTACAGTAAAGGTCTCTAAAGATTAGTTTGCAGGTGAGAAATATCTGATTCTCATCTTTGGGAACTTTTTGAAGCTGAGAACCAGACCTTGGCTTACTACTTGCAGGACCCACTTGTCTGAAGTTAGAGACACCCAGTTCTGAATGAAGTAGCCAACCTGCCCCCTATGGGTAAGGGAGAATCGGCCCTGGGCACCCCATCAGGGTGTCTGTTTGGCAGGTGCTTTAGGCTGAGAGGTGGGAGCAGGCCTGCCCACACCCGTCTGCCTCTGCCTTTGAAGAACCCCTCTGAGCATAAGCAGAGGAGGCCTGGGTTTGGTAAAAGGTCTGTGAAAGGGCTCCCCTACCCCTGGGGTCTGCCTCTGAGGAGTGGCTTGCCGCTCCCTGGCTTGGGCACTCTTTATAGATAGTCCTATATTCATCCATTTTCTTCATATAATTCTCTGTCTGCTCCCCAAACAGAGAATTTCCCACCACAGGAAAATCCATAGCCTTAGTCTGGGTATCCTGTGACAAGCTAGTACACCTGAGCCAGGCCAACCTACGAAAAGCTACAGATGTAGCCATGACTCTAGAGGATACATCATTAAAATCCACAGCAGCATGAAACTGCACCTTGGATGCCTCAATGCCATCAGCAGCCACCTGTTCCAGCTCATTAGCAAGCTGGCCAGAGGCCTGTTTGGCCAAAGCCATGACAGTGTCCCATCTAGATTTTTGATACCTTGCTACATAAGCCATGTAATTTGCTTGCCTGAGTCCCAAGGACGCTGCCATGTATTGTTTTTTAGCCATGGCATCAATCTTCCCAGAATCCTTGTCAGGAGGATGTGAAGCCAGGGGAATATTAGCTTTATCACAGGCTGCAGCCTGAACCACCCCAACATGACTGCATTGCTGTGAAAGGAATTCTGTATCAGGACCTGACAGTGTGTACCTCCTGTCCATCTTTTTATCCACAGGAGGCACAGAATTAGGAGTTTTTAACATTTTTATTGTTTGTTTCCTAAATGATTTATGCAAAGGAATAGACAATCTCCTAGACTCTGGTATATCCATCATTTCTACAAAATCAGGTTCCTCTTGCTCATCCACGGCTTCCTCCAATGGGAGCTGGAGGGTTTCATCAACTTTTTTGTAAAACAAAGTGAGAGGGGGACTCAGAAAGCATAGGGGGAGATTCTAAAGGTCTGTCTGGGGAGATGTCCGGTTCAATGGGCACACCCAGACCCTCCAAGTCACATTCATACTGTTCATAATCATCCTCCCCCTCCTCTGGTTCATAAAACTCCTCAACATTATATTCCTGAACCGGTGGAACCGACCGAACCGACCTTTTACCAGACAGTGGCGGTTCGGACGGAACCGGAGAAAGTGACTGGAAAATCTGAATAGCTCTTGCTATCTCTGCAGCAGTTGGAGAAGGAATTTTGGGCTCCAAACCTGCTGATTTTCTTGTTTTCTTTACTGGAACTGGCTCATCTCGAGCCAGCTTTGCATTGCCGAGGAAGTCTAAGCCTGGTCAGGGCACTCCCTCCGGTTCAGTTGGCACTGAACCGGGCTGGCCATCCGGTCAGCGGACTTTCTGGCCTCTCGCTCCTGAGCCTGCCAATCTCTTATCCAGGGTGGCTGCAGGAAATTTTTACAAATCTGGCAGTCTGAATTGAGGTGGTCAAACCCCAGACAATATACACATGTGGTGTGTGGGTCAGCCTTGGCAAAGACTTCCCCACAAGCATCACAGTGTTGAAACCCAGTGGGCCCGGTTTTTCTTTTGGGTTTCTCAGACATAATGCCAGCCTAACCAAAAACTTGCCCTTTTAAACAGCAGTGCCAGGCAAGACACCCTTATCGGTTCCTAACCGTGTCACGGGTCTTGGAAAAAAACGTAATGAATTCCGGTTTTTTTAGAACCGATAAGAACCGGGAACCGCACTCTAAAACCTCTAATTTTGTAATCTCAAGTTAAAGCAGGCTGATCGGTTCAAAACCGAACCGATAACATTTACAAGTTCCACACAGAAATTAAACTGAAATTACTTACGATACCACAGACAGAGCTTGAACCGATCGGTTTTGAGGTTAAAATAATAATATTCTCGGTTGATTTGAACCAAGAAAACACTGTTTAAACCGAGAAATGAACCGAGCAGTAGGAGAAATCTCCGGAGCGACTGTTCAGTGAGGCGGAGTAAAGAATCTGACAGTTTGGGTTTGAAATAACCCAGACAGAGCTTCTCTAACCGAGCTCGTGCTCTAAGTTCCATTCTTAGAATGGAGTTAACTCTTTCACCTCCGGAGCAGTTCTAATGGTGGGACAAACTGCAATTGTCATAATATAGCAAGACTTCATGTTGTTTGAAGGGCAGGACTCCGCACTGGTAAGCTGCCCTAGCACAGGAGCAGGTGGGAGTACAAAAATGTGCTGGTATGCATCCTGCATATCCAGAGACTAACCAATCCTGGAAGAAATAACTAGAGCTGATGACTGTTGGGCTAAATTCCACATATGGCAGTCAGCAGAATCCTCCCACCTATTTTTTTTGGGGGTCTGCTTAGGGACTTAAGCTGAGCTCCAAAGAGAATAGTCAACAAGGGAAAAATGCCTCTTTTATTTAACGTCATGAAATTTGCCAGCAGATAAAGGCCTAGAGGTCTATCAAGTCTGCTCGAATGTACAGCTAGCACCCTTATTCTGCATCTGCCCTCCTTCCACCCTTCCCTTGTCCTGTCCCATCCTCGTTTGAAGCAGTCCACTGTTCTACTGCACAGCATAGTTTCTGCTAGCAAGTCAGAGAAGCATGTCTCTGTTCTGAGGTACAGCAGTAGAGCCTGAGTCTGAAGAATAAAGGCTAAGAAAGTCATCATCACTGTCCTCAGAGAAGATGAGGTCAAGGTCAGATTCGTCCCCCCCTCCACATCTTCCCCAGAGAGCGTAGAGAGGGTGGATTGCAGGCCCTCTAATACAGAAACGTGGCCCCGGCAACACCGATGACAGTGGCTCCAAGGAAAACAGTCCTGTGCTATGGGCGGCAGCAGGATCAGAAATGAATCCAGCACCAGGAGATCCTGGCACCAAAAGGACACCAACCTGGTATCAAGATATAGCACCAAGGGGCGTGGCTAGCTGTCAACCGCTGCAGACACACTTTTGCTGAGCTCCCTGAGAAGCATCCCGAATAGTGAATATAAATATACTTTTAAACCAAATTTTTCAATATAGTTACCTGAAACGAGGCTCTACTACAACTGCTGATCCTTACTAAAAGAATTTCTGCGATGGGAAGAAAAACAGTGAGTCCAAAGTCAACTTTTTACACTGATAAGAGCATATCCAGCGCACAATTTAATTCTGCAGGCCTAAACCAGGAGGATTCAAAGGTAGTCGAACCTCCTCCTGCAACGATGGAATCCTTGCAGTCCACTGTCTTAAACCTAACTAGGACAGTACAACAACTTGATAAAAAATGGATCTGCATTCATGACAGGATGTTACTTGTGGAACAAAAATGGACAGCCTAGTCAGCACAGCGCAAGCAAGAGAAGACCTCAGAATGGGCCCAAGCCACGGCAGCAACATGCGTAAAGGAACAGGCGCCGTTGAAATCCCATTTGAATATCTTGAAAACCAGTCAAGGGCTGCAAATGTGCGAATTTTGGGGCTCCCGGAAGGGATAGAGGGGGAAGATCTTTCAGCTTTCCTCCTTATGTGGTTTGAGACTACATTTGAATTAAATCTAAAAGACTCCCTGGTTAAAGCATACTGGGTCAATCTTCGCAGAGCTACAGGCCAGTCCGGTGAGACCAGGACTGTCATGCTACAGACGGCCTCTTTGGTCACTAGAGCTAAAATTCTCCATGCTGCTCGTATCAAGAAAGGGATCGAGATTGAAGGTACTACGGTGTTTATCTTCCCGGATCTCGCATACGCCACCCACATGAAAGAAGGAAGAGTTTCGATCCAATCAGAAGACGACTGTGGGAAATGGACATCCCTACGAGCATGCTTGCAAGTTGTAGTGGGTCGCCGCGCATATGTGTACACTGACCCTAAGGATGCCATTAAATTGACGGAGAAACTGGAGGCTGAGAAAGCTGTAAGGGAAGTAGACTCCTCTAACGACACAGATGATGAAGAAACCTGAACTGTGAGTCTTTCTATCCCTCTCTTACTTCATCCAAGACTGAAAGGGAACGGTTACCTTCGATGTTTTTTTCCTTTATTGCACCATGGAGAACATTATGGTTTTCAGTAGTCGAAATTTAATAATACTAAAACAGGGACTGGCGGTAATAATGGCTTCTTATAATTGGGACCTAGTAGTTAGAATCGAATAGTTCCTCCTGAAGAGACTTTGTGTTCTAATGTGATCTTGGTTATAAACTCCTGAACCTTTGTTTCTGGAACTTCTGGGATGCATAAAAGGGAGTTTACTAAAGGAGAGAGTTTGAGTTTATCCAAAGTGTAAAATACACAAGGCAAGAGTTCCGGTTAACTAATTTTGGGTACTTTATATAACAGCTATCCCAGTTTAAGGCATAGACAGCAATGGCCAAAGTGTCTATTTAGGCATTAAGAAATACAGTAACTGCTTTCCCCCATATCTTGTAACAGTAGTAATCCTGTATTTCAATCTGCATATCAAATGTATATGGTACCTACATGTAGTATTGCAGGATTCATGGATTGTCTATGCATTGCATTGTAATGTCAAAACACATATAAATAAAAAGTAAAAAAAAAAAAAAAAAAACATGGCACCAACATGTACTGGACGCCACACCTCGCACCACGCCAGCCACCAGAGTTTGGCAGACAGCTCAGGCACCGGGGTCTGCAGGGAGAATTGAAGAGCGAGTGCTCTTGTGGTGCTCTCTCCCTGGGAAGGAGGGGATGGGAAGGCCCAGCATGCCAGTGGCCCGGTGGAGACCGGGGGCACTGCAGCATGCTGGGCAGCACGGGTTCAGCATGGCCAACACAGGCAAGGTTGCCGTGCACCAGAGCATCAGGTGATGGGAGGGGGGAATCGCATAACAAAGGGAAAAAAAATGGACCTTGAGGTAGGCGCAGCACCAGCCCCCATGCCCACCGCCAGATCTGACCTGGCCGGCCTTTCAGTTCCTCCGCCCAGGCCCTCACCAAAGCAGCTGGAAACTACATTTGTAAGTGCGCCCAAAGAGGAGAGGCAGCCCCACCCTGGAGGGGTTAAGCTGGGGGAGCCAGCTGTGGGGTGGCGGGGAGAGAGGAGGCTTAGACAGGCGGACTTGGCCGGATAGGATCCGGTTGGATGACAGAGAGAGGCTCCTCAGTCCGTGAACCGGAAGGAAAGAGAGTTTAAAAAAAAAAAAAAAGATACGGCATCGACACCAACCCATAAAGTGCCTGACGAAATGCCTGACACAACACCATCACAACGCCTGACATGGCGCCAACCTGGTGTTGACATGGCTCTGGGACCAGCAGACCAGGCCCCAAAGGCTAGAGAGGGCTGAATCCAGGACAAGAGATCCCAGACGACCTGGTGCTGAAACAAATGACATGGCGAGAGACCAGCACCAGAATCAGCACCAGGTCCCAAAAGGCCCAAACCTAGCACCAACGCCCAGAACCAGACCCAGCATCAATGACCCAGCCAGCAAAGTGACCGCCAATGGTACCTGGCCAGCCCCAAGTGACACAAGGTGAGAGTGCAGCCAGTGGGACAGAGTCGCGCAGCCACCAGCAAGAGCCAAAGGCTGTTGCTAAAGCCAAATGCTCTACCTGGCTTGAGGCCCCAATCTGTGGCTCCAGTGCCAGCCAGAACCGCTGGCAAAGACACACAAACCTGACACTGCATCCACTACTCCACAGAGCTGCGGTGGTACTGCCCACTGCAGCCCGCACTTAAAGACAGAGGAGGGACTCTAGGTCCAGACTTCAATATCCCAGTACTAAAGCCGCCCCTTGGCACAACAGTTGGATTTCCGCTAGGAAACCAATGACCCGAGTTCGGATACAAGCTCAGGGACTTGAAGGCTGGTCGGGGTGGGGGTGGGAGGACTGTTCTCTCCGGGAAGGGGGGCGGGGGGAAGCACTTGGTCTGTAACCGACTTCCCAGCAGAGGCTGGGGTCAGCACAGGCAAGGCTTAGTAGCATCCAGGAGGCATGCCAGACATGGGCGCGTGCACCCTACATCACTGCATGCCACAGCTTCCACCACAGGGGACAAAACAGACCCACGACCGTCCGACGCCCCCCATGAAGCAGAGCCTGAGACTCCGCAACTGCCAGACTAACGATGTAGCACTGCTCAGAGGGTTACAGTGGGGACCCCCCAGTGGCCCTGCCCTGGGGGGCAATCCAGGGTGAATGCTGGCAGGGGCAAACAAGGTCCTGGAGGGATGGAGGGGGGGGGGTACAACGTGAGAAGGGCCGAGGAGTCACACAAAAAAATCCCATTACTAGAAGTCACTGGTGACACAGACTATGGTTTACAGGCCCAGGAGACCAAGGGTCTTGCAGCAGACCTCCCAGAGGGCAACCTCAAGTAGTACCATTTCTTCCCCCTCAGAAGGGAAGAGGAAGAACTCGAGGCCAAGCGGCGCTCAGAACCTGTCTAGAATCGGGAACAGGCCCACCCTTCTGTGCTTCGGAGGACTGTCCTTCTGGGCACTGGACCACCCATGGTCAGAACCCTTCCTCAATGGGGAAAGTGGACTGGACATGGCCCCGCTGCTGGAGCAGCCAGCCAGCCTGAAAGTCTCCCTAATGTCATCCTCCATGATTGTTAACTGTACACTCGGAAGGGCTGAGAGAAAACTGAAATATTTTTGTAAAATCACTATACTGACACAAATATAACAAACGATAGCTTTAAACACTAAAACTTAGAAGAACGGAATGCTGCTGAAATGAAGTTCTGACTCCTGGCAGGCGAGAGATGTCACTGATGCATACTCGACAGCGGGGAAAAAGGAACGGAGGTGGTTGAGAGCTGGTGCCAAGGTAAGCCTGGTGTCATGAGCCATTCTCATGGTGCTGTGCATGCGCATAGCTTGACTCGGCACCAGCCCTCCTGAGAAGTCCTGGCTTCCGTAGAGTTCTAGCACCTCCGGCTAAGACCCATTAGTGTGACCCAATGGTGAAGACCAATTCCTGGAAGATCTAAAATTCCAGAAGTCATAAAGTCTTGGCATATGCACAAACTATTTGTTTGCCCTAAATAAATCGCAGCTTTGCCTAGGCATGTTATACTTCTGGTGTACTCCTTGATTTCTAATCTTTGAAACTCACTTTATGTTTAGATTTCGCTTTTTTGCTCGCCTCTTTCTTTTCTCTTCTCTCTTTCTCCTTTTCTCTTCATCCTTCATGTGCTTTTTCTTCATCTGTGTCACTGTGGTGTTTTTCTGCTTTTTCTTTCTTGCTCTTCTCCTGAGATTCAGAAGCCTCCTGGGGTTCCTCCTCAGCCGCCATCCTCAAGTTCTCCTTCTTCCAACTCCCCATCCTCCCTGCATGAAACAACAATCATTTACAAATTTGTGAAAAGTCATTAGTTTATTTTATAAGTACTGACTACCACCTATGCAAAAAATTCGACAGCACAATATGGACTACTGTACAGTGAGCACTGTGCTTTGTCATCTACTATCCAAAGCTACAGACCGCCTCCACAGCACTGGTGCTCCAGATCCAACACCAGTTCCCTCAAACAGAAAGATCTGGCACTTAGCCCAAAAACAGGCACAGTTCCACAAGATACTGTGCAATTTCCAAAATAACTTTATTTAAAGCGCAGAGTAAGTGCAAAAACAACAAAGTTCACCCGGGGTTGGGGGTTGTCACGGAGTCCAACATGTCAGGCTTGCAAATCTCAGCGCTTTGTCAAGGTTAGATGGCCCCCTACAGTCCACCACTAAAACAGCAGGTTCTTAAAGACATATAGACCATACTCTATAGCCATATCACATTGGTGGTATTTGTCAACCAAGCCAAGGCTTCTGACACAGTGTCCCACCCTCCTCCTAAATAAAGTAACAGCTGCTGGACTCTCAGCCCCTGCCACTGGTTGGTTCCACTGCTACTTAGAGGTAGGTCTCAATCAGTCAAGACAGGTGACTCTATCCCCCCCTCCAATCGGTACTGGAGTTCTACAGGGCTCTGTACTTGGCCTGATTCTATTTTCTGTCTTCTTAATTGACCTCCCTGCTGTCTGCACCTCCACCTCCATTCACATGTACATGGACGACACTGTCCTGTACACCTCTGGCCTTTCCTCTTCAGATGTGGTGTCCAGAATCCAGCAGGACTTCAATGAAGTTCCGCTCCAATCAATTGTTCCTAAACGCAAAGAAGACTGCCTCCATGACCTTTGGCACAAGGCAGACTCTCTCTAGGCTCTCCCTCCCACCTTTCCTTCCACACTCTGGACGGGACTGCATTAGAGGATGTTACCTCCTTTAGGAATCTTCGGATCTGGATCAACCGGCACCACGACTTTTCTGGGCACATGGATGCCATCCACAAGAAACTGCACCCCAAGCTTGGCACACTACAGAGAAACAATGTGTGTATTCCCCTGCCTGCTCGCCATGCAACTGTCCAGAAAATGATCCTCCCTCCCTCCAGCTATGGAGGTATAGTCTACAGTGCCGCTCCCAAGTCACCCTAGCCAGACTGGACACCTTCTTTCAATCATTTTGTTGTTTCGCCCTACCTGGCCTGTCCACCACTATGACCTCTGTAAGTCCCTCTCCTTTCGCTCTCTTAAAGATATGTGCCTCGCCCACTGTGCTAGCTTTGCAGCTAAACACTGGTTTGGGTCCCTGTCCTCTTATCTCACCTCTATTCTCTCCATCCCCCCACCCCCAACCGCCCTCCTTCTCCCTTCATAACACCAGTCTCTGGACCCTTGCTCTTCCCCTTAGGATCACTACTGCCTGCTAGTCCGCCTTCTCACATTGCTGCCCAAAAGTCTGGAACACCACCCCCCCATAAAAAAAAACCGGAGCTCTAGATACGATTTTTTGGGATAAGTACCTGTACGCCTCATTTTGAAAGTGACGTGAGTAAAACGAAATTCAGATGTGTACAAATGTTTTGCTAGAGTGGACTGATGAGTACATTTATTAAAAAAAAAATGTAGTGATTTTTTTCTAGATAAGAATTTCAGGTGCCAACAATGCTCCACATAATGTTGGCAGGTAGGAATGTACTCACTAGTTTTCAAACATAGTAAGTAAACAAAAGTGGATGCATACAAGCGCTGTAAATTTGGCAAAACTGTTCCTTTGAATCACCAGTTATGTTATGAAGCACTATTCTTTGGCATGTGGAGTATTTACAAATCTTAGGCGAGTACTGGTACTCATTAAAAAAATTTCTAAAGAGTATTTCCTAAAATGAGGTGAGTAAAATAGGCCAGTACACACCTTATCTGGAGCTCTGCCCCCAACCATCCGCAATACCTCCACCCCCCATCCCTTTCATACCTGCTCTGTGATTTCATCGCTCCCATCTGCCATTGTTCCTAAAGTCCTCCTGCTCATCCCCACCAAATCCCCTATGGGGGTTATGCACTTGCGCTCTGGCTGCTGCTTTGCCTTATCCCCCTTCTTTAGATGCATCCTTGAATTTTTGCCTGAATGCAAATTGCCCTACCTGTTACATTTCATTATGCAATCTGCCTGACTTGTACGTAACACAAAAAACACAGTAATACCTGTGGTTCGCCTAGTCATGTAATCTGCTGACTGTTTGTAACTGGTACTACCTATATGCACCTGAACTTGTACAGCACTTGAATTGTAATTCTGTATTACTTCTGTGCCCCCCCCACAAAAAGACACATCTGGAAACTAGGAATTCTGCTCAGTATGCTTTCCAGGTGAAACCGAAATAAATATAGACCATACTACATAAAGTGCTACAGTGACCACTAATACCTAAAATAAATATAAAAATCAAAAAAGAAAAGGACATTTTGTCGCTACAGACATTATTCAGTTACTCCCATAACTATTCTAAAACCATATATTTTAGAATATACAATATAAAAGGAGCTAAATAAAGTCCTCATTATCGCTGGGGTCCAGAACTCACAGTTGGTACCTGTAAGGAAAAAAGGGGGCACATCAACAACATTTTATAATAACTGTGCCAGTTCTATTTCATCATTTAATCCTGGCCAGTTTAAAGCCCTCTAATGGATAATACAAAACGCCTTCCTTAATGATAGTTTTTTATCAATATCTTCACCTCTGGTGCCCAAACTGAACCTCTTAATGCCCAAAAAGCTGAGTTTATGTAAATCTTTGTCATCCATGCTGCAGATATGTATAGCCAGGACTCATCTACTGTTTCCTGCTTCCACAGATCTCATGTGTTCCCACATCCTGTCCTTCAACCTGTTGTTTTGTGTGGCCTATGTAATAAGCTGCACACTGGCAACTAGCCAATTACATTAGTGGTGTCACAATAAAATATTTAAACACCACTTCACCTGCTTTCAGATTTAAAAAAATTGTTTGGCATTTGTCATATCTGCCACATCCTAAGTGACCTCTCCAGTATTGATTGGTCTTTCATCCCTACGGCCACCTCTACAGATGATGCCCTGAACTTTTTCTCTGCAAATTTCCTCGCCATCTGGGACCGACACGCACCCCTAAGAAGATCCCGGGTAAGAGGCTCCCACTTACCATGGGTAACCTCTACCCTTATGGAACTCCTTCGTACCAGAGACCGTGCCTGGAAATCTTTTAAGGCCACAGGTGATCAAACAGCCCAGCTACACTACCAGTCACTAAGAAACGCCTGTACAAGACACATACGACTGGCTAAATCTAATTACTTTAAAACTGCTTTCAACAACAACTTCTCCCACCCCACTCATTTTTCTGGAAGTCTATTAAATCCCTCCTCTCCCCACCTGCCCAACCCCCTACTCCCACTCTAAACATTGCGGGTAATTCCATTACTGATCCTAGCCTGGTTGCCTCTGAGTTTAACTCCTACTTTTCCTCCCTGTTTTCTTCCATCCGCTCCTCTCATCCCTATCCCTTGTCCACTCCCCCCCCCCCTTCTGTACCTACCCCAGCCACCTTCTGCCTCCGCCCAATCTCATCTAGCCAGGTACTAAAAATACTGCAGGCGCTTGACCCAACAAAGGGAAAATGCCCATCGGGCCTCAATTCCAAGATGCTTCTGCTCGCTGCACCTGCCATAGCATACCCACTAGCACTGCTCTTTAACTTGTCCTTCAAACTCGGGGCAGTCCCCAACTCATGGAAACAAGCCACTGTCGTTCCACTACCTAAAGGAGGGGATCTCTCCTCTCCATCCAACTATCGTCCCATATCCCTGCTCCCTGCCCTAGCAAAGATTCAAGAGCGACTGCTCTCTCTCAGCTCTATCATTATCTCGATTCTATATCCTTTTACCCCTTCCAGGCGGTTTCAGGAGAAATCACTCCACCACCACCTCCTTCTTCGCCTTACTAATGCAATCCTCACGGAATGGATAAAGGAGAATTAACAGCTGCCATTTTCATTGACCTAGCGAAGGCTTTCGACACAGTCTCCATCCCTTGCTGCTGGCTAAACTTACCCAAGCAGGACTGTCAAAAACGAGCCGACTGGTTCTACTCCTACCTGGCTGACAGGTCCCAATCAGTCCGCATTGGCTCGGCCAGATCCACCTTACTTCCTGTCACCAGTGGTGTCCCCAAGGGTCTGTACTCGCCCGCTGCTGTTCTCTATCTTTCTTAATGACCTGCCTGCTGCCTGCCTACAAACATCTATCCACATGTATGCTGATGACACGGTGCTGTTCGCCTCTGGCGATCCTCTAGTGCAGTGACAGCCTGCCTACAGAAGGATTTTGATTCCGCTCAACGTTGGTTCACCTTAAACCAGCTGCACCTAAACCCTAAAAACAGTCTCCCTCACCTTCGGCTCCCGGTCCAAATTAACACGACTCCCTGCACCTCCTACGCTCTACACTTTGGAATAGCTCCCCACTAGAGACCCAGCACCTCCTATCGTTATCTTGGGTCTGGCTAGACCAGCATCTTGACTTTCAGTGCATATCGATGCACTACACAAAAATTGCAACCTATGCTGGGAGCCTCACCGAATAAAACTGCATCCCTCTATGCACTAGACAAGCAATAGTGCAAAAATGATCCTTCCTGTCTTTGATTACGGCGATGTCGCCTACTGCACCGCACCCCAAACTTCCTAGCTAGGCTGGATCCCTTTAACTCTTTTTGCCGCTCGCTAAACTCCTCCCAATACCCACCACTGTGTCCTCTACCAATCCCTGACCTCCTGCCTCTTCATAACAGAAGACTGCTCCACTGCGCTAAAACCTCTGGCAAGTTCTGGTCACATACCTCCTCCTACCTGTCTTCCTCCTTAGCCACCCTCTCTCCTCCCTACTTATGCTCTTCAAATATCGATGCTAGGCTCCAACATATCCCCACAGATCCACCCAGTCAGGCCAGGCTGCTTTCAGCTTCAGGTTGCCCAAACTATGGAACTCCCTGACAGCCGACATCAGACATTCCTCAAGCACTCCTCAACTGAATGCTCTTCTCAGACTGCACTTCGCTACCGACTGCAACTGTAACCTCCCCCCTTAGTCCTCCCCCTCATCTCCATAATCCTCCCAGTTGCGCAGCAACTTATTCTGTTACTAACTTGTATTTCTGCTCCCTACGCATGTCTGGTAGCACATTTTAGTGATTAAGTATCTATAACTGTACCTGTAACTGTACTGAACTGTCTCACCTACCGCTGTACTCTGCCAATATATGTTCTTGTTCTGTTGTAACCTTCCTACCCCAGGACGATCTGGAATCGAGCAGTACTCTGCTCAGCATGCCTTCCTGGTGAATCTCTTAAAATAAATAAATAAATAAATTTGTTAAGACTGAGAGCAAGGGAGGCAACCCAGAATTACTATTATGTTCACTAGGTTGCACACTGTGAACCACGGTATCTCTTAAGGTTTTAGCCACTCTAATGACAAACCTTGGAAAGTTCACTGCACATTCGCTCAATCTGGGCTCTGCTTTAAGAATATTCCAGTTAACTCTTACAACATTTTCCACCACTTTAACTTCTGTGGAATAAGCGGTACCAAAATTCAGACCACTGGCAGTGGGGTCCTCCCTGTTGTGAACATTTAGAAGACTTTCCTTTGGCATAGACACAACCTCCCTCCTAGCATACTGAATCACTTTGGTACTACTGCAACCTCTTGCATAAAAAAAACAAACAAACAAAAAAAAAACTCCTCTCCAAATTTTCTGCTTCTCTCTCTCGTAGTCCTCATTCCGAGTGCAGTTTCTCTTAGTGCGCATGAACTGCCCTTTAGGTACATTTCTTATGGTGTGGTAGGGGTGGCAACTGTTGCCATGCAAAAGGGTATTCCTAGCAATGGGTTTTCTATACAAGGTGGCATCTATTCCACCATCATTTTTTTTTGTTAACAATTATATCCAAAAATGTAATCTCACTATTACTCCAACTGATCAAGAATCTAAACCCTTACTTTTTCTAAGTAAAGTTTACAAATCAATTCATCTTCTGTCCCCTGCCACACCATAAAGCAGTCATCTATTAAGTGCTTCCAGAGATCAATTTTATCCCTAAATAGATTTTCCTCTGTCTATATAACCTGCAGCTCCCACATACCCACTGCCAAACTGGCATAGTTGGAGGCAAAGGTTGCCCTCGTTGCAGTGCCACTATGTTGTACAAAATACTCCCCTTAAAGCAAACGGCATCATATTCCAGAACACATTTGGCCTACTCCACCAGCAATTCTATACTGGTACTCATATGGTCAATTATCTGATTAAAAAATATTCTACTGCTGATAGTCCATACTCATGGGGTATATTTGTATTCAGTGATTCCACATCGAAAGTGACCAAAAAAAATCTATCACTCTCAAAGTAGATGTCACCAAAAATAGTACAGTGTGGTTTAATATAAGAACCATGTCAGAATCGAACTGTACGAGGATGAAGGGAGGGCCTAGCAGAGTCAACCAAAGGGTGTCCTTTCCTACAGTCTAGGTGTGTCCTGATCGGTGGGGAACCCAAGTAAGGATATCGGAGACCTACAAGTCCCATGGGGTGACCCCGGTCCTCATCGGGGACAATGCCATTCATTGGTTCCAGGGAGAAGTCTGCCTTCAGGTCATCACTGAATCCAGAGTCGGTGCTGCCTCCAGCACCATGCTCAGACCCAGTGACATCCTTGGAGATGGGCTTCATCCTTGACTCCTCGCTTGGCATCCACTCCCAACGTCATGCTCACTGCTGTCACAACATCGTAGTCAGGGATTACCTTCAAGACAACATTGTCAGTATTTTGCTCGGAGCTGGGCCCAGGATCAGCACCATGACCATTGCCGTTACCATTATCGGAGCCATCCCCTCTTGTGTCACTAGCAACACCATGAACAGAGAAAGTCTCTTCAAGTCGATAGCACAGATAACAGTCTCGATGCCAGTCCCTCTCCCAACACTGCAAAAAGTGTTCGGGGGGGGGGCAGTTGACAACACCAGTAGACGAACTATAGGTATCCACCAGTGTAGACTGAGAATATAGCTTCATTCACACCAGGCAACTTATGGAAGGTTCGTAGCCACCTGCCCAGAAGGAGCTGGCTGACTAACAGACCCAACCGACAGTCTCCAATGCCTCAGCAGAAGGAGGTCAAGGAGAACTCCATACTGCCACGGAACCAGAGCTCCCAGGAAGAGGCCTGGAGGAAAGGCCTATGGTCCTTATCTTGACACATGCATGTAATGCCTGCTCTACAAAGGTGGGGATCATAGGACCCCACTTCAACGTGCAGTTCTCCATTGCACGCAGTCCATGGAGAAGCAGGTGTTGCAGGCATCCACGCTGTGCTGAGGTCCACGGCACACTACACAGAGTTGATGCTGGTCCACTGCAGCCATCATGTTCCCAAAGGTACAATGACGCATGGTGGGTGGATGTGAGACTTTCTTCTTCAACATGGTCCCTTCAGACATTACTTTAAACATTGTGCAGTAAGAAAAAGTTACTTATCATAGTAACCTTGTTTCTCCCAGGGGATACTCCAATATTCATAACTTTTCTGCAGTATACATTTAAGGTCAAATCTGCCCAGAGACAGAATGCTATGCTAATGATGGAATCATTGGCATGAGCCATTTTTCAAATGCTGCCACCTATCAACGGCCTACATTCTAACCCTTAGATTTCATGGACGCCTGTAAAGACAGGACCCAAAAATTTTAAATATATAAAATTTAACTTCAAAATTCCCCACCCAGACCTCCAACTGTAGGAAATATAAACTTATCATAAACAATCCCCCAAGCTCCTATATCAGAATCACCTGAAAAGCAGAAAACGAAAGAACAAGTTCCAATAAAAGTAGAATGTGGCACGCAAACACTAAGGTACACCGTGGAATACAGAGGCCACTGGTTCTTAAACGGGGCAGGCAGGGTGGGAGAGTTATGAATATTGGAGTATCCCCTGGGAGAAACAAGGTTACAATGTTAAGTAAATACAGGTAACTCACCTGTAACAGGAGTTCTAGGAATGGTATATGTTGTTCATCCACACTTACTGGCAGGTTCCTTGCCACTTTAAATCTTGCCGGAAGGTCTTCAAGCTGGCTCCTCCCACCCACCGGGTGGTAAACCTCGGCCCGCCCATGACGCCAGATCTAGCTCACTGGAAGCCAGGTTGTGCATCGAAGCCGGGGACGTCGGGTGGGTTGTGTGGATGAACAACATATACCATTCCTAGAACTCCTGTTACAGGTGAGTAACCTGTATTTCTAGGGAAATGGATATGTTGTTCTATCCACACTTACTGGTAGACTCCTAGCAGTTCTCCGGAAGGAGGGAGGCCAGGTGCACACCCCCTATTAAGGAAATAAGGACTGGGGAACCGAGGTCCCAAAACCAGCATCCCGGTGTGACTCAAGGTCGATGTGGTAGTGGGTAATGAAGGTGTGTGCTGACTTCCAGGTAGCAGCCCTGCAGATTTCCTGGATAGGGGCGTCCCTGGAAGCAGCCACCGAAGCAGCGGTATGGCAGGTAGAATGAGCTCTTATCCCTCTGGGTGGCTCCATGCCCGCCAACCTATAACAGAGATCTATGAAGGAGGTGACCCACCTGCCTATCGTCTGCTTGGTTGCAGGTCTGTCAGGTGCGGCTTCAACGTAGGTGATAAACAGCTGGCGAACCTCTCCCCGAACTTCAGCCATCCGCTCTTTATAATAAGACAGCGCTCTTCTAGGGTCCAGAGTATGGAGCCTATATTTGGCCTCCGAGGTGTGATTGGAGTAGAACACCAGTAGAGTCAACACCTGGTTAAGGTGAAACTCGACACCACCTTCGAAGGAATTTCAGGTGGGAAGTACGACAACCATGTCCCTGTGGAAGACCAGATAAGGAGACTCGATGGAATGCGCCTGGAGCTCTCCCATCCTTCTGGATGACGCGACAGCCACCAATAAGGCGGTCTTCCATGACAGGTGAGAGATATCACACCTGTGCATCGGTTCGAATGGCTTGCCCATGAGCTTAGCCAATACCAGCAGTAGATCCCACGGAGGTGGAGGTTCTCGCACTGAAGGGGATATATGATTAAGGCCTTTGAAAAAGCGCCTGACCGACTTCTCCTGTGCCACCGACTGCTTTCCGGCCCACGCCCAGTAAGCAGAGATGGCTGCCAGGTGCACCTTAAGGGTCGACGACCAAAGCCCTTGCTGAGAAAGGACCACAGGTAGTCCAGAATGCTGGCCAAGGAGCAGGAGGAAGAGTCCAACCCCTTATCCCGACACCAAATGTTGAATCTCTTCCATCTGAAGGCATAGCATTTTCTGGTCGACTCCTTACAGGATGTCTCAACAACGTTGAGGACCTCTTCGGAAAGACCTAAGGCCTGGAACTCTAGACGCTCAGGAACCAGGCCATCAGGTGCAGGGATTGAAGATCTGGGTGGAGTACCTTCCCTGGTTGACTGAGATCAGGTCCGGCGGGCTGGAAGCAGCCTCGGAGCCTGGAGTTGAGGCTGAGGCGATCTGGGTACCAGAACTGGCGGGCCAGTCTGGGGTTACCAGAATCACCGCACCTTATCCTCCCTCGCCTTGAGAAGCACCTGTGGATCAAGGGAAATGGGGAAAGGCAGAAGAGGCCCGGTTCCACGGCCTCGAGAAGGCATCCCCTGCAGTGAGCACTGCTGAGGGAGCGGGCATAAATAGCCTCAGCTTTGCATCTCTCCTGGAGGCAAACAGATCCACCTGAGGTGTGCCCCAGTGGGGGAACAGATCGTGTACTACCTCCGGCAGGAGAGACCACTCATGAGATGCAGCACCTCTCCGGCTTAGGGCATCGGCCAGAGTGTTGGAGGCTCCCGCCACATGGATGGCTAGGAGATCCGCCTCCAGTCTGCTCACGAGGGACCAAATGCAGAGAGCTTCCTTGCATAGGGGAAAGGAGTGCGTCCTGCCCTGGCGGTTTAGGTAGTACATGGTCGTGGTATTGTCCGTTTGGACCTGGACCACTTGACCCCGTACAAACGGAGCGAAGGTGGTGAGGGCTAGTCGGACCGCTCGAAGCTCCAGCAGGTTGATGTGGCATCGAGACTCCTGAGGGGACCACAGGCCATGCGTTCTGTGCTCCCCCAGATGGGCACCCCAACCCATCAGAGAGGCATCGGTTGTTAGAATGACCGTCGGCTCGGGGCGGACAAACGGGATGCCCTCCTGCAGATAAGCTGGAATGATCCACCACTGGAGAGCTGCCCACATCTCCTGGGTCATCAATAGCTGGTCCAGAGGACCAGAGCGCCAGACCATTGGCGGGCCAGCCCCACTGAAGGGGACGATGTGCCAGCGGCCCAATGGACCACGCTGGTGCAAGCTGCCATGAGGCCCAGGAGGCGCAGGAAGTCCTGGGCAGGGCACAATTGCCCAACCAGAAATGACTGGGCAAAGGAGGAGAGAACCTCGGCCCTGTCCACCGGGAGCAGTGCTCTGGCTCGAAGAGAGTCGAGCTCTGCCCCGATGAATTCAATCACCTGCATTGGCACGAGTTCCAATTTGGCCTCGTTGATGAAGAGGCCAATCTGAGAGCAGACCTGGAAGGCCAGATCCCTGGACCGCTCCACCTCCAGCCTGGAGGGGGCTGCAATCAGCCAGTAGTCCAGGTAAGGGTACACCTGGACCCTTCGGCGCCGCAGGAATGCTGTCACCACTGCCATGCATTTGGTGAAGACCCTGGGAGCAGGAGAGAGAGAGGCCGAAGGGCATGGCCCGAACTCGTAAAAGGACCCTCCTCTGAAGCAAAGGAATCGCCAGGACAGACGGATTTGGACATGAAATATCGTGTCCTGGAGGTCCAGAGAATAGAACCACATGCCTCGTTCCAAGGATGGAATGATCTGTGCCAGAGTGACCATTCTAAGGTTCGGGACCTTAGGAACTTGTTCAGGTCGTGTAGGTCTAGAATGGGGTGCCAGCCCCCCCGTCCATTTTGGGACCAGGAAATACCTGGACACAAACCCTGGGTCTAGTGGAGGATCCGCTACCTCCCCGATCATCTCCTTTTAGAGGAGCAGAGTAATGTCATCTTGACGAGTCGACATAGAGGCTAAGTGACCCCATAGCCCCCCTCAGCGATGGTCCCATAGGGTGGGACCTGCTCTAATTCCAGAGGCAGACCTTCCTCACCACTCCAACACTCAGCTGTCCACAGTGATAGTGGGCCAGGTGGAAAGGAAGTGGCGGAGCTGTCCTCCACGGGGAGCCCGGGAGTGATGAGGCTGGGGCTACACCCTTCAACCCATCACTGGGCAGACTTGGAGGAAGGACCGCCAAGGGACCTCCTGGGCCTTTTCCTCCCAGCTTCCTGCTGAAAAGCTGCAGGCTTGGCTTTGGGGTGCTGGCGAGCCTGCTGGCCCTGATGCTGGTGTTGCTGGGCCGACGTGCGTAGGGGCAGAAGGCTGAAAGGGCTTACGCTGCTGCTGGCAGCCTTTGTCCTTCCGGGCAGACGTGACTGAGTCCAAGGTGGCACTGGACTTCTTGATCCTCTGCAAGTGACCCTCCACCCCGGGACCGAACAAGTCGGTACCCAGGAAGGGAACGTCTGCCAGCTTGTGCTGGGTATCCGCCGTGAAGGTGGAGATCCGCAGCCAAGCTCTGCAGTGCATGATCACTGCGGCCGCTACTGACCGGGCACAAGAGTCTCCAATGTCGACAGCAGTTTGGAGCTGTTGCTTTACCACCGCCCTTCCCTGATCCCGCATCTGCTTGACCATAGTCTGGAGGTCAGCCGGGAGATGAGGAATCATCTCATCCAGGGAGCCCAAAAGAGCATGGGAAAAGTGTGCTATCAGTACAGCCGAACTGGCCTGGCGAAGGCCTAAGGAGGACACAGCGTAAACTTTACGCTCGGAGAAGTCCAGTTTCTTGGACTCTCTATCCGGTGGCTTGTCCACGTCCTGAGCATTTCTGGAGCACCGGAAAACACTGTCAGTCTCCAACCCCTCCGCAGAGGGGTGCTCCGGAACTGAGAGTGAGCGGTGGAAACGGCATACTTCCTGGCCATCCTGACCAAGGGAGCTGGACAAGAAGCCGCTGCCATAGCTCCAGGGCTGGGCCAACAATGGCTTCGCCACAGGAAAGGCCTCGAGAATTCCCCGGTCCAGTATCTCTGTGAGGGATACTTGGCCCGCTTGACACGGGTTCGAGCTTCATCCCAGTAGATTTTGAGATGAGCCAAAGTAATCCCATGAACGAGGATGGGCTCTCATCCACCGACTGTCCCCCAGAGGACTCCAGGTCGAGAGGCCTGGAGAACAGGGAAGAGTCATCGTCAGACTCCGAGGAGTCTACAAACAGCTGCCGAGGGGCTGAGCCACCCTCCACCTGCCGAGGGTGATCGGGAGTGAGGGTGACCGACAACTGATGGGGCAACCCATGACCCAACCAAGAATCCTTGGTCGCAGCCCCAGTTTTTGGTTGTGGAGGTGGGGGTTCCACCACGATGGGTGGTGCAGATGGTTTTGACCAAACAACCGGCACCGGCTTCAGCTCCTCAATGACCACGAGGGGTTGTTTCTGCCGCTCAGGTGACAGCCACTTAATGGCCGGGGAAGGCGACCTCCGCTTGCTCCCGGACAAAAGGAGCTACTGCCACATCAGATCCTCGAGCGCCAATGCAACTTGAGTTGGAGCCATCCTCCGAGGAGGATGATGACAAGGACGTGTGGCGCCATTGCCTCGGTGCAGAGACCGCTGACAATGGGGGTATCGGCTGGACCGAGGAGGTCCAGACCGAGATCTCGTATTTCCGGGAGGGTAGGTCTGGAGGGCGGAACCCATTCCTCCCCTGCTCGGGACCTTAAACTGGGACCTGGTACAGGAGGCACGGGCAAGTCTCGGGTTTCACCGTGGAACAGGTGAAGATGGGTTGTCTGCTTCTCCAGTCGACAGCCTGTCCGACGGGTCGAGAAAAATCTCGACTGCATCGACGGGTGTCTCGGCCAGCTGACCTGACAGGGACACCGTGAAGTCAGCGGCCTTAGCCGCAACCTCGACCGAAGTAGAGTGTCGACTATCCGGGGAAGGGGACCTCTCCCGCTCCACGACATCGACAGTGGGACTTAGATAAATGCCCTCCCTACCTCGAGGGGCTATCATTTGCTCAAGTTGCTCAGCCGAGCCCGCGCCGGACACCGCCCAACGGGCCTCCTTCGACTTAACCGGAGGAATACGTCTCTCGGGGCACCCAAGTTGAAGTCTGGCAGCACAGTCTTCAAGAACGTTGACCGAAAAGGACTTGCACAATTCACAGGCCTGCAGGTCATGTTCGAGCCCAAGGCAGTAAACGCACAAGGAGTGCAGATCGGTCTGAGACATCTTCTGCCCACAAGGGCACCCCGAAATCCGGGAGTCGATTTGTCCATCGCAGCCGCGAAGGAAGAAAAAGACCGAAGTCTAGAAAATTTACGAATGAGTTTCGGTTTGACTGACGAGTTAGGATCCAGGCCTAAAACGCAGAGCGCTAAGGAGGGAACCTGAGCTTCCAAGCGCTAAGGAAGATCTGGCGTCATGGGGCGGAGCCGAGAGTTTTACCACCCGGGTGGGTGGGAGGAGCCAGCTTAAAGACCTTCCGGCAAGATTTAAAGCAGCAAAGGACCTGCCTGTAAGTGTGGATAGAACAACATATCCATGTCCCTAGAACTTTTTCTTCTCACCCCAGGAATACTCCAATATTCCTAACTTCTGCAGACTAAAAAGCAGTACCTTGGGAGGTGGTAAGAACCAATTTTGTAAACAGGCTCTGCAGGACAGCAGTACCAAACCTGGCATTAGTCCTAGCCTGCATATCCAACCTGTAATGCTTGACAAATGTGTGTACTGTTCCCCAGGTTGCTGCAGTTGCTGTTGTTTACAGATATACACCAAGGGTACATCCCTTGCAGCTGCCAGTGTTGCAGCTGTACCCCTTGTGGAGTGGGCTCTAAGCCCTGCTGGAGCTTCCTTGCCCACTTTTGAACAGCAAAATTGGATACACTGGACACTCCAATGAGAAACTGACCTTTTAGATGCTGGATTTCCCTTTACTACATCCCCATAATTGAGGAAAAGTTGTGTTCTGTCCTGCCTATGGGGTTTAGTGGCTGTCATGTAGTAGCTCAAAGCTCTTTTGACATCCAGGCTATGCAGCCTACGCTCACCAGAAGAAGAATGGTCAGTGAAGAACACTGGCAAAGTGATATACTGAATCAAGTGGAAGTCTGAAACCACTTTGAGGAGGTATTTCTTGTTTGTCTGTAGGACTACCTTATCCCTGTGGAAGGAAACATAGTCCTTTTCAATGCATAAAGCCTGGAGCTCACTAATTCTTCTAGCTGAAGTAAAGGCCACTAGAAACACTGTTTTCCATGTGACATACTTCAAAGGTGCTGAAACATAGACTCAAAGGGAGGGACCATGAGTTGGGCAATGCAAATATTAAGGTCCCAAGCTGGCACTGGTTCTCTCACCGGTGCAAACATATGAGAAAGGCCCTTGAAGAACCTTGTAAATATGGGGTTTGATGCCAAAGAAACAGACTTGCCTGCAGATGCACAGGCCGAGACTGAAGCCAAATGAATCTTTAGTGTAGAAGGCTGTAAGACTGCGGAATGAACTGTAAGTATACCAGGTAGTCCAGTACCAACGGCACTCCTGCCTGGGTTGGCACTATACTCCTAATAGAGCACCAAATAAAAAACCTCTTCCACTTTGCAGCATAGGTTTTCTTGGTAGAGGATTTCCTGTATCCTCATAAAACATCCATAACTGGTTCAGAAAGATGTACACCAGCATTCTCTAGTTCCTTAAGAGCCAAGCTTAATTGAGCCTGAGTGACTTGAGGTTCAGATCCAGGAGCCTCCCTGATTGAAGGTCAGAAGATTGTGCCTCCTGGGAAGGTGTACTGGTTTGGCCATTGACATGGACAGCAATAGGGAGTACCATGGCTGCCTGGCCCAGTCTGGAGCTATCAGAATCATTGTTGCTGGCTGAGACCCACCTCAACACCACCCTGTATACCAGAGGGAATGAATACAGGAATTTCCTTGACCAATCCAGAATAAGGGCATCCAGAGGAACTGTGTTCACTACTGGAGGTCTGCAACAGACCCTGCAAGTGGTGACTCTGATAAGAGGCAAAGAGGTCTATTTCTGGGTGCCCCCCTCCTGAATAAGGTCTGCACCACTTGCCTGTTCAGGGACCATTCGTGATGGTCCTGGCTGATTCAGCTCAGAGCATCTGCCAGAACATTCTTTTGCCTAGCAGATGAATGGCCTGTAGTGAGGAGCCCAGTGAGTAAGCTAGGGTCTAAATTTCATAGCCTCTGTGCAAAAGAGGCTTGACCTCGCTTCCGCTTGCTTGTTTATGTAGTACATGGTGGTAATGTTGTCTGTCCTGACTTGCACTACCTTTCTCGGTATCAGTGGTTTGAAAGCTTGCATTGCCAGAAACACTGCCCTGAGCTCCAACAAGTTTATGTGTAAAAGAGTCTCTGCACTTGACCAAGTGCACTGGCTAGTGTGTTCTGCTAGATGAGCCCCCCAGTCCAAGAGGGATGCATCTGTTGTGAGAATCGTTGATGAAAGTTCTTTTTGGAAAGGAACCCCTTTCCTGAGGTTGGTTTCCTCTTTTCCACCACTGACGGGCTTGGATAAATGTTTTTGTTACAGGAACAAGCTTTGACAGGGAATCCTTTCACTGGCACCAATAAGCTCTTAAGTGAAATTGGATGTCCCTCATCTGAAACCTGGGGCCTAGCACTGTGCCTGTTGCAGCTGCCATGTGGCCCAGAAGTTGAAGAAAATGCCTGCAGGCCTTGGAACATTGAGCTGGAAAGAAACTGCAAACTGCAGGATGTCTTTTACCCTGTTTCTGGGTAGAAAGGCTCTGCCCACTGTGGTATTCAAATCTGTTCATATGAACTGCAGAATTTGAGAAGGAAGAAAAACAGATTTTCTAGATTTAAAAGGAAACCCAGAGACTGCAGAAGCTGCTGAGTGAGCTGAAGGTGTTCTACTAACTGCTGTGGTGAATTTCCCACCACCAGCCAGTCGTCTAGATAGGGGAATACGTACACCTTTGTCTGCAGGTAAGCCACTACCACAGCCAGACACCTTGTGAACACCTGGTAAGCAAAGTGAGACCAAGGGTAGAGCTGATAATGACTTGACAGGAGTCTGAACCTGTGATTCTTTCTGTGAGACTCCTTATGGGGATGTGGAAATATGCATCTTTAGGTCCAATGATGCCAGCCAATCTCCTTCGGACTGCTCTTAGAATCAGAGACAAAGTCACCATTTTGAACTTTGGTTTTGCTAGGAACCTGTTGAGAACCCTGAGATCTAAGATAGGCCGCAGTTCTCCATTTTTCTTTGTGGAGAAAATACCTTGAGTAAAGTCCTTTTCCCTTTGATGCAAAGGCACTGGTTCCACTGCTTTAGTGAAAGAAGGCATTTCACCTCTTTTCCAGCCTTTTGCTTTCCAGGAGGGAAGTTGGTTTGAAAACTGTGATTTTTTTGAACAGGGAGGACTTGAAACTTAAAGACAGGCCCTGACTCAGTATCTCCAGAACCCACTTGTCTGTGGTGATGATTTTCCAATTTGGGAAAATGGGTCAGCCTGCCCCTACTGGCAAAGGAGAGGCAGCCTGATCGATGAAGTCAGGAGTCCTGCTTAGATTGGGGTTGAGACTAGGCACCACACCTGGCACGTTTTCTACCTTACACCTGAAATACCTTTGCTGCAGGTATTGGGGTGCCTGAGGAAGTACAATGGCTTGATAAAAAGGCCTGGAATGAAATTGTCTGGCCCTGCCTCCCCTACTGAAAAGTCTAGAGGAGGTGGAGGGTCTTTCTTTTGCAGAACTGCTACGGAAGGTGGCTTTATACTCATTCACCTTCTTCATATAGGCATCTACATGGCTGCCAATAGGAATTGCCTCCATAGGGTATCCTGCCTTGAGGTTTGTGGCTCTCAACCAGCACCTTCTCTGTGCGATGGTATTTGCCATCCACCTTGCAGCAGTCTCATTAATGTCTGCTGCCATCTGCAACTGGTATTTGGCAGTTTCCAGGCCAAACCTAGCAGTTTCAGCTAGGTCTGCCGAAAGAGGAGAAGGTGCTTTCTCAGTCATGTCCAGGACAGACTGCCAGAAAGCCTTCTGGTACTGGACTGCACAGGCCTGACAGTTAGCTTGCCTAATGGCCAGAGAGGCTGACAGGTAGCCTTTCTTGGCCATACTTTCAATTTTTCGACAGTCCTTCTCTGGAGGGTGGCAAGCCAGAGGGACCTTTGCCTTGTCACAAGCTGCAGCTTGCACCACCCCTTGGTGATCAGGGTGTGAAAATAAAAATTCAGCTGCTGTTCTGTCAAGCTGATACTTTTTATCCAACCTTTTGTCCAAAGGAGGGAGAGACCCAGGAGCTTGAATGAGTTTTAAAAAATCTCTTCTAAAAAACTTATTTATGGGGAGTGACAGTTTTTTAGTAGGAGTCAGCCACATCATTTCCAGATATTCAGCCTCCTCATCAACTTCAGAGGTAGGGATGTCCAAGGCATCAGCAATCTTCCCGATAAAGGAAAAATGAGAAGAATAATCTTCTATAGTCTTGGGAGGGGAGACCTCAGGCTCTACAGGCTCACCTTCTTCTTCCTCCTCCTCACCATGCTCCCTCAGGAAAGGAGGGAGGGTGAAGGTGCAGGGTCTGACTGGGACTGTGAAACCACAGGCAGCAGACCCTGCAAGGTTTGCATTATTTTATTGCTTGTGCAATCTCTGAAGGAGAAGGCACAATGGCAGGCATCACAGAAGTCCCCTTTCCACAGAGTGTTCAGTTTTTTACTTTCTTTTCTGGAACCAGAGCGTTAACTGGTTCAGAGGGTCTCTTTTACCCGATCAGGGTAGAAACAGTAAGTTGTGGTGTCATCCACAGACCCTGAGGGTTTCGGCTGGTCAGAGCCAGAGGGACCCTTAAATGTATTATTTAATCTCTACAGATGTTTTTCCAATGTCTTTTCTGGAAAAGATTTGCAAATGTTACAATTAGTTTTTAAATGGTCAAAACCAAGGCAGAAAACACAAATTGAGTGCTTATCTGCCTTGGCAAAAACTTCACCACACTCAGAACAGTTTTTGAAACCGGGTACTCCGGTTCTCTTTTTAGGTTTTTCTGACATAATGAAGAAAAACTGCAACTGCAAAGCACTAAAGGTTTTTAAATTAAAAAAAAAAATTTTTTTCGGTTGCAGTCGGTTCAGGAACTGATCAGAGAAACCGAGCAGAACCGATAGAAACAGAACCAGGATTAGCGGTTTGGAACCGAAGCTATCGGTTTTAAAAAAACTAAGATTTTAGCACATAAAATTTACAAAAACTAGTAAATAACCAGGGAAAATCCCCGAAACTAACTAAAAGTACCTCGGTTCCTCAGCGGTTATTCCGAACTGTGAGAAACCGAGAAAACAACACAAAACTAGCTAAATAAACCAACGGTTATTAAAGTAACACTGATAAGAGGCAGCAAATGAAAATAAATGAAAAATACTTAGGTATTTGTTATTAATAAAGGCTTCTCTGACTAGATCATGAGGAGGAAATCTCCAGGCATCTGGTCTTGACAGGTGGAGAGAGAAATCTGAGGGTCAGAATGTAGGCCAGTTGACAGGTGGCAGCATTTGAAAAGTGGCCCATGCCAATGATTCCATCATTAGCATAGCATTCTATCTCCGGGCAGATCTGACCTTAAAGGTATACTACAGAAGAGTTAGGAATATTGGAGTAGTCCTGGGGTGAGAAAAGAAATAAACAAAGAAGGCACTGGAAAACTGGAAAAACACAGTTATGCAGCAACAAAAAGTACTTCAGTGGCAACAAGGTGAACTAACAAGCAGTCCCATGGCGTGCCCTTGACAGAGGCAAGAACAGAACTGAGGCTGGTTAGGGAACTGGCAACAGTTATTGGCTAGTACACGGCACCAAGTGGGGGGGGTGCGCAGGTGACATGCCTGGTAGCCACTGCTGGCACCCTGGACAAAGCTTTGCTCCCGTGGAGTCCTAGTGCCTCCAGCCTCAGATCCATAAGTGGAAATCAATGGTGAACAGCAATTCTTGGAAGATCCCTCTCCTTGACATTTAGCTCTAACAATTTACTCACCTCCAATTTCAGCAGTAGTTTTTGCTTGGGAAACTGAACTTGAAACATTCCACGTTTGCTAAATTTTCTAAATGTTACAAACTGATGGGTTAAGACCACTCTTATTGCTGTCAGTTCAAGGCAGTAAGAGAGGTAACATCCCCCTAAGCAATGGGTCTACAGTGACATGGGCATATTCATCAGTGGTTTGTCTTTGTCTTTGGGCTAGGTGAACTGATACAGATTTCTATCTGGCACCCCTTCTGTCTCTGCTCTGAAAGAACAGTTACGCAAGAACTTACCGTAACAATAGATCTTCTTGTCAGCCATATCAGCCTTCCATGTGCTTGTGGGTGGCTGTGCTATGGCCCAGCTGGAAGTGGCCTGTACATTTTTGAGAGGCATTCTGCATTTGAAGCCTCCTATTCTCAATCCAGTCCAAGCTTGGGACTTGATCTTTGTGTTAAAGAAACTTCCTTTGGCTCCTTTGGAGCTAGCCGCAACTTGTGAGTTATGCCTTCTCTCATGGAAAGCATTATTTTGCTTAATATTACTTCAGTTCAAATGATGTCAGAGCTGTAGGCTTTCATGTGTAAGCCTCCTTATTTAATCTTCCTCAAAGACAGGATGTCTTTGCATTAACCTGAATTTTCACCAAGGGTGGTGTCTGAGTTCACTTTAAATCAAACCATCCACCTGCCAGTTTATTATCCAGAGCATGCCAATCCAGGGAACCACTGCTCTGTGTTTTGATATGCACAGGATACTTGGATACTATACGCATACTAAACACACACCATACAAAGGACTGCAAACAGTCCTACTGGCTGATTGTGTCGTTCACCGCTGGGAAAGAGGGTGTTTCAGCTTCTAAACAGTGTTGTCCGAATGGCTGGCCATCTGTAATACTTTCTGTTACATAAAGTATGATAAGGACCTTACTGGGGCTGTTAAGGGCCATCCAACCAGAGGTATGGCCACTCCTGTTGCCTGTTTTTAGGAATGTTTCAACTGCAGAAATCTATGCTGCTGCCTCTTGCAATACGGTCCACATGTCCACAAAGCATCACAGTCTGGATACTGCCTCAGGGGAAGAGAAGGCTCTGGCCTGGCAGTACTTCAAGGCCTTCTTTCTTAGGCCCCCATTCTCCTGCCACTTAGACCGTCATGTTGTCTGTACTGCTTGGGACTCATCCTACAGGTGTGACCTGATGAAAGAGGTATCCCAAGAATACAGAACAGTTACATAGAGCATTCATAACAGTAAATCTTTGAGGAATCTTTCTTCAGGTCATGCCCACCCACTCTCCATCCCTCTTGGGCTCAGAGTTTCTTTGTTCCTACCTCTGTCTTCAGGATGGCCTTTCTGTTGCTCCAGCCCTTCCAAATAGCTGGCACCTCATCTTCCTTAGAGGTGGAGACATAGAGCCTTCCTTTGCAGAAGTGGCTCTTGCTGGGCTCTTTCTCCATGACGACTTACTGGCAGCTCCCAACCGTGCAAGTATTCAGCATCATCTGCTCTTTCTTGGCTTCTTAGACAGCGGCCCTCCATGTCTGCTCCCTCTCAGAACTGGAGGGCTATATCAGAATGGTCTGCTTGCCGTAACGGTTTTCCAGCTATTGTCTGCCTGGTGTGATGGGCAACATTTCTCTCTTTTTCTTGGTTCCCTATAGGAAGATCCTCCGAGCATGGTCTCCAACGGGAAACAGAGGGCCTGGGCTACCGACGCTATATATAAAGTTGGTGATATTGGACGCCACTGGGTGGCCCTGGTGAACTGCTATGAGAAGTTTCTGTCATCCTAGAGTATGACAGCTCATAGTCCTACATGTGCTACATGTGTGACCTGATGAAAGAGATATCCTCAAACAAGATCTGTATTTTCATGGTGCAAATGGGGGTCTGTTGTAATAAGTCCTTCCCATACCCCTCATAGGGCCTGTAAAAGGATGTGAACCTCCCTTTTTCAGACAAATTCTTAACAGTTGCTTTTTTCATGTATATCTGTTTTGTCATGAAGTAGAGTAACATCCCTTATATTGCATGTCCTGTGACAAACTAGTTTTTCTACACCATGGAAGTCTCCTCGAAGAATTTGCTACAGTGCAAGCAGTAGTGTCATTCACATCAACAGCCATTTAAAATTGATTTAGCAGTTTCAAGAGCAGCCTTCACAGCAAGTACTAGGTGAATCTTCTCTTGAAAAGTAAGCTCACAAAGCAGCAGGACTGTATTCCATAAAGCTTTCTGCTGAAGTGCAGAATAATTCCGTAGTCTGCCTGCCTCAGCAACTGGGTGGTGGTTGAAAACACGCTTAGCCATTAGGCATTATCAGGATGTGCTGCCAAGAAATTTGTTTCGCTCCGGATAACTGCACTATACAATCAGATGCGTATTTTCAGGCAGGATCTGGGTATAAAGAGTACATTCAAAACCATCAACAGAACAAAAAATGTTGTATGCAGTTTAGTTACGTTTGTCCAAATCAATGGTGTACAGTCTACAAATGTTGTTAAACTCTGCCACTGTGCTCAGTCTGTTCAGTAAAAGATGAATACAGGACTCTGCTGGCTCATCTCTATAGTACAATGATAGTTCATGGTTAGAACATCAGGAAATACTGTAAATACCAGTTAGAGGGGTGGAGTCAGCAGCCGACAGGGACAGACACTCTCCTGAGAGCTCAGTGTCAATTGAGTACATTTTACCCCTAACAGTAGTTATCTAAAACTCAAAATTTAAAGTATATGGGATTGCAAAGTGGGCTAACCTGCCCTGAAATATGAACTCTGAACCTAATCCACCATGGGGCAGCTGATCAGCAGCAGACAGAACCCGGGAAAGGAAAGCAGCAGCCACTGACAGGGACGTCAACTTCAGAAGGGTGCAACATTCGCAAGTGCCTGAGGCCAAACCTATTTTAAAGGCCGTCATGAGGCAATACTGAAAAGCAGTCAGGACCTTTCTGATAAAGCTGACACTTTCAACTCAAGGATGACAGTTCTGGAAACCGAGATGGGTCAAATGGCCTTAGATGTGAGGACAACAAACTAATCTGATACAGAATGGAACATCTTGAAAATACCATCAAAGCAGCTAATATCGAACTTCTCAGACTACAGGAGGGTGAAGAAGAGCAAAATCCGGTCAGAGTCAACGAACAGCTAATCCATAAACTTTTCCAAAACTCACAGGGTGTAACAATTCATCAAGCCTACAGAATTATACCATGGAGGAAACCCTCCAATGCAGAAGCATCTCACACCATGCTGGTTATAAGTGGTGGACTTCGCCAAACGGAGTTACCGTTGCAGATGGCTAAAGACACAGGACCCACTTAAATGGGTGGACAGAACGCCCCTGTCCCCCCCCCCGATCTCAGCTACTCCACTAGGGAACATAGAAGAGCTTTTTTTTTTTAAATCATACTTTTTGCCCTCCTACTACCTGTCAGCCCCGACCCTTCAGGGCATCCAAAGGGCCATCCTCCTATCACCTGCTCACTGATACTTACCTCCCAGTCCCCCATGTAGCTTCAGTTTGTCCTCCGAGCAGGGACGAGGTGGGGCAGACCCCCGTAAATCTAACTTTTGTCAGGTCTGGAGGTAGTGAGCGAGCAGTGGTACATCGGAGGCATGCCCCAGGAAGCCTGTCTTCTCGGAGCCGACAGGAGTTTTTCCACTTTTTCTCCTCCCCTCACGATTAGCCCTGATGTCAAGGCTTAGCGCAGACGTCTGCTGCGTGCCTGGGCCGCCCAGCTCCCTTCTATTTGGAGCCTGCATTCCCCCGAGCCTCCGCCTGGAGTCACACAAGAGCGGTGGGCATCAACCCTCCCACCCGACGCTCCCTGGAGACAGCAAGCTGTCATGGGACGCTCAAGCCGTACTTCCCCCGGCCGACCCACCAGCGACCCGAGTCCGCTCCCGAACCTGGGTTGCCGGCGTGGAGTGAGGTGTGGCATCTAGCGCCTCAACCCTCAGCGCCACTGGGCCGGCCTCATAGATGAGCTTTTGATAAATGTATGAACTGGGCTATGTGAGCTGCGGATCGCCCACTAGCTTCAACTCCTATTTCCTTTTAAAATACTCTTTGATGGTAGGCATTATCTTTTAATGGTCCCACCCAAGTCAGGAAGCAACTGGACAAAATTAAGCAAGAGTTTGTGGCTACAGGAGTGGGGTGGGTACCATTCAGACTCTGAGGGCTGAGTAATTTGATTTCCATACAATTTAACGTTGATAGCCATGTGTTACGAATTATTACCTTTTTTGTTATTAAATTACAGTACTCAGTGCAGTAACTTTAAGAATAGTGTTGATGGGGGATCTCTGCCTTGTGGTATCACAGTGAGGTACAGTGCTAATCATAACAGCAAGGTGAATGTCAAACAAGTCTCGTTCTCTGACTGCCTAGATGGTCCAGCACTTTCCTTTTGGAAATGGCGACAGCCGTGCACCAGCACTGGCGCCCTTAGCTATGACTCAAGGGGAGCGGCACAGTCACATCAGAATAAGAACTGTTGTCTGGCATTGAGCCATCTAAAGTATTGCTGCCTCGTCTGGGGAGCACAAAAACGTTTACTGGTACTGCTGTATAGCCTGATGAATTCTCAGGATAAGTGGGGAAAGTTTCCAAAGCTGTAGCAGCTAACTGTAAACCATCTAGCATATGTGCTCTCTCGATAAAGTTATATGCTCTGTAGTTACAACTGAAAAAACTGTTTCAAAAGTTACTCAATCTGGAGTAGTTACCAGTTTAGAACTATTCGCTAGATTAACTGCATGTTAACAGAAACATGTTTCAGGTTGATTAAGTCTTATGTGATCTAAATGGCGTAACTCAATCTTCTATGGGAGGGTCTGATCAAGAGGACATGATAAAATGTACGATTTTGTGGACATTTTACTCGCTGTTGTGAGAGTTTGAAAGTGACTACGAACAATAATAGAATGTGTTAGCACTTCCTATACCTGATGGTCCATCATCATGGTGCACAGTTTCATTTAACAACACTTTTTGGACTTGGAATATTTCTAACATATCAGGGCTCAAAATATAGCCTTTCCAGATTTCCATGGAACAGCATTTCTAGCCCTTAGAGCCAGCATTTCCGTATGGGAATGCATACTGCAGTATACTGGCTTGGCCACTTGGGTACCATGGCAGTAGAGACCCTCAGTAGTGCATGCGTGCTCCATGCCCGAGACAGAGGGGGAGTTTATAAAATGAATGCGCATCACACGCTGAAGCAGGGTGCGCTACGCTAAACACAATGACGGCTGGCACACAAGTGCGTGATGTGCTGGATGGCGGGGCACTGAGGGAGGAGGGAGAGTTTGTGCTAGCACATCGTGTGCTTGGGCGGGTGGGAAGCATGATGGAGGAAGGCAGCTTGCTTGTGGGAATGTGTTGTGCCAGTTCGGGGAAGGGAAACATGGGTCCATAATTTTGAAGCAGAGCGCTGGAAAGTGGAGATAATCATGGGCTGAAGAGGAGGCTGCTAAGAAAACAACATACAAGTTGAGCAGGAGGCATGCAGAACCAAAATACAGGCAGTACCACCACAATGCACTGTTGGTGTAGTTCTAACCATTAAACAGTCTTATTTAGTTCTCTCTCTCCTGTGACTTTTAAACAGCAGTCTGTAGGAACTTTGATGTTCAAATCTGTAGGTAACTGTTCTTCCTTAAAGTGCTTGGAGCCTAACTCAGGTGCATTTCTGCTCAAACTGCTTATATTGTTCTTGCCAAAATTTTTTGTCACTATGCATTTGAGGTGAAATATTTTCTAAATGAGCACTAGTGCTCAAAAGGTAAAGAAAGAGACTGAGGTGGGGGAGAGAGTCCTGTCGGCACAACTGATTAAGAAGAAAAAGGTTAAGGGCTCTGCAGAGAACAGACCTGCCTCAACAAACAGGGGGCAAACGTCCTGCCTGAAGGCAATAAACCTGGCAGAGTGTGAGAGGGGAAAAGTCATGAGGAACAAGTGGGGGTAACAAAACAAAAAAAAAGGCTCTGCAGAAGGGAGAAAACATAAGGGAGGGCAAAACATCCTGTCTTCAGATCAAAGGGCAGAGTGTGAGGGGAAAGTCTTGTGGCACAATAAGTTGGTGGGGAAAAACAAAAGCTAGTGCTGCCTGAACAATAAAAAAGAGGGGGCAAAACATGTGTGAACATTCAGACTTAAGCTAATTAAGGGCAGAAAGTGAGGGGGAAAGTCTCGTGGCACAATATGGCAGAAAAACACACACACAGCAAGGGAAACATCCTGCCTGAACAGAAAAAACAGTTTGAGGGGCATGACTCCTGCAGATCAGTCACGCCTTGGAACAAAAGGCAGACGGTTTGGGTCAAAAGTTCCTAGGGCATAACTTTGGGGTTGGGGAGAGACAAAAGTCTAAGAAAGGGGAGAAAGTCCTACCTGAACAATGGGCAAACGTCCTCCCTGAACAGTTGTCCTTTCTGCAGGAAAACAAAACCTGTGCAGACAATTAGTAGACTGCAGCTAGGGTGGAAATGTCCAACACCTGTCAAGTCTGTACTTCAAAAAGAGTACTGAAGTCCACTACTTCACAGGATTGTGAAGGGAGAATTAAACTGTGTGTGCTGTGATTTGACTAAATAATAAACAAACGATTCAAATGAAAATCTTTGACAAATTAAATGTTTCTCACATCACTAAGCATCACTATGTCTCCTCTTAGATTTGGGCTTACAACTCAACCTATCAAGCAGTTCCCCTGATGGAGAGAGTGAAGGGGAGGATTAACTTGTGTTCCTGCACCACTCTATTGTGTTTTCCAAAATAAGTATTATTTTCTATGTGGAAATGTACCATTTGCCCTGGAAATGTAATCTGCACCTTCTACATTTCCAGAGGAAATGTGCCCTCGAGCCCATTATTTCTAGTCCTACATATACCGATACCCTCTCTATGACATAACATTGGAGTTTGTCCAGAATCCCACTATAATTATCTTTTATATGATGACTTTCTACCAAGAATGCACTTTGAAGTCTGCTTGCAAAAGTATAAAGTTAAAGAAAATACTAATCCATGCTCTACCTTGTTTAAGATCGGCACAATGTGTTTAGATTAGGAGAGTGTGTGGTCTGTGGAGGAACACATCACTCCATAGTTTGTTGGGAGGAGGAGCATGTGCCAGGAATCTAAGTATCCACGCACATACACGCTTGAAAATAAACAAACAGCACTGTCTTTAAACGTAGCCAGGCTACACTCGCCCAAGGCCTCAAATCCAGTCTGATTTTGCACCCCGAGAATTAATCAGCCAGCAGTGATCCAGGTAAAAAAATAAGAGGGAGAAGTAACTCATTGACCATTTTTCAAACTGGGAAATAAAATCTGTTTTTGTGAAAAAAAGGCACCCCACCCCAGGGTGAAGCTCACAATCCAAAGCAATGGATGCCAGCGCTTCACATCCTATGATCTTGGCCAGTTTCAGTGTTACTGCCATCTTAGAGGAAAAAGCACCTTTTAGGGCTTCGCAAAATCTGTTCAGCTGTTTGCCAACATTTTGTAGCCAGCCTGACAGGCCACTTAATAAAAGCGCATGATTTGCTCCAAGGAAAAGATTTTCACCACACAAACAAGACCAGAGTAGTCAGTGTAACTAAAGAAAATGTAGTCTTCAACAATGCCTATAGCAGGCTAACAATCAGAACAAAAGCAATTTTTATAAAGAAAATGAACAAAAACAACTTTGTATTCAAGATCTGAAACTGAGGCCTGTATTAAGGGTTGACTGAAAAGAATGTTTGAGTGTGAGCAAAAGCTACTGTCTCAAAGATGGTGCCAGTGTCCTCTTACTCCATCAGTAGCTGGTGAAAATTTAATTTCTCTTTTTAAGAAGCTGGCACATGTAAGTCACTTTGACACTACATCCAATTTCACACCACAGTGTTTTTTTTTTGGGGGGCTCAGCAAAAGACAAAAAATCTGATCAGAGCCAAAACGGCTGCTAGTACAGCAGTGAACAGGTCCAGAGTGAAGTACCCCAGGGGTCAGTACTGGGACCTCTCCTTTTCAACATTTACATCAGCAATATAGTGGAGGGTCTGAGGAGGAGGGTGTGCCTATTTGCTGACAATACAAAGATCTGCAATAGAGTGGACACTCCCAGGGGGTAGGGTATGTGGAGGATATGAGGCAGGACCTGAAGACGCCGAGAGAGGTCAGAGACGTGGCAACTGAAATGTAATGCCAAAAAGTGCACTGTGATGCACGTGGGGAGTATGAACACACGAGCAGGATACACCCTAGGAGGGGAGGCAATCAAAGTAACAGAAAAGGAGAGGATCTGGGGATTATAGTCTAATCCAATCTTAAGGTAAGAAACCAATGAAGCAGGACAGTGAGAAAGGTCAATGGAATGTTGGCATGCATCAGCAGGGGCATTACTAGTACAAGGAGGGAGGTAATGATGCTCTTCTACAAAGCCATGGTGAGGCCGCATCTGGAGTACGGGGTCTAGTTCTAGAGACCACACCTCCTCAAGGACATAGAGGGGATGGAGAGGGTTCAGAAAGGGCAACCTGCAAGACAGAAATCTTGCTTTAAGAGCAGAAAGCAGCTAACAAAAGCGACAATTTTTCTTACTAATTTAACACTTCTATCTCAGCAGTCAGTCAGTGTTGGGATTAAGCAAAGAGATACTTTATTACAAGTAGAGGGGGTCTCATTTAGGTAAAAAAAGTAAAGTCAGTGCGTGTTTCTGTGTTGGAGAAGGGTACTGTATCAACTTAGTTTGCTAAATCAGTAGGAGGGGAAAGAAGTTAATTGGGGGTGTGGCTTAGGCAGTAGAAAAGTAGGCGACTCCAATCACAACTTACTGCTGCTAGCTTTTGGAAGACAGAAATCTTGCCTTTAGAGCAGAAAGCAGCTGACTAAAAAAGCTACCGTTTTTATTACTAATTGCCCTCCATCCCACCCCTCCACCCTAAGCCAGTTCTACTTTTATAGCCACTGGATTTGACTGACAACAGGAACTTCCTGTTTGGCAGTAGGAAGGGAAGGATCATAAAGAAACATTAGTTTTGTCAACCTTGAAGGAAAAAAGTAGCTCTTTCTCCCCCTAGCTGCTGGAGGTCTGACTCTGAGCAAGGAAGGAGGAGACTACTGAAGAATACAGGAAGTTTCTGTACCAGAACAGGAAGGGTGAGAGTTGTAAGGAGAAGAGAGAGTAAGCATACAGAGCAACGGGAGAGGGGACACAACATAAGACATGATGGGAGTGGTGCAGTGCAATGGCAGTGGGGCAGCAGTGTTCCGGGAAACATTCTGGAGCCTGCGATGCTGCCCTATTTGCAGGCACCTCTCTGGTCTGAGGGAGGAGGTTGCCAATCTCCAGGCTGACCTGGCAAGGATTCTTGAAACCTCCTCCCCCACCAAGGGACCACCAAGGCCACTGCCGCTACCTCAGAGGTTGCCAAGAAAGAGGCGGCTGCACCAAGATGGGCTCAGGGAAAGAGAGGTGGTGGAACAGAGGTGCATCCTTCCAGCTGTACCTCTCCACAATTCATAAGCTGTTCTGGCAGATGGTGGTTCCTCTATGCAGACACCTGCAGTGGAGACCAAGAAGGATGCTGGGAGCCTCCACAAAGGAAACCAGGAGACCCATAGGAGGGTGGCATGGGACCACACAGGGGAAGGAAACAACTCTTGGTGGGGGACTCAATCATTGGGGGGGTAGAAGGGGAGAGGGAGATAAGGTGCTTGCCTGGCGCCATGGCTTGAGGGACAAGAAGCAAATCCTCAGGATCACGGGAGAAGCTGCACGAGGGAGGGAGCTTGATGTCATTGTCCACCTAGGAACAAATGACCTGGCTCGGAATGGGATCAGAGCAGTGCAAGAGAAGTCAGTAAAGCTGGGAAGGGGCCTTAGACAAGTAGTGCATACGGTAACCTTCTCGGAGGTGCTGCCTGTCTATGGCAAGGGTGATGCTAGGGTACTCTATACTATGGAATTCAATGAATGGTTGAAAAACTGGTGTGGAGCTCAGGGTTTTGGCTTCATTGGGGACTGGGGAGCCACCTGGAGGGATGCAGACTTATACTGGCGTGATGGTCTGCATCTGTCCGGGTTGGGGGGAGCCAGGATCCTAGGTGATAGGTTTAAATGCTTCATTGGCAAGCATTTAAACTAGCCAAGGGGAAGCACTGAAAAGGAGCAGGGAAATCACAGCCTCCCCCCACAAAACACGGTAATTAGCAAGGTAAACACCAAGGTAGAGAAGTCATTAGGGAGCAGGACAGAGGTAAATGCAAAAAAAGGCAAAGGCAGTAAGGACAGGGATGGGGCTAAAAGGGGTAAGGCCATCAAAAGCTGGAGGGTGATGAGTACCAATGCCCGCAGTCTGTGTAACAAGTTCCCTGAACTAGTGGTTTTGATGGAAGAGGGATGCCTAGATATTGTGGCAGTCACAGAAACATAGTACATAGAGAACCATGCCTGGGATGTCAACATACCTGGATACACAATCTACAGGAGGGACAGGGTGGGTAAAATAGGACTAGCAGCTCTCTATGTAAGGGAAGGGATCAATGCAACAGAACTAAAGAGCAAACAGGGAGCAGATGAGGCACTTTGGGCACCCTGGAAACAGGAAATGGCACCACAATCTGCATGGGGGCTGTATACAGACGCCCATCTCAGGGGGCAGGACAGGACAAGGAAATGAGAGAAGGCATCCTTCGAATAGCAGAAAAAGGGGAGATATTGTTGATGGGGAACCTGAATATGCCAGATGTTAACTGGAGCATCTTTGCAGCAGGCACATCCAAATGCAGGGTCATTCTTGATGGCCTACAAGGGGCATGCCTCAGACAGCTAGTATTGGAACCCACTCGGGAAGGAGCAATCTCAGACCTGGTATTCTCAAACAGTGACAGAAAAAGAATCTCAGATTCAGAAGTGGGTAGCCATCTAGGAACAAGCGACCACCAAACAGTGTGGTTCACAATAAACACAGCCATAGAGCCAAGCCATACAAAGGCAAGAGTACTGGACTTTAGGAGGGCTGACTTTGGAAAAATGAGAGAGTGCCTCAGAAAAGCACTAGTAAACAGGCAAGGAGGAGGGGTGGAGGAACAATGAGGAGCAATCAAAACAGCCATCACAGAGGCAACAAGCCTTTGTGTGAAACAAAACATAATGAAGGAAAAACATGCTATGGTTCTCAAAAGAAGTGGCAGGGAAGGTTAAGGAGAAAAGGATAGCATTCAGGAAATATAAGAAAACACAAAAGGAGCAGGACAGAGAACTTTGTCAGTTAAAGCAGAAAGAGGCAGGGAAGGCAGTCAGAATAGCAAAGGCCCAAACCGAGGAAAGGATAGCCAACTCTATTAAGAGGGGGACAAGACCTTTATAGGTACATTAGGGAGCAAGAAACACCAAGGGAGGGATACTGAGGCTTAATATAGGGGAGGGAATGTGGGCAGAGGGTGACAGTGAAAAAGCAGGGATACTGAACAAATATTTCTGCTCAGTATTCACAAAGGAAGAGGAGGGGGAGGTAACTAAACCAAACAAGAGAAACACACAACTAAGGGTAGAACTTGTGACACCACTGACTACTATCTAACAAATCATGGGAGGATGGGGTGGTACCTGAGGACTGGAGGAGGGTGGACGTAATTCCTCTTCACAAAAGTGGGAGCAGGGCAGAGGCAGGAAACTACAGACCAGTTAGTTTGACCTCAGTGGTAGGGAAGAAAAAGTTACTTACTATAGTAATCTTGTTTCTCCCAGGGGATACTCCAATATTCATAACTCTTCTGTAGTACACCTTTAAGGTCAGATCTGCCCGGAGATGGAATGCAATGCAAATGACGTAATCATTAGCATGAGTCACTTTTCAAAGGCTGCCATCTATCAACTGCCTACATTCAACCCTCAGATTTCGTGGACGCCTTCAAGACAGGGCCCAAACATTTAAATATAGCAAATTCTAATTTTAAAATTCCCTACCCCAAAAAAACTCCAACTGGAGAAAAACATGAAGAGAAAAAACTTATTAAGAAAAATCCCCACAAACTCCTTATGTCAGAATCACCTGAAAAAGGAAAACAGGCAAACAAGTTTTAATAAAAGTAAAAGTGTGGCATGCAAACACTATGGTACAGCATGGAATACAGAGGCCACTGGTATTTAAAATGGGAGGGAGAGTTATGAACATTGAAGTATCCCTGGGAGAAACAGGATTACTATGGTAAGTAACTTTCTTCTCACCCCAGGAATACTCCAATATTCCTAACTCTTCTGCAGACTAAAAAGCAGTATCTTAGGAGGCGGGAAGAACATATTTTGGAAACAGGCTCTGCAGTACAGCTGTACCAAACCTGGCACTGGCTCTTGCCTGCATATCCAAGTTGTAATGCTTGACAAATGTGTGTACTGTTTGCCAGGTTGCTGCTTTACAAATATCCACCAAGGGTACATCCCTTGCAGCTGCCAGTGTTGCAGCTGTACCCCTTGTGGAGTGGGCTATAAGCTCTGTTGGAGCTTCCTTGCCCACCTCAGAATAACAAAATTGGATGCACTAAACAATCCGGCAAGAAACTGACCTTTTAGATGCTGGGTTACCCTTTCCCACATCCCCATAAGTGAGGAAAAGCTGTGTTCCAGCCTGCCTATGGGGCTTAATGGCTGCCATGCAGTACCTCAAAGCTCTCTTGACATCCAGGCTATGTAGCCTACACTCACCAGAAGAAGAGTGGTCAGTGAAAAATACTGGCAAAGTAATGGACTGGTTCAAACAGAAGTCGGAAACCACTTTGGGAAGAAATTTCCTATTTGTTTGAAGGACTACTTTATCCCTGAGGAAAGCAATGTAGTCCTCTTCAATACATAAAGCCTGAAGCTCACTAATTCTTCTAGCAGAGGTGATGGCCACTAGAAACACTGTTTTCCAAGTGACATACTTCAAAGGTGCTGAAAACATAGGCTCAAGGGGAGCCATGAGCTGGGCAATGCAAATACTGAGGTCCCAAGCTGGCACGGTTCTCTTACCAGTGGTACAGATGTGAGGCCTTTGAAAAACTTTTTAAAATTAGGTTTGATGCTAAGGTAACAGGCTTGCTTGCCGAAGCATAGGCAGAGACTGAAGCTAAATGAACTTTCAGTGTGAAGGCTGTAAACCTAAGGAATGTAAATAGACTAGGCAGTCCAGCAACCCTGGCACTCCTACCTGGGTGGTCACTATACTCCTTGTTAGAGCACCAAATAGAAAACCCTTCCATTTTGCAGCATAGGTTTTATCAGTAGAATTTCTATATCCTCTTAAAACATCCATAACTGACTCCTAACGATGTAAACCAGCACCCTCCTGGTCCTCAAGAGCCAAGCTTTGAGCCTGAGTGACCTGAGGTTTGGGATACAGGAACCATCTGGAACTGGTATTTGGCAGCTTTCAGGCCAAACCTAGCTGTTTCAGCTAGGTCTGCCGAAAGAGGAGGAGATGCTTTTTCAGCCATGTCCAGGACAGACTGCCAAACAGCCTTCTGGTACTGGGCTGTATAGGCCTGATAATTTGCTTGCCTAATGACCAGAGAGGCTGACAGATAACCATTCAAACAACATGAAGTCTTGCTGTATTCTGACATATGCAGTTAGGTCCTGCCTTTCAACTGCCCCGGAGAACAAAGAGTTAAACTTTCCATGACCAGCATGGAATGTTCATCACAAGCTCGGCTGAAGCCCCTGTCTGCTGTTGTTTAAACTGCAACCGTCAGATTCTTTACTCCGCCTCACTGAACAGTCGCTCTGGAGATTTCTCCTGCTGCTTGGTTCAAAATGTCGGCTGAAGTGTCGGTTTTCGGTCAGTTTCTACTGAATTGCTGTTACCACTTAGTCGGATCAAGTCTCTGTCTGTGGTACCGTGAGTATTAGATAGGTTTTTTTGTTCCGTTTCTGTATGGAACTTGTAAATTGTAGATCAGTTCGAGGTAAAAAAAAAAAAAGCTTATGCTGACTTTAGAGTGTGGTAACCGGTCCGTATCGGTTCTAAAAAAAAATGGATTCAATTACGTTTTTTTCCAAGACCTGTGACACGGTCAAGAACCGACAGAGGAGTCTTGCCTGGTGGACTGCCGGAAAAAGGGTAAGTTTTTGGTTAGGATTGGCCATGTCTGAGAAACCCAAGAAAAAAACCGGGCCCACTGGGTTTCAACACTGCAGTGTGTGTGTGTGTGTGTGGAAGTCTTTGCCAAGGCTGATCCCCACACCATCTGTGTTTATTGTCTGGGGTTTGACCACCTCGATTCAGACTGCCAAATTTGCAAGAATTTTCCCAAATCTACCCTGGAAAGAGAATAGGTAGACTGAGGAAAGGGAGGCCGAAGTCCGCTGACCCAGGATGGCCAGCCTGGTTCGGTTCCGACCGAACCAGGAGGAGTGCCCTCTGATCAGGGTGATATTTCTTGAACGAAGGAGAGCCGATTCAAGGAATCGGTTCGGTAAAAAAGAAAAAGACAAATCGTCGGTTTGGACACAGAATTTCATACTCTTGTCCGCCCGATGGGATAGCCAAAGCGATAAGGATTGTGCAATCGCTTAGTTTGGTTCCAACGAACCAGCATCATCTGGCAGGGGCTCGGTTCGGTCAGTTCCCCGGTTCCGGATTATACTTTGGAAGAATTTTATGAACCGGAGGAAAGGAGGAGGAGAGTATGAGGATGATTATGGTGATAGTGAGTTTGGATGTGCCTATTGACAGGACATCTCCCAGACAGACCTTCAGGTGTTTCTCCTCCTAGGCTTTCTGAGTCCCCTTCACACTACGTTTTACAAAAAAGTGGCTGAGACCCTCCAGCTTCCTGTGGAGGAAGCAGTAGGGGATCAGGAAGAGCCTGATTATGTTGAGATGATGGACATCCCAGAGTCCAGGAGACTGTCTATGCCCCTCCACAAATCCTTTGGGAAACAGACACATAAAATTCTTAAGTCTCCTAATTCTATACCTCCTGTGGACAGACGAATGGACAAGAGGTACACTCTCTCAGGCTCAGACATGGAGTTCCTTTTTCAGCAATGCAGCCATGTTGGGGTTGTGCAGACTGCTGCCTGTGATAAGCCAAATATTCCCTTGGCATCACACCCCCAGACAAGGACTCCAGGAAGATCGATGCCATGACAAAGAAGAAAAATTACTCACCTTAGTAATGTTGTTTCTTCTAATGGAGTCTTGCTATATTATGACAATTGCAGTTTGTCCCACCATTAGAACTGCTCCGGAGGTGAAAGAGTTAACTCCCATTCAAAGAATGGAACTTGGAGGAGCTCAGTTAGAAACTCTGTCTGGGTTATTTCAAACCTAAACTGTCAGATCTTCTGAGCAAAACTCACTAAGGTCTGTGTGGAAGCTGTAACCTACACTAGCCAACTGGCTACCTGACTATTAAGACATACTCCTGGTCCCAACACAAAGACTCAAGTCAGGGGACCAGAAATAATAATAAAATATAAGTAATAATATGACATAAAATAAAACATCACACTCCAAAACCCCAAGAAGGATGGAAAACATATAATGGGCATAACTAGCGCTACACTGAGGCTGCCCACCCCATACCCAAGTAGAAGTTTTGAGAGGGCAGGCTGGGGGAGGTCATAATATAGCAGACTCCATTAGAAGAAACAACATTACTAAGGTGAGTAATTTTTTCTTCAAACAACATGAAGTCTTGCTATATTATGACAATTGCAGAATACACAGCAGTACCTCCATGGAGGAGGGACAGAACCTACTTAGGGAATAGGCTCTGAAGTACAGCTGTGCCAAACCGAGCATCCCTCCTGGCCTGGACATCAAGGGAGTAATGCTTGGTGAAAGTATGTACCGTTTTCTAGGTAGCTGCTTGACATTTTTCTAAGATAGGGATGTCTCTGGCAACAGCTAGAGACGCAGCTGTACCTCTGGTAGAATGAGCCCTCAGGCCTGAAGGGGGAACTTTCCCCAGTTTTTGATGATAAAATTGGATACAAGAGACAATCCACCTGGCAATGGATCTCTTAGTGGCAGGTTTCCCTTTTCCGACCTCACCATAAGTGAGAAAAAGTTGGAGGGATTCGAACCTGTGACCCTTGGTACGCTCTATATAGTAACTTAGGGCCCTCTTAACATCTAAACTGTGCAATCTCCTCTCACCAGAGGAAGAATGGTCAGTGAAAAACACTGGAAGGGAGATAGATTGATTAAGATGGAAATCTGAAACCACCTTAGGCAAAAACTTCCTGTTAGTCCTGAGGACTACCTTATCCCTGTGGAAAGAAATAAAGTCAGTTTCTACTGACAGGGCTTGCAACTCACTTATGCGCCTGGCAGAAGTGATAGCCACTAGGAAAACAGTTTTCAAGCTAAGTACTCTAAGCTCTGCAGAAGACAGAGGTTCAAAAGGAGGTTGCATTAACTGGGCAATGCAAACATTAGGTCCAGGCAGGGGCCGGATCCCTAAAAGGTGGATTAGAATGAAGTAATCCTTTAAAAAACTTGGAAAATACAGGGTGGGCAGAAAGAGAGGAGGGCTTTCCGCTGAAACAAAAGCAGAGACAGCTGCCAAAATGTACTTTCAGGGTAGCTGGTCTCAGTCCCAAGGAATTAAGGTGGACTATATAGTCCAAAACAATGGGCAAATCAGCAGATTCCGGGAAATATGTTTCTAGAACACCAAATGGAAAAACCTTTTCCACTTAGGAATTGTAAGTAGCTCCTAGTGGAAGGCTTCCTAGAAGCCTTTTAGGATTTCAAGAACACCCTGAGAAAGGTGCAGGTCAGCAATTTCTAACTCCTCAAGAGCCAGGCCTTGAGGTTGAGGGATTTGAGTTTCGGATAATCAAACTCTCCCTGTGCACAGGTTAACAGGTTGTGATTCCTGGGGAGGCACAGGGGAAGATGGACTGCTAGTGACAGAAGAAGTGGGTACCAGGGCTGCCTGGCCCAATCTGGGGCAATCAGAATCATCCTGCAAGGCTGGGATCTGATTCTGACTAGCACCTTGAATAGGAGAGGAAGGGGAAAGGCATAAAGAAACTTCCTTCCCAATCCAGAGAAAGGCATCCAGGGGATTGGAGCCCAACACTGGGGCCTGCAACAGAACAGTGGAAGTTGGTGATTGTCTGGGGCTGAAAAAGATCTCATCTGAGGGGTGCCCCATCTGGAAAAACTAACCCCAGTATTTGAGGATCCAGAGACCATTCTGTGATGGCCCTGGAAATCCTGCTGAGAGCATCTGCTAAGACATTGTCCTTTCCTGGAAGGTGAACTGCTATGAGGAAGTGTTCAGGAATAGGCCAGAGACCACAACTTCATTGCCTCGGTGCACAAGGCGTCAAGACCGAGTGCCCCCTGCTTGTTGATGTACCACATTGTTGTGGTGTTGTCTGTTCTGGACTTGCACCACTTTGTTCTGAACAGACGAGAAAACGCTTTAAAGTGCTAAAGACAGCTCTGAGTTCCAGCAAATTGATGTGGAGCAGAGATTCCTGAGGGGACCACACTCCTGAGTGGAGAGGTCGCCCATGTGGCCCCCACCCCAGGAGGGAAGCATCCGTAGTGAGGGTCAAGGAGTGAGACAGAGGAATGAAGGGGACCCCCAGTCTTAAATTGCTCTGATCCTGCCACCACTGGAGGGCCTGGATCAGGTTCGGTCACTGGGACCAACTTGGAAAGGGGTCTCTTTCTGAGACCAAAAGGTCTCAAGTGAAACTGAATGTCCTCATCCGAAATCTTGCTCCTTGCATCACGGATGTGGACGCAGCCATGTGCCCCAGGAGCTGCAAAAGTGTCTTGCTGGTCGAGAGACCTGCAGAGTGAGAGGAGGCCAGAGCTACCAAGTTCCTTACCCTCTCTAAGGGTGGAAGGCTCTGGCCTGCTTTGTGTCCAATTCTGCACCTATGAAGGTGAGCACCTGAACTGGTTCCAGAACTGATTTTGGAAGATTGAGCAAGAAGCCCAGGGAGGAGAGCAGCTGCTGGGTAACTTGCAGGTGAGATCTTACCTGTTCTGGGGACTCAGCCTACAATGAGCCAGTCGTCCAGATAGGGAAAGACAGCAATCCTTTGCCTTCTTAAATGAGCCACTGCTACTGCCAGACATTTTGTGAATACCCTTGGGGCAGAGGTGAGGCCGAAGGACATTGTTTGAACTGGTAGTGACCTGAGGGCAGTTCGAATCTGAGGTACTTTCGGTGGGAGCTTCTTGATTAAGACGTGAAAATAGGCATCCTTGAGGTCCAGGGAGGCTAGCCAGTCCCCTGGCCTTAGAGAGGGTAAAATCATTGCCAGAGTTACCATTTTGAACTTTGGTTTCAAAAGGTGTTTGTTCAGATATCTCAGGTTTAAAATGGGCCGCCATTCTCCTGTCTTTTTTGGGGTAAGGAAATATCTGGAGTACAGACCCTTGCCCTGGTGTAGGGGAGAACCCCTTTCTACAGCTCTGAGAGCCAGGAGGGTTGAGACCTCTGTTTCTAAAGTAAAGGTCTCTAAAGAGTTTGCAGGTGGGAAAGACCTGATTCTCATCTTTGGGAACTTTTTGAAGCTGAGAACCAGACCCTGGCTTACTACTTCCAGGACCCACTTGTCTGAAGTTAGAGACACCCAGTTCTGAGGCAGTAAGCCAACCTGCCCCCTACAGGTAAAGGAGAATCGCCCTGGGCACCCCATCAGGGTGTCTGTTTGGCAGGTGCTTTGGGCTGAGGGGTGGGAGCAGGCCTGCCCACACCCTCGCCTGCCTCTCCCTCTGAAGAACCCCTCTGAGCATAAGCAGAGGAGGCCTGGTTTGGTAAAAGGCCTGTGAAAAGGCCTACCTCTACCCCTGGGGCCTGCCTCTGAGGGAGTGGCTTGCCGCTCCCTTAGCCTGAGCACTCTTATAGGTAGTCCTATATTCATCCATTTTCTTCATATAATACTCTGTCTGCTCCCAAACAGAGAATTTCCAACCACAGGAAAATCCATAGCCTTAGTCTGGGTATCCTGTGACAAGCTAGTACACCTGAGCCAGGCCAACCTGCAAAAGCTACAGACGTAGCCATGACTCTAGAGGATACATCATTAAAATCCCAGCAGCATGAAACTGCACCTAGATGCCTCAATGCCATCAGCAGCCACCTGTTCCAGCTCACTAGCAAGCTGGCCAGAGGCCTGTTTGGCCAAGAGCCATGACAGTGTCCCATCTAGATTTCTGATACCTTGCTACATAAGCCATGTAATTTGCTTGCCTGAGTCCCAAGGACGCTGCCATGTATGTTTTTAGCCATGGCATCAATCTTCCTGGAATCCTTGTCAGGAGGATGTGAAGCCAAAGGAATATTAGCTTTATCACAGGCTGCAGCCTGAACCACACCAACGTGGCTGCATTGCTGTGAAAGGAATTCTGTATCAGGACCTGACAGAGTGTACCTCCTGTCCATCTTTTTGTCCACAGGAGGCACAGAATTAGAGTTTTAAAATCTTTATTGTCCGCTTCCTAAATGATTTATGCAAGGAACAGACAACCTCCTAGACTCTGAATATCCATCATTTCTACAAAATCAGGTTCCTCTTATTCATCCAAGCTTCCTCCAATGGAAGCTGGAGGTTTCAACAACTTTTTGTAAAACATAAAGTGAGAGGGACTCAGAAAGCAAAGGGGAGATTCTAAAGGTCTGTCTGGGAGATGTCCAGTTCAATGGGCACACCAGACCCTCAAAGTCACATTCATACTGTTCATAATCATCCTCCCTCCTCTGGTTCATAAAATTCTTCAACAACATATTCCTGAACTGGTGGAACCGACCGAACCGACCTTTTATCAGACAGTAGCGGTTCGAACAGAACCAGAAAAGTGACTGGACAATCTGAATAGCTCTTGCTATCTCTGCAGCAGTTGGAGAAGGAATTTTGGGCTCCACACCTGCTGATTTTCTTGTTTTCTTTACTGGAACTGGCTCCTCCGAGCCAGCTTTACGTTTGCCCGAGGAAGTCTCGCCCTGGTCAGAGGGCACCGAACTGGGCTGGCCATCCGGGTCAGCGGACTTTTTGGCCTCTCGTTCCCTGAGCCTGCCAACTCTCTTATCCAGGGTGGCTGCAGGGAAATTTTTACAAATCTGGCAGTCTGAATTGAGGTGGTCAAACCCCAGACAATATACACATGTGGTGTGTGGGTCAGCCTTGGCAAAGACTTCTCCACAGGCATCACAGTGTTGAAACCCAGTGGGCCCCGTTTTTCTTTTGGGTTTTTCAGACATAATGCCAGCCTAACCAAAAACTTGCCCTTTTAAACGGCAGTGCCAGGCAAGACACCCTTATCGGTTCCTAACCGTGTCACGGGTCTTGGAAAAAACCGTAATGAAATCCGTTTTTTTTAGAACCGATAAGAACCGGGAACCGCACTCTAAAACCTTCAATTCAACTTTTAAAACAAGCTGATCGGTTCAAAACCGAACCGATAACATTTACAAGTTCCACACAGAAAATAAACTTAAATTACTTACGATACCACAGACAGAGCTTGAACCGAACGGTTTTGCGGTTAAAATAATAATATTCTCAGTTGATTTGAACCAAGAAAACGCTGTTTAAACCGAGAAATGAACCGAGCAGTAGGAGAAATCTCCGGAGCGACTGTTCAGTGAGGCGGAGTAAAGAATCTGACAGTTTAGGTTTGAAATAACCCAGACAGAGCTTCTCTAACCGAGCTCGTGCTCCAAGTTCCATTCTTTGAATGGGAGTTAACTCTTTCACCTCCGGAGCAGTTCTAATGGTGGGACAAACTGCAATTGTCATAATATAGCAAGACTTCATGTTGTTTGAAACAATACATGGCAGCATCTTTGGGACTCAGGCAGGCTAACTATATGGCCTATACAGCCAGATACCAGAAGCCCAGGTGGGACACTGTGCTGGCTCTGGCTAAACAGGCCCCCGACCAGCTTGCCAAGGAGCTGGAGCAGGTGGCTGAAGATGGGATTGCGGCATCGAAAGTACAGTTTCATGCTGCTGTAGACTCCAGTGATGCATCATCAAGAGTCATGGCTACATCTGTGGCTCTTCGGAGGATGGCTTGGCTCAGATGTACTAGCCTCTCACATGATACCCAGGCTAAGGCCATGGATTTTTCTGTAACTGGTAATTCTCTGTTTGGGGAGCAGACAGAGAATTACATGAAAAAGATGGATGAGTACAGGACCACTTACAGGAGTGCTCAGGCCAAAGAAAGGCAAGCAACTCCTCAAAGGCAGCAGTCCAGGGGCAGGTGCAGGCCTTTCCAAAGACTTTTACCAAGCTCAGGACTCCTCCTCTTCCTTTTCAGAGGGGGTTCTTTAGAGGGAGAGGCAGAAGGGGGATGAGCAGGCCTGCATCTACCCCTCAGGCTAAAGCCCCTGCCAAGCAGACACCCTGATGGGTCAGCCCAGGCCGATTCTCCCATACCAGTAGGGGCAGGCTGGCTTACTTTGTACAGGATCAAAGTCTCTTACATCAGACAAGTGGGTCCTGAAGTAGTGTTGAGACTGGTTCTCAAGCCTCAAAAAATTTCCAACATGAGAACCAGATCTTTTCCACCTGCAAATCTCAGAGAGCCTTGCCTCAGAGGCAGATGTTACTTCTCTCCTCAGCTCTCAGAGCTATAGAGAGGTTCCCACCCACAGAGGGGCAAAGGATTGTACTCCAGGTATTTCCTAACCCCAAAAGCCAGGAGAACGCGACCCATCCTGGACCTAAGATATCTGAACAACATCTTTGAGCCAAGTTCAAAATGGTAACTCTGGGAATTATCCTCCTCTCTAAGGCCAGGGCACTGGCTAGCCTCTGGACCTCAAAGATGCCTAATTTCACATTCCCATCAGGTGCTCCCACAGAAAGTACCTCAGGTTCAAGTTGCCCTCAGGCCACTCTCAATTCAGAGCAATGCCCTTTGGCCTAACATCAGCCCCAAGGATTTTCAAAGTGCCTGGCAGTAAGTTGCTTTCCTAAGAAGAAAAAGATCTCCATCATTTCCATACTTGGACGACTGGCTCCATCGAGAGGTCAGTCTCCAGACCAAGATCAAAGTCACACCCTAAGTGACCTAGCAAGTGCTCACTTCCTTAGGATTCCTTCAACCTTCCAAAGTCGGTTCTCGAACCAGTACATCTCCTCACCTTCACAAGTGCAGACCTGGATACAGTAAAGGCAAGAGCCTTCCTTCCTGGAAAGGGCAAGAACCCTTATGGAACTGCCTCTTCATTCACCCTTCAGGTGTCTCAACCAGCAAGGCATTTCCTTCAGCTACTGGGCCACATGGCAGCTTCCACAGCAGTGGTCAAGGGCAAGATTCCGATGAGGGATATGCAGTTCCACTTAAGACTCTGGTCCCAAAGAAAAGATTCCCTTACCAAACTAATTCCAGTGACTCAACCCTGATCCCAGCCTTGCAATGGTGTACAGGATCAGGACAATTGAGACAAAGGGTTCCATTTGTCACTTAGGCTCATTCAGTGATACTCACCACAGATGCTTCCCTGCTGGGCTGGGAGCCCATTTGGGGATCTACGCCAAGGGCTGTGGTCACCTCAGGAATCTCTGCTTCCATTAATCTCTTGAACTGAGAGCAGTGTTTGGCACTGCAAGCTTTTTCCAAATCTGTACACAGAACAAGGTGGTTCAGGTCAGAACAGACACCAACCACTACCATGTGGTACATCAACAAGCAAGGAGGCACTCAGTCTCTGGCCTTGGCACAGAAGCAATGAAGTTGTGGTCCTGGCCTATTCCTGCAAACCTCTCTGATAGCAGTTCACTCCCAGGAAGGACAATGTCCTAGCAGATGCACTGAGCAGAATATCCCAGGGCCATCACTTAATGGGTCCTAGATCCTTTAGTTTTGAAAGACATTTTTCGAGATGGGGCACACCAGAGATAGATCTCTTTGCAGCCCCAGACAATCACCAACTTCTTCTTTTGTTGCAGACCTCAGTCTTAGGCTCAGTCCCTGGATGCTCTGATTCTGAACTGGAAAGGAAATTTCTATGCTCCCCCCTTCCCTTTTCTGTTCAAAGTGTTAGTCAAGATAAGGTCACAACCATGTAAAGTGATTTTGATTGCTCCAGACTGGGCCAGGCAGCCATGGTATCCCTTGTTGCTGTCCCTAGCAGTCCATCTTCCCTTGTCTCTTCCCAGGAATTACAACCTGTTGACATCCTCTCAGGGGAGGATTTGGTACCCGAATCGAGTTAAAGTTTGCAGATCTGCATCTTTCCCAAGGGGTTCTGGATATCCTTAAGGCTTCTCGAAAGCCTTCCACCAGGAAGACTTACAACTCCAAATGGAAAAGATTCAGCATTTGGTGTTCTAAGAAGAATATTTCTCCAGACTCTGCTGAATTGCCTACGGTTCTGGATTATATGGTCCATCTTAATGGCCTAGGCCTCAGACCAGCTACCCTTAAAGTACCCTTGGCAGCTGTTTCTGCTTTCTTGTCAGTAGGCAAGTCCTCTCTATCATCCCATCCTGTATTTTGTAAGTTTTTCAAGGATTGCTTCACACCAATCTCCCTTTAGGGATCCTGCTCCTGCTTGGGACCTTAATGTTTGCATTGCTCAGTTATGCAACCTCCCTTGAGCCTCTGTCCTCAGCAGAGCTTAAGTACTTGACTGGAAAACTGTGTTTGTGGTAGCCATTACTTCTGCCAGACGTATCAGTGAAATGCAAGCCCAGTCAGTGGAATCTGATTTCATCTCTTTTCACAGAGATAAAGTGGTCCTTAGAACTAACAGAAAGTTCTTACCTAAAGTGGTTTCAGATTTCCACCTCAACCAGTCTATCTCTCTCCCTGTTTTCTTCACTGACCATTCCTCCTCGGGATAGAGGCGGCAACACAGCTTGGACGTTAAAAGAGCCCTGAGCTACTACATAGAGCGTACCAAGGGTCACAGGTTTGAATCCCTCCAGTTGTTCCTTACGTATGGGAAGTTGGTAAGGCAAACCTGCCACTAAGAGATCTATTGCCAGGTGGATTGTTTCTTGTATACAATTCTGCTATGAAAACTGGGTAGAACTCCACACTCAGGCCTGAGGGTTCATTCCACTAGAGGTACAGCTGCTCCTGGCTGCTGCCAGGATATTCCTCTCTTAGAAATTTGTCAAGCAGCCACCTAGAAAACAGTCTATACTTTCACCTACCATTACTCTGGGATATCCAGGCTAGAGAGTGATGCTGCCTTAGCACAGCAGTACTTCAGACCCTGTTTCCAAAGTAGGTTCTGTCCCTCCTCCATGGAGGTGCCTTGTTAGTCTATATGTCAGAATACATGCAAGACCTCATGTTGTTTGAAGAAAAATTACTCACCCACAATGTTGTTTCTTCTAATGGAGTCTTACTGTATTCCTGACCTCCCCCTGCCTCCTCTCTCTCAGAACCTAGATTTTGGGATGTGGGTGGGCAAGAGCAGTGTTGGCACCCTAGGGATATCCTTTTTACACCTTCTTTTTGGTTTGGGTGAGAGGTTGTGTTTTGGATGTGTTGTTTTGGGTTTCCGACTTGAGTCTTCCTTTGAAACCAAAACACTTTTTATATATATTTTGCCAGTTGGCTAGTAAGAAATTTTACAGTTTCCGCACAGAACATCTAGTGAGTCTTTGCTCTTAAAGATCTGACGTTTGCAGTTTAAACAGCAGCAGACAGGGGCTTCAACAGAGCTTGTGGTGAACATTCCATGCTGGTCATGGAAAGTTTAACTCTTTGTTCTCCGGGGCAGTTGAAAGGCGGGACCTAACTGCATATGTCAGAATACAGCCAGACTCCATTAGAAGAAACAACATTACTAAGGTAAGTAATTTTTTCTTCTTGGCCATGCTTTCAATTTTTCTAGAGTCCTTCTCTGGAGGATGAGAGGCCAGAGGGACTTTAGCCTCATCACAAGCTACAGCTTGCACCACCCCCTGGTGGTCAGGGTGTGAAAACAAGAATTCAGCCCCTGTTCTGTCAAGCTCATACTTTTTGTCCACTCTCTTGTCCAAAGGAGGGACACACCCAGGAGCCTGGAGGAGTTTTAAGATATCCTTTCTGAAGAATGTATTGATGGGAAGTGAGAGTTTTTTTAGTAGGAGTTAGCCCCATCATGTCCATATATTCAGCCTCCTCCTTATCCTCTACAGCTTCAATGGTAGGGATGTCTAAGGCATCACCAATTTTCCTAATGAAGGAAAAATGGGAAGAATAATCTTCAGTGGTCCTAGGAGGAGAGCAAACTCCTATTTGAGGAGATCAGGCTCTATAGGCTCTTCTTCACCCCCGCTTGTCAGGGAAACAGAGTGGGAGGGTGTAGAAGTCTGAACTGGAGACTGTGATACCACAGGCAGCAGACCCTGCAAGGTTTGCATAATTTGTATTGCTTGTGCAATCTCAGGAGAAGGCACAGTGGCAGGCACCACAGAAGTCCTCTTTTCCACAGGGGGTTCAGTGTGCTTTGTTTTTTCTGTTTTTTAACAGGAACTGGAGAGCTAGCAGTTCAGAGAGTCTCTTTTTACCCGTGTCAGGGGTAGAAGTGGCAGAAATTGTGGTGTCACCCACATACCCTGAGGGTTTCGGCTGGTCAGAGCCAGAGGGACCCTTAAATCTTTATTCAATCTGTCCAGACGCTTTTTCTAAAAGCTTCTTGTCTCGAAAAGATTACAGATACACAATCGAACTCTGGGTAATGGCCAAAGCCCAAGCAGAAAACACAAGCAGAGTGCTTATCTTCTTGGCAAAGACCTCACCACACTCAGAACAGTTTTAAAACCAGGTTCACCGGTTCTTTTTGAGGTTTTTCTGACATTTGGAGGAAAAACTTAAATCATGAAAACTACAACTCTTTAAAATTCAAAAATAAAATGTTTTCTCGGTTATGGGCCAGTCTAGGAACCAGAGAAACAGAGCGGAACTAAGAACCGATAAAAAGTTGAACTGGGATTAGCAGTTCAGAACCGGAGTTATCGGTTCTAAAAAAACAATATTAAAACACACAAAATATATACAAATGACGGGGAAAAAAAACCCAAAACTAACTAGAAATACCTCGGTTCGTCAGCAGTTATTCCGAACCAAGAGGAACTGAGAAAACAATACAAAACTAATGGTTATTAAAAAAACACTGATAAGAGGCAGCAATTGAAAATAAACAAGAAATACTTAAGTAGTTATGAATAACCAAGGCTTCTTTGACTAGATGTTGAGGAGGAAATCTCCAGGTGTCTGGTCTTGACAGTGGCCCTGTGGAGAAGAAGCAGGTCAGTCGTCAGCACAGCGATTAGTTTTCCACTGACACGCTGATGACCTGGGTTCAGGAACAAACCCGGAGTCAGAGGGGCTGGCTGGGGAGAAGGACTCAGTGTCCTAGGGACTGCTCTCCTTCTCCGGGGGAGGGAGAGGAAGAGTGTCATAGAAACATACAAACATGGAATTTGACGGCAGATGAGGACCGCTTGGCCTACCCAGTCTTCCCATTTCCCTACCTAATGGATAAGCTGCAGAGCTTAGTAAACCAACAGTCTACTTCCTCCTACACCCACCCCCTAGAACTGCCTTATGTCTGTCCCATGTATTCTTGAATACCACCACTGTCTTTGACTCCACAACCTCCTCAGGAAGGCTGTTCAATGCATCCACAACCCTCCTCGTGAAAAATGCTTTCCTCACATTACCTCTAACCTGCCCCCATATCTTCAACAGCCCCTTGTTCTTGCACACCTCTTTTTCTGAAAGATGCTACCTCTTGGACTCTGTTGACTCCTTGAGGTACTTGAAAGTTTCTATCATGTCCCCCCTCGAGGGCATACATATTAAGCTCCTCAAGTCTCTCTTCATATGTCTTCTGGTGCAGACCATGCACCATTTAAGCTGCCCCTCTCTGAACTGCCTCCATCCTGTCTATGTCTTTGCAGAGACTGGATCTCCAGAACTGCAAGCAGTACTCCAGAGGGGTCTCCACCAGCTGTCTGTACAGAGGATAACAACTTCCTGTTTTCTTCTGGTGATGCCTCTCCCTATGCATCCTAGTATCCCTCCAGCCCTCCTTACTACCCTCTCACATTGCTTGCCCACCTTTAGGCCGTCTGATGCACACTACCCCAGGTCCCTTTCCATTTTTGTTGTTAGTATCTCACCCCCATTGTGTACTCTTCCCGGGTTTCTGTTTCCCAGATGCATTACTTTGCACTCTTAGCACTGGATCTAAGCTGCCATACATTTGACCATTCCTCCAACCTTGCCAAGTCCCTTCTCATCCTTTCCGCCCCACCTTGTGTATCAACCCTGTTGCAGATCTTTGTGTTGTCTGCAAATAGACATACTTTTCCTTCCAGTCCTCTGCAGTTCACTTAAAGACACTGAAGAGGACCGGTCCTAGTACTGAACGCTCATGTACTCCCACCAGTAACCCCTTTCTTCAGAGTGGACTCACATTATTACCCTCTGTGTCCTGTTATCCAGCCAATTTTTTACCCAGGCTACCATCTTGGGACCCACTCCAAGGCTGACTAACTTGTATATTACTCTTTTGAGTGGTACTGTGTCAAATGCTTTGCTAAAGTCTAGGTAGGCCATGTCCACAGGCCTTCCCTGGTCTAGTACTTTGGTCACCTAGTCAAAGAAATCTATTAGATTCATCTGACATGACCTTCCCAATGTGAATCCATGCTGCCTTGGGTCCTGTACCCCTCTGGCCGCTAGGTACTCAACAATTCTTTCCTTCAGAAATGATTCCATCATTTTCCCTATCACTGAGGTCAGACTAACAGGTCTGTAGTTTCCTGCTTCTGCCCTGCTCACACTTTTGTGAAGTGGAATAACATCTGCCCTCCTCCAGTCCTCAGATACCACCCCATCCTCCCATGATTTGTTAAAGAGGGTAGTCAGTGGTGTCACTAGTTCTACCCTCAGTTCTTTTAGAACCCTGGGATGAATCCCATCAGGCCCCACTGCTTTGTCCACCTTCAGTTTTAAGAGTTCTTTCAGAACTCTCTTCTGTGAATGGGCTGGTATCAACCCCCATATCCAGAGTGTTTATATTGTTTGGTTTAGGTACCTTCCCCTATTCATCTGTGAATACTGAGCAAAAATATTTGTTTAGTATCTCTGTCTTTTCAAAGTCACCCTCTGACCAACCCCCCTCCCTTTTGTTAAGCCTCACTATCCCTCCCTTGGTCTTCCTTCGCTCCCTGATGTACCTATAAAAGGTTTTATCCCCCTTCTTAACTGAGCTGGCTATCTTTTTTCGATTTGGGCCTTTGCTGTTCTGACTGCCAACCCTGCTTCCTTTTGCTTTAACTGATGCAGTTCTCTGTCCTGTTCCTTTTCAGAGTCTTTGTAATTACTGAATGCTATATTTTTCTCCCTAACCTTCCCTACCACCTCTTTTGAGAACCATAGTGTTTCTTTACATCGTTTTGTTTTGTTTATCTGCTTCACACAAAGGCTTGTTGCCTCTGTGATGGCAGTTTTGATTATTCCCCATTGTTCTTCCACCCCTCCTTCCTGTCCATTTGCTAGTGCATTCCATAGGTACTCACCTATTTTGGCAAAGTTAGCCCTCCTAAAGACCAGGACCTTTGCCTTTGTATGGCTTGACTCTACTGCTGTGTTTATTGTGAACCATGCTGTTCGATGATCGCTAGTTCCCAGATGGCTACCCACTTCTAAATCTGTGATCCTCTCTCCATCTCCATTTGAGAGTACCAGGTCTAAGACTGCTCCCTCCTGAGTGGGTTCCAATACTAGTTGTCTAAGGCATGCTCCCTTCAGGGCATCTAGAATGACCCCGCTGCTGGATGTGGCTGCAGCAAATACACTCCAGATAACATCTGGCATATTCATATCCCCCATCAACAATATCTCCCCTTTTTCTGCCATTCTAAGGATATCTTCTATCATTTCCTTGTCCATTTCCTCCCCCTGAAATGGGGTCTGTATACAACCCCTGTGCGGATTGTGGTGCCACTACCAGTCTCCAAGTTGACCCACAGTGTATCCTCTCCTCCCCGTTTACCCTTTTGTTCCGTTGCTTTGATTCCTTCCCTTATGTAGAGAGACACTCCTCCTCCTCCTCTTTTACCCTCCCTGTCCCTCCTGCAGATGGTGCACCCTGGTATGTTTACATCTCAGTCATGGTTCTGTGTGTACCATGTTTCTGTGACTGCCACGATATCCAGATGTTCCTCTTCCATTAAGGCCACTAGTTCAGGAAGCTTGTTACACAGACTTCGGGCATTGGTACTCACTGATGGACCCATGGCGGAGGCCAAGGGGTAATGCAGCACCGGCGCCGGCATATTAGGGGGGGCAGGGCGGACACTGGACATCACTGCACGTATCCGCCCCAGGCAACAAAAATGCCGGCACCTCAGCATGACGGGTCATTCTGCGCCGCCGTCCACTGCATCGGAAGCCTGCTTGGGGGAAGTCCCGCTCTCGTGGCCCCAACCTGGGGGGGGGGGTAATCCAGGGCTCGCCCACAATGTCCGTTATGGAGTGGGAAGCCCCCTCAGTGGCCCCACCCAGGGGGGTAAGCCTGGGCATGGGGACAGCAACGGCAGGATGGAGCCTGAAGAGAGAGGGGCTTGGACCAAAAGTAAAAAAAAAAAAAAAGAAGAAGAAGAAGAAGAACCGGGCCCCCTGGATTTGTGAGGCAATTACCCTATGCCAGGCCAAGGGTGGAAACTGGAAGAGACGGCCACCATCCGCCCACGGATACTGCAGTTCCTACCAACTTGAGGCTACCCCACTGATGTTGCAGAACACCCTTACCCGGTGTCGCATTAATTCCAGGACCTGGGCAGAGAAAGGCGATGGCCTGTTTGGTTACTTCACTGTCTGGCATGGACACCAGGAGCTGTCCCAGTGTCGCCCACAGGTGCCTGCCATAGGACACCTGGTATGCTTGAGGTACTGAGCTGTACAAAACAGTGCATGCTGCCAAGAACAGTTTCTGACCCCAGGCATCAAACTACACAAAATCAGACTCTGGGGAAGGTCACACACTGGGCACCTATGACCAGAGAAGGTATCAGGAGCCGACACCAAAAGAAGGGTATGGCATGGCTCCTGGAGACCCCACAGGTGCGCAATACCTGCACTGGATGTCCCTCAGGGCTGGAGAGGGGGAAAAAGGACGGAGCCAGACATCGCTAGATGCCTCTGCAAAAAGCCTAGGCCATGGAGGTATGACTCTGTAGTCATGACTGCACTCCTCAAGAAAGGACAGCATCAGATGAGCATGACTGCAGCCTGAAAAATGGTTGATACGCAGCTCCCTCATCTCCAAAAGGAACTGCTGGTAATGAGGGTACTCAGCATTTCAGAAGACATGAAGGGAAGAGTCCTCTTCCTCAGAGGAGGAAGACAAGGATGATGAGGAGCTGGACTTGGGGTGGCGGTGCCAGGGTTTCAGGCTGGAAAATAGCCTGGTCTATTGCCCTGAGGTAGGTGGGAAAGGCACTGGCCAACATCCTGAACTGGACTGGTCCCAGGTCAAGGGTCTCATAGGACCCAAAATGCCCAAGAGAACAGGAGGAGAAGGCAGAGGAGGAGGGTCATGGTGGACTAAGCCAGGTCCTCTGCCAGTGCTATGACAGCGTACAGGAGATCTCGTCTGATGGGAGGGCCTGACAAACTCATCCACCAGAGAACGCTCAACTGTGGAGGGGCGATCTAGGTGGTTCCCCTGTGGGGAACCCCAGGCAGGAGATTGGAGTCGAGAGGTCCCACAGGCAGCCCCTATCCCCATCTACAACAGGTCCAGAATGTTTGGGCGAGGCCAGCGGATTCAAAACAGCACTACTACTCCTGCCAGAGCAGCTACAAACTTTGACACAGAGGAGGCCGACGAGATCTACCAGCCCCTAACCTCACTCAGAATGGGCTCTGCCCCTTGAGCTAGGCCTAGTGATGGACTCAGCATCAAGAGTCAGAGCTGAGGGGCAGACGGCACAGCAAGTGGTAGCAGAACTCTCATCTGCACCGTGGACAGCACTAGAGCCAGGGCCGGCACCGAGGGTAGCACTGGAACCAGCACCGAGGGCGGCCCTGGCAGCCTGCTCAGTGCTGCGTCCAACATCCAACCTCAATCCAGGCACCGAAATAGACACCGGGACCATTCCCGGTGCCACCCAACAGAAGGGGGACAGCGCTGTGAGCGGCACCAGACTGAAAAATAGCTAAAGACGAAAATGCCAAAGTCAACACAGGCCAAGAACTAAGCCCAGAAAAGCCCCTTTCATCACCAGCACCCAGAAGTCAGCTGAGATCAAGTCAGTCCTCATCCCCTGGGTCATCTGACTGCTCAGGAGACAATATCCAGAAACTCTCCACCAGGCCACTAGCTCCAGGGGCTTTCCCTCTCCCAGTGCCACAAGCAGCATCAGGAGACCACCCGGCTGCACAAGTGGCACCGTCTCACTCACTGGCACCGGCCTTAATGCCAGGGCTCGAAGCAGCGCCAGACCGCAACCCCAAGGAGACCATCGGTGTAGGCCCAGCATATGGCTCCTACCTCAGCACCAGGGGCGTCCATGCCCCTTAAGGGGCCACAGATTGGTAGAGGTGTACAACTGACACCCCCAGAAGGAGTCGGCTGTCCCACAGACCCCTCCCCCAGGCTCTGCATCTCAGCAAGACAAGGAATGGAAGAGGCCTGGAACTGGAAGGGGACAGGATCAGTTGTGTTTCAGGACAGTAACTGCTGCTTCTTGTTTTTACAGGATTTCTTGTGGATTTTACTTGGTAGAAGGTTATTTCTTTTCTTTCTTTCTTCTAAGGTGCTAGCAGGGTATTGTTTTGGGGGCTGCTGGAAGTTTGAAAACTGGTTTGGTGGCTGTAAGTGGGCTCATTTGTTGGATGTTTCACTGTGTAACAGGCTCGCTGGTGGAGGCCTATTTCTTCTGATTTAAAACCTATTTGGTGGGATTAGCTTGGGCTGGTTATTTGAATTGGAGACCTATATCTGTTAATTTCAAGCCTATTTTGATGTGTTGTTAGTGAAGCTGATTAAACTGGAGACCAGTTTCCTTTGGCAGCAAACATATTTTGGGGGCTTTGAGTTGAATTTTGATTCCTTTTTGCTGACTCCACTAGCTGCAAAGGTTAGTGCATGAGGGGGAAGGGTGTTAATGATCTGGCCAGGTCTCACTCAGCTAATTGACTGGAGGCAGAGCTGAATCAGGTCTGTGGTGTTAGTTGCTTTGTCTTCTCAGAAGGAACTGGAAGGGGACAGGATCAGTTGTGTTCCAGGACAGTAGCTGCTTCTTCTTGTTTTTACAGGATTTCTTGTGGATTTTACTGGGTACAATGTTATTTCTTTTCTTTCTTTCTTCTAAGGGGCTAGCAGGGTATTGTTTTGGGGGCTGTTGGAAGTTTGAAAACTGATTTGGTGACTGTAAGTGGGCTCATTTGTTGGATGTTTCACTGTGTAACAGGCTGCGCTGGTGGAGGCCTATTTCTTCTGATTTAAAACCTATTTGGTGGGATTTGCTTGGGGCTGGTTCTTTGGCTGCCAGGCTTGGAGGGGCAGACACAGGGCTGATACACTCTCTCGAGAGTCAGGTGTAGGCCCAAGACCCTCCCTCACCCCCAGAGCTCTGCTAATTTATAGGGGAACACCTGCCCTGCAATTGGAGGAAAAGGCTACAGGTGCTGCTCATGTAGTTCTAGCCACTGGGGGTTGGATTTAAAGGCTGGGAGAGAGGAGCTTAGGGAGTTGTTCACTTCCCTTATAAGTTTACTGTGTTGTACTGCACCTAGTAACAGGTTTACTGGTTTACTGTGGGACTGTATCTAGGATTAGTGGGTGACCTGATTAGGCAGTAGGGGAGTATCTTGGACTAGTGGGGAACCTGGTGGCTCACCCAAGGAAACCTACTTGGAGGGGGATGGGACCACACGTCATTAGGGCCCGCATCTTTGGGAGGGTGGTGGGGTGCACAGGGTGTGGAGCAGCCATGATACTGGACTGGGCTTGGAAGTTCGGTGTTGCCCTAGTGTGCTACCAGCTGGCAACAGGGAGGAGTTGCGGGGATTAGGAGACAGCTGGCGGAAGGGAGGTATGGTTGGGGAAGGGGCAGGGATCTCTCACAGGGTTGCATCAAGCACTGGGGCGGGGCTTAGGAAAAGGAGTGCAGGGAGAATACCTGGGGTCACACAGGGACCCTGGCAGAGGGGGCCCAAAAGGAGGACTCTACCAAGGAAGCAGGCAGGTAACTGGGGACCCTCACAAAGGGGGGCCAGAGGACAACATCCTCAGGGAAGTAGGCAGATGGCCGGGCTGGACGGAAGGAAGCAAGCGGGAGGTGGATCAGACCTTACGCTCAGTAACCACTACAATTCTCCTCTTCTGCTTGAGGATGAGGGAGGATGTAGCCCCACACGGGTGGTTAGAGATGGAAAGGGAGTGGGGGCGGATAGCAGGAGGAAAGTGGAGAACCTGGAATGAAGGAAAATGGGGGGAGAGGAATCAGAGCAGGAGGGGCAGGGGAAGAGGGAGGAAAGTGCAAGGAGAAGGACCAGTTGGGAGGAAAGGGCAAAGAGAAGGACCAGAAGTACAAGGAGGATACAGTAAAGGGAGCTGAGGGTTTAGGCCAGGGGAGCACGACAAGCAAGGAGGGACTAAATGGAGACAGGAAGGAAAGGAGGACAAGCCAGGCTAGTTTAGCGGATGGGGGAGAAGGACCAGTTGCAAGCAGTGAGGGGGGAGTTAGTGAGGTACAGAAGGATACTCGGGAGGAGGAGAGGCATAGGATCGGAGGGGAAGGGTGGCCAGGGTAAATAAAGAGGGGGCGGCATGTGACACCCAGATAGGGGGAGGAACAAGGAGCTGGCTGGGTGGAGGGGCCAGCAGAAAGGATGAGGGACGTGGAAGGGGGGGAAATGGAGGAAAAGGAGCGGTCAGAGTGCTCCTGTTGGGGGATTCTATGATCAGGGGTATCAAATGGGACAGGGAGGGAGAAGCCTGGCCAGTTAGAACAAAATGCTTCCCTGGATTAACGGTACACAGGGCCAAGCACGAGGTATATCAGCTGGCAAAGGATTGTGGGGGTTCCCCAGACATACTGGTCCACCTGGGTACAAATTACACTGAGGGAAACAGCGAGCTAGAGATACAGGCAAGATTGAGGGAGGTTGCCAGGGTCTGTCATGACATAGGATGCACAGTTTCCTTCTCAGAAATCCTGAAGGTGCCATGGGCTAGTGGGGAACACAAAAGGAAGATTAGGGAGAAAAAACAGTGGCTCAGGGAGTGGTGTGAGGCTAGAGGGTATGGGTTGATGGGGGATTGGGGGGGACACCTGGGAGGATAAGGAGCTATATGCCAGACATAGGCTCCATCTCAATTTGGAGTGGAATCCTTAAGTTGAAAATAGAGGGGTTCATTGGTGAAAAGTGGGGTTTAAACTTGTGAAGGAGGGAAGGATGGGAGACAAGGCTGTCAAGGGGGTGCCGATAAAGGAGGACTCTGTCTCCACCCTGGGGAGCTGGAGGAATGCAGGAAATGGTCAACTGGTAAAGTGCAGACCAGGGGAAAACAGAATCCCCATGGGAACATGAGCAGGGGAAATAGAAGTATAGGGAAAGGGTGGAAGGTAGTCCTGCTAAATGCCAGGAGCTTGGGCAATAAAATACCTGAGCTCCAGGCGATGCTAACTGAGGGAGCGGTGGATGTGGCAGCGGTCACTGAGACCTGGGCCATCGCAGGACACAACTGGGACCTGAACCTGGAGGGTTACACTATGTTCAGGAAGGATGGGGGGAGGGAAGGGGAGGAGGGGTAGCAATGATAGTCAAAAACTGCATTGGCATGGGGAGTAGAAGAGGCGGAGGGGAACCGTGGAGGCGATTTGGGTCACCTTGATAACAAGGGGGCAAGAGAGTAAAAATAGGAGTGGTGTATAGACCCCTGCACTGGCGGAGGAGCTGGAGGAGAGTCTGGTGGCAGATGTTGGGAGACACTGCAGACTGGGCAGGGAAGGGTGGTGTTGGGGACTTAAACATGCCAGGAACAGACTGGGAGACTATGACATCCCTCGGTGGCCAGGGAACAGAGGTTGTTGGATGTCTTTCAAGACGCATTCTAACTCAGCAGGTGGGGAACTGAGCAGGGAGGCGAGGTACTGGATGTGGTCCTGGCAGACCGTGACCAGATTGGGGCCTGGAGGTAAGGGACCTGGACGGGAGTGACCATGCCACGGTCTGGTTCTGCCTGGACCTAGGAGGGGTAGAAGGCTGCACAAAGACGGAGGTAACTGACTTCAGGGGGGCGGATTTTAAGGAAATGGGAAGGACCCTTAAGGAGCATTTGGATGGGATGGGGTCAGACATGGCTGCTGATAGTAGGTGGGAAATCATTAGGAGAGGGGTGCAGGATGCTACAAGCACCTGTGCAAGAGTAAGACGAAAATGCGGTAGGGCCCGAAAACCCTGCTGGTGGACCAGGGAGGTCCAGGAGGTGGTGCAGGGAAAGAAGGCAGCCTATAGGCAATTCAAGTGCTCAAGGAGTGAAAGGGATCGAGGAGAGTACGAGCTGATGGCTAGAAGGGCCACTAGGGTGGTGAGGGCGGCTAAGGCAAGGAAGGAGCAGAACCTGGCCAGGGAAATTAGGAGAGGGAACAAGGGGTTCTTTAGATACATTGGGGAAAAACGAAGGGTGAAGGGGCAGATTAGCAGGATTAAAACAGGGGAGAGATGGGCACAAGACCCAGGGAGCAGGCTGAGGTACTAAATGAGTACTTCACCTCAGTTTTCACCAAGGAAAAGGGAGGTGCTGCATCATACATGGGAGGAGACAGTGATACTGAGGAAGGGGGACCCTTACCAATCGGGCGGTCTGGAGAAGGGAGGCATCACTGGCAGGAGGGGAAGGCTACAAGGAGAAGAGGTAGGGAAGTGGAAATCACAGCAGAGAGTGAGGGAAGCCTTCAGGTCCCTTAAGACGGAAAAGGCACTGGGCCGGATAAATTACATCCCAGAGTGCTGAAGGAACTTAGGATGTCCTGGCAAAACCCTGGAGCTTTCACCATCTCTCTGAGGACAGGGTGGGTGCCCCAGGACTGGAAGGTGGCACATATAGTGCCTATCCACAAGGGGATCAAGGGAGGTGGCAGGGAACTACAGGCCTGTCAGCCTGACATCGTGGTGGGCAAGGTGATGGAGGGCATTGTCAAGGAGAGGCTAGGGGGACCCTGGAAAAGTCAGGGTGCCTGGATGATGAGACATGGATTCGTCCCGGGAAATTATGTCAGACAAACCTTGTGGAGTTCTATGACTGGGTGACAAGTGCCTTGGACCTGGGTAGACCAGTAGACGTCCTCTTTCTACACTTCAGCAAGGCATTTGACTCTCTTCCTCATGTGGGCCTGTTGGATAAGCTGGGAGAAATGGGGGTGGGGAACCAGATGATCAGATGGATAGGCTTTGGCTCCAGGACCGGACCCAGAGGGTCGTAGTTGGCGGGATAGTCTCATCCCCAAGGAGGTCATTGGTGGGGTCCCACAGGATCAGTCCTTGGGCCTCCTGTTCAACGCCACGCCTCTGACATAAGGACAGGTATCAGGATGTGAGATGAGTCTCTTTGCGGCTGACTCAAAACTGGGGGTGGTGGTGGATGGGGAGGAGGGGCGGGTGGCCCTACAGGGGGACCTGGAGGCTCTGGAAAGACGGTCTAGAAAGTGGAAGCTGAGGTTCAATGCAGGGAAATGCAAGGTACTGCACCTGGGGCCAAAACCCGGGCCAAGTGTGGCACCCTGGGGGAGCAAAATGCTACAAGTCTCGATGGCTGAGAGAGGGACTTGGGGTGGTGGTTAATGTCAAGATGAACAACTCGAGACTTGTAGTAGGGCAGTAGCTAAGGTCAACAGGATGCTGGGATGCATCGCTAGGGGATCACCTCCAGAAGGAGGGAGTGATACTCCTCTGTATAACTGCTTGGTGAGGCTGCACCTCGAGTACTGTGTGCAGCTTTGGAGGCCACACTTAAAGAGGGACATTAAACTCCTGGAGAGGGTCCAGAGGAGGGCAACCAAAATGATTTGGGGCTTAGGGGACAGGACCTATGAGGAGAGGCTCGAAGAGCTAAATATGTACACATTGGAAGAGAGAAGGGACCGGGGGGACATGATAGAGGTCTTCAGGTACATGAAGGGGTTAAATAGGGGAGGAACAGTCAGGGTGCTTCGAAGGAAGGAGGAGGGGCCACTAGAGGGCATGGGTGGAAGCTGGGGGGGGGGAGATTCAGGGGAGAAAGGAAAGGAGGGGGTGCTACTTCACTGAGAGGGTGGTGGAGCCATGGAATGTACTGCCTAGGGGGCTGGTGGAGGGGTTCAAGACAGGTACTGGGGAAGGGTTCTGGAAGCAAAATCCAATGCAGTGAGAATATCCGGAACTGGGAAGGGAGAAGCCAGAGAAGGTGAGGGGGGCAGCAAGGTCAGCTCCCAGGGTGGGGGCTGACCAAACATGCAGACACGAAAGACCGTTAGGCCTATTCTGCTGGCATTTTAGTATGTTAGTATGTCTCCGGAAGCTCAGGGGATGAGCCAAGGGACCTTGCCCTGGAGCCCCTCATGCAATGTCTGCCTCTGAATGTAGGGGGCAAGCAACCAAACTTTACTGCACAAATCCTAAGTGTTTTGAAATCCTTTGAGAAACAGGTGTCACAATGGTCCATATCGTGATGAGCGCCAAGGCAGATACAACAGTAGTCATGCTGGTCCTGCACGGACATATTCCTCCCATAGTGGCACCAACTCAAACGGGGAGTATCCGTCTTCAACTTCTGCTTTTTAGGCCCCTGAGAACCAGACATAATGAGAACTCAGAAAATAACTAAAAATAACAAAACAAGAGCCTGGCACCATAAAAGAGTAGGTAAAACAGAAACCAGCGCTAGAAAGGGCAAAAAAAAAGAATAGATATGACATCGAGCTGGCAATGAACTGATGGCACAGCAACAAAATGGAGTGCAACCTCGATGGCGGGAAGAACAGAACTGAAATGAGCAGGGGCTTGGCATCAGTTACTGGTGAGCCGAGTGTCACGTAATGCGTCTGCCTAGTGGACGGCACCATCCCTGACATCAGTCCCCTACCTCTAAATTTTTAAAGCTAAACACTCGCACGGCACCTAGCGTGTCCAGCATAGACCCATCCATCCAGTAATGAATAATAATACATTTTATTTCACATAAGCGCCTTTCAAGCTATCAAGGCGTTTTACAAAAAGATAAAAACAGCAATAATAAGATCAGCGAACACAACAATAATAATAACTGACTTAGGGGTCATACTCCTTCGGTGCCACTAAAGGCCTGACGCCATAAAAGGTATTCAACGCCTGTTTAAAACCTCCCATAGTCGTCGCACTCCGTGAGCGGACGGGTAGAGAATTCAAGAGAAGGGCCACGTACATAAATGTACGGCCCCCAAGATTTCAGAGACACCCCTTGGAATCTCCAGCAACCCCTCATCAGCCAGTAATGGAGCTGTCGCTCAGGCGACAGGCACAAGAAGCTTTCAGGTAGTCAGGGCCAAGTCCATGTAGGGTTTTATAGTCAGTAAACTGACTTTAAGGTGATCCGCCACAAAACGGCAGCCAGTGCAGATTGCGAGCACAGGAGTGGATATGGAAGGCTTGAGAAGTCCCTGTCATCAATCGTAAGGCAAGATTCTGTACGAACTGCAGGCGGCGGATATCAACCCCAGGTAGCCCTAAGCACGGGAGTTGCAGTAATCAAGGTGTGAGGTCACAAAGGTGTGGACCAACGAGGTAAATCCACGGATGGAACAAGGTGCTTGATCCTGGAGATATTCCTAAGATAATAAAAGGAAGACTTCTGACGCACGCCACACCTGAGCTCAGAAAGTCAGTCCCGTCAGCACTACCCCAGGTCTTGCACCCATTCACAGGAAAGGATCTGGGAGCCCCCAAGAAAAGGTCCAGAGGGCTGACCAGACCACAACCCCTCTATCTGATGACCTAGATCCACTACCATCACCTCGGTCTTTTCAGCATTTAACTTTTACCAGCTCAAATTCATCCAACAGTGGATTTCAACAAGGCAGTAATTAAATACTGAGACAGCACTATCCTGGTCAGGTGCAAAAGATAGGTAGAGCTGGGTATCATCAGCATAGCAGTGAAACCTCAGCCCATACCATCTTACAATGTCTCCGAGGGGCAGCATGTACACTGCAAACAACATGGGGGACAACAATGAACCCTGAGGTACCCCACATGGCAGAGAGAATGGGTCAGAGGAAAAAATCCCAGACACCACTCTCTGACTTCCGACAATAAGGAAAGATGTGAACGACCCGAGGACCGTACATGTCAGGCCACAGATGGACCTCAGATGCCCAAGCAGTACCCCATGATCCACATAGTCAAAAGCTGAAGAGAGATCAAGGAACATCAAGATAGAATGGCTTCTCCGATCTCTCACCATCAGGAGATCACTGAGTACCTGAAGTCTCAGTACCGTGCCTCTTTCGAAAACTGGACTGGAGATGTTCGTGGATGTTATGGATGGTCAAGTGGTCCTCCAGCTGTACCGCTACTACTTTCTCAATCACCTTCCCTATAAAGAGAAGGTTTGAGATTGGTCCTGTAGTTGGCCAGAGAGTCCGGTCCAAAGTTTTCTTTAGGAGGGTGTTACCACCACCTCCTTCAGGAAGCTTGGAAATTCACCTTCAAGGAGCACTGGACTACCTGTGCCAGGACCAGGCCGATAGTATCACAACAGCCCATAATCAGGGAAGTTGGGCCTGGATCCAAACTACAGCATGCAGGGCGCATACTCTGGACAATCCGCATGACAACCACGAACTCAGGCAAGACAAAGGTACTCCAGGAAGCTTGAGGTGACCAACACCGATCAACAGCATCCCCCATAGAGCAAGTCATAAGGATTTCTGACCTGATGTCGGCCACCTTATTTGCAAAAAACGAGCAAGCTCATTGCACTTCACTTGCGAAAAAGGTCTTCGGAGCTGCAGACAGGTTGGGTTGCACAATCTATTTACAGTTCGGAAGAGCTGAGCTGGTCGGTTCTGAGTGTCAGCAATCTCTCCGGACAGGAATTCTGCCTTCTTATGGGAGATCGCTGATTGGCAAGTCTGATAATGCTCAACCAATCTAAGGTGGTCCACATCCAGGGTGGATTTCCACCAACGCCGCTCTAACCTATGTCCTAATCGCTGCAACTCCCTCAGAGACCCATCAAACCAAGGGGCCCGAGGGTGAGGGGGGGCGAGGACGAATAAGGACAGGCGCAGTCAAGTCCAGAGATGGCCTTATTACAGGCCATGACCAAAGTCTCTGGACGTGAGTTGGCCACAGGAAACTCCGAGAGGTCAAACACCACCGCTAAGCCTTCAGGGCTCACTTCCCATAAAGGGCAATAACTGATCATCTCCACAGGGCGATAACTGATCATCTCCACAGGGGCAGGCTTTTGAAGGGGCACAAAGTTGAACCTCACGGTGTAGTAATCAGACCAACAGACCAGTACCACCCCAAGTCGAGGCCTCAATCCCAGGAGGAAGACCAAATCAAGAGAGTGACCATGTTTATGGGTGGCAGAGGTAACAAACTGTGTAAGGCCCAGAGATGTCATCAGCTGGAGGAAGTGTTGTCCAAATTACGAGAGTTCGGAGTAGGGAGGATTGATTTGTAAAAAAGATTATGGCAAGTATGTACTCGTATCTTCCAAGAATCAATCTTCACCACCATTCACACTAATGGATCAGAGTACCAAGGTCACACAAAGGCTAGGGCAGTAGTAGCCAAGGGCTCACTCAGGACAGTCCTGCAAATGTGGAATGCAGCCTCATGGACATTCAGGGCATAGCACTTAATAAAGGTGAACACTGTGCTTTAAGTTACAACTCTGCAATATATCACTGATAGGCACAGAGCAAATCTCTGCCAGGGACATGACAACTGCACTAGTGGAGTGAGCACTACCTGACCACTCAGCATGGCGTGCACCATAGCATAGTAGTGGCACAGACAGCTCACAATCCAGGCAGAAATGCACTTGATTGCAACAGACTGTCTCTTTCAATCCCAGGCGAAAGGCACAAACAGCTGTATGGATTGTCGTAAGTCCTTAATTCTGTCCAGATAAAACGTGAGGACCCTCTGAACATCCAGAGAATAAAGAGTTCGCTCTGCTTCATTCTGGAAGTTGGCAAAGTAGGTAAGCAGCACAGTGGCCAGTTCAGATGAACTCCAAAACCACTTTAGTAAAGACTCTGGGTGTGTGCAAAGCATTACCTTTCCCTTGTGGAAAACAGTATATGGGGGATCTGTGACCAAAGCATGGATTTCAGACACTCTGACTGCAAGCAGAAGAGAATGCCACCAGAAAGCTGCTTTCCAATTTAAAAACTTCAGCTCACATGTCACAAGGGGCTCAAAAGGCTTGCAGGTGAGCATATCCAGCACAAGGCAGATATCCCAGACAGCCACTGGCTTTCTGATGGAAGACTTGTGCGAAAGAAGCCCTTAAGGAACCTCTTGAACAGTGGCAGCTGTGCCAGGTAGAGAGTATCGATGGGCTCCTGGCATGCAGAAATAGCACACAAGTGGATCTTAACTGTGGAATACTGTAGGCCAGCATCAGAAAGGTCCAGCAAGTACTTCAGAACCCTGTCAGGTGGACACTCAAAGGGCACCACGCAGGTTTTGGAACACCAGATGGAAAACCTTTTCCATTTGCATGTGTAAGTCTTCCTTGTGGAAGGTTACAGGCAGTCAAAAGTATTTCAGAGACCTTCTGAGATATCTTGTACCTCAAGTCTTAGCTCAAGCTGTGGATCCTGCAATACGAAGCAGACTTAACAGACCAAATGGCCTTCTTCTGCTGGCTTTGTATGTTCGTGATGGTCTTCCAGAGCCATGTCTGAAGGTGTAAGAGCACAGGTTGAGACAGACTAAGTGACCCTGAGTCAATAAGTGCATCCTGAGTGCAAAGATCCTCTGTTTGCTGACTGACAGTTTGTTCATTATAGGACACCATATCTGTCAAGGCCAGCAGGGGGGTGATCAGAATTATCTTGTCCCCATGCGCCTCCAGTTTGAGCAATACACTCTGCACTAGGGAAATTGGATGGTATGCATATACAGAAAAAGAAAAATTTGCCATTGCAGTCTGAATGCCTCCTGACAGAAAACACCATGTCCTGGATATCTGGAGCAGAATCAAGGCACTTCGGTGTTGAGTGGAGACACAAAAGGGTCAAAATCTGGGGTGCCCCACTCGTCGAACAGCGAAGTCATGATGTCTGGAGCTAACAAACATTCATGGGGAACGGCCTCTGTTCGGCTGTGCCTGTGTGCCAGAGTGTTCTGGAAACTGCCTGGAGTAGGAGACCTTGCGCAAGGCTCCCCTCCCGCACTCTCAAGCTTCCCCTGCAGACAGGGTAAGAGTGTGTTCTTCACTGTTAGTTGATGTAATACATCACAGACTTGCTGCCTGTCTGGAGGAGGACCGTTTTATAGCTGATCCACTAGGGCTCACAAGCCATACAAAAACAGTTCATATTACCAACACACTGATGTGGAGATGAGTCTCTGGCAGGTTCCAGACACCTTGGGTTTGGAGCCCTGACAGTGGGCTACCCACCCAACAGGGAGGCATCCATGGTGACAGCCACCTAAGGCTCTGGTTGGGAGAAAGGAAGCCCTGGAGGAGATTTTCCTCCCCTGACTGCCACACGAACATACAAACATATGAAACTGCCAGGAGATAAAGGCCATTATGTTCTATGTAGTCTGCTCAAGACTGCAGTTCAGCTGTGAGATTTCAGTAGAGCTGCCCACCTCCCCTTCCCATCTCACAATTCACTCTCTCCCTATACATGCCATGGGAGTGACCGAACCAGGGTTGGTTCATCTGCAATCAGAGCAGGTATGGATTGCATGGAGCAGGCTTAACAAATTTTTGCTCCATAATGTAGCATGCTATCTGCAGGGTCACCTGCATTTTGCTCTCTGGGAGGAAGGTTTCACTATCAGCCAACTGTACAGGTAAGGGTAAACCTGGAGTTATAATTTTCTCAAGTGCACTGCAAGTACTTTGCAAAGACTCTAGAAGCCAAGATGAGTGAAAAGAAAAAATTACTCACCTTAGTAATGTTGTTTCTTCTAATGGAGTCTTGCTATATTATGACAAGTGCAGTTTGTCCCACCATTAGAACTGCTCCGGAGGTGAAAGAGTTAACTCCATTCTAAGAATGGAACTTAGAGCACGAGCTCGGTTAGAGAAGCTCTGTCTGGGTTATTTCAAACCCAAACTGTCAGATCTTTACGAGCAAAAACTCACTAAGGTCTGTGTGGAAGCTGTAACCTACACTAGCCAACTGGCTACCTAAATATTAACACCTATTGCTGGTCCCAACACAAAGACTCAAGTCAGGGGACCAGAAGTAATAATATAATATAAAATAAAAACACCACACCCCAAAAACCCCAAGAAGGGGTGGAAAACATCTAATGGGCATAACTAGTGCCCACTAGGCTGCCCACCCCATACCCAAGTAGAAGTTCTGAGAGGGGCAGGTTGGGGGGGAGGTCATAATATAGCAAGACTCCATTAGAAGAAACAACATTACTAAGGTGAGTAATTTTTCTTCAAACAACATGAAGTCTTGCTATATTATGACAATTGCAGACTACACAGCAGTACCTCCATGGAGGAGGGACAGAACCTACTTAGGGAATAGGCTCTGAAGCACAGCTGTGCCAAACCGAGCATCTCCTGGCCTGGACATCCAGGGAGTAATGCTTGGTGAAAGTGTGTACCGTTTTCCAGGTAGCAGCTTGACATATCTCTAAGATAGGATGTCTCTGGCAGCAGCTAGAGACGCGGGCTGTACCTCTGGTAGAATGAGCCTCAGGCCAGAGGGGGGATCTCTCCCCAGTTTCTGATAACAAAACTGGATACAAGAGACAATCCACCTGGCAATTGATCTCTTAGTGGCAGGTCTCCCTTTCCCGACCTCACCATAAGTGAGAAAAAGTTGGAGGGATTCGAACCTGTGACCCTTGGTACGTTCTATACAGTAACTTAGGGCCCTCTTAACATCTAAACTGTGCAATCTCCTCTCACCAGAGGAAGAATTGTCAGTGAAAAACACTGGAAGGGAGACAGATTGGTTAAGATGAAAATCTGAAACCACCTTAGGCAAAAACTTCCTGTTAGTCCTGAGGACTACCTTATCCCTGTGGAAAGAAATAAAGTCAGTTTCTACTGACAAGGCTTGCAACTCACTTATGCGCCTGGCAGAAGTGATAGCCACTAGGAAAACAGTTTTCCAAGTTAAGTACTTAAGCTCTGCAGAAGACAGAGGTTCAAAGGGATTGCATTAACTGGGCAATGCAAACATTAAGGTCCCAAGCAGGGCCGGATCCCTAAAAGGTGGATTAGTATGAAGTAATCCCTTAAAAACTTGGAAAATACAGGGTGAGCGGAAAGAGAGGAGGCTTTCCTGCTGAAACAAAAGCAGAGACAGCTGCCAAATGCACTTTCAGGGTAGCTGGTCTCAGGCCCAAAGAATTAAGATGGACCATATAGTCCAAAACAATGGGCAAATCAGCAGATTCCGGGGAAATATGTTTCCCAGCACACCAAATGGAAAACCTTTTCCACTTAGAATTATAAGTAGCCCTAGTGGAAGGCTTCCTAGAAGCCTTTAGGATTTCAAGAACACCCTGAGAAAGGTGTAGGTCAGCAAATTCTAACTCCTCAAGAGCCAGGCCTTCAGGTTGAGGGATTTGAGGTTCGATACCAAACTCTCCTGGGCACAGGTTAACAGGTTGTGATTCCTGGAGAGCACAGGGAAGATGGACTGTTAGGGACAGAAGGAGTGGGTACCAGGGCTGCCTGGCCCAATCTGGGGCAATCAGAATCACCCTGCAAGGCTGGGATCTGATTTTGACTAGCACCTTGAATAGGAGAGGGAAGGGGGGAAAGGCATAAAGAAACTTCCCTTCCCAATCTAGGAGAAAGGCATCCAGGGGAACTGAGCCCAACACTGGGGGACTGCAACAGAACAGTGGAAGTTGGTGATTGTCTGGGGCTGCAAAAAGATCTATCTGAGGGGTGCCCCATCTGGCAAAAACTATCCCCAATACTTGAGGATCCAGAGACCATTTGTGATGGCCCTGGGAAATCCTGCTGAGAGCATCTGCTAGGACATTGTCCTTTCCTGGAAGATGAACTGCTATGAGGGAAGTGTTCAGGGAATAGGCCAGAGACCACAACTTCACTGCCTCGGTGCACAACGCCGAACACCGAGTGCCCCCCCCTGCTTGTTGACGTACCACATTGTTGTGGTGTTGTCTGTTCTGACTTGTACCACTTTGTTCTGAACAGACGCAAAAAACACTTGAAGTGCTAAAGAGACAGCTCTGAGTTCCAGCAAATTGCTGTGGAGCAGAGATTCCTGGGGGGACCACACTCCTGAGTGGAGAGGTCGCCCATTGGGCTCCCCACCCCAGGAGGGAAGCATCTGTAGTGAGGGTCAAGGAGTGAGACAGAGGAATGAAGGGACCCCAGTCTTAAATTGCTCTGATCCTGCCACCACTGGAGGGCCTGGATCAGGGTTCGGGTCACTGGGACCAACTTGGAAAGGGGTCCTTTTCTGAGACCAAAAGGCTCTCAAATGAAACTGAATGTCCCTCATCTGAAATCTTGCTCCTTGCACTATGGCTGTGGACGCAGCCATGTGCCCCAGGAGCTGCAAAAGTGTCTTGCTGGTCAGAGACCTGCAGAGTGAAGGAGGCCAGAGCCACCAAGTTCCTTACCCTCTCTAAGGGTAGGAAGGCTCTGGCCTGCTTTGTCCACTCTGCACCTATGAAGGTGAGCACCTGAACTGGTTCCAGAACTGACTTTGGAAGATTTAGCAAGAAGCCCAGGGAGGTGAGCAGCTGCTGGGTAACTTGCAGGTGAGATTTTACCTGTTCTGGGGACTGGCCTACAATGAGCCAGTCGTCCAGATAGGGAAAGACAACGATCCTTGCCTCCTTAAATGAGCAACTGCTACTGCCAAACATTTTGTGAATACCCTTGGGGCAGAGGTGAGGCCAAGGGCATTGCTCTGAACTGGTAGTGACCTGAGGGCAGTTCGAATCTGAGGTACTTTCGGTGGGAGCTTCTGATTAAGACGTGAAAATAGGCATCCTTGATGTCCAGGGAGGCTAGCCAGTACCCTGGCCTTAGAGAGGGTAAAATCATTGCCAGAGTTACCATTCTGAACTTTGGTTTCAAAAGGTGTTTGTTCAGATATCTGAGGTCTAAAATGGGCCGCCATTCTCCTGTCTTTTTTGGGGTAAGGAAATACCTGGAGTACAGACCCTTGCCCTGGTGTAGGGAGAAACCCTTTCTACAGCTCTGAGAGCCAGGAGGGTTGAGACTTCTGTTTCTACAGTAAAGGTCTCTAAAGATTAGTTTGCAGGTGAGAAATATCTGATTCTCATCTTTGGGAACTTTTTGAAGCTGAGAACCAGACCTTGGCTTACTACTTGCAGGACCCACTTGTCTGAAGTTAGAGACACCCAGTTCTGAATGAAGTAAGCCAACCTGCCCCCTATGGGTAAAGGAGAATCGGCCCTGGGCACCCCATCAGGGTGTCTGTTTGGCAGGTGCTTTAGGCTGAGAGGTGGGAGCAGGCCTGCCCACACCCCGTCTGCCTCTGCCTCTGAAGAACCCCCTCTGAGCATAAGCAGAGGAGGCCTGGGTTTGGTAAAAAGGCCTGTGGAAAGGCCTACCCCTACCCCTGGGGGTCTGCCTCTGAGGAGTGGCTTGCCGCTCCTTGGCTTGGGCACTCTTATAGATAGTCCTATATTCATCCATTTTCTTCATATAATTCTCTGTCTGCTCCCCAAACAGAGAATTTCCCACCACAGGAAAATCCATAGCCTTAGTCTGGGTATCCTGTGACAAGCTAGTACACCTGAGCCAGGCCAACCTATGAAAAGCTACAGATGTAGCCATGACTCTAGAGGATACATCATTAAAATCCACAGCAGCATGAAACTGCACCTTGGATGCCTCAATGCCATCAGCAGCCACCTGTTCCAGCTCATTAGCAAGCTGGCCAGAGGCCTGTTTGGCCAAAGCCATGACAGTGTCCCATCTAGATTTTGATACCTTGCTACATAAGCCATGTAATTTGCTTGCCTGAGTCCCAAGGACGCTGCCATGTATTGTTTTTAGCCATGGCATCAATCTTCCCAGAATCCTTGTCAGGAGGATGTGAAGCCAGGGAATATTAGCTTTATCACAGGCTGCAGCCTGAACCACCCCAACATGACTGCATTGCTGTGAAAGGAATTCTGTATCAGGACCTGACAGTGTGTACCTCCTGTCCATCTTTTTATCCACAGGAGGCACAGAATTAGAGGTTTTAACATTTTATTGTTTGTTTCCTAAATGATTTATGCAAAGAATAGACAATCTCCTAGACTCTGGTATATCCATCATTTCTACAAAATCAGGTTCCTCTTGCTCATCCACGGCTTCCTCCAATGGGAGCTGGAGGTTTCATCAATCTTTTGTAAAACAAAGTGAGAGGGGGACTCAGAAAGCATAGGGGGAGATTCTAAAGGTCTGTCTGGGGAGATGTCCGGTTCAATGGGCACACCCAGACCCTCCAAGTCACATTCATACTGTTCATAATCATCCTCCCCCTCCTCTGGTTCATAAAACTCCTCAACATTATATTCCTGAACCGGTGGAACCGACCGAACCGACCTTTTACCAGACAGTGGCGGTTCGGACGGAACCGGAGAAAGTGACTGGAAAATCTGAATAGCTCTTGCTATCTCTGCAGCAGTTGGAGAAGGAATTTTGGGCTCCAAACCTGCTGATTTTCTTGTTTTCTTTACTGGAACTGGCTCATCCGAGCCAGCTTTGCGTTTGGCCGAGGAAGTCTCGCCCTGGTCAGAGGGCACTCCCTCCGGTTCAGTTGGCACCGAACCGGGCTGGCCATCCGGGTCAGCGGACTTTCTGGCCTCTCGTTCCCTGAGCCTGCCAACTCTCTTATCCAGGGTGGCTGCAGGGAAATTTTTACAAATCTGGCAGTCTGAATTGAGGTGGTCAAACCCCAGACAATATACACATGTGGTGTGTGGGTCAGCCTTGGCAAAGACTTCCCCACAAGCATCACAGTGTTGAAACCCAGTGGGCCCGGTTTTTCTTTTGGGTTTCTCAGACATAATGCCAGCCTAACCAAAAACTTGCCCTTTTAAACAGCAGTGCCAGGCAAGACACCCTTATCGGTTCCTAACCGTGTCACGGGTCTTGGAAAAAAACGTAATGAATTCCGGTGTTTTTAGAACCGATAAGAACCGGGAACCGCACTCTAAAACCTCTAATTTTTGTAACTTCAAGTTAAAAGCAGGCTGATCGGTTCAAAACCGAACCGATAACATTTACAAGTTCCACACAGAAATTAAACTGAAATTACTTACGATACCACAGACAGAGCTTGAACCGATCGGTTTTGAGGTTAAAATAATAATATTCTCGGTTGATTTGAACCAAGAAAACACTGTTTAAACCGAGAAATGAACCGAGCAGTAGGAGAAATCTCCGGAGCGACTGTTCAGTGAGGCGGAGTAAAGAATCTGACAGTTTGGGTTTGAAATAACCCAGACAGAGCTTCTCTAACCGAGCTCGTGCTCTAAGTTCCATTCTTAGAATGGAGTTAACTCTTTCACCTCCGGAGCAGTTCTAATGGTGGGACAAACTGCAATTGTCATAATATAGCAAGACTTCATGTTGTTTGAAGGGCAGGACTCCGCACTGGTAAGCTGCCCTAGCACAGGAGGCAGGTGGGGAGTACAAAAATGTGCTGGTATGCATCCTGCATATCCAGAGAGCTAACCAATCCTGGAAGAAATAACTAGAGCTGATGACTGTTGGGCTAAATTCCACATATGGCAGTCAGCAGAATCCTCCCACCTATTTTTTTTGGGGGGTCTGCGTCAGGGACTTAAGCGAGCTCCAAAGAGAATAGTCAACAAGGGAAAAATGCCCTTTTTACGAACGTACGAAATTTGCCAGCAGATAAAGGCCTAGAGGTCTATCAAGTCTGCTCGAATGTACAGCTAGCACCCCTTATTCTGCATCTGCCCCTCCCTTCCACCCTTCCCCTTGTCCTGTCCCATCCTCGTTTGAAGCAGTCCACTGTTCTACTGCACAGCATAGTTTCTGCTAGCAAGTCAGAGAAGCATGTCTCTGTTCTGAGGTACAGCAGTAGAGCCTGAGTCTGAAGAATAAAGGCTAAGAAAGTCATCATCACTGTCCTCAGAGAAGATGAGGTCAAGGTCAGATTCGTCCCCCCCTCCACATCTTCCCCAGAGAGCGTAGAGAGGGTGGATTGCAGGCCCTCTAATACAGAAACGTGGCCCCGGCAACACCGATGACAGTGGCTCCAAGGAAAACAGTCCTGTGCTATGGGCGGCAGCAGGATCAGAAATGAATCCAGCACCAGGAGATCCTGGCACCAAAAGGACACCAACCTGGTATCAAGATATAGCACCAAGGGGCGTGGCTAGCTGTCAACCGCTGCAGACACACTTTTGCTGAGCTCCCTGAGAAGCATCCCGAATAGTGAATATAAATATACTTTTAAACCAAATTTTTCAATATAGTTACCTGAAACGAGGCTCTACTACAACTGCTGATCCTTACTAAAAGAATTTCTGCGATGGGGAAGAAAAACAGTGAGTCCAAAGTCAACTTTTTTACACCGAGCGGTGCGACATCCAGCGCACAATTTAATTCTGCAGGCCTAAACCAGGAGGATTCAAAGGTAGTCGAACCTCCTCCTGCAACGATGGAATCCTTGCAGTCCACTGTCTTAAACCTAACTAGGACAGTACAACAACTTGATAAAAAAAAAAATGGATTCGTACCATGACAGGATGTTACTTGTGGAACAAAAAATGGACAGCCTAGTCAGCACAGCGCAAGCAGCAGAGAAGACCTCAGAATGGGCCCAAGCCACGGCAGCAACATGCGGAAAGGAACAGGCGCTGCTGAAATCCCGTTTGGAATATCTTGAAAACCAGTCAAGGGCTGCAAATGTGCGAATTTTGGGGCTCCCGGAGGGGATAGAGGGGGAAGATCTTTCAGCTTTCCTCCTTATGTGGTTTGAGACTACATTTGAATTAAATCTAAAAGACTCCCTGGTTAAAGCATACTGGGTCAATCTTCGCAGAGCTACAGGCCAGTCCGGTGAGACCAGGACTGTCATGCTACAGACGGCCTCTTTGGTCACTAGAGCTAAAATTCTCCATGCTGCTCGTGATCAAGAAAGGGATCGAGATTGAAGGTACTACGGTGTTTATCTTCCGGATCTACTTGCCGCCACCCACATGAAAGAAGGAAGAGTTTCGATCCAATCAGAAGGCGACTTGGAAATGGACATCCCCTACGAGCATGCTTGCAAGTTGTAATTAGATGCGCCCATATGTGTACACTGACCCTAAGGATGCCATTAAATTGACGGAGAAACTGGAGGCTGAGAAAGCTGTAAGGGAAGTAGACTCCTCTAACGACACAGATGATGAAGAAACCTGAACTGTGAGTCTTTCTATCCCTCTCTTACTTCATCCAAGACTGAAAGGGAACGGTTACCTTCGATGTTTTTTTCTTTTATTGCACCATGGAGAACATTATGGTTTTCAGTAGTCGAAATTTAATAATACTAAAACAGGGACTGGCGGTAATAATGGCTTCTTATAATTGGGACCTAGTAGTTAGAATCGAATAGTTCCTCCTGAAGAGACTTTGTGTTCTAATGTGATCTTGGTTATAAACTCCTGAACCTTTGTTTCTGGAACTTCTGGGATGCATAAAAGGGAGTTTACTAAAGGAGAGAGTTTGAGTTTATCCAAAGTGTAAAATACACAAGGCAAGAGTTCGTTAACTAATTTTGGGTACTTTATATAACAGCTATCCCAGTTTAAGGCATAGACAGCAATGGCCAAAGTGTCTATTTAGGCATTAAAAATACAGTAACTGCTTTCCCCATATCTTGTAACAGTAGTAATCCTGTATTTCAATCTGCATATCAAATGTATATGGTACCTACATGTAGTTGCAGGATTCATGGATTGTCTATGCATTGCATTGTAATGTCAAAACACATATAAATAAAAAGTAAAAAAAAAAAAAAAAAAAAACATGGCACCAACATGTACTGGACGCCACACCTCGCACCACGCCCAGCCACCAGAGTTTGGCAGACAGCTCAGGCACCGGGGTCTGCAGGGGAGAATTGAAGAGCGAGTGCTCTTGTGGTGCTCTCCTCCCTGGGAAGGAGGGATGGGGAAGGCCCAGCATGCCAGTGGCCCCCGGTGGAGACCGGGGGCACTGCAGCATGCTGGGCAGCACGGGTTCAGTATGGCCAACACAGGCAAGGTTGCCGTGCACCAGAGCATCAGGTGATGGGAGGGAATCGCATAACAAAGGGAAAAAAATGGACCTTGAGGTAGGCGCAGCACCAGCCCCCATGCCCACCGCCAGATCTGACCTGGCCGGCCTTTCAGTTCCTCCGCCCAGGCCCTCACCAAAGCAGCTGGAAACTACATTTGTAAGTGCGCCCAAAGAGGAGAGGCAGCCCCACCCTGGAGGGGTTAAGCTGGGGGAGCCAGCTGTGGGGTGGCGGGGAGAGAGGAGGCTTAGACAGGCGGACTTCGGGCCGGATAGGATCCGGTTGGATGACAGAGAGGCTCTCAGTCCGTGAACCGAAGGAAAGAGAGTCAAAAAAAAAAAAGATAATGCATCGATACTTCAACCCATAAAGTGCCTGACGAATGCCTGACACAACACCATCACAACGCCTGACATGGCGCCAACCTGGTGTTGACATGGCTCTGGGACCAGCAGACCAGGCCCCAAAGGCTAGAGAGGGCTGAATCCAGGACAAGGAGATCCCAGACGACCTGGTGCTGAAACAAAATGACATGGCGCAGAGACCAGCACCAGAATCAGCACCAGGTCCCAAAAGGCCCAAACCTAGCACCAACGCCAGAACCAGACCCAGCATCAATGACCCAGCCAGCAAAGTGACCGCCAATGGTACCTGGCCAGCCCCAAGTGACACAAGGTGAGAGTGCAGCCAGTGGGACAGAGTCGGCGGCGCAGCCACCAGCAAGAGCCAAAGGCTGTTGCTAAAGCCAAATGCTCTACCTGGCTTGAGGGCCCAATCTGTGGCTCCAGTGCCAGCCAGAACCGCTGGCAAAGACACACAAACCTGACACTGCATCCACTACTCCACAGAGCTGCGGTGGTACTGCCCACTGCAGCCCGCACTTAAAGACAGAGGAGGGACTCTAGGTCCGAGACTTCAATATCCCAGTACTAAAGCCGTCCCGCTGGCACAACAGTTGGATTTCCGCTTGTGAAACCAATGACCCGAGTTCGGATACAAGCTCAGGGACTTGAAGGCTGGTCGGGGTGGGGGTGGGAGGACTGTTCTCCTCCGGGGAAGGGGGGCGGGGGGAAGCACTTGGTCTGCAACCGACTCCCAGCAGAGGCTGGGGGTCAGCACAGGCAAGGCTTAGCAGTTCCAGGAGGCATGCCAGACATGGGCGCGTGCACCCCTACATCACTGCATGCCACAGCTTCCACCACAGGGGGACAAAAACAGACCCACGACCGATCGTCGACCCCCCCCCCATGAAGCAGAGCCTGGAGACTCCCGCAACTGCCAGACTAACGATGTAGCACTGCTCAGAGGGTTACAGTGGGGACCCCTCAGTGGCCCTGCCCTGGGGCAATCCCAGGTGAATGCTGGCAGGGCAACAAGGTCCTGAGGGATGGAGGGGGGTACAACGTGAGAAGGGCCGAGGAGTCACACAAAATCCCATTACTAGAAGTCACTGGTGACACAGACTATGGTTTACAGGCCCAGGAGACCAAGGGTCTTGCAGCAGACCTCCCAGAGGGCAACCTCAAGTAGTACCATTTCTTCCCCCTCAGAAGGGAAGAGGAAGAACTCGAGGCCAAGCGGCGCTCAGAACCTGTCTAGAATCGGGAACAGGCCCACCCTTCTGTGCTTCGGAGGACTGTCCTTCTGGGCACTGGACCACCCATGGTCAGAACCCTTCCTCAATGGGGAAAGTGGACTGGACATGGCCCGCTGCTGGAGCAGCCAGCCAGCCTGAAAGTCTCCCTAATGTCATCCTCCATGATTGTTAACTGTACACTCGGAAGGGCTGAGAGAAAACTGAAATATTTTGTAAAATCACTATACTGACACAATATAACAAACGATAGCTTTAAACACTAAAACTTAGAAGAGCGGAATGCTGCTGAAATGAATTCTGACTCTAGCAGGCGGTAGTGTCACTGATGCATACTCGACAGCGGGGAAAAAAGGAGGTGGTTGAGCTGGTGCCAAGAGTAAGCCTGGTGTCATGAGCCATTCTCATGGTGCTGTGCATGCGCATAGCTTGACTCGCACCAGCCCTCCTGAGAAGTCCTGGCTTCAGAGAGTTCTAGCACCTCCGGCTAAGACCCATTAGTGTGACCCAATGGTGAAGACCAATTCCTGGAAGATCTAAAATTCCAGAAGTCATAAAGTCTTGGCATATGCACAAACTATTTGTTTGCCCTAAATAAATCGCAGCTTTGCCTAGGCATGTTATACTTCTGGTGTACTCCCTTGATTTCTAATCCTTTGAAACTCACTTTATGTTTAGATTTCCGTTTCTTTTTTGCTCGTCTCTTTTCTTTTTCTCTTTCTCTTTCTTTTCTCCTTTTTCTCTTCATCCTTCGATGTGCTTTTTCTTCATCTGTGTCACTGTGGTGTTTTTCTGCTTTTTCTTTCTTGCTCTTCTCCTGAGATTCAGAAGCCTCCTGGGGTTCCTCCTCAGCGCCGTCATCCTCAAGTTCTCCTTCTTCCAACTCCCCATCCTCCCTGCATGAAACAACAATCATTTACAAATTTGTGAAAAAGTCATTAGTTTATTTTATAAGTACTGACTACCACCTATGCAAAAAAAGTCGTACAGCACAATATGGACTACTGTACAGTGAGCACTGTGCTTTGTCATCTACTATCCAAAGCTACAGACCGCCTCCACAGCACTGGTGCTCCAGATCCAACACCAGTTCCCTCAAACAGAAAGATCTGGCACTTAGCCCAAAAACAGGCACAGTTCCACAAGATACTGTGCAATTTCCAAAATAACTTTATTTAAAGCGCAGAGTAAGTGCAAAAAATACAGGTTACTCACCTGTAACAGGAGTTCTAGGAATGGTATATGTTGTTCATCCACACTCATTGGCAGTATCCTTGCCGCTTTAAATCTTGCCGGAAGGTCTTCAAGCTTGCTCCTCCCACCCACCCGGTGGTATAACCTCGGCTCGCCCCATGACGCCAGATCTGCCCGCTGAAGCTCAGGTTGTGCGACGGCCGGGAGAGTGGAGATGTCAGGGATGAACAACATATACCATTCCTAGAACTCCTGTTACAGGTGAGTAACCTGTATTTCTAGGGACATGGATATGTTGTTCATCCACACTCATTGGCAGACTCCTAGCAGTTCTCCGGGAGGAGGGAGGCAAGACGACACCCCCATATACTTACTTGGGAAAGAGAGACTGAGAACCGAGGCCCCAAAACCAGCATCCCGGCGTGACTCAAGGTCGATGTGGTAGTGGGTAATGAAGGTGTTTGCTGACTTCCAGGTAGCAGCCCTGCAGATTTCCTGGATAGGGACGCCCTGGAAGCAGCCCTTCCAGCAGTATGGCTGGTAGAATGAGCTCTTATCCTCTGGGAGGCTCCATGCCCGCCAACTTATAGCAGAGATCTATGCAGGAGGTTACCCACCTGCTTATCGTCCGCTTGGCTGCAGGTCTGCCAGATGCGCTTCAGCGTGAGGGTGACAAAACAGCTGGCTAACCTCTCTCAATTTCAGCCGCGCCTTATAATAAGCGACGCCTTCTAGGGTCCAGAGTATGGAGCCTATATTCGCCTCCGAGGTGTGATTGGGGTAGAACACCGGCAGAGTCAACACCTGGTTAAGGTGAACTCTCGACACCACCTTGGGAAGGAATTTCGGGTGGGGGCGCAGGACAACCTTGTCCTGTGGAAGACAAGGTAAGAACTCGATGGAAGCGCCTGGAGCTCTCCCATCCTTCTGGCTGACGGATAGCCACCAAGAAGGCGGTCTTCCACGACAGGTGAGAGAGAGCACACCTGTGCATAGGTTCGAATGGCTTGCCCATGAGCTTTGCCAGTACCAGCAGTAGATCCCACGGAGGTGGGGGTTCCCGTGACTGAGGGGAAAGTGATCAAGGCCTTTGAAAAAGCGCCAGACCACCTTCCTCCTGCGCTACCGACTGCTTCCCGGCCCCACTGCAAGGCAGAGATGGCTGCCAGGTGCACCCTTAGGGTCGCCGACCTAAGCCCTTGACTAGAAAGGGACCATAAATAGTCCAAGATGCTTGCCAAGGAACAGGAGGAAGGGTCCAAGCCTTGCTCTGACACCAAATGGAAAACCTTTCCATTTGAAGGCATAGCATTTTCTGGTCGACTTACGGGACGCCTCAACTACATTGAGGACCTCGTCGGAAAGACCCAAAGCCTGGAACTCTAGCCGCCAGGAACCAGGCCGTCAGGTGCAGGGATTGAAGGTCCGGATGGAACACCTTCCCTGATTGACTGAGAGCAGGTCCGGGCGAGCTGGAAGCTGCCGCTGAGTCCTGGAGCTGAGACTGAGGAGATCTGGTACCAGAACTGGCGAGGCCAGTCTGGGGCTATCAGAATCACCTGCGCCTTGTCCCTCCTCGCCTTGAGAAGCACCTTGTGGATCAAGGGAAATGGGGGAAAGGCGTAAAAGAGGCCCGGGGTCCATTGCCTCGAGAAGGCATCCCTCTGCAGCGAGCCCCGCTGAGGGGGGCGGCATGAAACAGACTCAGCTTCGCTGCCTCCATGGAGGCAAACAGGTCCACCTGAGGTGTGCCCCAAAGGAGAACAGATGCTGTACTACCTCCGGCAGGAGAGACCACTCGGGATGCAGCCCTATCCGCCTCAGGGCATCGGCCAGGTGTTGGAGGCCCTGCCACGTGAATGGCTAGGAGATCCGCCCAGGCTGCGCACGAGTGACCAAATGCGGAGAGCTCCTTGCATAGAAGCATGGAGCTGGCCCCGCCTGGCGGTTTAGATAGTACATGGTCGTGGTATTGTCCGCCTGGACTCGGACCACTTGACCCCGGAGGAACGGAGCAAAGGCGGTGAGAGCTAGGCGGACCGCCGGAGCTCCAGCAGGTTGATGTGGCATCGACTCCGTGGGACCAGAGGCCATGAGCCCGGTGTTCCCCAGATGGGCACCCCAACCCATCAGAGAGGCATCGGTCGACAGAGAGACCGTCTGGCTCGGCGGACGAACGGGATGCCCTCCTGCAAATGATCTGGAATGGTCCACCACTGGAGAGCTGCCCACATCCCCTGTGTCACCGGCTACAAGCTGGTCCAAGGGATCGAGCGCCAGACCACTGGCTGGCCAGTCCCCACTGAAGGGGACGCATGTTCCAGCGGGCCCAACGGACCACGCTGGTACAGGCCGCCATGAGACCCAGGAGGCGCAGGAAGTCCCGGCTAGGGCCAATTGCCCAACCAGAAATGATCGGGCAAAGGAGGAAAGAACTCGCCCTGTCCGCCGAGCCGCGCCTGGCTCGAAGAGAGTCGAGCTGCGCCCGATGAATAAAATCACCTGCTTCGCTCGAGTTCCGACTTGGCCTCGTGATAAGGGAGGCCCAGTTGAGAGCAGACCTGAGGGCCAGATCTCTGACCACTCCGCCTCCTTCCTGGAGGGAGCTGCTATCAGCCAGTCGCTCCAGGTAAGGGTACACCCGACCCCTCGTCCAGAGGAATGCTGTCACCACTGCCATGCATTTGGTGAAGACCCTGGGAGCTGGAGACAAGCCAAGGGCATGGCTTGAACTCAAGAGAGATCCTTCCGCTGAAGCGTAAGGAATCTCTGGTGAGACTGGACGGATAGGGACGTGAAAAACGCGGCCCTGCAAGTCCAGAGAGCAGAACCACACGCCTGCTCCAAGGATGGTATTATCTGAGCCAGAGTGACCATCCTGAAGGTTCAGGACCTTAGGAACTTGTTTAGGCTGGTAGGTCGAGAATGGGGCGCCAGCCCCCCGTCCGTTTCGGAACCAGGAAGTACCTGGACACAAACCCTGGGTCTGAAAGAGGGTCCACCACCTCTCTTACCACCTCCTTCTGGAGGAGGAGAGCGATGTCGGCTCGACGAGCCGCCAGTGAGGCTGGGGATCCCGGCCCCCGAGGGGCGACGGCTCTGAAGGGTGGTGCCTGCTCGAATTCCAGAGGCAGGCTCTTCCCACCACCTCCAAGACCCACCTGTCCGTGGTAACAGCGACCAGGCGGAACGGAAGTGCGGAGCCGCTCTCCACGGGGACCTAGGGGAGGTGTGACGGGATGGGGCGACACCCTCAGCCCGTCACTGGGCAGGCTTGGAGGAGGGACCGCCGAGGGACCTCCTGGGCCCTTTCCTCCTGCCTCCTGTTAGAGGAAGCCGCTGGCTTGGGTTTGGGATGCCAAGGCCGAGCCTGCTGGGCCTGACGCACCGGGCGCGCTGGGGCACAGAAGGACGAAGGGCTTAGGCTGTGGTTTCAGTGCCTTGTCCTTCTGAGCGGAAGAGACCGAGTCCAAGGTGGCATTGGACTTCTCGATCCTCTGCAGGTGACCTTCCACCCCAGGGTCAAGAGGTCAGTCCCCAAAAAGGGAACATCCGCCAACTTGTGCTGGGTATCCGAAGTAAAGGTGGATATCCTCAGCCAAGCCCGCCGACGATAGCCACTGCGCCGCCACCGATCTGGCACATGAGTCCCCTACATCCAAAGCAGTCTGAGCTGCTGTTTGGCCACTGCCCTGCTGGTCCCGCACCTGCTTAACCGTAGTCTGCAGATCGGCGGGAAGATGAGGGATGACCTCATCCAGGGGCCCAACAGGGCATGAGAAAATGTGCCATGAGGACGGCCGAACTGGCCTGACGACGGGCCGAGAGGACGAGCGTAGACTTTTCGCCCGATATAGTCCACTCCTCTGACTCCTTGTCAGGAGGTTTGTCCATATCTTGGCGCTTGCCGGGCGCTGGCTGAAAACGCTGTCGGTAACCAACCCTCAGCAGAGGGTGTTCCAAACGGACAAGGAACCGGTAGGGACCGCATACTTCCTGGCCATCCTGGCCGAAGGCGCAGGGCAGGAAGCAGGGCGCTGCCAAAGTTCCAGTGCCGACCCACTATGGCCTCGGCCACCGGAAAGGCCTCCGTCGGAGAATCCCCTCGGTCCAGAATCTCCGTGAGGGGATACCTGGCCCGTTTGGAAACGGGTTCGAGCTCCATCCCGGTAGACTCCGAGATGAGCCGAGGCAGTCCTAGGAAGGACGACGGCTATCGCCCATTGGCTGACCTCCTGAAGACTCCAAGTCCAGTCGCTTGAGAAGAAGGAGGAATCATCTTCGACTCGGAAGAGTCCTCGAAGAGCTGCCTCTGGCCTGAACCACCCTTCACCAGCCGAGGTCGGTCGGGAGTGAGGGTAACTGACAGCCGATGGGGTAAACCCTTAGCCGACCGAGAATCCTTGGTCGGAGCCCCAATTGGTGGCTGTGGAGGCGGAGGTTCCACCGCAATCGGTGGAGCAGCTGGTTTTGGCCAACAACCGGCCTGGTATAGGCTCTCGGCAAGTCGAGGTTGTGTCGGTTGCCCGTGACAGCGACTTAATGGCCGGGAAGGCGCCTGAGAGCTTATTCCCGCCAGGAGGAGCTGTTAAACATAAGGTCCTCGACTGCCGACGCACTATACGCCAAGCCTCCTCATCCGGGAGGAGGAGGACGAGGACCAGCGGCGACGCCGCTACCGCGGGTGCCGACCGACCCTATGACGGTGGGAACGCTGACCGCTAAGAGGTCCGAGACCGAGACCGAGAGTCCCGGAATTTCCGGGTCGGTGCAGGAGGTGTCGGCCGAACCGACACTCCTTTCGCTCGGAAGGTCCATCCGAGGGCTCCGGAACCGGAGGCACAGGCGAGCCCACGGATCCTCAATCCTCCCGGGGAACCGGGAGAGGGAATCTCGGCTGCTAAAGGCTAAGCCGTCAATGGGTCGAGAAAATCTCGACTTCATCAGTGGGGAGTCTCGGTCAACTGACCTGAGAGGGACACCGTGAGGCCAGTGGCGTCAAGCCGAGCGGTCGATCAAGCCGACGGGTCGACGGCCCGGGAGAGGGACCTTTCCCCGCCTCCCCAAGAGCGCCGACGGAGGGACTTACCTTGTCCTTCTTTTGGACCGAGAAAAGGTCCAGCAGACGCAGGCCCTTCCTTTAGTGGAGAGGGACAGACAAAGCTCCTTAAAGGAAGCCGTAGGAAGAACCCAGAGAGAGCGGGATAAATGCCGCGGCGAGGAAGATCGACCCGCCGCCTCCCTCGAGGGCGACCATCCGCTCGAGCTGATCCGCCGAGCCCGCCGCCGCGGACACCGCCAACCGGGCCTCCTTGGACTTCACCGGAGGGAAACGCTTCTCGGGACGGCCCAGTTGCAATCGGGCAGCACGGTCTTCGAGGACGTAGGCCGAGAAAGATGAGCACAGGTCGCAAGCCTGCGGGTCGTGCTCAAGGCCTAAGCAGTAGACACACGTGGAGTGTGGATCCGTCCGAGACATCTTCTGCCCGCATGGGTATCTCCGAAATCCGGGAGTCGATTTATCCATCGCAGCCGCGAGGGATCGAAGACTGAAGTCTTTTTGCAAAATATTATTTTTAAATCCGCAAACGGAGAAATAGGAACCAGTCACAAACGCTGAGCGTTAAGGAGGGAACCTGAGCTTCCAAGCGGTAAGGAAGATCTGGCGTCATGGGGCGGAGCCGAGAGTTATACCACCCGGGTGGGTGGGAGGAGCAAGCTTGAAGACCTTCCGGCAAGATTTAAAGCGGCAAGGATACTGCCAATGAGTGTGGATGAACAACATATCCATGTCCCTAGAACAACAAAGTTCACCCGGGGTGGGGGGTTGTCACGGAGTCCAACATGTCAGGCTTGCAAATCTCAGCGCTTTGTCAAGGTTAGATGGCCCCCTACAGTCCACCACTAAAACAGCAGGTTCTTAAAGACATATAGACCATACTCTATAGCCATATCACATTGGTGGTATTTGTCAACCAAGCCAAGGCTTCTGACACAGTGTCCCACCCCCTCCTCCTAAATAAAGTAACAGCTGCTGGACTCTCAGCCCCTGCCACTGGTTGGTTCCACTGCTACTTAGAGGGTAGGTCTCAATCAGTCAAGACAGGTGACTCCCTATCCCCCCCTCCAATCGGTACTGGAGTTCTACAGGGCTCTGTACTTGGCCTGATTCTATTTTCTGTCTTCTTAATTGACCTCCCTGCTGTCTGCACCTCCACCTCCATTCACATGTACATGGACGACACTGTCCTGTACACCTCTGGCCTTTCCCCTTCAGATGTGGTGTCCAGAATCCAGCAGGACTTCAATGAAGTTCCGCCCAATCAATTGTTCCTAACAAAGAAGACTGCCTCCATGACCTTTGGCACAAGGCAGACCTCTCTAGGCTCTCCTCCCACCTTTCCTTCCACACTCTGGACGGACTGCATTAGAGGATGTTACCTCCTTTAGGAATCTTCGGATCTGGATCAACCGCACCACGACTTTTCTGGGCACATGGATGCCATCCACAAGAAACTGCACCCCAAGCTTGGCACACTACAGAGAAACAATGTGTGTATTCCCCTGCCTGCTCGCCATGCAACTGTCCAGAAAATGATCCTCCCTCCCTCCAGCTATGGAGGTATAGTCTACAGTGCCGCTCCCAAGTCACCCTAGCCAGACTGGACACCTTCTTTCAATCATTTTGTTGTTTCGCCCTACCTGGCCTGTCCACCACTATGACCTCTGTAAGTCCCTCTCCTTTCGCTCTCTTAAAGATATGTGCCTCGCCCACTGTGCTAGCTTTGCAGCTAAACACTGGTTTGGGTCCCTGTCCTCTTATCTCACCTCTATTCTCTCCATCCCCCCACCCCCAACCGCCCTCCTTCTCCCTTCATAACACCAGTCTCTGGACCCTTGCTCTTCCCCTTAGGATCACTACTGCCTGCTAGTCCGCCTTCTCACATTGCTGCCCAAAAGTCTGGAACACCACCCCCACAAAAAAAACCGAGCTCTAGATACGATTTTTGGGATAAGTACCTGTACGCCTCATTTTGAAAGTGACGTGAGTAAAACGAAATTCAGATGTGTACAAATGTTTTGCTAGAGTGGACTGATGAGTACATTTATTAAAAAAAAAATGTAGTGATTTTTTTCTAGATAAGAATTTCAGGTGCCAACAATGCTCCACATAATGTTGGCAGGTAGGAATGTACTCACTAGTTTTCAAACATAGTAAGTAAAACAAAAGTGGGATGCATACAAGCGCTGTAAATTTGGCAAAAACTGTTCCTTTTGAATCACCAGTTATGTTATGAAGCACTATTCTTTGGCATGTGGAGTATTTACAAATCTTAGGCGAGTACTGGTACTCATTAAAAAAATTTCTAAAGAGTATTTCCTAAAATGAGGTGAGTAAAATAGGCCAGTACACACCTTATCTGGAGCTCTGCCCCAACCATCGCAATACCTCCACCCCATCCCTTTCATACCTGCTCTGTGATTTCATCACCTCCCATCTGCCATTGTTCCTAAAGTCCTCCTGCTCATCCCCACCAAACTCCCCTCATGGTGTTGTGCACTTGCGCCTGGCTGCTGCTTTGCCTTATCCCCCTTCTTTAGATGCATCCTTGAATTTTTGCCTGAATGCAAATTGCCCTACCTGTTACATTTCATTATGCAATCTGCCTGACTTGTACGTAACACAAAAAACACAGTAATACCTGTGGTTCGCCTAGTCATGTAATCTGCTGACTGTTTGTAACTGGTACTACCTATATGCACCTGAACTTGTACAGCACTTGAATTGTAATTCTGTATTACTTCTGTGCCCCCCCCACCAAAAGACACATCTGGAAACTAGGAATTCTGCTCAGTATGCTTTCCAGGTGAAACCGAAATAAATATAGACCATACTACATAAAGTGCTACAGTGACCACTAATACCTAAAATAAATATAAAAATCAAAAAAGAAAAGGACATTTTGTCGCTACAGACATTATTCAGTTACTCCCCATAACTATTCTAAAACCATATATTTTAGAATATACAATATAAAAAGGGAGCTAAATAAAGTCCTCATTATCGCTGGGGTCCGTAACTCACAGTTGGTACCTGTAAGGAAAAAAAAAGGGGGGGGGCACATCAACAACATTTTATAATAACTGTGCCAGTTCTATTTCATCATTTAATCCTGGCCAGTTTAAAGCCCTCTAATGGATAATACAAAACGCCTTCCTTAATGATAGTTTTTTATCAATATCTTCACCTCTGGTGCCCAAACTGAACCTCTAATGCCCAAAAAGCTGAGTTTATGTAAATCTTTGTCATCCATGCTGCAGATATGTATAGCCAGGACTCATCTACTGTTTCCTGCTTCCACAGATCTCATGTGTTCCCACATCCTGTCCTTCAACCTGTTGTTTTGTGTGGCCTATGTAATAAGCTGCACACTGGCAACTAGCCAATTACATTAGTGGTGTCACAATAAAATATTTAACAAACACCACTTCACCTGCTTTCAGATTTAAAAAAAATTGTTTGGCATTTGTCATATCTGCCACATCCTAAGTGACCTCTCCAGTATTGATTGGTCTTTCATCCCTACGGCCACCTCTACAGATGATGCCCTGAACTTTTTCTCTGCAAATTTCCTCGCCATCTGGGACCGACACGCACCCCTAAGAAGATCCCGGGTAAGAGGCTCCACTCACCATGGCAACCTCTACCCTTATGGAACCCTTCGTACTCAGAGACCGTGCCTGGAAATCTTTTAAGGCCACAGGTGATCAAACAGCCCAGCTACACTACCAGTCACTAAGAAACGCCTGTACAAGACACATACGACTGGCTAAATCTAATTACTTTAAAACTGCTTTCAACAACAACTTCTCCCACCCCACTCATTTTTCTGGAAGTCTATTAAACCCTCCTCTCCCACCTGCCCAACCCCTACTCCCACTCTAAACATTGCGGGTAATTCCATTACTGATCCTAGCCTGGTTGCCTCTGAGTTTAACTCCTACTTTTCCTCCCTGTTTTCTTCCATCCGCCTCCTCTCATCCCTATCCCTTGTCCACCCCCCTTCTGTACCTACCCCAGCCACCTTCTGCCTCCGCCCAATCTCATCTAGCCAGGTACTAAAAAATACTGCAGGCGCTTGACCCAACAAAGGGAAAATGCCCATCGGGCCTCAATTCCAAGATGCTTCTGCTCGCTGCACCTGCCATAGCATACCCACTAGCACTGCTCTTTAACTTGTCCTTCAAACTCGGCAGTCCCCAACTCATGGAAACAAGCCACTGTCGCTCCACTACCCAAAGGAGGGATCCTCTCCATCCAACTATCGTCCCATATCCCTGCTCCCTGCCCTAGCAAAGATTCAAGAGCTACTGCTCTTCTCAGCTCTATCATTATCTCGATTCTATATCCTTTTACCCTTCCAGGCGGTTTCAGGAGAAATCACTCCACCACCACCTCCTTCTTCGCCTTACTAATGCAATCCTCACGGAATGGATAAAGGAGAATTAACAGCTGCCATTTTCATTGACCTAGCGAAGGCTTTCGACACAGTCTCCATCCCTTGCTGCTGGCTAAACTTACCCAAGCAGGACTGTCAAAAACGCAGCCGACTGGTTCTACTCCTACCTGGCTGGACAGGTCCCAATCAGTCCGCATTGGCTCGGCCAGATCCACCTTACTTCCTGTCACCAGTGGTGTCCCCAAGGGTCTGTACTGCCCGCTGCTGTTCTCTATCTTTCTTAATGACCTGCCTGCTGCCTGCCTACAAACATCTATCCACATGTATGCTGATGACACGGTGCTGTTCGCCTCTGGCGATCCTCTAGTGCAGTGACAGCCTGCCTACAGAAGGATTTTGATTCCGCTCAACGCTGGTTCACCTTAAACCAGCTGCACCTAAACCCTAAAAACAGTCTCCTCACCTTCGCTCCCGGTCCAAATTAACACGACTCCCTGCACCTCCTACGCTCTACACTTTGAATAGCTCCCCACTAGAGACCGCACCTCCTATCGTTATCTTGGGTCTGGCTAGACCAGCATCTTGACTTTCAGTGCATATCGATGCACTACACAAAAATTGCAACCTATGTTGGGAGCCCTCACCGGAATAAAAACTGCATCCTCTATGCACTAGACAAGCAATAGTGCAAAAATGATCCTTCCTGTCTTTGATTACGGCGATGTCGTCCTACTGCACCGCACCCCAAACTTCCTAGCTAGGCTGGATCCCTTTAACTCTTTTGCCGCTCGCTAAACCTCCTCCCAATACCCACCACTGTGTCCTCTACCAATCCTCTGACCTCCTGCCTCTTCATAACAGAAGACTGCTCCACTGCGCTAAAACCCTCTGGCAAGTTCTGGTCACATACCTCCCTCCTACCTGTCTTCCTCCTTAGCCACCCTCTCTCCTCCCTACTTATGCTCTTCAAATATCGATGCTAGGCTCCAACATATCCCCACAGATCCACCCAGTCAGGCCAGGCTGCTTTCAGCTTCAGGTTGCCCAAACTATGGAACTCCCTGACAGCCGACATCAGACATTCCTCAAGCACCCTCAACTGAATGCTCTTCTCAGACTGCACTTCGCTACCGACTGCAACTGTAACCTCCCCTTAGTCCTCCCCTCATCTCCATAATCCTCCCAGTTGCGCAGCAACTTATTCTGTTACTAACTTGTATTCTGCTCCCTACGCATGTCTGGTAGCACATTTTAGTGATTAAGTATCTATAACTGTACCTGTAACTGTACTGAACTGTCTCACCTACCGCTGTACTCTGCCAATATATGTTCTTGTTCTGCTGTAACCCTCCTACCCCCAGGACGCATCTGGAATCGAGCAGTACTCTGCTCAGCATGCCTTCCTGGTGAATCTCTTAAAATAAATAAATAAATAAATTTTGTTAAGACTGAGAGCAAGGGAGGCAACCCAGAATTACTATTATGTTCACTAGGTTGCACACTGTGAACCACGGTATCTCTTAAGGTTTTAGCCACTCTAATGACAAACCTTGGAAAGTTCACTGCACATTCGCTCAATCTGGGCTCTGCTTTAAGAATATTCCAGTTAACTCTTACAACATTTTCCACCACTTTAACTTCTTGGAATAAGCGGTGCACTAAAATTCAGACCACTGGCAGTGGGGTCCTCCTGTTGTGAACATTTAGAAGACTTTCTGGCATAGACACAACCTCCTCCTAGCATACTGAATCACTTTGGTACTACTGCAACCTCTTGCATAAAAACAAACAAACAAAAAAACTCCTCTCCAAATTTTCTGCTTCTCTCTCGTAGTCCTCATTCCGAGTGCAGTTTCTCTTAGTGCGCATGAACTGCCCTTAGGTACATTTCTTATGGTGGTAGGTGGCAACTGTTGCCATGCAAAGGGTATTCCTAGCAATGGGTTTTCTATACAAGGTGGCATCTATTCCACCATCATTTTTTTTTGTTAACAATTATATCCAAAAATGTAATCTCACTATTACTCCAACTGATCAAGAATCTAAACCCTTACTTTTTCTAAGTAAAGTTTACAAATCAATTCATCTTCTGTCCCCTGCCACACCATAAAGCAGTCATCTATTAAGTGCTTCCAGAGATCAATTTTATCCCTAAATAGATTTTCCTCTGTCTATATAACCTGCAGCTCCCACATACCCACTGCCAAACTGGCATAGTTGGAGGCAAAGGTTGCCCTCGTTGCAGTGCCACTATGTTGTACAAAATACTCCCCTTAAAGCAAACGGCATCATATTCCAGAACACATTTGGCCTACTCCACCAGCAATTCTATACTGGTACTCATATGGTCAATTATCTGATTAAAAAATATTCTACTGCTGATAGTCCATACTCATGGGGTATATTTGTATTCAGTGATTCCACATCGAAAGTGACCAAAAAAAATCTATCACTCTCAAAGTAGATGTCACCAAAAATAGTACAGTGTGGTTTAATATAAGAACCATGTCAGAATCGAACTGTACGAGGATGAAGGAGGGCCTAGCAGAGTCAACCAAAGGGTGTCCTTTCCTACAGTCTAGGTGTGTCCTGATCGTGGGGAACCCAAGTAAGGATATCGAGACCTACAAGTCCCATGGGGTGACCCCGGTCCTCATCGGGGACAATGCCATTCATTGGTTCCAGGGAGAAGTCTGCCTCCAGGTCATCACTGAATCCAGAGTCGGTGCTGCCTCCAGCACCATGCTCAGACCCAGTGACATCCTTGGAGATGGGCTTCATCCTTGACTCCTCGCTTGGCATCCACTCCCAACGTCATGCTCACTGCTGTCACAACATCGTAGTCAGGGATTACCTTCAAGACAACATTGTCAGTATTTTGCTCGGAGCTGGGCCCAGGATCAGCACCATGACCATTGCCGTTACCATTATCGGAGCCATCCCCTCTTGTGTCACTAGCAACACCATGAACAGAGAAAGTCTCTTCAAGTCGATAGCACAGATAACAGTCTCGATGCTAGTCCTCTCCCAACACTGCAAAAGTGTCTGGGGGCAGTTGACAACACCAGTAGACTAACCATAGGTATCCACCAGTGTAGACTGAGAATATAGCTTCATTCACACCAGGCAACTTATGGAAGGTTCGTAGCCACCTGCCCAGAAGGAGCTGGCTGACTAACAGACCCAACCGACAGTCTCCAATGCCTCAGCAGAAGGAGGTCAAGGAGAACTCCATACTGCCACGGAACCAGAGCTCCCAGGAAGAGGCCTGGAGGAAAGGCCTATGGTCCTTATCTTGGACACATGCATGTAATGCCTGCCTACAAAGGTGGGGATCATAGGACCCCACTTCAACGTGCAGTTCTCCATTGTACGACAGTCCATGGAGAAGCAGGTGTTGCAGGCATCCACGCTGTGCTGAGGTCCACGGCACACTACACAGAGTTGATGCTGGTCCACTGCAGCCATCATGTTCCCAAAGGTACAATGACGCATGGTGGGTGGATGTGAGACTTTCTTCTTCAACATGGTCCCTTCAGACATTACTTTAAACATTGTGCAGTAAGAAAAAGTTACTTATCATAGTAACCTTGTTTCTCCCAGGGGATACTCCAATATTCATAACTTTTCTGCAGTATACATTTAAGGTCAAATCTGCCCAGAGACAGAATGCTATGCTAATGATGGAATCATTGGCATGAGCCATTTTTCAAATGCTGCCACCTATCAACGGCCTACATTCTAACCCTTAGATTTCATGGACGCCTGTAAAGACAGGACCCAAAAATTTAAATATATAAAATTTAACTTCAAAATTCCCACCCAGACCTCCAACTGTAGGAAATATAAACTTATCATAAACAATCCCCAAGCTCCTATATCAGAATCACCTGAAAAGCAGAAACGAAAGAACAAGTTCCAATAAAAGTAGAATGTGGCACGCAAACACTAAGGTACACCGGTGGAATAGAGGCCACTGGTTCTTAAACGGGCAGGCAGGGTGGGAGAGTTATGAATATTGGAGTATCCCTGGGAGAAACAAGGTTACAATGTTAAGTAAATACAGGTAACTCACCTGTAACAGGAGTTCTAGGAATGGTATATGTTGTTCATCCACACTTACTGGCAGGTTCCTTGCCACTTTAAATCTGCCGAAGGTCTTCGTTGGCTCCTCCCACCCACCGGTGGTAAACCTCGGCCCGCCCATGACGCCAGATCTAGCTCACTGGAAGCCAGGTTGCATCGAGGCCGGGACGTTGGTGGTTAGGATGAACAATATATACCATTCCTAGAACTCCTGTTACAGGTGAGTAACCTGTATTTCTAGGGAAATGGATATGTTGTTCCATCCACACTTACTGGTAGACTCCTAGCAGTTCTCCGGAAGGAGGGAGGCCAGGTGCACACCCCCTATTAAGGAAATAAGGACTGGGGAACCGAGGTCCCAAAACCAGCATCCCGGTGTGACTCAAGGTCGATGTGGTAGTGGGTAATGAAGGTGTGTGCTGACTTCCAGGTAGCAGCCCTGCAGATTTCCTGGATAGGGGCGTCCCTGGAAGCAGCCACCGAAGCAGCGGTATGGCAGGTAGAATGAGCTCTTATCCCTCTGGGTGGCTCCATGCCCGCCAACCTATAACAGAGATCTATGAAGGAGGTGACCCACCTGCCTATCGTCTGCTTGGTTGCAGGTCTGTCAGGTGCGGCTTCAACGTAGGTGATAAACAGCTGGCGAACCTCTCCCCGAACTTCAGCCATCCGCTCTTTATAATAAGACAGCGCTCTTCTAGGGTCCAGAGTATGGAGCCTATATTTGGCCTCCGAGGTGTGATTGGAGTAGAACACCAGTAGAGTCAACACCTGGTTAAGGTGAAACTCCGACACCACCTTCGGAAGGAATTTCAGGTGGGGGCGCACGACAACCATGTCCCTGTGGAAGACCAGATAAGGAGACTCGATGGAATGCGCCTGGAGCTCTCCCATCCTTCTGGATGACGCGACAGCCACCAATAAGGCGGTCTTCCATGACAGGTGAGAGATATCACACCTGTGCATCGGTTCGAATGGCTTGCCCATGAGCTTAGCCAATACCAGCAGTAGATCCCACGGAGGTGGAGGTTCTCGCACTGAAGGGATATATGATTAAGGCCTTTGAAAAAGCCCTGACCACCTTCTCCTGCGCCACCGACTGCTTTCTCGCCCACGCCCAGTAAGCAGAGATGGCTGCCAGGTGCACCTTAAGGTCACGCAAGCCCTTGCTGAGAAAGGACCACAGGTAGTCCAGAATGCTGGCCAAGGAGCAGGAGGAAGAGTCCAACCCCTTATCCCGACACCAAATGTTGAATCTCTTCCATCTGAAGGCATAGCATTTTCTGGTCGACTCCTTACAGGATGTCTCAACAACGTTGAGGACCTCTTCGGAAAGACCTAAGGCCTGGAACTCTAGACGCTCAGGAACCAGGCCATCAGGTGCAGGGATTGAAGATCTGGGTGGAGTACCTTCCCCTGGTTGACTGAGATCAGGTCCGGGCGGGCTGGAAGCAGCCTCGGGAGCCTGGAGCTGAGGCTGAGGCGATCTGGGTACCAGAACTGGCGGGGCCAGTCTGGGGTTACCAGAATCACCGGCACCTTATCCCTCCTCGCCTTGAGAAGCACCGTGTGGATCAAGGGAAATGGGGGGAAAGGTACAGAAGAGGCCCGGTTCCACGGCTCGAGAAGGCATCCCCTGCAGTGAGCACTGCTGAGGGAGCGGGCATAAATAGCCTCAGCTTTGCATTCTCCCTGAGGCAAACAGATCCACCTGAGGTGTGCCCCAGTGGGGAACAGATCGTACTACCTCCGCAGGAGAGACCACTCATGAGATGCAGCACCTTCCGGCTTAGGGCATCGGCCAGAGTGTTGGAGGCTCCGCCACATGGATGGCTAGGAGATCCGCCTCCAGTCTGCTCACGAGGGACCAAATGCAGAGAGCTTCTTGCATAGGGAAAGGAGGTGCGTCCTGCCCTGGCGTTTAGGTAGTACATGGTCGTGGTATTGTCCGTTTGGACCTGGACCACTTGACCCCGTACAAACGGAGCGAAGGTGGTGAGGGCTAGTCGGACCGCTCGAAGCTCCAGCAGGTTGATGTGGCATCGAGACTCCTGAGGGGACCACAGGCCATGCGTTCTGTGCTCCCCCAGATGGGCACCCCAACCCATCAGAGAGGCATCGGTTGTTAGAATGACCGTCGGCTCGGGGCGGACAAACGGGATGCCCTCCTGCAGATAAGCTGGAATGATCCACCACTGGAGAGCGTTCCACATCTCCTGGGTCACCGCCAATAGCTGGTCCAGAGGACCAGAGCGCTCTGACCATTGGCGGGCCAGCCCCCACTGAAGGGGACGCATGTGCCAGCGGGCCCAATGGACCACGCTGGTGCAAGCTGCCATGAGGCCCAGGAGGCGCAGGAAGTCCTGGGCAGGGCACAATTGCCCAACCAGAAATGACTGGGCAAAGGAGGAGAGAACCTCGGCCCTGTCCACCGGGAGCAGTGCTCTGGCTCGAAGAGAGTCGAGCTCTGCCCCGATGAATTCAATCACCTGCATTGGCACGAGTTCCAATTTGGCCTCGTTGATGAAGAGGCCAATCTGAGAGCAGACCTGGAAGGCCAGATCCCTGGACCGCTCCACCTCCAGCCTGGAGGGGGCTGCAATCAGCCAGTAGTCCAGGTAAGGGTACACCTGGACCCTTCGGCGCCGCAGGAATGCTGTCACCACTGCCATGCATTTGGTGAAGACCCTGGGAGCAGGAGAGAGAGAGGCCGAAGGGCATGGCCCGGAACTCGTAAAAGGACCCCTCCCCTCTGAAGCAAAGGAATCGCTGGTGGGACAGACGGATTTGGACATGAAATATCGTGTCCTGGAGGTCCAGAGAATAGAACCACATGCCTCGTTCCAAGGATGGAATGATCTGTGCCAGAGTGACCATTCTAAGGTTCGGGACCTTAGGAACTTGTTCAGGTCGTGTAGGTCTAGAATGGGGTGCCAGCCCCCCCGTCCATTTTGGGACCAGGAAATACCTGGACACAAACCCTGGGTCTAGTGGAGGATCCGCTACCTCCCCGATCATCTCCTTTTAGAGGAGCAGAGTAATGTCATCTTGACGAGTCGACATAGAGGCTGCGGACCCCATAGCCCCCCCTTTGGGCGATGGTCCGATAGGGTGGGACCTGCTCGAATTCCAGAGGCAGACCTTCCCCTACCACTTCCAACACTCAGCTGTCCACAGTGATAGTGGGCCAGGTGGAAAGGAAGTGGCGGAGCTGTCCCCCCACGGGGGGAGCCCGGGGGGAGTGATGAGGCTGGGGGCGACACCCTTCAACCCATCACTGGGCAGACTTGGAGGAAGGACCGGCCAAGGGACCTCCTGGGCCTTTTCCTCCCAGCTTCCTGCTGGAAAAAGCTGCAGGCTTGGCTTTGGGGTGCCAAGTGCGAGCCTGCTGGCCCTGATGCTGGTGTTGCTGGGCCGGACGTGCCGTAGGGGCAGAAGGCTGAAAGGGCTTACGCTGCTGCTGGCAGCCTTTGTCCTTCCGGGCAGACGTGACTGAGTCCAAGGTGGCACTGGACTTCTTGATCCTCTGCAAGTGACCCTCCACCCCGGGACCGAACAAGTCGGTACCCAGGAAGGGAACGTCTGCCAGCTTGTGCTGGGTATCCGCCGTGAAGGTGGAGATCCGCAGCCAAGCTCTGCAGTGCATGATCACTGCGGCCGCTACTGACCGGGCACAAGAGTCTCCAATGTCGACAGCAGTTTGGAGCTGTTGCTTTACCACCGCCTCTTCCTGATCCCGCATCTGCTTGACCATAGTCTGAGGTCAGCCGGAGATGAGGAATCATCTCATCCAGGGAGCCCAAAAGAGCATGGGAAAAGTGTGCTATCAGTACAGCCGAACTGGCCTGGCGAAGGCCTAAGGAGGACACAGCGTAAACTTTACGCTCGGAGAAGTCCAGTTTCTTGGACTCTCTATCCGGTGGCTTGTCCACGTCCTGAGCATTTCTGGAGCACCGGAAAACACTGTCAGTCTCCAACCCCTCCGCAGAGGGGTGCTCCGCGAATCCGGAGAGTGAGCCGGTGGAAACGGCATACTTCCTGGCCATCCTGACCAAGGGAGCTGGACAAGAAGCCGGCCGCTGCCATAGCTCCAGGGCTGGGCCAACAATGGCTTCGGCCACAGGAAAGGCCTCCGTAGAATTCCCTCGGTCCAGTATCTCTGTGAGGGGATACTTGGCCCGCTTTGACACGGGTTCGAGCTTCATCCCAGTAGATTTTGAGATGAGCCAAAGTAATCCCATGAACGAGGATGGGCTCTCATCCACCGACTGTCCCCCAGAGGACTCCAGGTCGAGAGGCCTGGAGAACAGGGAAGAGTCATCGTCAGACTCCGAGGAGTCTACAAACAGCTGCCGAGGGGCTGAGCCACCCTCCACCTGCCGAGGGTGATCGGGAGTGAGGGTGACCACAACTGATGGGGCAATCCATGACCCAACCAAGAATCCTTGGTCGAGCCCCAGTTTTTGGTTGTGGAGGTGGGGTTCCACCACGATGGTGGTGCAGATGGTTTTGACCAAACAACCGCACCGGCTTCAGCTCCTCAATGACCACGAGGGGTTGTTTTGCCGCCAGGTGACAGCCACTTAATGGCCGGGAAGGCGACCTCCCTTGCTCCCCGGACAAAAGGAGCTACTGCCACATCAGATCTCGTAGCGCCAATGCAACTTGAGTTGGAGCCATCCTCCGAGGAGGATGATGACAAGGACGAGTGGCGCCGTTGCCTCGGTGCAGAGACCGCTGACAATGGGGTATCGGCTGGACCGAGAGGAGGTCCGAGACGAGATCTCGTGTTTCCGGGAGGGTAGGTCTGGAGGGCGGAACCCATTCCTCCCCTGCTCGGGACCTTAAACTGGGACCTGGTACAGGAGGCACGGGCAAGTCTCGGTTTTCACCGGTGGAACAGGTGAAGATGGGTTGTCTGCTTCTCCAGTCGACAGCCTGTCCGACGGGTCGAGAAAAATCTCGACTGCATCGACGGGTGTCTCGGCCAGCTGACCTGACAGGGACACCGTGAAGTCAGCGGCCTTAGCCGCAACCACGACTGAAGTAAAGTGTCGACTATCCGGGGAAGGGGACCTCTCCTGCTCCCACGAACATCGACAGTGGGACTTAGATAAATGCCCCCTCCTACTCGAGGGCGATCATTTGCTCAAGTTGCTCAGCCGAGCCCGGCGCCGGACACCGCCCAACAGGCCTCCTTCGACTTAACCGGAGGAATACGTCTCTCGGGGCACCCAAGTTGAAGTCTGGCAGCACAGTCTTCAAGAACGTTGACCGAAAAGGACTTGCACAATTCACAGGCCTGCAGGTCATGTTCGAGCCCAAGGCAGTAAACGCACAAGGAGTGCAGATCGGTCTGAGACATCTTCTGCCCACAAGGGCACTGCCGAAATCCCGGAGTCGATTTGTCCATCGCAGCCGCGAAGGAAGAAAAAGACCGAAGTCTAGAAAATTTACGAATGAGTTTCGGTTTGACTGACGAGTTAGGATCCAGGCCTAAAACGCAGAGCGCTAAGGAGGGAACCTGAGCTTCCAAGCGCTAAGGAAGATCTGGCGTCATGGGGCGGAGCCGAGAGTTTTACCACCCGGGTGGGTGGGAGGAGCCAGCTTAAAGACCTTCCGGCAAGATTTAAAGCAGCAAAGGACCTGCCTGTAAGTGTGGATAGAACAACATATCCATGTCCCTAGAACTTTTTCTTCTCACCCCAGGAATACTCCAATATTCCTAACTTCTGCAGACTAAAAAGCAGTACCTTGGGAGGTGGTAAGAACCAATTTTGTAAACAGGCTCTGCAGGACAGCAGTACCAAACCTGGCATTAGTCCTAGCCTGCATATCCAACCTGTAATGCTTGACAAATGTGTACTGTTCCCCAGGTTGCTGCAGTTGCTGTTGTTTACAGATATACACCAAGGTACATCCTTGCAGCTGCCAGTGTTGCAGCTGGTACCCTCGTGGAGTGGGCTTTAGCCCTGCTGGAGCTTCCTTGCCACTTTTGAACAGCAAAATTGGATACACTGGACACTCCAATGAGAAACTGACCTTTAGATGCTGGATTTCCTTTACTACATCCCCATAATTGAGGAAAAGTTGTGTTCTGTCCTGCCTATGGGGTTTAGTGGCTGTCATGTAGTAGCTCAAAGCTCTTTTGACATCCAGGCTATGCAGCCTACGCTCACCAGAAGAAGAATGGTCAGTGAAGAACACTGGCAAAGTGATATACTGAATCAAGTGGAAGTCTGAAACCACTTTGAGGAGGTATTTCTTGTTTGTCTGTAGGACTACCTTATCCCTGTGGAAGGAAACATAGTCCTTTTCAATGCATAAAGCCTGGAGCTCACTAATTCTTCTAGCTGAAGTAAAGGCCACTAGAAACACTGTTTTCCATGTGACATACTTCAAAGGTGCTGAAAACATAGACTCAAAGGGAGGGACCATGAGTTGGGCAATGCAAATATTAAGGTCCCAAGCTGGCACTGGTTCTCTCACCGGTGCAAACATATGAGAAAGGCCCTTGAAGAACCTTGTAAATATGGGGTTTGATGCCAAAGAAACAGACTTGCCTGCAGATGCACAGGCCGAGACTGAAGCCAAATGAATCTTTAGTGTAGAAGGCTGTAAGACTGCGGAATGAACTGTAAGTATACCAGGTAGTCCAGTACCAACGGCACTCCTGCCTGGGTTGGCACTATACTCCTAATAGAGCACCAAATAAAAAACCTCTTCCACTTTGCAGCATAGGTTTTCTTGGTAGAGGATTTCCTGTATCCTCATAAAACATCCATAACTGGTTCAGAAAGATGTACACCAGCATTCTCTAGTTCCTTAAGAGCCAAGCTTAATTGAGCCTGAGTGACTTGAGGTTCAGATCCAGGAGCCTCCCCTGATTGAAGGTCAGAAGATTGTGCCTCCTGGGAAGGTGTACTGGTTTGGCCATTGACATGGACAGCAATAGGGAGTACCATGGCTGCCTGGCCCAGTCTGGAGCTATCAGAATCATTGTTGCTGGCTGAGACCCAATTCTCAACACCACCCTGTATACCAGAGGGAATGAATACAGGAATTTCCTTGACCAATCCAGAATAAGGGCATCCAGAGGAACTGTGTTCACTACTGGAGGTCTGCAACAGACCCGTGGCAAGTGGTGACTCTGATAAGAGGCAAAGAGGTCTATTTCTGGGGTGCCCCTCCTCCTGAATAAGGTCTGCACCACTTGCCTGTTCAGGGACCATTCGTGATGGTCCTGGCTGATTCAGCTCAGGGCATCTGCCAGAACATTCTTTTTGCCTAGCAGATGAATGGCCTGTAGTGAGGAGCCCAGTGAGTAAGCTAGGGTCTAAATTCTCATAGCCTCTGTGCAAAAGAGGCTTGACCTCGTTTCCGCTTGCTTGTTTATGTAGTACATGGTGGTAATGTTGTCTGTCCTGACTTGCACTACCTTTCTCGGTATCAGTGGTTTGAAAGCTTGCATTGCCAGAAACACTGCCCTGAGCTCCAACAAGTTTATGTGTAAAAGAGTCTCTGCACTTGACCAAGTGCACTGGCTAGTGTGTTCTGCTAGATGAGCCCCCAGTCCAAGAGGGATGCATCTGTTGTGAGAATCGTTGATGAAAGTTCTTTTGGAAAGGAACCCTTTCCTGAGGTTGGTTCTCTTTCCACCACTGACGGGCTTGGATAAATGTTTTTGTTACAGGAACAAGCTTTGACAGGGAATCCTTTCACTGGCACCAATAAGCTCTTAGTGAAATTGGATGTCCCTCATCTGAAACCTGGGGCCTAGCACTGTGCCTGTTGCAGCTGCCATGTGGCCCAGAAGTTGAAGAAAATGCCTGCAGGCCTTGGAACATTGAGCTGGAAAGAAACTGCAAACTGCAGGATGTCTTTTACCCTGTTTCTGGGTAGAAAGGCTCTGCCCACTGTGGTATTCAAATCTGTTCATATGAACTGCAGAATTTGAGAAGGAAGAAAAACAGATTTTCTAGATTTAAAAGGAAACCCAGAGACTGCAGAAGCTGCTGAGTGAGCTGAAGGTGTTCTACTAACTGCTGTGGTGAATTTCCCACCACCAGCCAGTCGTCTAGATAGGGGAATACTGTGACACCTTGTCTGCGCAGGTAAGCCACTACCACAGCCAGACACCTTGTGAACACCCTGGGTGCTAAAGTGAGACCGAAGGGTAGAGCTGATAATGACCTGACAGGAGTCTGAACCTGTGATTCTTTCTGTGAGACTCCCTTATGGGGATGTGGAAATATGCATCTTTTAGGTCCAATGATGCCAGCCAATCTCCTTTTCGGACTGCTCTTAGAATCAGAGACAAAGTCACCATTTTGAACTTTGGTTTTGCTAGGAACCTGTTGAGAACCCTGAGATCTAAGATAGGCCGCAGTTCTCCATTTTTCTTTGGTGTGAGAAAATACCTTGAGTAAAGTCCTTTTCCCCTTTGATGCAAAGGCACTGGTTCCACTGCTTTTAGTGAAAGAAGGCATTTCACCTCTTTTCCAGCCTTTTGCTTTCCAGGAGGGAAGTTGGTTTGAAAACTGTGATTTTTTTGAACAGGGGAGGACTTGAAACTTAAAGACAGGCCCTGACTCAGTATCTCCAGAACCCACTTGTCTGTGGTGATGATTTTCCAATTCTGGGAAAAAATGGGTCAGCCTGCCCCCTACTGGCAAAGGAGAGGCAGCCTGATCGATGAAGTCAGGAGTCCTGCTTAGATTGGGGTTGAGACTAGGCACCACACCTGGCACGTTTTCTACCCTTACACCTGAAATACCTTTGCTGCAGGTATTGGGGTGCCTGAGGAAGTACAATGGCTTGATAAAAAGGCCTGGAATGAAATTGTCTGGCCCTGCCTCCCCTACTGAAAAGTCTAGAGGAGGTGGAGGGTCTTTCCTTTGCAGAACTGCTACGGAAGGTGGCTTTATACTCATTCACCTTCTTCATATAGGCATCTACATGGCTGCCCAATAGGGAATTGCCCTCCATAGGGTATCCTGCCTTGAGGTTTGTGGCTCTCAACCAAGCACACCTTCTCTGTGCGATGGTATTTGCCATCCACCTTGCAGCAGTCTCATTAATGTCTGCTGCCATCTGCAACTGGTATTTGGCAGTTTCCAGGCCAAACCTAGCAGTTTCAGCTAGGTCTGCCGAAAGAGGAGAAGGTGCTTTCTCAGTCATGTCCAGGACAGACTGCCAGAAAGCCTTCTGGTACTGGACTGCACAGGCCTGACAGTTAGCTTGCCTAATGGCCAGAGAGGCTGACAGGTAGCCTTTCTTGGCCATACTTTCAATTTTTCGACAGTCCTTCTCTGGAGGGTGGCAAGCCAGAGGGACCTTTGCCTTGTCACAAGCTGCAGCTTGCACCACCCCTTGGTGATCAGGGTGTGAAAATAAAAATTCACTGCTGTTCTGTCAAGCTGATACTTTTATCCAACCTTTTGTCCAAAGGAGGAGAGACCCAGGAGCTTGAATGAGTTTTAAAAATCTCTTCTAAAAAACTTATTTATGGGGAGTGACAGTTTTTTAGTAGGAGTCAGCCACATCATTTCCAGATATTCAGCCTCCTCATCAACTTCAGAGGTAGGGATGTCCAAGGCATCAGCAATCTTCCCGATAAAGGAAAAATGAGAAGAATAATCTTCTATAGTCTTGGGAGGGGAGACCTCAGGCTCTACAGGCTCACCTTCTTCTTCCTCCTCCTCACCATGCTCCTCAGGAAAGGAGGGAGGGTTGGAAGGTGCAGGGGTCTGGACTGGGGACTGTGAAACCACAGGCAGCAGACCCTGCAAGGTTTGCATTATTTTTATTGCTTGTGCAATCTCTGAAGGAGAAGGCACAATGGCAGGCATCACAGAAGTCCCCTTTTCCACAGAGTGTTCAGTTTTCTTTACTTTCTTTTCTGGAACCAGAGCGTTAACTGGTTCAGAGGGTCTCTTTTTACCCGTATCAGGGGTAGAAACAGTAGAAGTTGTGGTGTCATCCACAGACCCTGAGGGTTTCGGCTGGTCAGAGCCAGAGGGACCCTTAAATGTATTATTTAATCTCTACAGATGTTTTTCCAATGTCTTTTCTGGAAAAGATTTGCAAATGTTACAATTAGTTTTTAAATGGTCAAAACCAAGGCAGAAAACACAAATTGAGTGCTTATCTGCCTTGGCAAAAACTTCACCACACTCAGAATAGTTTTTGAAACCGGTACTCTGTTCTCTTTTAGGTTTTTCTGACATAATGAAGAAAAACTGCAACTGCAAAGCACTAAAGGTTTTAAATTAAAAAAATTTTTTCGTTGCAGTCGGTTCAGGAACTGATCAGAGAAACCAGCAGAACCGAGAAACAGAACCAGGATTAGCGGTTTGGAACCAAGCTATCGGTTTTAAAAAACTAAGATTTTAGCACATAAAATTTACAAAAACTAGTAAATAACCAGGGAAAATCCCCGAAACTAACTAAAAGTACCTCGGTTCCTCAGCGGTTATTCCGAACTGTGAGAAACCGAGAAAACAACACAAAACTAGCTAAATAAACCAACGGTTATTAAAGTAACACTGATAAGAGGCAGCAAATGAAAATAAATGAAAAATACTTAGGTATTTGTTATTAATAAAGGCTTCTCTGACTAGATCATGAGGAGGAAATCTCCAGGCATCTGGTCTTGACAGGTGGAGAGAGAAATCTGAGGGTCAGAATGTAGGCCAGTTGACAGGTGGCAGCATTTGAAAAGTGGCCCATGCCAATGATTCCATCATTAGCATAGCATTCTATCTCCGGCAGATCTGACCTTAAAGGTATACTACAGAAGAGTTAGGAATATTGGAGTAGTCCTGGGTGAGAAAAGAAATAAACAAAGAAGGCACTGGAAAACTGGAAAACACAGTTATGCAGCAACAAAAGTACTTCAGTGGCAACAAGGTGAACTAACAAGCAGTCCCATGGCGTGCCCTTGACAGAGGCAGAACAGAACTGAGGCTGGTTAGGAACTGGCAACAGTTATTGGCTAGTACACGGCACCAAGTGGGGGTGCGAGGTGACATGCCTGGTAGCCACTGCTGGCACCCTGGACAAAGCTTTGCTCCCGTGGAGTCCTAGTGCCTCCAGCCTCAGATCCATAAGTGGAAATCAATGGTGAACAGCAATTCTTGGAAGATCCCTCTCCTTGACATTTAGCTCTAACAATTTACTCACCTCCAATTTCAGCAGTAGTTTTTGCTTGGGAAACTGAACTTGAAACATTCCACGCTTGCTAAATTTTCTAAATGTTACAAACTGATGGGTTAAGACCACTCTTATTGCTGTCAGTTCAAGGCAGTAAGAGAGGTAACATCCCTAAGCAATGGGTCTACAGTGACATGGGCATATTCATCAGTGGTTTGTCTTTGTCTTTGGGCTAGGTGAACTGATACAGATTTCTATCTGGCACCCTTCTGTCTCTGTTTGAAAGAACAGTTACGCAAGAACTTACCGTAATAATAGATCTTCTTGTCAGCCATATCAGCCTTCCATGTGCTTGTGGGTGGCTGTGCTATGGCCCAGCTGGAAGTGGCCTGTACATTTTTGAGAGGCATTCTGCATTTGAAGCCTCCTATTCTCAATCCAGTCCAAGCTTGGGACTTGATCTTTGTGTTAAAGAAACTTCCTTTGGCTCCTTTGGAGCTAGCCGCAACTTGTGAGTTATGCCTTCTCTCATGGAAAGCATTATTTTTGCTTAATATTACTTCAGTTCAAATGATGTCAGAGCTGTAGGCTTTCATGTGTAAGCCTCCTTATTTAATCTTCCTCAAAGACAGGATGTCTTTGCGTACTAACCCTGAATTTTCACCAAGGGTGGTGTCTGAGTTCACTTTAAATCAAACCATCCACCTGCCAGTTTATTATCCAGAGCATGCCAATCCAGGGGAACCACTGCTCTGTGTTTTGGATATGCACAGGATACTTGGATACTATACGCATACTAAACACACACCATACAAAGGACTGCAAACAGTCCTACTGGCTGATTGTGTCGTTCACCGCTGGGAAAGAGGGTGTTTCAGCTTCTAAACAGTGTTGTCCGAATGGCTGGCCATCTGTAATACTTTCTGTTACATAAAGTATGATAAGGACCTTACTGGGGCTGTTAAAGGCCATCCAACCAGAGGTATGGCCACTCCTGTTGCCTGTTTTAGGAATGTTTCAACTGCAGAAATCTATGCTGCCGCTCTTGCAATACGGTCCACATGTCCACAAAGCATCACAGTCTGGATACTGCCTCAGGGGAAGAGAAGGCTCTGGCCTGGCAGTACTTCAAGGCCTTCTTTCTTAGGCCCCCATTCTCCTGCCACTTAGACCGTCATGTTGTCTGTACTGCTTGGGACTCATCCTACAGGTGTGACCTGATGAAAGAGGTATCCCCGAAGAATACAGAACAGTTACATAAGAACGTACCATAACAGTAAATCTTTGAGGGAATCTCTTTCTTCAGGTCATGCCCACCCACTCTCCATCCCTCTTGGGCTCAGAGTTTCTTTGTTCCTACCTCTGTCTTCAGGATGGCCTTTCTGTTGCTCCAGCCTTTCCAAATAGCTGGGCACCTCATCTTCCTTAGAGGTGGAGACATAGAGCCTTCCTTTGCAGAAGTGGCTCTTGCTGGGCTCTTTCTCCATGACGACTTACTGGCAGCTCCCAACTGCGGCAAGTATTCAGCATCATCTGCTCTTTCTTGGCTTCTTAGACAGCGGCCCTCCATGTCTGCTCCCTCTCAGAACTGGAGGGCTATATCAGAATGGTCTGCTTGCCGTAACGGTTTTCCAGCTATTGTCTGCCTGGTGTGATGGGCAACATTTCTCTCTTTTTCTTGGTTCCCTATAGGAAGATCCTCCGAGCATGGTCTCCAACGGGAAACAGAGGGCCTGGGCTACCGACGCTTATATAAAGTTGGTGATATTGGACGTCACCGTGGGTGGCCCCTGGTGAACTGCTATGAGAAGTTTCCGTGTCATCCTAGAGTATGACAGCTCATAGTCCTACATGTGCTACATGTGTGACCTGATGAAAGAGATATCCTCAAACAAGATCTGTATTTTCATGGTGCAAATGGGGGTCTGTTGTAATAAGTCCTTCCATACCCTCTCATAGGGCCTGTAAAAGGATGTGAACCTCCCTTTTTCAGACAAATTCTTAACAGTTGCTTTTTTCATGTATATCTGTTTTGTCATGAAGTAGAGTAACATCCCTTATATTGCATGTCCTGTGACAAACTAGTTTTTCTACACCATGGAAGTCTCCTCGAAGAATTTGCTACAGTGCAAGCAGTAGTGTCATTCACATCAACAGCCATTTAAAATTGGGATTTAGCAGTTTCAAGAGCAGCCTTCACAGCAAGTACTAGGTGAATCTTCTCTTGGAAAAGTAAGCTCTCACAAAGCAGCAGGACTGTATTCCATAAAGCTTTCTGCTGAAGTGCAGAATAATTCCGGTAGTCTGCCTGCCTCAGCAACTGGGTGGTGGTTGAAAACACGCTTTAGCCATTAGGCATTATCAGGATGTGCTGCCAAGAAATTTGTTTCCGTTCCCCGGATAACTGCACTATACAATCAGATGCGTATTTTCAGGCAGGATCTGGGTATAAAGAGTACATTCAAAAACCATCAACAGAACAAAAAAATGTTGTATGCAGTTTAGTTACGTTTGTCCAAATCAATGGTGTGCACAGTCTACAAATGTTGTTAAACTCTGCCACTGTGCTCAGTCTGTTCAGTAAAAGATGAATACAGGACTCTGCTGGCTCATCTCTATAGTACAATGATAGTTCATGGTTAGAACATCAGGAAATACTGTAAATACCAGTTAGAGGGGGTGGAGTCAGCAGCCGACAGGGACAGACACTCTCCTGAGAGCTCAGTGTCAATTGAGTACATTTTACCCCTAACAGTAGTTATCTAAAACTCAAAAATTTAAAGTATATGGGATTGCAAAGTGGGCTAACCTGCCCTGAAATATGAACTCTGAACCTAATCCACCATGGGGCAGCTGATCAGCAGCAGACAGAACCCGGGAAAGGAAAGCAGCAGCCACTGACAGGGACGTCAACTTCAGAAGGGGTGCAACATTCGCAAGTGCCTGAGGCCAAACCTATTTTGAAGGCCGTTCATGAGGCAATACTGAAAGCAGTCAGGGACCTTTCTGATAAAGCTGACACTTTCAACTCAAGGATGACAGTTCTGGAAACCGAGATGGGTCAAATGGCCTTAGATGTGAGGACAACAAACTAATCTGATACAGAATGGAACATCTTGAAAATACCATCAAAGCAGCTAATATCGAACTTCTCAGACTACAGGAGGGTGAAGAAGAGCAAAATCCGTCAGAGTCAACGAACAGCTAATCCATAAACTTTTCCAAAACTCACAGGTGTAACAATTCATCAAGCCTACAGAATTATACCATGGAGGAAACCTCCAATGCAGAAGCATCTCACACCATGCTGGTTATAAGTGGTGGACTTCGCCAAACGGAGTTACCGTTGCAGATGGCTAAAGACACAGGACCCACTTAAATGGGTGGACAGAACGCCCCTGTCCCCCCCCCCGATCTCAGCTACTCCACTAGGGAACATAGAAGAGCTTTTTTTTTTTAAATCATACTTTTTGCCCTCCTACTACCTGTCAGCCCCGACCCTTCAGGGCATCCAAAGGGCCATCCTCCTATCACCTGCTCACTGATACTTACCTCCCAGTCCCCCATGTAGCTTCAGTTTGTCCTCCGAGTAGGGACGAGGTGGGCAGACCCCCGAAAATCTAACTTTTGTCAGGTCTGGAGGTAGTGAGCGAGCAGTGGTACATCGGAGGCATGCCCCAGGAAGCCTGTCTTCTCGGAGCCGACAGGAGTTTTTCCACTTTTTCTCCTCCCCTACGCATTAGCCCCTGATGTCAAGGCGTTAGACGCAGACGTCTGCTGCGTGCCTGGGCCGCCCAGCTCCCTTCTATTTGGAGCCTGCATTCCCCCGAGCCTCCGCCTGGAGTCACACAAGAGCGGTGGGCATCAACCCTCCCACCCGACGCTCCCTGGAGACAGCAAGCTGTCATGGGACGCTCAAGCCGTACTTCCCCCGGCCGACCCACCAGCGACCCGAGTCCGCTCCCGAACCTGGGTTGCCGGCGTGGAGTGAGGTGTGGCATCTAGCGCCTCAACCCTCAGCGCCACTGGGCCGGCCTCATAGATGAGCTTTTGATAAATGTATGAACTGGGCTATGTGAGCTGCGGATCGCCCACTAGCTTCAACTCCTATTTCCTTTTAAAATACTCTTTGATGGTAGGCATTATCTTTTTAATGGTCCCACCCAAGTCAGGAAGCAACTGGACAAAATTAAGCAAGAGTTTGTGGCTACAGGGAGTGGGGTGGGTGGCCACATTCAGACTCTGAGGGCTGAGTAATTTGATTTCCATACAATTTAACGTTGATAGCCATGTGTTACGAATTATTACCTTTTTTGTTATTAAATTACAGTACTCAGTGCAGTAACTTTAAGAATAGTGTTGATGGGGGATCTCTGCCTTGTGGTATCACAGTGAGGTACAGTGCTAATCATAACAGCAAGGTGAATGTCAAACAAGTCTCGTTCTCTGACTGCCTAGATGGTCCAGCACTTTCCTTTTGGAAATGGCGACAGCGTGCACCAACACTGGCCCTTAGCTATGACTCAAGGGGCGGCACAGTCACATCAGAGAATAAGAACTGTTGTCTGGCATTGAGCCATCTAAAGTATTGCTGCCTCGCCTGGGGAGCACAAAACGCTTACTGGTACTGCTGTATAGCCTGATGAATTCTCAGGATAAGTGGGGAAAGTTTCCAAAGCTGTAGCAGCTAACTGTAAACCATCTAGCATATGTGCTCTCTCGATAAAGTTATATGCTCTGTAGTTACAACTGAAAAAACTGTTTCAAAAGTTACTCAATCTGGAGTAGTTACCAGTTTAGAACTATTCGCTAGATTAACTGCATGTTAACAGAAAACATGTTTCAGGTTGATTAAGTCTTATGTGATCTAAATGGCGTAACTCAATCTCTCTATGGGAGGGGGTCTGATCAAGAGGACATGATAAAATGTACGATTTTGTGGACATTTTTACTCGCTGTTGTGAGAGTTTGAAAGTGACTACGAACAATAATAGAATGTGTTAGCACTTCCTATACCTGATGGTCCATCATCATGGTGCACAGTTTCATTTAACAACACTTTTTGGACTTGGAATATTTCTAACATATCAGGGCTCAAAATATAGCCTTTCCAGATTTCCATGGAACAGCATTTCTAGCCCTTAGAGCCAGCATTTCCGTATGGGAATGCATACTGCAGTATACTGGCTTGGCCACTTGGCTACCATGGCAGTAGAGAGCCTCAGTAGTGCATGCGTGCTCCATGCCCGAGACAGAGGGGGAGTTTAAAAAATGAATGCGCATCACACGCTGAAGCAGGGTGCGCTACGCTAAACACAATGACGGCTGGCACACAAGTGCGTGATGTGCTGGATGGCTGGGCACTGAGGAGGAGGAGAGTTTGTGCTAGTACATCGCTGTGCGGGGCGGAAGCATGATGGAGGAAGGCAGCTTTTGTGGGAATGTTGTTGTGCCGTTCGGGAAGGGAAACATGGGTCCATAATTTTGAAGCAGAGCGCTGGAAAGTGGAGATAATCATGGGCTGAAGAGGAGGCTGCTAAGAAAAACAACATACAAGTTGAGCAGGAGGCATGCAGAACCAAAATACAGGCGAGTACCACCACAATGCACTGTTGGTGTAGTTCTAACCATTAAACAGTCTTATTTAGTTTCTCTCTCTCCTGTGACTTTTTAAACAGCAGTCTGTAGGAACTTTGATGTTCAAATCTGTAGGTAACTGTTCTTCCTTAAAGTGCTTGGAGCCTAACTCAGGTGCATTTCTGCTCAAACTGCTTATATTGTTCTTGCCAAAATTTTTTGTCACTATGCATTTGAGGTGAAATATTTTCTAAATGAGCACTAGTGCTCAAAAGGTAAAGAAAGAGACTGAGGTGGGGGAGAGAGTCCTGTAGGCACAACTGATTAAGAAGAAAAAGGTTAAGGGCTCTGCAGAGAACAGACCTGCCTCAACAAACAGGGGCAAACGTCCTGCCTGAAGGCAATAAACCTGGCAGAGTGTGAGAGGAAAAGTCATGAGGAACAAGTGGGGTAAAACAAAACAAAAAAAGGCTCTGCAGAAGGGAGAAAACATAAGGGAGGGCAAAACATCCTGTCTTCAGATCAAAGGGCAGAGTGTGAGGGGAAAGTCTTTGGCACAATAAGTTGGTGGGGAAAAACAAAAGCTAGTGCTGCCTGAACAATAAAAAAGAGGGGGCAAAACATGTGTGAACATTCAGACTTAAGCTAATTAAGGGCAGAAAGTGAGGGGGAAAGTCTCGTGGCACAATATGGCAGAAAACACACACACACAGCAAGGGGAAACATCCTGCCTGAACAGAAAAACAGTTTAGAGGGGGCATGACTCCTGCAGATCAGTCACGCCTTGGAACAAAAGGCAGACGGTTTGGGTCAAAAAGTTCCTAGGGCATAACTTTGGGGTTGGGGAGAGACAAAAGTCTAAGAAAGGGGAGAAAGTCCTACCTGAACAATGGGCAAAACGTCCTCCCTGAACAGTTGTCCTTTCTGCAGGAAAAAACAAAACCTGTGCAGACAATTAGTAGACTGCAGCTAGGGTGGAAACGTCCAACACCTGTCAAGTCTGTACTTCAAAAAGAGTACTGAAGTCCACTACTTCACAGGATTGTGAAGGGAGAATTAAACTGTGTGTGCTGTGATTTGACTAAATAATAAACAAACGATTCAAATGAAAATCTTTGACAAATTAAATGTTTCTCACATCACTAAGCATCACTATGTCTCCTCTTAGATTTGGGCTTACAACTCAACCTATCAAGCAGTTCCCCTGATGGAGAGAGTGAAGGGGAGGATTAACTTGTGTTCCTGCACCACTCTATTGTGTTTTCCAAAATAAGTATTATTTTCTATGTGGAAATGTACCATTTGCCCTGGAAATGTAATCTGCACCTTCTACATTTCCAGAGGAAATGTGCCCTCGAGCCCATTATTTCTAGTCCTACATATACCGATACCCTCTCTATGACATAACATGTGGAGTTTGTCCAGAATCCCACTATAATTATCTTTATATGATGACTTTCTACCAAGAATGCACTTTGAAGTCTGCTTGCAAAAGTATAAAGTTAAAGAAAATACTAATCCATGCTCTACCTTGTTTAAGATCGGCACAATGTGTTTAGATTAGGGAGAGTGTGTGGTCTGTGGAGGAACACATCACTCCATAGTTTGTTGGGAGGGAGGAGCATGTGTGCCAGGAATCTAAGTATCCACGTACACACGCTGAAAATAAACAAACAGCACTGTCTTTAAACGTAGCCAGGCTACACTCGCCCAAGGCCTCAAATCCAGTCTGATTTTGCACCCCGAGAATTAATCAGCCAGCAGTGATCCAGGTAAAAAATAAGAGGGAGAAGTAACTCATTGACCATTTTTCAAACTGGGAAATAAAATCTGTTTTTGTGAAAAAGGCACTTCACCCCAGGGTGAACTCACAATCAAAGCAATGGATGCCAGCGCTTCACATCCTATGATCTTGGCCAGTTTCAGTGTTACTGCCATCTTAGAGGAAAAAGCACCTTTTAGGGCTTCGCAAAATCTGTTCAGCTGTTTGCCAACATTTTGTAGCCAGCCTGACAGGCCACTTAATAAAAGCGCATGATTTGCTCCAAGGAAAAGATTTTCACCACACAAACAAGACCAGAGTAGTCAGTGTAACTAAAGAAAATGTAGTCTTCAACAATGCCTATAGCAGGCTAACAATCAGAACAAAAGCAATTTTTATAAAGAAAATGAACAAAAACAACTTTGTATTCAAGATCTGAAACTGAGGCCTGTATTAAGGGTTGACTGAAAAGAATGTTTGAGTGTGAGCAAAAGCTACTGTCTCAAAGATGGTGCCAGTGTCCTCTTACTCCATCAGTAGCTGGTGAAAGTTAATTTCTACTATTTTTTTTTAAGAAGCTGGCACATGTAAGTCACTTTGACACTACATCCAATTTCACACCACAGTGTTTTTTTTTTGGGGGCTCAGCAAAAGACAAAAAATCTGATCAGAGCCAAAACGGCTGCCAGTACAGCAGTGAACAGGTCCAGAGTGAAGTACCCCTAGGGTCAGTACTGGGACCTCCTTTTCAACATTTACATCAGCAATATAGTGGAGGGTCTGAGGAGGAGGGTGCCTCATTTGCTGACAATACAAAGATCTGCAATAGAGTGGACACTCCCAGGGGTAGGTATGTGGAGGATATGAGGCAGGACCTGAAGACGCCAGAGAGAGGTCAGAGACGGGCAACTGAAATGTAATGCCAAAGTGGCACTGTGATGCACGTGGGGAGTATGAACACACGAGCAGGATACACCCTAGGAGGGAGGCAATCAAAGTAACAGAAAAGGAGAGGATCTGGGGATTATAGTCTAATCCAATCTTAAGGTAAGAAACCAATGAAGCAGGACAGTGAGAAAGGTCAATGGAATGTTGGCATGCATCAGCAGGGGCATTACTAGTACAAGGAGGGAGGTAATGATGCTCTTCTACAAAGCCATGGTGAGGCCGCATCTGGAGTACGGGGTCTAGTTCTAGAGACCACACCTCCTCAAGGACATAGAGGGGATGGAGAGGGTTCAGAGAAGGGCAACCTGCAAGACAGAAATCTTGCTTTAAGAGCAGAAAGCAGCTAACAAAAAAGCGACAATTTTTCTTACTAATTTAACACTTCTATCTCAGCAGAAGTCAGTGCGTGATGGGATTAAGCAAAGAGATACTTTATTACAAGTAGAGGGGGTCTCATTTAGGGTTAAAAAAAGTAAAGTCAGTGCGTGTTTCTGTGTTGGAGAAGGGTACTGTATCAACTTAGTTTGCTAAATCAGTAGGAGGGAAAGAAGTTAATTGGGGTGTGGCTTAGGCAGTAGAAAAGTAGGCGACTCAATCACAACTTACTGCTGCTAGCTTTTGGAAGACAGAAATCTTGCCTTTTAGAGCAGAAAGCAGCTGACTAAAAAGCTACCGCTTTTATTACTAATTGCCCTCCATCCCACCCCTCCACCCTAAGCCAGTTCTACTTTTATAGCCACTGGATTTGACTGACAACAGGAACTTCCTGTTTGGCAGTAGGAAGGGAAGGATCATAAAGAAACATTAGTTTTGTCAACCTTGAAGGAAAAAAGTAGCTCTTTCTCCCCTAGCTGCTGGAGGTCTGACTCTGAGCAAGGAAGGAGGAGACTACTGAAGAATACAGGAAGTTTCTGTACCAGAACAGGAAGGGTGAGAGTTGTAAGGAGAAGAGAGAGGCATACAGAGCAACGGAGAGGGGACACAACATAAGACATGATGGGAGTGGTGCAGTGCAATGGCAGGGGCAGCAGTGTCTGGGAAACATTCTGGAGCCTGCGATGCTGCCCTATTTGCAGGCACCTCTGGTCTGAGGGAGGAGGTTGCCAATCTCCAGGCTGACCTGGCAAGGATTCTTGAAACCTCCTCCCCCACCAAGGGACCACCAAGGCCACTGCCGCTACCTCAGAGGTTGCCAAGAAAGAGGAGCGGCTGCACCAAGATGGGCTCAGGGAAAGAGAGGGTGGTGGAACAGAGGTGCATCCTTCCAGCTGTACCTCTCCACAATTCATAAGCTGTTCTGGCAGATGGTGGTTCCTCTATGCAGACACCTGCAGTGGAGACCAAGAAGGATGCTGGGAGCCTCCACAAAGGAAACCAGGAGACCCATAGGAGGGTGGCATGGGACCACACAGGGGAAGGAAACAACTCTTGGTGGGGGACTCAATCATTGGGGGGGTAGAAGGGGAGAGGGAGATAAGGTGCTTGCCTGGCGCCATGGCTTGGAGGGACAAGAAGCAAATCCTCAGGATCACGGGAGAAGCTGCACGAGGGAGGGAGCTTGATGTCATTGTCCACCTAGGAACAAATGACCTGGCTCGGAATGGGATCAGAGCAGTGCAAGAGAAGTCAGTAAAGCTGGGAAGGGGCCTTAGACAAGTAGTGCATACGGTAACCTTCTCGGAGGTGCTGCCTGTCTATGGCAAGGGTGATGCTAGGGTACTCTATACTATGGAATTCAATGAATGGTTGAAAACTGGTGTGAGCCCAGGGTTTTGGCTTCATTGGGGACTGGGGAGCCACCTGGAGGGATGCAGACTTATACTGGCGTGATGGTCTGCATCTGTCCGGGTTGGGGGGAGCCAGGATCCTAGGTGATAGGTTTAAATGCTTCATTGGCAAGCATTTAAACTAGCCAAGGGGGAAGCACTGAAAAGGAGCAGGGAAATCACAGCCTCCCCCCACAAAACACGGTAATTAGCAAGGTAAACACCAAGGTAGAGAAGTCATTAGGGAGCAGGACAGAGGTAAATGCAAAAAAAGGCAAAGGCAGTAAGGACAGGGATGGGGCTAAAAGGGGTAAGGCCATCAAAAGCTGGAGGGTGATGAGTACCAATGCCCGTAGTCTGTGTAACAAGTTCCTGAACTAGTGGTTTTGATGGAAGAGGGATGCCTAGATATTGTGGCAGTCACAGAAACATAGTACATAGAGAACCATGCCTGGGATGTCAACATACCTGGATACACAATCTACAGGAGGGACAGGGTGGGTAAAATAGGACTAGCAGCCTCTATGTAAGGGAAGGGATCAATGCAACAGAACTAAAGAGCAAACAGGGAGCAGATGAGGCACTTTGCACCCTGAAACAGGAAATGGCACCACAATCTGCATGGGGCTGTATACAGACGCCCATCTCAGGGGGCAGGACAGGACAAGGAAATGAGAGAAGGCATCCTTCGAATAGCAGAAAAAGGGGAGATATTGTTGATGGGGAACCTGAATATGCCAGATGTTAACTGGAGCATCTTTGCAGCAGGCACATCCAAATGCAGGGTCATTCTTGATGGCCTACAAGGGGCATGCCTCAGACAGCTAGTATTGGAACCCACTCGGGAGGGAGCAATCTCAGACCTGGTATTCTCAAACAGTGACAGAAAAAGAATCTCAGATTCAGAAGTGGGTAGCCATCTAGGAACAAGCGACCACCAAACAGTGTGGTTCACAATAAACACAGCCATAGAGCCAAGCCATACAAAGGCAAGAGTACTGGACTTTAGGAGGGCTGACTTTGAAAATGAGAGAGTGCCTCAGAAAAGCACTAGTAAACAGGCAAGGAGGAGGGTGGAGGAACAATGAGGAGCAATCAAAACAGCCATCACAGAGGCAACAAGCCTTTGTGTGAAACAAAACATAATGAAGGAAAACATGCTATGGTTCTCAAAAGAAGTGGCAGGGAAGGTTAAGGAGAAAAGGATAGCATTCAGGAAATATAAGAAAACACAAAAGGAGCAGGACAGAGAACTTTGTCAGTTAAAGCAGAAAGAGGCAGGGAAGGCAGTCAGAATAGCAAAGGCCCAAACCGAGGAAAGGATAGCCAACTCTATTAAGAAGGGGGACAAGACCTTTTATAGGTACATTAGGGAGCGAAGAAACACCAAGGGAGGGATACTGAGGCTTAATATAGGGGAGGGAATGTGGGCAGAGGGTGACAGTGAAAAAGCAGGGATACTGAACAAATATTTCTGCTCAGTATTCACAAAGGAAGAGGAGGGGGAGGTAACTAAACCAAACAAGAGAAACACACAACTAAGGGTAGAACTTGTGACACCACTGACTACTATCTAACAAATCATGGGAGGATGGGGTGGTACCTGAGGACTGGAGGAGGGTGGACGAATTCTCTCACAAAAGTGGGAGCAGGGCAGAGGCAGGAAACTACAGACCAGTTAGTTTGACCTCAGTGGTAGGGAAGAAAAAGTTACTTACTATAGTAATCTTGTTTCTCCCAGGGGATACTCCAATATTCATAACTCTTCTGTAGTACACCTTTAAGGTCAGATCTGCCCGGAGATGGAATGCAATGCAAATGACGTAATCATTAGCATGAGTCACTTTTCAAAGGCTGCCATCTATCAACTGCCTACATTCGAACCCTCAGATTTCGTGGACGCCTTCAAGACAGGGCCCAAACATTTAAATATAGCAAATTCTAATTTTAAAATTCCCTACCCCAAAAAAAACTCCAACTGGAGGAAAACATGAAGAGAAAAAACTTATTAAGAAAAATCCCCACAAACTCCTTATGTCAGAATCACCTGAAAAAGGAAAACAGGCAAACAAGTTTTAATAAAAGTAAAAGTGTGGCATGCAAACACTATGGTACAGCATGGAATACAGAGGCCACTGGTATTTAAAATGGGAGGGAGAGTTATGAACATTGAAGTATCCCTGGGAGAAACAGGATTACTATGGTAAGTAACTTTCTTCTCACCCCAGGAATACTCCAATATTCCTAACTCTTCTGCAGACTAAAAAGCAGTATCTTAGGAGGCGGGAAGAACATATTTTGGAAACAGGCTCTGCAGTACAGCTGTACCAAACCTGGCACTGGCTCTTGCCTGCATATCCAAGTTGTAATGCTTGACAAATGTGTGTACTGTTTGCCAGGTTGCTGCTTTACAAATATCCACCAAGGGTAGATCCCTTGCAGCTGCCAGTGTTGCAGCTGTACTTGTGGAGGGCTATAAGCTCTGCTGGAGCCTTGCCCACCCTAGAATAACAAAATTGGATGCACTAAACAATCCGCAAGAAACTGACCTTTAGATGCTGGGTTACCCTTTCCCACATCCCCATAAGTGAGGAAAAGCTGTGTTCCAGCCTGCCTATGGGGCTTAATGGCTGCCATGCAGTACCTCAAAGCTCTCTTGACATCCAGGCTATGTAGCCTACACTCACCAGAAGAAGAGTGGTCAGTGAAAAATACTGGCAAAGTAATGGACTGGTTCAAACAGAAGTCGGAAACCACTTTGGGAAGAAATTTCCTATTTGTTTGAAGGACTACTTTATCCCTGAGGAAAGCAATGTAGTCCTCTTCAATACATAAAGCCTGAAGCTCACTAATTCTTCTAGCAGAGGTGATGGCCACTAGAAACACTGTTTTCCAAGTGACATACTTCAAAGGTGCTGAAAACATAGGCTCAAGGGGGGAGCCATGAGCTGGGCAATGCAAATACTGAGGTCCCAAGCTGGCACCGGTTCTCTTACCAGTGGGTACAGATGTGAGAGGCCTTTGAAAAACTTTTTAAAAATTAGGTTTGATGCTAAGGTAACAGGCTTGCTTGCCGAAGCATAGGCAGAGACTGAAGCTAAATGAACTTTCAGTGTAGAAGGCTGTAAACCTAAGGAATGTAAATAGACTAGGCAGTCCAGCAACCCTGGCACTCCTACCTGGGTTGGCACTATACTCCTTGTTAGAGCACCAAATAGAAAACCTCTTCCATTTTGCAGCATAGGTTTTATCAGTAGAGAATTTTCTATATCCTCTTAAAACATCCATAACTGACTCCTAACGATGTAAACCAGCACCCTCCTGGTCCTCAAGAGCCAAGCTTTGAGCCTGAGTGACCTGAGGTTTGGGATACAGGAACCATCTGGAACTGGTATTTGGCAGCTTTCAGGCCAAACCTAGCTGTTTCAGCTAGGTCTGCCGAAAGAGGAGGAGATGCTTTTTCAGCCATGTCCAGGACAGACTGCCAAACAGCCTTCTGGTACTGGGCTGTATAGGCCTGATAATTTGCTTGCCTAATGACCAGAGAGGCTGACAGATAACCATTCAAACAACATGAAGTCTTGCTGTATTCTGACATATGCAGTTAGGTCCTGCCTTTCAACTGCCCCGGAGAACAAAGAGTTAAACTTTCCATGACCAGCATGGAATGTTCATCACGAGCTCGGCTGAAGCCCCTGTCTGCTGTTGTTTAAACTGCAACCGTCAGATTCTTTACTCCGCCTCACTGAACAGTCGCTCTGGAGATTTCTCCTGCTGCTTGGTTCAAAATGTCGGCTGAAGTGTCGGTTTTCGGTCAGTTTCTACTGAATTGCTGTTACCACTTAGTCGGATCAAGTCTCTGTCTGTGGTACCGTGAGTATTAGATAGGTTTTTTTGTTCCGCTTCTGTATGGAACTTGTAAATTGTGAGATCAGTTCGAGGTAAAAAAAAAGCTTGTGCTGACTTTAGAGTGTGGTAACCGGTCCGTGATCGGTTCTAAAAAATGGATTCATTCCACGTTTTCCAAGACCTGTGACACGTCAAGAACCGACAGAGGAGCTTGCCTGGTGGACTGCAAAAGGGTAGTTTTTGGTTAGGATTGGCCATGTCTGAGAAACCCAAGAAAAACCGGGCCCACTGGGTTTCAACACTGCAGTGTGTGTGTGTGTGTGTGGAAGTCTTTGCCAAGGCTGATCCCCACACCATCTGTGTTTATTGTCTGGGGTTTGACCACCTCGATTCAGACTGCCAAATTTGCAAGAATTTTCCCAAATCTACCCTGGAAAAGAGAATAGGTAGACTGAGGGAAAGGGAGGCCGAGAAGTCCGCTGACCCGGATGGCCAGCCTGGTTCGGTTCCGACCGAACCAGGAGGAGTGCCCTCTGATCAGGGTGATATTTCTTCGGGCAGAAGGAGAGCCGATTCCAAGGAATCGGTTCCGGTAAAAAGGAAAAAAGACAAATCGACCGGTTTGGACACAGAATTTCATACTCTTGTCCGCCGATGGGATAGCCAAGGCGATAAGGATTGTGCAATCGCTTAGTTTGGTTCCAACCGAACCAGCATCATCTGGCAGGGGCTCGGTTCGGTCAGTTCCCCCGGTTCCGGATTATACTTTGGAAGAATTTTATGAACCGGAGGAGAAGGAGGAGGGAGAGTATGAGGATGATTATGGTGATAGTGAAAGTTTGGATGTGCCTATTGACCAGGACATCTCCCCAGACAGACCTTCAGGTGTTTCTCCTCCTAGGCTTTCTGAGTCCCCTTCACACTACGTTTTACAAAAAAGTGGCTGAGACCCTCCAGCTTCCTGTGGAGGAAGCAGTAGGGGATCAGGAAGAGCCTGATTATGTTGAGATGATGGACATCCCAGAGTCCAGGAGACTGTCTATGCCCCTCCACAAATCCTTTGGGAAACAGACACATAAAATTCTTAAGTCTCCTATTCTATACCTCCTGTGGACAGACGAATGGACAAGAGGTACACTCTCTCAGGCTCAGACATGGAGTTCCTTTTTCAGCAATGCAGCCATGTTGGGGTTGTGCAGACTGCTGCCTGTGATAAGCCAAATATTCCCTTGGCATCACACCCCCAGACAAGGACTCCAGGAAGATCGATGCCATGACAAAGAAGAAAAAATTACTCACCTTAGTAATGTTGTTTCTTCTAATGGAGTCTTGCTATATTATGACAATTGCAGTTTGTCCCACCATTAGAACTGCTCCGGAGGTGAAAGAGTTAACTCCCATTCAAAGAATGGAACTTGGAGCGCGAGCTCAGTTAGAGAAGCTCTGTCTGGGTTATTTCAAACCTAAACTGTCAGATCTTTACGAGCAAAACTCACTAAGGTCTGTGTGGAAGCTGTAACCTACACTAGCCAACTGGCTACCTGACTATTAAGACATACTCCTGGTCCCAACACAAAGACTCAAGTCAGGGGACCAGAAATAATAATAAAATATAAGTAATAATATGACATAAAATAAAAACATCACACTCCAAAACCCCAAGAAGGGGTGGAAAACATATAATGGGCATAACTAGCGCCTACACTAGGCTGCCCACCCCATACCCAAGTAGAAGTTTTGAGAGGGCAGGCTGGGGGGGAGGTCATAATATAGCAAGACTCCATTAGAAGAAACAACATTACTAAGGTGAGTAATTTTTTCTTCAAACAACATGAAGTCTTGCTATATTATGACAATTGCAGAATACACAGCAGTACCTCCATGGAGGAGGGACAGAACCTACTTAGGGAATAGGCTCTGAAGTACAGCTGTGCCAAACCGAGCATCCCTCCTGGCCTGGACATCAAGGGAGTAATGCTTGGTGAAAGTATGTACCGTTTTCTAGGTAGCTGCTTGACATTTTTCTAAGATAGGGATGTCTCTGGCAACAGCTAGAGCGCAGCTGTACCTCTGGTAGAATGAGCCCTCAGGCCTGAAGGGGAACTTTCCCAGTTTTGATGATAAAATTGGATACAAGAGACAATCCACCTGGCAATGGATCTCTTAGTGGCAGGTTTCCCTTTTCCGACCTCACCATAAGTGAGAAAAAGTTGGAGGGATTCGAACCTGTGACCCTTGGTACGCTCTATATAGTAACTTAGGGCCCTCTTAACATCTAAACTGTGCAATCTCCTCTCACCAGAGGAAGAATGGTCAGTGAAAAACACTGGAAGGGAGATAGACTGATTAAGATGGAAATCTGAAACCACCTTAGGCAAAACTTCCTGTTAGTCCTGAGGACTACCTTATCCCTGTGGAAAGAAATAAAGTCAGTTTCTACTGACAGGGCTTGCAACTCACTTATGCGCCTGGCAGAAGTGATAGCCACTAGGAAAACAGTTTTCCAAGCTAAGTACTTAAGCTCTGCAGAAGACAGAGGTTCAAAAGGAGGTTGCATTAACTGGGCAATGCAAACATTAAGGTCCCAGGCAGGGGCCGGATCCCTAAAAGGTGGATTAGAATGAAGTAATCCTTTAAAAAACTTGGAAAATACAGGGTGGGCAGAAAGAGAGGAGGGCTTTCCTGCTGAAACAAAAGCAGAGACAGCTGCCAAATGTACTTTCAGGGTAGCTGGTCTCAGTCCCAAGGAATTAAGGTGGACCATATAGTCCAAAACAATGGGCAAATCAGCAGATTCCGGGAAATATGTTTCTAGAACACCAAATGGAAAACCTTTTCCACTTAGAATTGTAAGTAGCTCCTAGTGGAAGGCTTCCTAGAAGCCTTTTAGGATTTCAAGAACACCCTGAGAAAGGTGCAGGTCAGCAAATTTCTAACTCCTCAAGAGCCAGGCCTTGAGGTTGAGGGATTTGAGTTTCGGATACCAAACTCTCCCCTGTGCACAGGTTAACAGGTTGTGATTCCTGGGGAGGCACAGGGGAAGATGGACTGCTAGTGACAGAAGAAGTGGGTACCAGGGCTGCCTGGCCCAATCTGGGGCAATCAGAATCATCCTGCAAGGCTGGGATCTGATTCTGACTAGCACCTTGAATAGGAGAGGGAAGGGGGGAAAAGGCATAAAGAAACTTCCCTTCCCAATCCAGGAGAAAGGCATCCAGGGGGATTGAGCCCAACACTGGGGGCCTGCAACAGAACAGTGGAAGTTGGTGATTGTCTGGGGCTGAAAAAAGATCTATCTGAGGGGTGCCCCATCTGGCAAAAACTAACCCCAGTATTTGAGGATCCAGAGACCATCGTGATGGCCCTGGAAATCCTGCTGAGAGCATCTGCAAGACATTGTCCTTCCTGGAAGGTGAACTGCTATGAGGGAAGTGTTCAGGAATAGGCCAGAGACCACAACTTCATTGCCTCGGTGCACAAGGTCAAGACCGAGTGCCCCCTGCTTGTTGATGTACCACATTGTTGTGGTGTTGTCTGTTCTGGACTTGCACCACTTTGTTCTGAACAGACGCAGAAAACGCTTAAGTGCTAAAAAGACAGCTCTGAGTTCCAGCAAATTGATGTGGAGCAGAGATTCTGAGGGGACCACACTCCTGAGTGGAGAGGTCGCTCATGTGGGCCCCCACCCCAGGAGGGAAGCATCCGTAGTGAGGGTCAAGGAGTGAGACAGAGGAATGAAGGGGACCCCCAGTCTTAAATTGCTCTGATCCTGCCACCACTGGAGGGCCTGGATCAGGGTTCGGGTCACTGGGACCAACTTGGAAAGGGGGTCTCTTCTCTGAGACCAAAAGGCTCTCAAGTGAAACTGAATGTCCTCATCCGAAATCTTGCTCCTTGCACACGGATGTGGACGCAGCCATGTGCCCCAGGAGCTGCAAAAGTGTCTTGCTGGTCGAGAGACCTGCAGAGTGAGGAGGAGGCCAGAGCTACCAAGTTCCTTTACCTCTCTAAGGGTAGAAGGCTCTGGCCTGCTTTGTGTCCAATTCTGCACCTATGAAGGTGAGCACCTGAACTGGTTCCAGAACTGATTTTGGAAGATTGAGCAAGAAGCCCAGGGAGGAGAGCAGCTGCTGGGTAACTTGCAGGTGAGATCTTACCTGTTCTGGGACTGCCTACAATGAGCCAGTCGTCCAGATAGGGAAAGACAGCAATCCTTTGCCTTCTTAAATGAGCCACTGCTACTGCCAGACATTTTGTGAATACCCTTGGGGCAGAGGTGAGGCCGAAGGACATTGCTCTGAACTGGTAGTGACCTGAGGGCAGTTCGAATCTGAGGTACTTTCGGTGGGAGCTTCTGATTAAGACGTGAAAATAGGCATCCTTGAGGTCCAGGGAGGCTAGCCAGTCCCCTGGCCTTAGAGAGGGTAAAATCATTGCCAGAGTTACCATTTTGAACTTTGGTTTCAAAAGGTGTTTGTTCAGATATCTCAGGTTTAAAATGGCCGCCATTCTCTCTGTCTTTTTGGGGTAAGGAAATATCTGGAGTACAGACCCTTGCCCTGGTGTAGGGGAGAACCCCTTTCTACAGCTCTGAGAGCCAGGAGGGTTGCGAGACTCTGTTTCTAAAGTAAAGGTCTCTAAAGAGTTTGCAGGTGGGAAAGACCTGATTCTCATCTTTGGGAACTTTTGAAGCTGAGAACCAGACCCTGGCTTACTACTTCCAGGACCCACTTGTCTGAAGTTAGAGACACCCAGTTCTGAACGGCGTAGCCAACCTGCCCCCTACAGGTAAAGGAGAATCGCCCTGGGCACCCCATCAGGGTGTCTGTTTGGCAGGTGCTTTAGGCTGAGGGTGGGAGCAGGCCTGCCCACAGCCCAGGTCTGCCTCTCCCTCTGAAGAACCCCTCTGAGCATAAGCAGAGGAGGCCTGGTTTGGTAAAAGGCCTGTGAAAGGCCTACCTCTACCCCTGGGGCCTGCCTCTGAGGAGTGGCTTGCCGCTCCTTAGCCTGAGCACTCTTATAGGTAGTCCTATATTCATCCATTTTCTTCATATAATACTCTGTCTGCTCCCAAACAGAGAATTTCCAACCACAGGAAAATCCATAGCCTTAGTCTGGGTATCCTGTGACAAGCTAGTACACCTGAGCCAGGCTAACCTGTAAAAGCTACAGACGTAGCCATGACTCTAGAGGATACATCATTAAAATCACAGCAGCATGAAACTGCACCTTAGATGCCTCAATGCCATCAGCAGCCACCTGTTCCAGCTCACTAGCAAGCTGGCCAGAGGCCTGTTTGGCCAAGCGCCATGACAGTGTCCCATCTAGATTTCTGATACCTTGCTACATAAGCCATGTAATTTGCTTGCCTGAGTCCCAAAGGCCGCTGCCATGTGTTTTTTTAGCCATGGCATCAATCTTCCTGGAATCCTTGTCCAGGAGGATGTGAAGCCAAAGGAATATTAGCTTTATCACAGGCTGCAGCCTGAACCACACCAACGTGGCTGCATTGCTGTGAAAGGAATTCTGTATCAGGACCTGACAGAGTGTACCTCCTGTCCATCTTTTTGTCCACAGGAGGCACAGAATTAGAGTTTTAAAATCTTTATTGTCCGCTTCCTAAATGATTTATGCAAGGAACAGACAATCTCCTAGACTTGGAATATCCATCATTTCTACAAAATCAGGTTCTCTTATTCATCCACAGCTTCCTCCAATGGAAGCTGGAGGTTTTCAGCAACTTTTTGTAAAACATAAAGTGAGAGGGACTCAGAAAGCAAAGGGGAGATTCAAAGGTCTGTCTGGGAGATGTCCAGTTCAATGGGCACACCCAGACCCTCAAAGTCACATTCATACTGTTCATAATCATCCTCCCCCTCCTCTGGTTCATAAAATTCTTCAACAACATATTCCTGAACCGGTGGAACCGACCGAACCGACCTTTTATCAGACAGTGGCGGTTCGGACAGAACCAGAGAAAGTGACTGGACAATCTGAATAGCTCTTGCTATCTCTGCAGCAGTTGGAGAAGGAATTTTGGGCTCCACACCTGCTGATTTTCTTGTTTTCTTTACTGGAACTGGCTCCTCCGAGCCAGCTTTACGTTTGCCCGAGGAAGTCTCGCCCTGGTCAGAGGGCACCAACTGGGCTGGCCATCCGGGTCAGCGGACTTTTGGCCTCTTCCCTGAGCCTGCTACTCTCTTATCCAGGGTGGCTGCAGGAAATTTTCACAAATCTGGCAGTCTGAATTGGGGTGGTCAAACCCCAGACAATATACACATGTGGTGTGTGGGTCAGCCTTGCAAAGACTTCCCACAGGCATCACAGTGTTGAAACCCAGTGGCCGGTTTTCTTTTGGGTTTTTCAGACATAATGCCAGCCTAACCAAAACTTGCCCTTTTTAAACGGCAGTGCCAGGCAAGACACCCTTATCGGTTCCTAACGTGTCACGGGTCTTGAAAACCGTAATGAAACTGCTTTTTTTTAGAACCGATAAGAACGGAACCGCACTCTAAAACCTTCAATTCAACTTTTAAATAGGTGTTGATCGGGTTCAAAACCGAACCGATAACATTTACAAGTTCCACACAGAAAATAAACTTAAATTACTTAGTTATACTACAGACAGAGCTTGAACCAACGGTTTTGCTGTTAAAATAATAATATTCTCAGTTGATTTGAACCAAGAAAACGCTGTTTAAACCGAGAAATGAACCAGTAGTAGGAGAAATCTCGAGCGACTGTTCAGTGAGGTGGAGTAAAGAATCTGACAGTTTAGGTTTGAAATAACCCAGACAGAGCTTCTCTAACCGAGCTCAGGTTCCAAGTTCCATTCTTTGAATGGGAGTTAACTCTTTCACCTCCGGAGCAGTTCTAATGGTGGGACAAACTGCAATTGTCATAATATAGCAAGACTTCATGTTGTTTGAAACAATACATGGCAGCATCTTTGGGACTCAGGCAGGCTAACTATATGCCTATACAGCCAGATACCAGAAGCCCAGGTGGGACACTGTGCTGGCTCTGGCTAACAGGCCCCGACCAGCTGCCAAGGAGCTGGAGCAGGTGGCTGAAGATGGGATTGCGGCATCGAAGTACAGTTTCATGCTGCTGTAGACTCCAGTGATGCATCATCAAGAGTCATGGCTATCTGTGGCTCTTCGGAGGATGGCTTTGGCTCAGATGTACTAGCTCACATTGATACCCAGGCTAAGGCCATGGATTTTTCTAGAATTGGTAACTCTCTGTTTGGGGAGCAGACAGAGAATTACATGAAAAAGATGGATGAGTACAGGACCACTTACAGGAGTGCTCAGGCCAAAGAAAGGCAAGCAACTCCTCAAAGGCAGCAGTCCAGGGGCAGGTGCAGGCCTTCCAAAGACTTTACCAAGCTCAGGACCTCCCTTCCTTTCAGAGGGGTTCTTTAGAGGGAGAGGCAGAAGGGGGATGAGCAGGCCTGCATCTACCCCTCAGGCTAAAGCCCCTGCCAAGCAGACACCCTGATGGGTCAGCCCAGGCCGATTCTCCCATACCAGTAGGGGGCAGGCTGGCTTACTTTGTACAGGACTGGAAGTCTCTTACATCAGACAAGTGGGTCCTGGAAGTAGTAAGGCAGGGACTGGTTCTCGGCTTCAAAAAATTTCAACATGAGAACCAGATCTTTTCCACCTGCAAATCTCAGAGAGCCTTGCCTACGGAGGCAGATGTTACTTCTCTCCTAGCTCTCAGAGCTATAGAGAGGGTTCCCACTCTACAGAGGGGCAAAGGATTGTACTCCAGGTATTTCCTAACCCCCAAAAGCCAGGAGAACGGCCGCCCATCCTGGACCTAAGATATCTGAACAACATCTTTTGAGCCAAAGTTCAAAATGGTAACTCTGGGAATTATCCTTCCCTCTCTAAGGCCAGGGCACTGGCTAGCCTCTCTGGACCTCAAAGATGCCTAATTTCACATTCCCATCAGGTGCTCCCACAGAAAGTACCTCAGGTTCAAGTTGCCCTCAGGCCACTCTCAATTCAGAGCAATGCCCTTTGGCCTAACATCAGCCCCAAGGATTTTCACAAAGTGCCTGGCAGTAAGTTGCTTCCTAAGAAGAAAAAGATCTCCATCATTTCCATACTTGGACGACTGGCTCATCAGAGGGTCAGTCTCCAGACCAGTCAAGTCATCACCCGGAAGTGACCTAGCAAGTGCTCACTTCCTTAGGATTCCTTCTCAACCTTCCAAAGTCGGTTCTCGAACCAGTACATCTCCTCACCTTCACAAGTGCAGACCTGGATACAGTAAAGGCAAGAGCCTTCCTTCCCCTGGAAAGGGCAAGAACCCTTATGGAACTGGCCTCTTCATTCACCCTTCAGGTGTCTCAACCAGCAAGGCATTTCCTTCAGCTACTGGGCCACATGGCAGCTTCCACAGCAGTGGTCCAAGGGGCAAGATTCCAGATGAGGGACATGCAGTTCCACTTAAGAGCTTTCTGGTCCCAAAGAAAGGATTCCCTTACCAAACTAATTCCAGTGACTCGAACCCTGATCCCAGCCTTGCAATGGTGTCAGGATCAGGACAATTTGAGACAAAGGGTTCCATTTGTCACTTAGGCTCATTCAGTGATACTCACCACAGATGCTTCCCTGCTGGGCTGGGGAGCCCATTTGGGGGATCTTACCGGCCAAGGGCTGTGGTCACCTCAGGAATCTCTGCTTCACATTAATCTCTTGGAACTGAGAGCAGTGTTTCTGGCACTGCAAGCTTTTTCCAAATCTGTACAGAACAAGGTGGTTCAGGTCAGAACAGACACCACCACCACTACCATGTGGTACATCAACAAGCAAGGAGGCACTCAGTCTCTGGCCTTGTGCACAGAAGCAATGAAGTTGTGGTCCCTGGCCTATTCCCTGCAAACCTCTCTGATAGCAGTTCACCTCCCAGGGAAGGACAATGTCCTAGCAGATGCACTGAGCAGAATATCCCAGGGCCATCACGAATGGGTCCTAGATCCTTTAGTTTTGAAAGACATTTTCTCGAGATGGGGCACACCAGAGATAGATCTCTTTGCAGCCCCAGACAATCACCAACTTCCTCTCTTTTGTTGCAGACCCCCAGTCTTAGGCTCAGTCCCCTGGATGCTCTGATTCTGAACTGGAAGGAAATTTCATGCTCCCCCCTTCCTCTCCAGTTCAAAGGTTAGTCAAGATAAGGTCACAACCATGTAAAGTGATTTTGATTGCTCCAGACTGGGCCAGGCAGCCATGGTATCCCTTGTTGCTGTCCCTAGCAGTCCATCTTCCTTGTCTCTTCCGGAATTACAACCTGTTGACATCCTCTCAGGGAGGATTTGCACCGAATCGTAGTTAAAGTTTGCAGATCTGCATCTTTCCCAAGGGTTCTGGATATCCTTGTGCTTCTCGGAAGCCTTCCACCAGAAGACTTACAACTCAAATGGAAAAGATTCAGCATTTGGTGTTCTAAGAAGAATATTTCTCCAGACTCTGCTGAATTGCCTACGGTTCTGGATTATATGGTCCATCTTAATGGCCTAGGCCTCAGACCAGCTACCCTTAAAGTACACTTGGCAGCTGTTTCTGCTTTCTTGTCAGTAGGGCCTTCCTCTCTATCATCCCATCCTGTATTTTGTAAGTTTTTCAAGGATTGTTCACACCAATCTCCCTTTAGGGATCCTGCTCCTGCTTGGGACCTTAATGTTTGCATTGCTCAGCTTATGCAACCTCCCTTTGAGCCTCTGTCCTCAGCAGAGCTTAAGTACTTGACTTGGAAAACTGTGTTTGTGGTAGCCATTACTTCTGCCAGACGTATCAGTGAAATGCAAGCCCAGTCAGTGGAATCTGATTTCATCTCTTTTCACAGAGATAAAGTGGTCCTTAGAACTAACAGAAAGTTCTTACCTAAAGTGGTTTCAGATTTCCACCTCAACCAGTCTATCTCTCTCCCTGTTTTCTTCACTGACCATTCCTCCTCGGGATAGAGGCGGCAACACAGCTTGGACGTTAAAAGAGCCCTGAGCTACTACATAGAGCGTACCAAGGGTCACAGGTTTGAATCCCTCCAGTTGTTCCTTACGTATGGAGAAGTTGGTAAGGGCAAACCTGCCACTAAGAGATCTATTGCCAGGTGGATTGTTTCTTGTATACAATTCTGCTATGAAAAACTGGGTAGAACTCCACACTCAGGCCTGAGGGTTCATTCCACTAGAGGTACAGCTGCTTCCCTGGCTGCTGCCAGGATATTCCTCTCTTAGAAATTTGTCAAGCAGCCACCTAGAAAACAGTCTATACTTTCACCAAGCATTACTCTCTGGATATCCAGGCTAGGAGTGATGCTCGGTTTGGCACAGCAGTACTTCAGAGCCTGTTTCCAAAGTAGGTTCTGTCCCTCCTCCATGGAGGTACTGCTTGGTAGTCTGCATATGTCAGAATACAGCAAGACCTCATGTTGTTTGAAGAAAGAATTACTCACCTAATAATGTTGTTTCTTCTAATGGAGTCTTGCTGTATTCTGACCTCCCCCCTGCCTCCTCTCTCAGAACCTAGATTTTGGGATGTGGGTGGGCAAGAGCAGTGTTGGCACCCTAGGGATATCCTTTTTACACCTTCTTTTTGGTTTGGGTGAGAGGTTGTGTTTTGGATGTGTTGTTTTTGGGTTTCCCGACTTGAGTCTTCCTTTGAAACCAAAACACTTTTTATATATATATTTTGCCAGTTGGCTAGTAAGAATTTTACAGTTTCCGCACAGAACATCTAGTGAGTCTTTGCTCTTAAAGATCTGACGGTTGCAGTTTAAACAGCAGCAGACAGGGGCTTCAACAGAGCTTGTGGTGAACATTCCATGCTGGTCATGGAAAGTTTAACTCTTTGTTCTCCGGGGCAGTTGAAAGGAGGGACCTAACTGCATATGTCAGAATACAGCCAGACTCCATTAGAAGAAACAACATTACTAAGGTAAGTAATTTTTTCTTCTTGGCCATGCTTTCAATTTTTCTAGAGTCCTTCTCTGGAGGATGAGAGGCCAGAGGGACTTTAGCCTCATCACAAGCTACAGCTTGCACCACCCCCTGGTGGTCAGGGTGTGAAAACAAGAATTCAGCCCCTGTTCTGTCAAGCTCATACTTTTTGTCCACTCTCTTGTCCAAAGGAGGGACACACCCAGGAGCCTGGAGGAGTTTTAAGATATCCTTTCTGAAGAATGTATTGATGGGAAGTGAGAGTTTTTTTAGTAGGAGTTAGCCCCATCATGTCCATATATTCAGCCTCCTCCTTATCCTCTACAGCTTCAATGGTAGGGATGTCTATAGCATCACCAATTTAGATCTGCCCGCTGAAGCTCAGGTTGTCGAGCCGAGGTCGGGAGTGGTCGTAGGGATGAACAAATACATACCATTCCTAGAACTCCTGTTACAGGTGAGTAACCTGTATTTCTAGGACATGGATATGTTGTTCATCCACACTCATTGGCAGACTCCTAGCAGTTCTCCGGGAGGAGGGAGGCAAGACGACACCCCCTATACTTACTTGGGAAAGAGAGACTGAGAACCGAGGCCCCAAAACCAGCATCCCGGGACTCAAGGTCGATGTGGTAGTGGGTAATGAAGGTGTTTGCTGACTTCCAGGTAGCAGCCCTGCAGATTTCTGGATAGGGACGCCCTGGAAGCAGCCACTGCTGCAGCAGTATGGCGGTAGAATGAGCTCTTCTCCTCTGGGAGGCTCCATGCCCGCCAACTTATAGCAGAGATCTATGCAGGAGGTTACCCACCTGCTTATCGTCCGCTTGGCTGCAGGTCTGCCAGATGCGGCTTGTGCGTGAGGTGACAAACAGCTGGCGAACCTCTCCCCGACTTCAGCCGTGGCGCCCTTATAATAAGCGAGCCTCTAGGGTCCAGAGTATGGAGCCTATATTCGGCCCGCGGTGTGATTGGGTAGAACACGGCAGAGTCAACACCTGGTTAAGGTGAAACTCCACACCACCTTCTGGAAGGAATTGGTGGGGGCAGGACAACCTTGTCCCTGTGGAAGACCAGGTAAGGAGACTCCATGGAAAGCGCCTGGAGCTCCCCATCCTTCTGGCTGACGGATAGCCACCAAGAAGGGTCTTCCACGACAGGTGAGAGAGAGCACACCTGCATAGGTTCGAATGGCTTGCCCATGAGCTTTGCCAGTACCAGCAGTAGATCCCACGGAGGTGGGGGTTCCCGCACTGGAGGGGAAATGTGATCAAGGCCTTGAAAAAGCGCCAGACCACCTTCTCCTGCGCCACCGACTGCTTCCCGGCCCGCGCCCGGTAAGCAGAGATGGCTGCCAGGTGCACTTTAGGGTCGCCGACCTAAGCCCCTTGACTAGAAAGGGACCATAAATAGTCCAAGATGCTTGCAAGGAACAGGAGGAAGGGTCCAAGCCTTGTTTTGACACCAAATGGAAAACCTTTTCCATTTGAAGGCATAGCATTTTCTGGTCGACTTACGGGACGCCTTCAACTACATTGAGGACCTCGTCGGAAAGACCCAAGGCCTGGAACTCTAGCCAGGAACCAGGCCGTCAGGTGCAGGGATTGAAGGTCCGGATGGAACACCTTCCCTGATTGACTGAGAGCAGGTCCGGGCGAGCTGGAAGCTGCCACGGGAGTCCTGGAGCTGAGACTGAGGAGATCTGGTACCAGAACTGGCGAGGCCAGTCTGGGGCTATCAGAATCACCTGCCCTTTGTCCCTCCTCGCCTTGGAGAAGCACCTTGTGGATCAAGGGAAATGGGGGAAAGGCGTAAAAGAGGCCCGGGGTCCATTGCCTCGAGAAGGCATCCCCCTGCAGCGAGCCCTGCTGAGGGGGGCGGGCATGAAACAGACTCAGCTTCGCTCTCCATGGAGGCAAACAGGTCCACCTGAGGTGTGCCCAAAGGGAGAACAGATGCTGTACTACACTCCAGGGGAGAGACCACTCGGTGGATGCAGCCCCTATCCGGCCTAGGGCACGGGCCAGGGTGTTGGAGGCTCCTGCCACGTGGAATGGCTAGGAGATCCGCCCAGGCCTGGGCGACAGTGACCAAATGCGGAGAGCTTCCTTGCATAGAAGCATGGAGCGGCCCCGCCTCGGCGGTTTAGATAGTACATGGTCGTGGTATTGTCCGTCTGGACTCGGACCACTTGGACCCCGGAGGAACGGAGCAAAGGCGGTGAGAGCTAGGCGGACCGCCGAGCTCCAGCAGGTTGATGTGGCATCGGGACTCCCGCTGGGACCAGAGGCCATGAGCCCGGTGTTCCCCAGATGGGCACCCCAACCCATCAGAGAGGCATCGTCGACAGAGAGACCGTCGCTCGGGCGGACTTAACGGGATGCCCTCCTGCAAATGATCTGGAACGGGTCCACCACTGGAGAGCTGCTCCATCCCCTGTGTCACCGACACAAGCTGGTCCAAGGGATCGCAGCGCCAGGACCACTGGCTGGCCAGTCCCCACTGAAGGGGACGCATGTTCCAGCGGGCCCAACGGACCACGCTGGTGCAGGCCGCCATGAGACCCAGGAGGCGAGGAAGTCCCGGTAGGGCGAATTGCCCAACCAGAAATGATCGGGCAAAGGAGGAAAGAACCTCGGCCCTGTCCGGCTGGAGCCGCGCGTCCTGGTTCGAAGAGAGTCGAGCTGGCCTGATGAATAGAATCACCTGCTTCGCCTCGAGTTCGACTTGGCCTCGCTGATAAGGAGGCCCAGTTGAGAGCAGACCTGAGGGCCAGATCTCTGACCACTCCGCCTCCTTCCTGGAGGGAGCTGCTATCAGCCAGTCGTCCAGGTAAGGGTACACCGGACCCCTCGGCCGAGGGAATGCTGTCACCACTGCCATGCATTTGGTGAAGACCCTGGGAGCTGGAGACAAGTCAAGGGCATGGCTTGAACTCAAGAGAGATCCTTCCGCCGAAGCTAAGGAATCTCTGGTGAGACGGACGGATAGGACGGAAAAACGCTGCCCTGCAAGTCCAGAGAGCAGAACCACACGCCGCTGCTCCAAGGATGGTATTATCTGAGCCAGAGGACCATCCTGAAGGTTCGAGACCTTAGGAACTTGTTTAGGTCGTAGGTCGAGAATGGGGCGCCAGCCCCCGTCTGCTTCGGAACCAGGAAGTACCTGGACACAAACCCTGGGTCTGAAGGAGGGTCCACCACCTCTCTTACCACCTCCTTCTGGAGGAGGAGAGCGGATGTCGGCCTCGACGAGCCGCCAGTGAGGCTGGGGATCCCGGCCCCCGAGGGGCGCACGGCCTGAAGGGTGGTGCCTGCTCAATTCCAGAGGCAGGCCTCTTCCCACCACCTCCAAGACCCACCTGTCCGTGGTAACAGCGGACCAGGCGGAACGGAAGTGCCGGAGCCGCCTCTCCACGGGGACCCAGGGGGGGCAGGACGGGATGGGGCGACACCCCTCAGCCCGCCACTGGGCAGGCTTGGAGGAGGGACCGCCGAGGGACCTCCTGGCCCTTTCCTCCCTGCCTCCTGTTAGAGGAAGCCGGCGGCTTGGGTTTGGGATGCCGGGTCGAGCCTGCTGGCCCTGACGCTGCTGGTCGGGCGGGCGGGGCACAGAAGGACTAAAGGGCTTAGGCTGTGGTTTATGGCCTTTGTCCTTCTGAGCGAAGAGACCGAGTCCAAGGTGGCATTGACTCTCGATCCTCTGCAGGTGACCTTCCACCCCAGGGTCAAGAGGTCAGTCCCCAAAAGGGAACATCCGCCAACTTGTGCTGGGTATCCGACGTAAAGGTGGATATCCTCAGCTAAGCCCTCGACGATAGCCACTGCGGCCGCCACCGATCTGGCACATGAGTCCCTATATCCAAAGCAGTCTGAGCTGCTGTTTGGCCACTGCCCTGCCCTGGTCCCGCACCTGCTTAACCGTAGTCTGCAGATCGGGCGGGAAGATGAGGGATGACCATCCAGGGAGCCCAACAGGGCATGAGAAAATGTGCCATGAGGACGGCCGAACTGGCCTGGACGGCGTCAGAGGACGCAGCGAGACTTTTCGCCCGCATAGTCCACTTCTTGGACTCTTGTCAGGAGGTTTGTCCACATCCCTGGCGCTGCCGGCGCCGAAAACGCTGTCGGTAACCAACCCCTCAGCAGAGGGTGTTCCAAAACCGGACAAGGAACCGTAGGGGACCGTGATACTTCCTGGCCATCCTGGCCGGGCGTAGGGCAGGAAGCAGGGCGCTGCCAAAGTTCCAGTGCTGGACCCACTATGGCCTCGCCACCGGAAAGGCCTCCGCCGGAGAATCCCCTCGGTCCAGAATCTCCGTGAGGGATACCTGGCCTGCTTGGAACGGGTTCGAGCCCATCCCGGTAGACTCCGAGATGAGCCAAGCAGTCCTAGGAAGGACGACGGGTATCGTCCATTGACTGACCTCCTGAAGACTCCAAGTCCAGTCGCTTGGAGAAGAAGGAGGAATCATCTTCGGACTCGGAAGAGTCCTCAAGAGCTGCCTCTGGCCTGAACCACCCTTCACCTGCCGAGGTCGGTCGGGAGTGAGGGTAACTGACAGCCGATGGGGTAAAACCCTTAGCCGACCGAGAATCTTGGTCGGAGCCCCAATTGGTGGCTGGAGGCGGAGGTTCCACCGCAATGGTGGAGCAGCTGGTTTTGGCCGAACAACCGCCTGGGTATAGGCCTCGGCAAGTCGAGGGTTGTGTCGGCCGCTCCGGTGACAGTTACTTAATGGTCGGGAAGGCGCCGGAGTCGGCTTATTCCCGCCAGGAGGAGCTGTTAGAAATATAAGGTCCTCGCACCGTCGACGTAATTTACGCCGAAGCCTCCCCTCATCCGAGGAGGAGGACGAGGACGAGCGGCGACGTCGCTTACCGCGGTGCCGAGACCGAGACCGCCTATGACGGTGGGAACGGCTGGACCGCGAAGAGGTCCGAGACCGAGACCGAGAGTCCCGGAATTTCCGGGGTCGGTGCAGGGAGGTGTCGGCCGGAACCGACACTCCCTTCGGCTCGGAAGGTCCATCCGAGGGCTCCGGAACCGGAGGCACAGGCGAGCCCACGGGATCCTCAACTCCTCCCGGGGGAACCGGGGAGAGGGGAATCTCGGCTGCTAAAGGCGACAGCCCGTTCAATGGGTCGAGAAAATCTCGACTTCATCAGTGGGAGTCTCGGTCAACTGACCTGACGGGGACACCGCGAGGCCAGTGGCAGGCCGAGCGGTCGACCGAAGCCGACGGTCGACGTCCCGGGAGAGGGACCTTCCGCCTCCCAAGAGCGTCGACGGAGGGACTTCTACCTTGTCCCTCTTTTGGACCGAGAATAAGGTCCAGCAGACGCAGGCCCTTCTCCTTAGTGGAGAGGGACAGACAAAGCTCCTTAAAGGAAGCCGTGTAGGAAGAACCCAGAGAGAGCGGGATAAATGCCGCGGGCGAGGAAGATCGCCCGCGCCGCCTCCTCTTCGAGGGCGACCATCCGCTCGAGCTGATCCGCCGAGCCCGCCGCCGCGGACACCGCCAACCGGGCCTCCTTGGACTTCACCGGAGGGAAACGCTTCTCCGGACGGCCCAGTTGCAATCGGGCAGCACGGTCTTCGAGGACGTAGGCCGAGAAAGATGAGCACAGGTCGCAAGCCTGCGGGTCGTGCTCAAGGCCTAAGCAGTAGACACACGTGGAGTGTGGATCCGTCCGAGACATCTTCTGCCCGCATGGGCATCTCCGAAATCCGGGAGTCGATTTATCCATCGCAGCCGCGAGGGATCGAAGACTGAAGTCTTTTTGCAAAATATTATTTTTAAATCCGCAAACGGAGAAATAGGAACCAGTCACAAACGCAGAGCGTTAAGGAGGGAACCTGAGCTTCCAAGCGGTAAGGAAGATCTGGCGTCATGGGGCGGAGCCGAGAGTTATACCACCCGGGTGGGTGGGAGGAGCAAGCTTGAAGACCTTCCGGCAAGATTTAAAGCGGCAAGGATACTGCCAATGAGTGTGGATGAACAACATATCCATGTCCCTAGAAACAGGAGATAAGGGCATCGGTGAGGCCCCCTGCGCCGCAGCCATGTGAGGGGGGGAAACACCTAAGCACGGAGTCGCTGGCACCAAAGGCGCCACGCGACTAGGAAGGTCCAACCGCCCTACCTGATCGCCGGAAGGGCCCGAGGGCTCCGAGGCAACCGAGCCAGGCAGAAGAACCAACCTCCGAGCCCATTGCTCCATAAGAGCGGCCCACTGATGAAACTGCTCATCTGGAGTCCTACCTATAGGCGGGGAGGGACTCCGATGTCGAGGACGACGATTACCGGAAGTTGGCGACTCCGAAGAAGGAGACCGGCAACTAGCAACGATAACCGACCGTCGACACACAGACATACCAGAGGGCGACCTCGAGTGATGCCTTCTCTTTTTTGACCTGTGGGCCGAAGAAGAGCTCGAGGCCGAACGGTGCCGAGAATGCGACCGTTTATTTTTATGCCGACGGGGGGACCGCCCATCCCCCCGGGCATCGGACTGACCGTTGTCGGAACCCCGCTGAGGAGAAGGAGGCTGACCGGACCCAGCCCGGCTGACTGAACAGCTTTCATACGAAGTCTCCCTACCGTCACCTGACCTGCTCATGGTCGACTCCGTCCAGTAGGCCGAGACTTCTTCAAGTAAAATTCAAATATTAGAAAAATTTACTTGAAAATAGAATAAAATTAAGCGATACTACTTATCGTGATAAGTTACAAAAACAAACTGAAAACTATGCGCTAGTTTGAAGTTTGACTCTAACAGGTGAGCGACGTGTCACTGAAGCGCACTCGACGGGGAAAAAAGGAACTGAGGCGGTTGGAGGGTCGTCGCCGAGATAGTCATTGCCGCCGAGCCGCTGCTCGGGCGCGCCTGGTCTCTCTCGCACGACCCTCCAGCAAAAAGTTTGCTCCCGATGGGTCTTAGTGCCTCCGGCGCTAATCCCACTAGTGTGAATGAGTGGTGGAGACTTATGTCCAGGAAGATTGATGGAATCACTTCTGAAGGAAAATAACTGTTGAGTACCTAATGGCCAGTGTGGTACAGGACCCAAAGCAGCATGGGTTCATAGCGGGAAGGTCATGTCAGACAAATCTAATAGATTTCTTTGACTGGGTGACCAAAGTAGACGACCAGGGAAGGGCTGTGGACATGGCCTACCTAGATTTTAGCAAGGCATTTAATACAGTCCCACACAAAAGATTAATATACAAGTTAGCAAACCTTGGAGTGGGTCCCAAGGTGGTAGCCTGGATAAAAAATTGGCTGGACAACAGGACACAAAGGGTAGTAGTAAATGGAGTCCACAGTGAAGAAAGGAGGATTACTAGCGGGGTACCGCAGGGTTAAGTACTGGGACCGGTCCTTTTTAATGTCTATAAGTGACATTGCAGAGGAACTGGAAGGAAAAGTATGTCTCTTTCCAGATGACACAAAGATCTGCAACAGGACTGATACATAAGATGGAGCAGAAAGGATGAGAAGGGACTTGGCAAGGTTGGAAGAATGGTCAGATGTATGGCAGCTTAGATTCAATGCAAAGAACTGCAAGGTAATGCACCTGGGAAATAAAAACCCTGGGGGAAGAGTACACACTGGGGGGTGAGATACTGACAACCACAACAATGGAAAGGGACCTGGGGGTAATTTTATCAGATGACCTAAAGGTGGGCAAGCAATGTGAGAAGGCAATAAGGAAGGCTGGGGGGGGGGATACAGGGAGAGGCATCAACAGTAGAAAACAGGAAGTTGTTATCCCTCTGTACAGACAGTTGGTGAGACCCCATCTGCAGTACTGTGTGCAGTTCTGGAGACCCCATCTCTGCAAAGACATAGACAGAGTGGAGGCTGTCCAGAGGAGGACAACCAAAATGGTGCAGGGTCTGCACCAGAAGACATACGAAGACACACTAAAGGAGCTTAATATGTATACCCTTGAGAAAAGAAGGGAGAGGAGGGACATGACAGAAACTTTCAAGTATCTCAAGGGAATCAACAAAGTCCAAGAGGGTAGAATCTTTCAGAAAGAGAGATGTGCAAGAAAAAGGGGGCACAATTAGAATATAGCGGGGGGGGGGGGGACGGCTCAGAGGTAATGTGAGGAAGTATTTTTTTCACGGAGAGGGTTGCAGATGCATGAACAGTCTTCCTGAGGAGGTCATGTAGTCAAGAACTGTGAGGGAAGCCGACCCGGTGACGCAAAGGGTGGAGGCGCTGGACGCCACACCACGCGCCACACTGGCAACCCGAGTTCGGGAGCGAGCTCAGGCGCCAGGGGTCAGCAGTGCAGGGAGTAGACTGAGCACCCCATAGGCAGCTCTTTTCTCCCGGGGAGGGTTGGGTGGTGTCTGGAGTTCCAGCAGCCCCCAGTGGCGATCGGGGGCACTGCAGAAACCCGGACCACATGTAGCAGCGGGACTGATGCCGGCAGGGTTGCAGAGTGCCATGGCGTCAGCGGTGCACATGCAGGGGGAAGACAGGAAGCAGAGGAAACTAAGGTGGAAATCCCCCTCCAAGACCTTGGATAGGCAACAGCCCGCTGGTCCACCGCCACACGCCTAATGCTGACCACCGCCTCTTCGATATTCTGGCGGGGCTGAGTCCCCAGGCTCTCAGGAACCGTAATGCCTCTGACGGAGGCCACAGCAGGCGGTAGAGCTGGAGGACGAGTAGTGGCCTGAGAGAGTTCCAAGGCCCTTGGAGGAGATAAAGTATTGGGGGTGGGAAGAACTGTTGGGGAATTCAAGAATGCATGGGACAGACATAAGGCATTCTTAGAGGGGGGTAGGAGGAAGTAGGCTGTTGGTTAACTAGGATCTGCAGCTTATCCATCGGGTAGGAAAATGGGCAGACTAAGTGGGCCAAGCAGTTCTTATTTGCTGTCAAATTCTATGCTTCTATGTAACCAAGATGGTGCAGGGTATGCAAGGGAAGACAAACGAGCAGAGGTGTAAGGAGCTGGATCTGTACATGACAGAGACGAGAAGGGAAAGGGGAGACATGACAAACTTAAATATGTGAAGGGGCTCAACAAAGTAAGGGAAGGGTGTTTGCTTAAGAAGAAGGAGGGAGCCAGAACTAGAGGGTATAGCCTCAGACTGCAGGGACGAAGATACAGAGGCAATGTGAGGGCGATTCTTCACAGAGAGGGTGGTGGAGGCCTGGAACAGACTACCAGAAGAGGTAGAGGAGGGATTCAAGAGGGCATGGGACAGACATATGGGGCTGAGCAGCAGGGAGAGGGCGAGGGCCGGCAGAAGAGGGGAGAAGTGGGGGGCAATTAAAGCAGACTAAGGGGAGAACTAGTAGCACCACTGATTACCCTTTTTAACAAATCATGGGAGGAGGGTGTGTTACCCGAGAACTGGAGGAAGGTGGATGTGATTCCCCATCACAAACATGAGAGCAAGGCAGAGGCAGGAAACTACAGACTTGTTAGTTTGACTTCAGTGGTATAAGAAATGATGGCATCACTTGTGAAAGAAAGAACTGTTGAGTACCTAGAGGCCAGCGGGGTACAGGACCCAAGGCAGCATGGAGTCACAGTGGGAACGTCATGTCAGATGAATCGAATAGATTTCTTTGACTGCGGGAACAAAGTAGTAGACCAGGGAGGGGCTGTGGATGTGGCCTACCTAGACTTTAGCAAGGCATTTGACAAAGTCCCACACAAAAGATTAATAAACAAGTCAGCCAGCCTGGGAGTGGGTACAAGGGTGGTAATTAGAGCACAAAACTGACTGTACAACAGGACACAGAGGGTAATAGTAAATGGCGCCCACTCCGAAGAAAGGGAGGTTACTAGCGGGGTACTGCAGGGTTCAGTACTGGAACTGTTCCTCTTTAATGTCTTCATAGGTGACATTGCAGAGGGTCTGGAAGGAAAAGTATGCCTCTTTGCAGATGACACAAAGATTTGCATCAGAGTTGATACACAAGGGGAGTGGAAAGGATGAGAAGGGATGTGGCAAGGTTGGAGGAATGGTCAAAAGTATGGCAGCTTAAATTCAATGCAAAGTAATGCACCTGGGAAACAAAAACGCAAGGGAATAGTACACGATGGAGAGGAGGTATTAACAAAAAAACGGAAAAGGACCTGGGGTAGTCATATTAGAAGACCTAAAGGTAGGCAAGCAATGTGAGAAGGCAGTAGGGAGAGCTGGGGGATACTGGGATGCATAGGGAGAGGCATCCCCAGTAGAAAACAGGAAGTTATCATCAAAGACAGTTGGTGAGAACCCATTTGGAGTATTGCGAGCAGTTCTGGAGACCCCATCTCCGCAAGGACATAGGATGGAGGCAGTCCAGAGGAGGTCAACTAAAATGGTGCAGGGTCTGCACCAGACACCACACGAACAGAGATGAAAAGAGCTTAATATGTATACCCTTGAGGAAACTGGGGGGACAGGACAGAAACTTTCAGGTACCTCAAGGGAATCAACAAAGTTCAAGAGGGTAGTATCTTTTAGAAAAAGATGTGCAAGAAACACGTTACTCACCTGTAACTGTAGTTCTGGGAGTGGTACATGTTGTCCGTCAACACTGTCTAACAGAGTCCTTTCCCCTTCAAGAAGTGCCAGAAAGTCTTCAAGCTGGCTCCTCCCACACACCCGGGTGGTATATCCCTCTGCTCCGCCCCATGACACCAGATCTTTCCCACTGGAAACAGTTTTGTGAGTCAAACACAGGGGAGGTCGGTCCCTGTGGATGAACAACTTATACATCTAGAACAGTGGTTCTCAAATGGTGAGGCCAGCCTCCCAAGGGAGGCCCCATACTGTTCCAGGGGAGGCCCAGTGAAGTCTGAGAATGTATAGTACTTAAATGTTAAGTTTTGAATGTTTTGTGTGAAGGGAACAAGCAAACTAAATATGGATAATGGCAGTTGAATTTCTTTACTTATGCATAGACTGGTGACCAGGAGGGCCTTGAGCCAAAGCTTGTTTATACTGTAGGTGTGTATTTACATGTGCATTGGTGACTAGGAAGGAACACCGAGTCACGGCTTGTTTATACAGTAGCTGTTTATATGCAAATAAGTGGCTAGGAAATGCACGCTGAGTCGAGGCTTGTTTCTACAGTAGGTATTTATTTTGTATGTAAATTGGTGTCTGGAAAAGGCACTGTGAGCCAATGCATGTTTCAGGTGTGACCTCGGTAAGGGTACAAGAAGTTGCTTAACAGGGTAAGGGGGGAAAGAGATGATGTGGCTAGGTTAGTTGTTCCAGATAGAGAGGAAGTAGCATAATAAGGGTCCAAGAGTCAGAGTAGTGGAGTGACAAGGATAACCTGGGGTGTGGGGTTTTGGGTGGAGAACAATAAGTCAAATATAAAGTGAATGTACTCTGTCAACATTATTAGTCTCACTTGGTTCCTGGTGTACTGTGCAAAAGTATAATAATTTTTTTCTAAGGGAGGCCCAAGATTTTTTCCAAATTTGAGGGAGGCTCGAAATCTGTTCCATAGCTTGGGGGAGGCTCACTATCACAAAGTGTGAGAACTAATGATCTAGAACTACTGTTACAGGTGAGTAACCTGTGTTTCTAGGGACGCGGATATGTTGTTCTAGCCACATTATTTGGCAGACTCCTATTAGTTCTCTGGAAGGAGGGAGGCAAGGCACACATCCCCATTTAGGAAACGGAGATTGGAGAACTGAGGCCCCAAAACCAGCATCTCGGCATGACTCGACGTCAATGTGGTAATGGGAAATGAAGGTGTGTGCTGACTTCCAGGTAGCAGCCCTGCCGACTTCCTAGTTAGGAACATCCCTAGAAGCAGCAGTATGACAGGCAGAATGAGCCCTTAGCCCACCAAGAGGCTTCCTACCTGCCAACCTGTAGTAGAGATCAATGCAGGAAGTGAGCCACCTGCCAATCATCCACTTGGCTGCAGGTCTGCCAGGTGCAGCTTCAGCATAGGTAACAAACAGCTGGTGAACCTCTCCCCAAACTCCAGCCATGCGCTCTCTGTAATAAGCGCGCACCTCAGGTCCAGAGTATGGAGCCAGTGCTCGGGCTCCAAGGTGTGATTCAGGAAGAACACCAGAAGAGTAATCACTTGATTAAGGTGAAATTCTGACACAAGCTTCAGGGGGAACTTCGGGTTGGGGCGCAGGACAACCATGGCCCTGTAGAAGACCAAATAAGGAGACTCACTGAAAGCACCTGGAGCTGTCCAATCCTTCCAGCCGACGTGATAGCCACCAAAAAGGTGGTCTTCCACAACAGGTGAGACATGTCACACCTGTGCATCAGTTCAAATGGCTTACCCATGAGCTCTGCCAAACCAGCAATAAGTCCCACAATGGTGGTTCACACGCCAGAAAGGAAATGTGATCCAAGTCTTTGAAAAAGCACCAGACCACCTTCTCCTGCACCACCAACTGCTGACCAGCTTGCACCCGGTAAGCAGAGATGGCTGCCAGATGCACCTTAAAGGTCATCGACCGAAGGCCCCTTTTGGAGAGGGACCACAAGTAGTCCAAAATCCTGGCCACCAGACAGGTCAAGGGGTCCAGCCCCTTGCCCTGACACCAAATGGAGAGTCTCTTCCATTTGAAGGCACAGCATTTTTTGGTCGATTCCCTTCTAGATGCCTCCACCACGGTGAGGACATCTTCGGAGAGACCCAAAGCCTGGAACTCTAGCCGATCAGGAACCAGGCTGTCAGGTGCAGGGATTGAAGGTCCGGGTGGAGTACCTTCTCCTGATTGATGGAGGGCAGATTCAGGTGGAGTGCTAGATGTCTCGGGAGCCTATTGTTGAGGCCGAGGAGATCAGGGTACCAAAACTCATGTGGCCGGCCCGGAGCTACCAGGATCACCTTTGCCTTGTCCTGCCCGACTTTGAGCAGCACCTTGTGGAACAAGGGAAGTGGAGGGAAGGCACAGAGGAGACACGGGGTCCAAGGCCTCGACAAGACATCCCCTTGCAGCAAGCCCTGCTGAGGGGGGCAGGCACAGAACAGCCTTAGCTTTGCATTCTCCCTGGAGGTGAACAGGTCCACCTGAAGGGTGCACCACTGGGAGAACAGGCTATGTACTACCGCCGGACGGAGAGACCACTTGTGGGACATCTCACCCACCCAGCTGGGGGCATCCACCAGCTGGCTGGAGACTCCTGCCACATGGATGGCTAGCAGATCCGCCTCCAGGCTGCGCATGAAGGTCCATATGCGGAGAGCTTCCTTGCACAAAGGCAGGGAGTGCATCCTGCCCTGTTTGTTGAGGTATCATGGTCATGGTGCTGTCCATCTGGACTTGAACCACCTGACCCCAACTATGCGGAGAGAATGCAGTCAGCACCAGCCCAACTGTCCACAGCTCCAGCAGGTTGATCTGCCATCGGGGGACTCCTCGGGGGTCCAGAGCCCATGGACTCTGTGTTCCCCCAGATAAGCACACCAGCCTGTGAGAGAGGTGTCGATCATCAGGATGACCGACGGCTCTGGGAAGACAAACGAGATCCCTTCCTGCTGATGCTCTGGGACTAGCTACCACTGGAGGGCATCCCACATCTTCTGGGTCACAGTGACCAGCTGGTCAAAGTGACCTTTGCACTGAGACCACTGACTGGCCAGCTCCCACTGCAGGGAGTACACTTTCCAAAGGGCCCATTGGACTACACTGGTGCAGTCTGCCATGTAACCCAGAAGGTGCAGGAAGTCCTGGGCAGGGCCGCAATTGCCCAACCTGAAATGACTGAGCAAAGGAGGAGAGAACCTCTGCCCTGTCCACCAGGAACTGGGCTCTGGCTCAGCAAGAGCCGAGCTCTGCCCAGATAAACCTGACCACTTGTGAGAGCACTAGCTCCGACTTGGCCTCGCTGACCAGGAGGCCAAGGGAGGTGCAGGTCTGGAAGGCCAAATCCCTGAATTGCTCCACCTCCTGCCTAGAGGGATCTGCAATCAGACAGTTGTCCAGGTAGGGGTACACCTGGACCCCTCGGCACCTCAGTTAGCTGTCACTACTGCCATACAGTTGGTGAAGACCCTGGGGGCCGAGGAGAGGCCGAATGGCATGGCCTGGAACTCCTAGAGGGTGCCCTCCGCCAGAAAGCAGCGGCACCTTCAGTGGGACGAACGGATTGGGGCCTTAAAGAAGGCACCCTGGAGATCCAGGGAGCAAAAAGGAAAATTACGTAACTACCGTAATTCTTGATCTTCTTGGACGAGTCTCCACCACTCATTCACACTAGTGGGATTAGGGCTGGAGGCACTAGGACCCATCGGGAGCAAACTTTTTTGCTGGAGGGTCGGCGCGAGAGATGGCGCCGCGAGACACGGCGCCGCGAGCTGCGGCTCGAGCGGTAACGACCTTCTCGGCGCCGAACCTCCAACCGCCTCAGTACCTTTTTTACCAAGGAGGTAAGCGCAACTAACGAAAGAGTAACTGTAACATTAAAACACGACATAAGATAGTCCGACGACCGCGTAAGAAGGGTCAGTAAAGAAGTCCTCACAGCCAAAGATTTGAGGGAGTGAAGACCACACAATCGGTGAGCTCGGGATGGAGGGGAGGTAGAATGAGTGGTGGAGACTCGTCCAAGAAGATCAAGAATTACGGTAGGTACGTAATTTTCCTATCTTCCTGGACCTAAGTCTCCACCACTCATTCACACTAGTGGGAGAGTACCAAGCTGATAATCCCCCAAAAGGGCGGCAGGAGAGCCAGAGCTCACATGTCTAAGGTAGAAGCCCATTAAGGATGGTTCTGCCGAATGCGGAATGTCGCCTGGCATGAACATCCAGTGCATAGTGCTTAACGAAGGTATGCACTGAGCTCCAGGTGGCGGCGTTGCAGATATCTGCAATTGGAACATTGCGAATTTCCGCCAGGGATGCCGCGACCGCCCTAGTAGAGTGAGCGTACACTCTACCTTCTAATTTAACCTGAGCCATGGAGTAGCAATGTCGAAGGCATGCTACTAACCATGAGGAGATGCATCTGATAGCGACAGGTTGACCCAGCCGGGTGTCGCTGAAAGAAACAAAGAGTTGTTGAGTCTTGCGAACATCCTGGGTTCTGTCCAAATAGAACCGCAAGACTCTCTTAACATCCAAGGAATGAAGAGCCTGCCCCTTCATTTTGAGATTAGCGAAGTAAGCGGGAAGTACCAGAGGTTGGTTTAGATGGAATTCTGACACAACCTTGGGAAGAAATTTTGGATGAGTACGGAGAACTACTTTGTCTTTATGGAAGACAGTATACGGAGGGTCTGTAACCAGGGCATGTATTTCAGAGACTCTGCGGGCTGAGGTAATGGCCCCCAGGAAGGCAGTCTTCCAGGTAAGAAATTTTAGCTCACAGGTAGCTAGGGGTTCGAAAGGCTTCCGAGTGAGCATGTCCAGCACCGGGTTAATGTCCCAGGCTGCAACTGGACGCTTAACAGGGGGTCTGGTATGAAGAATCCCCTTAAGAAATCTCTTCACCATAGGTAAGTGAGCCAGAGTCAGGGATGAAACCAGCTCATGGAACGCTGAGATGGCACTAAGGTGAACTTTAACTGTGGAGTACTGAAGACCTGAGTTAGATAGGTCCAAAAGATACTCCAGAACCTTGTCAGGAGGACAGAAAAGGGGTTCCAAGAGGACTTTGCACACTAGAGAGAAAACGCTCCATTTGGATGCGATGTTTTCGTAGAGTTGGTTCCTGCAGCCAGAAGGATGCTCGAGACTCTACGGAGACGTTGAACCGATTCACTTCTATCTCTTCAGGAGCCAAGCATGAAGGTGAAGTGATTTCAGGTTGGGATGGACCAACGAACCCTGGGTCAAGAGATTGACTTGCAAGGGAAGTGGACTTGTGCTCCAAGCACCACTCCCATACCCTCATTGCTTCCCTGCAGAGGTGATAAGAGTGAGCACCGCCTTGCTTGTTGATGTAATACATCACAGCTTTGCTGTCCGTTTGAAGGAGAATGTTCTTGTGACAAAGGACATCCTTCAGAGCTTGATCGATAAGAGGACCGCCTCACCTCCAAGACATTTATGTGGAGATGAGATCTGAACGAGTCCATACACCTTGAGTGTGGAGGAGAGAAGTGAGCTCCCCATCCCATTAGCGATGCGGTGGTGATGGAGATCTGATGGTGCGGAAGAGCAAAGGGGAACCCTTTGAGGAGATTGCTCTCTTGAGACCACCAGGTGAGAGACCTTCAAGGGTTGTGTCACCTTGATGGGATAAGACTGGGGGTGAGAGGTCGGAGACTACTGAGTGGAGAGCATCCATTGGGTGGTTCTCATGTGCAACCGGGCCAGGGGTACAGTGAACACCGAGGACGCCATGAGACCCAACATGCGTGCATCGAGAGAGCTGTAACCGATTGGTTCTCCCTATGTAACGGGCCATCCGAGGATGTCGAGTCTTCTGTCCTCTGGAAGGAAAGCTTCTGGAAGAGGTGACTAGAAGGCCCTAAGAAAAGGAGCTCTGGGAGGGCTGCAGTTGGGATTTTTTTCAGATTCAGCAGAGCTCCCATGGACGTGAGAAGACGAGAAGTCGTTTGCACGGCTTCCAAAGTCCCTTGGCTGGACGGGCTTGCTAGAAGCCAATCGTCCAGGTAGGGAAAGACTCGGAGTCCGCCTTTCCTGAGATGCGCCGCGAGAACTGCACAACACTTTGTAAAACCCAGGCGCCGAGGATAGCCCAAAAGGCAGGACTTGAACTGATAATGCTGACCCAAAGCTACAAACCTGAGGAACTTGCTGTGGGTCGGGTGGACGGGATATGCTGGTACGCATCCTGCATATCCAGAGAGGCCAGCCAGTCGTCCTGATGCAGCAAGGGTAACAGGGTACGTAGGGAAATCATTTTGAATTTCTCCCTGGGGAGGAATTTGTTCAGCTTTCTGAGGTCTAGAATGGGGCGCATCCCCCCAGTTTTCTTTGGAACCAGAAAGAAATGGGAGTAGAACCCTGTGTTCTGCAAATGCGGGGGCACCAGTTCTATTGCCCTGTTGTTCAGAAGGCCCTCGATCTCGGCGGTGAGGAGGTCTGACTGAGAAGCCGACAACCTGGGTTGTCGTCTGGGAGGACAATTTGGGGGAAATTGAGAGAGTAACCCTCGCAATTATCCGAAGGACCCATTTGTCTGAAGCTATGGACTTCCACCTGCTGTAGAAGTACATCAGACGACCTCCCACCGGAGGAGAAAGTTCCATCTCGGGCAGTGTGGATGGAACTTGGGCCAACAACTCATAAGGTGGCGCTGGGGCTTTAGGCCCCGCGCTTTCTGCCGCGCTTCTTCTGAGGTTGGGCAGGTTGGCTTTTGTGGAAGCTTCCTGCTTCTGCCTCGAAGGACTGACGACTCAAGAAACTGACGCCTGTTCGCATGCCCGCGAGAGGGGCAGGCGGAGGTTCTGGCCAATTTAATGGCCGATCTAGTCTTTTGGGAGGCTTCTAAGGCTTGCTCCACCTGAGGGCCGGAAAAGATAGGTGCTATCAAAGGCAGCGCCATTACCTGCTGCTGAGCATCCTTCGTGAAGCCCAAGAACGCAGCCAGGAATGGCGCGAGTACAAATCCCGCAGCAGCTGAACGAGAAGAGTGTCGAAAGCGCCCATGGCGGCTTTGACTTGTTGGTTATTGATTCAATACCTCTAGTAACGGTCAATAGAAGCTCTGACTTGGAGTCCGAATCTGGAAGAGCTTCAACCATTCTTTCATAGAGTGCCACAGGATATACTCATACTGAGAAAATAGCCTTGATAACTGGCAATACCCATACTTAGAGTGAGGCAGCAAAGACTCTCTTACCTAATGTATCAATCTTTATTAGACTCTTTGTTAATAGGTCGAGCTGAAGTAGTTTGAGGAAGAAACGACTTTGTCATTCTCTGCCAGGACTACAATAGGATCCGCAAATGCTTGGGATGCCAAAATAGGACGCATCCTTGGGAGCTGAATACTTCTTATCAATGGATTTAGCCACCGAAGGATTAAGAGCAGGATTATTCCATACCATTTGAGACAGCTGCCTCGAAGGAAGGCTGGATCGGAGGAGTCAAATCCGTAGGGATCTCCCAAGCATGGAGGTACTGGAGTCTTAATATCTTCCCAGGATCGATGTCTGTAGTCTGAGAGAAAGAGTGGATCTCAGGTTCTTCAACAGAGACTTAAAGGACAGGTCCTCCACCACAGGCTCTGTAGCAAAGAAAGATCCTGTTTCTCCACTTCATCACCCAACCGAAGGTCTGGGTCAGGCTCAACATCATCTCCTGATGGTCCAGAAAGGACTGTTTGGACAGGAAAGGAATGAAAATTAGGAGAGGAGGAAATATCAGAAAAACAAGGAGAGTCCCCGAGGACCCCCGGCGCCGAGATGGCAAAGCGGGCCAAAGACGGCACCAAGGAGGCACACGGCGCCAAAGAGGCACGCGGCCCCGCAAGCGGCACCGCAAAACCCCCAGGCGGCGCCGCGATGGCGTCAGGCCGACGGCGCATACGCCGGCGCCGCAGGCGACGGCGCCAGCACACGGGCGCCATTCCAAGCCGACGGCGCCGCGACACGGGCGCCGCTCGAGCCCAGCGGCCGCCAACGGGCGTCAGGAGATCCAACGGGCGCCAATGGATGCCCGCAAGACCCACTGCACCAAAAACGGCGCAATAAGCCAACAGACCTCTGAGAAGGCGCTGGAAGCCCCAGGAACCTGGAAAGCAAGAGGAGGAAACAAAAACCAGGAGATAAGTGGTAACGGTGTGGCCCGCGCCGCAGCCATGTGGAGGGGGGGAAACACTTAGCACGGAGTCGCAGGGCACGGAAGAAGGCGCCGCGCTACTAGGAAGGTCCAACCGCCTACCTGATCGCCAGAGGGGCCCGAGGGCCCGAGGCAACCGAGCCAGGCAGAAGAACCAACCTCCGAGCCTTTCATCGCCTCATAAGAGCGCCCACTGATGAAACTGCTCATCTGGGAGCCCACCGCGTATGCGGGAGGGTCCTGAGCGTCGAGAACGCTATTACCAGGAAGTTGGCGACCCGAAGAAGCTGGGACTGCACTTAGCAATGATAACCGACCGTCGACGTCAAGAGATACCTGTGAGGGCTACTTTCGAGATGCTTCTTTTGACCTGTGGGTCAAGAAGAGCTCGAGGTCGAACGGTGCCGTGAAAGCACCGCTATTTTTATGCCTGACGGGGACCGCCATCCCCCGTGGCATCGGACTGACTGCCGTCGGAACCCCGCTGAGTTTCCTTTTGAGAAGGAGGCTTGACCGGACTCCAGCCCGCTGACTGAATGAGCTTTTTACATGAAGTCTCCCCTACCGTCACCTGACCTGCTCATGGTTGACTCCGTCCAGTAGGCGAGACTTCTTCAAGTAAGTTAAATTTAAGATATTAGAAAAAATTTTCAAATAGAATAAAATTAAACGATACTACTATCGTGATAATGTTACAAAAACAAACTGAAACTAACGCTTAGTTTGAAGTTTGACTCTGACAGACGAAGCGTACGTCAGTACTGAAGCGCACTCGACGGCGGGAAAAAAGGAACTGAGGCGGTTGGAGGGTCGGCGCCGAGAAGGTCGTTACTACCGAGCCGCAGCTCTCATGGGCGCGCCAGGTCTCGCTGGGCGCCCATCTCCTCGCTACCGACCTCCATCAAAAAAGTTTGCTCCCGATGGGTCCTAGTGCCTCCGGCCCTAATCCCACTAGTGTGAATGAGTGGTGGAGACTTAGGTCCAGGAAGATCCACATGTCTCGCTCAAGAGATGATATGATCTGGAACAGAGTAACCATCCGAAAGGTGCATGACCTGAAGAACTTGTTCAGGTTGTGCAGATCTAGAATGGGGTGCCAGCCCCCCATCCGTTTCAGCACCAGGAAGTACCTGGAGACAAACCCTGGGTGTTCTGGAGGATCCACTACTCTAACCACGACTTCCTTGCGGAGCAGCTGGGCTATGTCATCTCGAAGAACCGACCCAGTGTCTGTGGATACCAAGTCCTCCCATGGGGCACGGGCTCGGCAAGGAGAGTACTGCACAAATTCCAGAAGCACACCCTGACCAACCACTTCTAGAAACCACCTGTCCATGGTGACAGTGGACCAGGCGGAAAGGAAGTTGTGGAGCCGGCCCCCCACAGGAGGACCCAGAGGGTGTGTGATGGGCATGAGGGTGGCACCCTCCCATCCCGTCACTGGGGAGGCTTGGAGAAGGAGGGCCCAGCTGAGGTGCCATTGGGTCCCTTCCCTCCGGGCGCACAGGCCACGAGGCCACTGACTTGGGCCGTGGTTGCTAGGACTGAGCCTGCTGGCCAACCTGATGCTGGGCTGGTTTTGCCACAGACGTGGAGGACTGAAAGGGCTTTCACTTCTGTTGCCTGGAGCCCTTGGGATCCTTCTGTGCGGAAGTTACAGAGTCCAAGGTGACACTGGACTTCTCAATGCACTGGAGGTGACCCTCCACACCGGGCCCAAACAAGTCGGTGCCCAAGAAAGTAACATCCACCAGCTTGTGTCGAGTGTCCACCGTGAAGGTTGAGATTCACAGCCAAGCCTTATGGCACATGACTACTGTGGCCGGCACAGAGCGGGCACAGGAATCTCCCAGATCCAGAGCCATTTGAAGCTGCTTCTTAGCCACAGCCTGGCTCTCATCTCGGACCTGTTTGACCGTGGTCTGAGGTCCCACAGGCAGGTGAGGAATCACCTCATCCAAAGAGCCCAAGAGGGCGTGAGAAATGTGCCATCAAACGCTGCGCCGCCTGTCGGACACCGAGCGAGAGGCAGCATAGCCTCTTTAGCTGCATGGTCCAATTCCTTGAGCTCCTTGTCTGGTGGCTTGTCGACATCCCCAATATTGCCCAAGCACTGAAACACAGAGTCGGCCACCAACCCCTTGGCTGAGGGGTGCTCTGTGAAACCCGAGAGGGTACCGATGGGCACTGTATACTTGCGGGCCATCTGGGCAGAGGGCACACGGCAGAATGCGGAGCTCTGCCAAAGCTCCAGGGCTGGGCCGACAATGGCTTCGGCCACTGGAAAAGCCTCCATCGAAGAGTCCCCTTTGGCCAGAATCTCTGTAAAGGGATAGCAAGCCCGCTTCTGTACGGGCTCCATTTTCATTCCCGAGGACTTGGAGAGGAGGCAGAGGATGCCCATGAAGGAAGAGGGCCCCTCCTCCATTGACAGGTCCTCCACGGACTCGTCTACCAGATGGGAGTGCAGTGAGGAATCTTCGGAACCCAAGGAGTGCGCATAAAGTAGCCAACTGCCCAAGTCACCTTCAACCCTCCACGGTCAGTCAGGTGTGACAGTGACTGACAGCTAATGGGGAAGTCCCTTGGCCGGCCGAGACTCCTTGGTCAGAGCGCCAGTCGACAGCTGTTTGAGCAGCTGCTCCAACACAACTGGGAGAGACGCTGGCTTCAACTGAACCAGAACAGTTCTGACCAGCTCCACTGGGGGAGGAACAGTCTCGAATGACTCCACGGGGGGAGCTGGTGTCGGCCTTTCGGGCCACAGCCCAGTGATAGCGGTGCGGAGCGGGTTGGTTTGGTACCGGCCGCACCAACTGTTGCCACGTGAAGATCTTCATAGCTACCGACGCAACTTGGTGCGCCTAAGTCTCCTCACCTGAGGACGAAGAAATTGAGGAATAACAGCTGCGCTGCTTCCCGTGGCACTGAGAGAGGGAGCACCAATGATGGAATGAACCACTTGACCCACTGAATGAGGAACGAAACCTCGACCTCAGCCACCCGGGAGGCCGGCAGGGATCTTGGAGGGAGCCTGGGAGTGCCAGGGCTCCTCCTGGTCTGGGTCGTGACCAAAAGGTTCTGGCCAGTGGACTGAGCAGCCCCTTCTACAGTCACAGAGCAGCCCCTTCTACAGTCACAGACAGGACCAGAGTCCTTGAAGAGAGAGTTATCAGCCTCTTCAGATGAGAGCCATCTTGGACACATCATCGGCCGGCGTCTCAACCAACTGGCCCGATGGTGTCTCGGTGAAGCCAGCGCCACGGTTTTGACCGTAGTGAAAATCACAGAGTCGTGAGTGCTCCCGGTCCCACAACGACAACGATGAGTCTTTCTTCTTGACTTCTTCTCCTCCTCCTCCTTTCGAGGTCTAGAGCTGTGTTTTTCAGAAGGACCCTGACCCTTCATCGGGAGGGACTTCCACAACTCCTTGAAGGAGCCCATAAAAGTGGAGCTCAATTGGAGCACAAGGCAGAAGCCAAAGAGAAGAGCAGTGGCCCAAGTCGCCTCCCTCCTCGAAGGCCGTGAGCTATGCAAGCTGTTCTAGCTGTTCAGCGGACTCCACAGCCATAGAGACCACCCAATGGGCGCCTTTAGATTTGACTTATGGATGCCGCTTTCTCCAGATGGCCCAGCTTGAGGCAGGCAAGACAGTCCTCGAAGACAGTTATGTGAAACGACTGACAGAAATCGCAGGACTAGGTATCAAGTTTGTGGCCTGGTCAGTGTAGCAACATCTTCCAGCCCACATGGGCAACAGTGAAATCCAGGCGCAGACTTGTCATCCATTGTGGTCGGGTAGCTCAAGATCTAAACTGAAAAGGTTACTAAAGTTTTGAAGCAATCCAAAAGGATAAGAAAGTGCAAGGGCCTACAACATGGGAGCGTAAAGAGGGTACCTGCTTCTTCCAGCAGAAAGGAAGATCTGGCATCATGGGGTGGATTGAGGGATACACCACCCGAAGGGTGGGAGGAGCCAGCTTGAAGACTTTCCGCACTTTAAAGGGAAAGGACTCTGCCAGGTAGTGTGAATAGAACAATATATTCATGTCCCTAGAACAAGGAGTCACAATCTGAAGATGGGGGATGGGCTGACTGAGGGGCAACGTGAGGAAAAAATTTTTCACAGAGAGGGTAGGGATGCATGGAACGGTGTTCCTGAGAGGTCATTGGGTCAAAAACAGTGAGGGAATTTAAGAATGCATGGGATAGACATAACACAATTCTAGTGGGAGGTAGGAGGAAGTAGGCTGTTGGTAAAACTAGGATCTGCAGCTCATCCAATAGATAGGGAAATGGGCAGACTGGGTGGGCCAAGAGGTCCTTATCTACCATCAAAGTCTATGTTTCTATGACTAGATGGGCCAGTGTGGTCCTTTTCTGCTGTCAAGATTCTATGATTCCATCAGACCTCGACACGTATGTGAACCATTTGTGAGGGAAGGCTCCTCGGCCCGCCACAAGGTATCATCTGTGTGACAGAACACCAGGGATTGACAAATTTCAAAATGGCACGCTAGTCCTGGACAACTGGCCTAGTCAAAAATGGTAGTCCAGTACACTTATATGAAAATTTTAACCCAACTTATGTAGAAATCAATTACATGGTGTGCCTGGGGTTGTACGGTTGTATTAGGATGGATGTAGATGTAGAAGAACTGTGTAAATCAGGAAAAACAATATTGAATGACTCTCCATCCAATTCCTTTATTTTCTGAATGTTAATACAGCAGGTCCAGGGTGGGACCGGTGTACCGTGTGTAGGGGTACCGTAACCATACCAGATTTTGGGATGCCAAAAAGAGGACACTTAGTTCCTCCCCTGATGAGCCCTCGTGACAGACCCCGAGTAAACAGGTTTAAAGTCTCTACTGCCTTCACAGCTCATATACAAGGGGAGGTCCTAGGTAGGAGAAGAGAGTAAAAAAATTATAAAAATAATAATAATACAACAGGATATTGAAGGTACATGAAGAATATTTGGCAGCTGGAAAAGAGGACATGTCCTTGTGAAAGAGGACATCTGGTGACCCTAACTAACCATGTGTGCAGGCTGAAGTCTGTTTCAGAAGAGATCGGGTAATTGTTTAAGAATTAGTGAAATGAAGCCAAGGCCATCAATCAACAAGCCATTCTGTGAATATAGCATGGTTGTCAGTCATCAAGGGGTAGACTGACTAGATTGGGAGGACAGGAAGATGATGATGATGGAGCACTACTAGGAGTACTTGCATCAGGATCATCATCACTCATCAGAAGAATCGGAAGCAGCAGCGGCACCACCAGCAGTAGATGTAGCAGCAGCAACAGCATGCCCATGAACATGTCTAGTTCCTGGACCAGAGAGCAGCCAGTGGTTAACTGCAGGATCAGGATCAAATTCATGCAGTTCAGGACCTTCTACCGCTATCTGCAGGAGAGACTGTAGTGTCATCAGAAAGCCATGTCCGTATTTTTGTTTTGATAAGGTTCTGATAGAAAAACTCTTTCACACTTAGCAGTTGAGACACTCATAGTTATTAGTATTTCACTAAGTCAAGAATAATGTGCCCAATCTGTGGTGGTTTTTCTTTAGTAATTTTGCATAGACCTGCAAATAGGGCTTGTCAGCTGAAGATTTAAGCAGCATTTTAAATGTAGCATACTCAGACTTTATATGTTCCTGCTGCTCTTCATGAAAAATCAAAGTATTCAACCAGGTTTGCCAGTTCACAGGTGCCAAACACCGCTAGTTGGTCTCTGGCTGATCAAACTGCTTGAAATCTAAACAGCTGAACCATTTAGAGGCACCTCTGAGAAATTTTAAACCTCTGCCTATGTACGTTATCGCTGCATCTATTAAATTCTGCAATTGTGTATCTCTTACAAAATTGACTTCTGGGCAGTTGCTCTGAATGGGAAAGGAACAGTCCTCTCCTCCTCCTCCCTCCCTGACATAACATACTCCATCCATTTCTGTTCAGGTTTGTAATGGCTAAGAAAGCTGCCATGTATTTCCCTGGTGATGTTTTCAGCCCGTAAGCTGAAGTAGGCAGGTCTCAACAAGTTGTGGAACTTCCAGTATTACTATGTCATCTCTTTGAAACTGGAGTGACAGGTTTTTTAGTATTGGCAGGAAGTCTTGTAGTATATATAGGGATTTTACAAACTGCACACTCTGTACTTCTTTTAAGAGGGCCTTTGTTCTAAAACCTTCACTACCACCAGCAGAAGATGCATGTTCTAGGTGTTTAGCGACACTGGGTGGGTTAACCTGAACTGCATGAACTGACCGTGACCTACTGGCAAGCCATCACACTTGTTTTATAGCAATAAAGTGAGCAAGATCAGTATCCATGACATTAGCAATTTCTTTAGTTCTCTCATTTTTGGGACTGTAATGATAAAACTTAAATATTCCTTAAGAGTACTTTCAAGCTTTGACACAAATGTATTTTTTAACCACATCAAGAACTGCCAGCTCTAACTTATGGACAACACAGTGCATCACAATTATTTGAAGACAGTTTTCCCAAGAACTTTGCTATGGTTCCTCCTCTTCGCCCATCATAATTTGCTGAAACAAGGAGGGCACTGGATTGTGAACATTTTGTAAGTTACTTAGGGAAGATTTACTGACTCAAGTGCAGTCGTTATTATGAACATGTCATGATGATAATCATGCCTGTACCCATGCCTGCATCCACTGCTGCTTTCTTTACCGTGCCTGTAAGCCATGCCTGTATCCACTGCTTTTCTTTTACCATGCTTGTATCCACTATTTTTCTTTACTGTGACCACCTCATGATGTAACTCACAATGCCTCAAATGTTCCTTATGTCCTTGTTCATTCTTATAACTTGTATTGTTATCCCGGGTCGCCCCTGAAAAAGGGACCTTCAGGGCTTACTGGGCCTACTCAGTCACCAAAATTTAATAAATAAAATACACCTTCTGCATGTGCATGTTCCAGTGGCACAGCTTGGATAAGCACTGTATGCACCTGTTTTGAGTTTGGGTCAACAAACCGTATGAAAACATTTTCCCACTCAGTTATACTAGAATCTGTACTACCGTTAGCAAGAACTGTCACATATTTAACATCAGTAAGAGTCTGCATCTGGGTTTGGGATATAACTGCTGATACAGCACCACAGAAGTCCCTGGCTCGCTTATCATTGGTATAATTAGAACCAAGCGTTATCCCATTTTTTTCCTGCAGTTCACAGAGCCACTCCATGTCCGAGAAAGGGTGCAGATTTTTGGCAATGGAATATGCTGTGTTGAACAGGCGCTGCATCTTGACCTTAGTGCCCTGATCCAACTGCGTAAATGCTTGATACAGTGGGGACTCAGTGATATCAAAATGTACCGTACGCTGACCACTGTGTGCAATATGTTGTTTCATACACAGCAAATGTGTATTGGACTTGTCATGTCAGCTTAATCTGGTCTCGAAGGACAGTTGGCATTCATCTGTATCCTCTCCCCGGTCGTGCCTGAAAATAGGCAGGATTTGTCTAGTGCACTTACCCGTCAACAAAAACTAAATAAATAAATAAAAATGAACACGTAGTGACTCAATCCAAAATTATTTGAGCCAGTGGCAAAACATTAGGTTTCTTTGAAAAGGGTGGTACTGCAATGGTTAGATATTTTCGCACACTGTGCAATACATCGTTCTTTTTTTTCGTATCTCAGCCAGTTATATATGGCTAACCAATGCCTTTGAAACAATCTGACCTTTTCTCCTGATCGCATTTCTTATCTTTATTTGCCCTCTCTGCCCTCTCATCCTGCTCATGGAGCACTAAAGTACATTTTTTAGGGAGTGGATGTAAACTTTCAGTTAAGCCTTCATTGCTTAATTCAACACACTGATCAGCAGTTATATCTCCTGACACAGATATAGGCTCATTGTCATTGTTATTACTCTTATCTGCACTAGACACAGCAACAGAGGTGGATTGTGTTTCTGTTTCAGGTGGTGTATTACTACTGATGGAGTCTGCTGTCTCTGCTGATACTGTGAGGCTACTGACCAGAGAGGAAAAAGCGCTCTGCTGTTTACTACTCCTACTCCTGTTCTGCATATTGTGGCACTTATTTTCTTCCCCAATGATAATAAAATATATTTTATTTTTCAATGTGTCTGTGTGAGTTTCTTTGTGTGTCCGGGGTTTAGTGGACTGGGTGGCTGGCAGACAGTGATGACACTGGGCGGGGCCAGAAGGACACACACTAGTAGAAAGAGTGAGGTGCTTATTTGCCTTAGTCTTTTCAATAAATAAAGGCGATGGATCTTTATTTAGAATTGTCTTGAAACTTTCGGAGTTATGATTGTGCAAACTAAGGCAAGTCACTCAATCCAATTTATGGGCAGGCACACAGAACACTAGAAGTCGTCACTGGACAAAGGCAGTGAAGAAGCTGGAAGGAGTGGGGAATGACGAGTCTAATAGGAAAAGTCCAGCAGGTTACACAGGTCGGACAGTCACCACCTGGTCCTGTTAGTAATAACAGCACATGCGCACAGCACGTAACTCCCTAAGGCTGTGCCTATTGCTCCCTCAGATAGCTGACCTGACAGTGACTGGCAGTTCTTGTTTAGTTTTTAATAATTCACTAGTCGACTTACACACTCACACAGTTTAGGACGCTACAAACTAAGGTCAAGTTCAAATGTGCTAGTACTCTTTACAACTTTAAACAAAGCAGAAAATAAATTTAAATAAGTCACTTGAGGAATTAGTGCAGTTTTGTAAGTACTGCTCTACTACTGACTTCTCCTTCACCAGTTACTGTGCAGTTATTACTGTTTTTACGTTTTTATTTATTTGGGCAACTAGTTAGCAAGTCCTTCCCTTATTAGTAGGCTCACCTCACCACTGACTCCACCGTGCCTGGCCCTCAACCCAGCACACAGTGCAGACGCAAGAAGAATTTAGCCCCAGACAGACAGACTGTGTGCAGTGCAAAGTAACAAAAGTTGCTGCAGTAAAAAGGGTCTGCCTCTAGTCTATACTGAACGTGTAATTTTTCCGTGCACTTCTTTTACCAGCTTACAAACAATGCACTGCGTTAATGTTCCTTTGGATCACTGCACTCGTTTCTCCCCTTCCCTGTTTATTTTAGATACCTACCCCCTCCTGATTTCCTCTCAATAATGCTCCTTGTCCTTCAGTGGTCCCTTCTTAGGTCCACCCTTCAATTAATTGTGCAAAATACGGAACAACAAAATGCACACTTCAGTTCTACCCCTTATTGACTTTTTGTGTTTTCTTTTTTTTTTTTGGCTTCTGAAAGGATCTGGTGCAGAACACTCAATCAACAAAAACAGTTTAGTGAAATTACGGAACAAAATGCACACTTCAGTTAATCAGTTGAGTTCTAACTTCTACCCCTTATTGACTTTTGTGTTTTCTCTCGTTTTTGTTTTTTTTGGCTTCTGAAAGGATCTGCCTGGTGCAGAACACTCAACACAAACAGTTGAAACTAAGGCTGGCTTCGACAACGTTCTCCTCTCCTCTCAGGCTCTCAGTCCCTATTTTTTTATTTCTGTGAGCAACAGCATGAGTAAACAAACAGCTTCATTTCTGTCCGGCTTCCCAATCCCATCCTCTCCCCGCCCACATCGCGCCCACCGACCTCACACCAAGCAACCTCCCATGCTAACTTGAACTCTCCCGGAGTCCCTGGCTTTTTTTTTTTTTAATTTTAAAACTGAGTGTGGACTGTACAGTAATTAAATAAACAGGCAGCCAGGTAGTGCCAGGTTTTAACAGACAACAGCCCCTCGGGACTAATCAACTTCTCTTCAAGTCTCCTCTCCACAAGACAACGACAAAGTTAACTGCTCTGAGAACAGCACGCATGTCTTTTCTCTGTGAAGATGAGAGAAAGTGAGTGTGTGTGTGTCCCCAGATCGCTCCCGCCAAGTCTACGTGGGAGCCAAACTCTGCCAATGTGCGCCTTACCCTTCGGTGAGCCTTCGCTGGATTTGCTGCCACACATGCCAGTCTCATGACTGGCTCCTCCTCTGTTCCGTCTTTGCCACTGGAACCCGCTGCTCGTACACGCCGGGCACTCCCACACTGCCCCCGCTGCCGACCCGCCAATCTGCCATCATAGCACATGAGTGCTGCCCGGGCCAGATGACCACCAGCACAGGACAGGGCTACTCCAGTATCGCGCGACTACACCCTACTGGCAAAAGATGGTAACTGCAGGCATAATATATTTTTATTTTAATGCTTGCCCACAGACAAGTGGCTATTTGCAACAGTGCTTGGCCCTGGCTGGAAAGTAACAGCCGGGGCGTTGGGCTATCGTATTTGTCGAACCCTGCAGAACACTGTTCTAGCCTTCCCCAGACTGCAGCTCTCCCCAGCCTGACCATTCAGGCAGTTCACTGAGCTTGCACCGAACTCAGGTCACTGGCATGGAAGGCAACGTGGCCCCCACTGGAACAATGGCCATGCCTGCCAACAAAGTCATGTTGTAAATTTTTCTTTGGGGGGGGACAAAGTCTAACCCCAAATTGTTAACACAGCTTTATGACCCCACCCCCTCCTGAAGATTACAGATTTCATTTATAAAATACTGGACAAAACATCATCTTGCGCCACCAGTGCTGCAACACATTTTGGCCAAGATCTGAAAAACAACACCCGTCATGTTCATGAGATGGTGAGAAAAAAATGGCTATGTTGAAAATTTGCTGTCAAATTAAATACTGAAAATTACCGAAATTATGAACGAGCGTTGAAACTTTTCAACATACCTTTATAACTTGGTCGATTTTTAATATTTTGGCCCTACATTTTCAACATAGTCTTCTTATGATCCCACCTCATGAACCTGTCCAAAACTAATTTCGTGCCACAAGTGCGAAAACATACATTGGCCAGGATTTGAAAAACACCACCTGTCACATTCATGAGGTGGTGTGAAAGAACAGCTTGTTGAAAACCTGGCATCAAAATATTTATAATTACCAAAGTTACAAGTGAGTGCTGAAAACTTTCAATTTATCTTCATAACTTTGTTGTTTAATATTTTGACCCCAAATGTTCAACATTCTTCTTATGACCCCACCTCGTGAACCCTGTAGGGTGAACCTTTTCAAATCACAGACAAAAGGTCATTTCACACCACAAGTGCGAACACACATTTTGGCCAGGATCTGAAAAATTACCCCTGTCACATTCATGAGGTGGTGTCAGGGGTAGCATTAAAGGAAAAATTACACCAATATTTAAATTTTACTTGTTCCCATGCCAAAGACAGCTCCTTTCCTGTAGCTATTAGGGTTATATGTATTACCTTTAGTTTGTTTTCACTGCCCATAGTAGCCCCTGTGACTGCCCTGGGGGTCTCCATTTCAAGGTTGTTGAAATCTCATTGTCCATGTGAACTGCATTAGCATATGAGAACATGATGTCAGATCAACCATTTGTATCATGTATGTCTATGCTGAAAGAACAAATACACTGCAAAAATTATCTGGAAACACATAAACTGAATGAAGTTTAAAGGGAACCCCCCTGCATTACAACTCAGGTAGTTTGCAAAGCTCACTGAAAGTAAAAGTGATATTTCATACCTTCTTGCAGCTTTTTTCTTTGAAGACTAATTAAGCAGACAGACATACTAGGGACTTTAAAGGTTGATTACGCATCATGTTCTCATACACAAATGTAGCTCTCAGGGACAATGAAATTTCAACAACCACCAAATGGAGCCTTCAAGAACAGTTGCAGGGCTTAGTACGAACTGTGAAAACAGACTAAGGCAGATGCATGCATCTCTAACAGCTACATGAAAAGAGTTGTCTGTTGACATGGAAACAAATAAAATGTAAAAGATATGAGGGTGTAGTTTTCCTTTAAGGGTGTGCTCTGTGTTCTGAGCATGGTCAGTGATTACAGGAGCACACTATCTTTGTAGAAAATTCAGTTCTCTGTGCTCTTCTTACCTTTCAGGAGCACAGTTCGAGGCAGGAGTGCCTGACAGTGGGAAGGTGGTGGGAGAGTCCGGAAGGGATACTGGGATGTAGCACAGGCTTTTTTTTATTAATCTGGCAGAGTTCAAAGCTAGACTGACAAGCTGTTGGGTTAGCGGGAAGCTGTCAAGTTAGTAGATGGGCCAGCAAGTTATTGTGTGCTGCAGCATGCTTGCAAGGAACAAGTTTGTTGGCAGCCAGGACAGGCTAGTATGTACATGGGCAGACAGGGTACGAGAGCAGCTGCTAAACAAATGCTCACATGGGTGGGCAGGTAGGGGATGAGTGGTTGTGCTTCCAAGGACATTTATTGGCAGAAGGGAAACAAGTGTGTAGACACGTGATGCTGGGTCAGGCAGGGAACGAGCGTATGTGCCCTCTCTGGCTATGAGACAGCATGCAGGTGGGTGGGTGGGGAAATAAGTATTTTTGTGTGGAAAGACAGCAAGGAGGGAACGATGAGTGACAGCACTGGGGGATTTAAAACATGAGTCGAAATATACCCACTGGTATAAAAAAATGTGGTCTAAAGAGGAACCTACTGGATCAAAACATAATCAGTGGCAGATTTTGAACAGTTCGCATTCCCCCTTCCCTTCCTTTAGATATTGTCACAGAGTAAGTGCATCAATTTGGGCCCACTGGGAAAGGAAAGAGAGGTAAATTTTGAGCAGGATGCAACTTATGCTCTTTTGGTACGTGTTAGCACTGTCCCTGGATGATATCGACTGTGGACCAACAGTTAAATAAAAATGAAGTAACTGAGCAAAAAAAAGGAACAAGTATACATTTTACTGTCAGTAGACAGAAAAACCTGCATGTATCAAGGAATCCCTGTTTTATAATTATATAAAAAGTAGGTACAGTGTTTTATTTAACTCTAAAAATTGATTAGCGTTTTGCCAATAAAAGTTCTAAAACATTGTGAAAATGCATAGCACTTGCCTCACTGTGTTTAACAAACATAACACTTCTATAAAACCAATATAAATGCTTTCTGTACAGTCAGTATTGTCCCAAGAAAAAAACTGCTAATCGATTATTTAAAACCCTGAGGCAGCAGCATGGCCAAGATCTGATGGAGCACAAATTTTAGGGTACAGTTTTAATTTACTGTGCTCCACTGATTTGGAGGACCACACTGAGATAAATTCTAAATACCACCTCTGGGTGGTGTGAAAAAGTGGCTATAATGAAAATTTGTTTTAAAAATGACCAAAGTTGTGAAGGAGCACTGAAAAGTCTCAACATACCTTTGTAACTCTGTTGTTTAATATTTTGTCCCCAAATTTTCAACACAGTCTTCTTATGACCCCACCTTACGAACCCAGCAGGTGAAAAGTTTCAAATTTCACCTGAAAGGTGATTTCGCTGAGCGACTGAGAAATCACCTTTCGAGATGGATATGAACAATTCCACCTACTTATTCATGAGGTGGGATCCCAAAAAGGCCATGTTGAAAATCTGAGATAAAAAAATGACCAAGTTATGAGTAAAAGTCAAAACACACTGAAATATACTAACCGCACTTACTTGATTTCCTCCGTTCCCGGTCCAGCTTTGAAGAGTGAAGATGATGATTTTTTTTTTTTTAAACCAGGTATAGCACACTAAGCTGAAAGCTTTTTTACAGGAGCGACCTGGGAGCACAAGGAGGTTAAGTGACTTGCTCAGGGTCACATAGTATGCAAGTGAAAGCTGTGGGATTCAAACCCAGGTCTGGTCTGCTGGTTGTCACCAGATTTGCAGCTCAGAGCCTTAGACCACTGTGCTATACTGCCTCCAGATGTATCCAGTCCAGAGAGGATTACAGCGTTGGACCCCGGGTAAGTAAGTATAGGGTGGGGGAAGAGGTGGAAGATGCTGAGTGGGAGGTCAGGATGATGGCGCAAGGCAACAAAAGATGTCAAGTGGGGGTCAGGACAATGGCGCGAGTAATGAGGGACCATTGTCTATACTTCATGTTTTAAAAAAAAACAACACACACACAAAGACACAGAGGGACAGTTTCTTTACTGCAGGTACCTACCAACACTGAGGATTGGGCACCCCAGCGTCAGCTTGATATTTGGGGCACGGGGTGGCTCCAGTTGCCCCGATTGCTGGGCTGGAGGGTAGTCTCGGGGGTGCTGGAGATACAAAGGGCAGAGAGTTGAAACAAAACTCTACTGAAGAAGAAAAAAAGTACAGGGGCCGGGAACAGAGAGAGAGAGAGAGAAAGACACACACACACACACACACGGGAAGCGATCCAATCGGAGAGTTGTAGAGGAGGTGGGGCACAGACATACTGATTCAAGCTGATGTGCTTCAACTCTACTCACTGGGCAGATCGTGAAGCACACAAACTGTTATATGTTCGGTATCCGGTCATGTCCTTAGACACCCTTTTATCTCTACTTCTTTTCACTATACGTCAACATAGGTCTCACTGCAGCCGAAAAATGGGTGCCGTGGCAGTTCATGTTAGAAAACAGAAAAAAACAATGACTGCTTCGTCTCCTTTACTGAATCAACTTTTTATTTTTAAATCTTAAAGGGAACATAAAGCATGCATTTTATAAATTTAATTGAAAATATGAGCAAGTGTGAAGTCCCCAGTGTAATGTTTTGTGAGGAGGATGGTAGAGGAGAACGACAGGGAGCTTGGACTGCTGGTACACTTGGGTACCAACGATCTGGGAAACCAACATATGGAGACAGTGAAGAGCAACTTTCAAAGGCTGGGGGAAAAAGAATAAAGGCACACTCAGCTTCCCAGGCCTTTTCTAAGGTCCCCCCAAACAGAAGGTTAGGAGGAGGAAGGAGAGGACTGTGGAGTTTAATGGGTGGCTGAAGTGATGATGTTGGGAGGCGGGATACCAGTCTGTGGGCAACTGGGGGGATTCCTGGGACAGGAGGCCCTTCAGTGATGCTTGCCCGGGTGATAGTGGGCATTGGCAGAAGTCTGATGTCTACATTGCAGACATTTAGACTAAACATGGAGGAGACTGAGGCTGGAAGAACTATACTGGATGGAGAACAAAGAGGAAACTTAGCAAGGACTCCCCCAGAAATAGGGACTAGATGCCATGGAAACAAAAGCAGCAGGGCAAGAGTCCACTATAAATTAAGAATGGGCGACAAGGTGGGAAGCTCATAATGCTGGCTAGGAACAGGAGAAAATCAGGAAATTAAGGAAGGTAGGGGAGGGAAAAAGGAAGAGAGCTGACTAAAAAAGTACAGGCACAAACCTGAAGAAAACCTGCCTAAATGCCAAGAGCTTAGGAAACAAAATTAACTGAGCTCCAAGCAAAGATGGCAGATGTGGTGTTTGACCTTGTAGCAGTTACAGAAACGTGGGCCACCAGGAATAAGGACTGTGACCTGGCACTAAGTGGAGTACACCACGTACAGGTAACACAAGGGTAAGGGAAAGGAAGTGGGTAAGTTCTTTAAGTCAAGGGCGGCATTCAGACATGGCCAGCACAGTCTCTGTCTCTTGATGCCTCCAGCATTCCTAGAGGATCAGAAGCATTGACTTACTCTTGGACAGCCTTTCGAATGGGATCTGAAGGACCACCCTCAGAGCCACAAGGAGACCTTGATTGCTGCTGGGTCTGCTCTACAGCTTGCGGCCCTGGAAGAGGAAGCGGCGGCCACTAGAGTGGGCACCTCCTTTGTCTCGGCACTGTTCCCAGCTGGGATCGGCATTGTAGGGTCTTACCAGGAAGGGTACTGCAACAGTAAACCAATGGGAGTAATTACACCTCACCTCTTCTCCACTCCCCCGATCTGAACTACTCCAACTTACGTTGGACTAATTTCCTCATCTGGTCAAAGTTTGCTCATCTGAAATCCATAAACTGAGGCTTTGATGATAGAATACTTGTACCCAGGGCCAGTACAAACTTTATGGTGTTATGGTCACAGGACATCAGTGGTTACCCAGTCCCCATTCCATCTACCATTTCTGAGCTGGTGAGCAGAATGCTACGAATGACAGCCTGCCTTGAGAGCTCCCTGACCAGCTGAACCAGCATGTAGTCCTGCATCTTGTCTAGCAGGGCCCAACCTAGGTCTGGTAGTTCAAGATCCCCACCAATACCGCCACCCGTGTTGTGACCACCTTCTCAGTTTCTGCCCCTACTTTCCTGATCCTCTTCCTCCTGTTCCGGTGTAGACCACGCCCATGAGCAACTTCTTACCTGACGCTGTTTTGGGCTGTACTCAGAGTGATTCGACAACTCGCTTCCACCCCTGATGGCTCCATCCTCTACTGCCTCTCTTCTTTGATACTGAGAGCCACCCCACCTTTTTTGCCCCTTGTGCCTCTATCTACGCTTTCCCTTCCTGTCAGTTCCTCTCCCTTTTTCCTCTCCTCCCCATCTTAATTCCTTGATTTTTCCTGTTCCCAGCGGGCACTGAGAGGCCCCTCCTTGTCACCCATTCTTAATTACTATGCCCCCACCCTGCTGCTCTCATTCCTGTTGCTCCTAATCCCATTTTGGGAGTCCTAGCTAGGTTCCTTTTGTTCTCCATCCACTATGGTTTCCCAGCCTCCGTCTCCTCTGCTTAGTTTAAATGTTTGCCAATGTAGACATTAAAAGTCTGCCCAACCACACTAACCCCCCCTCTCATCAGGTGAAGGCCATCACCCTTAAAGAGCCTCCTGTCCCAGAAATTCCTCAAGTGGCCTACAAACTAGTACCCTCCTTCTAACACCATCCCTTTAACCACGGTTAAACTCTTCAATCTCCTCCTCACTCTACCCCACACAGAGACAACCTCAAGAGAAGGACCCTGATTCTGAGTGAGCTTTCAATCTGTCCAGCAGTCTTAGAAAGTTACACTTTATGGCCTCCATAGACTGGTTTGCCAGACTGTTGGTACTGAAGATTAGCAGCACCCCAAGCTCTCCCTCCTTCCTCGCTACCATCCTCCCTATTCTATCTATACCCCAGATGGCTGATGCACCTGGAAGGCTTCAAACCACCCTCTTCCCCTTCTCTCATCCCACCACCTTCTCCACCCCTCTAATTATACAGCTCTGTACAATTAGGATACTCCTCACTACCCTCCTCCTGCTCTCAACACTTGGTGCCACTGAGCTGTCCTCACTCCTCCCGAGCAGATTCAAGTCTCCCCCTCCCCCCCCGTAGGGGTCTGGCATGTGTGCCTTATTCAGTGATGCAAAGTGACTGCTGCTGGGATAAGGTACACTCGGACAACCACATTGTGACAGACTCTACCAGTCCTCCTCCCCACCTCCCTGATGCTCTCTGAGCCAGCAGGCCTCTGGGGGAGTGGGGGTGCAAGGAATGCCTGGAGGTACCAGCTCAGCTGTTGATGCAGCAGGGATATCTCCTCTTTTGCTGCTATCAGCTGTGCTTGGAGTTTAACAAATCTCCTATGTGTGGGGCAGTGTCCCCTTCCCAAAGAGTAACCCAGGAGATGAGAGCCCCATAGTCCCTACAGCTATCTCCCTGCTGCAACTATGCTCCATACTGTCAGCCAATTCCCTATACACAATATCTATTTTTAAGCCCTATTTGTAATGCTATAAAGTACAGTTACGTAAGAACTTACCGTAACAGCAGATCTTCGAGAGGAGCTCTTGCAGCAGGTAATACCATTAGGACTGAAGCCGGCAGGCATCAGGACCCCATGGAAAACTTGTAGCTAGGCAGTCTGAGGCAGGGGACCGCCCAAACATCAGACATGGTATAAAGGGTGGTCCCTGGTGCCATCTCAGTTCTCCGCCAAAACCCGGCTGAAAACAAAACTGGAGAACTGAGCAGGAAGTCCCCACCATGTTCTGGTAATATAACCACCAAAATACTATCCTGGGGGATGGAGGGTGGGAAAGTCATCACTGCAAGAGCTCCTCTCGAAAATCTACTGTTACGGTAAGTTCTTACACAACTGTACTATCTGTCTTCGAGGGTGAAGCTCTGCAGCAGGTAATACCATTAGAACAGAGTCCCAAGCAGTACCTAAGGATAGGCCCAGGTCTGAGGACGGCGGGGGGATGCTGAAAAACAGATGAAGCAGGCCTTGCAGGACTCCTAGTTCAAAACCTGCTCTCCTTCTGGATGCAATGTTTAGGCTATAATGGCTAATGAAAGTGTGGACTGAATTCCAAGTAACTGCAGTGCAAATATCTGCCGAGGAGACATTTTTTAGAGCTGCGAAGGAGGAGGCCACTGCTCTGGTAGAGTGGCCCCTGACTATTCCCGGAAGTGGTTTGTTATGATGCCGGTAGCAAAAAGTAATGCACTGCACCAACGGGCTAGTGACTGTTTGGAAACAGGAGCTCCTAACATTCGCTGGCTAATGAGATAAACAACTGGTCCGCTGTCTGGAGGAGCGAGTCCTGTGGAGGTAATACCGCAAAATTCTGTGAACATCAAAGGTATGCAACAGTGCTTCACCTGTTAAATTCTGAATAATAAACCTGAAGTCTGATGTCCTGGTTAAGATTCAGCATGGACACCACCTTGGCATGAACTTAGGATTCATGCACAGGGTCACCCTGTCCCTGTGGAAAACTAATAATTTCCTTGCACATCCTGACCTGGGCTCGGAAACCGAGGCACAGGTGTCAGCTACCAAGGAGGGTCTTCCATGAGAGAAGCGTAGGCTCGCAGGAGGCTGCTGGCTTGAAGGTAGGAAAAGTAAGTCCCAAGGAGGAACGATGTCTCTCCTGGGAGGTCTGATATGTAAGACTCCTCATAGAAATGTCTTACAGACGTTGAGCTGTGCCAGTGTTTTATCTCGGATAGGACCGTGATATGTGGAAATCGCACACACTTGAACCTTAACGGATGAATAGCTCAGTCCTAAATCCAGAAGGTGACAGAGATATTCTAGTACGTGCCTAGCCGGGCAGCACAGGGGGATTTAGGGCACGGGCCATAGCCCACAGACAGAAGCGTTTCCATTTCAGAGCATAAGTGGCCCTGGTGGAAGGCTTCCTTTGCTGCAACCAAGATCTCAGCCACCCTGCTTGACACTAATCTCTCTTCCGCTAAGACTGCAGGAGCCACGCATGCAGGTGAAGAGCAAGATGGACGAGTGTCCCCTGCTCTTGTGACAGCAAGTGGGTGGAGAGTGGCAACTGAACTGGAGGCTCCAGTGACAGTCGCTGGAGCAAAGGATACCAGATCTGACAGAGCCATAGAGGAGCCACCAGTATCATTCTGGCTCCCTCTGACTGCAACTTGAGCAGTACTCCCTGAATGAGGGGAAAAGGAGAGAAGGTGTACAGGAACTTCCCTTTCCAAGAGAAGAACAATGCGCCTCACCAAAAAAACACCAGGCCCTGTAACGAGGGAGCAAAGTGTTGCAGTTTGGCATTGCATGGGGACACAAAGAGGTCCAACTCTAGATGGCCCCCGTGACCAAACAGGTAGTCTGACATTTTGGAACAGTTCCACTTGTGATTCAGAGGTAGAGGCGACTGAGACCGTCAGCGAGAGCGTTCTGAACCCCAGGCAAATGGACTGTGATGAGATTCAGCCAATGTTCTACTGCTAACACCACACTCTCATGGCCTCCCTGCAGAGGGTACAAATGAGTTCCCCCTTGTTTGTTGATGAAGATGACCACTGGCGTGTTGTCTGTCTGCACCAGAAGAGGACCCGGCGAGAGGTGGTGTCCGAATGCGATAAGTGCATTCAGCACGGCTCTCATTTCCAGAACATTTATATGTAGAGATCTCTCTATGGCAGACCAAGACCCCAGGGTCCTGTGATCCCCTAAATGAGCCCGCCAACCAGGCAAAGAGGCAACTGTGGTTAAAGTCTGGAGAGGAGAGAGTCTTCAGAATGGAACTCCTCCTGCTAGACTGTCATGACGGAGCCACCATTCGAGGGAACGATGTACCGCCCAAGATATCCGGATTCGGAGATCCAGATCGTCCACCGATTGGTCCCGCTGGACCTCGAGATGCCATTGGAGGATCCTCATATGTAGTCTGGCTAAAGGTACTGTGGCTAAAGGTACTGTAGCTATGGCAGCCGCCATATAGCCTAGAAGCTATAGAACAGCCCTGGCAAGGGAAGAGGGAGCCTTCTAGAGCCTACTGGCCAAATCAGGAAGGCGGTCTGCCCCGTCTGGAGGCAGAAAGGCTCTTCCCTGTCCAGTGTCCAGAATAATCCCTATGAACTGCAGCCTTTGTGTCGGCCAAGGGTGTGATTTTGGCTAGTTTACTATGATCCCTAGGGAGGAAAATAGGGCCTGTGACTCTCGTAAGGCGTTTAGAAGCTCCACCTCCGATCAAGTGGAGAGGAGCCAACTGTCCAGGTAAGGGTAGACAAAGAGGTCGCTACCACCTCTAGACACTTGGTGAAAACCCTGGAGGCGGAAGAAAGGCCGAAAGGAAGTACCCATAATTGGTAGTGCTCATCCTGGAAGGTGAAGCGCAGAAACTTTCTGTGAGACTTCAGAACCTTGATATGCATGTGGGCGCCCTGCATATCTAGGGAGCACAGCCAGTCCCCTCGAGTAAGGGAAGAGACCTGCCAGAGTGACCATCCAAAACCTCTGGTATTTTACAGACAGATTGAGCTGGCTCAGATACAGAATTGACGAAGGTCTCCCATTTTCTTCGGGACCAGGAAGAAACGGTATTAGTAACCCTTTCCCTTCCGGTCTGTGGAACCTTTAGATGGCTCTTTTTCTGGGAGCTGTTGAATCTCTGCTTCTAGAAGACTGCTGCTCCAGTGGACAACGGGCGGGGGGTTGTCCGGGGGATAGACATGAACTCTACCATGCCCTTTCAAATGGTATCCAGAACCCATTTGTCCACAGTGATACTGGACCATTCGAGCGGGTAAGTGCAAACTGCCCTCCTATCTTCTCGCTCTGCCTTTCCCTGAAGGGAGCAAGCGGGCAGAGGGAGTCAGGCTGAGGGGGTGGAGGGGCCCTGGGAGTTTTGAGTTGCTTGGGGCCCTGGGAACCTTGAGGGGCAGGGTGACCCCGCCTCTTGAACCCCTTACCGTGGGACTGTTTACTCCCCTGTCCTTGCCCTTGTCCTTTGCAAACAGGGCACCAGCGGGGTTCCTGAGTCTGGGATTTATACATGCAGTGCATGTCGGCCACCGCTTTACCCGACTCCTGAAGTTGCTTAATCATTTGTTCACCTTCCAGGCCGAACAGAACGGGACCCTGAAAAGGGGAATCCAGAATGGACTCTTGTAGGTCCGGCTGGAAGCCTGTGCGCCTAAGCCAAGACTGCCATTTCATACAGACCCCCAAGGCGGCTGCTCTGGAGGCCACATCCACAGCGTCGTAAAAACACCTGAGGGCGTGTTTGTCTACATCTAAACCCAACTGGGCGAACACTAGAATTTCTCGTTTCGAGTCGGAGTCTGGCATAGCTTCAAGGAGGTCCACTGTTTTCCTCCACAGCAACTGCTGGTAGGTAATCACGTGGGCCACTAAGTTCAAAGACCTGATGGCCCCAGTGGCTGAGGAGAAGACTTTTCGGCCCCAACCATCTAACTTTTTAGAGACGGGATCCGGAGGTTGGGAACTCAAATGCTTCGGCTGAGACCCTCGGCAGTGGGCAGCCATAAGGACCAGTGAATTGGCCTTTGGTTCTTCGATCAGAAAAGGTTCGAACTTTGGAGGCTTCTAAAGTCTGTCCACCTTCTGAGGGACTGCCGGAATGGAGGACGGTGTAAGCCAGGTGAGGCGTGTTACGTTCTAAAACGGTTCAAACAGTGGAAACACCAAAGGTTTGGGTTCCTTCTCTCACAGGAACTTGGCCAGGCGCTTGCGCTCTGGGTCCAGATCCTCCGTGCCCCACTCGTATATAGCTTGAATGTGCCTCATAATGTCCAAAATGAGGTCATCCGGGGGTGGACCACAGGAATCTTTAGGTCCCAAGGAGGGAGGACAGAATTTCCCATCTGAGTAAGGCTCTGAATCCACGTCACCTTCATCAAAGGAGGACGTGACAGGAGGGGAGATGGAGATGAGGGTTGTTTCCTTCTCTTCCCCTTAGGGTCTGGACATGGGTGCTCACATCCGAGGCCCTGGGGTGGGTGGGGGACCCATGGGTGGCAGAGGAGGAACAGTGTCTGGGGGTCTATACAGAAGACCCCTTTAATTGTACTCCACCTTGTAGTGAACAGACTCCCAATTTTTGCTACTGGGACGACCGCAGGGGCTGGCACCGGGTCTTTAGGTGCAGGCATCTGGGGCTCTGGCTCGGCAGGCATCGGGGTCCGGTCTGGAGGAGGGCGCACCTTAGCCAGAGGGGGAGAGACGTCAGAGCCAGGGTGGCCTCCTGCCTACCTGAGGGTTCTTCTGAGTGCTTGCACTTATCAGAAGAACTGGGCCTGCCCTGAGTCCTGGACAGACTTTCCTGGGTCGACCCTGAGGGTTTTAGGGGTCGGTGAGCCAGGGTAGAGTGATGGTGTCCTGACGAGGCTGACTCCCGGTGTTTGCCCTGAGAGGAGGCGGGAGCGGACTTAGACATGAGGAAAGGTTCAGACTGCTGGGCCGGAACATGAACCGGACCTCTGGCCGAAGGACAAGGAAGACGAGGCCTGCTTGGCTGGTGACTCAGGGCAGGATTCAGACCTAGCTTCTTTTCTAGCAGGAAGGTCTTGAGTGCGTGGGCCCTCCTGGCACGAGGCTTCTGGTTGAACTTTTGACAATGTGTGCAGGTGTCGGGCTGGTATTCCGGGCCTAGGAAGAGGAGGCAGGCCACGTGGCCATCTTTGGCTGGGATCTGTTTCCCGCACAGACACACTTCATTACTTTTGCCGCGGAAGGGAGGGTGACGACAAACGAAGCGTTGAAAAAAGGATTTTGAAGAATTCTTCTGACGTTCGATGGCTGTCAACTGCTAAAGAAGGTGTTCGAGAGCCAAACTACGCAGGTCGACGGAGGAAAAAGAACTGAGATGGTGCCAGGGGGCTGCCCCCTTTATACCACGTCTGACGTTGGGCGTAACCGACGTCAGGGGCAGTCCCCTGCCTCAGACTGCTAGCTACAAGTTTTCCGTGGGGTTCTGATGCTTGACGGCTTCAGTCCTAATGGTATTACCTGCTGCAAGAGCTCCACCTTCGAAGACAGATCTTCCTAGTACAACCCTCATTGTCCACTATCTGCCTATAGTTCTTTACTATGTATCACATCCTATCCTAGAGACAGAGTTAGACACAGAGCAGAATTTACAAGCATTACACAGCTGCACAGTTAAGCACTCTACACTGCACTTTTACACAACACCAGAGGGTAAGTTTAGGATCCACTGTACAACCTGCCGTGCCACTTACCACTGTAGTAAGAAATGCCTATAATATTCAGAGTTTCCTGCAGAACTGGGGACTCGCCTGCAGATGACCTACAGCCTTCCCCCTTAGGCAGATGCACACTCCTAATCTGTGACACTCACACGATGGGATGCCACACAATTGGGATGCTTGCAGGTGTGGGCTTAAATCTGAATTTATCTTGTATCCATACTGTCTTTTCCCCCTCCTTTCTATAATTATCTTCACTGTAATAATTCCCATTCAAAACTCAGTTTTATTTACTACATGCACATGTTGCATTCATATGTCTTGCAGTGTTTATGAGTACGCTCTTCTGATATACTGTATTACTGTATAAGACTTTATTGTAATGCTGCTGTAAATACTGTGCGAGTGGGTTGGCAGAAGTAAAAGCTTTTGCTCAGTGTTTGAGGACTGCATCAAATTTCAGTAACTCTTATCGGTCAGGAAAGGAAACTAGTTGGGAGAATATTTGAAGCCACTTGTGGGTTGAATTCCAATAGAATGTACCTGAATATTTTGCTTCCTATGTACATGAACCAAAGATGTCATTCCAATATAAAATTCATGTTTGTGAACTGTGACAATTGCCATTGTTACTTCCTGTTTGTTTTTGTCATATACTTCATTTGACGTGGAACCTTTGAAAAGAGCATTTTGCTCAAAGGTTTTTCTCGAATACTGAAATAAATAGATACATTAAATCACCTGACTTCTCTAAGGCCCCGTCCACACTGCACCGCTGAGACCCCGTGAATGGATAGAAACCGTTACAACCAGGGAGCGGTGCAGTGTGTCCACACTGCAGCGGTGTCCATTATGGGACTGGCACTGCCGGTCCACACTTCGAGGACCAGGCAACGTTACCGTGGCACCCGATCCCACAATGCAGCTCGTGCTGTGCTAGGGGACCGGATGCACATGCATCTATACCGCCCAGTAACGCATCGAGGCGTAACGGTTTATATCTCGTTGTTGAAACCACCTCATACGTGGTTTCAACAACGGTTACGAAAATGCCTTCTGTAACGTTACAGGTATAAACGCAAACCAATGCGGTAACGGTTTGGGCACTCTAACGTTACAGAGGGGTAGTGTGGACAGGGCCTAAGCCTGCCTCAGCTTCTCTCCCAATCAGATGCCTGTTTTACAGCTTTTAATTATCCATCCAACCCACAAGAGACTGCCAATATTCTCCCATCTAGATTCCCCTTCCTGGTTAATTAGCATTACAGAAGTTTAAACATCAGCCACAAAACACTGACCCAAAGCACATACTTCTACCTACTCACAAAGACCCTTTAAGTATGAAATGAAATAAAAGAAAAAATTACTCACCTCAGTAATGTTGTTTCTTCTAATGGAGTCTTGCTATATTATGACAGGTGCAGTTTGTCCCACCATTAGAACTGCTCCGGAGGTGAAAGAGTCAACTTCCATGCAGAGCATGGAGCTTAGAGCGCGAGCTCGGTTAAAGAAGCTCTGTTAGGGTGGTTTCAAACCGAAACCGTCAGATCTTTACGAGCAAAACTCACCAAGGCTCTGTGTGGAAGCTGTAACCTACACTAGCCAACTGGCAACTAACATATTCACACATTTTCCTGGTCCCAACACCAAGACTCAAGTCACAGGACCAGAAAAATAAGATAAAATAACTAAATAAAACACAACACCCAAACATGAAAGAGGGCATCAATAAATGCCAACAGTGGACTGCCCACCCCATACCCAAAGTAGAAGTTCTGAGAGGGGCAGGCTGGGGGGGGTCATAATATAGCAAGACTCCATTAGAAGAAACAACATTACTAAGGTGAGTAATTTTTTCTTCAAACAACATGAAGTCTTGCTATATTATGACAGGTGCAGACTACACAGCAGTACCTCCATGGAGGAAGGACAGAACCTACTTAGGAATAGGCTCTGAAGCACGGGTTGTGTTAAACCGAGCATCCCTCCTGGTCTGGATATCCAGGAGTAATGCTTGGTGAAAGTGTGTACTGTTTTCCAAGTAGCTGCTTGACATATCTCCAAGATAGGATGTCTCTAGCAGCAGCTAGAGATGCAGCTGTACCTCTGGTAGAGTGAGCCCTCAGGCCTGAGGGGAACCTTACCCAGCTTTTGATAGCAAAATTGGATACAAGAGACGATCCACCTGGCAATGGATCTCTTAGTGGCAGGTCTCCTTTCCCAACCTCACCATAAGTGAGAAACAGTTGGAGGAGTCAAACCTGTGACCCTTGTGCACTCTTACGTAGTAACTTAGGGCCTCTTAACATCTAGCTGTGCAGCCTCCTCACCAGAGAAGGAATGGTCAGTGAAGAACACTGGAAGTGAAATAGATTGGTTAAGGTGGAAATCAAACCACCTTAGGCAAAACTTCCTGTTAGTCCTGAGGACTACTTTATCCCTGTGAAGGAAATAAAGTCAGTCTCCACTGATAAAGCCTGTAACTCACTTATGCGCCTGGCAGAAGTGATGGCTACTAGAAATACAGTTTTCCAAGTCAAATACTTAAGCTCTGCCGAAGACAGAGGCTCAAAGGGGGGTTGCATCAGCTGAGCAATGCAAACATTAAGATCCCAAGCAGGGGCAGGGTCCCTGAATGGAGGATTGGTATGAAGCAATCCCTTAAAAAACTTGGAAAATACAGGGTGAGCAGAAAGAGAAGAGGGCTTCCCTGCTGAAATGAAGGCAGAGACAGTTGCCGAGTGCACTTTCAGGGTAGCTGGTCTCAGTCCCAAAGAATTAAGATGGACCATATAGTCCAATACAGTGGGTAGATCAGCAGATTCCAGGAAATATGCTTCCCAGAACACCATATGGAAACACCTTTCCACTTGGAGTTATAGGTAGCCCTGGTGGAAGGCTTCCTAGCAGCCTTCAGGATTTCGTAGAACACTTTGAGAAAGTTGTGATCAGCAACTCTAACTGCTCAAGAGCCAAGCCTTGAGGTTGAGGGATTTGAGATTCGGATACTCAAACTCTCCTGAGCACAGGTTAGCAGATTGTGGTTCCTGGGGAGACACAGGGAAGATGGACTGCCAAGGACAGAAGGAGTGGGAACAGGGCTGCCTGGCCCAGTCTGGAGCAATCAGGATCATCTTGCAGGGCTGAGACCTGATTTTGACTAGTACTCGACAGGGGAGGCATAAAGGAACTCCCTTCCCAATCGAGGAGAAAGGCATCCAGGGGACTGAGCCCAACACTGGGGGCCTGCAACAAAAAGTGGAAGTTGATAATTGTCTGGGGCTGCAAAAGATCTATCTGAGGAGTGCCCATCTGGCAAACACTATCCCCAGTACTAGGGGATCCAGTGACCATTCGTGATGGCCCTGGGAAATCCTGCTGAGAGCATCTGCCAGGACATTGTCCTTGCCTGGGAAGTGAACTGCTATGAGGGAAGTGTCTCAGGGAATAAGCCAGAGACCACAACTTATCGCCGGTGCACAAGGCCGCAAGACCGAGTGCCCCTTGTTTGTTGATGTGCCACATTGTAGTGGTGTTGTCTGTTCTGACCTGTACCACCTTGTTCTGAACAGAAGAGAAAAACCTGAAGTGCTAGAAAAACAGCTCTGAGTTCCAACAGATTGATGTGGAGCAGAGATTCCTGAGGGACCATAACCCCTGGGTGGAGAGGTCGCCCATGTGAGCTCCCCATCCCAAGAGGGATGCATCTGTAGTAAGGGTCAAGGAGTGGGACAGACGGATGAAAGCACCCCTTGTCTCAGATTGTTCTGATCCTGCCACCACTGAAGGGCCTGGATCAGGTTCGAGTCACTGGGATTAACTTGGATAGGGGATCTCTTCTTTGAGACCAGAAAGCTCTCAAATGGAACTGAATGTCCCTCATCTGAAATCTTGCTCCTTGCACTACAGCTGTGGAAGCAGCCATGTGTCCTAGAGCTGCAGGAAATGCTCTTGCTGGTCGAGACCTGCAGAGTGAAGGACAGGCCAGGGCCACTAAGGTCCTTACCCTTTCCAGGGAAGGAAGGCTCTGGCTGCTTTTGTCCAGTTCTGCGCCTATAAAGGTGAGTACCTGGACAGGTTCCAAAACTGACTTTGGAAGATTGAGAAGAAAGCCCAGAGAGGTAAGCAGCTGCTGGGTAACTAGCAGGTGTGATTTGACCTGGTCTGGAGACTGATCCACAATGAGCCAGTCGTCCAGGTAGGAAAAATGGCAATCTTTTGCCTTCTTAGATGAGCAACTGCTACTGCCAGACATTTTGTGAACACCCTTGGGCAGAAGTGAGGCCAAGGGCATTGCTCTGAACTGATAATGGCCTGAGGGCAGTTCGAATCTGAGGTACTTTCGATGGGAGCTTCTGATAAGAACATGGAAGTAGGCATCCTTGAGGTCCAGGAAGCTAGCCAGTCCCTGGCCTTAGGGAGGGTAAAATCATTCCCAGAGTCACCATTTTGAACTTTGGTTTTAAAAGGTGCTTGTTTAGATATCTTAGATCCAGGATAGGCCGCCACTCTAATGTCTTTTTTGGGGTAAGGAAGTACCTGGAGTACAGACCCTTGCCCTGGTGTGGGGGAGAAACCCCTTCTACAGCTCTGAGAGCCAGGAGGGTTGAGACTTCTGTTTCCAAAGCAAGAGTCTCTAAACGGTTTGCAGGTGGAAAAGATCTGGCTTTCATCTTTGGAAATTTTTTGAAGCTGAGAACCAGACCCTGGCTCACTGCTTCCAGGACCCACCTGTCTGATGTTAAAGACTCCCAGTCCTGGACGAAGTAAGCCAGCCTGCCCCCTACAGGTAATGGAGAGCCAACCCTGGGCATCCCATCAGGTGCCTGTTTGGCAGGGGCTTTAGGCTGAGGGGTGGAGCAGGCCTGCTCATCCCCTGCTGCCTCTCCTCTGAAGAACCCCTCTGAGCATAGGCTGAAGAGGAGGAGGCCTGGGTCTGGTAAAGGCCTGTGAAAGGCCTACCCCTACCTCCCTGGGGGCTGCCTCTGAGGAGTGGCTTGCAGTTCCTTGGCTTGTGCACTCCTATAATGGTTCTATATTCATCCATTTTCTTCATATAATTCTCTGTCTGCTCCCCAAACAGAGAATTTCCCACCACAGGAAAAATCCACAGCCTTAGACTGGGTATCCTGAGACAAAGTAGTACACCTGAGCCAGGCCAATCTACGAAAAGCCACAGATGTAGCTATGACTCTAGAGGATACATCATTAGAATCCACTGCAGCATGGAATTGCACCTTAGATGCCTCAATACCATCAAGAGCCACCTGCTCCAGCTCCTTGCAAGCTGGCCAGGGACCTGTTTAGCTAAGGCCATGACAGTATCCCATCTAGATTTCTGGTATCTCGCACATAAGACATATAGTTTGCTTGTCTGAGTCCCAAAGATGCTGCCATGTATAGTTTTTGGCCATGGCATCAATCTTCCTGAGTCCTTGTCAGGAGGATGTGAGCCAGGAATATTAGCTTTATCACAGGCTGCAGCCTGAACTACCCCAACATGACTGCATTGCTGTGAAAGAAAATCTGTATCAGGACCTGACAAAGTGTACCTCCTGTCCATCTTTTTATCTACAGGAGGCACAGAATTAGAGCTTTAAAATTTTTATTGTTTGTTTCCTAAAAGATTTATGCAAGGGATGGACAATCTCCTGGACTCTGGGATATCCATCATCTCTACATAGTCAGGCTCCTCTTGCTCATCCAAAGCCTCCTCTAAGGGAAGCTGGAGGGTCTCAGCAATTTTTCTATAAAACGAAAAATGAGAAGGGGACTCAGAAAGCCTAGGGGGAGATTCACCTAAAGGTCTGTCTGGGGAGATGTCCGGTTCAATGGGCACATCCAGACTTTCAAAGTCACATTCGCACTGATCATAATCATCCTCCCCCTCCTCTGGTTCATAAAACTCTTCTATATCATATTCTTGAACCGGTGGAACCGACCGAACCGACCTTTTGCCAGATAGTGGCGGTTCTGAGGGAACCGGGGACAGTGACTGGACAATCTGTATTGCCCTGGCTATCTCTGCAGCAGTTGGAGAAGGAATTTTGGACTCCAAACCTGCTGATTTTTTAGTTTTCTTTGCTGGAACTGGCTCCTTAGAGCCAGCTCTTTGCTCCGAGGAAGTCTCACCCTGGTCATAGATACATAGACAGTGTCGGCAGATAAGGGCCTATGGCCCACCCAGTCTGCCCCATTTGAGCTTGTAAGTTCAGTTTGTTTTCCCAGAAGTCTGTTGCCCTACCCCTGACCTCTAGAATTCTTTATGTCTATCCCATGCATTCTTAAACTCGTGATTGTTTCAGCCCCACCACTTCTTCTGGCAGGGTGTTCCACTTGTCCACCACCGTTCTGTGAAGAAATTCTTTCTCATGTTTCTCTGAATCGTCCTCCTCCAACTTCATCCCATGCCCTCTAGTCCTGGAACATCTTTTTCGCTAAAATAGTGTTTTCCTGCACCCTGTTCCTCCCTGTAAGATACTTGTATGTCTCTATCATATCCCTCTCTCCTCTCCTCCAGGGAGTACATATTCAGTTCCTTCAACCTGTCTTCAGAGGACTTGTGATGCAATCCATGCACCATCTTTGTTGCCCTCCTCTGAACCTTCTCTACCCTGTCTATGTCCTTACGAGGTATGGTCTCCAGAACTGTACACTGTACTCCAGGTGGGGCCTCACTAGTGTCTTGTATATGAATTATAACCTCCTTTTCCTGCTGGTGATGCCCCTGCCTATACATCCCAGCATCATATTTGCTTTACCTGCTGCCTTGTCATACTGTTTCCCACCTTGAGGTCATCAGAGATGACAACCCCAAGATCCCTTTCCTGCTTGGTGCATGCTATATCCTCACCCCCCCAACTGATATACTGTGCCAGGGTTTTTGTGCCCCATATGCATTATCTTGCACTTCTTTGCATTGAATTTCAACTGCCAAACCCCTAACCATTCTTCAAGTTTCTGCAGGTCGCTTCTCACTCTGTCTACACCCTCTGGTGTGTCTACTCTGTTACAGAGCTTTGTATCATCAGCGAACAGTGAAATTCTGCCTTCTAGATCATGAGCAATGTCACTGATGAAGATGTTGAATAGGACTGGTCCCAGCACTGATCCCTGTGGTCACTGGTCACTCTTCCCTCTGTGGGAGTGACAGCCATTTACCACCACCCTCTGTGTCCTGCCACTCCACCAGTTACCTACCCACCACACTACTGTCCTTCCCACACCCATATTCCCCAGTTTGTGTAATAGTCTTCTATGTGGCACAGTGTCAAAGCCTTGCTGAAGTCCAGATAGGCCATGTCCACTGCCCTCCCTGATCCACCTCCCTAGTCACCCAGTCAAAAATTCAACGAGGTTGGTCAGACATGACCTCCCCTGGTGAAACCATGCTGCCTGGGTCCTGTAGTCCATTGATAACCAGATGTTCCACCAATCTCTCCTTCAGTAGTGCTTCCATGATCTTCCCCACTACCGGTGAGGCTGACTGGTCTGTAGTTCCTACTTCCTCTTTGTTCCCACTTTTGTATAAGGGACTACATCTGCTGTCCTCCAGTCTTTGGGTACCTCCCTGTTTCAGTGATCGGCTAAACAGGATAGCCAGAGGTTCAGCCACCACTCTCTTAGTTCTTTAAGGACCCTAGAGTTCTGCCTTGCCATTGCTTTATCAACTCTATTTCCAGTTCCTTCAGGACTTTTCGTAAAGGGACTTGTGTCCATTTCTGCACCATTCTCACCCCTTGTACCCTTCAGACCCATTACCCTCCTCTTCCTCAGTAACACTGAGCAGAAATACCTGTTCAATATGTCAGCTTTACTGTTGTCATCCTCCACGCTCCCCATCCTCCCCTTCAGTCTCACTATCCCTCCCTTTGTCTTTCTTTTTCACTTATGTACCTGTAAAGGTTTGTCCCCTCTACCCACTGATTTTGCAATGTGTTCTTCTGTCTGAGCTTTGGCTTCCCTTACTGACCTCCCTGCCTCCCTTTGCTTCTCCTGGTACTTCTCCCTATCCCCTTCTGCCTGTGTCTTTTTGTATTGCCTGAATGCAATCTTTTTGGCTTTCACTTTCTTTGATACCTCTTTGGAAAACCATAATGGTCTCCTCTTCCTTTTCCTCTTGCTAACCTGCTTAATGCATAATTCTGTTGTTCTTGTAATCCCCATTTTAAATACTGCCCATTGTTCCTCAACCCCTGATTCCTGTCCCATTCCCCTTAATGCCTCTTTCAAGTATCTCCCCATTTTCCCAAAGTCTGCCCCCCTAAAATCCAGGATACATGTTTTTGTGTGGTTTGGTTCTGCTCTTTCTGTGATTTCAAACCACAATGACTGGTGGTCACTGCTTCCCAGGTGCTCCCCCACTGTTACCCCCATCACACTGTCCCTGTTTGTGAGCACAAGGTCCAGTATTGCCTTCTGCCGAGTTGGTTCCATGACCAGTTGCTTGAGGAAGGCACCCTGAAGGGAGTCCAGGATAAATCTGCTCCTAGTTGCTGCTTGGAATATTGAAGTCTCCAACCAGTACTACCTCACCCTTGTCTGCCATCCTTTGGATGGCTAGCATCAGCTCCCTATCTGTTTCTTCCTCCTGGGCTGGTGGTCTATAGACCACACCTGTGTGGATGGCTGTCCCCATTTTCCTTTCCAGCTTAACCCACAGTATCTCTCCCCCATTTTGTTCCTCCTGGATCTCTGTGGCCCTTATGTCATTTTTCACATACAGTGCCATCTCCTCCCTTCCTGCCTGCTCTGTCTCTTCTGAATATGTTGTAGCCAGGTATGGCCATCTCCCAGTCATGGTTATCATTACAGCAGGTTTCAGTGATTGGCCACAATGTCCAGGTCTGACTGTACCATGACAGCCTCCAGATCTTCCATCTTGTTGCTAAGGCTCCTGGCATTTGCACACATGGCTTTCCATGATTTGACCTCCCTAGACTGCTTCACTGTTCTACTCAGCCCTTCCTTGGTTGTCATTTATCCCTGGTTCTCCTTGCTGTCTGCCCTTCTGCTGAATTTTGCCCCTTTTCTGCTTATCCACCTATTGGGCACTAATCCACATCTTTTGCACACTGCTTTGCAGAGATAGCCACCCTCTGGTTCACTGGTTCCACTGCTAGCTGTGGGGGTGAGCAAGTAGGTACCTCCTTGCTGGCCTGCCACCCCTTTGCTAGTTTAAATGCTTTTCAATGTATTTAAACTTATCATTGAGTGTTGGATTCCCTCCAGGATGGATGCAGGCAGTCAGGCTTAAACAAACCTCCATCCCTCCAGGTGGGTCCCCAGTCACCAATGAATCCAAACCCTTCCTCACAGCACCAGTTCTTCAACCATGAGTTAAAGTTCCTGCATGCACTCTATGCTCTCCTTGCCTCTCACAGGCAGTACTTCGAGAAAGTGACAGAAGTAGCTACTTGCTTGAGACCCCTCCCCAGTTTCCTAAACTCTTCCTGAACTTCCTTTGGCTCCCATTTGCCAGGTCATTAGTACCTAGGTGGATAATGACATCCAGCTCACCCTCCTGCCTTGCCTTCCCAGTGATCCCCAGGATCTTCCTTTCATCTCTCTGTGCCGTGGCACCTGGTAGCACCTCACCTCCCTGTCCTCCCCTCCTGTGTTCCTAGCTGGATCCTCTTATGATGGAGTCTCACCAGGATTCGCTCCCCTCCTCTGGGGTCCACTGCTTCCCCGCTGAGTTCACCTCCTTGGCTAACCTCCACATCCTTTCCTTCCACTTCCCTGGGTACTCTATTTGGTTGTCCTAATTTGCCAGTGTGGCATATGAGTTCTTGAGTGGAATAGGATCTGGGATGTGCCTCTGCCTGACTGCTCTAACCCTCCCTGAGCCCACTGTCATCCAAGTGCTCCTCGTTCTCGGCATCCTTTGAGGCAGTTGCATTGGACTGGGTGGTCCCTGGATAGGGGTGATGGTACTCCCTGACCCAGTTTACTTCTGCTCTGAGTCTGGCTACCTCATCCCGCAGTCCAGAGAGATGCATGCAGATAGGGCAGCACCTCAGTGTCCAGAAGGTCTGCCTGAATATGGCTGCCCCACAGCCACTGCATTGCACTACTCCCCACATTATACTGCAATTCCACTACTTGTCTGCTACTGAAGCTCTCCTAGTTCCCTTTTTATTAATTTACTGTACTAAAAATCCTGTCACTGATCCTCAGATAATTTTTTTTTTTTTTAAAGAAAAAGAAACCAATAAATAAATGAGTCAGAAGGCACTCCCTCCGGTTCGGTTGGCACCAAACCGGGCTGGCCATCCGGGTCAGCGGACTTTTTGGCCTCTCGTTCCCTGAGCCTGCCCACTCTCTTGTCCAGGGTGGCTGCAGGGAAATTTTTACAAATCTGGCAGTCTGAATTGAGGTGGTCAAACCCAGACATAGACACATAGTGTGTGGGTCAGCCTGGCAAAGGCTTCCCACAGACACTACAGTGTTGAAACCCAATGGGCCCGGTTTTTCTTTTGGGTTTCTCCAGACATGATGCCAGCCTAACCAACAAACTTGCCCTTTTAACGGCAGTGCCAGGCAAGACACATTATCGGTTCCCAACCGTGTCACGGTCGTGGAAAAACGCAAGAAACCATGTAGAAACCATAAGAACCAACCACACTCTAACAAGCCTTAAAAGGCTTTAAAACTAAGTTTAACTACAATTCGATCGGTTCAAACCGAACCGATAAAAATTTACAAATTCCACACAGAAAACCTATCTATTACTTACAATACCATAGAGCTTGAACCGATCGGTTTGCGGTTAAAATATATAATATCGCGGTTAAATTCAACCGAGAAAAGATGTTTTAAACCGAGGAAATGAACCGAGCAGCAGGAGGAATCTCCGGAGCGACTGTTCAGTGAGGCGGAGTAAAGAATCTGACGGTTTGGTTTGAAACCACCCTAACAGAGCTTCTTTGACCGAGTCACATCTTAAGCTCCATGCTCTGCATGGAAGTTAACTCTTTCACCTCCGGAGCAGTTCTAATGGTAGGACAAACTGCACCTGTCATAATATAGCAAGACTTCATGTTGTTTGAAGTACCATTTCAGGATTATATTAGCTGGTCTATTTCTCTCCTTCCTATCAGCTCTCCCAGAACAGGTCTCCTAGCTAAACTCCACCTTTTAGGCCCTGTACTTAACAGGACTATTAAACTGTTTCTGTCCACAGTGTAGCATGGTTAAAACTGTGCTACAATCGTGTTCAAAAACTGTGCTAAAACCTGGCTCAATGCAAGGCTTTAGTGCAGTTTTAGACAAACACGGTTGCCTTAACCCGTGTTAATGGCAGTGTGTACCCAATTTGTGCTGTAACATGGGTAAAGTCAATCCAACATAAAAAAAAAAAAAAAAAGAACTCTATTTAACCAACAGAATTCAAAAAAATACCTTCCATAATATGGCTGAGCTCCCAAGCTCCCAATGAAATCATGATTTGAACAATGTCCTTTTTGCTGCAAATCATCAATGCGTCTGATTGAGAGTATCCATAATGGATTGTAGCACCCACAACGCTCTGCACTGGTAATGTAAAATATTGCCTGGGAACTCACTAGAAACACACTGTCAGGAGCACACTGTGGACTCTCTGACAACCATACTAAGAACTGATCTCTAAAACATTTTTTTAAAAATCAAAGCTCAGTGTGTATAGGGCCTTAATCTTTTGTCTTCTTCAAGCCTGCTTTAGCTCTTCCCCTAATTAGAGACCTGTTTCACAGGTTGTAATTAACCACTCAACCCACAAATGACTTCAAATATTCTCCCAACTAGTTTCCGAAATTTGATGAACAGTCCCCAAACACTGACCAAAAGCTTTAACTTCTGCCAACCCAACTCACACAGTATTCACAGCAGCATTACAGAAAATGGCATATACAGTAATACAGTATATCAGAAGAGCATAATCAGGCAGGGGGAACTACTTACACGGGTATAGCCAGGGGATGAGGGAAGCACATAGCCAGGAAATACTAGTGGGGTTGGGGTAGAATCGACAAGAGGTAGCAAAGATCACTGACCGTTGCACACGGGAGTAGAAAGGTCACGAAGCAGAGACTTGAGAGAAAATGCAGAAGAGGCAAAGCAGACTGACAAGGAAAAGGAGGACCAGAGTTTAGAAAAGCACTATGAAAAAGCAGAATGACCAACAGTAGCTTTCCTAAAAGGAACAGAGAGAGAATGGGAATTATTATAGTGAAGACGGTTATAGAAAGAAGGGGGAAAGACAGTATGGATGTAAGGAATTAAGGAAGGGAAACGAATCAGACTTTGGATATAAAGGAGACAATGGGAGAGGTGCCTGGCATCAAAAAAGGGGACTAAAAGGACAGAGTAAAGTGAGCAGTGGTGGGGATGAGGGGAAAGACTAAACAAATTGACAAAACAGGTGAGTGAGTCAGTCAAGGGAGGATCTGACTAAATCACCATGGCCAAAAACAGTGACAATCGCCGGCCCGGTGGCGCTGAGGGTTGAGGCGCTGATGCCACATCGCGTCACGCGCGCGACCTGGGTTCGGGAACCAACTCGGGTCGGACGGGGAGAGGGAGGATTGAGCGTCCCAACAGATGCTCTCCTCCTCAGGGTGGGATACCAGGGGTGCAATATGCACCCGACACCCCTAGAGGCGGTGGGAACACAGCGGGCTCTCGAGGGAACTGGCAGCTCCGTTCACAGAGTCAGGGGGGGGACGCTGTTGGGCGCTTGAGAGAGATGTGCTTCAGCACGTCGCCTCTCTGGATGTACGTCCTTGCGCCGGCATCCCAGGGGGCCGGGTTGAGGGGAGCACAGAAAAACGGATAAGCCCCTCGGTGGTCCTAGATGAAGACGGCTCCACCCAAGACCACCAATTCCAGGACAGACCCCGCTGTGCAGATAGGAGGGAAGAGAGAAGCACTCTAGGGGCAGATCCTGGAGCAGTGGAACAGCGGTATGAGCAGTCCGAAGGAGTGGACACCGAGGTAGGGAGGTGGATAAATAAAGAGTTAAAAAACAAAAAAAAAAACAGTGACAATCATCTTTAAAACAGTCTCTCAGCGTAACAGGCAGGATACTCACTTTGTTCCTGCATAGTGCACCAAGCTTGGGGTGGAACTTATGGTCTATGGTATCAATATGCACTGAGAAATCAAGATGTCAGTCCAGCCAGACCCCAAAGTACTTAAAAGGAAGATACATCCTCAACCGTAACACCATCAAGGTGTGGAAATAAAGGGAGGAAGGTGAGTCTGGTAACTCTTTTTTGGCACTAAGAGACAGCTGGTTAGACTGGAAACAGTGCTGAATGCTGTCAAAATCCAGCTGTAGCTGTGAAATAAGGTAATGGGGAAGCCAGATACAAAAAATACTGTATCATCAGTATACATATGAATAGACCAAGAGGGACAGAGCAGAGGTCATTCAAGAATATGAAGAAGACAACAGGGGCCAGGACAGACCCTTGGGGGGCATGGAAAAGATGGAACTGGAAAGTTGGGCACCAGAGTGTTGGGCTCGGGAGAGTTGGGAACTGCTGTTGTAGCATGTTCCTGTAGTTTGACTCGCTCCCCCTCCCCCAGAGTTTTTGAGTTGAAGTCCGCGAGCGTGTGCCATTGAAACGTGCTGGCAGCATAGCAGAGGTTAGAGTCACAAGCTGTGAATGGGCTTGTTACATCCAGCAGACCAGGATTTACCTCTTACAACCTCTGTGTTTTTGAGGTTGTCGACTTAACTGTTTTTGCCATGAGTGACAAATTGCGCCACCCAAGTTGTCACCCTCACCCCCACCCCGGACTTTAGAATAATAAATCTCCTCCTCCTGACTTTCTCCCCCCTCCTGCAGCTGCACAGTGGGCAGGACTAAATGTCCATGTTTGACATTGTGCCTAATTATCTAGTCCCCCTTATGTCCAGTTCCAAACTTTCGGGGATGGACTTTCCAGTTGTCTTTTCCTACACCCGACCTTGAGAGACACCTGGGCAGATGGGAGTGGTGATGAAAAGGACTTCCTTACCGGACAGCTGAGACCTTCCCTCAGGGTAAGAACTAAACAAATTAACCGTGAGAGTCAGAGAAGCCCACTGCTTTAAGTCTGTTCAGAAAGAAGAGATGAGCCAGTGTCAAAAGCTAAGATCAACCAAAATGGCAGATGTTTATTAGTTCCTGATTCACACCAGAGAGGATGGAGTCAGTGAATCAGAGGAGGGAGGCGGAAGTGGAGTGGGATTTCCTAAAAACAGACTGGAAACGGGAGGAGGAGAAGTAGAGGAAAACAGAGAGCTGAGAAAGTACAAAGTGTTCCTGTAACTTAGCCAGGGTGGGCAGGAGACAGATAGGAAGGAAGTTACTGGGAGAAGAAGAGTCACCACCTTCACAGGGATGTATGACAGTAGTCTGCTTCCAGGCTTCAAGGACAGTTGCAGAGGAAACGGAGATTGAAGTGCAGGGTAATAGGCAGTGCAGTGGCAGGAGTCAAGAGAACCAGAAGCTTAGGATCAAGGGTAAGGGCTACCTTTTGCAATAGTTAAGAGCGAGCAGGGCCACAGAGGGGATGATAGAAGAGAAGGAAAAAAGACAGATGGGAGAAGACACAGTAAATTACCTTTCTGGCTTATAACAGGTCTGTTCTCCCCTTTCTTTCAGCTCTCCCAGAACAAGGGGCCCCACGGTAAATTCAGAGATAGAAATACAAGGCATATCCATAAAGTACAGCACTCACCTCGTAGCTGCAGAATGCACCCAGGAAAAAAACAGGCTCAGATATCAGTTACTGGTTCGGACATTAAATTTACTAGCAAAAATCCAAATCCTCGTTTTTCTGGCTGTAGTCTGCTGCTCCAAAGTGAATGCAATACTTTCCGTCTTTGTCTTGAATTTTTAGAGCTTAGTAAAACTCTGCACCAGCACCCCTGTTCTATACTGCAAAGCACACATCTCTTCCCTGCCTGCCCAAAGATGTAAATAGCCCGATTTACAGGTGATAACGGCACCTACTACAAAACAACATTGTGTTGTGGGACTTGCAATTAAATTTGCTGACATTTTTAATACAAATTTCAACACTTCCGTTCTTTAATGATGCAAATTCTGGAGTTTGCTTTTAAAAGCAGCTGCAAACTGCCATAGATTTAGTAATACAGTAATGTAGGAAATATCTTTTTAAACAGGGTAAAACAATTAGGACCCAAGGGCCCCATTTACAAGGTTGTCCTGTGTAAAATGCTCCACATAATTCCCAAATACAAAGCATAACACAAAACAGGCCTATGTGGACAGTACATAACATGTTACTAAATACATAATATGACACACAGTACTAAGTCAAATACTTAATAGTACAGACTTTACAATGAATTTGCAATCAACAGTCAAATTACACAGTGAGCTAGAAACAAACACACTCATGTCGTATGCTCTCATTAATTTCCTTGCATCCAGTGATACCTAGTTCCAACTTTTAGGAACTATATAATTAAGGGTAAGTACTTTTTTTTTATTATTTCCAATCCTAAAACAGCAATAGTGAGATGCAAACTAGAGACTCCAGGTTCACTGCTCTGCACTCTAACCACAAGGCATGAAACACATGCTCAAGATAGACACTATACTTTGTCTGCAGACAGCCCTACAAGTCCTCCCAAATTAATTAATTTAGTTTTTGTTACCTGGGTAGGTGCACTAGACAGGGACTGTCTTTTTCAGGCACGACTCAAGAAATTACAAAGGATATGGATATGTGCACAAGTCACCAAATACTGTACACAGAAGTACAGCGTTAATTTACAATATATTATTAGAACACAGAATTATAGCAACAAAGGAGGGTCACATGACATAAGAATTACAGCATGGATCTTCGGATCAGTGCCCTAAAATACAACTTCTGACACAAAAGTGCAAAACCGAGCTGGAGAAAAAACAAATTGCTAGTCTTAGCCTATTTATTGCGTGATTTGCACTGCACAAGTTTTTAACTGCTCCTTCACCTTAGTCCACTCCCTGTTTACCCAAATTTTAACTTCCAAGAATTCCAGCATACCTCTGTATGTTCATGTGCTGTTTCAGTCTTATTTTACTTCTCCCCCACCGCACCGTTTGTTTATTCCTCTCCCCGTCACTGTTCCAGGGATATACCCTGCTTTCCTGTTCAGGCAGATTCGTTGTCAATTAGACGGCAGGAGGGGTTTTACTTCCCATTTTCTCTCTTGATCTCTCCCTCCACCCTTGGCATGGGCACTGCCACTGCTGCCTTATATGCATGAGGCACCCCTTGCAGCAAGAACGAGCTCCCTAGGCCAGCCACAGGGGTCGCTCGGTACCTGAACCAGCCGCCAAACCTCCTAGACCAGGCACACAACACACATGAGCTAACCTAGCATAGCCTCCCTCCCAAAGTGGCAATGGTTGCTTGCTCCTGAACTCGGGCCACTTGCTTGGCAGCGCAACACGCTCTGGTGGGCCATCAGGGCGGCCATTTTACTTCTTAACATGTTTCCATTATGCATGTAGGCAGCTTTATACTGTGTTCTGCATACACCGTACTATTGTACTGGTTTTGCACTGTTGTTCCCTTCTCTCCCTCCCCTAAGGATGTATCTGGAAACAAGCTCCTACCAGCTCAGTATGTCATTCCTGGTGAAATTTTTGAAATAAATAAATTAGAACATTATAATCTGTCTGCACACTCCCATTTTGCATCCAGAATGTTAGCTAGAACTGCTGTCTGGCACGTACACAGAAACTGAGGTCACATTTTACAATTCTAGAAGTTCAGAAAGCTTTCATCTTTAAGTTTTAAAATGAATAAGTGATCTTGATACCAGCATCTTCCACAGTTTAGCACGAGAAATCTCTGTTAGTACCATTCTAAAAAAATCTCATGGCCTGCTCCAATCAGTTCTCAGCATTTCTAGTTGTAGCTATTTAGCCTATCGGCCAAAACAGTGCTAAATTTCTACATCCTGCTGCTTACCCGTGATGCACTGACAAATCCAGCACAGCTGCAACTTTACCAGCTCACATACTGCTCTCTCAGAAACCTGGAGGAGCTCCAACATTTAACAGAAAGCATTTTGATCAATTTGTGCCAAAAGGTCAAAGGTTATATAATGAATGTTTACGAGGAATGTGCCTGACACCTCCAAGGTGAGATTTCTATGGCAGTGCTTTCTGCCCCAGTTGTAATGTGCAAACAGAAAGCCCTCTGTTTCTGCAGTAAGCAAACCCTTTAAAGCAGCAGTCCATATTAAAGAGGTTTTACATATTTTGATTATGCACATTCAAACCCCATGATCCTCACTGTTCATTTTTACCCCACAACTCCATTAATATGGTGCCACACAGGATTCCCCACTGCCTAGAAATTTAGGGTGGTGGTTATATTCATCGTGGCCAAGGGTGCATTATTCCTTGGTGCTCCAATACATACTTGTGTATTAAGTGAGTTCAAATACAGTGTAGTGTACTGGTACCAAAACCGGAGCAGAAGTACAATCGTCCCAGTGCAACCAGTACTGCACCATTGGTGCCGGAATCAGGGGTTGACAAATTTCAAATTTACGTGCTAGTCCAAGGACAAGTGGCCTGGCCAAAAATGGTAGTCCCAGTGTTGCAAGTGGTAGTCCATGGTCGGAAGGCCATATTTTAAGGGTCTGTTTTTTATTCGTTTGCACATTGTCATCTTTCTTTCACACTTCTTTTACTGACTGCAAATAAAATGTATTTTACAATATCTTACTGTGTGTGTGTCCTTGACTGGGTGGGATGGGGAGGGATGAGGGGTAGTGGGTATACACTACTAGGCAAACTTTATTTCAAGGCTTTATGCTCAAAGCTTAGTGACTTCACTGCAGGCAGCGGAGCCGGGGAGGTAGTGGGAGGAATGCCCTATGCCAGTAATATGTTTGTGCTTCACTTGTTGTGTAAACTGCTGTTATTATGCAGCAAGTTCCCCAGCAGGCCAAGGCCATGTCAGCCCCCCTTCTTTTTCAATTTACAGTTTTTTTTAACAGTTTTTATTTATTTTTTTGTTTGCAGACTTATCCCCCCTTCCCTGAATGTAAGACATACAGTTGTACTCCACTTACTTAGTCCACCCACTGCTGCCACACTCCAACAAAGCAAATGCAACCTGGGCTGTCCCCTCTTATCAGTCAGGGTAGGGTGGCGAGCACTGGCTTGGCTAATAACTTGTATGAGCTGCTACTAATAAACTCATATTTTAAAGTAAAAGCACTGTACACTTTCGTTTCTTCAGAATATCCTTTGTTTTATACTTCTGTCTGTACTTCTGCAACCTTAAAACAATCAGACTAGGCTAGAGAGTGCCCACACAATGTAAATTTATTCCACATAAATCTGATCTTTTGCCTCCCGCCTCCCGCCCCTCACCCAACACCTACTGTAGGCAGTTGATGTCTCTCACATGTCGCTGAAGGAGTGGATGGACATGGACCCCCTTCCCCTTTTCTAGTCCCTTCCCAGTTTTTCTTTTGGCTTTATTCCTTTTTGTTTTAATTTCCCTTTAGCATTTTTTGTTTACATCAAGAGACAGATCATAGTTCAGTTCAACCCAGCAATGTTCCTAATACATTTTTAGAAGCAAAAAAACAAACTGGAGTGAGCATTAGGACGTGGTGCCTCAATACTAATATAAAAATCACAAAAAACCTAAAAAGTAGAGCACACACACCTCTAAATAGCAAGGGCACAGGTCTGTTATAAAACTTTATTCAGAAGTACCACAAAATGCGGTACTTCTGAATAAAGTTTTCTAACAGACCTGTGCCCTTGCTATTAGAGGTGTGTGTGCTCTACTTTTTGTGTTTTTTTTTTTTAATTTTTAGAAGCGTCCAAGCTCAAGCTCTGTCTGCTGTATGTCCTTTTTCCACCAAGACGCAAGTCCCACTAAGAAATAGAACTGTGCACATTGCAAGCCACATTCGCTAGCTCTCAATGCCTTCCCCACCTCTTCCAATGCTCTCGCAGCAAATACTGGTGACGCGACCCTATGTTGACCTGAACCCTCCATCACCGGGACAACCGCACTCCTCCAGTACTCAGCTGCACCCTGCTCCAGTCCATGCCCTTTACTCTTACCTGCCGACCACAAGGAAACACAGCATGTGACCTGCCAATGATGACATCACCCGACGTCCCTACATGCTTGTTCACTCACCCACCTACATCACAGAGTTCCTGCCGGTGATTTCGCCCATACCACAGTCGCGCTGCGCATGCACGTTTCCCAAAAAAAAAAAAAAAAATTTATTCCAAAGCTCACTTCAGAGGCTGCGACGATGTGACCCCTGCTGGCCGGATGATAAAATGACAGGTAGTCAGGTACACATTACAAATGAAAGCAGAGACTCGTACTTGTCCGTGGTCAAGTGGCCAACTGAAAACTGCTTGTCCACAGCAGCAATTAGGTAGCCCGGGACGTCGGGCTATGGGATTTGCCAAGCCCTGGCCAGAATGGTTTGAAAAGTGATACGGCCAAGGATGTAATGGATAAATTCTCCCTATTAAACATTAACATGGCTGCAAAAAGTAATAGGGCCACTTATGAAAGTGGTAAGGCCACGGGCCCTAGTGGCCCCCTTGTTCTGGCACCTATGTACTGCACTACAATTTTGTGGTGATTTGCATATACAGCCCATGATGCTTTGCATTATGGGGGTATGTGTGATTTTGTGTTTCTTTGAAACATGTCTTCCTGGCCAATGCCCTTTGGGGTAACCCCTACCTCAGTGCTTATGCACTAAGGTTCTTTGAGTACAATAGCGGATGGTGTTAAAAGACAATTTTAATGGTTTTATAAGAAGCAAATTTAGGTGCTGGCCAAAAATAGTGTTGTGAACCACAAATTATGGTAAAAAAATACAGGTTACTCACCTGTAACAGGAGTTCTAGGAATGGTATATGTTGTTCATCCACACTTATTGGCAGGTTCCTTGCCGCTTTAAATCTTGCGGAGAAGGTCTTCAGCTAGCTCCTCCCACCCACCCGGTGGTAAACTCCGGCTCCGCCCCATGACGCCAGATCTGGCCCGCTGGAAGCTCAGGTTGTGCGTCGAAGCCGAGGAGGTCGGGTGGGTTCGTGTGGATGAACAACATATACCATTCCTAGAACTCCTGTTACAGGTGAGTAACCTGTATTTCTAGGGACATGGATATGTTGTTCATCCACACTTATTGGCAGACTCCTAGCAGTTCTCCGGGAGGAGGGAGGCAAGGCGCACACCCCCTACATACTTACTTGGGGAACAGAGATTGGAGAACCGAGGCCCCAAAACCAGCATCCCGCGTGACTCAAGGTCGATGTGGTAGTGGAAATAAAAGGTGTGCTGACTTCCAGGTAGCAGCCCTGCAGATTTCCTGGATAGGGACATCCCTGGAAGCAGCCACCGATGCAGTAGTATGGTGGGTGAATGAGCTCTTATCCCTCTGGGAGGCTCCATGCCCGCCAACTCATAGCAGAGATTTATGCAGGAGGTGACCCATCTGCCTATCGTCCGCTTGGCTGCAGGTCTGCCAGGTGCGGCTTCAGCGTAGGGTGACAAACAGCTGGCGAACCTCTCCCCGAATTTCAGCCGTGTGCTCCTTATAATAAGCGGCGCCTTCTAGGGTCCAGAGTATGGAGCCTATATTCGCCTCCGAGTGTGATTGGGGTAGAACACCGCAGAGTCAATACCTGATTAAGGTGAAACTCCGACACCACCTTCGGAAGGAATTTCGGTGAGGGCGAGGGACAACCTTGTCCCTGTGGAAGACCAGGTAAGGAGACCGATGCTCAGCGCCTGAGTTCTCCTATCCTTCTGGCTGACGAATAGCCACCAAGAACGCTGGTTTCAGGACAGGTGGGGGAGACACACCTGTGCATTGGTTCAATGGCTTGCTCATGAGCTTTGCCAGTACCAGCAGTAAATCCCACAGAGGTGGGGGTTCTCGCACTGGAGGGAAATGTGATCAAGGCCTTGAAAAAGCCGACCACTTTTTCTCATGCGCCACTGACTGCTGACCCGCCCGCACTGCAAGCAGAAATGGCTGCCAGGTGCACCTTAAGGGTCGTCGACTAAGCCCCTTGACTAGATAGGGACCATAGATAGTCCAAAATGCTCGCCACAGGACACGAGAAAGGGTCCAACCCTTTTTCCCGACACCAAATGGAGAACCTCTTCCATTTGAAGGCATAGCATTTTCTGGTCGACTCCTTACGGGACGCCTCAACGACGTTGAGGACCTCGTCGGAAAGACCCAAGGCCTGGAACTCTAGCCGCTCAGGAACCAGGCCGTCAGGTGCAGGGATTGAAGGTCTGGATGGAACACCTTCCCCTGATTGACTGAGAGCAGGTCCGGGCGAGCTGGAAGCTGCCGCGGAGTCCTGGAGCTGAGACTGAGGAGATCTGGGTACCAGAACTGGCGAGGCCAGTCTGGGGCTATCAGAATCACCTGAGCCTTGTCCCTCCTCGCTTTCAGCAGGACCCTGTGAATCAGGGGAACAGGGAAAGGCGTAAAAGAGGCCCGGGGTCCATGGCCTCGAAAAGGCATCCCCCTGCAGCGAGCCCTGCTGAGGGGGGCGGGCATGAAACAGCCTCAGCTTCGCGTTCTCCCTGGAGGCAAACAGATCCACCAGAGGTGTGCCCCAGCGGGAGAACAGGTCTTGTACTATCTCCGCAGGGAGACCACTGATGCGTGCAGCCCCTATCCGCTCAGGGCATCGGCCAGGGTGTTGGAGGCTCCTGCCACATGAATGGCCAGGAGATCCGCCTCCAGGCTGCGACTAGTGACCAGATGCGGAGAGCTTCCTTGCATAGAGGCAAGGAGCGCATCCCGCCCTGGCGGTTTAGATAGTACATGGTCGTGGTATTGTCCGTCTGGACTCGGACCACTTGACCCCGGAGAAACGGAGCAAAGGCGGTGAGAGCTAGGCGGACCGCACGGAGCTCCAGCAGGTTGATATGGCATCGACTCCCACGGGACCAGAGGCCGCGGCGCCGGTGTTCCCCCAGATGGGCACCCCAACCCATCAAAGAGAGGCGCCGGTCGATAGAGAGACCGGCCGGCTCGGGCGGATAAACGGATACCTCCTGCAGATGGGACGGAACGGTCCACCACTGGAGAGCGCCCACATCTCCTGGGTTGTCCACACACGCTGGTCCAGAGGGTCGCAATGCTGTGACCACTGGCCGGCCAGACCCCACTGGAGGGGCGATTGCCAGCGTGCCCAACGGACTACGCTGGTACAGGCCGCCATAAGACCCAGGAGTCTTGAGGAAGTCCCGGCAGGGGGCGCGATTGCCCAACCAGAAATGATTGGGCAAGGGAGGTAAGAACCTCGGCCCTGTCCGCCGGGAGCCGTGCTCTGGCTCGAAGAGAGTCGAGCTCTGCCCCGATGAAGGATATCACCTGCTTCGGCTCGAGTTCCGACTTGGCCTCGTTGACCAGGAGGCCCAGTTGAGAGCAAACCCGGAGGGCCAGATTTCTGGACCGCTCCACCTCCAACCTGGAGGGGGCTGCTATCAGCCAATCGTCCAGGTAAGGGTACACCCGGACCCCTCGGCGCCGCAGGAAAGCTGTCACCACTGCAATGCATTTGGTGAAGACCCTGGGAGCTGAAGAAAGGCCGAAGGGCATGGCCTGGAACTCTAAGAGGGATCCCTCCGCTCTGAAGCGGAGGAATCTCTGATGAGACGGACGGATAGGGACGTGAAAGAACGCGTCCTGGAAGTCCAGAGAACAGAACCACACGCCATGTTCCAGAGATGGTATTATCTGAGCCAGAGTGACCATTCTGAAGGTTCGAGACCTTAGAAACTTGTTCAGGTCGTGTAGGTCTAAGATGGGGCGCCAGCCCCCCGTCCGTTTTGGGACCAGGAAGTACCTGGACACGAACCCTGGTTCTGGTGAAGGGTCCTCTATCTCTTTTATCACCCTTTTCTGAAGGAGGAGGGCGATGTCGGCTCGACGAGCCTGTAGAGATTCTGGGGACCCCAAAGCCCCCCGCGGGGCGACGGCTCTGAAGGGTGGAGCCTGCTCGAATTCCAGAGGCAGGCCTCTTCCCACCACCTCCAAAACCCACCTGTCCGTGGTAACAGCGGACCAGGCGGAAAGGAAGTGTCGGAGCCGTCCCCCCACGGGGGGAACCAGGGGCGAGGTGACCGGGATGGGGGTGACACCCCTCAGCCCGTCACTTAGCAGGCTTGGAGGAAGGACCGGCCTGGGGACCACCAGGGCCTTTTCCTCCTTGCTTCCTATTAGAGGAAGCCGATGGCTTGGGCTTGAATACCAAGGTCTAGCCTGCTGACCCTGACGCTGTTGTTGGGCCAGCGCAGCGGGGGAGTAGAGGGACGAAAGGGCTTAGACTGGGGCTTATGACCCTTGTCCCTCTGCGGATCGCAGACCGAATCCAAGGTGGCATTGATTTTCGATCCTCTGGAAGTGGCCTTCCACTCCAGGGCCGAACAGGTCTGTTCCCAGGAAAGGAACGTCCGCAAGCTTGTGCTGGGTATCCGCGGTAAAGGTGGATATTCGCAGCCACGCCCGCCGATGCATGGCCACAGCGGCCGCCACTGACCGGGCACATGAGTCTCCTATATCCAGAGCAGTCTGGAGCTGTTGTTTGGCTACTGCCCTGCCCTGATCCCGCACCTGCTTGACCGTAGTCTGCAGGTCAGCGGGAAGATGAGGGACCGCCTCATCCAGGGAACCCAACAGGGCATGGGAGAAATGTGCCATGAGGACGGCCGAACTGGCCTGTGAGGCAGAGAGGAGGCATACACTTTCACTCAGTAGTCCAATTTCTTGGACTCTTTGTCGGCGGTTTGTCCACGCCCCTGGCATTACCGGCACGCCGGAAAACACTGTCCGTGACCAGCCCTTCAGCGAGGGTGTTCAGAAAACCGGACAGAGAGCCAGTAGGGACCGCGATACTTCCTGGCCAGCCTGGCGCGGGCAGGACAGGAAGCCGGACGATACCAAAAGTTCCAGGGCCGGCCCGACAATGGCTTCGCCACTGGAAAGGCCTCCGTGGAGAATCCTCCGTCCAGAATCTCGTGAGGGATATCTGGCCCGCTTGGATAGGGTTCAAGCTCATCCCAGTGGATTCTGAGATGAGCCTAAGAAGTCCTAGGAAGGACGAAGGGCTATCGCTCACTGACTGCCCCCAGAGGACTCCAAATCAAAACGCTTGGAGAACAGGGAGGAGTCATCCGACTCCGACGAGTTGTCGAATAGCTGCCTGGAGCCTAAGCCACCTCCACTTGCCGAGGCTTGTCAGGCGTGAGAGTGACGATAGTCTCACGGGAAGGCCTTGGGCCAACCGCGATTCTTTTCGTCGGAGCCCCAGCTGTCGGCTGAGGTGGAGGCGGTTCCACCACAATTGGTGGGGCAGCCGAATAGGTCGGACAACTGGCCTGAAACAGGCTCCTCGACCACTACCTGGTCCGGTGGCAACCACTTAATGGCGGAGAAGAGGCCTGAGCCGGCTTATTGCCAGAAAAAAATTGTTGCCACATGAGGTCTCGTATTTTCGGGCGTAGCTACGCCGAAGCCTTCCTCCTGGCCGAGGAGGAAAGAAGAGAAGAGCGGCGACGCGCTGCCGCGTGTCAGCCGACCGGTGACCGCCTATGTCGACGGAACGGCTGGACCGCCAAGATGTCCGGATCGAATTCGCCAGGCCGAGGTCGGTGAGGCGGGAGCCGAGGATCGGCGATCCCCTCAGTTCGGTCAGCAAAACCGACGGCTCCTGATTCACCGGGTACGAGAGCCGACGATATCCTCAGCCCCCTCACCGGGGAACCGGGAGGAGGGAATTCGCTTCTCCAGCCGACAACCCATCTAACGGGTCGGAAAAATCTACGACCTGGCGTGGAGTCTCAGTCACCTGGCCTGACAGGGGCACCGTGAAGCCAGTGGCGAAGCTGAGAATTCGGACCGAAGTCGATTGTCGACGAGGGAGGGGATCTTTCCCGCTCCCAAGAGCTGCCGACGATGAGACTTATTTCTGACTTCTTCTAATCGATGAAACGGACTCAAGAAGCAGGGACCTCGCCTTTTAGTTGAGAGGGTCAAGCAAAGCTCCTTAAAGGAAGCTGAATATGAGGTCCCGAGCAATAGAGGGACAAAGGTCGACAGAAGAGGAAGCAGCGGCCTGAGCACTGTTCTCGAAGGGCGACCAACCTCTAGTTGTTCACGGATCCGCAGCCGCTGAAACCCAGTCGGGCCTCTTTGATTTGACCGAGGGAAATCTTCTTTCCGGACGCCCCAGATGTAAGCGGGCAGCGCGGTCCTCGAGGACGTAGACCGAGAAGGAGGAACACAGGTCGCAAGCCTGCGGGTCGTGCTCCTGGCCAAGGCAATAAACGCACATGGAGTGCGGGTCCGTCCGAGACATCTTCTGCCCACAGGGACATCTCCGAAATCCGGGAGTCGATTTGTCCATCGCAGCCGCGAAGGAAGAAGACCGAGAAAAGTTATAAAATTTTTTTCTCTTTTTAAACCGGCGATTTTAGGCCCAAAACTTAATCGCGAGAGCGCTAAGGAGGAACCTGAGCTCCAAGCGTAAGGAAGATCTGGTGTCATGGGCGGAGCCGAGTTTTACCACCGGGTGGGTGGGAGGAGCTAACTTGAAGACCTTCCGGCAAGATTTAAAGCGGCAAGGAACCTGCCAATAAGTGTGGATGAACAACATATCCATGTCCCTAGAAAATATATATACAGTTGTGACAAAAAAAAAAAGCAGAGTTTGCATTACCGCATACTAAAGTCCCCATATGGAATTTTAAGGAATTTGAAGCACAAAAATAGTGCTACAACACTGGCCCTGTACATTAAAAATGTGCACTTGTATCATCAACAGAAACTTGTCAGGAATGTAAAACAAAGACTCCAGCAAATTTCTGACCCTGGCATTGAAGTACAGTATTACAACTGACCTCTTCTTAAACAATACAAGCACTGGGGTGTAACTTACCATGCCAAAATAATGAATGGGGAACACAGGCACATTTCATTTTGTGTCCACCGTGATACAGCTTACCTTTTGCAGTCTAGAGTTCGTCTTGATGCCCCCAGTGTCCCCATAAAGACAAGAGGATTTTTTTTTTCCAGTAGCATTAACTAATTCCTCTTTTCACAAGAAAAGTGACATTTTTTTTTTTAACCAGGAGAGACGCACTAAGCTGAAGCTTGTTTACAGGTGCAGCCTGGGAGCACAAGGAAGTTAAGTGATTTGCTTAGGGTCCCACAGTATGCAAGAGGGGGCTGTGGGATTCAAACCCAGGTCTCCAGGTTTGCAGCTCAGAGCTTAAACCACTGTGCTATACTGCCTCCTTAAACTTAAACAATAGATCTTCAAATGCAGCTGAGAATACTGATGAAAAGTGTTTTTTTGTTTGTTTTTAGTGACTGCCCCCCAACCCGTAAATGATGCGGCCCACCTCTGACAGGGCACCTGTTGCTAATCATGGTCTCCAAAGGGTCCACAGATGGCTGCGTGTGTGCTGGATTCCACTGAGAGGGTCCTTAACCATGACATCCTTTGTGTCCCTCTGCTGTTGCAGACTAGTGGTGTTTTGGGAGTGGTACAGCCCAAGAGTGTTGGCTTCATAAGATGCCAAGCACTGGGGTTTTCCTCTTCAGTTTCTCCCTTAGCCCAGAAACAGACGACAAGGGCTCCATGGTGGCATGCCCATGCAGCTGTGAGGTAACACTCTGGAGACAGGGTGCACCCTCCCAAGAGCCTCCATTTAAATATTGTGCTGTCACGGATGATCAAGCTATGGCTAGCACAATGTAATCAAGCCCAGCTTGATCATTACAGACATCCCAAGGTTCTAAGAGTGGTGGCAATGTACAATCAATACGGACAAATTTAATCATCAATATATCAGGACTGCTGCCAGCTACAGATAATCTCAATACCTTATTTAGAATTGCTTTTCATAGGCTTTTGAACTATGATGGCTATTGTTCATTACTGTTCCCTTTAAATATCTGAGGTCTGATGAAAACATAGGCTCAAAATGAGTATTCATCAGTTATGAAAGAACCCAGCTTAAATCACAGTGAGGGAGGATTCCAAGGATTGTGGTAAGTGACAAATTCCAAAATGCTGAAGGGATTGGCAAATTCCCAGATGTTGAAGGGATTACAAGTGGGTTGCACAGGACTCTGTCCTGGGCCCCATCATCTTCAACACACTGATCTGCAACATAGGGGTGGGCATACAGGGAAAGAGCTACATCTTCATAGACAACACAAGATCTGCACAAGGGTAAAGACCAAGAAAGAGATTAAGGCACCAAGGGAGGACACAGACTGATAATGGTCTAAGATCTGGCAGCTAAGCTTTAATGCAAAAAAAGGTAAAGTAATGCACATCGGGAGCAGGACACAGAGAAACAATACTTAATGGGGGTGTACAAGAAAGCACAGCTGAGGAGAAAAAATTGGGAGTTATCTGAGATAACTTGAACTCTGCCGCTCACTGAAACAAAGCTGTGGGCAAGGCAAAAAGGATGTTGGGGGCACTGGGAGGGGACTCGGCAGCAGAAGCTGGCGGGTGATCCTCACATTACACAGGTTGCTTGTGCAACCAGTACTGCACAAGGTCCTGAAATTCATACATGCGTAAGGACTGCAAGAGAAACACAGAAAGTGACGGCAGAAGGGGACCACAAGATCCATTTGGCCTGCGCAAGAACCTACCTGGTGCTATTCCCCCCCCTCCTTTCCATATGCTACCTTTATCTATCCGCATGCTACTTTCATGTCTCTCTCTTCTTGAACTCGCTTACCGTTTTGGCCCCCACTACTTCCTTGTATTACTCCTGAACCTCCCTTACCTTCAGCCTTATGTCTTGCCCTTTCGTTCTCCCACTCACTTTCAATTTGAAAAGCTTCTGAACGTTAACCTTATTTGTACCTCTCATATATTTAAAAGTCTCAATCATGTCGCCACTCTCCGCCTCCGTTCCAGGAGATACGTGCAGAGTTCCCTCAGCCTGTCCTGGTATGCCATATGGTGCAGTCCCTGAATCATTTCCGTGGCCCTCCTCTGCACAGTCTCGATTCTGTCTATGTCCCGTTTGAGATGTCAATCTCCAGTACTGTATACAGTACTCCTAAGTGGGCACACTAGCGCCTGTAGAGTGATAAACCACTTCCCTCCTGCAACTCGTGATTCCTCTCCTGATGCAGCACAGCATGCCACTTGCTTTTAGTGCTGCCTTTTCTCACTGTTTACCCACTCTTAAGTCTTCTGATATAATGACCCTAGGTCCCTCTCCTGGCTGGTGGAGACTATCTCTTCTCCTCCTCCTCCCAGATAGTAACCCTCTTTGGGATTGTTTCTGCCTAAATGCATGACTTTGCACTTTTTGGTATTGAATTTCAGCTAGAAAGCAGATTAGTAATAAAGAGCCCTCTCACACAACAAGTGTTTAAATAATATCAGTTTATGCTCATATATAATATATATCAAATACAACGGATGTAATAAATAAGTATTTATGTACTGTATCCACTGTACATGACATATATATTCTATACGAATATAAACTGATATTATTTAACACTTGCTGGTTAATAAGCTCTTCATTACCAATCTGCTTTAATTATATTGCCTTGACTGATAAGGGCTACTATCCGAATAACATTTCTCTCTGTACGAGGTTGACTGCATTGGAAAGACCCCATGGTTGAATTTCAGCTGCCATGTTTCCAACCACTCCTCCAGTTTCTTCCAAGTCTGAAGTCATACTACTCACACCCTCAGGGAATCCACTCTGTTGCAAATCTTGGTGTCAGCAAATAGACACACTTTACCTTCCAGCACATTTGCAATGTCTTATGAACACACTGAAGAGTAGGGACCCAGTACCGAACCCTATGGTACCCCTGGTCACCTCCCTCTCAGCTGAAAATGCCCAAATTACCTGAACCCTCTATGTTCTTCCTCTCAGACTACTCACCCACATCCTTTCCCACCCCATGTGGTCGAGGTTCCTTGCTAGCGTTCTGTGCGGAACAGAGTCAAAGGCTTTATTAAAGTCCAGACAGACATCTACCACCACTCCCTGATCTACTATCCTTGTAACCCAGTTGAAGAAGTTGCTCATGCCGTGAACCCATGCTGTTTTGGGTCTTGCTGCTCACTGGATTCCAAATACATTATGATTCTCTGTTTGATTAGTGTCTCCATCAACTTCCCTACCACAGGCGTGAGGCTTACTGGACGGTAACTGCCAGCCTCCTCCCTGCTCCCTGCTTTGTGAAGCGGGACCACTGTTGCCCTTTTCCAGTCCTCCGGTACAGTCCCACTCTCTAGTGATTTGGTGAATAGTTCTACTAGGGGTGCTGCTAGCACACTCCCCAGCTCCCTGAGGACTCTAGGGTGAATCCCATCCTGTCCCATGGCCTTGTCCACCTTTAGTTTATTTAAAGCTTCCAAGATTTGAGCCTCTGTCAGGTGGAGGAAGTACAAAGAAGAATGACTGAAATTAGTCAGAAAGGGGTGGGTGCATATGAGGAGGTTACAAGACCTTGGGATGTACACATGGGGAGAATGACAGAAACTTACAAGAGCTTGCATGGAATAAAGGGTACATTTCAAAGGCGTTGCTTAAGCAAGAACACAGGCAAGAGGAGAATACACTGAAGCTGACAGAGCGAGGATTCAATAATAATATCATAAGCATGTTTTACTCAAAGAATGGTGGATAAATAGAATAAACTGCCAGAGGAGATGGTGCAGGCTAAAACAGTGTGTGTGTGTGGGGAGCAACGTAAGGTAGGACAAGCACATTTGCACAATAAAAGGGAAGGGCAGAAGTAAGAGGAAGGATGTCCACTACAGCCTTCATGAGGTAGCCAGGTGGGGTGGGCAGACTGGATGAGTTGCTGGGCCTTTTTCTGACATTACTTTCTACATTTCCTAAACATGGGTAAGCTACAAGGATTTTTCATTATCTGCACATCTAAAAGCAGAAACAGCTACAATAATACACCTTAGGTTAGATGCTGTATGTGATAGAGCCTATAGTGTTTGGTCATATTTTATATAATTTTATGCACAATAATACACCAAAGAACGGCCATAAAAAAGGCAGGTCAAGTTGCTAGGGATCATGGGTACAAAGTACATGGGTCCTGGGGAATGATGTTGTAACTCTTGCTACTGGGCAGAGAATATGTCGGGCTGCTAGCCATGGACTGGAGTTTAATTAAATCATTTAAAAGGAGACAAAAGAATAAGTAAGCAGAGCTGGAAGCAAGGTACATCCATTTGTGCTTGTGAAAGGCCGGGACCACCAATGGTGCTATTCGGTCTTGGTTCCTTTTGTCTCTGCAAGACTGCCCTGAGATAATCTCATTACAGCTGAATGGGTTACAATTTAAGTACATGGCTGTACTGAGGATAGCTTAATTAAAGCCATTTCTAAGGAGGGAGGCTGGATTTTCCCCAAAAATTCTGGTTTACACTAGCTGACCCGAGTTTTTTTTTCTCTCATATTCAGAAATGCACATTTTTTGTTTTGTAATAAAATACTAAAAGCTGATTGGTTGAGTAGTCATAGAGATGGAATGTTAGCCAATCGCAGGGCAAAGCCACTGTCCTCAGGACCTGCCCTTTGAAAAGCCCTATAAACTAGAGTGCAAAGACTGTATCACAGCCTTTAAGCTCCCTGCCTGCTTAGGAGAGCAAAGACATTTTCTTCAAGAATTCTTCTGCACTACCAAGAACCAAGATTTTCAACTGCCTTTGTAAAGACTTTGCACTCCAAAATTCAGCAACTAAGGACTTGAGGTAGACTAATCTCAGAGTTTTAAGGTGTAGGTTTTTGTGTACATTTTCCATTTTATTTTTAATATCCTGTAACCAATGTCTAAAATTATTTGTCTTTATGTATTTACTTCATTTATTAACTAACTAATTAAGCTTTTGGTTTACATGTAACTTGTGTGTGTGTTGCATTGGGAAGAGTTGCTCAAACTTAAACTCGCCTGTGATTGCTTAGAGGCCAAAACACTACGACAGAAAGAACCACTAGGGACTCTGTGTGAGTGAAAGGAAGGAGAAAATATGAAGGGTCTGTGGGAGTTTGAACCGAGCTCTGCATTTCTGGAGAAAGACACTAATAGGGTATTATAGGGCCTCCCAAAGCCTGTACGCCAGTGGCTTTTCTGGTTTGCTGTGCAGTGGCCACGGTTTTGTTTTGTTTTTAACTTGAAACTTTTTATTTAATGAATGATAGAATACGAATACATCTTTATACTCAGATTTCCATCCATTCAAAGAAAACATACAGTTACATCCAGATTTACATAAGGTTATTTTAAAACAAAGTTCATTCCATTGTCCATTTTATTTCTTTTCTCAGGTTCCTCGCTGTGAAGGGTATGATCACGGATGTCTCCATTGTTACTGAAAAATCCTTAACTAGCTATATCTCTGACCTTACAATTCTCTATTCCCAACAGACAGAAATTTACAAATATCTCTGTCAACCTCCAAAGTCTAAACAAACAAAGAAAAAAAAAGGTTTTCGTTCTTGGTGTCAGTTATTATTATCAAGCTTTACAGCTCTTTCCTTGTTGGCTTTGAGTCTCTTAAAGTCCTGCAATACCAGGTACTCACTCAGTTTACCAGGAAATCTCCATATATAAACCCACCACCAGGGAAGCCCGCTGGAGCAAAGTCCCCAGATAATCCGTTATAATCTGAGCTTTGAAGCCAATCTCTATTTTAGGCCTGCAATAACTGCTCAGGGTAGGGACACCCTCTTTTACTTCTAAATGATCAAAGAAGGAGCCATCTAGCATTAAATTTCTCAGTGGTCAATCTTAACCTTGCCGTGATTGCCTCCATGCTTTTTATTTGATTAATATTATTGTACCATTGGGTCATCGGTGGGTCCTCCTGAGCCACTTCTGGGTGAGGACTTCAATGCCGTTGCCACCAGCACAAGAACAAATACTTCTCCGTCTGCTTTTCCAGATCTGTTGGAGGAAGTCCAAGCACTAGGTTTTCAAACTCTAGTGTTGTCCCCAGAAAGAATATTTTAATTATCTCTTTGGATATTTCTGTCCAAAAGGAGGATATGCGGGTACAGGCCCAAAAGATATGGTAGTGTGTGCCTTTGGACTCACAATTCCTCCAACGTTTATTCGAAGAGTGGGATGTATAGTGGTAGGAGACAGTTGGGGTCCTAAAGAATCGAATATTGACTTTCCATCTAAATTCTCTCCAAGAAGGTGAGTTTGTTGTTTTCTGGACTCCTCCCAAAAATTCTCCCTCCATTTACCTTCCGAATACAGTGTCCTGCTTCTGCATCCCAATTGTCTATTATTCTCTGAATGGCCAACGTACCCCTGTCCTCTATTAGTATTTTGTATATTTATGAAATATATGTCGTAGTGTCTTGCGAGATACTCCTCTGGTGAGTTAGTATTACTGGGGATGCTGGACATTGGGCCAATTCTGTTAGTCCAATATTATTCTGTATACAGTGGATGCATTGAATGTATCTAAACGCATATGTCTCATTTAGGGTAAATTCCCTTTGTTTCTCTATGAAGGATTTCAGGCGGTCCACCTCCAGGTGCTGTCTTGGGTATTTGAGTCCCCTAATCGTCCACTCTGCCAGGCGTGCATCTCCTCTATGAGCAGGGAAGCCCGGCATATTATACAGGGGGAGATATTCCCAGACTGGTCTTCGTATCTCCCACTCCTGTCTGGCTTTCAACCACATCGACATGGTGTGTTGTGTGAAAGTGTTTTTAAGCTGTTTTAACTCTTTGGGGAGAATTCTCCAAGGCAACAAATTAAGTGGTCCCAGCTGACAGTCTTCTTCTTCTATCTCTCGCCATCCAGGACTCCTCCCGCACATCAGTATTTTAATAACCGGTAATAACTGGGCAGCCAGATAATATTTGGGGAAATCCGGGAGCCCCAGTCCCCCTCTTTCTTTGTATTCTATTAGTATATCCCAATGGGCTCTTTTTTTTTCCCTGCCCATATAAAGTCTGATATTTTTTTCTTTAAATCTTTCCAGTCCTTGTTGGGGGTTGGTAAGGGGAGGCTGGTGTATAGAAACAGGAAATGAAGAAGGATGTTCATTTAACTGCTTCTATTTTATTTGTAAATGTTAGGGAAGGACCGACCACCTATTCATGTCAGCGTACACCTGTTGCTTTAAGGATCCGTAGTTACATTTATAAACTAATCCTGTCTGAACAGGGATATGAACCCCTAAGTGCCTAATTTTGGTGTCCACCCATTTAAAAGGAGTCATTTCTTTTAGTCTCTGGTTTGGGGCTTTCCCCAAGGCTAATACTTCTGGTTTTTCTTTATTAATCTTGAAGCCGGAGATATCCCCAAAGTTCTTCAATAAGTCTAATAGGCATGGAAGGGAAGTCTCTGGGTCCCCCAGGTATATTAGGGTATCATCTGCATATAGGGATATTTTATGGGCTGTGTTTTGAATCTCTTCCTTTTATTTTGTCCCTTTGCCGTATGACCTGGGCTAGTGGTTCCATACTAATCGCAAAAAGCAGGGGTGAGAGAGGGCATCCTTGTCTTGTTCCTCTGCTAATTTTAAGGGGGGGGAAGATATTGTGCCTTTTACCCTCACCCTCGCCTGGGGGTCTTGATAACATAGCTTTATCCAATTCAGCAAGTTCCCTTCAATACCCATTTTTTCTAGTACCTGAAAGAGGTTCGTCCAATTCAGCCTATCGAAGGCTTTTTCCACATCCAAAAAGACTGCAAGATCAGTTTTTGTGTTAGAGGTTTTCTTCCGAATAATGTTTGAGTTGTCTTATGTTATCACTTAGTTGGCAATGTGGTATAAAACCTGATTGGTCAGGGTGGATTAGTAATTCTATATATTTTTGGAGCCGAATGGAGAGTATTTTTGTGAATATTTTTAGATCCTGATTCAGTAAGACTATTGGTCTAAATGATGCACATTTCATAAGGTCCTTCCCTGCTTTTGGAATCACTGTTATTGGTGATTGGGTCCAACTCTGGTGTTTTACCCTCTTCTAGACATTTATTAAAGACTTCAGCTAGTATCTGGGCCACTGTGGTCCCTAATGCCTTGTAAAATTCTCCACAGAACCCATCTGGGCCTGGGGTTTTGCCCCCGGTAACTGTTTGATAACCCCCATTATTTCTTCTGTTGAGATGGGGCGATTCAAATCCTGTTTCATCGCCTCAGATATTCAGGGAAGGTTAATCGAGCCAGAAATGTTCCCACTCCATTTTTAGTTGTGGCTTCATCTTTTTCCTCTCTATACAATTTTTGGTAGAATTTTTGAAATTGGAGTGCTATTTCTCTTGGGTTCTCTTGTTTTACCCCTTGTGCCCCTGTGTCTTGTAGGAAAGGGATATACCTGTCCATCTGAGCTTTTCTTAGCCTAAAAGCTAAGAGTTTTGATGCTCTCCCCCCAACTCATGATATTTCTGATTTGTGAATCTCAGATATCCCTCCACTTTTTTATTTTCAAACTCTTGTAGGTTTTTGGTTTGGGTTAATTCTTTTGGATCTGCCAATCATGAGGGTTGGCTTTGTGCTTTTCTCTGCTGCAGCTAATTAGTTTAGCCAGCCTGTTATGAGTGATAAGTTCCAGCTTCTTTTGGGCAGAGAGGCAAAGCTAAGTATGTTCCCCTTATCATCGCTTTAAGGGTGTCCCTTAAGCAGCACAGAGTGGGTCGCTGGATTATGAACTGTTTGGAAATCTTTGATATTTTCCTTTAATCTTTCCACTACTGTTTTATTGTTCAATAGAGAAACATTTAGTCTCCACAGGGTTTGTCTGCCCTGGGGTAGCAGATTCAGCCCTACTGATATTGGGGCGTGATCTAGCAGGGTTATATTATGTATATTAGAGCTTATGACCTCGTGGAGGTGTGTGACACTTGTGTAAAAAAAGATCTATTCTCGAGTACGATCTCTGGGGGTTTGAATAGAAGGTATAGTCTCTTTCCTTCGGGTGGTGTACCCTCCAAACATCCACCAAGCCTAGCTCTTTTGTCAGTGTGGTTAAGACCTTTGAGGCCATTTTATTCGTGGCCTCCCTCCTTGAGGACGGTCCCTTAACAGGTGTGGAGCCACACTGAAGTCCCCGAGTATCTGGCCCTGTGGCAGGTCAGCTATCTTTGAAAACTTTTCAAAAAGGTCTGCTTATTTGTGCGTAAACATTAATAAAGCGAATAAGCTTGCCCTGAATTTTGCCGACATTCTCACATATCTTCCTGCATTCCCCTTCCGTAGTTTCTATTGTCAAGTGCAGACCCCTGCGTATTAATTATTGTTACCCCTGCCTTTTGGAATTAGGTGTGAAACACGCCACCACCTTCCACCCATGTTATGTCATAATTTAAGATGCTCTGGCATGGATAAATGTGTTTCCTGGAGAAGAATCACACCCCCCCCAGCTTTTTAAGTTCCTGCAACAGCCTCGCACGTTTTACTGGAGATTTACTCCTTTAACGTTATAGGAGCAAACATTTAGGCAAATCATTTTGTTGTATATGGAGACTTCCAGTGAGCAACAGGGGTAGTGGCCCCTTTAAGTGTGTGTTCATACCTAAATCCTCTCACCCTTGTCTTGCTTATACCTCTTCATTTATCTTGCTTATTGTCCTGAGTCTCTTCTTGAATCTTTGCTATAAAATAAACTGAGAACTTTATGACAAAAACAAATATAATGAAAATAAAAAAATGTAACTCTTAATTTACAACCTTTGTCAACCATTGAACCTTATTCTACTGAACCAACCGTGGTCTAAAATAGTAAAAGAACAGAAGTAACAATTTCTTTGTCAAGAAATCAACTCCCTTCCTCCCCTTTAAAGAGAGAAAGAGAAATAAAAGGAAGGAACCAATGAAGAAAATCCACTCCCTATGTGCTTCCCTCGGTCCCTGTCTCCCTTTATTAAAGGAGAGGACAGTGAGTATTCTCTACACTGTGATGTGTGTATCACCCATCCACTGTCTCTACCTAAGAGACTCAGAGCTGTTGTTTCATCCTCGCCCTGAATTATCGTCACATATCTCCGCTCTGGAACTCGACCCACCCCCAGGACCCCTCCATCTTTTTCATACATAATCGTTCCTCCTCCCTTCTCGATCTATTATATATGTATATTATACATCCGATATGGTAACCCCTCATCTCTTCTCCCTTTAAGCGACCGCTTTTCCGACCTCTGGAGTTATTAATTGCTAGTGTCCCCACCCAGCCAAAGGCTTCACTGGGCGAAAAACAGGAATGCATAAAGTTTTCCTCACACCAACCGGTAGCCTAAACCTTCGTGTCTGTGTTGCCCAGGAGCACCTCGCGCATGTGTTGCAGTCAGGCAATGTGGTCTCCCTGCAGCTCCCCAGGGGCGACTCCTCCAGCCTTGATCCAGGTTTCCTTATTCCGTGAGGTTGCCTAACCCGTCGACTAAGCTCAAGCTGCAATTTCTTCTAAACTATCTGGCGGGATGGAAGGCCCTCTGATATTGGTCTACTTTCCCCATTATCCCTCCCCGCTCCGCCTGGCCTCTGGCTCAACCCTGCTACTCCCTTATTCCAGGGTAGACCCTTCCGCCCTCCCCGCTCTCGTGGTCTCCTCCCCCGCCTCATCCTATAGGGCGGTTAACACTGTTCTGGCGATAATAAATAAGGCAGTAGTTTTAATTTCATTATCTGTCCCACAGTTCCGTCCCTAAATCACCTCACTCTCCTTATCCCCCTTGCTTTATGTCCCAATCCAGACTACCTATGTTTCTCTCCCTCACCCTTGATCCTCACTACTTTCCCGCATGTCTTGCTCAGAGTCTGGAGGGTGAATGAGAGGTCAGGCCCCAACAGGAGGAAAGCCAACAAGGCCCCAGCTTCAGTCTGCGTGTGGTCGGGCAGTCTCTTAATGGTTCTTCACCTATTGGTAGCCTCCTACCCTGCCCCGAGAACTGCTCCATCAGCCAGTAAAAAATTTTAAGAGAAAACCTCCCTGCCTCAGTGTGCTCTCATTTTCATCATCGTGAGCTGCGGAAGCCATTTTAGTCGGCCGGGCAAAAGCCCCGCCATTAGCTATGCTTCCGCAAACTGGGAATTCCCACTGCCTTGTGTTTCACTAAGTGTCCCTTTAACATAAGGCCTTTTCTGTTCTTCTTATGCTACGTCCCGTTTTTAAACTTAATTCCGGACTTTAGATGGTTTTTATGCACGGAGTTGCCTCTCTCTCCCCACCCATGTTTCCCCTCCCTCTACCATCTCCTCTGAGCGATAATCGCCCTTTTTTTTTACACCATAACCGGGAGAGGTGTAACCACCACACAGAAAGCAAAACAAAAGCAGTATGAGGAAAAGTGATCAGCTCTTCCAGGAGCAACTTATCTGTATATAGTTCCAAATAAAGTTTGTTAGTTCGCCGCTCTCCTTCCACTTCTCTCCCATGCAGCTGCTCCGCTCGACTGTAGCCGGCTTACGTCTCAATGCTGGGGGGATGATCTAGCGTGCAGGCCTTGATCTGGCTGCCTTCCTCCTGCCTCTGCCCTCATAATTATCTTCTCTGCTTCTTTCACCAGTGTCTTCGGGATTGTGCCTGGCCACGTCCTCTTGGTCCCTCTTCCCACTGTATGCCATACATTTTGCTGGAGTTTTCTCTCAAACGCTTCCAGTTCCAGATCTGGCAGTGCGATGCCCCAGTGTTTTAGCACTGGGGTGGCCTCCAATATGTTTTCAAAGGTTTTCTGGCCCTCTTCCATGTGGAACCTTAGCCTGGCTGGGAATAGTAGCTGACCCTTTATTTTTTTCGTCTCTCTGACCTCCTTCAGCACTGCTGTCACTTTAAGTCTTTCTTGCTGCAGGGCTGGGGAGAAGTCTTGCTCAAAGAAGATGTTATACCCCTGGTATTTGAGCTCTCTGAGTCACCATGCTTCTCGTAGGATCCATTCCTTCGACTGAAACAGCACCATCTGAACTACCCACGCTCGGGGCCTTGCCTCTGTGTTGGTAGGCTTCGGGACCAGTGAGCGATGTGCTCTATCCAGGGTCAGGTCTAAATCCGAGGGTATTTCCATCAGGGATCGCAATAAATGCTGGATAAAATCAATCGTGGTGGCATAGCCCTCCTCAGCCCCCTCTGGGATTCTGTGGATCCAGAAATTGTTCCTGCTGGAGCGGTTTCGATGTCTTCCAGTCTGGCTTGGGTTTCTCTTTCTTTTGTAGCAGGAACAGGAGGACTTTGTTGTCAGTGTCTTGCAGCTCCGTTATTTCAGTAATTTTGCTGTGTTTTCCATACCTTGCCATCTATGTTCCGTACATCTTGGCGCCAAGTCCGCTAGTGATTCTATTTTCTGCACCAAAGATAATATTTTTGGAGGGTTCTCTCAGCTCTCCACGAAGTAGAAGTTCGCTATCTTCTGTGTCTGCCGATGACTCTAAGAGGCTGCGATCTCTTTGTTAGCAGGCCGCGTAGCCCTCTCTTTCTTCGTCCATGGTAAGCTGTTTTAGCTTCATTTGGGAGCTATTGTTTTTCACCATTTTCAGCCTATTGTTTCTGGTGGTCATTTCAAAATCGAACTTCGTCTTTTAAAACTATGCCGCATGTAATTTGAGGGAGGATTAAGTTAGATTTTTATAGATGGGTCCTGGAGCTCTTAGTCTAGCGTCCCATCACTCCCGTGACGTCACCGGAAGTCCGCCGAGGGGGTTCTATCCCAGGAACACAGACTCAAGAGTGTATTTGTACCGCTGGCCCAGTGGCACTGAGGGTTGGGGCGCTGGACGCCACGCTGGTGACCCGAGTTCGGGAGTGACCTCGGGTGCTGGGGGTCGGCAGGGAAGGACAGATGAGCGCCGCGGTTGCTCTCTGTCCCGGGGGAGGGTGATGGGTGGCTCGGCTCAGCGGCCCGGTGGAGATCGAGGTGTCGCGAGTGCTGAGCAGCATGTACTCAGCGTGGCCCGGCGCTGGCAGGGTTGCTGTGCACCGAGAAGTCGGGAGGCGTGCCCATGCATGGGAGGGAGGGACTAAGGCGCCAAGAAACACCCTCCTTAGCTGGATAAGCTACAGCCTCCTCCAGCCGCCACATGTCCAGATGCAGTCTCCGCTCACTGCCCCTTTGATCTTTCCAGGCTGTTAGGCCCACGCAGCCCTGGGGGTCGTGAATTACCTTGATGATGACGGGAGACACGGCAGACGGTAGAGCAGGTAGGCCAGTGGGGATAGCACAAGAGAGTTCGGACCAGGGAGAGAGGTTTAAAAAAAAAAAGTGTATTTGTACCCCATACGGAGAGAGGGCACCTGGCATCCTGTGGCGTACCTTCACCTGTGAGACAGTGAGCATGCTAAAAGAACATAGGATGGGTATCCCAGCCCCCTCACCATCACAAAGAGGGATTCGTTTAGATGCAGAGAATCCTACCCCCATAGGAGTGGGCTTGTGACAGATGCTTTTAGACCTTGGGTCCTTAAATATCCTAAGTAGTCTGAAACTACAGATATATCCCATTTTTGAAATGGCATGGCAGAATTTACACTACACACTGACTCGTTTCCGTTCCATTTTGAAGTACAGGTGTTCCTAGTTGCTGGCTTTCTAGTAACTTTCAAAACTTCCAGGACCTGGTTTGAGAGGTTTAAGTTAAAATAACTCCACAAGAATCGTGTTCTCAAAAGAAAGGATGTGAGGCTAGGTGAGACACCCTGCTATTGGGACAGAGGCAGCAAGCCTTTTTTCAGTGGCAGCTCTACCGGTATTCTCTGCAATACTGTCAATAACGGTGCGTACCAAGACTTCCTTGCCCAGTCTTGGTGCTATGAGAATCACTGAAGCAACCTCCCTTCTCAATTTCAGCAACACTTTAGGTGTGTTTACACTACCGGATCTGCATCTTTGCCAGTGGTGCAGATGAGCTGCAGCGGAACAAATCCGGCAGTATAAACAGCAGCCAAAGCACTGCAAGCCGCTCCGTTGCAGCATAGAGCGTTCCCTGTTTTGGTGGGAATGCATATCGGTGCAGGAATTTTCTGCTGGCATGTAAACATGCCGCTCCACCTGCACCAGTGCAGCACCGTGACACACCATGCCACTCCGGACTGTCCCCCTCCTTTACAGCTAACAGCACTGTAAAAGCTACACCTGCACCTTCGTGCACTACCGGTCCCTCGGATAACGAACCCTGCAGTAACCCGATCTCTATAGATAAGGTGGCTTCCGCTGTGCCTCAGCTCTCCATCCTAGGGATTTCTGTACTGACCACATGTTGGCAGGAATGCTTTCATTTACTTCAAATGGTTTACCTTTTCAAATAGTTAATCTAGTGCCAACCTGCCTCCTGTCCGGCTTTCGAAGAAATGCAGTAAAGAATGCAGGAAGCACTTCTGCCACTCTGCACTGAACAGCTAGCTCCGTGTAAATACAGTCACCAGTGGGGTAGATGGAGTGGCAGGCAAGCTTCACAGATAGAAGTGCTACAAGCCAGGTACGTATAAATGCACCTTTTGTGAATTAGTGGAAATGGAGGAAATGCATACAGGAATCTGTTTCTCCAGGGAAGAACTAGTGCATCCCCAGGAGTTGTCCCCACTGAGGGAGGCCTGCAACAGAACTGGGCTGGCTTTCTGTTTTTCCATGAGGCAAGCATATTCACCTCTGGCACTCCCAATCTCAGAAATACTGAGTTTATAACCCCTTGGTTCAGACACTACTTATAAATTGCATGCCCCATTTTGCTGAGTTAATCTCTCAGTACAGTCGCCTCCCTGCTTAGATGTACTGCAGAGATCTGAACTTTAAGCTGTAAGTCATGTTCCAGATCCTCATCAACGCTATACAGAGTATTGATTACCTGGTGCCTCCCTATAAGTTTAAGAACTACATAGTTGTACTTTCATTATTATTAGAACAGTTTGGTCCAGCAACAGGAGGAGAAGGACTTCATAGAAAGGAACATGTCCTGAGTTCCAGCAAGCAGATCGCTCATTTATCGAAGGGCCCAAATTCCATTTACTGTTCTCCTCTTCAGATGTCCCCCCAACCTGGTAGAAATTACATCTGTTATCGGAACCCTTATAAGCGGTGACTGATGGAAGGAAATACCCTCTCTAAAGCTGCCTACTTCTTTTCACCACTCCATATGTCTGACACTGGTACTCTGAAGTGGTACACTTCTTTGATGCCAGTGCCTTCTGAGGTAATACTGGACATCCCTGATTTGCAACATGGCCTATGGCACCACTGCGTGGTAGAAGCCCCATCTGGCCCAGAAGTCTCAAGAATTTCTGTGCAGTCCTTATTTGACCTGCCTGGTATGTGTTTACACAATGAAGCAGAACTTCTGCCTTTTGCAGAGGCAGGAAAGCTTTCCCCAGTTTGTGTTTGGCTCTGTTCCTATGAACCCCAGAATCCGTCTGAATTCCAAGTGTGACTTTCCTAAGTTTATGAGGAAAATTCGCCTCTGCAGGGTGTTCCTCATTGTTTGAACTGAGCACTCTACTTCCTCTTTTGTTTTTAAACACACTAGACAATCGTTTAGGTAAGGAAATACAGTACGCCTTGCCTGTGAAGGTGGACTGCCACCGACAAGCACTTTGAGAACACTGGGGTTCTGGGGTGATACCAAAAGGCATTGATCTGAACTGAAACCAAGGATGCCCTACTCTGAACCTCATAATTTTCTGTGGTAGGCCAGTTGTTTTTTTTTTTATCTCATGTGCAGTGACCCCTGCCCACTCACTTGATGTAAGGGTCGAATCTGTCTGTAGTTCTACCATTCTTAACTTTTTTCCTGTTAACACGCCTGTTCAGGAGCCTCAGGTGCAGAATGGGTCACCATTCCCTTTTTTCTTATGAGCGAGAAAGTACTTGGAGAAAAGGCCCTTTACCAACTGGAAACAGGAATCCTCCCCACAGCATTTACCTCGACCAATTACTCATTTCCAGTAGGAGTTTTTGCTCTAATAACAGAGTTAAAAACACCTTGATTCTGCTCAACTTTGGACATTTTACAAATTGAATGGTTAAACCTGCTCTTATCTCCAAACGCTATAACAGATGTGCCCTCCCAGTAGCAACGGGTATATCGCAATGTGGACAGATCTGTCAGGGGTTTTGCTTTGCCTGATCTGGGGGTTCGATGCAGATTTCTGACTTGCTCCCTTTCTGCCTCTGCCATTTTTCTTGGTTTTGTCACCACGTAGATAGGTATCTTCAATTGAGGAATCGGCTGCCTTATTTCTGCATGTCCCGCGGCAAAAAGGTTTTGTGACAAACCAGTTGTTTTAAACCATGCAAGTCTCCTGGCAAACACTGAATGTGCTACAGCCCTAAGCTGCTGTATCATTCACATTAACAGCCATTTGAAATCCATATTTAGCAGCTTCCAGACAAGCCATTACTGTATGTGTTAGGTAAATCTTGGGAAGGCAGGCTCTCACATAATTTGCAGGACTTTATTCCACAGAGCAAACCTATAACGTTTCCAAAGCAGAGCCAGGGTTTAGTGCCACGCTCCTAACTGGTCATTTTTGTGCCCAATAAATAGTTTTTTTTACAGCATTTACTGTTTGTTTAAATACAGCTTTGTTCACTCCCAGCTGCCTTCTTGTACCTGCTTCAGGCAATGTTCTGGCCTGCCAATGCCATACCAGCACCGTCATGCATGGCATCCAGTGCACAGTGGGTTTTTTTTTGTTTCTTACTTTTCCCCAACCATTGCCCACCCTCTGACGGGCAGCACCCCTGCAAGCCACACCCACACACAGCAAGACCTTGCAGAGGAGGCAAATTGTCTGGCCTACCACCGGGGGGGGGGGGCTTCCTCCCTTGAAGCGGTGCCGCACAGCAGCACCTCCCCTGCCCCTACAGGCCGTCCAACAGTGCCTCCCCCAGCTAGCTTCCAGTCCACTCCTGAACTCTGGCTGCCACCGTGGGAGCACAATGTGCTTCGGGACACTCGACAGCCCCAGAATTACCTTCTTTATTTTCTTGTATTCACCTTGTATGCAATTTCCAGAGTGCGACTTCTTTTTACGATTTTGCCCTGTATTTCACAGAGCCCACTGGTAAGTTGTAAAGAATAACACAGGCTGCCTGTCTGAACAACAGGGTGGAGATAGTGTATGCCTTAGGAAAATTTTTCAAGAAACTTTATTACAAGGTGTTGCTGAGAAATCAACCTCTGCTTACTTGCAAAGAGCTGCCCAAATAACCCATTTTAGGGTAAGGGGAATATAAATAAACTCAGACACCTCCCTGGGTACCACATCTTTTCTCAATCTTCTTGTCTACAACTGTAAAAGTTGAAGGCATAGCAAGGATCTTTTAGTGGCATTGTTAAAAACCTTATAACTGGGTACAGACGCTTTTTTCCTCAAGGTCAGGGCCCATCATACTTAAATTCTGCCTCCTCCATGTCCACTTCTGGTTCACTAACAAGCAGATTCAACATATTAGCGGTCTTAAAAATGCAGCACAGAATGGCTAGTTCTCATTCACACTGGGTGGAAAACCAAGTTCTCCTTGGCTATCCTCTGGGGAAACTGGTTCCTCCTCCTCCTCCTCTTCCTCCTCAAATACTTTCTGTGAAGACAGACAAGGAGGCAAAGTGGAGACAGATTTTTCAAAACTCTGAATTGTTTCGAAAAATTGTCACATTTGTTTAATGTCCTCCAAGGAGGGCAAGCTTAAAAGGACACTCAACCTTTTTTGCATTACTTGATTTGTAGTTAAAAACCCACATTTTATGACTGCTTACCTTAATAAAATTAATTGATGTTGCTGGCTTTTTTATATGCCTTCTCTTTTAGTAGAACTGAAATGCATGCAAATGATATGGTTGTATCCAACCTTGTGCTGTTTCAAATTCTTGCTGCACTTTTATTGCATACTTCCTGAACATTAGGAACACCCCCCAAACAGTGCAGACACCCACAATGGATTGTATTCTCTCCTACTACTGCAGAACTGGTCGCTAGACTATGAACGAGGCGTTCCCAAGTCCAGGAAACAGGCAGTACGAGTTGGTCAAGAAATGTAAACAAACACGTTTTTGTGTGGTAACACCAGTATGGTGGGGTATCTGTTTTCCACTATCCAAAAGAAAAAAGAAATCAGAATCAAACTCCCAGCTATATCAACAGTCTCTACAGAATGTGAACAATCATAACGTTTTTTTAAACTAGGGACACTTTGAGGCCTAAGGGGGTTGACAGTATCCCTTTAAGGTCTGGTGGAGGCATCCGCCTTACCTTGCACCACGCCGGTGACCCGGGTTCGGAAGCAAACTCGAGGCACCAGGTGTTGGCCAGGGAGGAGATGACTGAGCATCTGGAGGATGGCTCTCCTCTCCTGGGCAGGGTTAGTTGTACACTCTGGAGTATCAGCGGCTCCCGGTGACAATCAGGAGCACTGCACAGTCTGGAGTCACTTAAAAGGGGGGAGGCAATGGTGGACATCCTGCGGGCAGGTGCGGGAGCACGCCCGTCGCGCACTGGACATCACTGTACATCCGCACCTCACAGAAACCAGAAAAGCAGGAAAAACCCCAGTACCCAGGACAGCGAAGACAGGCCCAGAGAGTCGGCTCCCACGCCCAATGCTGGACCACTCCCAGACAGCCTCTGATGTCCTCCTCCCCGGCCCACCAGCTGTACAGATTCAGAGACAGAGCACCAGGTGAGTTGGTGGCTCCGTCTCGGGAGGTGAGAAGCTTGGGGAGGAGGGTCGATCAGCAGACTGTAGGGGCTCCGGAGTTGAGGACTGATCTGGGGGTTCAAGAGGGAGAACGCTGGCTCTCCTGCGATCATATTGGAGAGATCCTATGGGGCGGTGACTGGACAAAAAAAAAAAAAAAAAAAAAGGAGGGCAAGTTTTCTCTGGCACCAGTTCCTATATTTGCTTTTCAGGCAGAGGAACCTCAAGGTGCTTTTCCTTTTGTTTCCGTTTGCCATGTCAGCTGTAGTATTTAGCTGGTGTTCACAATCACAAAGCCTTTTTTTTTTTGTGTGTGTGTGGTTGCCATCAGTGTTCCTCGCTGGGCGTCCTGTGCCCCTTACTGGGACATGACTGCAACTTTTTAAGTCTCCATGAGTTCCAAGAGACCACTGCAAAGACGAGCCATCTGAAATGTACTTTCTACCCTTAGTGGCACTTTGCTGTTTTTTTTTTTTTCTAACTTTTACAGGACAGCATTCTTGTGAAGCTGTTGTGTAAGCTGGTGCAGACCAAAACTTACATTTAGCTGTTTTTTTTCTTTGTTTTAAGACAGAAAACTTTTAAAATTATGATTCAGGCCCAAGCAATCAAAGTTTGTGCCCATCTGTTTTTGCCAATCAATGGTTACAGGGTATACACGGTTTACATCCTGTAGGCCCAGTTTCCTTTTTAGGCGTTCCTGCCTTGCCAGTTCCATAGGAAACAAAAGACAGTATAGGAGCTGTAATCGGTCAAAAAAACTGAAGTGTAATTGAAGCAAAATAATTTTTTTTTTGTTGGATTTGAAATCGGGAACCAGAACCAGGAACTGATGAAAGCTGTGGTTCTCTCATTTCCAGGAACTGCAATGGAACTCTTGAGGAAAAAAATGGTTTGAAAAAAGATAAACACAGAATACTGAATACTCAAAAACGTAAATATTAAAAGGGTAATCGAAACAAAAAATACCTAGAAACTGGGAGTGGACTGATCTCTTCTGCAGAGAAATAAATCTGCTGTTGGAATGTCAGGAGGACAGTGACCACACTGCAGTATTTGAACTTCAAAGGGACACTGTCAACCTTTTTTTGCATCACGTTATTTCTAGCTAAAAACCACATTTTATTATTGCTTATCATCTGTAAAATGCACTGATGTTGCTGGTTGGTTTACCTGCTTCCTTTCTTAGTAAAACTGAAACACATGCTAATGGTGTAATTATACCCAATCTTGTTTTGTTTCAAATCCTTGCTCTTCTCTTTCTGCATACCTCCTCAACATTAGGAACACATTGAACAGTGCAGTCACTCATTATGCAATAGTCTCCTCTCCCATCCCCCGCATCTTGAGTGTCTAAACTGTGCTGGGGTGTTCCTAAGTCCAGGAAAGGTACACTGGGAGTTGATCAAGGAATGTAAATCACATTATTCTGCGATAACATCTGGTAAGCAGTCTGTTTTTTACTTTTAAAACAAAATGGAATCAAAATCAAACTACTAGCTACATCAGCAATCTCTACAGAATGCGACTAATCATGTGTTTTTTAAAAACTAGAGACCACTGGCTGCTGGCCTTCTATGCACACATCGCTCCTTACAGCAAGAATAAGCTCCCTGGGCCAACCACAGTGGTCACGGCAGTACCCGAATCGAGTTGACAGTGTCCCTTAACTATTCTTAAGTTCTATCTCCAGGCCAGCACCTCAGGGCTGAGATGCAGCTTTGCAGGGCATCACAAATACACTTTCACTGCTAGAAACATAGGAAACTCTCTGGCTGCACACCACCAGGGACCAGTCTGACTTTCTTAGTTTCATAGTAGTTCTACAAGTTCGGAAGGGCGCCATTATAAACTCGCCACCAACTTAAAGATGTTATTTATACTTGTTATCTCGTTATCCTTCATGTGGGCATCTAATGCTATTTTAAAACTGCATACCGTATTACTGTCAACTACATTCTTAGGTAATGAATTCCATATAGATGGTACTCTCTGTGTAAAACATCTCTGTCTACATTGTGTTTTATTTACTATGCACCTACATTTTATTATTATGTGATCTTGTTTTATTTTCACCAACCCTGTTTTTCTAAACATATAACATCAAGTGTTTATTATTTAAGGCGTTGTATAGGTATATGCAATCACCTCTTAACAGCCTGTATTGTTGTGAATATAGATTGAACGATTTTAATTGCTGCTCATAAGGGAGATGTTTAAGTAATTTAACCTTTTTAGTTGCTCTTCTTTGGACCTTTTCCATCATCCTTAATGATCCAACAGTTGTGGGTGCACAGAAGGGAGCACAATACTCCACATGTGGCCTCACCAAATTTTATACAATGGCATCAGAGGAATTATGGGTTCACACTTAAAAATCCCACCATGAGGGAAGCTGTGAGAACAGTGTAACAGGTAAGGCGGTGCTGGGCGGGAGGAGTCGCGCATGAGTGGCCTGAATAGGGGCAAGAGGAATAATTAGCACTAAATAAAAAAATATTTAAAATCTTAAAAAAAGATCATTCTAAACTAGACTCAAACTAAGGAAAACAGAAACCTAACAGGAAAAGCCCTTCCCACACCCCAATGACGTAAAGATGAAAAAGGCCAAGAAGGCAGTCGGGGATGCAAAAGAAGACACAGAGCTGCGTATTGTACAGGGGGTCAAAGGAGGGGAAACCCTGTTCTTCAGGTACATCGGGGGGAAAAAGCAAGATGAGAATGATGCAGGGTAGTATAGGTGGACAAGCTGAAGGCAGCTGTTCTAAACTAATATTTCTGCTCAGTATTCACTGTTGAGGAAAACAGGCCTCTGCCAGAAGGCAACGCAGAGGCTGCTACAAGGAAATCACAGAATGGGGCAGGTGGTAATTACAGGAGAAACTGTTATAAATGGCCTGCAGCCCTGAAAACTGACATGGCTCCAAAGCCAGACGGGATGCACCTGAGGGTGCAGTGCTACTCAACAGCTTACTCCAGTCAGAGTTGGTTCTAAGGGACTGGAGAATACCGGATGGGAGGTGTTAAGGTGGCCACTACTTCAGGGGAAAAGGACATGGGGGGGAGGAGTCATAAGTGACACTCTAAAACAAATTAGCCAATCTAACAACAGACAACCTGAATGTTGGGGCATATTAGATGGCAGAAGAAAACAGGTAATACTACCCCCCCTCTACAGATCATTGGTGAGACCTCACCTGGAATATTGTGCCCAGTTCTGGAGTCATCACATGAGGAAAGACGGACACAAGCTGGAGACGGTGCAGCACAGAGTAACCATAATGATTCAGGGCCCACTGAACATCTCTCAAGGCAACAAGGCAGAGGGGCGACATGATGGGGTGATATGATAGAGACCTCTACGTTCCTGAAAAGAATAAACAAGGTGAACTGTATGGAACTATTTAGCTGGAATGATGGGTCGAAAGCAAAGACGTGACCATACGGTGATGGTAGTAGTGGTGGTTTGTAAGAAAATTTTAGTTGACATAGTGGTTGAGATATGGAACACCCTACCAGCAGAGCTGGAGGGCGCAAAGATCATGAATGGGTTCAAGCACAGCTGGGAGGATTTTAAAAAGCAATAGTTACTCAGGGGTAGCAGTAATGGAGGGACCGAGGAGGAGGTGACACGATGGCGAAAACCTCCTGTCTGAACAACAGATCACTGGACAGGGTATGAAAAATCCCCAGTCCAAGGTCCATAACTTGCCTAAACCACATGAGGACTTGCAGTCTGCACCAGCTGCAAGTCCGACGGACTTAGCCTGTCAACCTCAGCTATCGCGCATGCACTTGCTAGTGCTGCTCTGCTCTAACCTCCTTACTCCTTCGCCAAGTCGCCAATGTCTTGCGTATGAGTGTGCGGCTGTGCCTTTTAAATTAAGATTCTTCCTCCCCCTGGAGATGCCATCATTATGTGTTGAAGCATATGTTTTGGGGGGGGGGCATGTCTCGCGCATTGCAGTCGCGAGAACAGAGTGCCAAAACAAGAACTGCTCGTCTTCGAGATTCCTATGGATGTACAGGGAGGACTTGGTCAAAACCCTGACAGAGAAGGATCACATTTGGTGCTAAGCTGCTGAAGTTGTATCGGTAGTAAGCAAGCAGCTAGCACTGCACATGTTTAGAAGGGGAATCTGGTGCCATCTCATTCACATACCCCTGTTAAGCTAACCTAAAAGAGGTCACTGGACGTGAGTCCAAAATGGACCCCACCATGCTCAGCATTGATGGATCCCCATCCTTGATCCTAAATCTATAGCCAACACCTTCAACCTTGCTTTCTGAGCCTCTGCTAATGTCTCCCTACCGACCTTTTCTTCTTACCAACCCTGCTGCTCCTTCACAGACCCGAGTGCATCCCCCTTTTCACTTTAAGACTATTACTATAGGGGAAGCCAGGAAATACCTGCGTAAGGTGCTCAGTAAGGGGGAGATACAGTGGAGACAACCTCAATCTGAAACTAATCTCGCTCTCTCTGAAAGAAATCCTGTCTCCCTTTACCAATATCCTCAACCTATCACTCTGGTTTGTAGTATTCCCTTAAAAATGGAAAGTCGAAGTAGTTACCCCTATGTAAAACAGCGGGGAATGGGCCATCCCGAGAGCTATAAACCCATCTCTATACTTCCACCACTCTCAAAGGCCCTGGAACAAATCGTCACGGACCAATCTGTCGAATACCTGGACAAACATAAGCTCCTATGCCCTGAGCAGCTTGGCTTTAGGGCAGGGCACAGCACCACTACAGCACTCCTGGAATTCACAGGTTTCATCCATAAATCTCTCGATCTTGGACAGCTTGCTGGGGCAATCTATATCGATCGAACACAGGCCTTTGACACAGTCAATCATGCCCTCCTAGCTGACCAACTCACTGCTACTGGCCTTGCCCCCGAGGCGGTTGCATGGTTCTGCAGTTACCTACACTGCCACTCCCAGCATGTCAGGATAGGTACTGTCTTCTCAGACAGCAAACCTGTCTGCTCAGGCATTCTGCAGGAGTCAATACTGGGTCCCCTCCTATTCAGCTTATTCTTGAATTGCCTCCCCCAAGCCAGTCAAGGCCGCATCCTCCTTTATGCAGATGATGCAGTTGTCTTCTCAAATGGCTCAGACCCCAGTGCCCTTGAGCAGCAACTACAGAGCGACTTCACCAGTGTAGATACATGGTTCAAAGATCATAAATTGATAATTAACTACAAGAATACAAAACCACGCATGCTTCCAGCTCTAAACAAACACAAAACTACCACTATCAATATGCAATAGTGGCGAGGTTTCTGAACTTGCTCAACACTTTGAATACCTCAGCATCACTACTGACAACTCATTCTCCTATACTCCACATTGACAACACAGCCAAAGCTATCAACAAGCACACAGAGCTACTTTATCGCTCACAAGCATAGCCTCTCCCTGAAGCCCTCATCATAGCTGTTCACAGTTCTGTGGGTTCCTGGTGACCACGGGCTGTCTATATATGGTTCTGCCACAGACACTGCTCTCCAGCGTATAAAAACTGCACTCAACAAAGCCTGCCGACTCACCTCAGGTGCGCACTGACTTACTCACACCTGTGATCTCTATGCCAGGGCACACTGGCTCACGCTCAATGGCTGACTAAAATATCAATCCTGCCTTCTGGCCAAAAATAGAAATTTAAATACCTGTAAGTTTTCTTTCTCTGACTGCTGGTCTCCGGGCTCATCAGGAAGGTCCCTCCTGGAACCACGTGACAGGCAGGAAGCAAACAGACTTCTGCAGGATGGCAATACCTTCCCACTCGTTTCCTCCAGACGTCAGTACTTCCATAGCAGTTGTCCCCTGAGGAGACACATAATTTGGAAACACACAAAAGAAAGGTTAGTGTAACTTGTGGCCGGAGGCCAACTTTCAGCATTCTGGGAGGGACTGAGCCCGGAGACCAGCAGTTGGAGAAAGAAAATTTACAGGTATTTAAATTTCTATTTCTCTCTCCTAAAGCTGATCTCCGGGCTCATCACTTCTGGAATATACGAAAAGCAGAACATCCCTCCACTTTCTGAGTGGGAAGAATGTCCATAGTCTCTTATGGGTCCACCACTGCCTGGAGGACCCTGAGGCCAGAGAACACCTCAGTAGAGGCGGAAACATCTAACTTGTAGAACTCTGCGAAGGTATGAATGGATGACCATGTAGCCACTCTACATCGGTCTGCCAGAGAAGCTTCTCTGAAGTCCACCCAGGACGTAGCCATCGCTCGGGTTAAATGAAACATAGAAACATAGACTTTGACAGCAGATAAGGACCACTTGGCCCACCCAGTCTGCCCATTTCCCCTACCTACTGGACAAGCTGCAGATTCTAGTTAACCAACAGCCTACTTCCTGCAACCCCCCACTATAACTGCCTTATGTCTGTCCCATGCATGTTTGAATTCCCCCACTGTTTTAGACCCCACAACCTCTCCAGGAAGGCGGTTCCATGCGTCCACCACTCTCTCCGTGAAAAATAATTTCCTCACATTACCTCTGAGCCGTCCCCCTCTAACTTTAAATTGTGCCCCCTTGTTCTTACACATCTCTTAATTAGGCAGGGGATGATTACACGGACGATTTGAAAGCTGTAGTTTAGTACTCATAGGAACTTGTTAAAAAAATGGGAGATAAAAAAAAAATAAATCTCTGTGCAGGCATACTGACATTTCTGTGCAAGCAGGCTCTTGGTAAGATGCACGATGCATCTTGCTGGCAGAGTACATAAGAAAAAAGTTCAGGACTTTTCAGGAATCTTAATTTTAATTATTATGACATATTTTAGAGGGAATTCTGTTTATAACTATTTGCAGATAGCCGGAGAACAATTAAGACATCTGAGTTGCAGCTTGGATGTGAAAATATGCAAATTACTAAACCCCAGTGATAGAGAGGGTCACAGACATTTTTGTTTTCTTTTAAGCCACTAAGACTTCAATGTATAGCTTGAATTTAAATTCAAACAATCTGAAAAAAATTCAAGGAGACTCAACACTGTAGTTTAAATTTTGCTGTGAAACCCCGTAATGCTCACTCCGAGTCTGAGGTCCTAGACTGTGTAAAGATCTTGAATCAGTGGTCCTTTCCAAAAAAAAAAAAAAAAAAATGTTTACGCCAAGCTGTATAATTTGCCACTAGGTGCTAGCACCCTTACTGTCTGTGTGACTCTAAGGGAACTTAAAAAAATAAAGCATCAATTGCTACATTTCTTTTATCCTTGCTGCTCAATGGCCTAAAGAAAATGGGAAAACCTTGCCTACTACAAGAAATTAAAAAAAAAAAAGGTTTTGCTTTGTTAAAAAGTTAGTTCAAAAATCAATGTGACTTACCAATGCCTGCTATGGACTTATGGGGAGCCTGCGGCTAGGGAAAACTATCAGCTTCAGCACAAACGATAGAAACTTAGCTGACTCTCCCCCACAAGCTAAAAACACCCTGTCACAAACAGAGAGCAGGAGTGGGGAAAGCAGGAAGAATCACATGGGCCATAAGGGGAACCAAGCAACTGGTAATCAACAGATGAAACTAAAAGCAGGGCTGAAAGCCATCCCAACTGGTCCATGGAAAGGGGTATGCTTCACTGCCAGAAGCCTGGGTAACAAAATAAGCAAATTACAGGCAACAAAGGCATACATCCAAGTGGACCTGGTGGCCATCACGGAAACATGGGCCACAGAAAACAGTGACTAGGATCTCTCGGTCCCTGGTTATATACTCTATGGACAGGAAAGGAAGGGTACCAAGGGGGAGCGGTAGCACTATATGTTCACGATGAAATAACAGCAACCACTTTTAACGTTATCAAAAAGGATGGTGCAGAATCCCTATGGGTACAGCTCAGCATGGCATCAGGAAAAAGATCTACATAGGGTGATGTACAGACCTCCAGATCAAGCAAAGGAGAGGGATTCAGCACCCTTAGAAGAAATCAAAGATGCAGTAAAAAAAAAAGGGGAAATTGTGGTAGTCGGCGATCTGAACATGCCAGACGTTGATGGTATTCCAATTACTAGAACCTTGAAATGTCCAACTGTGGTAAATGCATTACAAGGTTGTCTGCTCAACCAACTGGTCAGCTCTCTGACTAGGTCAGAAGCCATCCTCAATGTAGTCCTCATAAACTCAGAGTTAGTTGGAGCCGTGAAGTTGGAGAACCACTAGCAAATAGCGACCACAAATCCATTTGATTTGAGTTGTTCCCAGGAGATGTAAAATCTCAATCCCGACAGGAGGTCTCGACTTTTAGGGGAGCAAATTTCAAAAAAATGAAGCCGATAATTACAGGGATACTATCCAGGATCCAGGAAAAGTAGAGGTAGAAGACATCTGGGGCTAGTTCAACAGGCCATAACAAAGACTACAATACTCTTGTCAGGTCAGTGATGAAAAGCAAAAGACACAAAAGATTATGGTTTACAGACCAGGTCAGAAAAGCAGTTAGAATCAAAAGGGAACCTTTCCATAAACATTTAAAGAACAGAACATTGATAGCTGGGATGATTTCACACAGAAGAGCAGGGAAGCAAAAAAGACTCTGAGGCTGGCAAGCATGGAGGCAGAACTTATGATTGCTGAAGGAATCAAATCCAGCAATAAGCAATTCTTTTGCTACATTACAGAAAAAAGAAAAGGGGGTGCTTAGTCAAACTCATAGATGGAGGCAAGAGCATAGAGGACGGGCGGAAGATCGCAGTTCTGAACAGCATCTTCTGCTCGGTGTTTACCGCAGAGCGCATGGAGCCTCTGCCTGAGAATGGCATTAAAGCTGCAGATAAAGGGAAGCCGCGTATGGAAACTCCATGAATTACCACAGACAGAGTTCAAGTAGCACTGCTGAACCTAAAAACAGACAAAGCACCAGGGCCTGATGGGCTGCACCCGAGGGTACTAAAGGAGCTGGCGGAAGAACTAGCAGCCCTCTTGACACATTTGTTCAACCAGTCACTTCTAAGAGGTGTTGTGCCGAGGGACTGGAAAGTGGATGTGGTACCCCTGCTCGGGGGGGGGGGCGAGAATACAGAAGAGGCTGGCAACTACCGACCAGTCAGCCTCACATCTGTGGCGGGGAAACTTATGGAGACCTTAAACAGGATCTGGTAGAATATCCACAAAGGAATGGCCTTCGATATATCAGACAGCATGGGTTCGTGGTGAGTACATCGTGCCAGACAAACCTCCTTGCGTTCTTTGATTGGTCGACCAAAGAATTGGACAAGGGCCACCCAGCAGACCTCTTATACTTCTGACTTCACAAAGCCTTGACTTGGTGCCAGAGCTGTTAAAAAAAATTGGAGGATGTTGGTACTGCCGAGTCCATAGTTAGGTGGGTAGAAAACTGGCTCAGTGATAGGAGTCAGACAGTGGTAGTCAATGGAGTGAGGTCAAATTAGGGAAGTGTCACTGGTGGTGTGCCCAAGGGCTCGGGTCTTGGGCCCAATCCTGTTTAATGTGTTTATTAGGGACACAGGAGTAGGTATTAAGGGCAGGTTTGAACTTTTTGCGGACGACACAAAACTAAGCGGTAGAGCTGACAGCGTGGAGGCAGTCAGGGACCTGCAAAAAGACTCAGAAAGGCTTCAAAGATGGTCCAATATCTGGCAGTTCAGGTTCAATGCAAAGAAGAGCAAGGTGTTGCATCTAGGTAAAGGAGGTCCCAAAACAGATTACTGGCTCAATGGGGTCAAACTCAGTACACTCGAGGAGAGAGAGACCTTGGGTCATCATAAATGACACCCTAAAGCAGTCGAGCCAGTGCAATAAGGCTTACAACAAGGCAAGCAAAATGCTGGGTGTATAGGAGAGGAATTGACAGTAGGAACAAGTGGGTGATCCTCCCACTCTACAGGTCCTAGTGAGGCCTCACCTGAGTATTGTGTCCAGTTCTGGAGACCACACCTTAGGAAGGACAGAGATAGGCTGGAGACTGTGCAGAGAAGGGCAACCAAGATGGTACAGGGTTCTCTAAGGGCACTCATGCGAGGAACACCTGAAAACACTAAACATGTACTCACTGAAGACTTGGGGGTATGATCAGGATGTACAAATTCTTGAAAGGCATCAATAATATTCCCCACTCTGAATTATTCAATAGGGTAGATGGCTCAGCCACTAGAGGGCATGAGTGGAAGCTACTGGGAGGGATCTGAGGAATTACTATTTTACGGAAAGAGTCGTGGACCCATGGAATATCCTGCCAGCCAAGGTGTACAGGAACCGTGGTAGCATTTAAGGAGGAGTGGGATAGGCCAAGGGCTCAGGTAGTAACCAAGGGGTCAGGAACAGTCAAAAGCCGGGTGTGGGGCTAGATCCGGAGATTGGTAGTTGATCTCAGAAACTCTTGGGCAGACTAGATGGACCACTGATCTCCTTCTGCCATCACTTTCTATGCTTTTATGTTTCTATGAGAAAAGTGACGCAAGTCCTGGACTTATGGCTTCCCCAAAAATGTTTAGACCCCTGACTGAGTAGAATAGGGTGAAACTGGGAGGACTAGATGGGCCGATGGTCTTTTTCCACCAACACTATGTTTCTATAAGACACAAGAGGCATAAATGGTGCCTGCTAAAAAATGTTGCTATTGCTTTCTTGGAAGAGATCAATGTGCGATTCCCCCCAACCCCCAAGATGCAGTAATGCCTATGCATGCTTACTGAAAATTCAATAAAACACAAGCTGAAAACATAAACGTAGAAGGCCCTGATGTCGCACAAGTCTTCCGGTCCTACAGACATAATGCTGACTGTGAAAGCCTTACTGGCCCTTCATCACTCTTTCAAACCCTCCTTGCCTTTTGCCACTATCTTTACCAGACCCTTATGTATGCCCCACCCTTGCTTAAATAAACCCCCTGCTGATTCGCATAGACTACCTCCCTTGATACTCTATTCCTCCCCCAACACCCTCTCTGTGAAGAAATGCTGTCTAATATTCCTCTTAAACCTCCCAGTCACCAGAGTCACAGAGTTTTCACTGGTATGTGTTCCCACAAAGCATGAATGACCTCCTTCTATCTACTTTATCACGTGAAGGTATCTGTATGTCATAACCACATCTCTTCTAACCTGTAATTGTTGAGGTCTTTCAACCTCTCCATATACTGTAAATCATTTCCTGCCTGGTGCTAATGTAGATAACAAGCAATTTAGTAGGGAAGGGACATGGTTCCATAGTGCATGCATGCCTCCACACGCATGTACGTACATGCCACTGCAGCAAGGGCTAGAGGAGAACTTTCCACCACTTGATGTCAGTCTGACAGGCCTATAGCTGTCAACCTCCTTCTTGCTGCTGCTTTTATGAAGCAAGATTACATCTGTCCTTCTCCACGCCTCTGGAACCACTTTGTTTTCAGTGAGCTGCTGAATAGGGCTCTCAGAGCTCCCTCAGCACCCTTGGGGGTACCCTGTCCTGCCCCACAGATCTGTCCACTTTCAGATTTGCATATCCTTTCCAGACTCTCTTCTCTGTGAATGGACTTGTGTCTATATCCATCCCTGCAACAGTGTTCCTGCTGCTTCTCTGTGGCCCATGCACCTCCCATTAAACTGTGAAAACTGAACAGAAGTATCTATTCAGGATATCTGCTTTATCATGATCCTCATCTGCACAGTCTAACTGACCCACCCTTCTTAACCTCCCAATCCCTCTCGTCTTCCTTTTTTCACTTAAGCACCTGAAGAAGGTCTTGTCTCTCTTACTTAACTGTCTGGCTATCAATTCTTCAGCTTGCACTTTCCCGCCCCTCACCGTCTGCCTTGCTCCTCACCTCCCTATCCTCTTTCTGCTGCATCTCTTTGTACTTCCAGAATGCTACCCTTTTAGCCTTAACCTTTGCTGTCACTTCACTTGAGAACCAAAGCAGTGCTTTTTTCCTCTCCCATTTTCGCTCACTTCTTTCACACAGAGGTTTGTTGCCTTCATTTTACTATCCCTTAATAATACGGCCTACTGTCCCTCCAAACCCACCCAGGCCATCCTCGCCACCCGCTAGGTTGTTTCTGAGGTATTCACACATTGTTTAAAAATCTGCCCTCCCAAAGCCCAAGACCATTAATTTTAATCTCTTCTGCCGTCCTTATGCTGAACCACTGTGTGTTGATCACTGGTCCCTGAGAGGCCTCCTACCTTACATCTTCATTACTGTCCCTGTTTGTGAACACCAGGTCCAGTATTGCTCATCACTGTTGGGCTCCCTAACTAAACGGCTGAAAAATACACCCTGCAGGGGAGTCCAGGATGTCCTTGCTTCTAGCCAAGGCCGCAATTAGGAGGCTCCTATCTATATCCAGCAGACTGAAGTCCCCCACCAGCAGCACCTTGCCTTTTACTGCCACCGCCACTGTGCTGATGGCGTCCCGCTGTGTTGGAGGTCTGTACATCACCCCACTAGGAACAGTAGCTACAGCTCCTTACAGGGTGACCCACAGTACCTTCAATTTCTCCTTTCCCTCCCGACTTCCTTGTGTTTCCATCGCATTGATAAACTCCTCTACATATAGTACAACTCCTCCTTCCTTCCTCCCCACCCTGTCTTTCCTGAACTGTGAAGTCCAGTATGGCCATGTCCCGCTCATGACTGCCTTTGCACCATGTCTCAGTAATGGCCTCTAGGTCTACAATTTTATTTGAAAGACCCCTGCATTGACACACATGGCCCTCCACACCTTGCTCCCACTCTGCCTGACGCCCCCTTCCTCCCCTTGTACCTCGCCTCCCTTTCCACTCTTATTTCAACTTTTGTTCCCATCCTCCTTGTCCCCTACTTCACTGCTGTTCCCTTTATACTGTTCCCTGGGGGACACTCCTCCCTTGGGTCCTCCTATTTTACTGCTTTAGTCTGAAGGGGCAGTTTATGCCTCCTTTTTACTTCTGCCAATCCTCTCCTAGCTAGTTTAAATGTTTAATTTTTTGTTTATTTATTTAACAATTTGAAAGACCTTTGAGCCAAGGGCTCTTTTACAGAGGTTCCACGTCAAGTCACAAAAAGAAAATTACAATGGTTTCAGTAAGTAGTACAACACGAGGAAAGTAATTACATAAACAAAAGAACAATATGGCAAGATAAATACTGTGTCAAGTGCAGTCAGTGGCCTCGTCTGAAGAGGGTGAAGGGATTACAAGGAGAAGTACAGGGGTGAATTTGGGGTGGAAGGAGCAAAATAAAAGCAAGGAGGGAGACTCCAATGAAGCTTAAGCAGGAAAGACCCACAGGGGGGGGGTAGAGGGAGAGAACAAGGTGAGGAAGGGAAGTGGAGGATAAAGGAAGGGGGATGGGGTAGGAATGGGAAAGAGATAAGAGGAAGTGCTTTGAGTGGAATAACACAGCAACAGGATAGGGCTATACAGGGCAAATGGTAAAGAGGGAGATCCCAGTGCATTTAACTGTCAGCAGAGATCAGGTATAGCAGTCATAAGATGCTCTGGAAACTAGGAATTGATGCAGCTTCCTCTTAAATTGTCCCGAGGTTGCAGTTGTTGCAATCTCAGGAGGAAGGGAATTAAATAAATTAGCAGCTCTAACTGCAATGGATCACTGTCGGAGTGAGGTTCGACAGCGAGGGACAGTAAAAGTTTGGCTCACAGAACTTTGTGTGCTACGAATGCCCCGGAAGGGACTGAAAAGCTGAAGGGAACCTGGTGGTAGGAGACAAAGATCTGCCTTCTTAGCCAGAAGACAGGCTTGATATTCAATGCGAGCCTGGAGTTGAAGCCAGTTTGCTTGTTCGTAAAGGTCACAAGTGTGAGTACGATAGGCTGCACCAGTTAGTAGACAGCATGCCTTATTCAGAGCTATGGCAAGCCGAAGTAGGGTTGTGTCTGTGGTGGAACTATAAATGACCAACCCATAGTCAGTAATAGACACAACTGAACTTTGGATAGCCAATCTGAGGGCGTCGGTAGTAAGGCAGTGTTTATGCCTGTGTAGAAGGCCTAGGCGAATATTAACTGCCTTGGCAATATTCTCAACATGGTTGGAGTAGGACAGCATACTATCCAGAGTAACTCCTAGGTATTTAAAAGATTGAGTATGATCAAGGACAAACACCCGCACTGTTTTTAATCGCCACTTGTTTGGCTTTGTGCTTGCTGTGGGTACCATGGAAGAGCATGAACTTTGTTTTTTTTTTGCAATCAAGCACCGACTTATGAGAGATGAACCAGGACTCAGCTTCAGTAAAACTTTGCTGAAGTTGGGCCTGAAGGAGGGTAGGGTCAGCAGTCTTTAAGAAAATGACTGCATCATCCGTGTAAAGGAGTACTGGTTTGGAAAAGGATGTCTGAAGATTACTGAGGAAGGTACTAAATAGAACGGGTCCCAGTATCGATCTTTGAGGAACCCCAGAGCAGACAGGCAGTTTAGCAGAAAGGGCAGACCCTATTCTCACCTGAAGTGTGCGGTTTGCTAGATAGCTGGTGAACCACTTTAGGCCTTCTGAAGATATATCAAGCCCAGCAAGTTGATGTGTCAGCAAACAGTGATTGACCGTGTCAAATGCTTTAGACAGGTCAATAAAGGTTGCATCAACAATTTGACCCTAATCAAGAGTATGGTGAATGAAACCTGTGAATTCCAGTACGGCCGTAGATGTGATATGCCCTTTCCGAAAACCATGTTGTTGGACACACTGTAGGTTGTATTTTTCCAGGTACTCCTAAGAAATTTTAAGTCGAGGGAATCACTGCTTGTCCTAGTTCCTCCTAGAGCTTCACATAGGTATGTCTTGGTCTCGTTTTCCAATATAGCTTTGAAGTAGAAACATACTAACATACTAAAATGCCAGCAGAATAGGCCTAACGGTCTTTCGTGTCTGCTCATTTGGTCAGCCCCCACCCTGGGTGCTGACCTTGCTGTCCCCCTCGCCTTCTCTGGCTTCTCCCTTCCCAGTTCCGGATATTCTTGCTGCATTGGATTTTGCTTCCAGAACCCTTCCCCTGTACCTGTCCAACCCCCTCTTGAACCCCTCCACTGTCTCTGCCTCCACTAGCCCCTAGGCAGTGCATTCCATGGCTCCACCACCCTCTCAGTGAAGTAGCACCTCCTCTTTTCTCCCTGAATCTTCCCCTCCAGCTTCCACCCATGCCCTCAGTGGCCCTTCCTCCTTCCTTGAAGCACCCTGACTGTTCCTCCCCTATTTACCCTCTTCATGTACCTGAAGACCTCTATCATGTCCCCCCGGTCCCTTCTCTCTTCCAATGTGTACATATTTAGCTCTTCGAGCCTCTCCTCATAGGTCCTGTCCCCCAAGCCCCAAATCATTTTGGTTGCCCTCCTCTGGACACTCTCCAGGAGGTTAATGTCCCTCTAAGTGTGGCCTCCAAAACTGCACGCAGTACTCAAGGTGCGGCCTCACCAAGCAGTTATACAGAGGGAGTATCACTTCCCTCCTTCTGGAGGTGATCCCCCTAGCGATGCATCCCAGCATCCTGTTGGCCTTGGCTGCTGCCCTCCTACAAGTCTCTGAGTTGTTCATCTTGACATCCACCACCACCCCCAGGTCCCTCTCAGCCATCGAGACTTGTAGCATTCCCCCAGGGTGTACACTTGGCCTGGGTTTCTGGCCCCCAGGTGGAGTACCTTGCATTTCCCTGCATTGAACCTCAGCTTCCACTTTCTAGACCATCTTTCCAGAGCCTCCAGGTCCCCCTGTAGGGCCACCCTCCTCCCCATCCACCACCGCTCCCAGTTTCGAGTCATCTGCAAAGAGATTCATCTCACTCCTGATTCCTGTTCTTATGTCAGATATCGGAGGCGTTGAACAGAAGGGGCCCAGGACTGATCCTGTGGGACCCCACTAATGACTCTCCTTGGGGATGAGACTATCCCACCAACTCGACCCTCTGGGTCGGTCCTGAAAGCCAATTGCCTATCCATCTGATCATCTGGTTCCCCACCCCATTTCTCCCAGCTTATCCAACAGGCCCACGTGAGGAACAGAGTCAAATGCCTTGCTGAAGTCTAGAAAGAGGACATCCACTGGTCTACCCAGATCCAAGGCACTTGTCACCCAGTCATAGAACTCCACCAGGTTTGTCTGACATGATTTCCCAGGATGAATCCATGCTGTCTATCGTCCAGGCACCCTGACTTATCCAGGTCCCCCCCTCTCCTTGACAATGCCCTCCATCCACCTTGCCCACCACCCGATGTCAGGCTGACAGGCCTGTAGTTCCCTGCCACCTCACTGATCCCCCTTGTGGATAGGCACTATATGCGCCACCTTCCAGCCTTGGGGCACCCACCTTGTCCTCAGAGAGATGGTGAAAAGCTCCGCCAGGGAAACATGGGTGGGTAAAGGCCTCTTCTGATTTGGTGGATGTAGGAGCTTTGCTGGGCGGTTCAAAGAAATTTGGGGTCAGAGTTTGGCGAAGGTCTGTGAAGGATGAATTAAATGTGTTGGCAATTAACATGGGATCATGGGTGATAGACCCATCAACATTTAACATAGCTGGAGCCTGCTTGGAAGCTTTCCCAGTGATTTCCAAGAGGTTTTCCCAGAATTTTCTAATCACCAGGTTTTGGCAAGGATGTCCTTATAGTAACACGTTTATGTTCATCTAAGTAACATTTAAACCTGCTGACCTTGGTCCCCTCTCAGAAAGATACTGACCATCATCTGATTCCCAGTGATTTCGAGAGGTTTCCCAAATTTTCCCGTCCACCCGTCTTGGCAAGGATGTCCTTATAATGTAGCGTTTATGTTCATCTAAGTAACATTTAAACAGGCTGAAGCGTGGTCCCCTCTCAGAAAGATACTGACCATTACCTCTGTATAGGCCGATATTCTTGTCTGCACCATTTCTTCAATCATAAGTTGAAGCTACTGCTGTAAGTACCTGTCCTCCCTGGTTGTAAACAGGCAGCACCTCAGCGAAAGCCACCATGTGCTACTTGCCTAAGACCCTCCGGCTCCCTGAACTCATCTTGCACAATCCCAGCCTCATCTCTTGCTAGGTCATTAGTCTCCAGGTGGACAATGAAATCCAGCTTGCCCTACCCTCGTGATCCTTAGGATCTGCTGCCCATCCTTCTGAGCCGTAGTCTCAAGTCTGGAGCACTGTGCCTTACCACACCCCTGGGTGTGCAATTAGATTAGTATCATGCACACCCCATTTTGTCTTACTGCTTACATATAATTCTACTAGCTACGGACTAGCACAAGGTATACTATTTACTGAAAATGTTTTATATAAGACCCATATAAAGCCATTCTTAAGACTGAATGTGTGGAAAGATAGATGACTGACAGATTGGGAGGGACTATTTTTAAGAGTTACTTTTAATGAAAAAAGACCCTTTTAATGAAAAAAGTTGCTTGCTTTTGTTTGTTTGTTTCAGAGTTGACCCATTTTATAAGCGCGGTAAAACACTCCTAGTCAGTGTCTGTCTGAGTGGTAATCATTTCCAGGTGCTGGAAGTACTCCAGGCTACCAACTCCGCCTCTCTATGCACCTGGGCATGCATTAACCCCAGACAAAAAAACACCCTGTCATGTCTCACTGCGTACCAGTAATAGTACATGCTACAGTGCAATTTTACTACCTGCGTGTGAACTTTTATTTTTGCTGTGTCCTTCTCCCACTGATATCTCACTCTGTCAAGGGCATTGCCATGCCTTCTTCCATCAAGTCACTACCCAAGCTGGATCCTCACCCCCATCATGTCAGAGGTTCAGTAGGTTGCACGCTTCTTCTGGTTGATTAGAAACCATGAGCCATGAGGCACTGGACTACATCCACCACTGCCTGTACCACTTGGTTGAGCTGCAGAGCCTTGATGAGGATATCATCCAAATAAGGGAACAGCTGGATCTCCAGGTTCCATAGGTGGGCTATCACTGCTACCAGAACCTTCGAGAAGGTTCTTGGGGCTGATGACAGTCCGAACGGGAGAGTCTTGAATTGGAAGTGATGGTTCCCCAGCTTGAACCTCAGATACTGCCTGTGTATGCTGTGAACAGGAATATGTAGGTAGGCATCTTGCAGGTCAATGGATGCTAGAAAGTCTCCTTGCAGCACTTCCTTAGCAATTGAAGCTCGTATTTCCATTTTGAATGGTCTGCTGCGCACAAAGCGGTTTAGGAATTTTAGGTCTAGGACTGGTCTGTGACCCCTGGTGCGCTTGGGCACAATGAAAAATAGGGAGTAGACCCCGGACAGGCCTCTATGGGGGGAACCTGTTCAATAGCCCCGGCTTGCAGAAGATCCATGATAGCCTGCAGTATGGCTTGTCTTTTGGACAAGCTGTTTTAGATAGGAGAGGGCACAACGTGAGGTAATGGGGTCTTGGACTCAAATTCTATTAGGTATCCCTGGCAGATAATGTCTAAAACCCATCTGTCCAACGTTGTTTGGGCCCACTCCTCGAGAAAATCTGAAAGTTTGCCCCCTACTCGAGGATGAGCCCGCATTTCCTCATTGTGCTTTCTTGTTGCCATTTCCTGTGTCTCTAGGATTTCCCCCTCCGCCTGATCCACCTCCCTAAAAGTCCACTGGTGTCGGAGAACCATGGTCTTTTCCTGAAAAACTGAGATTCACAACAACCACCCAACCCTGAAGGGAGGGTGCAAATACACCAGGTGCAACACTGTACCTGCCACCACATCCCAAATCTAGGTTCTGAGAGGGAGGCAGGGGAGAGGTCAGAATACAGCAAGACTCCATTAGAAGAAACACAATTACTAAGGTGAGTAATTTTCTTCAAACAACATGAAGTCTTGCTGTATTCTGACTATGTCAGACAACCAAGGAGTACCTCCATGGAGAAGAAGGTACCGAACATATTTTGGGAATAGGCCCTGCAGTACTGCTGTACCAAACCTAGCATCACTCCTAGCCTGGATATCCAGAGAGTAATGCTTGGTGAAAGTATGGACTGTTTTCCAGGTGGCTGCTTTGTAGATCTCTAACAAGGATACATATCTCTGGCAGCAGCCAGAGAAGCAGCTATACCCCTAGTCGAGTGAGCCCTCAGGCCTGAGGGAGGTGTTTTACCTAGCTTAGCATAGCAGAACTGTATACAAGAGGCAATCCACCTGGTAATAGTTCTCTTAGTAGCAGGCCTACCTTTCCCCACTTCACCATAAGTGAGAAACAATTGAAGACAGTCATTCCTATGTGCCTTAGTATGCTCAATGTAGTAGCTAAGTGCCCTCTTAACATCCAAACTATGTAATCTTCTTCCTCCTGAAGAAGAATGATCAGTGAAAAACACAGGAAGAGACATGGACTGGTTCAGTTGGAAATCTGAGGCCACTTTGGATAAGAACCTCCTATTGGTTCTAAGGACCACCTTATCTCTATGAAATGAGATAAAATCAGGTTCAACTGACAAGGCCTGTAATTCACTAATTTGCCTGGCAGATGTGATAGCTACCAGAAACACAGTTTTCCAGGTCAGGTACTTAAGCTCGGCCGCATAAGCTGAGCAATGCAGATATTGAGATCCCAAGCCGGAGTAGGCTCTCTAAAAGGAAGGTTATATGAACCAGACCATTAAAGAACTTACCAAAAACAGGGTGAGACATCAGGGAAGAACCCTTCCTTGCTGAACGGAATGCAGACACGGCTGCTAAATGAACCTTTAAAGTGGCTGGCCTAAGTCATTAAGGTAAACCAGGTAATCCAAAAGTGTAACAATGCCAGCAGCATCTGGTAGAATATCCTTATAAGAACACCAAATGCTGAATCTTTTCCATTTGGAATTATAAGTTTTCCTGATGGAGAGTTTCCGAGAAACCTTAAGTATGTCCAAAACTCCCTGAGAAAGATGCAGGCCTGCATATTTTAACTCTTCAAGAGCCAGGCCTTGAGAATAAGAGTGGAGATTAGGGTACCAGATACTCCCCTGAGAGGAGGTTAGGAGATTGTGTCTTTTGGGAAGAGACAGGGGGAGTGAGACTGCTAGGGAAAACAACAGAGGATACCAAGGCTGTCTGGCCCAGTCTGGAGCCAGTAGAATCACTGTGCAGGGTTGTGACCTGATCTTGACTAGAACCCTGAACAACAAGGGAAACGGAGGAAAAGCATAAAGGAACTTGCCTTCCCAGTCCAATATCAGGACATACAGGGGAACAGTCCCTAGGACTGGAGGTCTGCAGCAGAAGAGGGGACGTTGGTGATTATCTGGGGCTACAAAGGATCTATCTCTGGAGTGCCCCACCTGGTAAGATTACCTTCAGTATGAGAGGATCCAAGGTTCAGTCGTGATGGCCCTGGGAGATTCTGCTCAGACCATCTGCTAACACACTGTCCTTCCCTGGGAGGTGGACTGCTATTGGGAGGTTTGCAAGGAGTAGGCCAGAGACCATACTCAGGGCCTCCATGCACAAGGCCGTGGACCGAGTGCCCCTTACTTGCTGATGTACCCACATGGTGGTGGTGGTGTCTGTCCTCACCTGAACCACCTTGTCCCTTACTGAGTCAGAGAAAGCTTGAAGGGCTAGGAATATTGCCCTGAGCTCCAGAAGATTGCTATGAAGGAGAGACTCCTGTGAATACCAAACAACCTGTGCTGTGAGGGCTCCCCAGCCCAGGAGAGAAGCATTTATTTATTTTTTATTTATTTATTAGATCATCGGTTTACAGACCTTTGAGTCAAAGACTCATTTACAAAGGCAACTCGCCAAGAGAGCAATACATCACAGCCAACAAAACAGTACAGTACGTAACGCTTAGATTAAAAAAGCAACCAGTGTTACAGGCATTCACTGGTGGTACACGCTTGGTAATAGGCAGACCACAGTAGTCATAATATAGGTAAACCAGTACCATGTCAGATAGCCACCAGAGATATTTTATTACATTAGTCAGCAGATGTTGCCTGAGACCCCAGGTATATACAGTACAGCAAAAGTAGACAGGGCAGACCCAGCCTAGGGGTGAGAGTAAGGGGCAGGTGGGGGATTATGTGCAGCTGCAGCAGCGAGTGCTTGTCAGATGGCTTCTGAGGGAGACCTTGAAAGGACCGAGCTTAGTGAATTCAGCTATGTTGGCTGGGAGGAACCGAACCAGGAGGAACCCGACAGCAAAAGGATCTCTGGGCCATAGAGGTCCGTACCTGGGGACAATAAGGGAGGTTTGACAGTGCTGCGGGTGGAGACTGAGGGGAGGCATGTTGCAGGGAGGTGGCGACCCCGGGGGGGGGGGAGCCCTAGCAGGGTCTTTTTTTACAAGAAGGCAGATTTGGAAGCGGAGTCTTTCTTCAAGGTTGAGCAAGTTGGTGGTGAAGCACAGCAGGCATGTATGGGTACGCCTAGGGTCTCCCAGCATTAGCCTGCAGGCCTTGTTTATAGAGAGCTGGATTCTTGCAAGCGCAGTGTTGTCGGCTGCAGCACAGATGGGCAGCCCATAGTCGATTAGCAACAGGACAGAGGAGGTGATTACCAATCTAAGGGCCTCTTGTGGTAGGCAGTCCCTACGGCGGTATAACAGTCCAATCCTGACATTGGTGGCAGCAGAAAGAGCATTGATATGGGAATGGAAGAAGAGTGCTGAATCAAAGGTAATGCACAGATACTTGTAGGAGGAAACCTGCTCAATGGGGTTTAGTGTGCTAGGCAGTATCACGAGAGGGGCACCACGGGTTTTGCTTTGGCGATGTGAGAAGAGCATAGCTTTGGTCTTTTTTAGGTTCAGAACTAGCCTTCGTGAAGTGAACCAATGTTCAGCTCTATCAAAAGCTCGTTGGAGGGTGGCCTGGAGTGTGCTGGGGTTGGGGTCAGAGGCAAAGAGCACAGCGTCATCCGCGTAGAGGAGGATCTTACTTCGGCAGGCCAAGGGGAGGGAGTTGAGGTAGAGACTGAAGAGGAAAGGGCTCTAAAAGGAGCCCCTGGGAACCCCAGAGCCGACAGGTCGTGGTGTCAGATAGGGTGCTACTGATTTTACACACTGAGTTCTGGCAGAGGAGCTGGTGAACCATGCAAGGGGCCAGGGAGAAACCAAGGCATCTGAGGTGTCAAGCAGGAGGGATGGCAAACCGTGTCAAAGGTCTTAGAGGTCAATGAACACGGCATCAGCAGGACTTCTGGCATCAAGAGCACAGTGCAAGAAGTTGGAGAATTCAAGTAGCACGGTTGTGGTGCTGTGACCTGCACGAAAGCCATGCTGTTCAGGGAACAGGATATTGTGCATGGCCAGGTATTCGGCAAGCTGGCTGGCAACTACTTTTTCAAGGGCCTTAGAGAGTGGGGGAGGATGGAGACAGGTAGATAGTTACACGGGATCGCTTGATCGCCGCTCTTTAGGATGGGAGGGATGATGGCGGTTTTCCATGTGTTGGGGAACTGCCCCAGGCACAGAGAGCGGTTGAGCAGCTCGGTAAGTGGGACTAGAATCCAACATCAGATGAAGTAGCCTAGTGTCCAGTAGGTCGGTGCCGGGGTTGTTACTACTAACGGCTTTTTGCAGAAAGGTCTAGCCTCCAACGGGAGGTGGTACGCAGGTAGAAAGGAGGTCCCTGGAGAGTGGGCAGGGGTGCTATTGGAATGGGGTCAAAGAAGTTACTGGGCAGGACTGAACTCAGGTCTGAGAAAGTGTGATTTAAGCAGTCTGCAATGTCAAGGGGGTCAGAGCAGAAAGTTTCATTAAAGGAGAGTTGAGAGGGGGGTGGGGAGCGCTATTTCCCATTCAGCTTCTTTACATTATCCAGAAAGTTTCTAACCGACCCCCAGGAGGAGTCAAGAGCGGATTGGTAGTACTGGGCTTTGGCCTGCCAAATGGCCCAAGTACATTTATTGCACTCAGCGTTGTACGCTTGCCTATCAGCTGGCTTGCCAGATTCCATGGCAACGTGCCATAGGTTGTCTGTCATTTTATGTTTGTGAAGGGGGGGGGGGTTAACCCAGGGCGTGCTTTGCTTTTTGGTGCGATTTCTAGTGAAGCGGGCATAGAGGTCACAGGCAGTTTTAAAAGTGCAAGTGAAAAAATCCAATGCCTCGTCTATGGATGGTGCAAGCCTGATGGGGACCAATCCAGTTGTGAGAGGTACAGTTTAAGGCCACGCAGGCCGCCTGGGAATAGGCGACGTCGCTGGGTGGTTTGTGGTGCAGGTTTGCTGTTTGTAGCGGACCAAGAGAATACGACCGGGGAGTGGTCACTAAGTGAGTTTTGAAGTACACTGATATCGAGCACCCTCTGGGGTCGGTTGGTAATGGTGATATCCAGGAGGGTGCTGGAGCCAGTAGAGAGGTTGAATCTAGTTGGGGTGGTGACAAGCTGAGACATGCCAAGGGTGGCAAAGATATCTCTGGTTTGGGAGGCCATGGCAGAGAGCCAGTTGATACTCAGGTCACCAACAATTATCTGGGCCATTTCGGGCAGTAGTCAGCAAGCGCCTGAATGGTGAGGTCTTGCTTTCTGGGGGGGAATATAGGCAACGGTGAAAAAGAGTAGTCCCTTACCAGGGTTGAGGGAGATTTTTAGTGTGAGGGCTTGCACCCCGTTATCAAGCTTGGGTGGTGGAAGTGCATGTCCAAGGAGGGAGTCACGCATGTAGATAGCACAACCACCTCCACGCTTACCCACCCAATCTTCCCTGAAAAGGGTGTAACCAGGGAGGGAGACGAAGGAGTCAGGGGTGGATTTGGATAATAACTAGGTTTCGACGAGTGCGACAATGTCTGGTTGGCGCAGAGTAACCCAGCATTGGAATGCAGCAGCCTTCTTAAGGAGGCTGGAAATATTCACAGAAGCTATGAGGAGTCCTTGAGCCTGGGCAGGCTTGTTCATAAGGTTGGGCACAGGGCCAGGGTTTGGAAGAATGTTACCTGATAGAAGCAACAGGAGGGTGATTAGCGCACCAAAGCGTGGTAGTGATTGTGGCATCTCCCCTTGCGACTGGACACGGAGTCGGGTGCAAGAGGTGGGTAGAGGTAGAAGGGTGGGAAAGGCATTGAGGAGAAGAAACCAAGGTATAAGTGGGAAGTAAGAGGTAGCAGGGGTGGAAGTGGTTGACTGTTGGGGGTTCTGGTAGAGGTGTTGTAGATAAGGGGGGGTACTATGCATAGAGGGTGACGGTCCTACGTGAGGTGGAGCTGGTGAAGGAAGTAGGAGGACAACCATAGTCAGTGTCAATGCACTTGATCCCGGATGGACTGAGGACAATAAGTTATTTGAGCACGAGAGAGAATCACTCCTTTAAGAAGTTACAGAAAGGAGAGCCTCTTTAAGGAGTTGCTGTAATTGACTAGTGTGAGGCCTCAGGGGGCAGGGATCACTGGGGAAGTGTACTTAATAAGAGGGGGGGTGAAGAAACTGCCCAGAGAGCAGTACAGCAAGGCAGTGGCCGAGCTGTGTTTTGAAAAAGGTGCCTTGTGTGCTTTCTTTCTCAATGGGGATCTGCAGCATCCAATCAGGAAACAGCCACAGTCCCCAGGAGCCAGTCCAATTACGGGGATTGAAGCCTGACAGCTCCGAGCTAGGAGCTGACCAAACGTACCTGCTTTGCTTGGTCAGGGGGTGGCGGGGTGGATGCAGAGGTCTGGCCACTAGCAGGTAGCAGTGCCAGGGCCACTCGGCTGATGTGAAGAGCCTGATTTGGGCTTGCGGCTGCTTTCCTTGGTCAGGGGGTGGCGGGCTGGATGCAGAAGTCCGGCCGCCAGCAGGTAGTAGCACCAGGGCCACTCTTCTGAAGTGGTTAGTACCACTGAATGAGACTGATTGAGGAATGGGACACCTTGTCTGAGATTGTCCTGATCCAGCCACCACTGGAGAGCTTGGACAAGAGTCTGAGTCAGTGGAACCAATTTGGTGAGATGAAAAATTACTCACCTTAGTAATGTTGTTTCTTCTAATGGAGTCTTGCTGTATTCTGACAACAGCAGTGAGTCCCAACCTGAACTGCCCGGAGATGAGAGTCAACTTTCCATGCCAGGCATGGAACGCTGAGCTCAAGCTCGGTTGAGACTCTGTCTGTTGCTGTTTAAACTCAAACTGTCAGATCTTTACGAGCTAAACTCACTAAGGTCCTGTGTGGAAGCTGTAAACCTACACTAGCCAACTGGCTACTAAACATAAAAACAATTTTTTTGGTCCCAAAACAAAGATTCAAGTCAGGAGACCCCAAAAAATGAAAAACACAACACCCACTCAACCAAGAAAAGGGGTGAAAACAACAAGGTGGGGCACCTACTGAGTGCCAACACTGCCACTGCCCACCTACATCACAAAAACAGAGGTTCTGAGAGGGGAAAGCAGGGAGGTCAGAATACAGCAAGACTCCATTAGAAGAAACAACATTACTAAGGTGAGTAATTTTTTCTTCAAACAACATGAAGTCTTGCTGTATTCTGACAATAGCGGACTCACCAAGCAGTACCTCCATGGAGGAGGGACAGAACCTACCAGGAAATAAGGCTCTGAAGCAATAGTTGTGTTAAAACCAAGCATCACTCCTAGCCTGGATATCCAGGAGTAATGCTTGCAAAAGTGTGAACTGTTTTCCAGGTAGCTGCTTGACATATCTCCAGAATAGGATATCCCGGCAGCAGCCAGGAAGCGGCTGTACCTCTAGTAGAGTGAGCCCTCAGGCCTGAGGGTGGAACTTTACCCAGTTTTTCATAACAAAATTGGATACAAGAGACAATCCACCTGGCAATGGATCTTTTAGTGGCAGGTTTCCCTTTACCAACCTCACCATAACTGAGGAACAGTTGGAGGCAGTCAAACCTGTGACCCTTGGTAGGTTCTATGTAGTAGCTAAGGGCTCTTTTCACATCTAAACTGTGCAGCCTCCTCTCGCCAGAGGAGGAATGGTCAGTGAAGTACACAGGAAGAAAGACAGATTGATTAAGGTGGAAATCTGAAACCATCTTAGGCAAAAACTTCCTGATAGTTCTGAGGACCACCTTATCTCCATGAAAGGAAATACAATCAGGCTCCACTGACAAGGCTTGTAACTCACTTATGAGTCTGGCTCTGGCAGAAGTGATGGCTACCAGAAACACAGTTTTCCAAGTCAAGTACTTAAGCTCTGCTGAAGACAAGGGCTCAAAAGGGGGTTGCATAAGCTGAGCAATGCAAACATTGAGGTCCCATGCAGGGGCAGGGTCCCTGAATGGAGGGTTGGTATGAAGCAATCCCTTGAAAACTTGGGAATACAGGGTGAGCTGAAAGAGAAGAGGGCTTACCTACTGAAATGAAAGCAGAAACAGCTACCAGATGCACCTTCAGTGTAGCTGGTCTAAGCCCCAAGCTATTTAAATGGACCATATAATCAAGGACTGTGGGCAGATCAGCAGACTCTGGGGAAATGTGCCTTCCAGAGCACCATATGGAAAATCTTTTCCACTTGGAATTATAAGTAGTCCTGGTGGAAGGTTTCCAAGAAGCCTTCAGAATATCCATTACACCTTGGGAGAGGTGTAAATCAGCAAACTCTAACTCTTCAAGAGCCAGGCCTTGAGATTGAGAGATTTGAGATTCAGGTACCAAACCCTCCCCTGAGCACAGGTTAACAGGTTGTAAATTCCTGGGAAGACACAGGGGAAGATGGACTGCTAAGGACAGCAGGAGTGGATACCAGGGCTGTCTGGCCCAGTCTGGAGCAATCAGGATCACCTTGCAGGGTTGAGACCTGATTTTGACTAGCACTTTGAACAGGAGAGGGAAGGGGGGAAAGAATACAAGAACTTCCCCTCCCAACTGAAAACTAAGGCATCCAGGGGGACTGAGCCCAACACTGGGGGCCTGCAGCAAAAAAGGGGAAGTTGGTGATTGTCTGGGGCTGCAAAAAGATCTATCTGTGGGGTGCCCCATCTGGAAAATATCACCACCAAGACCAGGAGATCCAGTGACCATTCGTGATGGCCCCGAGATATTCTGCTGACAGCATCTGCCAGGACATTGTCCTTGCCTGGGAGGTAAACTGCTGTGAGGGAGGTGTTCAGGGAATAAGCCAAAGACCACAACTCATTGCTTCTGTGCACAAGGCCAGGACCGAGTGCCCATGTTGTTGATGTACCACATTGTGGTGGTATTGTCTGTTCTGACCTGGATAACTTTAGTTCTGAACAGATCTGGAAAAAGCTTGAAGTGCTAGAAATACTGCTCTGAGTTCCAATAGATTGATGTGAAGCAGAGATTTCTGAGGGGACCACAACCCTGGGTAGTCAGGTCACCAAGTGAGCCCCACCCCAAGATGGAGGCATCTGTAGTAAGGATTGAGGTGGGACTGACTGAGTAACAAAGAGAACTCCTGCCTTGAGATTGTTCTGATCCCTGCCACCACTGTAAGGCCTGGATCAGGGTTGAGTCACTGGGATCAATTTGGTCAGAGGTCCTTCCCTTGAGACCAAAAGGCTCTCAAATGGAACTGAATGTCCTCATCTGAAATCTTGCTCCCTGCACCACTGCTGTGGAAACAGCCATGTGACCCAGGAGCTGTAGAAAATGCCTTGCTGGTCGAGACACCTGCAGGGTGAATGAGGAGGCCAGAGAGATAAGGGTCCTTGCCCTGTCCAGGGGAAGGAAAGCTCTGGCCTTTTCTGTGTCTAGCTCTGCGCTGATGAAGGTGAGGAGCTGGAACAGTCAGAACTGACTTTGAAAGATTCAGAAGGAAACCCAAGAGGTGAGCAGTTGCTGAGTTATCTGTAGGTGTAACTTGACTTGGTCTGGGGACTGGCCTACTATGAGCCAGTCATCCAGGTATGGGAAGATGGCAATCCTTTGCCTTCTTAGAGAAGCAACTACTACTGCCAGGCATTTTGTGAATACCCTTGGAGCAGAGGTTAGACCGAAGGGCATTGCTCTGAACTGGTAATGGCCCGAGGGCAGCTCGAACCTGAGGTACTTTCGATGGGAGCTTCTGATGAGAATATGGAAGTAGGCATCCTTGAGGTCCAGGGACACTAGCCAGTCCCCTGGCCTTAGAGAGTGTAGAATAATTCCCAGACTCACCATTTTGAATTTTGGTTTTAAAAGATGCTTAAGCATCTGAGATCCAGGATGGGCCGCCATTCTCCTGTCTTTTTTGGGGTAAGGAAGTACCTGGAGTACAACCCTTTGCCCTGGTGTAGGGGTGGAACCCTTTCCACAGCTCTGAGAGCCAGGAGGGAAGAGACCTCTGCCTCTAGGGCAAGTGCCTCTGAGGGATTTGCAGGTGGAAAGGATCTGGCTCTCAGCTTTGGAAATTTTTTGAAGCTGAGAACCAGTCCCTGACCTACTACTTCCAGGACCCACTTGTCTAATGTTAGAGACTCCCAGTCCTGGACAAAAGGCCAGCCTGCCCCCTACAGGTAGTGGAGAATCGGCCCTGCCAACCCATCAGGGTGCCTGTTTGGCAGGGGGTTTGGCTGAGGGTGGAAGCAGGTCTGCTTGTACCCTTCTGCCTCTCCCTCTAAAGAACCCCTCGAGCATAGGCAGAAGAGGAGGCCTGGGCTTGGTAGAAGGCCTATGAAAAGGCCGCCCCTGCCCCTGGGGTGCTGCCTCTGAGGAGTGGCCTGCCTTTCCTTGGCCTGTGCACTCCTATAGGTGGTCCTATATTCGTCCATTTTCTTCATGTAATTCTCTGTCTGCTCCCCAAACAGAGAATTACCCACAACAGGAAAATCCATGGCCGTAGTCTGGGTATCCTGTGACAGGCTAGTACATCTGAGCCAAGCCATTCTACGAAGTGCCACAGATGTAAACATGACTCTAGATGACACATCACTGGAGTCCTGCAGCATAGAATTACCCTGGATGCCTCAATACCATCAGTGGCCACCTGCTCAGCTCCTTGGCAAGCTGGCCAGGGAACCTGTTTATAAGCCATGACAGTGTCCCATCTGGATTTCTTATACCTAGCAGTACAGGCCATATAATTGGCCTGTCTGAGTCCCAAGGATGCTGCCATGTACTGTTTCTTTGCCATGGCATCAGTCCTCCTGGAATCCTTGTCAGGGGGGTGTGAAGCCAAGGGAATATTTGCCTTATCACAGGTTGCAGCCTGCACTACCCCAACATGGCTGCATTGTTGTGTAAGGAACTCCGTATCTGAGCCTGACAATGTACACCTCTTGTCCATTCTCTTATCCACAGGAGGTATAGTACAAAGGAGTCTTTAAAATCTTAAATGTCTGTTTCCCAAAAGATTTGTGTAAGGGAATAGACAGCCTCCTAGACTCTGGGATATCCATCATGTCCACATAGTCAGGCTCCTCCTGGTCATCCACAGCTTCTTCCATAGGAAGCTGGAGGGTTTCAGACACTTTTTCATAAAACACGAAATGGGAGGGGGACTCAGAAAGCCTAGGAGGAGACGTCTGGGTCAATGGGCACATCCAGACTTTCAAAACCATATTCACTTTCCTCATACTCCTCTTCCAGTTCATAATATTCCTCTAATTCATAATTTTGAACCGGTGGAACCGGCCGACCAGCAGCGCCTCCTGATGGTGCCAGTTTGGTCGAACCGAAAGCGACTGCACACAATTTTATCGCTTTGGCTATTTCTTCAGCGGTTGGAGGAAAGTTTTGGCTCCACACCAGCCGATTTTTCCTTTCTAGTTCTCTTAGCCGGAACCGACTCCTCAGAATCGTCTCCTTTTGCCCGAAGAAGTCTCGCCCTGGTCAGAGGGCACTCCTTCTGGTTCGGTTTGAACCGAACCGGGCTAATAATCGGTTCAGCGGACTTTTGGCTCCTTTCCCTGAGCCTACCAACTCTCTTTTCTAGGGTAGCTGCAGGAAATTTTACAAATCTGGCAGTCTGCATTGAGGTGGTCAAACCCCAGACAATAAACACAGGTGGTGTGGGGTCAGCCTTAGCAAGACTTCCCCCACACACACACTGCAGTGTTGAAACCCAGTGGCCGGTTTTCTTTTGGGTTTCTACATGTTGTGCCAGTCCTAACCAAACTTACCCTTTAATGGCAATCCACTTGAGCAAGACCCTCTTATCGGTTCCTGACCGTGTCACGGATCGTGGAAAAAACATAATAAAATCAGGGTTTTAGAACCAATAAGAACGGTAACCACACACTAAAAGTACAAATAAGATTTTTAACAGCAGATTGGTTCAAACCGAACAATGAACCGTTTACAAGTTCCACAAGAATAGAAATAAAATATAACCTATCTGTATTCTACAATACCACAGACAGAGACTGAACAGACAGGATGCAGTTTAAGTCGGTCAAAAACCGACAAAGCGGTATTAACCCGACAAACTGAACCGAGCAGAAGGAGAAATCTCCAGAGCGACTGTTCAGTGAGACGGAGTAAAGAATCTGACGGTTTGAGTTTAAACAGCAACAGACAGAGTCTCAACCGAGCATCGAAGCTCAGCTGCCCATGCCTGGCATGGAAAGTTGACCTTTCATCTCCGGGGCAGTTCAAGGTTGGGACTCACTGCTATTGTCAGAACACAGCAAGACTTATGTTGTTTATAATCTTTTCTGAGACCAAAAGACCTTAAAGTGAAACTGAATGTCCTCATTTGGAACCTGGCTCTTGAATACCACTACGTGGAAGTTGCTATGTGGCCTAGGAGCTGAAGAAAATGTCTTGCTGGGAAGAAACCAGAGGATGAAAAGAGGAACCAAGATCTGTAAGGGCCTTTACCCTTGCTGGTGGGAGGATGGCTTTTGCCTGAACAGTATCTAACTCTATCCCTATGAAAGTGAGGAGTTGTACTGGTTCGAGAACCGACTTTGGCAGATTGAGAAGAAATCCCAGAGAACTGAGAAAATCTTGAGTGACTTGAAGAGCTGACCTGACCTGGTCGGGAGACTGTCCTACAATAAGCCAGTCTTCCTGAGTAAGTCCACTACTACTGCAAAGCGCTTTGTAAATGCTCTTGGACTCTATGTTAAGACGAAGGCATGGTTCTGAACTGATAATGGCCTGAAGGCAGCTCAAACCTGAAGTCACTTTCTGTGGGAGCACCTGACAGGAATGTGGAAATAGCCTCCCTGAGGTCCAGGGATGCTAACCAATCTCCTGGCCTCAGAGAGGAAAATTACTCCCAGAATCACCATTTGAATTTTGGTTTTAAGATCCGTTTGTTCAAATACCTTAAGTCTAGGATGGGTCGCCACTCCACTGTCTTTTTGGGGTAAGGAAATATCTGGAGGACAGACCCTTGCCCGTGTAAGTGGAACTCTTTCCACGGCTCTGAGACCAAGCAGAGAAACCATCTGCTTCTAGAGCAATGGTTTTGGAGATGTTTGCAGGTGGAAAAAACCTGACCCTCATTTTTGGAAACTTCTTCAAACTGAGGTCCAGTCCCTAGCTTACTACCTCCAGGACCCACCTGTCTGAGGTAACAGACTTCCAGGCCTGGAAATAGTAAGCCAGCCTGCCTCCTACTGGAGTTGGGGAGTCGACCTGGGCTGACACATAAGGGTGTCTGCTTGGCAGGAACCTCGGACTCGCAAGAGGATGCAGCCCTGCTCATCCCCCTCCTGCCTCTCCCTCGAAAGAACTCCTTCTGTGGGAAGGGAGAGGAGGCCTGCAGCTTAGTAGAAAGGCCTGTAAAGGGCCTGCCCCTGAGACTATGCTGCTTTTGAGTGGCTTCCGTTCCTTGGCCTGTGCACTACTGTAGGTGGTCCTGCGCATCCATCTTCTTCATGCAAACCTCTGTCTGCTCCCCAAACAGAGTTACTCACCACAGGGAAATCCATGGCCTTAGCCTGAGTGTCCTGAGAAAGGCTAGTGCATCTGAGCCAAGCAAATATCCTGAGAGACACAGATGTAGCCATGACTCGATGCCACATCATTAGTCTACACAGCATGGAACTGCACTTTGGATGCCTCAATCCCATCAGCAGTCAACTACTCCAGCTCTCTGGCTAGCTGGGGAAATCTGTTTAGCTATTTCCAGAACCGTATCCCACCTGAACTTCTGGTATCTGGCTGTGTAGGCCATATAATTAGCCTGCCTGAGTCCCAAGGAGGATGCCAAGTATTGTTTTGCCATGGCCATGGCATCCACCTTCCTGGCGTCTATCTGGTGGGTGTAAGTCAAGGTATATTAGCCCTGTCATACGCTGTAGCCTGCACTATCCCAACATGGCTGCAATGATTGAACAAAAACTTTGTACCTGAGCCTGATAGTATGTACCTCCTGTCCATTCTCTTATCCATAGGAGGTAAAGAATTTGGTGTCTGTAAAATCTTGTGTGTCCACTTCCCCAGGGATTTATGGAGGTAATAGACAATGTCTTGGACTGTGGGATGTCCATCATCTCCACAAAATCAGGCTCTTCCTCCTCAACAGCTTCAATCATAGGGAGCGGGAGGGTTTCAGCCATCTTTTTGTAAAACAAAAAGTGAGACGGGGACTCCGAAAGCCTTGGAGGGGAGACATTGGAGGGTCTGTTGGGGTAGATGTCCAGTTCAATGGGCACATCCAGACCTTCATAATCACCACCATCATCATCATCCGGTAACTCTTCGTCCCCCTTCCACTCCAATTCATAATAAGCATCCAGATCATAATCCGATGGAACTGGATCCGACCGAACCGAGCACCTAACCAACGGCGCTGGTTTGGATGGAACCGGATGAAACGATTGCACAATACTGATCGCTTTGGCTATTTCTTCAGCGGTTGGACTAAGGGATGCTGGATCCGAACCGGCTGACTTTTTTCCTATTTATGAAGGAACCTACCCGAGGGTCGGCTCTCCTTTTGCCCGAGGACGTCTCGCTCAGGTCAGTGGGCACCTCCTCAGGTTCGGTTGGAACCGAACTGGGCTGGCCATCCGGGTCAGCGGACTTCTCGGCCTCCTTTTCCTTTAGCCTACCCAATCTTTTTTCCAGAGTGGCCTTAGGAAAATGTCTGCAGATTTGGTAGTCTGTTTTGAGGTAGTTAAACCCCAGAAAATAAACACAGACGAGGTGGGAGTCAGCCTTAGCAAAGGCCTCCCCACACTCTGTACAATGTGGAAACCCAGTGGGACCATTCTTTTTTTCCTTGGGTTTCTCAGACATGGCCAGACTAGAAAAAATTGCCCTTTACAGCTTTTATCCAGGTAATACACCCCCTATCGGTTACCAACCATATCACGGGTTGTGTAAAGAAACCAAAAAGAGTTTGTGCTGTTTTTAAACCGAAAGGAACCGGCACACCACTACTAAAATCCCAGAAAATAAATTTAAACACGAAAGGTAGGTTCCCAACCAGACCGACCAAGAAGGAACCGAAGTTTACAATTTCCACAGAAGAAAAACACAAATTACAGTTCACTACCTATCCGCACTACAGTACTTACTGTACCGAAGACAGAGGCTCGAAACCGAAAATAAATCAGTTGAAAAACCGATGCGTTTTGAAACTTTACCAAACCGAAGCGAAGGAACAATCTCCAGAGCAACTTCACAGTTAAGCGGAGTAAAGAATCTATTACATTCTGAGGCACCACAGAGGTTTGAAAACCGAGCTCAAGCTCAACGTTCTATGCCCTGCAAAGAAATTAACTCTTTCCTCTCCGGAGCAGTTTAAGTACTGGGGCTAACTGCATATGTCAGAATATAGCAAGACTTCTTCATGTTGTTTGAATTACCCACCTCCTTCCTATCCCCTGCTCACGTGACATTATTATATTAGCCCTCTCCATTCCTTTAAAGTGTCCCCTTCCTGTATTGGAGGCATTAAAAGCTTTGTTATAGTACCTGCAAATTAATCTGAGGTTTCTTTCAGAAATCTTGAGCTAATCCCATCTGGGCCAATAGCTCTATCTGGTTTTAATTTCTGAAGCCTCTCTTGAACAACCTTTTTTTCAAATAATATATCATGCATACAAATGGTGTCAACATTTCAAGTACATGAATCTTCTTTAGTTTGGAAAGTTGTTAAAAAATATTTATTTAGCTTATTTGCCATATCCTGCCCTTTAACCAGAAGTTCTCCCCCTGATTTTAGGGGTCCTATTTCTTTTTGATTTTCCAGCAAGGAACCCATATAACTAAAACAGATTTTTTTATTATCTTTAATGGATTCTACCATTCTTTCTTCTGCCCTTCTTTTTGCATTCTTTATTATAATCTTACTTTTATTAGAAGCTGTTTTCTATTTTTCATAATTTCAGTTGGTTTCTTTTTATATCTTTTATTTAATTTCACCTTCTTATTTATAAATTTTTGAACACTACTTCCCCACCATACTGGAATTCTTCCTTTCTTATTATATTTTGGTATTACAGATACCCAGGTATCCACACAGTGGTCAATATTTTATTTTTTTACTTTAATTTTTTTTACACTTACTATTTTGTCCACCTCTCTCACCATGGAGCTACGCTTCTTCGGGAGACACCTAGGTACCACCCCACGACTTGCCTTACCTGAATCCCCAGGGGTTCCTCCATGGAACTGTGGATATACCCCCCCAGGTGGGTACAGGACGGGACCCCAACGTCCCAATAACTTCAATGTCTCGTCGGGTCCCCCAGTGGTCAGACAGGCAGTCACAATTAGGGTTGGTACCCGTGCTCCGGCGGTGTACTTTTCCTGCATTCTGAGGAAGTCGCCAGCGTCCCAACATCTAGGCGCTCCCACCAATGTCCACCACTCCCAACTCTCTTTCGCATGCTCCTGTGCTTGCTATGCCACTGTCCATACCTCTCAACCTCTTGCCTCATGAATCAGGGACAAGGCCTAAAAAAAATCAGGGACAAAGACCCCAAATCAGGGACACATCTTAAAAACTGGCACTATTCTCTCAGAAAGCAGATAAAATAAAGGGATTTGTCTTAAGATGCATTTTCTGAAGAAGAATAAGTCTGTTACTTTAAAGTTTGACATTATTTTGTGCTTTTAATCCCCACTGTTCTGTCACAAAAACTCAAATTTTATGAGGGACAGAGGAAAATGTTGAGGCAAAATCAGGGACATCCCTGAAAATCAGGGACAGCTGAGAGGTATGCCACTGGCCTCCTCCAGAGGCCAGCCAAACACCAAGTGGGTACCCCCGACAGAGGACAGACATCCATCGGACTCAATCCTCCCCGACCCCCCGACAGCCCGGGCTCTTTTCGAACCTGGTTCGCTGGCGTGATGCAAGGTGGCGCCCAGAGCCTCAACCCTCAGCGCCACCGGCCGGCTAGTGGTCAATTTTTGTTTTATTTTTCCCCCAAGTATGCTTTAAGATCCAGTCCTTGTAGCTCATTTTGCCAATCCCATTTTTTAAGATATTCTCGAATACTTTATAATCCGCTTTACTATTAACACTTAAGGATTGTCATACCATTGGTCTTACAAGTTGCAACATTTATCTCTATGATGATTTGATTGTGGTCACTATCTCCTATTGGCTCTTCAACTGTTATATCATTAATTAAATCCTCAAAGTTGCATAGTACCAGATACAGTATTTTATTCCTCCTGGTTCCTACATTAACTAATTGTTCCAAATCTTTCTGTATAATCATCTCAATAAATCTGTTTTCTACTTCAGATGAATTTTCCAGTATCTCCCAATTAATATTTGGGTAGTTGAAATCTCCCAAAATCATAAAGTTCCCATCTATATTTATCTGTTCCACATTTTTTATAAAAAGTATGCTGTCTTCCCCTTTTAAATCAGGTGCTCTATATACCACACACAGAGTTAGTTGTCCTACAGGCATCAGTATTTTAATCCCAGGTAGAAAAAACTTTGTTGCCGCAATGAAGTCATTAGTCACAAGGTTGGAGGTTGGTGGGGGTGGAGGACAGAAAGGCATTTAAGTCACAGAAGAAAAATACATCACAAAGAATAGAATCAGATATTACAGTAACAAGGCACTAAAACATGTACAAAGAGCAGCAGTCGGGCAAAAGAAGGAAAGTGGCATGGCAAGAAATCCAAATATAGCATAGTAACTGCCAGGAACTCCAGGTCCATCATATGCCCCCAAACTTAGCTTCATAAGTGGAGATGAATAAGTGTGATGTGCAAACCTGTACTAATTTAAAAGGATTCACAATAAACGTTAAATAAGTAAGCAACAATACACAACAGGGTGGCTGGGACGGGGCTATATCAACCCACCCAGGGGCATGATATAGAGGCCCGATATTGCAGACAGAAGGCTTTATAGCCAATAGATTGGGGGGTTGGGGGATGTTACAGAGTAGACCACACTGCACCCTGGCATGTTTTACTGCGCTTAGAAATGGGTATTTGTTTACATATTTAAAGAGATCTTTTTAAAGTCACAACAAAATCTGCCTTGTGCCAAAAGAAAACATTACTCACCTTAGTAATGTTGTTTCTTCTAATGGAGTCTTGCTATATTATGACAATTGCAGTTTGTCCCACCATTAGAACTGCTCCGGAGGTGAAAGAGTTAACTTCCATGCCAGGCATGGAACTTGGTCGTGTGAGACTCGGTTAGAAAAGTTCTGTCTGGATCATTTCAAACTGAAACTGTCAGATCTTCTGAGCAAAACTCACTAAGGTTCTGTGTGGAAGCTGTAACCTACACTAGCCAACTGGCTACTTAAATATTAACACATTTTCCTGGTCCCAACACCAAGACTCAAGTCAGGGGACCAGAAAATAAGATAAAATAAAACACAACACCCAAACACCCCAAAAAGAAGGGGTGGAAAACACAAAATGGGCATCAACAAGTGCCAACACTGGACCGCCCACCCCATACCCAAAGTAGAAGTTCTGAGAGGGGCAGGCTTGGGGAGGTCATAATATAGCAAGACTCCATTAGAAGAAACAACATTACTAAGGTGAGTAATTTTTCTTCAAACAACATGAGAATCTTGCTATATTAGGCATGATTAGACTACACAGCAGTACCTCCATGGAGGAGGGACAGAACCTACTTAGGAAATAGGCTCTGAAGCACGGCTGTGCTAAACGAGAGCATCCCTCCTGGCCTGGATATCCAGGGAGTAATGCTTGTGAAAGTGTGTACTGTTTTCCAAGTAGCTGCTTGACATATCTCTAAGATAGGGATGTCTCTGGCAGCAGCTAGAGACACAGCTGTACATCTGGTAGAGTGAGCCCTCAGGCCTGAGAGGAACTTTACCCAGTTTTTGATAGCAAGGTGGATACAAGAGACAATCCACCTGGCAATGGATCTCTTAGTGGCAGGTTTCCTTTCCCCACCTCACCATAAGTGAGAAATAGTTGGAGGAGTCAAACCTGTGACCCTTGGTACGCCCCTATGTAGTAACTTAGGGCCCTCTAACATCTGTTGTGCAACCTCCTCTCACCAGAGGAGGAATGGTCAGTGAAGAACACTGGAAGAGAAATGGATTGATTAAGGTGGAAATCTGAAACCACCTTAGGCAAAAACTTCCTGTTAGTCCTGAGGACTACCTTATCCCTGTGAAAGGAAATAAAGTCAGTCTCCACTGACAAAGCTTGTAACTCACTTATGCACCTGGCAGAAGTGATGGCTACTAGAAACACAGTTTTCCAAGTCAAGTACTTGAGCTCTGCCGAAGACAGAGGTTCAAAGGGGGGTTGCATCAGCTGAGCAATGCAAACATTAAGATCCCAGGCAGGGGCAGGGTCCCTGAATGGTGGATTAGTATGAAGCAATCCCTTGAAAAACTTGGAAAATACAGGGTGAGCGGAAAGAGAAGAGGGCTTCCTGCTGAAATAAAAGCAGAGACAGCTGCCAAATGCACTTTCAGGTAGCTGGTCTCAGTCCCAAAGAATTAAGATGGACCATATAGTCCAAAACAGTGGGCAAATCAGCAGATTCCAGGAAATATGCTTCCAGAACACCATATGGAAAACCTTTTCCATTTAGAGTTATAAGTAGCCCTAGTGGAAGACTTCCTAGAAGCTTTCAAGATTTCGAGAACACCTTGAGAAAGGTGTAGGTCAGCAAACTCTAACTCCTCAAGAGCCAGGCCTTGAGGTTGAGGGAATTGAGATTCGGATACCAAACTCTCCCTGGGCACAAGTTAACAGGTTGTGGTTCCTGGGGAGACACAGGGAAGATGGACTGCTAAGGACAGAAGGAGTGGGTACCAGGCTGCCTGGCTCAGTCTGGAGCAATCAGAATCATCTTGCAGGGCTGAGATCTGATTTTGACTAGCACCTAGAACAGGAGAGGGATGGGGGGGAAGGCATAGAGAAACTTCCCTTCCCAATCGAGGAGAAAGGCATCCAGGGGGACTGAGCCCAACACTGGGGGCCTACAACAAAACAGTGGAAGTTGATGATTGTCTGGGGCTGCAAAAAGATCTATCTGAGGGGTGCCCCATCTGGCAAAAACTATCCCCAGTACTCGGGGATCCAGCGACCATTCGTGATGGCTCTGGGAAATCCTGCTGAGAGCATCTGCCAGGACATTGTCCTTGCCTGGGAGGTAAACTGCTATGAGGGAAGTGTTCAGGGAATAAGCCAGAGACCACAACTTCATTGCCTCAGTGCACAAGGCCGAAGACCGAGTGCCCACACATTTGTTGATGTACCACATTGTAGAGGTGTTGTCTGTTCTGACCTGTACCACTTTGTTCTGAACAGATGCAGAAAAAACCTGAAGTGCTAGAAAACAGCTCTGAGTTCCAACAGATTGATATGGAGCAGAGATTCCTGAGGGGACCACAATCCCTGGGTGGAGAGAGTCGCCATGTGAGCTCCCCATCCCAAAAGGAGACCATCTGTAGTAAGGGTCAAGGAGTGAGATAGAGGATGAAGGGAACCTCTTGTCTCAGATTGCTCTGATCCTGCCACCACTGAAGGGCCTGGATCAGGGTTCAAGTCACTGGGATCAACTTGGATGGGGATCTTTTCTTTGAGACCAAAAGGCTCTCAAATGGAACTGAATGTCCCTCATCTGAAATCTTGCTCCTTGCACTACAGCTGTGGAAGCAGCCATGTGTCCTAGGAGCTGTAGAAAATGCCTTGCTGGTCGAGAGACCTGCAGAGTGAAGAGGAGGCCAGGGCCACCAGGGTCCTTACCCTTTCTAGGGGAAGGAAGGCTCTAGCCTGCTTTGCTTCCAGTTCTGCACCTATAAAGGTGAGTACCTGGACAGGTTCCAGAACTGACTTTGGAAGATTGAGAAGAAAGCCCAGAGAGGTAGCAGCTGCTGGGTAACTTGCAGGTGTGATCTGACCTGGTCTGGAGACTGACCCACAATGAGCCAGTCGTCTAGGTAGGAAAGATGGCAATCTTTTGCCTTCTTAACTGAGCAACTGCTACTGCCAGGCATTTTGTGAATACCCTTGGGGCAGAGGTAAGGCCCGACGGGCATTGCTCTGAACTGTAATGACCTGAGGCAGTTCGAATCTGAGGTACTTTGGTGGGAGCTTCTGATAAGAACATGGAAGTAGGCATCCTTGAGGTCCAGGGAAGCTAGCCAGTCCCCCTGGCCTTAGGGAGGGTAAAATCATTCCCAGAGTCACCATTTTGAATTTTGGTTTTAAAAGGTGCTTGTTCAGATATCTTAGGTCCAGGATGGGCCGCCATTCTCCTGTCTTTTTTGGGGTAAGGAAGTACCTGGAGTACAGACCCTTGCCCTGGTGTAAGGAGAAACCCTTTCTACAGCTCTGAGAGCCAGGAGGTTGAGACTTCTGTTTCAAAGCAAAAGTCTCTAGAGGATTTGCAGGTGGAAAAAGATCTGATTCTCATCTTTGGAAATTTTTGAAGCTGAGGACCCGGACCCTGGCTTACTACTTCCAGGACCACTTGTCTGATGTTAGAAGACTCCCAGTCCTGGGCAGTAAGCCAGCCTGCCACAGGTAATGGAGAACCGACCCTGGGCATCCCATCAGGGTGCCTGTTTGGCAGGGGCTTTAGGCTGAGGGAGGGAGCAGGCCTGCTTGCACCCTGTCTGCCTCTCCTCTGAAGAACCCCTCTGAGCAGGCGCGAAGAGGAGGCCTGGGTTTGGTAAAGGCCTGTGAAAAGGCCTGCCTCTACCCTGGGGCTGCCTCTGAGGAGTGGCTTGCCGTTCCTTGGCTTGTGCACTCCTATAAGTGGTTCTATATTCATCCATTTCTTCATATAATTTTCTGTCTGCTCCCAAACAGAAAATTTCCCACCACAGGAAAATCCATAGCCTTAGCCTGGGTATCCTGTGACAAACTAGTACACCTGAGCCAAGCCAATCTCAAAAGCCACAGATGTAGCCATGACTCTAGAGGATACATCATTAGAATCCACTGCAGCATGGAATTGCACCTTAGATGCCTCAATACCATCAGCAGCCACCTGCTCCAGCTCCTTGGCAAGCTGGCCAGGGCCTGTTTGGCTAAAGCCATGACAGTATCCCATCTAGATTTCTGTATCTTGCCACATAAGCCATATAATTTGCTTGTCTGAGTCCCAAGGACGCTGCCATGTATTGTTTTTAGCCATGGCATCAATCTTCCTGGAGTCCTTGTCAGGAGGATGTGAAGCCAGGGAATATAGCCTTATCACAGGCTGCAGCCTGAACTACCCCAACATGGCTGCATTGCTGTGAAAAGAAATTCTGTATCAGGACCTGATAAAGTGCACCTCCTGTCCATCTTTTTGTCCACAGGAGGCACAGAATTAGAGCTTTTAAATTTTTATTGTTTGGTTCCTAAATGATTTATGTAAAGGAATAGACAATCTCCTGGACTCTGGATATCCATCATCTCCACAAAGTCAGGTTCCTCTTGCTCATCCACAGCTTCCTCCAATGGAAGCTGGAGGGTTTGAGCAACTTTTTTTATCAGACAGAAAATGAGAAGGGGACTCAGAAAGCCTAGAGGGAGATTCTCCTAAAGGTCTGTCTGGGGAGATGTCCGGTTCAATGGGCACATCCAGACTTTCAAAGTCACATTCACACTGTTCATAATCATCCTCCCCTTCCTCTGGTTCATAAAACTTCTCTATATCATATTCTTGAACTGGTGGAACCGGCTGAACTGACCTTTTACCAGATAGTGGCGGTTCGGACGGAACTGGAGAAAGTGACTGGAGAATTTGGATTGCTTTGGCTATCTCTGCAGCAGTTAGAGAAGGAATTTTTGACTCCACACCTGCTGATTTTCTAGTTCTCTTTGCTGGAACTGGCTCCTCTGAGTCAGCTTTTCGTTTGCCCGAGGAAGTCTCGCCCTGGTCAGAGGGCACTCCCTCCGGTTCGGTTGGCACCAAACCAGGCTGGCCATCCGGGTCAGCGGACTTTTGGCCTCTCGCTCCTAAGCCTACCAACTCTTATCTAGGGTAGCTGCAGGGAAATTCTTGCAAATCTGGCAGTCTGCATTGAGGTGGTCAAACCCCACACAATAAAACACATGTGGTGTGTGGGTCAGCCTTAGCAAAGGCTTCCCCACAGACACTACAGTGCTGAAACCCAGTGGGCCCGGTTTTTCTTTTGGGTTTCTCAGACATAATGCCAGCCTAACCAAAAAATGAAAATTACGTACCTACCGTAATTCTTGATCTTCTTGGACGAGTCTCCACCACTCATTAACACTAGTGGGATCTGCGCCGGAGGCACTAGAACCCATCGGGAGCAAACTTTTTGCTGGAGGGTCGTCGCGAGAGATGGCGCCGCGAGCGGTGGCTCGCGCGGTAATGACTATCTCGGCGACGACCCTCCAACCGCCTCAGTACCTTTTTTACCAAGGAGGTGCAGCGCAACTAACGTAAAGAGTAAACCTAACCTTACAAAACGGACATAAGATAGTCCGGACGACCCGTGTAAGAAGGGTCAGCAAAGAAGTCTTCACGGCCTAAAGATTTGAGGGAGTGAAGACCAACACAGCGTGAGCCGGGATGGAGGGAGGTAGAATGAGTGGTGGAGACTCGCCCAAGAAGATCAAGAATTACGTAGGTAATGAATTTTCATATCTTCCTGGACATAAGTCTCCACCACTCATTCACACCAGTGGGAGAGTACCAAGCTGATAATCCCAAAAAGAGGCGGCAGGGGCCAGGCTCACACGTCCTAGGACAGAAGTCCATTATGATAGTTCTGCCAAGGCGGAATGACGCCGGCATGAACATCCAGTGCATAATGCTTAACGGGTATGCACTGAGCTCCAGGTGGCGTGCATTGCAGATATCTGCAATTGGAACATCATGACTTCGCTAGGATGCCACAACCGCCTAGTAGAGTGAGCGAAACTCACTTCTAATTTAACCTGTGCCATGGAATAGCAATGTAGAAGACATGCCACTAACCATGATGAGATGCATCTGATAGCGACAGGCTGACCCAGCGAGGTCTCGCTGAAGAAACAAACAATTGCTGGAGTCTTACGAAAATTCTTGGTTCTATGTAAGTAGAACATGAAGCTCTCTTAACATCCAAGGAATGAAGAGACCGTTCTCCTTCATTTTGGAAGTTAGCAGTAAGAGGAAGCACCAGAGGTTGGTTTAGATGGAATTCTGCACAACCTTGGGAAGAAATTTAGGATAGTCACGAAGAACTACTTTGTCCTTATGGAACACAGTATACGGAGGGTCCGTAACCAGGCATGTATCTCAGAGACCCAGCGGCTGAGGTAATGGCCACTAGGAAAACTGTCTTCCAGGTAAGAAATTTTAGCTCACAAGTAGCTAGGGTTGAAAGGCTTCCGAGTGAGCATGTCTAGCACAAGGTTAATGTCCCAGGCTGCGACCGGACGTCTAACAGGGGGTCTGGTATGCAGAATTCCCTTAAGAAATCTCTTCACCATAGGTAACTGAGCCAGAGACAAGGAAGAAACCGGCTCATGATACGCTGAAATGGCACTGAGGTGAACTTTAACCGTGAGTACTGGAGACCTGAGTTTGATAGGGTCCAAAGGTACTCCAGAACCTTGTCTGGAGGACAGGAAAAGGGATTCAAGAGGACTTTGCACACCAGAGAAAAGCGTTTCCACTTAGAGCGTAAGTTTTTGGGTAGCTGGCTTCGAGCAGCCAGAAGGGCGTCTGAGACTCTGAGGAGCGTTGAACCGGTTCACTTCTACCTCTTCAGGAGCCAAGCATGAAGGTGAAGTGACCTCAGGTTGGGATGGACCAGAACCCGAGTCAAAGATTGATTTGCAAGGGAGTGGTCTCGGGAGGCTGCCGACATACTGTTGAGTAGAGGAAACCATAGTTGCCGAGGCCAGGAGGGCAATGAGAATCATCTTGGTCCTTGAGACTCAAACTGAGAGAACTCTCTGAATTAAAGAGCGGTGGAAAGGCGTAAAAGCGTTTTGTCCACCGCAGCCTGCAACGCATCTAACAGAAAATGCCAGGCCCTGGTTCTGGAGCAGAAGAGAGCAGTTTTGCTTTGGTGGGGATGCATAAAGGTCCAGGTCTGAGTCCCCACTCTTGAACAGTGACGAGCTATGGCTGGGTTGAGACCACTAAGTGAAGGTCTGCCTCCGTCCTGCTGAGGTGATCTGCTAAGTCGTTTGTACACCAGCAGATATACCGCTTGAATTGAGACTTGTGCTCAAGCACCACTCCCACACTCTCATTGCTTCCCCTGCAAGAGATAAAGTGAGCACGCCTTGCTTGTTGATGTAATACATCACAGCTTTGCTGTCCGTTTGAAGGAGAATGTTCCTTGTGACAAAGAACATCCTTCAACGCTCGGATGCATGAGGACCGCTCTCATCTCCAGGACATTTATGTGGAACTGAGTTTCGAGCTCAGTCCATACACCTTAGTGTGGAGAAAGAGACAGTGAGCTCCCATCCCATTAGTGATGCGTCTGTGGTGATGGAGATCTGATGATCCAGAGGAGCAAAGGGAATCCTTCAGGAGATTGCTCTCTTGAGACCACCAGGTGAGAGACCTAATAGAGGGCTCCGTCACCTTGATGGGATAAGACTGGGGTGAGAAGTCGGCGACCACTGAGCGGAGAGCATCCATTGGGTGGTCTCATGTGTAACTGAGCTAGGGCACAGTGAACACTGAGGGAGCCATGAGACCCAAACATCGTTGCATCGAGAGAGCTGTGACTGATCGGTTCTCCCCGATGTAGCGGGCCATCTGAAGGATGTCGAGTCTTCTGTCCTCTGGAAGGAAAGCCTAGGAAGAGGTGTCAGCCCCAATGAAAAAGGAGCCTCTGGAGGGCTGCAGTTGTGACTTCTTCAGATTTAGAAGAACTCCATGGATAAGAAGGCAAGAGCCGTTTGAACAGCTTCCGAGTCCCTTGGATGGAAGGACTAGCTAGAATCATCGTCTAGGTAGGAAACACTTTTCGGGTCAAGCTTCCTGAGATGCGCTCAGAACTGCACAACACTTTGTAAAACTCGCGGCACGACGAGGATAGCCCAAAGGCAGGACTCTGAACTGATAATGCTGACCCAGAGCTACAAACCTCAGAATTTCACGATGGGTCGGGTGGATCAGGGATATGCTGGTGGCGTCCTGCATATCAGGAGGCCAGCCAGTCGTGCTGATGCAGCAAGGTAACAGGGTACCTAGGAAATCATTTGAATTTCTCCTGGGGAGAATTTGTTTAACTTTCTGGGGTCTAGAATGGGCGCATCCCCAGTTTCTTTGGAACCAGAAAATGGGAGTAGAACCTGTGTTTCGGCTGATGCGGGGCACCAGTTCTATGCCCTGTTGTTTAGAGCCCTGGATCTGGCGGTGAGGAGGTCTGACTGAGGTCGAGCAACACTGGGTTGTCATTTGGGAGGGCAATTGGGGGTTTCCAAGACTGAGAGAATAACCCTCGCGAATTATCGAGGACCCATTTGTCAGAGGATACGGACTTCCACTGATTGTAGAAGTACATCAGCGACCTCCACCGGAGGAAGTTCCATCTCGGGCAGTGTGGATGGAACTGGGGCCGGCTCAATTCATAAAGAGTAGCTGGGGCTTTAGGCCCTGCGCTCTCTTGTAGCCTTCTTTTGAGGTTGGGCAGGTTGGCTTTTATAGAGCTTCACTCTGCCTCTGCCTCGAAAGGACTGGCGACTATGAAACTGACAGTTACCTACATGCCCCGAGGAGGGGAGTGGCGGGGGTCTAGCCAACAATGGCCGACCTAGTCTTCTGAGTGGCCTCTGGGCTTGCTCTACCTGAGGACCAAAAGATAGGAGCCATCAAAGGGCAGCGTCATTACCTGCTGCTGAGCATCATTCGTGAAGCCAGGGGCACAGCCAGGAATGGCGTCGGTACAAATACCTCGCTGCTGGGCGAGGAAGCAGTGTGGCGAGCGTCCATGGCAGCTTTGACCTGTTGGTTATTGGACTCAATACCTCTGATAGTTGATTAGAAGGAGCTCTGACTTGGAGTTGGAATCTGGAAGAGCTTCAACCATTCGTTTCATAGAGTGCCACAGGATATACTCATACTGAGAAAAATAGCCTGATAGCTGTGTCGCATACTTAAAGTGGAGGCAACAAAGACTCTCTTACCTAATGTATCAATTTCAGAGACTCTTTGTTAATAGGTTCGAGCTGTGGTAACAAGGAAGAACGACCTTGTCATTCTCTGCCAGGACTACAATAGGATCCATGAAGGCTTGGGATGCCAAAATAGGGCGATCCTTGGGAGCTGAATATTTCTTATCAATGGATTTAGCCACTGAGGAATAAGAGCAGGATTGTTCCATACCATTTGAGACAAGCGTCTGAAGGAGGGTTGAATCGGAGGAGTCAAATCCGTAAGGATCTCGAGACATGAAGATACTGGAGTCTTAATATTTTTCCCAGGATCGATGTCCGTAGTCTGGAAAGAAAAGAGTGGCTCTCAGGTTCCTCAACAGAGACTTAAAGGATAGGTCCTTGACCACAGGCTCTGTAGCGGTGAAGGATCCTGTTTCCTCCACTTCATCACCCAACCGAAGGTCTGGGTCAGGCTCAACATCATCTCCTGATAGTCCAGGAAGGACTGTTTGGACAGGAAAAGGTGAAAATAGGAGAAGAAGAGCGAGCAGATATAAAGGGAGAGTCCCGAGGGCCCCCGGCGCAAAGGCGAAAAGAGTGACAGCGCGCCGCGGGCGCAGCCGGCCGAAGCACCGCGGCACATGGCCGGCACCCAGCGCCCGATGGCGCGCAAAGACCTACGCACAGCAGGCGGCGCGCAGACTCACCGGCACCGCGGACGGGCACCAAAGACCCAGCGCGCCGCGGACGGCACCGCAAGGCCCCTGAGCGCCAGAAACGCGCCGACAAAGCGCAGCAACCCAGAAGGCGCCAAGGACACCCCTGGAACCTGGAGAGCAAGAGAAGGAAAAAACAGGAGATAAGGGCATCGGTGTGGCCCCCTGCGCCGCAGCCATGTGAGGGGGGGAAACACCTAAGCACGGAGTCGCTGGCACCGAAGGAGGCGCCGCGCGACTAGGAAGGTCCAACCGCCCTACCTGATCGCCCGACGAGCCTGAAGGCTCCGGGGCAACCGAGCTAGGCAGAAGAACCAACCTCCGAGCCCATCGCTCCATAAGAGTGGCCCACTGATGAAACTGCTCATCTGGAGCCCTACCTATAGGCGGGGTGGGGCTCCGATGTCGAAGACGGCGGAAACCGGAAGTTGGCGACTCCGAAGGAGGAGACCAGCACCTAGGTACGATAACCGACCGTCGACGTGCAGACGTATCAGAGGGCGACCTCGAGTGATGCCTTCTCATTTTGACCTGTGGGCAAGAAGAGCCGAGGCCGAACGGGTGCCGAATGGCGACTGCTTATTTTATGCCGACGGAGGGACCGCCCAGCCCCCCGGGCATCGGACTGACCGTTGTCGGAATCCCGCTGAGGAGAAGGGGGCTGACCGGACCCAGCCCGACTGACTGAACAGCTTTCATACGAAGTCTCCCTACCGTCACCTGACCTGCTCATGGTCGACTCCGTCCAGTAGGCCGAGACTTCTTTACTATAAGTTAAATTTTAAAATAGAATAAAATTACAAAAAAATAAACTGAAAACTATGCGCTAGTTTGAAGTTTGACTCCAACAGGCGAGCTGACGTTGTCACTGAAGCGCACTCCGACGATGGGAAAAAAGGAACTGAGGCGGTTGGAGGGTCGTCCGCTTAGATAGTTATTACTTCACGCCGAGCCATCACGCGGGCGCCATCTCTCGCGACGACCCTCCAGCAAAAAGTTTGCTCCCGATGGGTCCTAGTGCCTTCGGCGCAGATCCCACTAGTGTGAATGAGTGGTGGAGACTTATGTCCAGGAAGACCTTGCCCTTTTTCCGGCAGTGCCAGGCAAGACACCCTTATCGGTTCCCAACCATGTCACGGGTCGTGGAAAACACCGTAATGAAATCCGTTTTTGTTAGAACCGATAAGAACCGGGAACCGCACTCTAAAAAGCTTTTAAATGCTTCAGAATAAAGTTTTAAAACAACCTGATCGGTTCGAACCGAACCGATAAACATTTACAAGTTCCACACAGAAATAAACCTGTCTATTACTTACAATACCACAGACAGAGCTTGAACCGATCGGTTTGAGGTTAAAATAATACTAATCACAGTTGAATTTAACCGAGAAAAACTCCTTTAAACCGAGAAATGAACCAAGCAGTAGGAGGAATCTCCGGAGTGACTGTTCAGTGAGGCGGAGTAAAGAATCTGACAGTTTCAGTTTGAAATGATCCAGACAGAGCTTTTCTAACCGAGCTCGCGCTCCAAGTTCCATGCCTGGCATGGAAATTAATTCTTTCACCTCCGGAGCAGTTCTAATGGTGGGACAAACTGCAATTATTATAATATAGCAAGACTTCATGTTGTTTGAAAGGCTTTTTTTTCTCCCCCTTCCTGTTTATTCGCCGGTATCCCTCCAGGCCTATCCCATGCAAGTTTGAAACTCCCGACTTTTTCTCATCTTTTATTTTGAAGCAGGCCTTACTGTTTGAGCAGTCTCACTGCTATAATTGTAGTTACGTGAGTACCACATCTGATGTCAGACTCACAAATTGTTTTGTACACAGTGCCCACAAGGAGGAGGACTCTGACTCAGCGGCACCACTTTTCAGTAATGCTCCTACACTACACAGTGGTTCAAGTCCACCAGCACCAGGCAACTAGTTTCATTCCCCCACCCAATATCACCGTTTCGTTCTTTCTTTTATGTTCGTCTCAGATGGTCTGGGTTGGACAACAGACCCACTGGGTAGCTGGAGGAACCAGATGTTTTTAATTCCATGACACATAGATTGGACACTGAACCTGTCAAGTAGTTGTGGGAAAGAGGGTCAGAAGTTTTTTATTCCCCGACGGGCCAAGCTGGGCATCAGATCAGTCAGGTAGTTTGGGGGATGGGGACATATTTTTTCATACCCTGGCAGGCCAGGTTGTACTTGGATTCATCAAAAAACGGAGGTTTTTTTTTTTTTTTGTATTCTCTGATGCTCCTGGCTTAGCCTTAGACTCATTAGGTAGCTGGGCAGAGGAGGAGGGACAGTTGTCGTCTTTTTTTCCCCAGCACATTTGTTAACAGTAGGAACTCTTTTTTTAAATCTAAACTTAGTATAGTATTACTGTACTCCTGTAATGAATAAGGAGCATAGTCCCTTTTGCATTATTGTACATGATGCCGGGACAATAATATCCTAGAATTAACTTTTTTTTGTTTTTGTTTGTTTTTTTAGACTCTTTCAGCACATCAACCAAATCAAGCCACCTTTTTTCTATTTTTTTTTCCTTGAAGTGGTGCTGTTATCCACAAGTGCAGAGCGACCAGGGTTAATGTATTTTTTCAGCCAACACCCTTGAAAGTGCAGGATTCTGCTTCACTGGAGGATGAAGGAGTAGATTCACCAGCCTGTCAGAACACCAGGGGAGCTACTGCTCACAACACCAATGACTCAAGTTCAGAAGCAAGGTCAAGCGGACAGGGGTCAGCCATGGGAAGAAAGACTGGATGTCTGATCCCTCTGCATTACCACAGGTGGCGCTGCACGTCTAGCAGCCTGGCCGCAGACTGCACTAAGGAGAGGAGAGCATGTACATCACTGCATCTCGCTTACTGCCACCAGTGACAGAAGCATGCAACTAGCAGGAAGGGCACACACTGGGGGAAAATTGGGGGCCGATTAAGCATCACCCATCCCCCACAACCAACTCAGGGCAACCTCTCCTTGGTAGTCAGATGCAGCTTCCAGGGATGCCTCCCTACAGCGAACAGATGCAGAGGTCTTTGCTGTGCCATCAGATGGGGGGGGGGGTACAATCCGCAAGAGGTATGCCACAAGTGTGACACAGGTACTGTTGGAATCCTGAAGTCTCCCAAGCAGAATGGATCTAAGATCGGGCAGGTGGTGACGCTGACAAAGATGGAAGGAGGTCCACTCCACGCAGACACCCTGTGTGCATAAACAGTTTAAAAAACACTAACGGGCTCTCAGAAAGTCACCCAAACTCCTAAGAAAACATGTAGGAGCACAGCAATGGTCTGAAGGAGCACATATTTTATGGTGGATGTTCAATCAAGTGTACTCCTCAATTTCAGAGAAGTACACCATGCCAAATCTTAACATTAACCACTACCCTGCTCCCCACCCCAGTCCAAACTCCCACATTAGTGTGCGGCAGGCCTGAGGAGGTGGAGAAGCCCCAGCAGGCTGGTGCAGCAGTAGTGTGGGGCAGCAACTCCAAGTCTCCTGCTTATGTTTGAGCCCCTCACTGTGACCGAGTAGATACACATGAGAAAAGCAGTATTTTACTACCCTGAATAATCCACCTTCCACTCACCGCCTTTGTGCTGCTCCTAGTCTCTGATGGCTTAATACATGAGGATACTTGGGCACAGGACCATCAGGTAACTGGAGTGAGGGGACAGATTTTGTATTACCTGATGGACTAGGTTGGGCACTGAAGTGGTTAAGATGATGATGGGGGAAGAGTTTTTTTTTCATTCAACCAGGTGGGGTTGGACACTGGACCTGTCAGGCTGCTGGTGGAGGGTCAGATTCTTTTTGAATTCCCTGATGGGCCTGGTTGAACGCTGGACCGATCAGGCTGTCAGGGGGTATTTTTTTTTTATTCTCCAACAGGCCAGGTTGGGCATTGGATCTCTAAGGTTCCTGGTTTTGGGGGGCGACAGTTTTTTTGTTTAAATTCCTGATGGGCTGGGTTGAACACTGGACCAGTCAGGTAATTTTCGGCCGAGGAGGGTTATTCCATGATAGGCCACACTGGGCACTGGAACAGTCAGGTTGTTTGGTGGAGGAGCGTTTATATTCCCGACAGGCTGGGTTGCATACCGGTCCCATGACGTAGTCTATGGAAAGAGGGCTATATTTTTTTATTCCCTGACAAGCTAGACTGGGTACTGGATAAGTCAAGTTGTTGTAGAGAAAAGAGGGCCAGATTTATTTATATTCTGATTGTTCAGGTTGGGCACTGGATCTGTCAGGTTGTTGGGAGAGGGGGCAGATCTGTTTTATTCCCTGATGGTTTGGGCACCGGACCCATCAGGTAGCTAGGGAGGGGCCGATTATTTTATTTTTTTTATTTCCTGATGGGCGGGCTGAGCACCAGACCCATCAGGTAGTTAGAAGGGTGGGGGCAGATTTTTTATTCCATCAGACCATTTAGGGCACTGGAAATCTATTCTATTCTATTCCCTTCTCCACTAGTATGGAACTCCTGTGCCTTGTAAAACACTTTGGGATACAGTGTGTATGAAAGTCATGTCTGTTAAGTATTGTTCTGCAAATTGCGTCCCCCTGGCTCACCTCTTGCTACAGCAACTGATCTCCCCACTACCATCACTTGCAGTGTGTCCGCATAACGTTTACTGGTAGTGCGGTATAACAAGTGTTAGTGCAAGCGCAGTACCCACTAAGTAACATGCATACCGGGCTACCATGACAATGACGCCGGTACCGGTATATACTTTTGTGTGTGACTACTACTGTAGGCTTCCAGTCCATGGCCAGGCTACTTGGAGTGACTGGAAACTCAACTGTTTTATTGTACACAGAAGCTGGGGGACAGATGCTTCCTAGCTCCTATGAGCATCAAATGGTGCCACAGTTATGCTATTCTTTTAGTATCAAGAAAATGCTCAGTTTTATATAGACATTTTTTTTCCAGGAAAAAAATAACAGCTTTCCATTCACGAATCTGTGCAGACATTGTATTAGCATTTCCAGGGTCATTCTTCTCATCACATTGGAGAGAGGGGCATGGCTAAGCAACCCTAAGACTTCCTCACTGTATCACCTAGGTCAGCTGCAGGTTCACAAGAATAGCCCCACTTGCTCAACATGTTCTTGTACACTCTTCTCCTTGCAGCCAACAGAAAGTTAGCAAGTGTTACAGACACCTGCAAATAGCAATAGCAAGGCACAACTCACTCAGACAGCTATAATAAGGTGTATCCCAGTCCCCCAATTCATTTCAATGGGACAGCTGCAAAGCACTTCCGGATTGTGATCCCAACAGAAACTGGTCTGCTATGCAGACCAGCCCTAAAAGTATGTAAACAAATGAATAAAAAAACATTTTCATGTAAATTAGTCCCTGTACTGGCAGAACTGCCAGTACAGGGCGCTGCTGTTTTTGATAGCTTTTTTTTCTATGACCCACACAAGCCTTTTTGTTTTCTGTTGTGTGCTTTACCAGGGGTAGCATTAAGGGCGTGTTCTGAGCACAGTCAGTGATTACAGGAGCACATTTTCTTTGAAGAAAATTCATTTATCTGTGCTCCTCTTATCTTTCAGGAGCAGTTAGAGGCAGGAGTTCCAGGCAGTGAGAGGGTGGTGGAGTCCAGAAAGGACATTGGGATCTAGATCAGGCTTCTGATATTAGTTTGGCAGAGTTCAAAGCTAGTATGGCATAGTTCAAAGCTAGACAGGCAAGCAACTGGGTAAACAGGAAGCCGTCAAGTTAGTAGATGGATCAGCAAGTTATTGTGCACTGCGGCATGCTGGCAAGGAACAAGCGTGTTGGCAGCCACTATAGGATAGTATATACATGGGCAGGGAGAGTACGAGAGCAGCTGCTTGTAGACGAATGCCCACATAAGCAGGCAGGTAGGGAATAAGTAAGTGTGGTTTCAAGGACTTTTACTGGCAAGGTGGAAACAGTGTGTGGACAAGTAGTGCCGTGGCAGGTAGAGAACAAGCATATGCGCACTCTGGCTATGAAAGAGCATGCAGGCAGGTGGGGAAAAAACAGGTTACTCACCTGTAACAGTAGTTCTAGGAGTGGTATATGTTGTTTATTCACACTATTTGGCATGTCCCCTTCTGCTTTAAATCTCACCGGACGTGAGATGGGCACAAGACCCAGGGGAGCAGGCTGAGGTACTAAATGAGTATTTCATATCAGTTTTCAACAAGGAAAATGGGGTGCTGCATCATACATGGGGAGACAGTGATACTGAGGAGGGGACCCTTACCGATCGGCGGGTCTGGGGAGAGGGGGAGGCATCACTGGTAGGAGGGGGGAAGACTAAGCAGGGAGAAGAGGTAGCGGACGTGGAAATCACAGCAGAGAGAGTGAGGGAAGTCCTCGGGTCCCTTAACTCATTCAGGCCTAGATATGCCTGTAGGCGGCGTCTGAAAGCATAGTCACTCAGGACAATAACGCCTGTAGACGTACTCAGCTGACTTTCACTCAGGCCAAGAAACGTCTGAGGAAGTCAGTAGGTTTTACCTAAATATTAAACAAACCAAATTGCTTAGAATTGATTGCATAGCACCGTTAGAAAGGTAATTTTGTGCTGAACAATTTTGCTGCTGATACTCTGTGTCTATCATGTATACTTTAGGAGTTATTTGCATTTGCTTAAGATATGGTGAGCATGGCTGACATTTGTCTCTCAAACCTCACCAAAGCAACTTGAATAATTCTGAAAAAAAAATAGTTGTTTGGTATTTCAGCTACTATAAAATAAAAACTACATTGATTACAATCGATTGCATAGCACCATTGGAAAGGTGGCGATGTGCTGAACAACTTTGCCACTCGTACTTTGTGTGTAGCCCTTACGGTTCAAGAGGTATTCACATTTGTTTATGGCATGCTGATTATGGCTTGATTTTGCTTAGAAAGGCCCAGGATGCAGTGCTAAGAGTACACAGGGCACAAGTGGTGGAAGTCTCAAAGAGCTCTTGTCACGTGAATGAGTTAAGACGGAGAAAGCACCGGGGGCGGATAAATTACATCCCAGAGTGCTGAAGGAACTTGTGGATGTCCTGGCAAAACCCTGGCGGAGCTACCACCATCTCTCCGAGGACAGGGTGGGTATCCAGGACTGGAAGGTGGCGCATATAGTGCCCATCCACAAGGGGGGGGGGATCAAGGAAGTGGCAGAGAACTACAGGCCTGTCAGCCTGACATCAGTGCTGGGCAAGGTGATGGAGGGCATTGTCAAGGAGAGGCTAGGGGGGACCTGGGAAAGTCAGGGTGCCTGGACAATAGACAGGATGGATTCGTCCCAGGGAAATCACGTCTGACAAACCTGTGGAGTTTTATGACTGGGCGGCAGAGTGCCTTGGACCTGGGTAGACCAGTGGACATCCTCTTTCTAGACTTCAGCAAGGCATTTGACTCTGTTCCTCATGAGGGCCTGTTGGATAAGTTGGGAGAAATGGGGGTGGGGAACCAGATAATCAGATGGATAGACAACTGGCTCCAGGACCAGACTCAGAAGGTCGTAGTTGGCGAGATAGTCTCATCCCCAAGGAGGGTCATTAGTGGGGTCCCACAGGGATCAGTCCTTGGGCCCCTGCCGTTCAACGCCTATGTCTCTGACATAAGGACAAGTACCAGGTGTGAGATGAGTCTCTTTGCAGATGACTCAAAACTGGGGGCGGTGGTGGATGGGGAGGAGGGGAGGGTGGCCCTACAGAGGGACCTGGAGGCTCTGGAAAGATGGTCTAGAAAGTGGAAGCTGAGGTCCAATGCAGGGAAATGCAAGGTACTGCACTTGGGGGCCAGAAACAAGGGCCAAGTGTACACCCTGGGGGCGGAAATGCTACAAGTCTCAATGGCTGAGAGGGACCTGGGGGTGGTGGTGGATGTCAAGATGAACAACTCGGAGACTTGTAGGAGGGCAGCAGCCAAGGCCAACAGGATGCTGGGATGCATCGTTAGAGGGATCACCTCCAGAAAGAGGGAAGTAATACTCTCTCTGTATAACTGCTTGGTGAGGCCACACCTTGAGTACTGCATGCAGTTTTGGAGGCCACACTTAAAGAGGGACATTAAACACTTGGAGAGGATCCAGAGGAGGGCAACCAAAATGATTTGGGGCTTGGGGGACAGGACCTATGGGGAGAGGCTCAAAGGGCTAAATACAGTGACTTGCAAAAGTATTCAACCCCTTGAAAGTTGTCAGATTTGTCTGGATTACAAATGAGAGACTTACATATATTATTCAGTCAGTATTTTATTGCCAACTCATATGCTCTAACAGTATATCCTCAAAGCCAAAATTAATTATCCATCAGCACATCTTTTAAAGTAAATTAAAACTGGAAAATGCTGCTTGCAGAAGTATTCAACCCCACATTAGTATTTGGTAGAGCTACCTTTGCTGCAATAGCAGCTTTAAATCTTTGGGGTAAGTATCTACCAGCCTTGCACACTGTTCGGGAGTGATTCTTGCCCATTCTTCTTGGCAGATTTGTTCCAGGTTGTTCAGGTTGGTTGGGTGACACTTGTGGACCGCAATGTTCAAACAGTGCCACAGATTCTCGATGGGACTGAGATCTGGACTTTGACTTGGCCACTGTAGGACATTCACCTTTTTGTTGTTTAACCACTCCTGTGTTGCTTTGGCCTTGTGCTTGGGATCATTGTTCTGCTGAAAGGTGAAGTTTCTCCCAAGCTTCAGTTTTTTAGCAAACTGAAACAGGTTCTCCTGCAGTATCTCTCTATTTTTGCTCCATCCATTCTTCCTTCAATTTTAACAAGATGCCCAGTCCCTGCTGATGAAAAGCATCCCCACAGCATGATGCTGCCACCACCATACTTCACTGTAGGGATGGTGTTTCTCGAGGCATGGACAGTGTTAGGTTTGCGCCACACATAGCGCTTTGAATTTTGGCCAAAAATCTCTATCTTGGTCTCATCAGACCACAAAACCTTGTGCCACATCTTAGCTGGGTCACTCTCATGCTTTCTGGCAAACTCCAGAGCGTGTTTGATATGGTTCTTTTGAGTAATGGCTTCTTTCTAGCCACCCTCCCATACAGGCCAGTATTATGCAGAGCTCTTGATATGGTTGACTGGTGCACCTTCACTCCACTCTCAGCCACTGAACTCTGTAGCTCCTTCAAAGTGATTGTTGGCCTCTCTGTGGCTTCCCTCACTAGTCTCCTTCTTGTTCGGATGCTGAGTTTTGAGGGACGGCCTTGTCTAGGTAGTGCCTGGGTGGTGTGATGCAGCTTCCACTTCCTCACTATTGATCCAACAGTGCACACTGGGATATCCAAACACTTGGATATTATTTTGTACCCTTTTCCTAATTTATGCATGTCTATTACTTTATCTCTAACTTCCTTAGAATGCTCTTTAGTCTTCATTTTCACCCTTCCTTCAGATTCACAGTCTGACCAATGGTCATTAAACTGAGGAGGGGGTTTATCCAGAAAATGTGAGCTACTTTAATATTTCAGAGGTGAGGCCAATTGTAAGCCAATTGTGTCCTCGTTAGGGCAATATTTTTCATCTGTGTAAACTTGGAGCTTCCAGAGCACAGGGGTTGAATACTTATGCAAGCAGCATTTTCTAGTTTTTAATTTACTTTAAAAGATGTGCTGACGGATAATTAATTTTGGCTTTGAGGATATACTGTTAGAGCATATGAGTTTGCAATAACAATACTGACTGGAATAATATATGTAAGTCTCTCATTTGTAATCCAGACAAATCTGACAACTTTCAAGGGGGTTGAATACTTTTGCAAGTCACTGTATGTACACACTGGAAGAGAGAAGGGACCGGGGGGACATGATAGATGTCTTCAGGTACATGAAGGGGGTAAATAGGGGAGGAGCAGTCAGGGTGGTTCGAAGGAAGGAGGAGGGGGCAACTAGAGGGCATGGGTGGAAGCTGGAGGGGGGGGGAGATTCAGGGAAGAAAGGAGGAGGGGCTACTTCACTGAGAGGGTGGTGGAGCCATGGAATGATCTGCCCAGGGGGCTGGTGGAGGGGTTCAAGAGGGGGTGGGACAGGTACAGGGGAAGGGTTCTGGAAGCAAAATCCAGTGCAGCGAGAATATCCGGAACTGGGAAGGGAGAAGCCAGAGAAGGCAAGGGGGGCACAGCAAGGTCAGCTCCCAGGGTGGGGGCTGACCAAACGAGCAGACACGAAAGACCGTTAGGCCTATTCTGCTGCCGTTTTAGTATGTTAGTACGTCTTCAAGCTGGCTCCTCCCACTCACCTGGGTGGTATATACCTCGGTTCCGCCCCAAGACGCCAGATCTTAACCCACTGGAAGCCAGGTTGTGTGTATTTGCAGCCAGGGAGGTCGGGTGGGTCTGTGTGGATGAACAACATATACCACTCTTAGAACTACTGTTACAAATGAGTAACCTGTTTTTCTAGGATCATGGATATGTTGTTCATCCACACTGTTTGGCAGACTCCTAGCAGTTCTCCGGGGAGGGAGGGAGGAGAGGCAAGCGCACCCCTACTTAGAGAACAGAGACTGAAGAACTGAGGCCCCAAAACCAGCATCCCGGCGTGACTCAAGGTCAATGTGGTAATGGGTAATGAAGATGTTAGCCGACTTCCAGGTAGCAGCCCAGCAGATTTCCTGGATAGGGATGTCCCTTGAAGCAGCCACCGATGCAGCAGTATGATGGGTAGAAAGAGTTCTTATCCCTCTGGGAGGATCCTTGCACACCAACTCGTAGCACAGACCTATGCATGATGTAATCCGCTTTGCTGCAGATCTGCAGCAGCTTCTGCACAGGTGACAAACAGCTGGCAAACCTCTCCCCGAATTTCTGCTGTCATCTCCTTATAGTAGGAGAGAGCACTTCTCAGGTCCAAGGTATGAAGCCTGTACTCGGTCTCCGAGGTGTAACTGGGGTAGTATACCGGTAGAGTCAACACCTGGTTAAGGTGAAACTCTGACACCACCTTCGGAAGGAATTTCGGGTGGGGGCATAGGACAACCATGACCCTGTGGAAGACCAGATAGGGGGAGTCCATTGAAAGCAGTTAGAGCTCCCCGTCCTTCTGGTAGACGTGATAGCCACCAGGAAGGCCATTTTCGACAAGTGTGACAAGGCACGCTTGTGCATTGTCTCAAATGGCTTGCCTCCATGAGCTTTGCTAGTACCAGCAGTAGATTCCACGGAGGTGGAGGTTCACGACCAGAGGGGATATTTTATCCAGGCTTTTGAAAAAGCTGGCCCAACCACGGTCTCCCTGAGCAGTCGGCTGACCGCCCGTCCCGGTAAGCAGAGATGGCTGCCAGGTGCACCCTAAGGGTCGATGACCAAAGACCCCTTTGGAGGGAGAGAGAGAGACCAAAGGTAGTCGAGAATGTTAGCCACTGGACAGGACAGAGGGTCCAGGCCCTTGCCCTGACACCAAATGGAAAACCTTTTCCATTTGAAGGCATTACATTTCCTGGTCGATTCCTTTCTGGATGCCTCCACCACGGTGTAGACATCCTCGGAAAGACCCAAAGCCTGGAACTCTAGCCGCTCAAGTGCCAAGCTGTGAGGTGCAGGGATTGAAGGTCCGGATGGAATACCTTCCCTTAACTGAGTGATATCAGGTCCAGGCATGTGCAAAGCCACTCCGGGGGCCTGCAGCTGAGGTCAAGGAGTTCTGGATACCAGAACTGGCGTAGCCAGTCTGGGGCTACCAGGATCACTTTCGCCTTGTCCCTCCTCACCTTGAAGAGCACCTTGTAGATCAAGGGAAGTGGAGGGAAGGCGTAGAGGAGGCCTGGGACCCACGGCCTCGAGAAGGCATCCCCCTGCATTGAACCCTGCTGAGGGGGGTGGGCATGAAACAGCCTCAGCTTGGTGTTTTCCCTAGAGGCAAACAGGTCCACCATCGGTATGCCCCAGTGGGAGAGCAGGCTGTAAGCTACCTCTGGATGGAGAGACCACTCGTGGGATGTCTGGCTTAAGCGCTGAGAGCATCTGCCAGATGGTTTGAGGCTCCTGCCACATGGATGGCTAGGAGATCTGCCTCCAATCGACTCACGGGGTCCAGATATGGAGCGCCTCCTTGCACAGCAGATGGGAGTGCGTGCCCTGTTTGTTGAGGTAGTAAATGGTCATTGTATTTTCCGTCTGGACTTGAACCACTTGACCCCGGAGCTGAAGAGCGAAAGCTGGCAGCGCAGTCTGACCGCTCTGAGCTCCAACAGGTTGATGTGGCATCGGGACTCCTCGGGGGTCCAGAGCCCATAGGCCCTTTTGTCCCCCATGTGGGCTCCCCAGCCCACTAGAGAGGCATCGGTCGTGAGGACGACAGTCGGCTTGGGGCGGACAAACAGGATACCTTCCTGCAACCGTTCCGGGGTGGTCCACCACTGGAGAGCATCCCACATCTTCTGGGTTACAGTGACCAGCTGGTCGAAATTACCGTGGCACTAAGTCCACCGGGCGGCCAGCTCCCACTGGAGGGAGCGCATGTGCAACCGGGCCCAACAGACCACTGAGGTGCATGCCGCCATGTAACCCAGAAGGTGCAGAAAGTCCCGGGCAGGGCACAATTGCCCAACTGGAAATGATTGGGCAAAGGAGGAAAGAACCTCTGCCCAGTCCGCCGTAAGTCAAGCTCTGGCGTGACAAGAGTCGAGCTCTGCCCCGATGAAGCCCATCACCCGAGACGGCACAAGTTCCAACGTGGCCTCGTTGATCAGGAGGCCGAGTTGGCAGCAGGTCTGGAGGGCCAGGTCCTGGACTCCTCACCTCCTGTTGGGTGGATCCTGCTAGAAGCCAATGGTCGAGGTAAAAGATAAATCCTGACACCCCCCAAACGCCTGGATGGGCTGCCACCAAAGCAATGCATTTGGTGAAAACCTGTGGGCCGATGACAGGCCGAACAGCATGGCTTGGAACTCAGATGGGTCCTTTGACCGAAGCGAAGAACCGCTGATGGGACGATGGATTGGGATAGAGAACGATCCCGTAGATCCAGTGAACAGAACGAATGTTTCACTCCAAGAATGGTATGGTCTGAGACAGAGTGACCATCCAAAAGGTGCGTGACCTAAGATAATGATTCAAGTCGCAGATCTAGAATGGGGCACCAGCCCTCCCCCGCCTGCTAAGGCACCAGGAAGTACCTGGAGACAAAGCCAGGGTTTGCTGGAGTATCCACCACTGAAGCTATTGCCTCTTTAAGAAGGAGCTGAGCGATGTCGTCTCAGAGAGCCGACTGGGTCTGGGCAGATTCTCTTTCCTCCCGAGGGGCTTGGCTTGGAGGGTACTGCTCCAATTCCAGAGGCAGTCCCTGATCGACCACTTTAAGAACCCACCTGTCCGAAGCGACAACTGACCAGACAGAAAGGAAGTGGTGGAGCTGGCTCCCCAAAGGAGCACCCAGAGCTGAGGTGACGGGAGAGGGGTTGACAGACCCTGCCCCATCACTGAGCAAGCTTGGAGGAAGAGGCTCCAGGACCTGAACCTCAGCCTCCTTTATGGGCCTGTTGGGGTCCAGGCTTGGGCCGGGGGTGCCAAGCCTAAGCCTGTTGCTGGTGCTGCTGTCCACCTTGTAAGGACTGCTGAGCCACAGGGGAAGAATACCGAAAAGGCTTCTTCTTTTTCTTCTGCTGGTTCTTGCCTGAAGAACGCTTGGCAGAAGTAGCGTCCAAGGTGGCACTGGACTGCTCAATGCACTGAAAGTGACCGGCCACTGCTGGGCCTAACAAGTCGGTTCCGAGGAAGGGCACGTCAGCTAGTTTGTGCTGGGTATCCGCCAGGAAGGAGGATAGCCTCAGCCAAGCCCTGCGACGAGAGGCAACTGCGGCAGTCATCGAGCGGGCACAGGAATCCCAAATGTCCACGGCTGTCTGAAGCTGCTGTTTGGGAACCGAAGTCGAGACCGCATGCTCCTGGGACAGCACTCTCTCCCACTCCCAAGAACATCTCCGTCAAGACGAAGATGCTCCCAGATCCTTCTGCTGCTTATGGGCTAGAGAAATGCAAGCCCACAGGCACCTCTCCTTGGTCAGAGAGACTGGCAGAACTCTCAGAAGGAACCCGAGAAGGTGAAGCCAGGTTGAGCGGAACAAGCTCCGAGAGGAACCGCAGCACAAGCCACGCCCCTCCCCGAACACTTACACGCGCTCCAACTGCTCGGGATCCGCAGCTGTGGAAACCACCCACCAAGCCTCCTTGAATTTCACGGAGGGTTCTCTTCTCCGGCCTCCCCAGCTTCAGGTGTGTGAGACATTCGTTGAGGACACTGGGATGAAAAGCAAGACACAGATTGCATTTCGGTGTCATGAGTCGACACAAGGCAATAGAGCAGCACCACGGTGTGTGGATGGGTGTCTGACATATTTTTAGCATAAAGGAGCACCGGCAGAAATCCAGGAAGACTTGTCTTCCATGATCAAGCAGCAAACTTGTGATCACTAATGCAAACAATGCAATTTTCGGTAAAACTGAAGGTTTGAAAGCCGGGGCCTACGGAAATCGTGAGCACAAGGAGGCAACCGAATCTTCCAGCGGAAAGGAAGATCTGGCGTCATGGGGCGGAACCGAGGTATATACCACCCAAGTGGGTGGGAGGAGCCAGCTTGAAGACTTCTGGTGAGATTTAAAGCGGAAGCTGGCATGCCAAAGAGTGTGGATGAACAACATATCCACGATCCTAGAACAAGTGTTTTGTGTGGAAGGACGGTAAGGAGGGAATGACGGTATCACTATGTAACCAACAGTTACAGAAAAATTGAAGTGACTGAGCAAAAAAGGAAAGGTAAACGTTTCTGTCAGTAGACAGAAGAAACCTGCATGCATCAAGGAATTCCTGTTGAGTAATATACATAATAATATAAAAAGTGGTAGGAGCATGGCCAAGACCTGAAAGAGCCCCATTTATGGTACAATTTTGATTTGCTGTGCTCCTCCGATTTGAACGAGCACACTAGGATAAATCCTTAACACCACCTTCTTTACCACCCCACCCCACGAGCAGAACTGTGGTGTGGAAAACTGTTCTTAAAGAAAATTATGGTAGTTTGTTGAGAGAGCATTTGAGAGAAGAGCAAGCTAGAGCATTCTGGAGAACAGTAACTGTGGTTATAGTCTAGTAGGAAAGGTCAAAATAGTACAGCTTACAAGAATCGTTCAACATTTGAAAAAAACTTGCAAATTGACCTACAGGTAGACTTCTGTAGGTTCTTTCACATAAGAGCAGGACACAAGTGATCCAGCAATGTTTAGGGGTTGCAACTGGGTGTTTTTATTGAAGTAGTCTAGCAAAATTTTACAAAAATCATTCAAAATGTGAAAAAGCAGGAAAATTAGAACATAAATAGGTTTTATGTTTTTCTTTAAAATAAAGCCGGACACATATGATCTGTTGATATTAAGGAGTCAAAATACAGTTAACGTACAATTACGTGAAAAACACCAAAATATGCATACATTTGTCATATTGGTCTCGCATATATTTCCAGATTACAAATTACCAAATAATCTTTTATACTTTACATTACTACTTTAAACCAAGTATGCAGACCTTTGATTTAAAATAAATTCTGTGTTGTGGAAAATGCTCAAAATTATTGTACATATTGAAGTATACGGATAAATGTGATGTACAAATGTGCAGTCATCTAAAGACAAGCAAACATTGTTTTCTACCCATTCCCCAAGCCCTTGCATCCCCGACATGGCGCATGCAATGTGGAGGCATGCACACGTCACACCGACGGGATACCATACCTTACTTGTCACTCCGTTGCTGCCTGTGCCTGTCACCAGACCTCCATCTGGTGACAGCAGGACTATGGGCAGGTGGGCGACCCACTCACGGGAGAGGACATCCAACGCTAGATCCAGCTCCCACCTATCTCCCCCATGCCAGCACCAGGCGGCCTGAACTTGGAGTGTGAAATAACACAAGGTGAGGAGTTCAGCACCTCAGCCCCACCAGGTCAAGTTATTCATTATGTTATCTTTAGAAAAATGTATTACAGATATATCTTTAAAGATAAACTTTTAAAAAGACTGCTTGAAATTTAAATGATAGAAGGCTTCCTTAGAATAGCAGAAAAAGGGGAGATATTGTTGATGGGGGACCTGACTATGCCAGATGTTAACTGGAGCACCTTTGCTGCAAGCACATTCAAGAGTATCATCCTGATGCCCTACAGGGGGCATGCCTCAGACAGCTAGTATTGGAACCCACTCGGGAGGGAGCAGTCTTAGACCTGGTACTCTCAAATGGGGATGGAGAAAGAATCTCAGATTTAGAAGTGGGTAGCCATCTGGGAACAAGCAACCACCAAAGTGTGGCTCACAATAAACACAGCCATACAATCAAGCCATACAAATGCAAGGGTATTGGACTTTAGGAGGGCTGACTTTGGGAAAATGAGAAAGTGCCTCAGAAAAGCACTAGCAAACAGGCAAGAAAGAGGGGTGGAGGAACAATGGGGAGTAATCAAAACAGCCATCACAGAGGCAACAAGCCTATGTGTAAAGCAAGTCAACGAAACACAACAAAGGAAAAAAACGCTATGGTTCTCAAAAGAGGTGGCAGGGAAGGTTAAGGAGAAAAGGATAGCATTCAGGAAATATAAGGAAACAAAGAAGCAGGACAGAGAAATTTATCAGTTAAAGCAGAAACAGGCTGGGAAGGCAGTCAGAATAGCAAAGGCCCAAACAGGAAAGGATAGCCAGCTCTTAAGAAGGGGATAAGACCTTTTATAGGTGCATTAGGGAGCGAAGAAAGACCAAAGGAGATACTGAGGCTTAATAAAGAGGAGGGAAGTGGGTAGAGGGTGACAGTGAAAAGCAGGGATACTGAACAAATATTTCTGCTCAGTATTCAAAAGGAAGAGGAGGGCAGGTACCTAAACCAAACAAGAGAAACACTCTGAAGACAGGGGGTCTATACAAGTCCATTTACAGAAGAAAGGGTTCTGAAAGAACTAATAAAATTGAAGGTGGCCAAAGCAATGGGGCCTGATGGGATTCACCCAAGAATTCTAAGGGTAGAACTAGTGACACCGCTGACTACTCTCTTTAACAAATCATGGGAGGAGGGGGTGGTACCTGAGGACTGGAGGAGGGCAGATGTGATTCCTCTTCAAAAAAGTGGGAGCAGGACAGAGGCAGGAAACTACAGACCAGTTAGTTTGACCTCAGTGGTAGGGAAAATGATGAAATCACTTCTGAAGGAAAGAACTGTTGAGTACCTAGAGGCCAGTGGGCACAGGACCCAAGGCAGCATGGATTCACGATGGGAAGGTCGTGTCAGACGAATCTAATAGATTTTTTGACTGGGTGACCAAAGTAGTAGATCATGGAGGGCTGTGGACATGGCCTACCTAGATTTTAGCAAGGCATTTGATACAGTCCCACAAAAGATTAATATACATGTTAGCCAGCCTTGGAGTGGGTCCCAAGGTGGTAGCCTGGATAAAAAAATCGGGTTAGACAACAGGACGCAAAGGGTAGTAGTAAATGGAGTCCACAGTGAAGAAAGGAGGGTTACTAGCGGGTACCGCAGGGTTCAGTACTAGGACCGGTCCTTTTTAATGTCTTTATAAGTGACATTGCAGAAGAACTGGAAGGAAAAGTATGTTTCTTTGCAGACAACACAAAGATCTGCAACAAGGTTGATACACAAGATGGAGTGGAAAGGATGAGAAGGGACTTGGCAAGGTTGGAGGAATGGTCAGATGTATGGCAGCTCAGATTCAATGCAAAGAAGTGCAAGGTAATGTACCTGGGAAACAAAAACCCAGGGGAAGAGTACACAACGAGGGGTGAGATACTGAAAACAGTAAAAATGGAAAGGGACCTGGGGGATAATTATACCAGATGACCTAAAGGTGGGCAAGCAATGTGAGAAGGCAGTAAGGAAGGCTGGGGGGATACTGGGATGCATAGGGAGAGGCATCAATAGTAGAAAACAGGAAGTTGTTATCCCTCTGTACAGACAGTTGGTGAGACCCCATCTGGAGTACTGTGTGCAGTTCTGGAGACCCCATCTCTGCAAAGACATAGACAGAGTGGAGGCTGTCCAGAGGAGGGCAAAATGGTACAGGGTCTGCACCAGAAGACATACAAAGAAAGACTAAAAGGAGCTTAATATGTATACCCTTGAGGAAAGAAGGGAGAGACGGGACATGATAGAAACTTTCAAGTGAATCAAGGGAATCAACAAAGTCCAAGAGGTAGCATCTTTCAGAAAAAAAAGATGTGCAAGAACAAGGGGCACAATTTGAAGATAGAGGGGACGGCTCAGAGGTAATGGGAAGTATTTTTTCACAGAGAGGGTTGTGGATGCATGGAACAGCCTCCTCAGAGGAGGTCGTGGAATCAAGAACAGTGGGGAATTCAAGAATGCATGGGACAGACGTAAGGCAGTCCTAGTGGGGGGGGGGGTAGGAGGAAGTAAGCTGTTGGTTAACTAGGATCTGCAGCTTATCTGTTAGGTAGGAAAATGGGCAGACTAGGTGGGCCAAGCAGTCCTTATCTGCCATCACAGTCTATGTTTCTATGGTAATGAAATGGAAACAGGATATGTTTACAGTCATCTCACAAAAGTGTACTTCACACAAATATTCTGTGATCGCACATAATCAGGTTACAAATTCTCAATGTTAAATATCCGTTACAATTAAGGGATGAATTAAATTATAATTCTCATTCTTGTTTACAAAAATTATCAAAATCTTAGTTATCAGTAGCACTGTCCTGCAGCACAATCATGCACAAGCACACAGATCAGTACATGGAAGTGAAGCATTAAAACATTTGCATGGTGGTCTGCAAGCCTGTCTGCAAGCCTTTCTGCAACCACATCTGATCAACTCTTTGCACGATTAAGCTGCCTCTGGAAGGACTGCCCAGATGGGGATCCAGTCTTTCTCACAGTCTAGTTTCCAAGCCCAATGCAGTTTATGTTGTGCCACTAGTGTTTACCCCCAGCAATGACCTCCTTGATATGCAGCTCTTTTTGTTTGTTCCACTAAAGCAGCTGGAGTTGGATAGATGTGTTCTAGCTGTCTTCCTTTTGCAAACATCTGCTTCCTTTCGTGAGTTACATGCTGGCACTCACTGGTTCTGTCATAGAGAACAACAAACCTCTCAAGCCCTTTCACTGTGTCCTCGGAAATAGCCATGGGTGCATGGGACAAGTTGAGAATAGCTTCTATAACAGATGGAAAATCTCTCCATATTTCCCAAACTGTCTTCTTCCCTATACCACTAAATGCTGACACTGTATCACATCCCATAAAGGCAAGGAAGAATAGTAAAGCCTTTGATTTCTGGTCTCCAATATTTTCTGCAATGCCATGAACTGATATATATACCTGTTGTGCCATTATACTCCAAAGGCTATCCAAAATTCATCCAGAGGAAGAGACTGAAATTCTGCTACTGCAAGGACTACCACATCTATGTCAACTATCCTAATCATGATTTTGCGACAACAGTTGGATGTTTTTTTCTAAAACCAGACAAAAGGAGTTCTCCCATGCACCCATGTCTATTTCCGAGGAGACAATGAAAGCACCTGGGAGGTTTGTTGTGCAAAGAGTTGATCAAATGTGGGTGCACAAAGCTTTGCAGACCACCATGCAAATGTTTCAATGCCTCACTTCCATGTACTGATCTGTGTGCTTGTGCAGGATTGTGCTACAGGGACAATACTAGTGATAAATAAGTATTTTGTAAACAAGAATGAGAATTTTATTCATCCCGTTATTGTAACAAGTATTTAATACTGATATTTTTTTACCTAATTATGTGTAATCACAGAAGGTTATTTGTGTCAAGTATACTTTTGTAAGATAACGACTGTAAACATATTTTGTTTCTATTTAATTACCATTTCAAGCAATCTTTTCAAAAGTTTTTCTTTAAAAATATATCTAATACATATTTCTAAAAATAACAATGAGTGTTTGCGTGTCTTTAGATGACAACACATCTCTACATCACAGTTATCTGTATATTTCAAAATGTACAATCATTTTGAACATTTTTCCACATGATACAAGATTAATTTCAAATCAAAGCTCTGCATGCGTGGTTTAAAGAGTCCCTGACAGCATTAATAATAATAACTTTATTTATAAAGCGCCTTTCAAAACCAAGGTATGGTACATAATCACAGATAAAACAATCTTAATAAAAGCCAGATTTAAAATAACATCAATCCACAAAATCTGAAGTATTAAAAAAAACTTTGAAAAACATTTATAACCAGCTTCTTTACATTTTCTTTATTACTTCATACGTTTTCAGTAATTAATTCCCCATTTTATTTATTACTGAAAACAGCTGATGTGAAAAAATTCCTGTCCCTTGGACGACATCTACTGTAGCGCCTTCTCTACACATGACATCACAATCCCGGTTGATGATATCACAATTATTACCACATGTAACATTTTTTTTAACCATTCTTTTTCCTCGGGCATGGCCTGCAGATTCTCTCGGGCATCCTGCCTGTTTGTTAACAGTCTGCGGTCCTCTCAGGCCCTAAGCCTCCTCTCCCTCCCCCTCCACCCACAGCCAGTACCCCCAGATTAACCCCTCCGGGGTGGGGCCGCCCCTCCTCTCTGGGCGCTCTTTCATAGTCAGACCCTGGCTGTGGGTGAGGGCCCGGGTGGAGGAATTGAGAGGCCGGGCAAGACGGATCCAGCAATGGGCATAGGGGTCAGGTGCTGTCGCCACCCCCGCAGAGCCGATTTTCCATTTTCTGGTGCATTCCTCCTTGCATGGGCACCCTGGCGCCAGCCATGCAGCAGCCTGCCAGCATCAGCCACGCTTCTTGTGCTGTCTGCGTGCTGCAGCGCCCCCAATTTCCACGGGAGCCACTGGTCGCCCGGACAATCCCGGCCCTCCCGGAGAGAGCTGTCTGTCGGGCGCTCAATCCTCTCCCTCCCCTACTGACCTCCGTTGGCTCGGGCTCGCTCCCGAACCCGAGTCAGCATAGCGCGAGGTGTGGCATCCAGCGCCTCAACCCTCAGCGCCACCAGGCCGGCTACAGTAACATTTTTATGTCATAAACAGAATTATGATGTCAGGCATAGGCAGGCAGCCAGAACTAAAAGTGCAGAGATACTGCATTTATGTAAATACCCATAGTAATAAGGAAATAAGGGTTAGAATGACAGAATAAAATACAAAATATAAGCTACATTTATGCCTGAACATTAATTTTTTTCAAAATTGTCCCAACTTTGTCAGGAGCTCTTTAAAATAGTGATGTAAAGTATAAAAGGTTATTTGGTGTAAAGTGTAATAATCTGGAAACATATTCTTGGACCAGTGAGTCAAATGTATGCGTATTTTGGTGTTTTCCCCAAAAAGTACATTAACTGTATGCTGACTCCCAATAACATCACTTGTATCCTGCTTTTATTATAAAGAAAACATAAAACCTACTTATGTTCCAATTTTCATGCTTTTATTCTGAATGATTTTGCAAAATTCTGCTAGCCTATCAGGAACAGCAGAATGAGTGCAATCTGGAAGCGTGATCGCTCTGTTGAAACATATGCCCCCTCCACTGACCCATCAGGCACACTGTCGCTCTCCGTGCATGTAATGCCTTGCATATCTACCCGTGACTCCCAGTCCGTCCTCCTCAGCCACTCCACTGCATCCCTACCTCATTCAACCTTCTCCCCAAGCTCCTTCTTGCCCTCCCATGCGAAAGCCTCATTTCCTTACTATCATCCTAATCCTCCCGCCTCCTCCCGATCCCCATCTTGTACTACCACTGACAATGCCTACTCCTGGCTGTTTCATCCTGCTTCACCTTTCTCCACTGACTAGCACTCTGTACCCCTACCAGTCTGAACGAAGTACATGAAGAGTGATCTGCGCTACTGAATAGAATAGAAACTGCAATTTATCATCTGTTAATCTTAGTTGTACTAATACTGCCTGTATGATTGTATACTGAACAACAGTTGTAATAGTCTCTCTGTGTATCTACCTGTATCGGCGTGGAACCTTTGAAAAAGAGCTTGGTGCTCAAGGTCTATTTCCAATAGTGAAATAAATAAAATAAATATTAAAGAACAGTGCTATAGGTCAAATAACTCGCCCTCACTATTTTGTGGTACCGCTGCGGTGCTGGAGGGATGCAGACGGGGATGTGGGCGGGGAGCCACAAGGGCTTACATCTGGAAATACCAGTGCTGGTCACAAAGCATACCTCGACTTTGGGCCACAGGATCCCTGTGTACAGGCGCCAGAGAAATGTGGGTGCAGGGACAAATTCTAACCTTTGAAGACGCTATGGAAAAGTTTAGAGAACACAAGGAGACCTACTCTTCTACTACCAGATCAGAGACTATATAATGAAACACTTACGTGAGTCCTCCAAGACCTCCAGGGAGATCCCACAACCAGTTGTGTTTGAGAAAATTTGAAGGGGGGGGGGCAATCTCTTTACTTTATAGGAATTATATTACTGACTCAAATCATTCAACAAAATATATTAAGGTGAAGTGGGAGAAGGAATTTGAAATAAGATTAAACGAGGAGAGGTGGTTGCAGTCCATTAAAAATACTTGGCGCTCCTTCTCGTCTCCGGGATGGCGGGAGTTTTGTGGAAGCTTAGAAGTAGGTACTTCGTGTACCTGAACAGGTGGCTAGATGGGACCATAGATTCCTTGCCTCTTGCTGAAGAATGTGGTGCCTCTCTCAGCAACACAGGCCCATATATTTCAGCAGTGCCCTGTAATCAGTCAGTACTGGAGCAACATACGTAAACGACTTCAGGAAATATTTAATATTATGACCCCATTGGGCCCAGAGCACGTTATTTTAGGCTTATACCCTTTGGAGATAAGAGGTCAGGAAGCTAAATATTTGTGGAATATCTTGACCGCATATCTTGTAAGGTAATTTCTAGGAGATGGATTCCCCCCCTGACGCCCACTGAGTTGGAATGGAAGGAATTGGTAAACAATGTGAAAACATATGAGAGAATAACTTTCTCCTTAGCTTTGAGGACCCCACAATTTGTAAATAGGTGGACTAGGTGGGAACTACTTGGTTAGAGGACCTCTGATAAAGGAGGAGCTGAGGTGACTGTTGTCCCTCCCCCTCTTTGACCCTACCCTCCCTCCGCTGCCTCTACTTTGGGTGAAAGTATATTGGTAAAGTGCAATAGTTAATGATTATTAATTCAATGCAGCATGAATTTATTACATCTGTGTATACATAGAATGTAGTTATTATACATAATAAAGTGCTTTCCCTTCCCCCCCTTTTTTTCCTTCTTTTCTTTCTTTTTCCCCTCTATCCTCCTCCGTTACCCCTATTTGGGGTGTATGTCGAGCTTGTATCATTTGATAGGAAGCAGTAGTCTACACTAGGTCTTTTCTCTTTACTATTCTGGATAAAGTAGTAAAAATATTAATATTTTTTTTCTTCTTCTATTTATTCTTTCTCCGCCCCGAGCTGCCTGCCACCTGATATACTTTTCAGCCTGGTCACGGGCCACGGGCTTCTACTCCCCAAATCAGCCTCGGGCCCTCCGATACCGTGGCTTGCCCCCCCGCGGTAAGGCTGCTGCCACTCCCCTGCATGTCGCAGTCTTGCGGACTGGGTCGGAGGCTGGCCTGGGAGCAAATCGAAGCCGTGTGCTTCATTAGTGGCGGCTGGCAGCTGACTTTTCCGTTTTCGGGGAGGCGGGGTGCGTGCAATGGCGCCAGCGTCCGCCCGCCTCTATACATGCCAGTGCAGGTAGCTGTGTGACTCCCAGCCTCCGCCAGAGAGTCACATCGTGCCGGACCTTCCCCACCTTCCCCGGAGGAGAGGCAGTCCTAGGATGCTCCATCCTTCTCCCAGCTGGCCTCCAGCGACCCTGGTCTGTTCTTCGAATCTGTCGCTGGCGTCTATCATGAAATCAACTGCTGCTCAACGGGCGGCTGCAGAATATTTGTTTTTGTAATTCATTAATATGAATAACAAGGTTAACAGATTTCAAGATCCATTGAGAGTGGCCCCGGTGATGGTAGTGGGCCATGCTTAGGTAATGGCTCTTTGTTTTTATTACGATGGATACTATATTGTTATAGGTTCTATTCTGTGCATCTGCATGGAATATGCTTTTATCAATAAAGATGAAGTAAAAAAAAAAAAAAGGTTGGACGGCACAGGGACTAGTTACTGGTCTCTGTTGCCCAATACCTCTGCCGAGGTGATGGGTGCTCAGGGCCAGTCGGGAAGAAGGATTCTTCCAACCCTTTTTCTACTAAAAATGTTCCCTGGTTACATCAGAAGAAAAAGGACAACACACTTCAAGTGGAACTGCTCAGCAGAGAATCTAGGGAAGGTACAATATCAGATGAAAAAAAAAAGAGACCTGCCACATCTGGATGAGGCATTCGATGGAACGGCAGACAGTCTGCAAATTGGGCATCAGGCCAGATGACACATTTTAAAAATTGCATGGCCTTTGGGAGGGAATTGTTGAGAAGCCCTTTGCTCTGTGTTTGTATCTGAAGTGCACCACTGCCAGCCAACCCATAATACGCCAGTGAGCCTGCACCATTTCAACACTGCGTACTCGGGACTGCAGTGCTGTAATCTTAACTATGCAAAGGCTTTAGTATTGAGAGGGAGATGGTAGTAATCTCCAGTACAGGCGGAGATGTATCTGCTTGACAGTAACCTAGTTGCAGCAATCAACCTACCACCAGCTAATTCCCAGGCCTCAATTAATTTGCTGCCTAGACTCACCAAGTAGTACCAACGCCCTTGTTGCACCTTGGCTTCCACCCTCCACATGGAGGGTCCTAAGGGGGGAGGGGCTCCCCCCCCCCAAAGGACACATATCCAGTTGTGTCTGTGACAGACTGGGCTCACCCAGACTCAGCCTGTGACTGTTACCAGCATTCTCAACCCATCTGACGCCTGCAAGGGTCACCTTGGTATGCCACCATCACGTTATCAGTTTCACTTGGGGTATCTTCCAGGTTCAAATCCACCACATACATTGCTCACACTGTACAGTGCTCTGCCATAACAGTAAACGACCTACTGCAGTGCCTAATGTCTAGCACTAAGCTCTACCTTAGCAATTTTGCTTTATGTTCAGTGGTCCTAGAGGGTTGTGGTCAGTAGTGCGCGTGAACTCCCTCCCATACAAATAAGGCTGCAGCTTCTGCAAAGCCCAGAAGGTACCAAGATACTACTTCTCGACTGTGGCACAGGCCTCCTCTCTGGGCAGTAGCTTCTTACTCAAGTACACGACTGGGTGATCCACTACCAAGTGCGTAACCTAACACAGAACGATGCCTAGCCCATGATTCAGATGCATCTACACGCACAATAAACCACAGAGAATCGTCCGGGTGGGCACGCACAGGTGCCCGCCACAATGCCTCCCTTAAGCTGGCAGAATGCAGTATTAAAGGTTTAATTCAGTCCACTGAACCCTTTCTGGCATTTTCTCCTAGTGAGATCAGACAGGGGCTTGGCCATGCTGCTGCAATTCGTCACAAATTTACAGTGGTACCCTGCCGTGCCTGTACTTTCCTCTTGGCCGTGGGTGTGGCCCATCCCTGTATGGCCTCAATTTTCACTAGTTCAAGCCGGATGAACCCAATCTCCACCCTGTGCTCAAGGTACAACAATTCTGCCATTCCCATCTGGCACTTCACCACTTTGACTGTCAGCCCAGCAGCCTATAGTCAGCAGAATACCTTGGTCACATGCCTGATGTGATCCTCCCAAGTCCGGCTATAGATGGTAATCTCATCCATGTATGCCAGAAATAAGTCTCCTGTCCCATTCAGGATATGGTCCACAAGCCACTGAAAGGTGGCTGGCGCATTCTTCCTCCTGAATGGCGTTAATCTGAACTCGAACAATCCAAATGTGGTTATGAAGGCCAACCTCTCTCTGGCACCAGGGGTACCTGCCACCAGCCCTTTGTCAAATCTATGGTGGCCAGGTAAAGGGCTTCCCAAACCTTTCTAGAACCTAATCCTGGCAGGGTTTTCAGCATCCTGCAGGGGTCGAGCACTGGGAAATGACTCTTCCTTCCCTCCCCCATTCCCCTCCATCCTCTCTATCCAACTCGTCCTCAGCATCCTGAAAAGGCCTAGTCAGGCAAGTTTCTCCCACCCCTCCTCCTCTTTCCCTTTACCATTCCCTCTACTATCTCTACCCAACTTGTCCTTGCCTACTCCTACCCCTTATTCTAAGTCCTCATCCCATTCTGCCACTGGCATGATCTCCTACTCTGAAGGGGCCAGTTCCAGGTATGACTCATCCTTCCCTTCCCTATCCCACCTCTCTTCTGCCCCCTCTCTACCCCTACACTTAATCAAAGGAATTAGTTCACTTGAGCTAATAATCTGCACTTTTTGTTTTGCCTGAGGTGCTTCCAGATTGCACTAGCCCTGTGTTAACTTGCCCCTCACAACTGTTTTTTTTTTTTTTTTTGCTCACTGTTCTTCAGCAATGTTCCCCCATCTTTATCCTCTCCTTCCATCAGCTGGTTTCCCCTATCCACCCCTCTACCCTCCTTGATGTCCCCCACTGCACCTCATTCATTCAATAATTGCTAAATAATCTGCCTCTTAACTGTAATCCATTCCTGCAAGGAGTTGACTCCAAGGCTACATTGAAATTTCTGTATTATGTTCCTCAGATTTTACTACTTGTAATTAAACGCATATTCCACAGGAATTATATATTTAACCGTATGTCACAAATGCGATTCTATGATCATGTATGGTATTTTTTAACTGTATGTCTTGTTACAAATGTAACTGAATGTTTAATTTCTCGGATATGTTAAATGTTAACCTGTATGTCTAATTCTTCATCCAACTGTACCACCCCCCAACCCCCAGGAGACAAGCAACTTGTTGTTCAGTGTGCCTCCCTGGAGAAACATTTTAATAAATAAATAATCCATCCTGGACATGGGGTGCGTGTCTGACTCTGTGCTGCTGAGCTTGCGAATGTCGATGCAGAACCTCATGGTCCCATGCTTTCTGGGGATCAGTACCAATGGGGAAGCCCTGGGACTACTGGATCACTCAGAGAGCCTGCATTTCTCTAAGCTCCCTATCTATAGCATGTCTTACTCCTTTTGGGACTCTGTAAGGTGGCTGTTTCAGCAGGGCTTGAGACCCTGTCTGCCACTGTGGTATACTCAGACTTCTCTGTAAATATTTTACCAAATGTATGCAACACCACACATTTGAGCAGCTTGGGCTGGTGTCAGCTGCACTGAGAGGATGACAGCATCCACTGAAGATTCTCCTTAACCTCTCCCAGGAGGTCCACCAGTGGGTCTGCTTCTGTCCCCTCATCTAGATAGCTGCCAGCGGAGCATCTTGCCCCGGTCATGGTAGGCTTCATTATGTTTATGTGGTAGACCCACTATTTGTGCCTTCTGTCTGATAGCTCCATCACATAATTAACATAATTCACCTTCCTGACCACCGGTAAGGCCCCTCACAAACTACCTGTAATTTTTCTCCCCAGGCAGGCGAATACCATCACCAGATCGTTTGCCCTGCCCGTGCTCCCAGGCTCTGACCCCATGATCTTACCATTTCTTCTGCTTCTGTTAAATAGACTATGCAGCTAAGCCTGACCAGATGGAGGCCATGCTACAAAAAGATGCACTTCAATCTCTGGGAGGCAAATTATAGCAACTAATTAAGCAATAAACACTAAACCGAACAATTTCTCAGACCAACTGACAATGGTGGAGGCAGCAGTTAATGGTCGGTGTCAGTGGCTCAGCAGGTTGCACACTCGCCTCTGAGGCAGGAAGATCAGGAGCTTGTGGGTTCTAGCCCCACACCAGGAACTTGGGGTAAAATCCCAATATTGACACTGTAGTACAGCATGAGATGATTGTTGCACTCCAGAGGGGCTTTCAGATGAGCTGTGAAACTGAGGTCCCATCTGCATGTTCAGGTGGACATTAAAGATCCCATGGCTCTTCTTGAGAACAGTAGGGGAATGTCCTTGGTGTCCTAGCCAAATTTCCCCCATTTACAAAAATACCACTAACAACTTAATCTGGTTCAATTTCAGTCAGTTTCCATCTGCATCTCCTCACCCCCTACCCCATGACAAGGCTGAAAATAGGTGGATTGCCTAGTCCTCCTTTCCTGGTCAACAAAAACTAAATAACTAATGGTCATGCACATAGATTCGCAGAACACTAAACAGCAGACAGGATCCCTCCTGCATGCCACTACAGCCGTGGTTAAGGAAATGCAGTTTCACCACTCCCGGAACGTAATTTTAGAGAACCAAGTCCATAACGCTACTGTAAGAATACTAGGCATCCCCAAGTGAGCAGAAGGGAATGAACTGGGGCTTTTTCTTAAAGACTGATTCACTGAGACTGTGTGGATGGGAAAAATTAACGCAAGCTTGCAGTGCAAAACCCTGTAAGGTGTAAGGCATCAGGATGATGAAATACCAAGAGCAATCCTGCTTGTGACTGCAAGCTATCAGTGAAAGGGACAGAATCCTAGCTTTAGCCAACCAAAAAAGACCAGTGCTGTGAGAAGGTAAATCAATCCTCTTAATCCCTAACCATCAGTTATGCCACGCACCAAAGTCAGAATAAAATACAATGAGGTAATCCGTTTTATCAGCTTCCAATCCTGGGAAACCTCTGCAGACTCCACGTGGTGGAGGTTTTCATCTTTACGGATCACCAGTAGAAGGTCAAAAGCCTGAAAAGGAGTCCTACAAAAGAAGTCAAGTCATCTGATGAGGACTAAATTACTTTTACAGGTTTTAGCCTGTGAGAAACACATTTTTAGGCTCTGGGAAGGCATGTTACTAATTGCATGCTTGTGGCTCTATAGACAACTTTGAGTCTTTCAATACCATGAATTTAGCAGCCATCACGTTCTCAGTTTATAGATGGATAATTGCTGAAAACTTTCTCCATGCTTGTATTCATTATATATGCCCCCACCCAGTCCCTGGGGTTAGAGATGCCAGACTAAAATCTATCTCAATGTGACATTAATTACTTTGTCGGGCTTGGCTAAGAAACTTTATTTTTGGGAGGTACTGTAACCATAGTTTTATCAGTTCACAACAGACCAGCTGAGGTGGGAAACACTGAAGTATGTAGGTCAGTGCTCCAGATAATGTTGGTGGGTTAGAGCAATTTACTCACCAGTTTTGAACTACGGGGAATAAAACAAAATGTAGATGCATCCAAGTGCTTTAAATCTGAGACAAAAACAAAAAATGAAACTGCTCCACATGAATCACCAAGGTGTTAGGATGTACAATTCCTTGGGATGTGGAGCATTTCCAAGTGTTGGATGCATGCTGGTACTCACTGAAACACATTTCAGGGACAGGTACCTTACTGGACTGGGTGCTCTCTAACCACCCTGATTATATCGGACACAACTGTACTCTCAGATGCCTTCAGTGACCACTCCCCAGTCTTGTTTCATTGGGCGAACAAATTCTCTAAACCACCCACTAAAACAATTACCACCAGGGTACTCAACCGTGTTCATCTTGAATCACTAAAAGCTGACCTGCGTAATCAGGACTGGTCAATGGTTTACACAACTAACAACGCTGACATTGCCCTCGACCAATTCATTCTTCAGTTCAACGCTATATGTGATAGGCAGGCCACCCCCCCAACCCCCCATAAAAAACGTAAAATCAAAGGTTGCTGTAATCCCTGGTTTTCTCCGGACCTCCTTGAGCTTCTGAATGCTAGGGACCATCTATAGCACAGGTCTAGGTACCTGTGTAACCAGGCTGACATCCAGAGGTACAAAGCGGCTAGAAACAACTGCACGAGGGCTATTCGTTCAGCTAAAAATCAATATTAGAAGGAAGTGCTCTCTCGGACCTGGAATGATGGCAGAAAATTTGGGGCTAACCTTAAAGAGGTCACTGGGAGAGACCTCAGATCTGCCCCTACCACGCTTAACATTGATGGTGTACCCTCACTCGACCCCAAACTTATTGCTAACACTTTTAATAATGCCTTCACGGACCTGAGTGGTGTCCTGCCACCTGGCTACTTCTCTCACCCCCTCACAAGTGACTACTCTGAGAAAGAGACTCTGCACCCTTTTCATCCTCCTTTCTACTTCAAAACCCTCTCAGTCCACGAAGCCAGGAATTACCTACTCAAGGTATTAGGGAAATCAAGATTTAGTGGTGACACCCTGGATCTTAAGTTTGTAGCCCTTCTGCTGGATGAAATTCTCACCTCTAACACATATTATTAACATGTCACTTATGTTACTCTCAATTTCCTCAGAAGTGGAAATCTGCCACTGTGACACCAGTTCATAAGTCTGGGGATCGCACAATTACTGAGAACTACAGGCCTATGTCTATCCTGCCCCAACTCTCGAAAGCTCTTGAGCGTATAGTGGCTGACCAACTGGTTGAATACTTAGAAAAATATCAGCTACAATGCCAGCAACAACACGGGTTCAGAAATGGTCATAGCACCACTACTGCCCTTCTGGAGTTCACAGGCTTTATTCACCACTCCTTAGATCAAGGGCACCTGGTCAGTGCTGCTTTCATTGATTTAACCAAAGCTTTCGACACAGTGAATCATGCCCTCCTGGTCGAACAGCTTACCACCACTGGCCTAGCTCGTGACAGCGTAGCCTGGTTTGAAAGTTACCTGCACAACCGTACACAGAAGGTGAAGAATGGTAACACCCTCTTCGATAGCAGACCTGTCCTATCTGGAGTTTCTCAAAGGTCCATCTTGGGCCCTCTTTTAGTTAGCATTTTCCTCAACAACCTTCCTCACCCCTGTCAGGGTCACATCCTTTTATATGCTGACGATGCTGTCCTGTTTACCAGTGATCCAGACCCTAAGGTTCTTGAATCCAGGCTACAGAGTAATTTCGTAGTCATAGAAAGATGGTTCCATAAACACAAGTTAGTTACAGTATGAATTACAACAAGACTAAAACTATGCTGTTCTCCAGCTCCCAAAATAGGCACAGAACTTACCCTTTCTCTATCACCAACAAAGAGGGCTCTCCCCTGGAGCTAGTTCAGCTCTTTAAATATCTGGGGATTACTACTGACAGTACGATGACCTATGCCTATCATACTGACAACATTGCTAAGGCTGTTAACACCCGCATTGGTTTACTTTATAGGCATAAGCAATGTTTGAACCCAGAGGCTCTTACCCTGGCCATTCAAAGCGCTCATCTCGCTTATTGATTACGGCTTACCAATCTATGAATTAGCTACTGAAACAACTCTTTGCCACATCATAGTTGCACTCAACAAAGCATGCCGGCTCCTTACCAGCTCAGCCTCTCGGTCCTATACCTGTGACCTGTACGCTCAGGCTAACTGGCTCCAATTCAGAGGTAGATTCATGTACCAAACATATTTACTGTCCAAAACAGTAAGCTTAGGCAAATGCCCCAGGAGAGCAAAAGCTTATTACCCCCCAACACACACGCGCACACACACACACACACACACACACACACACACACACTATCAACTGTCATTGCACCAGAAGTGCTATTGGCCAGATTTTTAATATACCCCGCTGTCGCACTTCTCTGGGACAAAGGTCCTCTGCCTACCGTGCTCCGCTGTGGATGAACTCACTGCACCATGACATCACTTCTGCATCCATCTTGGGCTCCTTCAAGGTTAAACATAAGCAACAGTTAGTTGCTGATGCCAGTTGTGACTGCTTCCCATAACCTTCCTTCTTGTGACCAGCACCTATTCTAACCTTATGCATAACTGTTCTCAGCATGTAAATAACTGTTGTTAAGTTACTAACCATTCTACTTCACATTTCCTCTTGAACCCTTCCACTCTTTCCCCTCACCCCTCTATGGCTTTCCCCCCATCCCCCCTTCCCCTTGTTATATCTCCGGAGCTCCCTTGCTCACTTTAAAATGCTTTGTCCCATAACTCCGCACCTCTGACAAGGCCCCTGGGCTGATGCCATCCCTTACCTTGTTGATTATTAGATATTAGGCCAAGTCTGTTCTCATTTTCCTGTAAAGAGTCGTTTCACAAGACCCCACCCCCTATAATGTGACCCTTTGAATTCCAGATTTTAATCAAATATGCACCATGGCATGCATTGTACAATGCCACATATATTGGAACTTCTCTAGTTATACACTCTTGTAATGTCTTGTATAATTCCTTGCTTTGTTTGTTCTCCGTCTCATACTTTCCCAATATGTACTGTTTGTCTGACGTAGAACCTACGAAATGAGCTTATGCTCAAAGGTGTTATCCAAAATTTCAATAAATAAATTTCTGAAGAATATTTCTTAAAAAAAAAAAAGGAAGAAAATTGGTTGTTACCTTATCTGGAGCACTGAGGCAGGATATGATTGCTCATTCTGTTGCAACAGGTTTTAAATGCTATTTTGATAAGGCTAGCTAGTCTGAACAATGCTGATATTCAAGGACATTCATTTTTGAAATAAATTTTTATTTTAATTCCAGTGTATGTATAGTGCTGGGAAAGCTGTGACAGGAATAGCCATGACACCCAACATCCACCTTTGGGGACAGGGGCATATCACAGACTTTGGTAGTTGCTGATTTGTTTCCGTCGTTGGTCTTGGGCTTGTCACACACAGCATGTGGCATGCGTTATTCCAATATCTGCCTAATATTCATTTCTTTTACCCCCAAAGATAAATAAAATTATAGAAGATGCTGAAAGACTCTTGTTCTCATATGCCACTCTGTATGAAAACTGTATATGATGTTCCTGTATGCTAATGGACTGCATGTTTATTTCTTAATAGTTTTAAAAACAATGAGACAGCATTAGTCAACGGAAGAATACACAAAATACAAAGGCCACTGTAGGTACTTGGAAACTGGACAGTAGCTGCAATGCAAATGGACTGCTAGGCCATTTGTTAAACGTTAGTTATCCTTGTCTGGTTGCTTGCACTACACTTGTAGGAGGGCAGCAGCCAAGGCCAACAGGATGCTGGGATGCATCGCTAGGGGATCACCTCAGAAGAGGAGTGATACTCCTCTGTATAACTGCTTGGTGAGGCCGCACCTCGGGTACTGCGTGCAGTTTTGGAAGCCACACTTAAAGAGGGACATTAAACTCCTGGAGAGGATCAGAGGAGGGCAACCAAAATGATTTGGGGCTTGGGGACAGGACCTATGAGGAGAGGCTCAAGAGCTAAATATGTACACATTGGAAGAGAGAAGGATCGGGGACATGACAGAGATCTTCAGCTACATGAAGGGGTAAATAGGGAGGAACAGTCAGGGTGCTTAAGGAAGGAGGAGGGCCACTAGAGGCATGGGTGGAAGCTGGAGGGGAGAAATGAGGAGGTGCTACTTCACTGAGAGGGTGGTGGAGCCATGGAATGTGCTGCCTAGGGGTTGGTGGAGGCAGAGAAAGTGGAGGGGTTCAAAGGGGTTGGGACAGGTACAGGGAAGGGTTCTGGAAGCAAAATCCAATGCAGCGAGAATATCCGGAACTGGGAAGGGAAAAGCCAGAGAAGGCAAGGGGGGGCAAGGTCAGCTCCCAGGATGGGGGCTGACCAACGAGCAGACGCGAAAGACCGTTAGGCCTATTCTGCTGGCATTTTAGTATGTTAGAACACTGCGTCACTTTCTGGTTTCTGTCTGAAAAGAAGGCAGTAGCATGAACACAAAAGTGGACAGACCCAGTTAAGTGGGCGGTATAGACTGCACTCAACAAACTGAGTCATGCTGCGTTTGAATGGGACCACCAGATCACAAGGGACATCCAAGTACCAGGGTGGGGGTGGGGTGTTACTGCTGAGTACTTGGAGGGAGCAGGTGAGGTGGGATCCAAGACCATCAGGGCCATCTGTTATGGGTGGTGACTGTGGAATCCTCAGCCCACCACAGAATCAAGGACGGGGGTGGAGGGAAAGACAGTTTTGGCGGTCATATGCAGTACCATCAATGCATGCATGTTGCAATGCCATGTTACGCCATGCTCAAAGGCATGAAGGGGCACTGAAGACTTGCACCACTGTTTGTGCATAACACATAATAAGAGCACCGGGGCACTAATGACCTTTGCTAGCGTTTATGCAGCTCTTCTCTCCCAGGAGGACCTTGCTGCCCACCGTAGTTCCACTGCCCCCAGATGGAGGTCCGCGGGCAGTGCAGGTGAGCGGGCGGCAAGCAGTGGGAGGGCATCTCAGTACCACAGTGTGCACGTGCTTCCACACGCATGCGCAGCCGGGACAGAGCTGGTCGAAAACAGGGACAAAAATTGGGGGGGCATATATAATATGCTCTTTTTATCTTGATTTTCAACTGCTAGTTCATAGTCAAATGCCAACGTTTCATGTACAAAGTGCATTTTTTCAGGGCTACTCTGTGTTCTATGTGTAAAGAAAAAAAATATATTTGGCCATATATACATATCAGAAATTATATAAAATAAGTTATTCACTTTGGGTGCCATACATAAATCCACCACTAGTTCTGTACTTTTATGTAACATATAGAGCTGTTTGGCCCAACCACCACCTACTCCTGCAGTAAGGCCCACCTGCCAGTCTCAGCCCATTTCCGCTCCCCGTCATAAAGCTGGCGAAATCTGCATGGTGTGGGACCAGGCGACACGTGGGGGTGTTATTCATGGTGGCGTGCATATAGGTTTTGTTTTATCTCCCTGGTCCACCCCACCCCATATGTCTAGCACCCTCTAGCAGCCTCAGATGCAGTAGCGCACACTGGGCATGCGCCACCTCTCGAAGGAAGCAAGCTCCCCGGCTCACCACGAGGGACCGCTACTGCGTCACATTTAGGCAGTCTCCCTCACACTCCCATCAGGAGCACTCCCCAGCCTGGTCGCCTGACCCCTGCAGACCTGGGCTTGCTCCCAAACCCAAGTCCCCGGTGTGGAAGCGTGTAGCGTTACCACTGAGCCATTGGGTGGCCTCAGTTCTGTACTTCTTTAATGTTCACTTCCACTTTGTGTCAATGCCAGGTACCAGTAGGTGGTGAGAAACTGAATCTATAAATATGCAAATCTAAATGTCATTTCTTGACATTAAATGAATAAATACAACCACAAGAGTGCTTATACCTGGATTTTTCTTATTACGTGTTAATTTCAATTACTTGCATCCCTCTGCCACAAGTGTGGGATTCTTGTGTCTGAATCAACACACTGTATCACTCCACTGTACTGGTCAAAAAAGGAAAAAGGACAGTATTTAATTGCGTCTTCCATTTAATTGGCTTTCTGTATTGATTCTCTGCCTGAGAACCAATACAAAGACAAAAGTTTGAACTCCTGTCCTTACATTGGTTCTCAGACAGAGAAACTGATAAAGAAAGCCAAGTAAATTACATGAAAGACAAAAAAGTGATGACCAAAATTGAGTGTATATAACCAGTATATACATATATATTTAATTATACTTTAAATGCCATTCTTTTTCCTTTTTTGAACAGCAAAATGGAGTGATACAGTGTGTTGATTCAGACTCAAGACCCCCCCAATACTGGTGGCAGTGGGAAGTGAATAATTGAAATTGACACATAAAAAAAATGCAAGGATAACCATTCTTGTGGTTGTGTATTAATAAAGTAAGAAATAATATTTAGATTTGTTCCTTTGATATCACCTACATGTATCTAGCAGTGACAAACAGGAACAGAACACTGACTAAAAAATACAGAACTAGTGGTGGGTTTATGTACAGCACCCAAAGTAATTAATTTATTTTAGATAATTTTGATACTGAAACATAGACAATAATGACAGAAAAAAAAAAATGGTCCATCCAGTGTGCCCATAAACCCTAAGAAACCAGGACCTAATGAACATACAGGTTCCAAACCACACCATCCACCCCATGCTCCCTGCCGTATTCCATCACCCTGAGCAACTAGGAAGCCCTTCACTCAGTCCCAGCTGTGTCGGAAACTCCTGAGAGTTTTGGTGCCCACCACATCACCCAGCAGATTTCTCCACTGCTCCACCACCCTCTGTGTAAAATAAAAATGTCTCACTGCCCTCTTGATTCTCTCCCTGTCAGTTTCCACTCGTGCCCATGTGTTCCTGATCTGCTACTTATGCTAAATAGTTCCTCGCAGCTTACCTTGCTCATTCCTTTCAAGAACTTGAAGGCCTCTATCACATCTTTCTTCTCTCATCTGGCCTCCAGCGAGTACATGGTTAGGACCATGAGCCAATCCTTGAAAAAAATTTATATATAGCCTCACACAACATATTTTTCTGTACATGTAGAATGCAGAGTAGCCCTGAAGAAGTACTTTGTACGAAATGGTGGGCTTTATTATGAACTAGCAGGTGAAAATAAAGAACAAAATACTACACGTTTGGTGAGTGAGCCTCATTTCCAACCACCTCTGCACTGACTGCAACTCAGGAAGTGGTCCCACTGACAGCAACAGTGTATCCTATACAAAGTGCAATCTCTGTGGTTCCAGAATTCAGTATGCAAGGAGGCAATGGGTAAGTATGTTGAAAGAGCACATTCTAAATATTAACTTACAAAATGACTTCTTACGACTCTTCAGTGGTATGTGGTGTGCACCTGCTACCTGTGTTGCTGTCACAGTCACTTTCTCCAATTCAGGTTGCAGCTCAGTGTACAAGAATCGTCTTTCTTTCCCTTACTAATTTTACCGGCGCCAGAAAGCACATGTAAAGAGGCAACAGATATGACACGGTGTTACTAATTAGAAAGCAGTACAGGCAAGGCAAATAGCACAGAAGTGCTCAGTTTACAGAGCATATCTCCTGCCAGCTTTGAGATGGCTCGTGGTGTACACAGGATGCTGTCATGGCAGCCCCTTCTCCTTCACTTCTATTCACTAGTGTAGATGTACTAACTTTTCTTTCACTAATCTCCCCCAACCCCACCAAGAGACAAAACTACAGCCTGGTTCCAATCCCCACCCAAAAGTATGACAAAGACAGCTGCACCCTGGCCCTGACGGTCAGCTCCTTAACAGTTCTAGAACTACAGATTTTATTGGCATCAACCAGTTCTTGGTTTGTTTGTCTCTTAGGTCTAAACACAAAAGGAAGACTTTATGCAATTAAATGTGTGTCCAGTACACAGAACAACTCCATCTTGTCTCTAGCATCTCGTACTGGGCTTTGCTATACGAGTTTTACTATAGCTCTTTTTCCCATCCACTCTGTCTTCTACTGATACAATAAACCTCCATTTACACGGATCACTATATTATGGGTCACAGCCAGTAGCAGAACTTCCATCTGGCTGCCGTCACCTCGGCCTGCAAACACCATCTGCATAAAAAGGGGCACCCTTAAAACAAAACATGTGCTGCCCATGGTCCCAAACTACAGGTCATAGATCCTACCATACTGCATAACAAAAGTTTAAACACTCAGATTTGCAGGGGAAGGGCAGTGTTTCTCAAGTCTGCATCTGCACATCACACAAGGGCCAGTCAATCACATTTTTGAGGACAAGGCAGTAAACCCACAGTAAACTCTTGTCACCAAAAACTCCTAGCATATATTCACATCTAGGTGGAAACAAACATGGATACTTCATGCACCACGCCTATCACCAAACAGTTCATTTTACTGTCTGATTATATTTATTAACTTCTAAAACTATGTTTTGCAATAAAATAGGATTATTCCTGTAAAGATGGGTTCAGCATTTATTTTTATGTTTCAATTTCTAATGTAGTCATGTTTTCGGCATGGCATTTGATGGCATTATTCCCCAACAGGTATGAAATGGCAAGTTTCTAGCATGCATACAGTAAAGCTCGGACTTGGGGGGCTAAATACTAGCAGATTATTCTAGTAGTAAACCTCAAATATCTGCCTTGTTTGTACCTACAGTAAATAGAGATTAAATGTGTCCCATGCAAAATGTCTCCAAATTACATAATGGAGTTTCTAGAGTTTATTATTTCAAATTACCTAAAATTGTTGTGTAAATCTACTATATTGTTCCAAATCAACCCTCAAACTTCGGCACCACTTATGCAATTACATAGGCTGTAGATCATTTACATATTAAAAGATCATTTATGTAAATCTTGTGTTTACATTTTTGATGACGGTTTTGCAGTCTATTAGAAAATTAAAACAGATTAACGTAAGATTGTAAAAAGAAAATGGGTTCAAGTATTGCTTACACAGTTGTGGTAATTACTTTTTTTTTTAACTGATGTACATTTTATCCTAATATGCCATAAGAACTACTGTTCACATTTTAATGTTGTCAATTTCCCAACAGCATTCTATACTTTGATTACTGATCAGATATTTTACGTATTATATATAACGTTACATTACGGTTTCCACAAACAGAATATGGTTGTTTTTATTTTGCCCTATTGAAACATATATCCAGTGTATCAGTAAGACTAATTAAAGCAGTGATCGTCTTAGTTTTTTTTTTTTTTGGCTTTGCTATTTACGGGACACATCCGGCGTGGACTAGAAGGCTGGCCGGGAGGTTCAAAGGTCAACTGTTTAAACTAAAACGGCTGGATAAATAGAAATGTCAATTGGTTTATAGCTAATTAGTCAATATAAAATCAAGTTTTATATATAATAATTTAAAATTAAAAACGATAGCACTGGAAAAAATAAAATGCATGCATGTGGTTTCGTGGAGGCCTCAATATGGCGTTTTTACCTTTGTCTCAAATCTCGAACCTGAAAAAATCGGAACTTTTAATCCCAACAATGCACGTTTTATAAAGAAAAAATAAACTTATTTGAGACGTATAATAGATATATTTTGCACAGTACTCCATATATTTTAAACGTGGCGCTTTTTACCTCCGTTTCCAAGGATTAAATAAAATAGGCATTTATGAATTTCCCACTACATAGCCATGAGATCGTTTGCAGAATAAGAAATAAGAAAAGAAATGTTGAAAGATATATTTGTCACGTTACTCGACCTTTCGTCAGTGAGGAGGTTGTTGTTGTTGTGTTCATGGTTTGATGTTGGGGAGGACTGATGGACATTCATGCTTTCCACAGCCATTTTCCTCACATTAAATACTCGCCACAGTAAGGATGGAAACAACTGTCTCGCTTATAACTTAAACTAGTTTTTCACTGTAAATTCGTTCAGAACTAGACAGATATATTTGTTACTGTTTATGCGTCAGTGAGTTGGTGATATTTTGCAGTCCTGATTTTATATAAATTCAGCTCCATTTAGAGGCTCCAGTTTCCCTGCTGCTGTAAATACCTCACACAAAATGGCGACGACGCTACGGGGAGTTTTCACCCGAGACTTACGTCACAAACCAGCCGATTCGCTACGATTACACACGGAGAGTGCCGAGGAGGACTGATATCGGACATTTTCGGCGGTTGCACGGGGTTGCGTCATCACAGTTGGCACTATAATTTGCAACCCAGAAATTAAAAAAAAGAAAAAAATATCGTCATTGGAGAACAGTGGACTGAACTGTAGGGTTTTATGTAGCGAGAATTGGTGTGCACGCTAGAGACTTTACTTACTTTGTTTCTTTAAAGGGGAAGGATTGGGGCCGCGCATTTCTTTATGTTGGGGAGCGGTGCCACCCATTTTCACTGAACTGTTAATTTGAGAAGCCGTCGGCAAAAAAAATCTCACTGTGTCCAGCAATCCCTAAACAAATGTTGCATGGTTCTAGAAGCTCAAGTTTGCTCTCACTTAGGGCATGCCCCACCCCCCGATTTCGCACAGTCAACTTCTATTGACAGCTTATTCCGCCCATCCAGCTTGGTAATGAAACCACACAGGCCTACAACTGAACGTTTGAGTCTTGGGGTCAAAGGGCCTAAAAAGTAAAACAGGTTAGGCAGTGTCTTCTAATGTGGCCCTTTTAGGTCCCCTGCTAAGCGGGGTGGGTTCTACATCTCCCACACTAGGCTGCTATTAAAAAGGCCCAGCAAGGCACACTGAAGTTTAGAAACATGGACATAGATCGCAGAAAAAACACCATTGGTTCATCCTGTCTATAAACCCTAACAAACCTATTGTCCATGCAGGGTTCTAACCTACACTGTCCACTCCCTGCTGCTACCACCCTGAGCAACACTTAAGTGCTTTAATCTGTCCCATCCTGTTTAAAACTATTAATAACTTTAGGCCCCCAACCTCCGATATTGGATTGTTCAATTGCACCAACGCCCTTTCTGTAAAACAAAACTCTCATGTCCCTCTTTGAACTCTGTTGTCAATTCCACTTGTGCTTCCATGTTCTTGATCTGCTACTTATGCTAAATAGTTCCTCACAGTTTTCTGTAAGCCCACCTTGCTGGTTAAGGGATATAACTGATGGTACAATGTTTTCACAGAGGTGTCTCACACAGAACCACTGCCATTACTTGACCCCCAAGCCGTGCAACCTCCAGGGCTTCACTGACACACAGCAGGGTAATTACACCTGCTAAGTAAGGGTTAGTTGAACTTAGATGTAGCACAAAGGCAAATTTCAAACGGAATTACAAAACAAACAGGATATTTTGTTTCTCCTGTGTGAGCCCACAGATAAAGATGTTAAACCCTTCTCACTCCCGTTCATACACTTCAGTTGGCACAGTCTCTATTCTTTTCTAGTTTTCACCGCAGGGTGAGTATTACTTTACGCCTGGGTTGGCTTCAACCCTGGTGGGATATCTTTACAGACATGGTACAGGTCCCAATCAAGGCACCTATAAACTCTTGGAGTCCACCACCCCAGGCAGCACAGGTGGGGAGGGGACTCCCGAGGCAACTCATAGCTTATTCTTTTCCATTTCACTTAAACTTAGCAGATTCCACAGTTCCAGTGCTGGCAGCTGAGTACCTCTATTTCCATGCCAACTAGCTCAAGGTCAACACCAAGAAGATGGTGTCTATGACATTTGGTACCAGTCAGAAATTGGCCAGGTTCTCATCCTACCACCACCACCTTCTCCACATTAGATGCCACCCCTCTGGAAGTGGTCCCTGCCTTCAAGTACCTTGGCATGTGACTCGACAGCAGTCTCAACTTCTCTGCCCATATAGATGTCATCCACGCCAAACTAGGCACCTTATACTGAAATAAAGACTGCCTCTCTTCAGGTTGTCAGAGAGCTAGTAACCAAAATGATTCTCCCAGCCTTTGACTATGCAGACACTATGGCACTGCCTCCTCTGCCTTGCCAGCCTGGACATGTTGTGTAACCCCTTCTGCCATTTTGCCAGCAGATCCCCCCTCTGTACCCATCGCTACTCCCTCTATTTTTCCCTTGCCATCCTCCCTCTACTGTCAGGCCCACTGCACAGCCTTCATGCCAAATACTGGTTTGGGGCCCTCCCATCCTACCTTTCTTCTTTGATCTCACCCACTCCCCACCCTTCCTTTTTCTCTTTGATCCAGGGATTCCCACACCTTCTCCATTCTCCGCCCTCGCTCCTCTGCTGGCCAAGCTGTATTTTCCTACTGACTCCCATCCTGGAATCTGTTCCCCACCCCCCTCTGCCTCTCCCCTTTTCTTCCCACCTTTCAACATCTCCTAAGGCAACTTCCTGCACCATCTTGCATGGATGTCGGTAGGCATACTCAGCGTACTTTGTTGAGTACAGTAAAATCTTGAAAATATAGGGGCAAGATGAACCTCAGACTACGGCAACAAACACAAGCAGAGCCTTACGTACCTAAAGAACTGTTTTTCCCCTCCTTGGATGCTTTAGCGTGAGTTTGTGAATAATCTTTGCAAGATGCGTGGATGCTAAACTTAGAGGCCATGATTGTGTGACTGACCCAATAGAGTGCATGAGTGCTGGTGTGAATGGACTTCTATAAGGCTGGCTAGCTTGATGTGGTACAGAGGCTTAACACAATGTATCCTAAACATTGTAACTAAAAGATGGCCAACTTCTGTCTGGCAGTGTGTGTGTGTGTGTGTGTGTTTGACAAAATAAAATGTAAATTTATCAGGATCATAGACTTACTATATATGAGCAAGGGACGCACAAGGAGGTTTTAATACCTTAATTTTAGCAACTTGAGTTGTGAGTAGCCAGTGACCTCCCGAAGCATTTCCGGGGTAATATTTGTTTAAAAACTCAGCCTGCTGTGAGCGGGCAGGTATATGAGCAGAATAGCAAACTGAATCCGAGAAGGACACAAAAGGAAAACGAGTGTTAGTTCTAACTAATCATTATAGTAGTGAAACAATCAAGTGTTTTTTTGAGATGATCCTTGAGCCCTACATTCCCGTTACACAGTAAGTGGGAAGAGAGTGGTAGTTCTGGGGAAGTTACTAAGGACTACAACACCACTAATTTTAGTTATATTTGTATGGGACACTTTTTATGTACTGTGCCTGCCTTGCGAATGAGCAAGGAATGCACAAGGAGGTTTTAATGTCTTAATTTTAGCAACTTGTGTTGCGAGTTGCCGGTGACCTCACCGAAGCATTTCCGGGGTAATATTTGTTTAAATACTCGGCCTGCTGCGAGCGAGCAGGTATGTGAGCAGAACAGCAAACTGAATCCAAGAAGGACACAAAAGAAAAATGAGTGTTAGTTCTAACTAATCAATATAGTAGTGAAACAAGTGTTTTTTGAGACGATCCCCTGAGCCTTACATTCCGTTACACAGAAAGTGGGAAGAAGAGTGGTAGTTCTGGGGAAATTACTATAGACTACAACACCACTAATTTTAGTTATATTTGTCTGGGACACTTTTTATGTACTGTGCCTGCCTTGCGAATGAGCAAGGGACGCACAAGGAGGTTTTAATACCTTAATTTTAGCAACTTATGTTGCAAGTAGCCAGTGACCTTCCCGAAGCATTTCCGGGGTAATATTGTTTAAATACTCGGCCTGCTGCGAGCGAGCAGGTATATGAGCAGAATAGCAAACTGAATCTGAGAAGGACACAAAAGAAAAACGAGTGTTATTTCTAACTAATCATTATAGTAGTGAAACAATCAAGTGTTTTTTGAGACGATTCCTGAGCCCTACATTCTGTTACACAGGAAGTGGGAAGAGAGTGGTAGTTCTGGGGAAGTTACTAAGGACTACAACACCACTAATTTTAGTTATATTTGTCTGGAACATTTTTTATGTACTGTGCCTGCCTTGCGAATGAGCAAGGGACGTACAAGGAGGTTTTAATACCTTAATTTTATCAACATGTTGCAAGTAGCCAGTGACCTCCAAGCATTTCCAAGGTAATATTGTTTAAATACTCGGCCTGCTGCAAGCAGGGCATGCATCGGCACGTGTCATACGTGTCAATAGGGCTTAGGGCCACATTATTAAAAAGCATTGACAGAGGAGGTATAGCGAGCGAAATAAAACAGATGTGGACCTACAAAATACAGGGCAGTGCTTAAGCAGCAAATGCAGTAAATGCCAAATGCTCCTACTGGGTGAGTGCAAAATTGATTTTACTTGCGCAAAGTGTGAATTAAATAGAAGTATTACAGACCAAAAATTTAGCACTACGCAACAGATTAAAAACATTAGCCGACATCAGCAGCCTAGAAGACTACATAGATACTGTAGCTGAGGAAGGTAGGATCTAGCATTTCTCAAGCGGTTACAAGTCCCCATAAAATCGAACAAGTATCAACATCATATGTTGTGGTGAAGGAAGAGCAGTGGTGTAAGGTCCCCAGAACAATAGGAAAGGTAGACGGAATATTGTGGGATTATCAAATGTACTGACACCTAATAGGTTTAGCCACCTAGCACACGATGTCACGACTGAACAGGAGACTCAACAACCTAACCAGCAGATTTACATTATGGGCTCCAATGTGGTCTGCCCAGAAAATCAGGTAGACCAGGGTGATACATTACACAGTACATTTCAAAGAGACATCTTGGTAATTGGAGACTCTGTGGTAAAATATACTGATTCAATATTATGCAAACACAGGAATACTACAACTACAGTCAGTGTATTACCGGGTGTGGGGAATTCCGATATTAGACGTCTTATACTAGGTCTCCTTGAACACACTGTACAACCATTGGTGTTGTTACATGTAGGTGTTAACGATGTGGGTAAGAGAAAAATGCTAGACATCCAAAGGGACTTTGAGTATGTAGGTGCAGATCTAAAAGCTAGAGGCTGTGACCTGATTATTTCAGGCATTATCCCAAGCCCTGGGGTTAACTTCAAAAAAAGATCGGGAATTGTGAGCTTAAATGGGTGGTTGAAGAGGTGGTGCCTTACAGACGATTATGATTTTTTGGAAAATTGGGACAATTTCTATGACACAAGGCTGTTTGTGTTAGATGGTATTCATTTAAATAGGCAAGGAAAATGCCTTTTCTCACAAAAATTAAAACGGAAAATCGATAAGACTTTAAACTTCCAGAATGGGGGAGAGGAGATGCGTATCTCAAACATCAACAAAACTGGGGACAATACAGTTAGAACATTGGAGTTGTCTGTTATTAAATGCAAGAAGTCTTAACAACAAACTAGATGAACTGGTGTTTACTTTAAACAATAATCATATCAGTTGCTGTGCCATTACAGAAACATGGTGGAAACAGGATGACCCCTGGGATAAACAAATTTCTGGTTTTGTTCTCTATCATAGAGATAGGTCACTTCAAAAGGGTGGGGGTGTTGCCCTATACATAGCTGACCACATTATATCAGAAAGTGTAAATACCCTTATATATGATACAGCCAAATTGATCTGGGTTAAGCTACACCCCCCCCCATACGCCAAAAATAAACGTTGGTGTTGTATACAGGCCACCATCTAGCTCACAGTTAGATGACCTTAAATTACTAGAATTTATACAAAATTTCACTCAGGCTGGAAACTCCCTGTTATTAGGTGACTTTAATCTCCCAGAGTTGAGTTGCACCCCCACACAAGCAGAATCACCAAACTAGCAAAGATTCCTTGAGTCCTTTTTATTAAATGGCTTAGAACAGTATGTTGAAGACCATACTGGGTTCTCGTGACTTTGGATTTTGTACTTAGTAATTTGGAGTATGATATTCAGGATTGTAGCGCTTTACACCCCCTAGGTTCCAGCGACCATAATATGGTGGAATTTAGTATCAGCAAGGTTACAACTAAGACCGCTAGTAGGACAGTGGTATATAATTTCAGTAGGGCTAATTTTATTTATTTATTTAGTTTTTATTGACCGGGTAAGTGCACTAGAGAAATCCTACCTATTTTCAGGCACGACCCGGGGGAAGGGGATGCAGATGAATGCCAACTGACCTTGAACCAGATTAAGCTGTTGGTGGTAATTTTAGTGAATGAGGGAATTGGCCAGGACACGAGGAAATTCCCTACTCTCCAGCAGGGGACTCCTTGGCTGACTGTTTGCAGGATGGCCAGTCCGCTGAACCTTTGGAGGAGATGGATGTAGCAGTGCTGGGGAGCAGGCCTCCTCACCATGCACTGATTTGCAAGAGGCTGTGGATGCTGCTTTGACTCGTGCTCATTTGTTGGACTTTGATTCTTCTCACCTGGAAGAGTTTGGTTTGGATAACAATTTGCATGACACTACAGGTAAGGAGTTGGAATCTCTGACTCCTGATAAGCAACGCCTTATACTTCAAAAGAAGAAGGCACTGTTACTTGAATCGAAACAATTGGTTGCTTCGCTAAAGCGTGGCATTTGCAACTCTGAATCAGTTTTTATGGTTTCTTCTGGTGTTGTGAGTCCGCAGCCTGCTGCTGTGGTGTGTGCCTCATCACGACAGGCCGCAGACCTTATACAGGAGTCGGCTGTACCTGATAGACCTGACCCCCCGGAACTACTTGTGAGTACTGCTGTGTCTTCTGACTCAGCGGTTTGTGCGCTGACAACTCAGGATGTGCTTGTATGGCCTGATACTACTGTTCAGGCTGGCACTTCCAGCAGCGTTAATGCTGTTTGCCGGGAGCCTGAGACACACGTGGTTGCTAGCAAGAAGATGCAGCCCAAGCGGCTCGGTGTCAGTTGTTGTCTAGATCCGCCCAACTTGCGATTTCTTGCTGGGACTTCTCGTTAGCAACAACAGGGGCAGGAGTGTACTTTCCCTCAGAATAAATCAGTATGGGGTTGGAGTAAGTCGGGCGTGCTTCCCACACAACATTTGCTGATGTTCCAGGATAACTCTACTGTTTTCAACTCCGTTACGGATCAGGATATGTTGGATGGCTCTGAGTGGTCTCCTAGTCAGGCATTACAGAACGCAGGTTGGGAACAAAAAACCAATAGGACTTGGATTCCTGATACCTCGGCCCCTACCTGCCCCGCGTCCAGTGTTTCAACAAATCTTCCTGTGACCACCAACAAACTTGTCGACATGAGCTCCAACAATCCCCGGGGTGAGAACTGTAATACTACTGATGCACAAGCGACTGTTCCTGCTGTAGCTGATGTTGAAGTGCAGAATATATCTGTGGGCCCACTTAGGTTAGGTCTTACTGACCAAATGTTAAATGCTGAGGGTAGAGGGGATGGTCCAGTGTTGAAAATGTCTGATTTATTTCAGAACAAAGGTGAGCTGGCTCCACGACGCAATGCAGTGAGGTTGTTGTATAAAGGAGGTATGGTGGAGCCTCCAGACAGAGTTTTTATTGCTAGGCAGTTATTGAAGGGCTCTTTAAAGTTTTTCCTCTGAAATTTTTGCACTCCTGCATTTGGGCAATCATAATTTTGATATTAGTTTTAAAAATGTGTCAGGTTTGGATAGATTCTGGGCCCATTATGATAAGTTAAAAAATACTCCTTTATGGGTACCTTTTCATGCTGTACCTTTATCCAGGCCAGCAGTTAAAACCATTACAATTATGTTTAAAAATGAGGGAGTGAATATTGAGGATATCCTTTATTGGTTACGGCAACGTTGTGAGATATTAAATAGGCCTAATCCTACTCTTGATAGTGAGCAGATTTGGGATGGTGGGTGGAGGGTTCAAGTTAAATTGATTATGACAAATACTGGCCCTGTTCACCTGCCTAGTACTTTTTATTTGAGTAGGGATAGAGGTGCTATTTTTTATGCAGGTCAGCCTCATTCCTGTTTTAAATATGGGGATAGAACGCACCTGAGTTCAGCTTGTAATACAGTAAAATGTAGTGACTGCTTAGAATTCGATCATGTTTCAGGGAAATGTTTAAATTTGTTTCGCTGTAATCTTTGTGAGCAGACTGGTCATTCTTATGGCAGGTGTCCCTGGGCTTCGCATAACAGGGAGGATTGTCCCTCTCATGAAGGGCTTATAAACATAGCCCAGCAAATTTATGCTAAGAAAATTGCTGACTTAAGTGCCAGGACTGATGTGAGAGCACAAGGACAGGACACTGTCTTGGTTCCCAAGAGAATCGGCCCTCTGAGTCTGTGGCCCTTGAGCCTGAGATGAAACGGATTCTATACCAGCTTTCAAGGAGACCCTATCTTGGAACCTGTTGTTCCACTGGTGACTGATAGCACTGGTTTGTTCTCCTATAGTGATGCCCTCACGGATAGTGATGGGTTTAAACTTGTTCAGACTAAGAGGTCTAGGATGGGTAAAGTGGTGTCTAAAAAGGTTGAAGGGATGGATAGAGTTGCATCTCCTGGATCCTGGAAAAGTGGTAATAAGTTTGCGACTTTGCTTTCAGAGGATGGGGATTCAGAAGGGGAAGGGACTGACTCCTCTTCTGTTGTTTCTTGCACTGATGCTGAAGAGGGCAGGGGTGTGCACTCCATAGCCACTCAGACAAGGCACAGACAAAAGAAACAGGCCTCATAATTACCTTGCATCATGAGATATTCTGCCAACCTTTCTGAACAACTCTCCATTACTTCTGTTAATGTCAGTAGTATTAAAGGGGATAGGAAATTGGCGGGTACCTTGTATTCTCTTCAAGAGCATGCTTCTGACATTACCTGTGTTTTGGATACCAGTTTAAAAAGTGGGGGTGAACTTTTCCGGGCCTCGCATGCGTGGCATTTAGAGCCCTCTTTTTGGTCCATAGGACAGGATTTATGTGATGGTGTGGGGATTCTATTGACTAATAATGATCTCATAGTCACTAGATTGGTTGACATTAGTCCGGGGCGGGCTTTGTTGTTAGATATTTCTTATTTTTTTTATAGGTTTCGGTTAATTGCGACTTATATCCCTCAGACCAAGGCTCTTAGGGCTGCTTTAGTTAAAGACATTCATCCATTTTTGCATACTTCCAGACTTGTCCTGTGGGCAGGAGATTTTAATTGTTGTTCGCACTAAAAAGATAGAGGTTACAGACGGACAAGCTCTTTTTGTGACTTAGTAGCTTGTTAAATGTCATTTCTACTGCTGCATTGCAAGATTCCATTGCAGTTTGTATGCCCTCAGGGGTTTACCTTTTTAAAGGTAAATTAAAGACTGAATAGATTTTATTTTTGTGTCCAAAATTTCTAAGGTATTGTCTAGTAAGACTATACCTGTGGAATATTTGGATCATGTCGCTCTTTGTACACGGATCTCCTGGCAGGACACCCTAAGGTGTAGAAAGCATAAATGGAGGTTGAATGAGTCTGTATTATCAGATGCTAAAACTCAGAAGTTTTGGCAATGAAACTGGAAAGCCAGATTGTCAGTAGCTGACTGCTATGAGGATCTTACAGAGTGGTGGGAAGATACTAAAAAATCATGGCAGTAACTATTCAAACATAGATCGCATCAGGTGCATACAAACAAATATTTAAACTATTTACAGTTGAGACAGCAGTTGCACTGATTGATTTCATTATCAGAAACTTCCTCTCAGGATTTTGGGTCACAAATCCAGATTATTAAGACGTAGTTACAAAAGTTTCAATATGACAGAGCACATTCTTTGGAGCAGGAGGTTAAATTTGGGGTGCATGCTGGGAAACATAGTATTAACCCTTACAGGAATTGTAAGGAACAGGTAAAAGATAGAATTATTACAGAATTACTTTCCTCAACAGGTGTACCTGTTTCCTCTCCTTTAGGCATTTAGGCATTGTACAAGCTCAGGCTCAGAGGATGTTCAGGTAGAAAGTTCATACTTCCACTGATGGTGGCTTTTTGGGTGGTTTGCATCTTGCGCAGGTAGGCTTAGACTCCGAAGAGGATCTTGCCATGCTTACTGGTGAGGTTACTATCAGGGAAGTGGAGTAGGCAATTGATAGTTTAAAAATAGGCTCTGCCCCGTGTACTGATGGCATAGGTGCAGGCCTTTATAAAACATTTAAAGATCACCTAGCCCCAGCTTTGGCGATTTTGTATAATTATATGTTACATGACGATAGATTGGCTTCCGCTATGAAAGACGTTGTACTAGTGCTGATACATAAGAAGGGCCCTTCTGTGGATATAAATAATTTCAGACCTTTAAGTCTGCTGAATACAGATGTTAAACTTTTAGCTAAACTGTTATTGGGGCGGCTTAATGAAGTAGCACAGTATATAATTAGTGACCTACAGACTTGTGTTGTGCAGGGTAGACAACAAAAGGATAACTTGATTTTGCTTCGGAAACTGTTCTATCAAGGAGAATGGGGGGTTGTTTGGTTGGAGAATTAGTATTGATCAGGAAAAAGCCTTTGATCGTCTCTCACATGATTTTTTGTTCCTGGTATTCAACGCTTTTGGTATTCCAGAAATGTTTATAGGTTGGATTAAATTATTGTACAGGGATGTGGTTGTGATTCCTAAAGTGAATGGTTGGTATGGGGATAAAATTACTGTACTACGGGATGTTCGGCAGGGTTGTCCCTTGAGCCCCTTACTGTATGTTTTCTGCATGGATATTTTTATTAGTTTATGTCTGCATAATCAGGGGATAATAGGGCTAGGGTTGCCACATTGTTCACAGCCCATAAAAATTTTGACCTATGCAGATGATGTGGTGTTAACACTAGCCCCCAAAACAGATGACTATGCTTTGAAATCTGTATTTCAGTTTTTTTCTGCAATTTCAGGTTCTCAAATTAATTTTGTTAAAAGTAGAGGGGTACCTTTGGGTCAGACTCCCTTACCTACCTCAGGTACTAGTGCAGTAATTCACATTACTACAGAGCCTCTGAAAATCTTAGGTATTGTGTTTGGTTCACCTAATACTGCTGTTTTAAACTGGGAGGCAGTTATTGCCCAAGCAGACAGGGTGCTTTTGGGATGGAGACAGAAAGTCATTGGCAAATTGAAATGTGTTTGGTTGATTAAAACTTTATTGGTTCCTATTTTTTTATACATTGCTTATGTTTATTCTCCTCCTAAGGAAGTACTAACTAAGATCTATAGTTTATTTTTCCAAGGTCTCTGGGGTTCCAGGCTTAATCCTGTGAAACGTAGCTTCACTTATCGATCCAGAGCTGAAGGGGGGTTAGGTATGATTGACCCCATTGCCTTCTTTTATAGTATTTTTTTGGACTATAACTTTGGGAAGTGTCTCCGACCTGGAGTGATAGTTTGGAAAGAATGGTTAGATTATTGGGTGGCACCTAATGTTGAGCCATGGCAACAGATGACACCCAGATTGTTAGGTAAGACACAGCCCATGCCGAAGTATGGTTTGGAGGAGTTAAATGGGCACTGCAAAGTGAACTCCAGATGCAGTGGCGGAGCTAGAGGGGGGCTGGGGTTGCCCTCCTGGCTGCCCCAGTGTGAGTAGTGGTGCCCCACCACCATCTTTATTCACCGTTTAGTACCCATTGAGGAGCCCATGATTGAATAAATGGCCCCCCTTCGCTCCCAAATGCTCCCAAACCTGGCTTTGCCACTGTCCAGATGTTATACTTATTGGGGACAGAAAAAAGTTGTATCAACACATTTTGAATTATAATACTACAGATGTTCTGGAATTTCCCTTATGTCCAGCACAATGGAAGCAGTATGTCTTAAAACAATTACTTAATCCTAGGATTCCATTGTATGCTTGAGACTGTCTGTGGTTGGGGAATTATGGGAGACTAGGGGTTAAGGGCAATAATAAACATAAGCAGCTTTCAGATAGCGATTGTCCGAGGGATGCTTGTACTCAGATATTAGAAACCCAGACTCATTTGTTTCTAGAGTGCAGATTTGCTCAGTTGTTTTGGGATATTTAGCTAAAGAGTGGGGAGAGCAATTGTTTTTGAAGTTGCAGTACTCTGAGATTATGTATGGTAACAATCCAGGACTGCTTGGAAAATATCATAAGGATACCATCTATGTTCTGTTTGTTCTGATTAGATATCATTTATGGCAAACGAGGTGCATGTGTACAGCAAAAATGGATTCATCAGAATGCAGTATTTCTGAATGTGAAAAAGGCTACACAACTATTGTTTCGTGATGATTTGTATAAATGTCCTCTATCTAGAGTTGCTCATTTATGATTAAACTGTAGACATTGGTGTGACTGATTTACGTCCTGTTTTTGTTCCTGGCACATGCCTTGGTTTTGTTAGGTATGTATTATTTAAGATTATGTATTCTCTTTGTATTGTTTGCATGTATTGTAATGCAGTCCTCCTTTTCTAATAAAAATTCCCCTACTCTTTTCGATAGGTGCCATGGGCTCTTTAACATCCACCTGAACTACCACCAATCCCGGCAGATGGGACCTTGGTTAAACATCTCATCCGAAAGACGGCACCTCAGAAGTGCAGCAGCACTCTCATGCTGCACTACAGTGTCAGTACTGGGATATTAATCCAAGTGCCAGATGTGGGAACTGAACCCACAGCCCTCTGGTCTCCCGGCCTCAGAGGCGACTGTGCTACCTACTGAGCCACTGACACTGCCAATTTTAATAGCATAAGTGAACATTTAGCATCTTGGGATTGGCAGACAGATTTAAGCGGATTGAAGTTACAACATATGTGGGACATATTAAGTAACAAAATAAAATCACTTGTACAAGAGTTTATCCCTAGTTCTAAGAAGACTATAATATCCCCCAAAAAAAAAAAACCTGGTTTACTTCATCAATAGTTCAAAATATTAAAGGCAAAAATTAAGCATATAGTAATGCTAAGAAAAGTGGGCAGCCAGAAAGCTGGGCAGAATATAGACTTGAACTTAAAAAATGTAGGTCAAGTATACGTAAAGCAACAAATAATTATGAATACAAATTAGCAACTAAAGTTCAAAACAACTATAAATCTTTTTTTTCTTATATAAAGAACAAAAAAGGTGTAAACAAGTCAATAGGGCTCCTAACGCGATCAAATGGTGAATTAATACTAGAGGATAAGGATATGGCATGCCCTTATAATACATATTTTGCTTCAGTGTATAATCCAAAAACTCAATACCTTGAAGCATCAGGCTAAGGATGTAGGTCCATCACTTATAATTGAGGTTAAAAATGTGCGAGACAGGCTAAAAGCCTTGGATCAGAATAAAGCTCAGGGGTCCGATGGCCTTCACCCCAGGGTGCTAAAGGAGTTGGCTGATGTATTGGCAGCCCCAGTAGCTTATTTATTCCAACACCCTATAGACAAGGCAGAAGTTCTGGAAGAATGGAGGCAGGCGGAAGTTATCCCCATATATAAAAAGGGGTCTAGACAGGAGGCATCTAACTACAGACTTATTAGCCTGACATCAATATTGGGGAAAATCTTAGAAGCTGTTATTAAAACTTATATTACCAATATGTTAACTACATCAGGAGATCTTGATCATGACCGACATGGTTTTAGGAAGGGTAGGTCCCGTCAGACACATTTGGAGTTTTATGGCAGGGTAAATCAAGCACTTGATTCTCGGAATGCAGTGGATGTTATCTTCTGGACTATTCAAAGGCATTCTACAAGGTTCCACACGGCCTTCTGACTGAGGCCTTAATCAATCATAGTATACATGCAAATCTCTCTCTCTCTCTCTCTCTCTCTCTCTCTCTTTCTCTCTGGATTAAAAACTGGTCATTAGATCGGAAACAGAGAGTTTCAGTGAAGGGGTCCCTTTCGGATTGGGCAGAGGTGACTAGTGAGGTCCCTCAGGGCTCAGTTTTGGTCCCTTGCCTTTTCAATTTTATATATATCATCCATGCAAACTTCAACACAAGTATGGTTGTCCAAATTCGCAGATGACACTAGGATAGGCTTTAAAATAAATTCCAAGGAGGATGCGGATATTTTACAATAAGCATTAAAAGAACTTGAACACTGGGCAATAAGTAACAATTCTACTTTTAATACTGACAAATGCAGGGTTATGCATCTGGGGAAACATAACAGCCGTTATAAATATAATTTAAATGGAGTGGACTTACAAGGGACAACAGAGGAAAAGGACTTGGGCATTTATATTACCAGTGATTTTAGTTTTACGACTCACTGTAATCATATTATTAGGAAAGCTAGTGGACTTTTGCACTGTATAAATAAGCACATTAAAAGTAAAGATAGATTAGTGGTGATGCCACTGTACAAGGCATTGGTCTGCCCACATCTGGAGTACTGTGCCCAATTTTGGTCATCAGGTGGGAAAATTGGCTATAAAATCCCTTGAGCAAGTACAAAGAAGGGCAACTAGACATGTGGCTGGCCTAGATGGGCTATGTTATCAGCAGTGATTACAGGAATTAGATCTCTACTCACTGGAGTTCCGTAGGCTCCATAGTGACATGTGTATGGTATATAGAGCACTTCTGGATGATGACTTATGGCCAAAACTGGGACTTGAGTTAAGGATACAGCTATATGACACTAGGGCACATCCACTTCAAATTAAGATTGGTACTTATTGTACAAATACTAGGAAAAATTGGTTCAGTAAAGGGTAACTGGAATCTGGAATGGTCTGCCAATAGAGGTGGTGGCAAGTTGAACATGACAGAATTTAAGAAAACTCTAGATGACTACTTGATTACACAAGGTATTACGGGTTATTAATATGGGAGGCTGCAATGGACTTGGTCTTCTTGGCCTAGTATTTACCTATGAGACCTACCTATTGTTGACTGAAATGAGGTGGGGCAGTGTGTGTGGTAGGGCAGCACATCTTTCGTTTGTGTTGGGGGCAACAGTTCTGCCCACTTTTGAGTACAAGTTTAAAATTCCTGGCTACTCCCTGCCATCTTGTTCCTGTCTACCCCTTCCTGAAGCTCTTGTCCTCTTCCTGCTGAGCACCCCTGGTTTGATGTTCTCAGTACTGTCCTTACCTCAGCATGCACTGTGCGCTTACTTTCTCCCATGGTTGTCCAGCTTCCACTGTGCTGTTTATACTACGCTTATCTCAGTTACTGACTCCTCTGTATATTTGATCACATCCTTATTTTGTACTTTGGAATGTGTGCTGCATCTGTTTTACAAGGTCTTCTTTGAGGCAATCTCTTGCAGCAGGTCATAACACATGGGGATTACAGCTGCAAGCATAATTTCCTATGGATGACTTCTCAGCAGTCGACCCGGACCTCCCCAGCACTATCCTGTGGTGTCTTACTTGGCAGGTATAAAAGGGGCTGTCCCAGCTACTCCTCAGTTCTTTTCATCCACGACCTGCATGCAACAAGTCCTCCTTCGAGCTCTGCTTTCCTGTTGTCGCGAAGAGTTCTACCAACCTAAATTTACTAAAAGTTCATATACTAATGTCTTCAGATCCCTTATTCCAAAGGTGTTCCTGTAGCCTGTGTTTGTTGCCTTGGTCCAGAACACGACTCCTGGGAGTGTGTCTTCTGCGACAGGTTCAACAAGGCCACAAAACGTTGAAGGCTTTAATAGCGCCGTGAATTCCTCATGGAGCAAAAGGCTGCCTCCTGGAGCAGCAACAATGCTCCACAACCAGAGAATCCTCAATGTCATCCTTCAGGTCTCACTGCTTTATGGGGGACCCCCTCCACATCAACAGCACAGAGTCCTGGTAAGAAACATTCATCAGAAACTAAGCATGTTTCTACCACTCCGTTGTCGTCAACAGAGACTTCACAAAAAGTGAGTATTGAGAAGGTTGCTCATGTTACATTGTCCTCTACACTGTCAACAATTGTGGGCTCTGCTTTTCCCTTGTCGTGGCGGGTTCTGGGGTTGTTCTGCAGCTCCAGCTGCCTCCCCTTCAGTGCTATCTGCCCATCGTTCATCGACGATTCCTTGTAGTCCATCACCGATTCTGTTGTCGACGGCAGGGGCTTCAGGCCCATCAGCGAAGACTGGCCTTGCCTCACAGGGCTTAATGCTGGTGCCCTCCTCGATGATCCTGGGGTCTATATACACCCGCTCTTGATGGCTTCACATGTGGTTCCACTGCCTACTCCTATTCCGTCAGTTGTCCCAATTGTCCTGTCCAGTCTGCCTCGGCTGCTTCTACTGGGCATCTGGCCATGATTGATGTCCAGGCTCTAGTGAATACTATCCTGGATCTGACTCAGACCCTGCACCCTCCTAAAGAGGGGCAAGTTGTAGTCTCAGCTCCTCTCGGCCTCCTTGGCCCAGCGAATGCCAGCTCTTCCCTGTCTCCCAGGTGTATACACTTGGGACATAGACACATGGAGGATCCTTTCCTGCAGGACTGGGATCTGGAGGACAAGGACGGCAAGGACCAAGAGGATTCTCCTCGGTCCTACTCTGCCAACTCCTCTATTCAGGGAGAACTTACTCTGGAGCTCCCTTGTTCTCTGCCAGATGACCCAACATTTTCGGACAATATGATCCACCTCCAGAAAACATTTGGATTCCAGGATACTGAGCAGGATGCTTCTAGGAAGAAATTGGCTCAGTACTTAGATGTGCTAGAATGCCCCCTCTGGTTGTCCCCTTTTGGTGGGCGCCTTTGAAGAGAGCTATCTTGGCTGCTTGGAAGCAACCTTTCAAGATTTCCTCCAATCCACGTAAGGCTGATAGGATTTATCAGGCTGTGGTGGATCACCCCTATTTCATATGTCTGCTTCAGGCGAACTCAGTGGTGATCAGTGCTGCACATGATAGGTCCTCTAGGCCTCAACAACATGAGTGCTCAGCTCCCAGATACGAAATCCAAGAAACTGGATGTTACGGGAAAAAGGGTTTTTTCCCCGGCCAGCTTGTCTCTATGTATACTTAATTACATGGGAAACCCCTGAAATATCAGGAGGAAATCCTAAACGTCTTCCAGGTGACAGTCCAGTCCCTCCCAGCGGATTCTGTCCAGGAAGAGCTGACGGTAAAAATGTCTACTGTGGCAGCTGTATGCCGCCACCTGCTAAGGGCCACTCATGATGCCGTTGACACTACAGCTCGTACGTCCTCTGCAGGAGTGTGTCTCAGACAACACGCCTGGCTTAGAGTGTCAGGATTTTCACAGGACATATAACAATGCTCCTTTTAAAGGGTTCAGCTGTTCAGTCTACAGAATCAAGACATATTGAAAGACTTACAAGACTCTGATGGTACTCTTCAAACCCTGTACCATCCAAAAGTCAAAACGTCCTTCAGATGCTTTTCGAGGGGCCACCCCTACCGGAGCCGTCCCATGAATCAGAGGCAACCTGCCAATAAGAGAAAACCTCAGTTACAATTGCCAGGTCCTAGAAATGCTCAGAAACCCTGTTACATCCCTGCTGCTCCCCAGCAGGGCCAGCCATCCACCTGAAGGTCTTCCTTCGGTCGGGGGCCTAGAGACCCTACCCACAGTCTTTGGGGGCAGGTTTTCCCCTACACCTGCAAGGGTGGCGAGCTGTCTCCTCTGAACAGTGGCTCCTGCAATTGATCATGACAGGGTACACACTGGAGTTCACGGAGATACCTCTTTGCCACCCAGGGTCTCTCACTACCCTCCAGACCAATCATTGGTCTTAGGGACCGAGATAGATGCTTTACTGTCAAAAAAGGCCATTGAACCAGTTTCCCTTCCTTAGAAGGGTGTGGAATTTCACTCCCACTTTTTCCTGGTTCCCAAATGGACGGGGGATTTACGCCCCATTTTAGATCTGAGATGTCTCAACCTGTGCATCACTTACCAGAAGTTCTGAATGATGTCTCTTCTGACACTTCTCCCTTTACTGAACATAGGCGATTGGCTCTGCTCCCTGGATATGAAGGATGCATACCTCCATATCCTGATGCACCCAGCCCACAGACAGTTTCTCCATTTCATGTTTCAGGGTCGTCATTACCAGTTCAGAGCCCTCCCTTTTGGCCTTTCCTCAGCTCTGAGGGTATTTACAGAATGCCTGGCAGTGGTCACAGCAGCCTTCCTCAGGGACGGTCTCTATGTCTTTCCCTACCTGGACGACTGGCTCCTGAAAGCATCCTCCAGCAAACTGCTGTTACTCATGCTTTCTCGAACCCTGCAGTTGTTCACCCAGGTGTGGATAGCAGTAAACTATCCAAAATGGACCCTACACAATGCCTCCAGTATATCGGAGCCATGTTAAACACCTCTGTAGGGAGGGCATGTCTGCCCATAGCTCGGATAGATGCACTAATTGGTTTGACATGCTGATTAGAGTCCAGCAGATTAGTCCCGGCATCAGACTACCTCCGCCTCCTGGGTCATTTGGTGGCCACGATACCGACGGTCCCCAATGCCAGGTTAAATATTAGGGTCCTTCAGTGGTCCCTTAGAGCCCAATGGGACCAGAAGGAGAATGATTTCAGTGCCCCGATCCTGAAGTCTTCCCTGGCTCTTCAAGCTCTGCAGTGTGAAAGTCCAGAGACAACTTGATGTGAGGCATGCCATTCCGTTCTACTGTCCCGAGTCTCATTCCGACTACAGACGCCTCCTTGATGGGGTGGGGTGCTCATCTCCTGCGTGTCAGGTCCCAGAGATCTTGAACGCCAGTGGAGGCCCACCTCCACATCAGTGTCTTGGAGCTGAGGGCAGTTCTCTATGCCTTACAGGCATTTGAGACTCATCTCCCCCCAGGTTGCTTTCAGGTGCAATCAGACAGTTCTACAGTGGTTCACTACTTAAACAAACAAGGTGGCACCCATTCCTACCCTCTCTGCAGGTAATTAATGCTACCTCCAACGCTACCTAAACTCCCCCTCCAAATTCTGGAGGGTTATTCACTCCCTTTTTGACCCCCCAGACCTTTATCTCCCACTTTACTGGTTGACTGTTCACTAGTCTCGGACCCCTCCACTGTTGCTTTTCTACTCAACTCCTTTTCACAACCTGTGCTGTTCTCACTCACCTGGACCCTGGGCTCCTGCTTTTTCTTCCCCTTCCATCAGGGTTTCTCCTTCTCCCTGTTTGTGTACAGGAAGTCCTCTTTGTCATCAATTCTCTCAACCCCACAGAATGGCAGTGGATAGGCAGAAAAGGGGAAGAGCAGGCAAAAGTACTCAACAAGTACTTTTGTTCCAGTATTACCCGGAGACAGAGATGGGCCTGTACCTAAGGGGAAGGGAGGGAGGGAGGGATTATGGACAGGAGGTCCCAGTGGGTAGGGTGATGGAGGGCCTTAGGTCCCTGAAGGTGAATAAGGCACCTGGGCCAGGCGGAGTTCACCCTAGAGTCCTGAGGGAGTTGGCAGAAGTCCTGGTGAGGCCACTGGTGGACTTATTCAACATCTCCCTGCATTCTAGGTGCGTACCCTGGGACTGGAGGATGGTGCATGTAGGGTCCCTCTATAAGAGTGGACCCAGGGATGAACCAGGGAACTACAGACCAGTGAGCCTCACAGCCATTTTAGGAAAGTTAATGGAGTCTATCCTCAAGGAGAGGCTGGTGAAGTTTCTGGAGGATAATGGTCTCCAGGACGGCAAGCAGCATGGGTTTGTCTCGGGCAGATCCTGCCAGACAAACCAAGTTGAGTTTTTTGACTGGATAACGTGGGCACTGGATGAGGGCCATTTGGTGGATGTTCTTTACCTGGACTTCAGCAAGGCCTTTGACTCGGTGCCTCATGGAAGGCTGACCAGCACGTTGGATAAAGGAAACTGGTAAGATGGGTCAAGAGCTGGCTACAGGATAGGCAGCAGAAGGTAGTCATTGGGAGTGAACTATCAGAGCCTTAACAAGTGGGGTCCCACAGGGCTCAGTGCTGGGACCAGTGCTGTTTAACATTTTCATTGCCGACATTTTGGACGGGATAAAAAGTAAGATCAGCCTCTTTGCAGGCGGCACTAAGATCTGTGCGGAAGTGAATGGGGGGGAAGGTGGTAAAGTACTCCAGGAGGATTTAGCAAAACTGGAGAGTTGGTTGAACACATGGCAATTAGGATTCAATTCCAAGAAGTATAAGGTCATGCACTTGGGGGCCAGAAATCCCAGGAATAAGTTACTACACTATAAGGATGTGCAAATATGTAAACTCCTTGAACAAGTTAAAGCCTTTAATGAACACTTCTTGGAAGCTGGGCGTATATTTGGTGAAAAATACCCAAACCAACCAGTTGATGCCCTGGATAATAATTTTGCTTTTTGTAACTATAGACCTTTGTTCACTTTTAGGGAAATTGTTGATCAGGCTGTTCTAACTGAACTAACAATGCTGTATGTAAAGGAAGGGACTGGCCTGGATAAAATAGACCCCATTTTTCATAAAATTGGAGCCCCTGTGATAGCCGAATATGTAACTTATCTGTTTAATTTTTCATTACACAACTCCGAAATACTTACTGATTGGAAGCCGGCTTGTATTACACCAATTTTCAAGGGTGGAAATGAAACATATCCTGGTTGTTATCGACCTATTTAAATTCTGACAACTATATCAAAGTTGTTTGAAAGATTATTACATATTCAGCTATCAAAGTTCCTGGAGAAACAAAGTATTGATTGATTATCAAGCTGGCTTTTGTAAGGGTCATAATATTGTTTCTGCCACTCTTAAGGTTACTAATGATGTTTGTACTGCTTTTGACCAGAGAAATTCAGTCCCTCCTATCTTTTGGGATTTGTAAGAAGCGCTTGACTCTGTTCACCATAATATACTGTTAAACAGATTAAAGGCCTCTGGTATGCCTAAGAGCTTTGCTGTGGTTTTCTGCTATTTACCATCTAGACTGCAGTGTGTAAAAATGGGTGAGTACTGTTCTGATTTGGCTTTGTGTAACAAGGTGTACCCCAGGGATCAGTACTGGGACCTCTCGTTTCTTATTTATGTTAATGACTTGCCCAGAGGTATCTCAGCTGATTCAATTATCCAATTGTATGCCAATGATACTATTATCTATACCCAAGGCAAGGACCCAACAGTAGCATTAAACACTTTACAAAAGATTTTGACAATATACAATATACATTGTTTAATTTACATTATTTATTAAATGTGGGTAAAACTCAATCGGTCCTATTTTCAAGTAGCGTTAAGGAGAACCATAGCAATAACATAAGGGCATTGGATGGAACAGATTTAAAAAAGGTCTCCTCATATAAGAACTTTGGTATTATGCTTGATGAAACCATGAAGTTTGATTCACATATTCAAATGTTGTCTAATATATTAAAAAAATGTTATCCTTTTTTTATAGAAACAGGATTTGTTTTAGCCTTGTTATTTGTAAACAGCTTGTAAATTCATTATTTTTGTCCCTGATTGACTATGGGGACTATATTTATATGAAGACAACAGATACTGTATTGAAACCTCTTGATCTAGTATATCATAATGCTTTGAGGTTTGCCACTGGTAGGCATCATTGTAACCTTTATTTCTCGGTTGGATGGCAGTTGCTTTATACCCATAGGCAAACACATTGGTTATTATTGGTATACAAATTTGGTCAGCTTAAGCCTCCTATCTATTTGCTAAATTTGGTTTTTACTAAACAACAAAATAAATATTCTTTATGATCTACTGATCTTCCCCAATTTGTTTTATCAAGGTTTAAAATTAGATATGGTAATTATAGACTTGCCGTTGCCTAAAATGGACCATTTAGGCCCACCGGCAAAACAGGATGAGCACTATAACTGTGCACTCCTTTCTCTCACACTGGGCCCACTCTATCCCAACTGTGACTCCTCCTTATTCTAAGTGCTAGCCTTACAGCTTGCTGCCTGAAGCGATGAATTCACACTGCACTTCTTCCTACTGACTGCAATGTTTCATACTGTGTTGTAATACAGTCAGACCTGGTTAATCCGTAAGCATTTGTGTTAGCTCAATTTTCAACGTAATAGAAATCTATGTATTAACCAGACATTGACCAAATAATGATTTGATTAAGGTTTCAAAGATTTATTACTGCAAAAACATTTTCTTTTTAAATACAGTGCAAAACATATATGTACTGTACATTTAAAAAAAAAGCACCAATATTTTATAGGAGGAATTTAAATCTTACCACAACAGCAGTGTTTATCGGGAGCAGAACCAGGGCTCACAGCTTGACAGCTACCTTGAGGACAACTCCAGTCTGTTTAAAAAGTTTCAGTAAAATAAGAATTGCGCTGCTAACTTTGCCATTCTACTCCTTATTCACATAGGACAAGGACAACTCCAGACCGTTTAAAAAATTTTAATTACAATAAGGAGAACTGCCACTTTAAGGACTGGGACGGAGAAGCTTGACAGCTAGCCGGGAGCAGAACACTGGAGTCCAGGAACTGAACAATTTAAAAACGAGCTAAAACAAAATCTTTTTGTCTTACAGCAGAACCGGGAGTAGGAACAGGCAGAGTAGTCACAGGACAGACTTGGGGAGAATAGCTGGTGGGGATCGTGGCTCAGTAGAATGCAGCTGTTCAAATCTTTTTTTTAATGCAGAACAGGGCTCTTAAATTTCTCTGGTGGGGAGAAGGATGGTAGCGGGCCACAGCATAACTAAAGACTAAATCTTTTTTTTGTCTTACAACAGAACCGGGAGCAGGAATGGGAAGAGGAGGCACAGGACAGACTTGGGGAGAACAGCTGGCGGGGATCGTGGCTTAGTAGAATGCGGCTGTTTAAATCTTTTTTTTTATGCCGAATGAGGATCTTAAATTTCAAGCCGTTTAAATCTTTTTTTTTAAGCAGAATGGGGCTGTTTAAATCTTTAACTTTAAGGCAAGGAGCATGGCTAAGCAGAACGGATTTACTGTGGCTTTGTTTTCGGTTGCACTGCTGAAGTAACACGCCAGAGGGGATTAAGAGTGCTTGCGATTAACACCAAGTTGAAAACCTTTTATCACTTCCACCTAAGCTCAATATAAAAATGGATTAAGGAGGTCACAGTGAATAGGAATTAATTGGACTAGTTAAAGACAAATGTAAACGGATTCGGATTCTCAGTTTTACGTAATAAAGAAATAATTAACATGAGAAAAAATCCGTTTGCATTGTGTCTCATTTGGAAAGTCAGACATACGGACTAATGAGGCGTGGATAAACCAGGTCTGACTGTACCTGTTTTTGGTATTGTTGTCTTACAATGTCCCTGTGTTCTGGTCACTTTATATTAACTCTTCACTCTTCACTCCTATTTGCCTGATGAAATCTGATGCTTGTAAAGTCCCTGTTGTGCTAATTCTATGTAATGTAATCCTCCACTTGTATTTGCATGATGTTCATGTATATACCTTGTAATGTACCTTGTAATGTCCCGGGTCGCACCTGGAAAATAGGCACTTGGCTGTCTAGTGTGCTTACCCGGTTAACAAAAGCAAATAAATTACCAACTTCATGGATCACAGTACGAAAAAAATTAAAATTGAATTAATTAATATCCATATCATGTTTTAAACAAAACATTTTTAAATTTATGGCATATGAATGCAACTGTTTTTCTTGAATGTATAGTACATGTATTTTTTTGTAATACTTGTATGTATTATTATAGTGTATTTATGTGTATTATATTGTTATCTGATTATAATGTCTGTCTTTATATTGTTGTGTAATGGATGCAGTTGTAAAAGAGAGCTTGCTCTCAATTTTGCTTTCCAATAAATTGAATTGAATTGGAATAGTTACTGGTTGGAGGAAGTGCAGTTATCCACATCAATGGAGGAGAAGGATCTGGGAGTACTAGTAACAGAAGAAATGAACCACTCAGTCCAGTGTAGGAGGGCAGCAGCAAAGGCCAATAGAATGCTGGGGTGCATTGCAAAGGGACTCACCTCTAGGAGAGAGGACATCGTTCTGCCCCTGTACAGGTCCCTGGTGAGGCCACACTTGGAGTACTGTGTGCAGTAATGGTGCCCCTACTTGAAAATGGACATCAGGCTTCTGGAGGGGGTGCAGTGTAGGGTGACAAAAATGATCCTGGAATTGGGAGATAAACCATATGAGGAGAGACTGAGGAAGCTCAATATGTATTCCTTGGAGGATAGAAGGGAGAGAGGGGATATGATTGAGATCTACAAGTACCTGAAGGGCATAAACAGAGTACCGTATATACTCACGTATAAGTCAGATTTTTGGTACCTTTTTTTTTTAGGCTTAAAAAGCAGTATATTTATACACAAGTCCTACACAATGAGCAAAAAATCCACTGTGGGAAAAGTTAAGGATCACATTAGTCAGACAAAAATGCCTCCTATTATGACCGTTCTCACTTAAGTACCACACTGAATGGTCTTTTGCACCTCATTACTGGAACAATGCACTGTATACAGATTTGCCCCCTTTGAATGTCACACCTCTTGATCACAGGCTAATTGCTGTCCGAATGATGAGGTACCTCTTGATTGTTTTCAGTGTGTCCACACTTACGATGCAGAATTTAAACTAACAGTTATTTCTTTTGCTGAGTCGCATTCAAATGCCACCATTGAAAGACACTATGGCATCAACAAAAAGTTGGTCCGAGACTGGCGAGCAAAAAAGAATTAGCTACTGCACTGGAAAAGACTGTTAAGTGAATGAAGCTTAATCCATCCCCTGTATCTTGAAGTGCAGTGAAACACAGAAACCAGGAGAATTTTATTTATTTTTAACCATTTTTTTTAAACTTAAAAAAACAAAACATGATCAATAAAGAAACATGCTTGGGTTATCTGTGTTAGGGAGGTGATTTTAGTACCGACTTATATGAGGCCAATGAGAACATATCCAGGTTGTACACCTGTATTATACCCCCGATTATATGCGAATTGACTTATATGCAAGTACTGTGTATATGGTAAACACCGAAAGTATGTTCTCATTAAAAGCTGGGAGGGGAACCAGGGGACAGTCTGAAATTGGAGGGAGGTAGATTCAGGAGGGAAAATGAGGAGGCACTATTTCACAGAAAGGGTGGTTACAGGGTGGAATGCGCTGCTCGAGGAGGTGGTATCCTTGAGGTCGGTGAGCAGCTTTAAGAGGGGGTGCGATAGGAACAAAGGGAGGGTCCAAATGGTGGGTGGAAGGAGGGGGTTGTGAGAAGGAAGCAGAGGATATACTGAGTGGGTGGGGAAGGGAGGGGCAGCACAGTCTAAATAGCTGAAGTGCTGTACACTTGAGTAGACTAGATAGACCGTAAGGCCTGTATCTGCTGGCGATTTTGTATGTTTGTAAGTCCAGTCCTGATGGCTTATTCTAAATTTCTACAGATCTGTGCTCCTGCCCTGCTCTTCCACTTTACCACCTTCTGAGCCTCTCTTTCACACTTGGCACCATTCCCAGGGAGGAAAGTTGAAAAGGTGCTCCCCTACACAAAAGGGTGAACCCTCTGCTCCTGATAACTACAGATCTCTCCCCCTCCTTGGCAAAATTATAAGAGTCTCCGTATTTTCTAGGCATACTGATTACCTTAACTCCTCTGACTTCCTATCTCCTTACCAGTCTGGTTTCAGAAAGAACCATTTGACTGTCTCATTGCTGCTGCATCTCACTGACTCTATCCTCACAGACATGGACCAGGGACGCATCACTGCTGTCATTTTCATTGACCTTGCTAAAGCGTATGATTCAGTGTCTCACACTCTACTGTTTAAACTTGTCTCTGCCGATCTGTCTGCTCTGGTCGTGGACTGGTTTTGGTCTTCCTCATGAGCCATACCCAGTGTGTTCATATTGGTGAGGTATTGCTCGCCCCTTTCTATTCTAGCAGGTGTCCCCAGGGTTTCATTCTGGGCCCTGTCCTTTTCTCTATCTTTCTGAACACTCTTCCATCTGCCTGTGTCTCCTCCCATATCCATATGAACATCGACGGCATGGTCATCTACACTTCAGGACCCTCAACCCTAGCTGTGGAGACCTGTTATAGAGTGACTTTCATAGGATACTTTGTTGGTTTCAGGCCAACCAGCTTAGGGTAAACACAAAGAAGACTGTCCATAACATTTGGTACTGCACAGAAACTTGCCAGGCTGTCCCCCCCTCCTTCTCCACCCTTGATAGTACCCCTCTTGACGTTGTTCCTGCCTTCAAATACCATAGTGTTTGGTTGGACAGCAAACTTGATTTCTCCATCTGTATTGATTCTATCCACATCGAACTCCAACTCAGGCTTGGAGCCTTATATCGGAACAAGGACTGCCTCCCTCCTCAGGTCCACCATAAACTGCTTACTAAAATGATTCTCCCAGTCTTTGATTATGCTGATGTGGTCTTTGGATCTGCCCCCTCCTCATCCCTCTCTGATTGGACTCCCTCTATAATGCGTTTTGTTGCTTTGCCTTCATTTCCCCACCCTGCTCACTGTACTCCTCCCTCTCTCTCCCCTCTCTTTACTTACAATGTCAGCATTACTGTACCACACTTATCTTCAAATTCTGGTTTGGCTCCCTTCCCTTCTACCCCTCCTCACTCCTGTTCCCCTCCTCCCTCTCTTCCTACTCACTACATTCTAGATCCTCTTGTACCTTCTCTCTCCACTGTCCTCTCTCCTGTTCTGGGCATGGTGCATTCTCCTACTGCCTCCCCCCTCTGGAATTCCATACCAACCTCTCTTGATCTTGCACTTTCTCTTCACATCTTAAAACATATGCTATTGCTTGTCTGTCCCCTCTCTTGCACCTGTCTATCTATCTCATGAAGTCCCTATGTGATGCACTCATGGACCCCACCATAAGATTCTTATAAACCTATTGCATATGTCAAATTTCCTAGCTCTAGTTTCTTCTCTCTGTAAATATTGTAATCCTTTTATCAGCCTATTCCACACCGATTTTCTGTATTATTAACCCAAGTAATCCAACTCAGTTTCCCATTTAACTGTATCCAAGCACCTTGTGCTATTGCATATTTTGTAACTGTATTTATATGTGTATCCCCATTCCCTTCTCCCTCAGGATGCATCTGGAAACGAGTCTCAGCTCAGCTCCCAATTGCCAAAATTTTAGATAAATAAATGATGAGTGTGAGGGGGTGAGTTTGTAGCAAAATGACAGAAGGCATTACAGAGGATGTCCAGTCTGGCAAGGAAAGAGGAGGGGTGCAGTACTGTAAACCACATCAGCAGTCAGAGACTGGGAGCACCATTTTGGTAACCAGCTCCCAGCAGATATGCAGGAACAGGTAGTCTTTATTACGATACAGGGCACCAAGCTGGGGCAAAGCTCGGCATGGATGACATTGATGTGAACAGAGAAATCAAGCCAATCAAGCCACACACCAAAATACTTGAAGGAATGAACCACTTCAAGGGGGAAACATTCAGGGTGGTAAAGGAAGGGTTGGGAGCAAGTCTAGCCAGTGTTTTGCTGGATCCAAAGGCCATGGACACTGTTTTCTTGGTGTTGAACTGGAACTGGTTGGCCTGAAACCAACACAGGACACTGTGGAATTCTTGCTGGAGTGAGACTTCCGCAGTCTCAGTTGATAGGCCTGAGGTGTAGAGAACTGTGTCATCTGTATACATGTGGATATTTGAGTTGACGCAGGCTGAGGGGACATCATTGAGGAAAACAGAGACAAGAATGAGACTTAGGATGGAGCCCTATGGGACCCCAGCCAGAATTTTTGGGAGTGGAGGGGACAGGATGCCACCGACCTCTACTGACTTCTGATGGCCCGAGTGGTAGGAGTGGAACAATTTAGCAGCGGGGGCTGAGAAGCCAGCAGAACTCAGCTTGTCCAGGACTATTGAATGGGCCACCAAATCAAAGGCTTTGGCTAGATCAATGCAAATGGCCACCATGATGTGCCCTTGATGCATCCCAGAGAAGATGGAGTTTGTGATATATAGCAAAGAGGAACTGGTGGAATGCTACTTCTGAAAACCAGACTGGAGGGGGAGAGGAAGCTGAAGGAATTTAGGAAGTCAGAGATCCGGGAGCTAAACAATTTCTCTTGCAACTCGCAAGAGAAGGGAGGAGGAGACAGGACAGAAGTTGCCAGGGAGGAGATCACCCTTTGTAAAGGAGAACTTTGGACAACTTCCTAGTCTGAGGAACAGCACATATGATGAAAAAGGGGAATGAGGGGAAGGCAATGGCAGGAGCTAAGAGATGGAGGAGCTTAGGGTCCAGGCCATCAGGACTAGATTTGGACTGGTTGAGTGAAGGGAGGGCAACTAGGACTTTCCAAGCAGAGACAGGATGGAAATGAAACACCAGGGAGGAGGTAGACGTAGATGAGCATGGAGATGGAGGGAGGGGAGAAGAGCTAGGAAAGGATGAAGAGGGGCGAGCACATGTGAAAAACTAATTGACGTAAGCAGCAACAAAGGATGGGCAGAGACTGGTGAAGACAGGGAGCAGACTGGGTTGGGGATCAAAGAGGAGTTGATCACCTTCCGCTTGGTGGGGTATTTGAGATTGTTCTGTAGATTGGCCTTGAAGTAGAGGTGTTTGGTTGTATGAACGGCCTTTGAGCAAGAGTTTCTAAGTGCTCTGTAGGAGTGGCGGTCAGACATTAAGCAGGAGAATTTGAACTGGGTCCAGGCTTGAACGTGGATCTTGCACAAATCAATGAGATCACAAGTTATCCAAGGGTGGTAGGAAGACTTAACCCTGGACTTCCTAATGGGTGGGTGTTTGGCCCACACAGAAGTAAAAATTGAGTGGAAGAAGGAGAGGGTAAACATCTGTGTCAAGGGCAGTGAGAATGGGGGACCAGGCTGTTGCATTGAGGTCACATAGAAGAGCATCCTTGTTTAGTGACTATAGGGACCTAGACCAGATATGGGAAGGGAGGGAGGGTGGCAGACCTTCCTGACAGACTCTAATATGTGAGTGGTCGCTAAAAACATCTGGCAGTATACTTGATGCAACAGTGCAGTGTGGGTGTGAGAGAGAGCCCAGTCCGAAGGGTGTGGTTTAAGGAGTGTGGACTGAGCTGGGCAAGTTCAGTATTGAGTTGTGAGAGTTAAACTCTAGCCTGAGAGAGGCAACTTGGATGCAGGAGAATCCAATTGATATTAAAGACTCCAAGGAGAATTAGTTCTCTGGAAGAGGAGTGAGAAGGGATGATGGAGAGTGAGTCAACCAGAAAGGGGAGAGTGATTTTAGGAAATGCATAAAAACTCCCAATGAATATTGGTAGTGTAACCCCCTTGTTACCCAGGGTTACTAGAATCCCAGTAAGACCTAGTGGTAGGCAGGGAAGGCAGCTTGTGAAATTCCAGTTAAATGGATTTCACTCTGTCTCACTTTGTTCTCAGTCTCAGCTGAGACTGAGGGATGACATCACCATAGAACTATCGCAGCTGCATGAGCCACAATGGAATCTGCAGCAGGGAGTTGGAATAGAATGTTGGTAGGTTTGAACAGTAGTTTGTAGGTCAGTTGGAGTTTGGAGCTTGCTGAGAGAGCAGCACAGCAGCTCTGGTTAGGCTCTGGGAGCCTCAGCCCTGACATAGGGCTACATTCAGAAAAAGGTGTGTGTTTCCACCAAAAGAGAGACACAGAAGATAGTTTTTAAAGTGGTGGGGACTGCTGATTCGGGTCTCAGTGCACCATCCCTCAGGGGATGAGGCAGGAAGGGTTTCCTGCATATTCCAGGGGCAACCACCTGGTTTTCTGCTAGTGGAGAAGCTGCCTCATTTGTTCAAGAGTTTTTGGGGAACAAGAAGAGTTGTGAATCGCCTGTGGGGCACGTGCAACCAGAGGGTGAGTTTCTGCTCTTCCAAAGGGCCTATGTTTTTCACCCTGGGACTTGTGTGATAGTGGGATTGGACTACTGAGTAGTGGGAGCCCTAGAGTAATAGGCTAGCCAAAAGTAAAAGATGTTCAAGTCCAGCACATAGGGAAAGTCAAGTCATGTAGATGAGATGTGACATACGTCTACCCAGTAATCTACATTGCCAAGCTTTCAGAAAAGAGTTGTTTAGTTTCCAGAGAAATGGCGGGTATGGATTGTGGGAGCTGGAGGTGGGAGCCCCCCATCTTTAGTGACCAGGTCCACCTCTACGGATTTGCTCTGTGGATTTCTACTTTGCCTCATGCACTTGGCCAGTGATGAGGGAAGTACCCAGACGTGGGATTGGAAGGAAAATTCCCTCTAGGAGTTGAAGGCTCTAAGGTGGTTTGGGGAGCCACCAATTGGAAAACTGGTTCATTTCCCAAAATGGACCGTGGATCAAGTGGCCAACGGGGGAGCCGGGCCAGTGGGGAAAATCCAAGTAGTGTACAAGTCGGACTGTGTACCCAAAAGCTGCGTGCAAGTCCGGGCTGTGTGCCTGGTGGGTTCAGAGCCTGAGGGCTAGAAATAGTGAAGAAGTGTTCTGTTGTCTCTAATCTGCATTACTAGGAATGTAGCCCCGTGAGGGTCCATCTGTGCTTTGTTTGTTCAGCTTGGATGTGAATAAAAGCCACACTGTAGAATCCCATTCCTGGTTTGGACATTACAGTTATTACTTCTTGTGTTCGGATTTACTTGGGTGTCCCTGTGCAGAGTAGCCAAACCTAGGCCCCCTGTGCCAAGTAACCTCATCCTCCCCAAACCCAGTCCCCACCAGGTACTGCTGTCAGCTTCAACAGCATGCCACCTGTCGTTTTGCAAAAAGGCAGGGGTCCGGGCTACAAAAAAATGGAGGCACCGCTTGGATTTAATTCTGGGAGGAAGGTGCTTGGGCAGGGCTAGGTTTTGGCTATCTGGCAGTGGTACCCAAAAGCTGAAGCAAGTAACTAGTGTGTCGCTATGTGCTGTGGATCTTATGCTGCTGTTAAATTGCCAACTGTTTACCAAGGAGCAGTAAAGCCAAAGAGTGTGCCTTGTCCTGCATCAAATTGTTTACAGCGTTTTTACCTGCTTTAAAAAGAACTGTGGTAAAGAAAAGTGTGGAAGACTAGGGGTAGCAACAGGAAAATTGTGCCCTGGACGTTGGAAATGCTTTTAAAAAAGAACTGTGGTAAAGAAAAGTGTGGAAGACTAGGGGTAGCAACAGGAAAATTGTGCCCTGGACGTTGGAAATGCTTTCTGAATGAACTGAGAGACTTGCAATTGTAATGGCTATGTTAAATGGCTGAAATGGGCTCCCATCATGGAGTCAGTTAAAAAAAAAAAAAAGTTGCATTCTGCACTTTAAATTTGCCTGCTCGACGATCGCCGTGAGGAGAAGAGCACTCATGAGGAAGAAGAGGCTCATTTGCATGGCGTCATGTGATTGGTAAAGCTGCAATCAATCCCGCCCCTCAGCCAGCTCTACAGTGACTGCCCCAGCATTCGAGAGGGAGTGTGAGTGGAGTGCGTGTACTGGCTTGTGGAGGAGTGTCGCAGAGTTTTAAAAGCGCTGAAAACGTTTAAAAATAGACTTGTTTTGTTTAAAATCGGGCTCAACCCGCGATTCGATCATCTGAATTGCAAGTGTGGTGGTCGAGGAGACAATCGGCAGGACTGCCCACCCGTTTCTGTTCTGAGGCCTCCAAGACTGGCTGCAGGCCGTTTTTCCCCATCGCAGCAAACTGCTACTGATAACAGTAAGTACTAACAGTGAAATTGCGCAAACAGTGATTTTCTGCCAAATGCCATATAAATATGTGTGCAGCAGTGTAGTCGCTTTGCAAGTAACGACTGTGTCAAGTCCTGCCAGCAAGTGCAAGTCTGTTAAGCCATTGACTGTGTACATAGTAATGAGTTCGGCATCAGTTTAAAGTTTAAAGCCAGAGAGAAGACTGAGTTGTAGCCAAATGTGCAGCACTAGTTTTACAGGCAATCCTGTGCTTAAAAACCTGAAGCTTTAAGGCACTGTGAGTTAAAGAAATGTTTCCAGCAGTAAAAGCCCGTGGAAAATCATGTAAATGTGTTTAGAACAAGAACAGAGCAAGTTTGCAGTTTGAGCAAAAGTTATCAGTAGTGTGTGTAAATCGCGCGCAGTGGTTGACCCAGTTTCTGAATGTTGATGAACAGGAGTGCTGCTGCCACCATTACAGGGTGGGGTAGTAAAGTAAACAGAAGCATAGGAGCCATTTTAAAAGTAAAGAAGGTGTTCAATAAAGTGGGACTTTCAGTTACAGTGAGCTTTTGTTTGTTTTTCTGCAGTTATGACCTCAGGACCACCTCGTTATCTGGATCATGCCCGGGCTGCAGTAACAGCAGCAGTGAATAGACTGAGGGATATTGAAAAGTGGTGCTATGGAGGGCAACTGCCTCCTCATGTGGTGATTCCTGGTTTTCCAGTGCCGTGTGTCAAATATGCTTGAGAGCTGGAAGGGGCGTCTTCATGATTCCTCACTGTGCTGGATGCCTAGAAAAATATGGCTTGTATAAAGTGCCTCAGATCTGTTTGGCTCTCACATGGACAAAGGTTCAGAAATCTGCAGTTGGCAGACACTCGCACCAGGCGGAGCCTGGGAGGAAGTCCCCTCGGGGAGTGTGACACAAAGCCAGAGGGTGCAGAGTTAGAGACAGAACCAGAAGTTGAAGTTTTGGATGCTGGATCCCAGAAGGAAAGTTCGGATAAAGCATCAGTAGACCCTGGAGGGGGGCCTAGCTCAAGTCTCTTAGGAGAAGATGAGATTGGGAGGCTTTTTGAATGGGAGGTGTCGAGCCTCTCGCCTAGTGATGAGTGGATAGTCTCAGGAGTGAGGACGACTGCTCACTCCTGGGCTCAGATCCTCAGTGAAGAGGAAGATGAGGGGGAACCTATGTGGCCTTGTGAAAAAGGAACAGGTACACAGCCTTAAGCTCCCTCCGGAGGAATGCATGGAAGAGAGTGGTGATGCCACTGCCTGGCTATGCAAGAAGAAGATGTCAGGAATCCGTTTTAATCTTGTTAAGGATGCGTGGAGTGGCAGAACCAGGACTGGCACGCCCCAAGCCAGCCAGCGGTCTCCAGGTTGAACAAAGCTAGTAAAGAAGAGACTGGTTCATAGGAAGGCGAATGAGATCTATGGATGACCTTTCCTAGGAAAGTCTGGGAGGAGATTGAGAACAGCAGGAAATCCTGGATCTGGGCTGAAGCAATGAAATGTGTGCATCCTGGTGCGAACAAGCACGTAAAGAACAGACTATTTCAGGAGAAATATACCCCGTGGAAGACAGGCAGAATACTGTTTATGGGCAGAGTGCGAATAGTGGATGGAGAGGAACGTGAAATCTCTCACTGTGTGAATTATGTGCATCCAGATGGGGTAATAATTCAAGCTTCTGACCCCTGGTACTATTGGCCTCAGTGCAAGGACCTCCCAGTAAATGTGAACGTGCCTACTAAATGGAAAGCCGAGCAGTGGTAGTCAATACTGCCACACCAGACTGTGAAGTGCCTTTATTGATCCGCCAGTATGGACATCCAGGACTCAGGTGCCCCACATTCATCAGTTCTACAGTGTACTGGCCTTTCCAGAATCCATCGACTGGCCCACCAGATGGCTTCAGATCCAGAGAGGACACCAGCCCAGCTGTATCCTGCTTCATTGCCTGGTAATCGGATGACGTCAGACCAGCTGTTTTCCTTTTTGTTCCTGTTCTAAGGTTCCATCTCCAGAGACAACATCAGCCCAGCAGTTCCCAGATGTGCCCTCCTGTAGTTCCAGGAAGATGTCCGCTCAGCTGTATCGGAAGAAATGCTGCCAGGGAGAGTCTTCGTCAGAGGTGCAGGTCGGTTCAGAATTTTCTATTCTACAAGGGGCTGGTAAGTCCGAACTTTTCTATTTTTATGACACTGCAGAACACACCCTACACTAGCAGACTCCAAAATGTGTGAACTGTCCTCAAAGACTCTCCCCTTCGGGACTTTGTCCTGTTAGAACTGTGCGTCACTGGGCTCCGGCCTAAGAGAGACTCTTTAATGGACTAGTCTTCGGGCATTGTGGTCACTAGTTGGGACTTTTAGGGCACTCCATCCTCCCAAATGTGTATTGTAAATAATGTTGTTGTTTTCTAATGTATATACTGTTTTTCTACCTTTTTCCAAAAAAATCTTTTTGGGATTCTTCAGTGTTTTGATGGTAGGGGTTTAGGTAGACTGTGTATGCAGATTAGGAGTGTGTGTTGTCTTTCTTTTTCTTGCAGGTGTTCCTGGAGAAGATAGAAAAGAAGACAAGAAGAGGAGGAGGAGGGGCTCATCGGAGTTCCTCACTAGTACTTTAGTGTGTAGTAATTTAAAGTACTGTGGTGGTGGTGTTGTTGTTACTGTATTACCCCTTTTCCTTCCACAGGTGTGGTTGTGGGGGTAGGGAGGAGGCAGTAAAGTGATGTAACAATGTGGTATTAGTTTCTTGGTGTGTGGTTGCAGGTTGCCCAAGGTTGAGAAGATCCCTGGGTTATTTTTGTTTTTGGGGTATTAAGTTAAAGGCATATAGGTTTTCCCTAGAGGGCTGGGGGGGATAGACAGGCTGTGGCCCTGACCTGCAGTAGGGGTTGCAGTGCTGAGCTATTAGGGCTATGCTCTGGACAGTTCTACCAGAGCCACTAAGCGTCCATAGTAAGTGGGTAGTGAAGAGGCTGATGTGTCAGCTAAAGGCCTCTAGGCCCTTAGTGTTGCCTGCCTGTGCTTGCACATGGTAGGAGGGGGCCTGATCACCCCCCTCCGCAGGTAGCACATAGGGTGGGATGGCCTAAAGTCGGGTAAACAATGACGTGGACAGTCATTTTCCTTGTCAAGGGTGAGTGTAACCCCCTTGTTACCCAGGGTTACTAGAATCCCAGTAAGACCTAGTGGTAGGCAAGGAAGGCAGCTTGAAATTTCAGTTAAATGGATTTCACACTGTCTCACTCTGTTCTCAGTCTCAGCTGAGACTGAGGGATGACATCACCATAGAACTATCGCAGCTGCATGAGCCACAATGGAATCTGCAGCAGGGAGTTGGAATAGAACGTTGGGAGGTTTGAAACGGTAGTTTGCAGGTCAGTTGAGTTTGAGCTTGCTAAGAGAGCAGCATAGCAGCTCTGGTTAGGCTCTGGGAGCCCCAGCCCTGACATAGGGCTACATTCAGAAAAAGGTGTGTGTTTCCACCAAAAGAAAGACACAGAAGATAGTTTTTAAAGTGGTGGAGACTGCTGATTCGGTCTCAGTGCCCCATCCCTCAGGGGATGGGGCAGGAAGGGTTTCCTGCATATTCCAGGGCAACCCCTGGTTTTCTGCTAGTGGAGAAGCTGCCTCATTTGTTCAAGAGTTTTGGGAAACAGGAAGATTTGTGAATTGCCTGGGGGCACCTGCAACCGGAGGGTGAGTTTCTGCTCTTCCTAAGGGGCCTATGTTTTTCACCCTGGGACTTGTGTGATAGTGGGGATTGGACTACTGAAGTAGTGGGAGGCCTAGAGTAATAGGCTTAGCCAAAAGTAAAAGTATGTTCAAGTCCAGCACATATGGAAAGTCAAGACATGTACAGGAGATGTGACATACATCTACCCAGTAATCCACATTGCCAAGCTTTCAGAAAAGAGTTGTTTAGTTTCCAGAGAAATGGCCAGGTATGGATTGTGGGAGCTGGAGGTGGGGAGACCCCCCCATCTTTAATAATCAGGTCCACCTCTACGGATTTGCTCTGTGGATTTCTACTTTGCCTCATGCACTTGGCCAGTGATGAGGGGAGTACCCAGATGTGGAATTGGAAGGAAAATTCCCTCTAGGAGTTGAAGGCTCTAAGGTGGTTTGGGGAGCCACCAATTGGAAAACTGGTTCATTTCCCAAAATGGACCGCGGATCAAGTGGCCAACGGGGGAGCCGGGCCATTGGGGAAAACCCAAGTAGTGTACAAGTCGGGCTGTGTACCCAAAAGCTGCGTGCAAGTCCGGGGCTGTGTGCCTGATGTGTTCAGAGCCTGAGGGCTGGAAATAGTGAAGAAGTGTTCTGTTGTCTCTAATCTGCATTACTAGGAATGTAGCCCCGTGGGGGTCCATCTGTGCTTTTTTTGTTCAGCTTGGATGTGAATAAAAGCCACACTGTAGAATACCATTCCTGGTTTTGGACATTACAGTTATTGCTTCCTGTGTTCCGATTTACTTGGGTGCCCCTGAGCAGAGTAGCCAAACGTAGGCCCCCTGTGCCGAGTAACCTCATCCTCCCCGAACCCAGTCCCCACCAGGTACTGCTGTCAGCTTCAACAGCATGCCACCTGTCATTTTGCAAAAAGGCAGGGGTCTGGGGGTTACAGTAGCATGTAGGGAAAGGAGAGTTTGGCAAAAAGATACACGTGGAAGGAGGGTATGGCTTCCCTGAGTGTGATGGTACAGAAGAGGCTCTGGCAAACATAGAGGGTGACACCACCACCATGCTTGCCCCTGTCCTATCTAAAAAGATGGTAGATAGGAAGAGCCAAGCTAGAATCCAGAAATCTGGGGGAGAGGCAGGATTCGGTGATACAGAGAATGTCAGGAGAGTTGTGGGAAACCCATACTGTAAGGAGGTCCAATTTAGGTAGGATTCTTCTAGCATTAAGGTGAAAAATGCTAAGGCCTTTTGGGATAGAGGGGAGGGAGGAGAGAGAGATGAACCAGGGTTGATTTTGACTTTGCCTGCAAGGATGAGAAGCAGGGTAATAAGGGGGAGGAAATGGAAGGATCTGTGTACCCTAGATGGGGGAGGGGGGGAGGACTGAGATGGGACAGGATAGATTGGAGAATGAACTCCAGGAGATTTTAATTGAGAGGTTGAGTGAACATCACCTCAGATCATTTGCCCACAGAACACCCTTGGACCAGCTCTCTTTCAAACCAACCTCAGCTTCACTGTTCACTTCTTTTTCTCTTGCTGGAGAGAGGGCACCCCTTTCGAGGCTCTTGTTCAATGGTAGCCACCATGAATGAGTACTTTTTCTTGACGCCAGGCTCTGTAGAGAAACGTCAGACCAGTGGGAGCTGGCAATGTTTGCCAGGCACACATTTTCCACCAACTCTCAACAGCCTCTGCCCTTCAGCAAAGACCATTGACTGCTCCCCTTTGGAATGCCAAGTCAGACCAGCTGACCCAGTCATCCAAGGACATAGAAACTGGCACAGCCTAGAGGTCGAGAGGCACTCTTAAAGGTACATACTGTAGCTCCTGATCAATCATTCAAATGTAAATTATATTGATATAGCACTCCTTCTCAGGGGCTTAGAGCACTTTATAAAACAATACAGCATATTATACATAAACATAAAACTGTTCAGAAAAACAATTTCCACAAACACATTTTTCAGAGCATATCACCAGTCCCCCATCTCAACAATTCATCAGTTAAAATCAATAATTATACTATTAGCAGTAGCATCTAAAATTATATAAGTCTATATGCCTGTTCAAACAGGTGTGCCTTAAGCCCCTCTTGAAGGTTTCCTCCGAGAGCCTCTCTAAGATGGAATGGTAACAATTCCACAAGACCAAGTGACTACCGAAAAAAGCTTGGTCACCCAACAGCTGCAACCTTGTCCTGGGAACTGTCAGGAGGCCACCCTTGGAAGAACGAAGGGCATGAGAAAGACAGTAAGGAACCAGGAGATCTTGCAGGTAGCCAGGTCCCCGACCGTGAAGGGCTTTATAGGTCAGCAAACTGACCTTGAGGCAGTCCTCCACCTTACCGGCAGCCAGTGCAGCCCACATAGGACCAGGGTGATATGTTCAGATCTAGGAACACCTGATAGGAGCCTGGCTGCCAAGTTCTACACTAGCTGCAGATGGTGGAGGTTGCCTCCAGAAATCCCAACCCCCCAGATATAAGGCATTGCAGTAGTCTGATGGGGCTATATTACCTTGTTCATTCCTTTTAGGAACCTGAAGTCTCTGTCACATCTCCCTCTCTGCCTGGCCTCCAGTGAGTACATGTTCAGTGCCTTGAGCCAGTCCTTGTAAGATCTGCCCTGCTGGTCCTGAATCATTTTGGTCACTCTGTGTTACACTGTCTCCAGACTGTTTATATCTTTCCTTAGATGATAACTTCAGAACTGGGCATAGTACTCTAGGTAGGGCCTCAGTGTCACCAGTGATCTATAGAGAGGTAGTGATACCTCCTTCTGCTGTCAGTACCCCTTCCTATGCACCCCAGCATCCTGTTTGCCTTATTGTAGGCCTTGTGACACTGGTTTGATTGTTTTAGGGAGTCACTGATGATGACCCCTGGGTCTCTTTACTCAGAGGTTCTGCCCAGCTCCACTCATGGGTCCACTCCTCTCCCCCCTCAATCCAGTGCTCTGGCCTGAGGTTCTTGTTCCCTATGTGCATTACCTTGCATTTTTTGGCATTAAATTTCAACTGCTAAACCTTTGATCACCTCTCTAGCCCTTGTAAGTCTCTTTGCATCTTCCTAAACCCTGGGCCTAAACTCCTTCTCGCTGTCTACCCTGCCACACAGCTTAGTGTCCTCTGCAAAGATAAACATCTTGCCCTGGATTCCTTCTGCCATGTACTGGACCCAGGACCTATCCTTGTGACACCCCACTGGTGACCTCTCTGTCTTCTGATTTGACTCCATTAACCAAAACCCTCTGCTGTCTCCCTTCTAGCCAGTTTCTGTCTCATCCAACTGTGTCCATCACTGTACCCAGATCCTCTAGCTTCTTCAGCAACCTTCTGTGAGGCAGTGAGTCAAAAGCCTTGCTGAAATGGAAGCAGAGTAAATCCACAGCATAACCCTTTTCCACTACCCTTGTTACCCAGTCAAAGAATACTATTAGGCTGCCCATAATACAACCACTTTGTCCACAATATAGCACAGAACCTCCTATGGTCCTCCTGTACAGTAGGCTGCTACTCTCTGTCTTACCTTGTACCAGGATGTACTTTTACCCATAGGGGAGCTCCCTCTCAACACAGTTCCTAGGTACAGTGGTGATCGCGCAAAAGTATACCGGTAGTGCATTTACTGCGCAAATGCACGGTGCCATTGAATAACATATGTACTGCTACCGGGCAGTGATGCATGGTGCACGGTAATGGTATACTTTTGCACGATAACCACTGTACTTCAAGGCTGAATCATGGCAGGCCCAATTACTGTATGTTACCATGGATTGGCTGGTGTTGGTGCACTTTCAACAAATGTATCAGCCATGCTCACATTAACATTCCCCCAAAGGCCATGCAGTTGCCTAAAGTGATCCCACACTGTGAGGCATTCATAATCTGGCTTAATGGCCAACTTGTAAAATAGTCTCCCAATGAAGCAAATCTAGTGTCCTCTGAAGCAGGCCTGCCCTATAGCGTTCTTAGTCAATGTTCCCGTAGTATGGATGGCTCCTCTGCTCGCAACAGGCTTCTGGGTCTCCTATTTCTCAAAATGTCTGTAACATAGAGGGCTCCCTCTTCAGAATTCTGTTTCTCCATTTGGTAGAATATACAGCGAGACAGATACCACTAGCTCTTCTTGGCCTAGATGCCAAGAAGGCATTTGATAGGTGTCTTGGCCCTTCCTATGGGTGGTGTTGACACTTTGGTTTTTCAGATAAATTTGTGGCTGAAGTGCAAATCATGTACCACGCCCCGCTAGCCTACCTTAAGTTAGATGGCTCCCTTTCTAACCCTTTCCCTCTCTCAAGGGAAACACTTCAGAGTTGCCCCTTATCCCCCTATTGTTCACATTATACCTTGAATCTCTGGCATCCATTATTAGAAGCCTACCTAGTATTGAAGGTTTTCCTATCAGAGGACGCTCGCATAAAATAACGCTTTTTGCAGATGATATCCTTTTAACATTAATTTCTTCAGAAACCTCTACACCAGCAGTCTGGGAACAAATTGAAATATTTGGACAGCTAGCAGGTTATAAACTAAACAGCTCTAAAACTGAAGTCCTAAACTATTTCTTGCCCCCCTCGCCCACATTAAAACACCGGTTTCTCTTTTGCTGGAACAGAGTGGAAATGTACTACTTGGAATCAAGCTACCTACAAACCTTTTGCACTGAGAACTGGTAAATTACAAATCTCTCACCCAGCAGCTAACAGCAGACCTCTCCCAATGGACGCAACAACCATTAGGATTCCTAAACCACGTCAAAACTATACAGCAGAATGTACTTCCATGTCTTCTTTCTTTTATACAGGCTCTTCCCATCATCTCCTCTGAACCGTATTTCCACACATGGGATAAATTAATCCCATTTTATATGAAGTGGCAAACCCCACAAGATAAAATACACTTTAGTGCAGTTGCCTAAAGACAGGAGAGGGCTAAATCTCCCAAATATGCTACAATATGCTCAGGCTGCTTAACGTAGAACTCTTGTGTCTCAGCTGATGACTCACCAATGGGCTCTCTGGAAGCAAATTGAGCTCACTCTCAATGGCATTTCACATTTAACCCCTTATATCTTGGGGACTCCGCCAGCATGTCTCCCGTTATGTAAATTTGTCAATATACTGTAGAACTCTTCCAGCAGTGGGTACATGTTTTAGACTATGTGCTTTCATCGGCTGAAAGAACATATCTGTGAGCCCTAGCCTACGACTCGGTCAACATCCCCACTCAGCCAAATCTCTCTGCCGGTGGACTTCTTTTCACATTCGCTTCACACACCAATTAATAGGACCTACGGGGTTTCTCTCATTCGCATCACTTCAGGCTACTTATAAGCTACCCTCCACTGAATCCTTCATATATCTTAAACTGAAGGGAATGCTACATCCCCAGGAAAAGGCTCTGGCTACAGTTACAGAATCTTCCTCCAGTGTGGTGAAATTGACAACCTCTTCTTTAGGCGGCGCCGATCAGAAACATCTGATTAACAAACTCTACAAGGCACTAGCAGAATATTCTTCTGACAACACAGGTTGTCTTAGAAAAAGATGGTCCAAAGGGCTTGGACTGGAGCTAGACCAAGAATTGTGGGATGCTGGTGCTCTCTCGTCTCAAAAAATTTCCTCCACCATATATTGGAGGGAATTTGCCTGGAAATCCAGGAGCCGATTCTTCCAAACATCAAACGTTACAGCTAAATTTGTCAGCCCAGAACAGGGTAGGTTTTGGAGGAACTGCGGGCAATCATTAGCGGACATGGAACATATCATTTGTTTTGCCCACTCCCCCAACAATATTGGCAAGAGATAGTAAAGATGAAAGAAATATATGAAGTCCCAGAACTATTTACACCAACCTATATTCTAATGGTAATTCTCCCAAAAGGTATAAAGATAAATAAACTCCTCTATAAACAAACAGCATAACTTATACTAATTGCTAAAAAAGTAATAACCAGATTATAGTTCACAAGGTCCTCCCTCAAAAGAACAATGGAGGAAGTTGGCATACAAGGTGTATAACCTAGAGCGGGTATCAGCTAGGCTACAGGATTGTGTCACAGCTTTTGATAACCAATGGTGCAAGTGGGTGCTTTACCAACTGGATCATTATGCAGATTTTGTACCATAGACATTTATTTATTTATTTAGCTTTTGTTAACCAGGTAGGTACACTAGACAAGACAATTGCCTATTTTCAGGTACGACCCAGAAGAGTACAGGAATTACAGAATGAAGTACATAGGATGACATGGTTCAGATTAAGAACAGCAAGTAGGACATAAGTGCACAACAAAATACAAGATTACAGGAATTAAACGTTTTACAGTTCGTGGGTAATATAACATAAATTGGGGTAAGGTAGACTACAGCCAGCAGTTAAGTTGTAATAAGACCACAGCAACCACATGCACAGTTCAGAAAGGCACAGTTGGGGTTTCAGCAGCAGCACACTATCTACAGCATACAGGGAAATATCCAGGGTAGGGGAGCACAATGTGAGAATCACGGGGGGTTTGGGCACCCACAGACCGAGCGAGTTTGAGGTGACTCCATAGGGAGGTGCAGGCTGCCCTGTAAGGGCTGCGGATCTGGGCCAGGAGGGCATTCCAAAGTCTGGGGGCACAGGCTACAAAGTCCCTATCACCCATTTGGGTCCGGGTGGTGGGCACCTTAAGCAGGGCAGCCCACTGAGACCTGAGAGGATAGGATGATGAGGCAGCGGGGCCAGTACTTTCGCCAACCCGGGGTGCCAGTGCCAAGGACCTTGCCCGTGAAACACCCTAGAACATAGTCAATATGGTTAAGAGGGGAGAGCCAGTTAAGTTTGCTGTATAAGTCACAATGGTGGGTGAGGGGGGGGGGCAGCCAGAGCAGAGCGGCAGACATTATTGTATGCAGTAGTCCACCTAGCAAGATGGGCTTTGGTGGAGCGGCCAAACAACAGTAACCCATAACAGAGCGACGGGAGCAGCACCCCTCGGGCTAGGGCAACTTGTGCCGCTGGGGTAAGGTTGTTTTTGGCTCTGTAGGCCATACCTATTTTGCTGTTGACATTCTTGCATGTGATCTGGATATGGCAGCCAAGGTCCAGCTGTGGGTCCAGCATCACCCTGAGGGATTTGAAATTGTCTGTAACAGGGGTTGGGGTGCCATCAGTGCCCGGTACACAGAACCTTATAGGGGAGGCCTTGATCTTGGCCTGAGACCCAAAGAGCATGGCCTGGGTTTTTTTTAGATGAAGGACCACCTTGTGGGCTGAGAGCCATGTCTGAATGTTCACCAGGTCCTCACTCAGATGGCCGATTGATGACCCCATTTCTGTGGAGTGTGTCAGGATGACATTGGCAAATTCTGCTGGCCTGGACAGCTGCCTGTGCAGGTGATGACCTGGGGGGCTGCTCCGCTCTCTCTTTCCTTCCCTCCTTCCCTTTCCCCACTCCAGACCCTACATAGTGTGTATAACCTTTTTCTATCTCTTGCATACATCTTTTTTTTTTTGTATAGTTTCTTTATGCACCTACCTGACCAGAGCATCTCTCAGAGATCCATGCTCTGCTTCACGGCTCCACCGCCCATCTGAACCGCACTCCCTTCACTACATTGGGTTCAGGACCCCGGGCTCTCCTGGCCCCAAGGAGAGGCCCGTGAGTCCCCAAGAGGAGAGTTGAGAGATGCGGCTGACGTAGGGCGTGTGGCCGGGGCAACTAATGGTCACGTCGCCTCACCTGCCGGTAGGGGATTTTTCTATTGTATTTTCCCCTATTGGCTGAGAGTGCAGTGCACTCCAGCATGATGGGTGCTCGTTCCTGAGCCCGCCCACAGGAGCGCTCCCCAGCCAATCCCCATTCTTTCTGGCTTTCGACTGCTGTGAGCCCCCGGAACCACCAGAGGACACTAGACTGCGAGAGCGTGAGATCCCCACCCCAGGGAGGGAGAGCTGTCCTCAGAATGCTCAATCCCTACCCTCCCCTGCCGACCCCCAGCGACCCAGGCTCGTTCCTGAACTGGGCCGCTGGCATGGCACGAAGTGTGGCATCCAGCGCCTCAACCCTCAGCGCCACTGGGCCGGCTCTTGCATACAGCTTGAAAACCCTCTCTACAACCGTATTGAATCTTTCCTTTTCTTTCTCATTTCTCTTATTCCTATTTGAACTATACAATATAAGCCCTACCCTCTCTGAAACCCAAGGTAGTCCTAGGAAATATCTCGCCAATAAAAGCAATATTCTAGTATAAGCATGCTTTTTGTGGCAGGAAAAGGGGCTGCTCCAATTTAGTGAACTTTATCTATAAGGCATAGGATAATATATTTCTGTTTTAACTTTGTTTGGAAGATGTCTAGAGATGTAAGGTCAAACGATATGTTACTAATTTCATGGAACTATTGCAACAATTGATGTATTATTCCACTGTCACATCAATAAGCATTTCAATTAAAAAAAAAGAATTATTTTCTCCACAGCTTGGTGAGCTAGCTTTCTTGCCTTACACTGTCTCAGTGTGGTCCCATGATGGATAGCACACAGTTACTTCTCTTTCCCCTACACCAGGATTCACAGCTTTCACTCCACTTCTTCTCTCAGATGCTCAGTCTGTAATGGTCCAGCAGATTCAGCACAGTTCGCAATCTCTCACAAAGCTCTCGTTTACTGTTCTCAACAAGAATTCAACACATACGGCAAAACCTGCTTTATATGAAACTGCTCCTCAATGCTAAAAAACAAAATAATGTTTATCTCATCTTAAATCGAAGACTACTTCAGTTTCAGATCCTACTGCCACCTTGGAATTACAACTATGCTGGGTGAACCCCTGGATATAGTGGCAGAATTTAAGTACTTAGGTTTTTGGTTGGATTGCAGTCTTTCATTTATCTCTCATGTGGATGAGCTTTCCAAAAAACTAACACAAAGACTGGGATTATTTTTCCGCATTAAGCGGGTGCTCACTGATCATGCAAAATCAAGGCTAGTACAATCTACATTCCTACCTCTCTTAGATTGTGATGATTTCCTATATAGCAACTGTCCCAACACTGCACTTGCTAAACTTGATGTACTGTACCATAGGGCCTTAAAATTTGTGACTGACTCACCATATAAAACTCACCACTGTTAGCTCTCATGAGATTAGGCTGGACCTTGTTAGCTACCAGAAGGTGGCGCAGTGCCTCTGTCTGGACCTTCAAAGCCCTTACTAAGAATCTCCCCAAGTACATCTCCGATATCTTTACATTTCGCCATGTGGGTACCCTCTCAGGAAATATGCATTCATATTGCTTGATGTACCCCAGATTAGAACCCGGTTTGGCTCCTCCTCCATCATCATTCCCTACCCACCCTGCAGAGCTCACTCCAAAGGATCTTAAAGTTGACTCACCTTGCCAGACTATCCTCCTTCAAATCACTTTTAAAACCCCTGCTAAAAGAGAATTGCCACTGCTACTTCTAGCCCCTCCCCCTATAAGGTCCTGTATGACACTTATACCTTCTTAGTTTGCCTCTGAACTCCCTGTCACCCCTCTCATCACTTATCCCCTATCCCTCCCAACAGTCTCTGGCCCTCCCTACATCCTCTGGCCCTCAATCATCCTCCCTACATTCTCTATCACTTGTGAACCCATCTTCCCTCTCTCTGTCATAGTAACCCCCTGTCACAGTACTCGAGACCCCGCTTTCTCATACTTTCCCCTACTATTAAACTTTGCTATCTTCCTTACCTTCTCCTCTATCAGCTAAATTGCTCAGGCAGTAATACTGCACTCATGCTATGGCCTTTTATACTGTGTATCTGTTATGCCGGCTTTGATCTTGTATTAATTGTGAGTTATATTTGTGTTTCTTTATTGTACCTTGTGTTGTCCTTCCAGAACCACCTTGCAAGCCCTGCACCATTGGGAGTCACTTATGGTGTCTGCCCTTGCTTCTTGCACCTACCTGGAGCCCTTCAGTACCCCCATGGAGCTGTGGTTCTTCCCCCCAGGTGGGCATGAGGTGGGGCCCGTACACCCTGAACTTCTAGTTTCGTTGGGTCCAGCTGGGACAGGCAGGTGTGAGCTGTGGGGTCTGCACCGAGTGCTCCATCTTCCTGGCACCTAGAGAGCTCTTTTCTGTGGATGTGGCATGTGCCCCGACATCAAGGCATAACCGCCAACATCTATTGCGTCCCTCCCCCATGCAATGTGTCTAGGTGCTTGCTGTATCCCAGGCCTCCGCCAGTCAAGCACCAAACCTCTGCCCCCTCCCTCCCCAGAGAAGGCGAGCGGTCCCTGGGATGCTCAGCCTCTTCCCCCTGGCCGACCCTCCGACTCCCCAGGCTAGTTCCCGAACCTGGGTCATCAGCATTACAAGCGGTAGTGCTACCACTGCACCAGCAGGCTGGCCCATCCAGCCAGCTTTGCCATCCTCTGTTGAGCTGCTGCACTGTATATAGACTTTGTGCCCTGCAAAGCTGCTTTGAGAACTGCCTCTATATAGCTGTGACATCCGGTACTGAATTCCAGAGCCATAAGCAGGGGGTGTTGGTTGGCAGTAGGCATGGCTGGGACATCATAAGGGGTGGAGCTCTCTCTACTACTTCTGCCAGCCACTCCAGTCAGCTGCATGAGCGACGTGCAACATCCAGCCAACTTTGCCATCCTGTGTTTAACTGCTGCATTGGACATGGTCTCTGTGCCCTGCCAAGATGCTTTGAGAACTGTCTCCCCCAAAGCCATGACTTCCAGTCCTGAATTTCAGAACCAGCAGCACCAGTAAGCAGAGTGTCTGCTGTTGGACAGTAGATGCAGCCGGGGATGTCACTACAGGGTGGTTCTCTCTACTTTTCTGCCGCCACTCCAGTCAGTTGTATGAGCAGCGTGTAACATCCAGCCAGCTTTGCCATCCTGTGTTGAAGTGCTGTATTGGACACCGACTCTGTGTCCTGCCAATCTGCTTTGAGAACTGCCTCCCCATAGCTATGTCTCCTGGTCCCAAGTTCTGGACCTACCAGCACCAGTAAGCAGGGAGTTGCTGGTGGGCGGTAGACAGGGTTGGGACATCACTAGGGGGCGTGGGCTCCCTTTACTACTTCAGCGCAACCGCTCCATTCAGTTGCATGAGCGGCATGTAACATACAGCCAGCTTTGCCATCCTGTGTTGAACTGCTGTATTGTATATAGACTTTGTGACCTGCCAAGCTGCTTTGAGAACTACCTCCCATAGCTATGACTCCGGTCCTGAATTCCAGAGTTGCCAGCACCAGTAAGCAGGGGGCTGGCAGAGGTGTTGATGCAGCAGGGGACATCACTAGGGAGTTAGGGCTCACTCTCGTCTTCAACACAGCTACTCCAGTGGCTCCCACAGGAGTGGTGGGAGCCTCCATTGGGAGGTTCACGAGGGTGGTTTACGGCGGGGGGGCTCTTATGTATATATATTTGGGTTGTCATTCTCACTGGTCTTATTGTTTGGTGTTAATGTAGAAACTAATTTATTTATTTGTTTGTTTGTTTATTAACAATTCAGAATTACAATCCTTTGAGTCAAAGACTCATTTTCAAAGGCTCCACGTCAAATGACAATACAAAAATAGTACAAGAAATAACAGACAGTATTTATTAATTTAACAAGTAATCTGTAAACAGTGGAAAAATGGTTAATATGGGGGTATAAGTCTATATGCACTATGTTGGTATATTGAGCTGTGTGGATGTAGTAATATAAAGAATAACATTGTTAGAGTTGGCAATTGTTATAATGAAGAAACTTTGCCACATCATACTGAATATGGTCATTACCCACATAGCTTACTTAGTTTGAGTTTATTATAAAAGTGAGGAATGAACCTAGGATATTTTAACCAGCATATCAAATCTCAAAGGCAGTTTACCTGTTTCTACCTCATTAAATTGCTTTTGGTTGGGGATGTTGAAGATAATCTGGGACCAACTAAAACCGAAGAATGGCTAGATTTTCAAAATTGGTTCCAGGCAAAAGGATTTGAAATAGCTCACTTAAATGCCTGTAGTTTATTGCATAAAAAACAGGAATTAGAGGCGTGACTTTGGACATATGCTCCCAATGTAATGTTAATTACAGAATCCTGGTTGACCCCAAAAGTGGATGACTATTTATTAACTATTGATGGGTACAAGTCAATAAGAATGGACAGGATAGAGAAAAAAGGTGGGGGGTTAATTGTCTATGTAAAGGGGGCAATAACTATTAACAAATTAGACCTGGCAACTCCACTTTCAGGTTATGAGAGTCTGTGTTTTGAGGTTATCTTGAGTAATACAAAAAAAATAGTTGTAGGTTGTGTTTACAGCACCCTAAAATCAAATTACCTGGTTTGGAAGAAATAATAAACATGGTAGGTGCCTTTAAAAATTGGAACATTATCCTTACGGGAAATGTAAACTTAAACTGGATTGGTCTGGAAACAAATAAATTTAAACAGGTGCTACAAAAAGTTAATCTAAATCAGGTTATAAAAGAGGCAACTAGAAAAATAATAAATCTGGTTTGGACTCACTAATAGACTGGGTCATGAGAAACAATTTAAAGAACATCCTGTGTGCTGGAATCATGCCAGACTCGAATAGTGACCCCTTGCCTGTGTACTTTGTGTGGAGTAACAGCAGACAAAGGGTCAGGGTAGAGTGATTAACACAAGGAGATTAAATGAAGAAGTGTCTTCTAAGATAAAGCAGATTTTAACAATACTAATTGGAATGCCATGGATAAGTTAGATGATCCCATTAGGGCATTAGACCTCTTTTAGAGACATACATTAATGTTTTAACTAATACAGTTGCACTTAAAAAGAAAAAGAATTAGGAGAGTAATAAACAATTGGCTGAGTAGAGAATTAGCAGAGGGATAAAAATTAGAGATGCTGTGTGATTAAATTTAAGTGCACGAAAAAAAAGAAGATTGGATATTGTGCCGTGAAATGGCAAATTTTAAGAATAAGAAATGCTTCTGGCAAGGAATTAACAACTTAATAAAACCAGAGGGAAAAAACGTAATAGAATACTTGACTAAAGGAAATCAAGAATTGTCAGATAGTCTAGAAATGCCTAACTACCTACTGTAAATAGGACTTTTCACAGATTTACATAGCTATGTAAGATTTTTTTTACAAAGCAGAAGTAGGTGAAGAGCCATATGAGATTGCTAGGTTGAAATCTCATTTTAAGCAGATTAGGAGGGAAGAAAGTTTTAAACAGCTGGTTAGGCTAGATGAATCAAAGGACCAGGAGCTGACCAGCTCAAGGCAGACACATTGAAGGCAGCTGCTACTGAACTGTCAAGGTCTTTAGAAATAAGTTTTAATAAGTCCCTGTGCAAATATGGTACTGGATGTGTGGAAAAAACTTATGTTATACCAGTGCACAAAGAAGAACAAAGAACTCAGTAAACAATTTTAGACCAATATTATTGTGTCTAGTCAGTAAAACATAGCAGTTCTTCTTGCACTCCCAAATAACAGAGTATTTGGAGAAATACAAGATACTGAGTGCTGCACAGCAAGGCTGCAGAAGGGGCTCTAGCACAATGATTGCCTTGGTTAGGTTCACGAACAACCTGCATGGAGAAGAGCAGTTCATGGGGGCGGTGTTTGTGGACCTGACCAAGGCATTCGATCTGATGGATCACTGCCTTCTGAGGTCACAGCTGTGCAGAGTAGGTTTTGGTAAATCTGCTATAAACTGGGTTTCATACTATTTAAGCAACAAATATCAGCAAATAAGGGTCAGTGGAGTCCTGTTGGACCACTGTAGAGTGGAATACAGGGTCACACTGAGGTCCATAGTTGGACCATTGTTATTTTCTTTATTTATAAACAATTCACCAAATGGGTGTTGTACAGCTAAAATTGTATTATATGCTGATGGTGCTGTACTTTATGCAACAAACAGAGACATAGTTTCTCTTATAAGTTTATGAGCACAGTTGGAGGGCCTCTTATGGATATGAGTGTCATCTCACACATTCATAGGACCAGAGGAGTGTGACCCAAAGCTTAGCAGTTCTGTGATCCTAAGGACACAAGAGGTGACACTGATATATCCATAAGAGGACCACCAAACAGACCCATAAAATTATTATAGATAACTAACTGTATTAAATAAAAAAAATGCTTTAGATCGCTAACTGTATTAAATAAAAAAAATCCTTTTTATTTAATACAGTTAACAGCATGAGTGGTCAGTGAGAAGCCCATTACAGTGGCTGAGTGCCTGATGTATTCTTACAGTAATAAGAGTACCTCACATGCTACTGAAGGGAGGGCTGTGATTGGCCACGGGTGTTCCTGGGATCTCTAATAATAACATTTTGGACAATGACTACAATAATTTAGCATCCTGGTTACAAAAAAATAAGATAATCATAAACAGGAAAAAAATGCTCCTTCATAGCTCAGTTGGCGGGCAGATGTGGCGGTGAGAGGAGAGCTGTGCTGTTCGCCGATCGCGAGTCATGCTGGGGGAAAGAGCAGGGTGGTGGGTGATTACCTGAGAGGGTGGGGGTCACTAGACTACCAGTGAATGGGATGTGTGACTTTGGGGACGGGGATCGGTGACCAGGGAGGGACCACTACACTATGGATAATATGTATTATACATGTCGGGTGGGTGATCAGGGTGAGGGGAGGGCCACTACACTATGGAAAATATTTGTACTACATGCTGGGTGGGCAATCAGGGTGTGGTTAGGGATACTACATTATGGAAAATTAATTTATACATATGTGATTGGAGATCGGGGAGGGTGATGTGGGAGATCGGGAAGGGGTGGGGCTGCAGTACCTCTTTCAAACACTAGGGTTGTGCGGATTACTGCCAGGTTTTTGTCTGTGGTAGTCTGCTCCACACAGGACACCATAAAGGCCCTTGTGTAGAGCAACTCCTCAGTGAATGGGATTGCTGGGATATGCAGGTCCCCTTCCCTTCATTTACATTGTGGCCTCCCCCTCACCACTCTGCCCAGGCACAAATCCAGTTTGCAGGGGCAAACTGGGCTTTGCGAATACCAGTTCCAGGCAAAACTCAGTTTGCCCCATGCAAAGTTTTGTGAATCTGGCCCCTGGTGGCTTCCCTTTTTCTTCAGGCACAATTTGGCTTCCTTTAGACTACCCCGGTTCCGTGAAAGTACCTGATGTCCCTCCTCTATTACTTTTGCAATGAGAGGATGGTCAAGTGGGTATGCATAATGAGCTCTCTTGGCTGCCTTCCTTGTAGAGCTCAGAGTTCTATCCTAATGCTTTGCCTATAAGCAGTGCCAAAAAGCCCTGCCCAATTCAAGTTGCCCACAGATTCTCTTGAAAGATAGTTAGAAACATAGAATTTTATGGCAGATAAGGACTGCTTGTCCCACCCAGTCTGTCCATTTTTCCCCTGTCTACAGCATCACCGCACACCCTAATTGATCTCTGGCTCTGATCTTAAAATCAATTCATCCCCTCTAATTGATCTCCAGTACTGAACTTAAAAACAAATCAAGATCATCCCTCTCCTAATATCTGTGAAACCCTTTAAAATTAATTTTGGCTTCCTGGGTCAAACTCCTTATGCCATTACTCACAGTTTGTGGCGATGTCCCCTGGTGTAGACTTTCCTTCTGACTCGAATGCTCAAGCTTCTTCATCTGGATCTTGTGCTGGCACTGCTTTTTTTGCTCATCAGCCTTTCACTTCTCTGCCTTGTCTTGCTCCTAAGATTCCTGCTGGTGCAGCTTTTCTTGCTCCTCAGCCTTTTGCCACTCTTCTTTCTCTTGCTCCTCTACTTCTAACTCCATCTTCTGGATCTTAGTTTCTGCCTTTGCCTTAATCCGAGCAAGCTCTAGCTCCAACATTTGTACCCAGTGTGCGTGCACAGCTGCCCCAGTCGCAGGCTCTGGCTCATCTGCATTCTCTCTCACCTGTGGCTTACAACTTTGGTTAGCACTGACCCCTTTTGCACAGCTTTCCTGGTCACTTTTTTCAAGGATGACTGTGAGTTCCACCTATGTTTGGCCTTCATCATGGCTCATTTCTTTCCTTTGGCACGGCTCCTGCAGGTATAGCAGTGTGTATCTCTCATTGACCCAGACACAGTGTCTTTTATCTATCTGCTCTTGCTTAGCAAGATAAAATTAATAGAATATACAGTCTCCGTTTGTATATCCTGTGCTGTGACTGGACAGATAACCTTAATACTGACAAAACTGTTTCAGATCCCACCCACTGCCTCCTGTTTGTGACAAACTGGTCTATCCCAGACCCAGCCTACAACTGTTAGCAGCTTTCTCAAACCCTTGAGATGCCTACAAGGTACTGAGTAGCTACCACCACTCAGCATAGACATTGTCTCTGGGTATCTCCAGGTCTGAATCCCTCCAGAGCCACTGCTCACATAATACAGTGCTCCTTTCTCAAAGGCAGCCAACCCATCCCTCTGTTACAGCTGAGAACTCCTTACTTTAGAAATAGAATATAGTAACTATAGCCTTCTCTTCATAGGCAAAAACATATTTTTCTGTCAGTTATAAATCAGTTAGCTGTACCTCAAATGACTCAGTCACAGAAACATGAAGTATATAAAATTATGTTTTAATACTTCAAGGTATTTACACATACGATACAGGATACTACAGAAAAACTATGGGAAACAGTAATTCTACAGGAATAATAAGAAAATTATTTTGAACAGTAGGTTACACAGAAAAACCTATCTGTCTCTCATTCCCTCTCTGTCTCACTATTTAGCAAGGTAGAGCAGCTTACCATACAAGACATCTTGGTGAATCAGGGCAGACTGGAAGCTTAGATGGTAGCTATATGTAGCCCCCACATGACATGTCATCCAGTATGTCACTATGATATCAATCTCCTATCAATTCTTTGTGCCCTGAGAGCTAGGTCCACTTAGAAAACTGGTCTTATCTGGACTTCAGACTTTGTGTGTACAAATACACATACACATACACATATACTATATACAGTATATATAACACCTGCAAATTGTACTGTTTGTTATTTTGTCCCTTATTGCATCTGTACATATGTATTTTTGGATTGTTCTGCTTCATTGTATATACCTGTGTAACCTTTTACTGTGACTGCCCAGGGCCATCTTGTAAATGAGTTCTACCACGATGGTGTTTCACCTGGTAAAATAAAGATTGATTGTTTTTGTCCCAAGTCCTGTCTCACACAGCAGGAGTGACTCTTCCATGAAATATGAATGCATTGGTTATGCTTTCAGTTCTGCCATCAACTGGCCAAAGAGACTGTGTTATCACTCACCAGAGCCATCTGGCATGCCTCTTGGCAGATAACGTTATCAGACAGTTTTAACTCAGCTGAAATCGCCCATCAATGCAGGGGTATAAAACTTGATATTGTCTCTCTTAGGCTTCAGTGGAAGCCTAATGGTCTAAATATCTGGGATCCAGCTATCCTGGGATCCTCAGGATATGATTTCCTTAACTTAAAACCCTTATTACAGTAACTAAATTGGATCTCAAAGATGGAACCACTTGCCCCTTACCATTTGGGGGTAAGATTAATCTTATTAAAATGAATCTTTTACCTCTGTTTCTTTACCCTTTGGGTATGTTGAATACTGTTATTCCACAGAAGTGGTTCTATATGTTGCACATTCACGTGCCTAGGTTTATATGGGCAGGTAAGGTGGTATGCTGGACCTACTGTAAGATGGCTGCACCTAAACGTTTCGGGGTGGGGTTGAAGCTACTGAATTTATTTCTGTAGTGTTTGGCCATTCATAGTTATTAATACTTGCAATGGCCTCAGGAACCCTCCTCTTATCAGACAACAGGTTATACCACCTTGTGGTTTTGGATTGAACAGGTACTATGTAAAAGGGCAGGTATTGATATTAAGACCTTGATTTACTACTCCCCATCAGTCTCCGACATACACTGATAGCTGTGTCTGTTGGTGTTCATGAACAGCTTTGTCACTTTTTACATCTCTGAGCACAAGTTAATGTTATGCAACCTCTCCTTTTTAATCTCAATTTTCTTATTGGATTCCCTATTTTTCCTCCTTATGGGTGACCTGCAATATTACTGAAGTGAAACAGCTTATCCTAAACAGTTGGTTGCTTACCTCCATGCATTTCAGCAAAGAATCAGGTTTCCAAGAAGGATGTTTTCTTTCATTCAGGTACTGTAACTCATTTATTGACTAAATAGTCCAGGGGTAATCATGAAACTTCATAGTAAGCATTTGATCTCTGCTCCACTAGTTCTATATTCCTACAGTGTGTTGACACCTGACCCTCTATTGCATTGTAATTGTACTATACTTATGTAATTTATTGCCCCCATCCCTACTGTGTGTTTGATCCTGACCCTACTATGCATCGTAATTGTATTTCTCTAATTTTCTGTATATTGTATTGTATTTCTCTAATTTTCTGTAAATTGTATTGTATTCTATTACTATGCCATCTTGTTTTGTCCTGGGTCGTGCCTGAAAATGGTCCTCTGGATTAGTGCACCTACCCGGTAATCGAAGACATAAATAAATAAAAATAGTGTGGTTATTCTATCCCTAGTGCCTTGGACCACTTAGCCCCATCCTATTTCATGCCTCTATCAAAGGTGTTTATGAGCTCACTGTTAATAAGTAGATGATTGGCTCACTTATTGGCAAACAGCACTTCCTAACTCCAACTATGATAGACATTGGGGCTCTTTGTTTGTCCTTATAACCTTGGGTACCTCATCATCTGAGGAATAGTTCTCTGCTCTATATGTCTTTTTACTCTGTCATTAGTTTAGGTAGTTGCTAGCTGTTTTCTTTTTATTTGATTTTTTTCTATTGTGTTCAACTGACTCTCAGTGGGCTTGTTTGTTTTCAGTGAAACTGCTGTGTATTATCCTTTGTTGATGTATGCTTTATTTTCTTCTTGTTTCTTGGCTTGTTGCCTGTACTAATTTGTACATGTTTTACTGTGCCTTGTTGGGGAGGGTGTGATTGTTGGGTTGTTTTGATTTGTTGTGTGTGAGTCTCTTGTTGAAAATGTAATAAAGTATATTTAATTTAAAAACTCAGCTGGAATACAAGAGGTCTAGTTGATAATAGAAATTAAACACAGAAACAATAAAAATACACAAAAGTTGTTACAATGATGAAAAAAATCTTCATGTGTTGAATGTCATATCATAACTGTTAAACTGTAGAAGCAGGGAAGCTAGGAAGATAGTGAGAATGCAAGAAGATGAATGGGAGGGCAAGTGGTAGCAGCGGTGGTTAAATTGGAAATGTTTATGTGAGGGAACTCTCACCTCTAGATTTCTAGGTGGTGGAACTCTCCATTAGTAGTCAATGGAGAAAGATGATAAAGGTGGTGGAACTGTCATACATCATACCATGTTTTAGAAGGTAGTGGAACTGAGTTCCTTTGGGCTCCTGCCCACTTTAATCTCTGGGTAGCAGCAGGTAAAGAAAAAAAAACAAATAAATGTAACACAAGAAAGGAAATATAAACCAATATAAATAAAACAGGAGATCATATTTTAGAAAATATGTTCATACGTGGCCTGGGTAGGTACTTAGCTGGGGAAAAGTGTCAAATTTTTTGCAGTGCCGAAAAACATGGTTGCCAATTTTTAAAAATGAAGATTCCAAACTGGTAAAAGGATATGCTTGGTAAGGTTGGAACCAGGATTTTTCCTATTGGTTGTAGTGACACAAATATATAGTCAAAATAACTGTCTGAGGCCAATCAGAGGGCAGGATTTTCCTACCCATTTAATAAATATTATATGCAGTGTAAGCAGTAGGGTTTCATTTTCATGCTTGCACAACATCACATCACCCTGGCTGGCAGTCAAATTGCCAGTGTTGTGCTTATGCCCCTATAACCCACAGTGGTGTGCAGCATGTCACAGGTGTTTTATGATGCACTGGGAGCAGCTGAGAGCATTCAACCGTGTGAAAATGCAGTGAGATCTGTCTGACCACACTCCCTGGTGGGTTATTGTCTTATAAATGTCTCCTGTAGGCAGAAAAATATCTAAATAAGTTGTTTAATAGGTTAAAAAACCCTAGATTGATGGACAACTAGCTGAGGGTAAGTCTTCCTGCATGATGTGGTTCAGCCAACAACTTCTTTCCTTTTCTCCCTGAAATTTTATAAGTACATCTAAACAATGACAAAGGGTTGTGTACACAATCCTTTCATTAGCACTTTGTTTTACATAATATTGCAGTTTCCTCCATAGCACATATGATTTCATTCGTACTGCATGAGAGAGTGAAGTATACCATGATTGTGTAAGTTTTGCACCCAGAGCATTTGGCTTGATAGATCTGTCATAGCCAGTGTTTGTTTTTAATTTTTGGAATGTTCTTTTGTCAGGGGACCACTGTGTCGTATGGAAAGGATAAAAGATTATCCTTTGGCTTAATGGCAGGGCGTGTTCAGTAGGTGCACATGAGTGCTCCACTCCCCCAGTTTCTACTCCCAATGGTTCCTTGTACTATAGCTCTGCTTTTCTCAGTTTGTCTGAAATGGCAGTGTGCACCCTCCTGCCAGTAGGACCCCATGTGGTTGAGCTTTAGAATGATTATAAAGCACCCAAAGCCACACATTCAGCCAATCAGATTGCTTGATTGACTGAACATTTCAAAAACTCTTATTCTGTATAAAGTATGTTCTCATGCAGTGGAAGGGCAACGGACTGTTCTGTGGCACTAGAGCAGGATAATTTACTGTCCCCAAGAGTTTTAAATGTTTTTAATTTAATATTTTATTACAAATGTTCCAAGTACATCAGATACACGGCTATAAATACCAAACATGTAAAATGTATGAGGTACAAAAGGACATACTTTTCTCACGTATTATATAACAGAAACATAGACCAGTATATTATATAAGTCTCAGAGGTCTAGTATAACATAGAAACATAGACTTTGACAGCAGATAAGGACTGCTTGGCCCACCCAGTCTGCCCATTTCTACCTATTGGATAAGCTGTAGATCCTAGTTAATCAATAGCCTACTTCTTTCTTACCCCACCAGAATTGCCTTATGTCTGTCCCATGCATTCTTGAATTTCCCACTATTTTGACCCCAAGACCTCCTCAGGAAGGCCATTCCACGTATCCACCACCCTCTCCATGAAAAAATACTTCCTCACGTTGCCTCTGAGCCGTCACCCCTCTATCTTCAAAGTGTGCCCCCTTGTTCTTGCTCATCTCTTTTTCTGAAAGATGCTACCCTCTTGGACTTTGTTGATTCCTTTGAGGTACTTGAAAATTTCTATCATGTCCCCTTCTCCCTCCTTTCTTCAAGGGTATACATATTAAGCTCTTTTAGTCTCTCTTCGTATGGCTTCTGGTGCAGACCCTGCACCATTTTTGTTGCCCTCCTCTGGACTACCTCTATCCTGTTTATGTCCTTGCAGAGATGGGGTCTCCAGAACTGGACACAGTACTCCAGATGGGGTCTCACCAACTGTCTGTACAGGGGGATAACAACTTCCTGTTTTCTGCTGCTGATGCCTCTCCCTATACAACCCAGCAGTCACCCAGCCCTCCTTACTGCCTTCTCACATTACCTGCTTACCTTTAGGTAATCTAATATGACTAACCCCCAATCCCTTTCCACTTTTGTTGTTGTTAGTACCCCCAACCCCCATTGTGTACTCTTCTCCTTGATGTTTGTTTCCCAGGTGCATTACTTTGCACTTCTTTGCATTGAATTTAAGCTGCCATACTTCTGACCTTTCCTCCAACCTTGCCAAGTCCCTTCTCATCCTTTCCACCCACCTTGTGTATCAACCCTGTTGCAGTTCTTTGTGGTGTCTGCAAGAGGCATACTTTTCCTTCAGTCCCTCTGCAGTGTCACTTATAAAGACATTAAAAATAACTGGCCCCAGGACTGAACCCTGCAGTACCCAGCTAGTAACCCCCCTTTCTTTGGAGTGGACTCCAATTTACTATTGCCCTCTGTGTCCTGTTGTCCAGCCAATTTTTTACCCAGGCTACCACCTTGGGACCCACTCCCAGGCTTGCTAACATGTTTATTAATCTTTTGTGTGGGACTGTGTCAAATGCCTCGCTAAAGTCTAGGTAGGCAATGTCCACAGCCCCTTCCTGGTCTACTACTTTGGTCACCCAGTTAAAGAAATCTATTAGATTCATCTGACATGGCCTTCCCGCTGTGAATCCATGCTGCCTCGGGTCCTATGTCCTGTTGGCCTCTAGGTACTCAACAGTTCTTTCTTTCAGAAGTGATTCCATCATTTTCCATACCACTGAGGTCAGGCTAGCAGGTCTATAGTTTCCTGCCTCTGCTTTGCTCCCACTTTTGTGAAGGGGAATCACATCCACCCTCCTCCAGTCCTCAGGTATTACACCATCCTTCCATGATTTGTTAAAAAGTGTAGTCAGTGGTGTCACTAGTTCTCCCCTTAGTACTTTTAGAATTCTGGGGTGAATCCCATCAGGTCCCATTGCTTTGTCCACCTTTAGTTTCAGGAATTCTTTCAGAACCCTTTCTTCTGTGAAAGGACTGGTATTGACCCCCCTATCCAGAGTGCTTTTATTGATTGGATTAGGTACCTTCCCCTCCTCCTCTTTTTTGAATACTGAGCAGAAGTATTCATTCAGTATCCCTGCTTTTTCACTGTCACCCTCTGCCCACCCACCTCCCTTTCTTAAATCTCACTATCCTCTCTTGGTCTTTCTTCGCTCCTAATGTACCTATGAAAGGTTTTATCCCCCTTCTTAACCATGTTGGCTATCTTTTCCTCGGTTTGGGCCTTTGCAATTCTGACTGCCTTCCCCACTTCCTTCTGCTTTAACTGGTACAGTTCTCTGCCCTGCTTCTTCTATATTTCCTTATACTTCCTGAATGCTGTCTTTTTCTCCCTAATCTTCCCCACCACCTCTTTTGAGAACCATAGTAGTTTTTTCCTTCATTTTGATTTATTTGCTTCACACAAAGGCTTGTTGCCTCAGTGATGGCAGTTCTGATGTTTCCCCATTGTTCCTCCACCCCTCCTTCTTGCCCATTTGCTAGTGCTTTTCTGAGGCACTCTCCCATTTTGCAAAGTCAGCTTTCCAAAAGTCCAGCACCCTCACATTTGTAAAGCTTGACTCTCTGACTGTGTTATATCGTGAACCACACTGTTTGGTGGTCACTTGTTCCCAGATGCCTATCCACTTCTAAATCTGAGATCCTCTCTCTGTCCCCATTTGAGAGTACCAGGTCTCACGATTGCTCCCTCGAGTGGATTCAACACTAGCTGTCTGAGTTATGCCTCTGTAGGGCATTGAGAATGACCCTGCTCTTGGATGTGGCTACAGCAAGGGTGCTGCATTTAACATCTGGCATATTCAGGTCCCCCATCAACAATATCTCCCCTTCTTCTGTCATCCTAAGGATGCCTTCTATCATTTCCTTCTCTGTTTCCTCCCCCTGAGTCAGGGGTCTGTCTGCAATCCCTGTGCAGATTGTGGTGCCATTTCCTGTCTTCAGGATGACCCACAGTGCCTCCTCTCCTCCCTGTTTACCCTTTAGTTACGTTGCTTTGATCTCTTCCCTTACGCAGAGAGCTACTCCTCCTCCTCCTCCTCTTCTACCCTCCCTGTCTCTCCTGTAGATTGTGTACCCTGGTATGCTGACATCCCAGTCATAGTTCTGTGTGTACCATGTTTCTGTGACTGCCACGATATCCATCAAGGCCACTAGTTCAGGGAGCTTGTTACCCTGACTATGGGCATTGGTACTCATTGCCCGCCCTCCATATTTTGGTGGCCTTACCCCTTTTAGCCCCATCCCTGTCCTTACTGCCTTTTCCTTTTTCTCCATTTACTCCTGCCTTTCTCCCTATCAACTTCTCTATTTTGGTGTTTACCTCGCTAACTACCCTGTTTTGTGTGGGGGGGGCCTGGGATTTTCCTGCTCCTTTTCAGTACCTCCCCCCTTGGCTAGTTTAAATGCTTGCCAATGAAGCATTTAAACCAATCACCTAGGATCCTGGTTCCTCTCCTAAACAGATGCAGACCGTCGCACCAGTATAGGCCTGTATCCTTCAAGTGGACACCCAGTCCCCAATGAAGCCAAAACCTGAGCTCTGCACCAGTTTTCAACCATTGATTGAATTCCATGAGTGCGGCACAACCTAGCCTCACCCATGCCATAGACAGGCGGCACTTCCGAGAAGGTTACTGTGCGTGCTACTTGTCTAGGGCCCCTTCCCAACTCCACAAACTCTCCCTGCATTGCTCTCATCCCATTCTCTGCCAGGTCATTTGTCCCTAGGTGGACAATGATGTCCAGCTGCCCCCTTGTACAGTTGCTTCCACAATCCTGATGATTCACTCCCTGTCCCTCCAAGCCATGACACTGGGCAGGCAGCTACCTCCCTCTCCCCTCCTCCCTCCCTCCCCAGTTGTACCCCCTAACAATTGAGTCCCCCATCTGGAGTTGTTTTTCCCCTGTAGGGTCCCATGCCACCCTCCTGTGGGTCTCCTTTGTGGAGGTTACCAGCATCCTCCTTGGTCTCCACTGCTGGTGCCTCCATAGAGGAAACACGCTCTGCCAGAATGGCATATAAATTGTGGAGAGGTGCAACTGGAGGCATGCATCTCAGTTCCACCGCCTTCACCCTCCCTGAGCCCACTGTGGTCCAACTGCTTCTCTTTCTTGGCAACCTCTGAGGCAGTGGTGGTGTCCCTGGTGGTCCCTGGGTGGGAGAGGAGGTCCCCCGAATCCTGGCCAACTCAGCCTGGAGACAAGCAACGTCCTCCTCAGCCCAGAGAAGTGCTGCAGATGGCACAACACCGCACCTCCAGAACGCCTCCCAGAAGACTGCCACACCACAGCCACTGCATTGCACCACTCCCATAATGTTTTTGTGGCCTCAAAAGTTGTTTTGTGCTTACACTTTCTCTCTCTCTGATTTTTTTTTTTATTTGTTTTCTCCCGCCTTTCCTACTACCTCTGTGCCCTTACAGCTTCTGCTCTTCCTGTTCTGGGACAGGAAGTTGTTGTATTCCTCAGTAGTCTCCTTCTTACTGGTTCAGAGACAGACCTCCAGCAGCTAACCCTTTTTTTTCCTTCTTCTTCTCTCCCTGTCTTTCTCTCCTTCTATAGTGACTTACAGCTTCTCTCTCTTCCTCTTGTATGTGCCTTTGTGGACCTAGTTGCTAGCTACACCCTTTGTTATTCTGCCTATATGCCAGCTAGGTTATTGCTTGTGCTGTGCTGCCTAACTGTTCCTGTGTCTTTAAGTAGATGTGGCCAGGCCTTCCACTATAAACTATCTCACATATCTATATATATCTATATATATATTTTATATATATATATATATGTGTGTGTGTGTATATATATATATATATATATATATATATATATATATATACATGTGTGTTTGTGTGTGTGTGTGTGTGTGTGTGTATATATATATATATATATATATATATATATATATATATATATGTATACATATACATATATACCATCTCAGACAGAGGACAGATCAGAAGGGCCTGCAGAAAGGGTAGCACAGTGACTGTGGGGATTTCAACCTGCTGGGAGTGGATTGAGTACCAGCCACCAGAATAGAAGGGAGCAGATACATCTGGATGTGTTCCAGGATAGCTTCCTAATGCAAATGGTCAGTGAGCCAACCAGGTTAGGGAACACCCTAGACCTCATGCTGGCAACTCGGGAGGATGAGGGAGGTGATTAAAGGGTATCTAGCCAGAATCCAAACTAATATGGACACTAACTAGAGGTGGGAGGTCATAAACTGGGGATTGAGGAGGCACGCTAAACCTGCATCAGAGTAAGAGAGCTAGGTCAAGAAACCCAGCTGGTTGAGCAAGGGAGTCGTGAGAAAGTAAGAAATAAAAGAGCTGCCTTTAGGAGGTTCAAAAAACAGGAGAGGGGAGGACAGAGGATTACCTGAAGAAATTGAAGGAGGTGGACGAGGCAGTAAGGGCAGCCGAGGTGTCTTAAGGAGCTCAGGCTGGCACAAGGCATCAAGAAGGGGAGGAATTCTTCAGGTACATCAGGGAGAAAAGGAATTGTAGGGACAAAATAGTAAAGATTAAGAGGGATGGGGTTAGGTGGAAATGGCAGAACAGGCAGAAGCACTTAATGAATACTTCTGCTCGGTGTTTACTAAGGAGAAAGGAGGGTGCTACCAAGGGGTGGGAGGTCACACTCGAGAGGGGAGGTGACAGATAGAGAATCACAGAGGGCAGGGTACTGGAGGGCCTGAGGGCACTGAGGGTGGACAGGGCAGCAGGGCCGGATGGCATTCACCCCAGGGTACTGAGAGAGCTGGCAGAAATCCTGGTGGGGCCCTTGGCAGACCTGTTCAATCCCTCCCTGGTCTCAGGAAGTGTACCTCAGGACTGGAGGATGGCTCACGTGGTACCCTTCCATAAGAGTGGTCCCAAAGATGAACGGGGAAACTACAGGCTGGTAGGCCTCACATCCATCATGGGAAAACTGATGGAAACAATCCTGAAGGAGAGGTTGGTGTCTCTTCTGGAGACCAGTGGGCTGCAGAACATTAGGCAGCATGGGTTTGTCATGGGCAGATCCTCTCAGACCAGCCTGTTGGATTACTATGATTGGGTAACTAGACGGTGGACAAGGGCCATGAAGTGGATGTCCTTTTCTGGACTTCAATAAGGCATTGACTCCGGTGCCACATGGGAGGCTGGGTAGTAAGCTGGCAGGTACAGGTGCAGGGTGAAAATGATGGGATGGGTAGTAAACAGATTACAGGGAAGGCAGCAGAAGGTGGTGGTGGGAGGAGAGCTCTCATCTCCGAGGGCAGTGAGAAGCTAGGACCGGTGTTGTTTGGGTTGTTCATATCAGACATCTTAGTGGGCATCAAGAGCGAGATCAGTTTGTTTGCAGATGACACCAAGATGGGAGCAGTAGTGGATGATCTAGGAGGGGGGCACGGTTGCAGGATGATCTGTCAAAATTGGAGACCTGGTTGGACACCTGGCAGTTGGGGTTCAATGCCAAAAAGTGCAAGGTGCTACATTTTGGGGCAAAAAAAACAAGAAGGAGCTACCAGCTGGGGGGGGGGGTCAACTAGCAGTGACAGTGGAGGAGAAGGATGGGGGGGGTGATTATAACAGGCTCAAAGAACAACTCAGCACAATGCAGGAAGGCAGCTGCAAAGCCCAACAAAATGCTCGGTTGTATTGCCTGGGGTATATCTTCAAGGAGAGGGGAGGTGATCCTGCTGTTGTATAGGTCATTGGTTAGGCCACACCTGGAGTACTGCGTGGAGTACTGGTGCCCATACCCTGAAGAGACATCAAGTTATTGGAGGGTACAGCGCAGGCCAACAAAAGATGATCCAGGGACTAGGGGACATACACTCAGTGAGCAGGCTGAGGGAGTTGAACATGTATTCACTGGGGAAGAGGAGGAGGGGGATATGATTGAAACCTTCAAGTACATGAAGGGATAAACAAGACAGACGTGAAGGGATGATTCAAGTTGGGGGTAGTGGCACTTGTGGTCATGATCTCAGATTGGAGAGGAAAAGTTCAGGAGGAAATGAGAAGACACTTTTTTACAGAGGGAATTGTGTCTGGGTAGAACGTGTTGCCTGAGGAAGTGGTATGCTGTAGAACAGTGGACTGCTTCAAAAGGGGATGGGATAGGGTAAGAGGGAGGGTCAGGGTAGGGGAGGGAGAGGCAGCTGCTGTATAAGGGTTGCTAGCTACACACTCAAGCAGACTCGATAGACCATAAGGCCTTTCTCTGCTGGCAAATGTGTATGTTCGTATAAAGGTAGAGCACCCGGGGGTGGATAGGGAATGAGGGTCGGGTGGGGGTTATTCTTTCGGTACTCAGTGTGTACAAAAAACAATCACCAGTCTGGTAAAAAAGACTTTTTTCTGTAACCTACGGGGCAAAACACATCTCTAGTTTAAGGTAGCTGGTAGCTGCTCTCCCTCTGTCAGTTTCTGCAGCAAACAGAGTCCACACTCAACTCCTGTTTGTAATTCACAGTCCCTCAAGCCTTCTTCAGCTCCTCCCCTTATCAGACACCTCTTTCACAGAGTTTCAGTAACAGCCCTAGCCACAAATGACTGCAAATATTCTCCCAGTTAAATTACCTCCCTGGCAAATTAAAGTTGCACCTAGTAAAGATAACCCCCAAAACAGAGAACCAAAACACTGACTTCTACTTACTATTACAGGCCTCTGAATTAAGAATTCAATTCAATGACTTCCAGTTCCGCTCCGTGGAGAATGGCAGCCTTGACGAGCGGCTTGAATCTGCCCTGACTAAAAACACTCTTGATACCGCACTAATAAGTGTTTTAGTGCACTAATACTCAATTCTACCAGTGGCAAAGAGAGTGTGCAGCAGAAAGAGGGTGCGATTAACTACTTTCAAGCTAGGATGGATGATCCTGCAGTCCATTCCGACTCGGAGGCCTCTGATGGCTCAGAACATAGAGCAATGTCGTCCTGAGATGCTCGCTGTACCGCCTTCAAAAATAAACTGAAGCAGGGTAAAATGAAAGCCAAAAAAGCTAAATTAGACAATCTATCAGGGACTGCTAACCTTCCGTGCTGAAATAAAAGAAATGTACGGAGAGCTCCTCCGCAATGTTATGCAGTTGGAGCAACACATGGACGAGCAAGAGAGGCAAGGGACAGCTACAGAAAACAGGGTAGATGATCTTGAGTTGAAGGTTCAACAATTACAAGATCAGCAGGATCGGTTAGAAGCATGACAGGAGGACTTTGAAAACCATGCAAGATGAAAGAATATCAGGATTTATAGCGTCCCAGAAGGCTCTAAAGGGTCCAGTATAAAAGAATTTGTGGAGGTCTTACTGCACACTGCCCTAGAGTTACCCCAGGGCTTTGAAGTGCAGCTGGAGTGAGTACACAGGGCCTTGGCCCTGAAACCTACAGGTCAGAATGCCCCACCTTGTTCAATTATTCTGCGCTTCAGTAGTTATGCCACAAAAGAGCAGGTGCTCCTTACTGCGTGGAGGAAGCAGAAGACGTTCTATGGGCAAACACACATATATTTCGATCATGATTATGTACCAAAAACAATGTGTCTGAGGCGAGCATATTTACCACTACTGCCGGTATTTAAAGCCGCTGGATATAAGTTCACTACACTATACCCTGTTCGTCTTGATGTATAGCTACCAACAGGAAAGAAGGAATTCACTACAGCTCAGGATGCCCACGTGGAACTGTCCAAGCTTGGACTGCACTTTCCAGAAGGTCCCTCGGCCTTGGCAGTTCTCAACCGCATCCAGCGAGGTGGCAAACTGCTTCCCCAGATCAAACAAAAGCAGCAGGGAATCACTGCAGTCTGGAATGTACTTGCTGCCTACCAGAGAGATGCTGGCCTAGTAACACTTGAAGAGTCCTGAAGCCTTACTAATTTCAGCAGGTTTTATTTATTTTATTTATTAAATTCTTGGATTACAAATACCTTTGAGCAGAAACTGCTCGTTTACAAAGGTTCCACGTCAAAGATGAGGGTCAACATACATACAGAGGTAGTAAAAGAATGCACAATAAACAACCAAAACAACTAAAAGAAAAAATAAAGATACTCAATTACAACATTCTTTGAGATAATATTCATATAACGAGCAGCTTGAGTAGGCAGCTGGCTGTGGTAACAATAAGAGATAGAGGGCACCATAGGCAGTATTGCAGGCGTACGACTGGGAGAGTAAGTTGGCAGGCTAATGGGCCACTGTCCAATGGTGGTGGAAAATGTCTTGTACCAGTGGAGATGCGAAGCAGGAAAGGAGTCACAAGGAAGGCCCGGTCCCAGAGGGAATGAGATTGGGAAAGGGTGGGCTGTGAGACATGAGTGAGCTGGGAGGTGTTTAGAGAGATCTCTGTTCAGAGAAGCAGTCGCATTGAGTGGTAGAGGTGAGGTAAAGTTTGAGATTCCTTTTGAAGGGTCCAAGTGTAGTAGAGGAAAGTGCTTCTTTATTGAGGGAATTGAACCATTGAGCGGCTCTATAGCTAAAAGACCTCTGACCCGTGGAGGTATGACATCTAGGAACCTGAAAGGTTAGAGATTGGGCACCACGTGTTTGTTGAGTGCCACTGTAGGTAGTAAAGAATGAGCTAACACCAGGTGGCATGAGACCGAGGAGAATCTTTTTGGTAAGTAAGCAGGTCTGATATTGTATTCTGTTTAGTAGGGGTAGCCAGCTGGCCTGTGCATAGAGGTCACAGGTGAGAGTTTGTCGGGCCACACCCATTAGTAGTCTACAGGCTTTGTTGAGAGAAACTGAGATCCCGTGGAGGACACTTGTTGAGGCAGAGCCATAGATGGCAAGGCCGTAGTCAATGATAGAGGTGACAGAGCTGTAGATGGCTAGTTTAAGGGCATCCATGAGCATACAGTCTTGTATTTGTGTAGTAGTCCAATCCAGTATATTGGCGGTCTTGGCAACAGTGTCAATATGCGAGTGTAGGAGGGTACTATCTAGGGTAATACCAAGGTACTTGAACTCCTTGACATGTTCGAGTGGGTTCCCAGCATGGTTTTTGATGGTGAGGGACAGAGAGTTGTGCCTGCTCCGTCGGTTACAGAAGGACATGGCTTTAGTCTTGCTGTGGTTCAGGACATGTTTATGAGAACTGAACCAGTCTTCGATGCGCTTGAAGTTGGGCTGCAGCTGGGATTCAAGGACTGTAATGTCATGGTGGATGGAAAACAGGACTGCATCGTCTGCATATAGTAATATTTTTTGGCGGCAGGCACTGAGGAGATTGTTGATGAGAAAGAGGGAGAAGAGTAGAGGACCCAGAATAGACCCTGGGGACCGGAGTAACCGGTTTCTCATCCGAAGAGATCCCTGTAATCCTTACATTGGATCCGATTATCAAGGTAGCTGGTGAACCATGGAAGGCATCGCTGAGATCCCAATGGAGGACAGTTGCTTGAGAAGTAGGGTGGTTAACTGTGTCAATGCTTTGGTAAGGTCTATAAATACTGCCCCTCCACAATTCCCTTTGTCAAGCGTGGCATGGATGAAGGTTGTAAATTCCAGTAGTGCAGTGGTGGTGCTGTGCCCTTTTCTGAAGCCATGCTGCTCTGGGCACTGTACATTGTACTTATCCAGGAATTCATTCAGGTTAGTGGATCTGGGTGGGGGGATATCTCCTCAATGGGGGCACTGGCTCTCCTCAGCCCTGGCTTGACTCTAGGCCTCGAGCAGACCCTCTATTTTGGGCTAGTTCAGTGTCCTTTGTCAGCTAGGTGCAGGAAGCATCCTCCCATCCCCACCTATATGGTGGTATATTTAGATCCCTGCCTCATACCTGCGGACATACCCAAATATGGATCGGACTGCTATGCCTTATCGACTGACATTTTATAGTTTGCATCAATTAAAGTTATCACTCAAGTTCTGGGTATTAAAACCTGCTTTATAGCTTGTATTATCATGGTGACAAGGATTAGCCACTAACTTTAGGGAGGACTCAGGGGAGGAGAGGAGAGGAGTCTCCCCCCGTTGTCTTTTTCCCTTTTCTTTCTTTTGGTTCAAAAGCTGATGGCTGTGAGCCTCAGGTAGTGGACAGCAACGTGCAGCCTATATAATTTTCTGATTTCTCAGATAGTCAGGGCAGAGGAAGGGATTAGACGGCTGCTGTTCTCCAATGTGGAGTTTCCCCTTATCTGGTTTCCTTTTTTTACTTCAGTTTTCCTTTGTGTTAAGGGAACGATTTCCTGGTTCCCTGGAGGCCCCGAACCTTCGGGTATTGGGATTGCCCCCACCATTAGGAAGAACACAATGCTGCAAAGTTCTCCTTATGGGTACAGGAGGAGTCATCACCCTCCCACAGTTGAAGTCAAACAGCAAAATGGTTGATTTTGTATCTTAAAGTTCTTGTACATAGGTCTGTATATTTCTTGTTTATGCAACCTTTACGGTTAATAGTTACTGTTTTTTTCTGATATTGTTTATGATATCATATGCAGTGAGAGAAGCAGTTATACCTGGAGAGCTACAGGGGAGGGTTTGGGTACTTCTCAGAGAGGTAACAGAAGCACATATATGCAGAGGATGCCCCTTTTAGAATATTGCTGGAGCTTAGCATATGTTGGTAGCCACAGAACAGCTTATGAGAGTGGGGTTTAGGGACATGTATCTGAATGCTTTACGATGTCTGGAGAGGAGGGGCTTAACCACACCCACCTGGGAGATAAAAGATATTTCACGATTACAAGGCACTATAAATACCTTCTCCTGGCTGAAAAGATGGTTAGCTTACTCTCTCTTAATACAAATGGTATTAATAGTCCCATTAAAGGGTCACAGCTCCAGCAGTATCTGCGCCAACAGGGAGCTCACTTAATCTACCTACAGGAGACCCATTTATCTCCATTGAAGCATGCTAAACTAGCTGCAGGTGGTAGATATGTGGTCTTCTCCTCCTTGAGTAGGAATGGGAAGCGTAGAGGAGTGGCCATACTGATTCCCCGGGCCACTCCATTTGTGAAAGAACAAGAATATGTAGACTCAGATGGGTATTTTGTTATAGTCCAAGGCCGCCTAGCTGAACAAGAAGTTACGTTAGCAAATGTGTATTTACCCTGTGGGGCCTCTCCAACTCTCCTTCGAAGGTTTTTAAACAAATTAATGGATATACAAAAGAGGGTTGTGTTAGTCGGAGGAGACTTTAACATCACCCTGTCACCCCAGAAAGATTCTTCCTGCTCCCAGGCATACAGGAACTCCCCTATACAAAACTCCTCCGGGCACAGCTCCCCCAAGTGGGACTAATAGATGTTTGCCACCATTTTTTTCCCACATCGGAGGGTTACACTTTCTATTCAGCTGGCCATCACACATTTTCCAGATTAGATTACATTTTCACCTCTGCCGAATTTTTAGAACGAATACAGAATATAACAATAGGGGCACGGGTCCTGTCAGACCACACACCCCTTTTGTTGAAAATATACCTGGGGACATTCAGGAAGTCTACTTTATGGAGGCTCAACATTTCTCTCCTGCAAGACTCAGAGTTTATATATAGGATGCAAACCCGTATTCCCCAAATCGTCTCTGACAACCTAACTCCAGATACTTCCCCTATATTAGTATGGGATACTTTAAAGGCAGTAATCAGGGGAGAGATTATTGCCTATTCAGCTTGTAAAACTAAGCAGAGGGAGGCAAGATATAAAACATTGCTAACTCTCCTGTCAGAGTTGCAGAGAAGGGCAGTGAAGGATGAGAAGGTCCCCCCGACGAACTTAGGAAGGTACAATCTGAAATACAGGGGATACTGGACCATAAGGTTCAGGCAGTGCTTTTATACTCTAAAAGGTATAACCATGAAGGGGACTCCCGAGGGGCAAGAAATTGAGCTAAAAGAGTTAGGGCCTTTAAACGTTCGGCGACTGTAACTAAAATTTGGGATTTAGATAACAGTGCAGTGCAGTATTGCCGTGCAGATATAATGAAAGTATTCCAAACCTTTATAAAGATTATATACTGAGCAAACTCCTAAGAATATTCAGGCTTTTTGTCCCCTTGACTTTCCCAAAGTTGACAGACTCTCAGCAAGCCCTTCTGCTGAGTCCCATCACAGCTACCGAGATTCAGTCAGCAGTAGGTAAAGCTAAGACTTTGAAATCACCAGGACCAGATGATTTTGCCACTGAGTGGTACAAAGCTTTCTCTCTCATATTACTGCCACCCCTTTGGCAGGCTTTTCTAGAGATACAGCAGGGCGCCCCCCCTCCCCAGCTTCTTGGGCATATGCAGTCATAACTGCCATTTTGAAACCCAGCAAAGATCCCATAACAACGGACTCATACCGACCCATCTCAGTCCTAAATTGTGACTACAAGCTCTACATGTCTATATGGGCCTGCAGATTGGAAGATATTCTACCAGGACTGATTCATTCTGACCAGGCTGGCTTTTTGAGGGCAAGGCAAACAGCATGTTCGATGAACAATACACTTAATGGAGCATATGTCCCAGATACCCTTCCCTTCCCTTCTTTACTGATTAGCGTAGATGCCTACAATGCCTTTGACAGGGTCTCCTGGGGTTTTCTCTGGGAGGTCCTGTCAGCATTTGGTTTCCGGAAGAAGTGATTAGGTGGCTAAAGGGTGTATACCTCTCCGAAAGCCTATATTAGACTTAATGGAGAGATTTCACCCTGATAGCTCTTGAGAGGAACACGACAAGGATGCCCTCTCTCCCACTTCTTTTCGTAGTTTACATTGAGCCCTTGGCAATGGTGATCTTAGTCTTCCAGGCCTTTTGGGAGTTAGGGTGGAACAAAGGGATTGGAAATTGGTTTTATATGCAGATGATATTATTCTCTCCTTGCTTGGCCCCAACAGGGCCCTTCCAGCCCTCTGGGATATCCTGGACAATTTTGCACAAGTGTCAGGGTATAAAATAAATTCATCAAAAACAAAAGTTATATCTTTTCATTATACCCCCCACCACACCAATAGTATAAAAGCCAGGTTTCCCTTTAGATGGCGGAGTACCAAAATTAAATATTTAGGGGTGACCCTCCCTCAAAATGTTCAAAACATAATCTTTCTAAATTATGAGCCACTTACTCTGCGAATAGAAGGAGCATCCATGAACGACCCCAACTCCATCTCCCATTTTATTTAAAGATAGCTCTTATACGAATGAATATTCTGCCCAGATTGTTGTATCTATTTCAAACTATACCCATGCTTCCTACCCCTCCTACTTTACTTCCTGGAGATAGTACACTGGCCAGGTTTGTCTGGGAAGTAAAAGACCCCAGTTCGATGGACTATTCTACAACTCCCCAAGGCAAGGGAGGCTTAGCCTCCCTAACTTGTTTAAATATGTACAGGCCACTGTACTAGTTTTTATTATGCACTGGAGCAACCCAGCATATACCCTCCCTGAAAGACTTTAGAACTAACCCTTAATCAGATCCAGGACTTAGTTCCAGTAGTTTATTCCTAAACACTCTCTCAGCTGGAACGCCCCTACCTACAGGCATGCACTCCAACAGGGAGACCTGGTACAGAATACACACCTTGGGGGTTTGAGACAGTTTCTTATTTCCTGAAGCTTATTAAGTCAGAAATGGCTCCCCCTTTTCCCCAAGTAATACAGACAATTGAGCAATGGAATGGGAAAGGCTTAAAATTCCTGTTTCAGGTAATGGAACTGGAAGAGCTTCTTCCTTTTCATAAGATACAGGAAATATATAGGATTCAGCAAGCTGACCTCTTGATATATGTCTTACTTAGAGACCTTTTAACACAGAGGCCCCATGAACATGCTCTGCCAAAACTGCTTCCCATGATATTATACCTTTTATTGCAGTGCTAAAAGGACAGCAGTGGCCACCTCATTGGAATGACATATGAGGGTTGCAGGAGCTCTCTCGGAATATAGTGTTTCAGTCCCAGAGGCTTGGAATAGCGAACTAGATATCCCAGTCTCAGAGGAGGATTGGAGCAAATACACAAAGCTTTCCTTGAGAGTCTCCCTCCCCCCTATTGGAGGGAATTTTCTTGGAAGATGAGGAACAGATATTTTAATACTCCAGCTAAGGTAGCCAAAATTACAAGTGAACCTCTTGGGAACTGCTGGAGAAATTGTGGCGAAGTGATGGCAGACCATCTTCATGTTTTCTGGTCATGCCCTAGTATTAGGGGATTCTGTCAGGAATTAGCAACAGCCCTAGTGGAGTTAGTAGGAGAAGAGGAAGTTATAACCCCTGAACTAGTATTACTGACAGTCCCCCCTGAGGGACTTTGGGTACCAAGGAGATCTCTCCTGGTCACCTATATTCTAGCTGCTAAGAAGGTTATTACTCACCTATGGGGCAGAAGTGCTCCACCTATGCTCTATAACTAGTTTAAGATTATGAGAGTGCTTTATACATAGAAACATAGAAATATAGACTTTGACGGCAGATAAGGACCGCTTGGCCCATCTAGTCTGTCCATTTCCCTACCTACAGGATAGGCTGCAGATCCTAGTTAACCAACAGCCTATTTCTTACTACCCCACAAGAATTGCTTTATGTCTGTCCCATGCATTCTTGAATTCTCCACAATTTTAGACCCACAACCTCCTCAGGAAGGCTGTTCCATGCATCCACTACCCTCTCTGTGAAATAATACTTCCTCACATTGCCCTAGACACTTCCTTCTATCTTTAAATTGTGTCCCTTGTTCTTGCACATCTCTTTTCTGAAAGATGCTACCCTCTTGGACTTTGTTGATTCCACTGAGGTACTTAAAAGTTTCTATCATGCCCCCTCTCCTTCTTTCCTCAAGGGTATACATATTAAGCTCCTTTAGTCTCTCCTCATCGGCTTCTCTTGCAGACCCTGCACCATTTTAGTTGCCCTCCTCTGGACTGCCTCTATCCTGTCTATGTCCTTGCGGAGATGGGGTCTCCAGAACTGAGCATGAGTACTCCAGATGGGATCTCACCAACTGTCTGTACAGTCTGTTTATATGTTGAGAGGCTTTCCTCCAGGGATTAAGACTAGATACCTCATTTGAATTTAGATGGCGGAATTGGGTAAAGTATGCTACTCTGCATGATCCCTTTTCATACCATGATGTCTTCATATAGAGAGTATATTGGTCTTGGGGAACATCCAGAAAACATCATAGGAAACTCGACTGCTGCCCAAGCAGTTCACCTGCTAAGCTTGAGATCTGACAACTCCAAGCCCACACTGTATGATTCTAAGTGGTATTTGTATTAACACATTTACCTCTATCTATGGATTTATTGTTTCCAGATTACATCATTACTATTTTATTTTTACCCACTGAACCTCTGTATGATCGACTCTATTGTCTATCAAATATGTCACGTACTGCTATATGGATATTTGTGAGAAAAAAATGAATAAAAACTAAAGTTTAAAAAAAAAGAATTCAGTTTAGCGTACTCAGTAAATCACCTGTTTGCTGAAGGGTAGCTGCTCACCCTCTGTCAGCTTCTGCAGCAAACAGAGTCCACAGTCAACTCTTGTTTGTAATCCACACTCCCTCAAGCCTTCTTCAACTCCTCCCCTTATCAGACACCTCTTTCACAGAGTTTCAGTAACAGCTCTAGTCACAAATGACTGCAAATATTCTCCCAGCTAGATTACCTCCCTGGCAAATTAAAGTTACACCAAGTAAAGATAACCCCAAAATAGAGAACCAAAACACTGACTTCTGCTTACTATTCAAACAACATGAAGTCTTACTGTAGTCTGACATTATGCAGTTAGCCCCAGCACTTGAACTGCTCCGGAGAGGAAAGAGTTAACTCTATGCCAGAGCATAGAACGTTGAGCTCGAGCTCGGTTCAAACCTCTGTCTGGGCACTTTGAAGTGTAACCATCAGATTCTTTACTCCGCCTAACTGAACAGTCGCTCCGGAGATCTCTCCTTTGCTATTGGTGCGGTCCAGTAAAAACGTTGGGTTTAAACTGCTATTTTCATTTATTTTTCGGTTCAGATCCCTGTCTGCGATACAGTAAATACTTTAGGTAGTGAACTAGTGCTGAATTTGTAGAAATTGTAAAAGTAATATTTTCAATCGATTCAGCTGAAGCGGTTGTCTGTTATTTTCTTGTGTTTTCTTTGAGTTCTGAATTTAGTGTGAAATACGGGTCCTTATCGGTTCTAAAAAATCTTGTTTTATCATTTTTTCCAATACCCGTGACACAGTTAGGAACTGATAAGGGGTCTTGCCTGGCTGTTGCAGAAAAAAGGGTAAGTTGTAGGATGGCTTTGTCTGAGAACCAAAGAAAAAACCAGGCCCACTGGGTTTCAACACTGCAGTAAGTGTGGGAGGCCTTTGCTAAGGCTGATCCCCACACCACCTGTGTTTATTGTCGGGTTTTGACCACTTTGATTCAGACTGCCAAATATGTAAAAATGTTCCTAAGGCCACCCTGGAGAAAGATTTGGCAGGCTTTGGGAAAAGGAGGCCGAGAAGTCCACTGACCGGATGGCCACTCCTGTTCGGTTCTGACTGAACCTGAGGGAGTGCCCACTGACCTAGGCGAGACTCCCTCAGGCAAACGGAGACCGATCCTAAGGGTCAGTTCCAGCAAAAGAAAGAAAGAAAAGAGAAATCAGCGGTTTGGATCCAGAACCACATCGTCCAACCACCGAGGAAACTGCCTAAGTGATTAGTATAGTTGAATCGCTCCGTTCAGTTCTGGCTGATCCGCGCCTCCAGTAGGCATTTGGTTCAGTCGGTTCCCCTGGTTCAGATTATTCCCCAGAAGACTATTATGAACCGTATTTGGGGATGATGATTATGATGATGATGATGGTGTGGAAGGTCTGGATGAGCCCATATATCGAACATCTCCCCAGACAGACCTTCTGGTGTTTCCCTCCTAGGCTTTCTGAGTCCTTTTCCACTTTATGTTTTATAGGAAAGTGGCAGAAACCCTCCAGCTCCTCTGGATGAAGCTGTCGAGGAGCAAGAGGAGCCTGACTATGTAGAGATGATGGACATCCCAGAGTCAAGAGATTGTCTGTTCCCTTCACAAATCTTTTGGGAAACAGACACAGAAGTCACTTAAGACTCCAAGTTCTTTACCTCCTGTGGACAGGCGAATGGACAAGAGGTATATGTTGTCAGGCCCAGGTACAGAGTACTTGTACCAGCAATGCAGCCATGTTGGGGTCGTGCAGGCTGCAGCCTGTAATAAGGCTAATATACCCTTGGCTTCACACACCCCAGATAAAGACTCCAAGAAGTTGGATGCCATGGCTAAAAAACAGTACATGACATCTGCCTTGGGACTAAGGCAGACTAACTATATGGCCTATATAGCCAGATACCAGAAGTCCAGATGGTATACTGTTCTGGAACTGGCTAAACAGGCTTCCCCTCAGCTTGCCAAGGAGCTGGAGGAGGTGGCTGCTGATGGGACTGAGGCATCAAAAATCCACTTTCGTGCTGCTGTGGACTCCAGTGATGTGTCATCATGAGTCATGGCTACATCTGTGGCTCTTCGGAGACTGGCTTGACTCAGATGTACTAACCTATCACAGGACACCCAGGCTAAGGCCATGGATTTCCCTGTTGTCAATAATTCTTTGTTTAGGGAGCAGACAGAGAATTATATGAAGAAGATGGAGGAATACAGGACCACCTACAGGAGTGCACAGACCAAGGAAAGGCAGGCAACTCCTCAATCTAGGGACAGGGACAGGCCTTCTACTAGGCACAGGCCCCTCTCCTTTCCTCAGAGGGGTTCTTCAGAGGGATAGGCAGAAGAGGGATGAGCAGGGCTGCATCCTCCTCTCAGTCTAAGGCTCCTGCCAAACAGACACCCTGATGTGTCAACCCGGGTTGACTCCCCAATTCCTGTAGGAGGCAGGCTGGCTTACTACTTCCAGGACTGGAAGTCTGTTACCTCAGACACGTGGGTCCTGGAGGTAGTAAGCTAGGGGCTGGCCCTCAGCTTCAAAAAATGTCCAAAGCTAAGGGTCAGGTCATTTCCACCTGCAAACATCTCCGAAACCATTGCCCTAGAGGCAGAAGTTTCATCTCTACTGGCTCCCAGAGCCATGGAGAAAGTTTCTACACCTCACAAGGGCAAAGGTCTGCACTCCAGATACTTCCTTACCCCGGAAAAAACAGGGGAGTGGCGACCCATCCTAGATTTTAGATACTTAAACAAGCATCTAGTAAAACCAAAATTCAGAACGGTGACTCCGGGAACAGTTCTTCTCTCTCTAAGGCCAGGGGACTGGCTAGCCTCCCTGGACCTAAAGGATGTCTATTTTCACATTCCCATCAGGTGCTCCAACAGAAAGTACCTCAGGTTCGAACTGCCTGCCCTTCGGCCTAACATCAGCTCCAAGGGTGTTTACAAAATGCCTAGCAGTAGTAGTGGCCTTTCTAAGGAGACAAAGCATTTCCATATTCCCATACCTGAATGACTGGCTCATTGTGGGTCAGTCTCCAGACCAAGTCAAGTCAAATTTGCAAGTGACCCAGCAAGTACTCACTTCTCTAGGATTCCTCCTCAGTCTTCCCAAATCAGTTCTTAAGCCAGTGCAACTCTTGACCTTCATAGGGGTAGAGCTGGATACTGTCAAAGCAAGAGCCTTTCTCCCTCTGGCAAGGGTAAATGCCATTATAGAGCTGGCTTCTTCTTTCCATTGTCTGGTGTCTCGATCAGCAAGGCATTTCCTTCAACTCCTGGGCCACATGGCAGCTTCCACTGCAGTGGTCCAAGGGGCCAGATTTCAGATGAGAGACATCCTGTTCCATTTGAGGGCTTTTTGGTCTCAGAAAAAAGATCTTGTAACCAAACTAATTCCAGTGACCCAGACTCTGATCCAGGCTCTCCAATGATGGTTGGATCAGGACAACCTCAGGCAAGGGGTCCCATTCATCACTCAGTCTCATTCTGTGGTTCTAACCATGGATGCTTCTCTCCTGGGGTGGGGAGATCACCTGGCAGCCCTCACAGCTCAGGGAGTGTGGTTCCCTCAGGAGTCTCTTCTCCACATCAGTCTTCTGGAGCTCAGGGCAGTGTACCTTGCCTCGACAAGCCTTCTCGGACTCAGTACAGAACAAGGTGGTTCAGGTCAGGACAGACACCACCACCACCATGTGGTACATCAACAAGCAGGGAGGCACTCAGTCTATGGCCTTGTGCATTGAAGCCATGAAATTATGGTCCCTGGCTTATTCTCTGCAGACCTCTTTGGTAGCAGTCCACCTTCCAGGGAAGGACAATGTGCTAGTAGATACATTGAGTAGGATTTCCCAGGGTCATCACGAATGATCCATGGATCCCCTAGTGTTAAAAGTGATCTTTTCAAGGAGGGGCACTCCAGCGATAGATCTCTTTGCAGCCCCAGACGATCACCAACTTCCCCTCTTTTGTTGCAGACCCCCAGTCTTTGGGTTCAGTCCCTCTGGATGCTCTAATTCTGGATTGGGAGGGACATTTCTGTACACCTTTCCTCCTTGTCCTCTGCTGTTCAAAGTCCTGGTCAGGATAAGGTCACAATCTTGCAAAGTGATCCTGATTGCTCCAGACTGGGCCAGACAGCCTTGGTATCCCCTGTTGCTGTCCCTAGCAGTCCATCTTCCCCTATCTCTCCCCAGTAATCACAATGTGTTAACCTCTTCTCAGGGGAGGATTTGGTACCCCAACCTTCGGTCTCAATCTCAAGGCATGGCTCTTGAAGAGCTAGAATATGCAAATTTGCATTTGTCTCAAGGGGTTCTGGACATTCTCAAAGCCTCTTGAAAACCTGCCATCAGAAAACTTATAACTCCAAATGGAAAATATTTAGCATTTGGTGTTCCAATAAGCACATATCCCCAGGTACTGCTGATTTGTCTACAGTTCTGGATTACATGGTTCATCTTAATGGCTTAGGCCTCAGACCAACTACCTTCAAAGTACACTTGTCAGCTGTTTCTGCATTTCTGTCAGTGGAAAAGCCCTCCTCGCTGGCATCTCACCCTGTTTTCTGCAAATTCTTCAAAGGATTGCTTCATACCAATCCCACCTTTAGGGATCCTACTCCTGCTTGGGATCTTAATGTTTGCATCGCTTAGCTTATGCAACCCCCTTTTGAGCCTTTGGTCTCAGCAGAACTTAAGTACTTGACTTGTAAAACTGTGGTAGCTATTACCTCTGCCAGGTGTATCAGTGAATTGCAAACTCTGTCAGTGGAGTCTGATTTTATTTCATTCTATACAGATAAGGTGGTCCTTAGAACCAACAGGAGGTTCTTACCCGAAATGGTTTCAGATTTTCATCTGAACCAATCCATGTCTCTTCCCGTGTTCTTCACTGATCATTCTTCTTCTTCAAGAGAGAAAATTACACAGTTTGGATGTTAAAAGGGCTCTTAGCTACTACATTGTGCGTACTAAGGTGCTTAGGTTTGACTCCCTCCAGTTATTCCTCATTTATGGTGATGTGGGGCAAGGTAAACCTGCTACTAAGAGAACTATTGCCAGGTGGATTTTCTCTTGTATACAATTCTGCTATGAAAAGCTAGGCAAAGTACCCCCCTCAGGCCTGAGGGCTAATTCGACTAGAGGTACAGCTGTTTCTCTGGCTGCTGCCAGAGTTATACCCTTATTAGAGATATGCAAAGCAGCCACCTGGAAAATAGTCCATACATTCACCAAGCATTACTCTCTGGCTATCCAGGCTAGGAGTGATGCTAGGTTTGGTACAGCAGTACTGCAGAGCCTATTCTCAAAACAGGTTCGATACCCTCCTCCATGGAGGTACTGCTTGGTAGTCTGCATAATGTCAGAATACAGCAAGACTTCATGTTGTTTGAAGAAAAAATTACTCACCCTAGTAATTGTGTTTCTTCTAATGGAGTCTTCCTGTATTCTGAACTCCCTCCCTTCCTCCCCTCTCAGAACCTGGTTTTTGGGAAGTGGGTCGGCAGGCGCAGTGTTGCACCTCAGGGGTGTACTTGGCACTCTCCCATCTTTAAACAGGGGAAGTGGATTATTTATATGTTTTGATAGTTATATTTGTTCACTACCTAGTTTTTGGTTTTGGATTTCTCGACTTCAGTCTTTTGGGTATCCAGAATATTTGGTTGCCTTTTTGGCTAGTAAATTTAACAATTTCCACATAGTGGTGGTAGTTAGTTAGTTAGTGTTAGCTCTTAAGAATCTGATGGTTACACTTCAAAGTGCAGCAGTCAGAGGTCTGAACCGAGCTCGAGCTCAACATTCTATGCTTTGGCATAGAGTTAGCTATTTCCTCTCCGGAGCAGTTCAAGTGCTGGGGCTAACTGCATAATGTGAGAATACAGCAAGACTCCATTAGAAGAAACACAATTGCTAAAGTGAGTAATTTTTTCTTACAGGCCCCTGAATTAAGAATTCAATTCAATGTACTCCGTAAATCACCTCCTTGCTGTATGGTAGCTGCTCTCCCTCTCTCAGCTTCTGCAGCAACAATATAGGCTGAGTAGGAACCACCATAATTCCCACCTCTGTCATGGCAAGGAGGCTACGTATTTCCCAACAAACAAGAAGGAGGAAAGGACCTTCATAGGAAGGCATTTCAGTATCAGCTATGTCTCCTCTTTTCACTATTCCAAGATCTAAACAATACCAGACTTTAGTGGGTGAGAGCTCCTTATAGCCTCTTTTCTTGGAGCCCAGTAGTTGCAAGTAGATAGGATCTTAAGAGAACATTTTTTCCCATTGGTCCTCTTGTTTCTACCCATAATGGAAATACTTCCGTCAAGGCTGTCCCACCCCACAGGTCCAAAATTGGCCTAGTTATGTCTCTGTCTTTATGGCACCTGCATAATGTTTCACAGCAAAGCAAAATTTACATTTTTTGTAGTAATAAACAATGTTGCCTATGTTCTCATGAAAAGGAAACCAAAGAGCACTGTAACAGAACAAGTTAAACAATTCTAAGCCGCTATGTGTCCCCATGTCTCCCCTCAGCCCACACCCAGTTCCCACTCCGCTAATTGGTCTAACACTAGTATTCCCTGAATCACTTCTCTAATATTTATGTGAAGGGGAGCTAGCACAATTTACATGTCTCCTGCTTGAGTTGAAATTCTGCCATTATGCTTTCCATAGATTTAAATTTTTCACAGTTCTTATGCCAGGCTGGGATGTCCGAACAGCAGTCTGTAAGACAGTGCTGCATACTAGTATAACCCCCCTGCAAATGGCGATTCCCAGTAGTCTTCCAGGAGCTTGCCTGAATGCTCAAAGTCTGGGCGGTGTTCGGCATTTGAGCTGTTTAAATGTGGTTCCAAGTAAGTGCTATTTGAGCCTCCATGTACTGTCTCTTTAAGAGCTGTCTGTTTGCAGACTTAATTAGTTTGTATGGGGGACTGTGTGTTTTAATGCCCGAATCCTGCCTGGGCTGCTGTCAATTCACTCCATTTCTGCCGTTGCTACATGTGCAGAGGGAGCCTTGTTGAAAGATATAACTGTTTGCTAGAAATCATTTAGAATGAGTGAGAAAATGTAGTTTGTCTAACCTGTCTTCCTTTCAGCACGAACTGTTTCAGTGTAGCTTTTTCATTTTGGTTCTGAATAGTTGACTTGGATCAATCAGGATGATAGGGAGACCCTAAAATGGAGCATGTGGACGAATCGGAACTTGGACTCTCAATTTTGAGCCAGCCACAAGGGAATTGTATGGGCAGTGACTCTGGGAAATGTAGTTTTAACCTTGGCCTTTTTCTACCAACAGTGGGAGTCTTATTGTGAGTGACAGCTGAACCAGCCAACAGAATGGTGTGGAGCTAAAGGAAATGCCCTGCTCTGTGACTGGAAAGATTAGATCTGGCAGTGAAGAGAGGAAGGAGCTGTGTGCTTCTACGGTGTGTAGTTTCACATGGGGCAGCATTATGTGAGGCCTGAGTTTCGGTCTGTAGCCTTTGTGAGTGCCAGTTTGGACTGAATCCGAGTTGTGAAGAGAAAGAAGCACTAGAAGTGTGGAAACCAGGCTCACCCTGTAGAAGACTGGAGAAATTGCTGAATCGTCTCGGTCTGTCAGGAACTGAAGCTACTGTGTGCTCCGGGTATTTTGCAGTAATGCGATCGGGGCTCGAGCAACCTGCTTGGTATAGTACTTTCCTTTTTACATATAAATGTGCATAGTGCTTGTGGGAATCGCTATTTCAAATCCCTGTACAGTGAATTGAGTGCTGAAGCTGGAAGTAAACCCCCAGCTTAATTTGGACTACATCCGTTTGCTATCAACTGCAGTGGGATCCAGTCACAAGGATCTTATCCTCATGCCCTGCTCTTCTGGCAATCCAGAGGGACATTCTCCATCCGATCCTCAGCTTGGGTATTGTGAGTACAAATCAGGGTATTCCCCTGCAGCTTGTTTTCAATCACAAGTGTGTTGCCTAATTCTTGTTGTTTCACTGTTTCATGGACTGCGCCCTCCAGCTCCGGATTACAATTGGGTGTTGTGCATATATTTTCTTCTACAGGGCCCTATCCATCTGCACCTGCTGGCCAACCCCGGACAATGGACCTGGCTAGCCCCCCCCCAAATCTGGGCACCCAGAGTGTGACTTTTCAGACCCTGTGTGCGTGCACAGTACTGTGATTTAATGCCACTAATTAACCTGATTTCCCCCTTCCGTGTTACTGTCCCTTAAATAAATCAGATTTGTTGTTGTTGTTAAACTTGAAACTGTCTGAAGTGTCAGTACATTCATGCCAAGCAGTGTATTGGTTTGTGTATGCTGCTTAACCTTATTTTTCAGGGGGTCCTCAGAGACGAACCTGTGAACCAGTCTCGAGGGTAAGTGGTACCTTATGAATGAACAGTGTGTACGTGTGGGGTATTGGTACTGTAACTCCTGTGCATCGTGTGAGCCATTAGAGGGATTAGAAGAGGGCCTCAGTGTCCCAGAGGGCTGTGACCAAACTAGACCAACCACTACAAACCCTGACCTCTGGGTGGAGGCACCCGCCATAGAACGTAGGCCCTTCAATCTGTCAGTAGTCAAGCAGGCAGGGGTAGTAGGCCTTGGGATAGTGCCACCTGGGGGTTACACTAGCTTTTAAAGCTGCTACTGTCTGAAATAGATACCTCTTATACCCTCTCAGAACCACCCTTCTGGGGGATCCCCAACATCCTGCTCAGACCCAAAAGGGGCTTGTAAGTGCAGTGCTTTTGTTGTGAGTTGACTCACCTCTTTCCAAAGTGCTGATTTCTAGGGCACCCCAGAACATATGATATGGAATACCCCACTGGCCACATTTTCTCCAACATTGGGGCAACTGCCTATATTTTTGTCCTATTTGGAGTGAGAAAATACATTGCCAACACCTTCCATTTGAATTCTCTCCAGCTGCCTGACCCAGTTGTCTTATAAACTGTTTGCCAAATTGTGTCCCATTTTTACCCGGGGTATGCCCACCTCTCTCTCCCATTTATCCTGTATGTGTTGAACCATTTCTTTCCTAGTGTCTGTGGTCAGCATTGTGTATTGTCTGAAAATCAAGTGTGTACTCGCTGGTTGGTTAGCCTCTTCTCAAACCATACCCAAAACAGAGACAGGTGTCTGGAAAAGTTATTTTGTATACTCTAGGTTCCCAAGGAAGGTTTTAACCTGCATATATCTGAAGAAATTCATATTTGACAGGTTGAATTTTATCTGTAGCTGTTCAAAAGTTTGGATCCTACCCCCTCATAGAACTGGTGAAATAAATATAAGACCTTTCTGCTCTCAATGCTTGAAGCTTGTATCAAACTTTGCTAGAGTAAAGTTTGGTGCCACCTAATTGGAACAAGGATAACTGTCTGGAAGGGGGCTTGAGTCCTGTGTTTAGCTGTTAGGCACTGGTTCAATGTATGCCTTGTCTGTCTGTTTTTGAACTGGCTTGTCTCTGAGTTTGTTCTGATTCACCAGGCCTAAAACCTAAGTGGTGCTCCTGGTGCCAAAGAACCTTCAGTTTGTAAACATGGTTTCTGGGGAATGCCGTAGCAGCTCCACTATGTGTGAAATGTTTGTTGCCATAAAGCAGTTTCTAAGATTCGGTAGTCCTAAACCTCCCCCTTGCTTCTGTCTCCGGAGAAGCTCCGCTGTCACCCTCGGGCAGACCCTTTCCCATTCTAAATTAAGGTTTTGTTAGCCTTTTGGGGTTCACACCACTCACGTCTGAGTTTAAAATGTAAAAAAATATTATAAAGCATATACAAATATGAGATTTGTACGTGCTTTATAAATTAACATATATGATCCACTGTGGTTCCATGCATCAGGTATTCAAAACTGCCTTAAGGAAACGTTTACTCCTGGATCGTTTGTTCCTGCTCCTAATTATATCCATAAACCATATACCTTCCCATGCTACCTGTATTGTGCATCCTATCTCTAGCAGTGCCTACTTACATGATGTTCTACCTGTTGTATATACCTAGTTGTGTGTACTTTAATGTAATACTTTATTCCATCATATTATTTAGATCCATTTGTAATGTGTTTGTAATCACCAAACTGTGTTCATATCTCTGCTTGCTCTGATGTCTTCATTTTACTGTTACCTCCCAGGTTGTACCTAAAAAAGTAGTAGTAGAAGCTTTATTTATGAGGCACCAGGGGTGTAGCCAGAAATTTCCATTTTGTACACAATCTCCAACAGTTACACCCCCCAATTAAAAAAATGTACACATCCTTTCCAAATAGCACCCCCTTCCAAACAAGTCAGATTGTTGTCAGATGACTCCTCTACTCTCTAAAGAGGTTATAGGTGTATTGGACACTCCTCAGTGGCCTACACTAACCCAAATACTACAGATTGGAATGATAATATTAACAGAATGGCTTATGGTTTGTGACAGGCACTCAACAAAACTATACACAAATGTGTACAGTGAGTATGCCTGTCTACACCCTTAGGCACTCTTCCCTGAAGGTTCAGGGCACTATACAGAAATGACAGGCAATAAATAGCTAAAACAGACATAAATAGCTTAAATAATACTCTAAATACATATAAACAGTAGCGGAAGAGGGAAAACAGTGATTCTTTCAATCCCAAAATTTATTTTATTCTTTGGTAACCAAGTAAGGCCCACTAGGCACAGGTGCCTGTTTTCAGGGGCAGCCCAGGAACACTGGGGAAGTTAAGTGACTTGCTCAGAGTCACACAGTATGTAAGTGGAGGTTGTGGGAATCATACCCAGGTCTGCCTGCTGGATGTGCCAAGCTCATTCACAGCTCATTACTCTAACCTCTAGGCTACACTGCCAGCCTGTGCCTAGTTGAACAGAAATGTTTTTAATTCTCTTTTAAAGGCCTCCACTGAGGGGGATTCCCTCAGTCCCCTGGGTAGGACATTCTACAAAAGAGGGCTGGCTACTTCAAACATATGATCTAATGACTTTAGCTGAACCCTCAGAACTGAAAGGAGGCCCTCATTGGAGGAGGGGAGGGGGTGCAAGGCCTTATCAGGATGCAGGATCTCTGCCATGTAGTCAGGGCCCAGCCTGCATAGGGCTTTATAGGTTAGAAGACCAACCTTGAAAGTAACACGCCACTTCACAGGTAGCCAGTGCAGACCCTGCAGTACCTGGTTCACATGGCTAGACCTCAAAAGGCCAGTCAGCAACCTGGCAGCTGCATTGTGCACCAGCTGCAGGGGTCATAGGTACCCCCATCCAAGGTACAGCGCATTACAATAATCGATCCTACATGTCATGAACGCATGCACTAGTGTTGGCAGGTCTTCAGTGGAGAGAAGGGAATTAATCCAGTTGATATTCCTCAGATGGTTAAAAAAAACAAGATAATACTTTTTCTTGTGTACTTACCTGGTAAACAAAAACTAACTATATAAAAATTAAAAAATATGTACTACTAGTGATGTCTCTTATGGTATAGGAGATGCCGTCACACATTGGTTGGGGCAGACGAGTTACTTAGCTTCACTTTGCAGTCCTTTGACCCAATAAGCACAAGATGGTGTCTTTTATGTCATAAAGGTCATCACTCACAGCACCTAGTAACTTATATTACAAGGGTGCCCAATGTGGGTGCTGGCCCTCAACCATTTGGCTGTGAGCTCCAGCAAGGGCTCTGTGTTTGAGGGGAAGAGATGACATGTGAGAAGTATAAATGCCTAAATAAACTGCAGTATGAGCTGGCAGAAATTCACTTTTGGCTCGGCTGCAGGATGTCTTTTTAGGTGCATGCGAGTGCTCCACTCCCCTAGGTATAATTTCTTCTGTCACTCCCTGTAGCTGTGCTGAACTCTGTTATCTGAAAATGTGGTTGCTAGGGAGGAGCATGTGTGTGTGTGTGTGTGTGTGTGTGTGTGTGCGTGTGTGCATGTGATGGCCTCCCATACTGCTAGGGAAAAGGTTGCATGTGACCTAGTTTTAGCAGTGTTACACAACTTGACCTTTCATTGTTTCAGCTGAAAATACAGAGCTCCTTAGCATACAGAATCTGCCAACAGCATTGAGCTGAAACATACAAGACTGTGCTGTGCACACAGGTCCACAATGTATAAGTAAGTCAGGGTATGAAATTCACAACCCCCTTGCAGCAGCCTCTCAAATTATTTCACTCACTAATCCCTCTTCAGGGAACATATTGTGTGGAGACTTTAACCTTAACTGGTCTGGTGAGAAAGTAAAGTCAGAAAAAAGCTTGATCTCTCCCAACTTCTCACTTTCCTTACCAGGCACTCCACTTAAAACTTAAAACACTCCCTACTAGATTTGCTTGTTACAAACATGATTAACGAAATACTTTTGGCTGGCACCCTGCCTGATTCTGTCAGTGACCTTTTACCCATTTTTGCTATCTGGAGGGCCCGTTTGGACCGTTCCCTGAATGTACCTCCCAGGTTGCTCCAGTTCAGTGACCTTTTTAAACTGCATATGCAGGACTTTGTTCGTGACCTTGTCAATGCTGACTGGTCTTGCCGACACTCCCTCTCCTGCATTAATACTGCCTTAACCACATTTCTCAATGTATCCACTGAAATGCACCATAGGTATGTATTAGTCACTAAATATAGACTGCGGGGCTCTGACACACACTGGCTTGTGAGTGACCTCCTTGCTCAAATGGAAACAAAGGATGAACACTGAAAAAAGTACAAACTATTTGGTATGGCATCTGATAGGGATGAATATCAACAAGCATTTGTCAATGCCGAATGTTTGCTTGCTGGTATTGGCATTGGTAGTGCAGGAGTTAGAGAGATGCATAATAGGAATGGCCGTGCAGTATTGACGTAACGCCAACCCCCATCCCCACCCTACAAAGACTTACAGACCTTGGGGGTGTGCCTTTGGATCGTTGGCCTTAACACCCATGCTATTCCACCTCACTCCACCCTGCAGACACCGACAGGTGTCACAGTGTGCCTTGAGGTCTTCAGCCCTTATGCTCACCCCATTCCATAAGGAAATAAGCTGAGATGGGTACAGTACAGTAGAATGAGATGAATGTTAGGGCAGAAGACCCCAAGGCACACCTTGATGCCTGTCATTGGCTGCAGGGTGAGGGTGGAATGGCGTGAGCATTACGTCCAATGACCCCAAGTCACATCCCTGACGCCTGTCAGTCTGTACAGGGTGGGCGTTACAGTTGGAAATTCTAGCGCCCCGGGCATTTGTTGGTATTTTTGCTCCAGATTTTCAGCATGGGCTTTTTGGGACCCCACCTCATGAACAGTGGCAGTAGCATTTCATTACTCTATCCCAAAAGGTGATTTCGCACAGTGAGTATGCAATTCGGCACCACAGGTGCAAAAACACATTTTGGGCAGGATGTGAAAAATGTCAGCTGTACTGTTCATGAGGAAGTGTGAAGAAATGGCAATGTTGAAAATCTGGAGTGAAAATTTAAGAAAGTGGTCAAGTTATGAGTGTGTGTAGAAACTGTGCAACATACGCTCGTAACGCAGTCATTTTTTGGAATGTTTTCACCAAATTTTCAACATGGCCTTTTTGGGACCTCCTTTCATGAACAGTGGCACTGTGATCTTGTTACTCTGTAATGAAAGTTGATTTCGCACAGCGACCACACCATTCTGCGCCACAGGTGCAAAAACACATTTAGGGAAGAATGCAAAAAAATGACAGCTCTACTTTTCATAAGGGGGTGTGGAAAAGTGGCAGTGTTGGAAATTTGGAGTGAAAATATTAAAAATTGATGAAGTTACAGGCGTGCATAGAAACTGCGCAATGGACGCCCGTAATTCAGTCATTTTTTGGAGTTTTTTCACCAAATTTGCAACAAGAGCTTTTTGGGTCCCTGCCTCATGAACAGTGGCACTGTCATTTCATTAATTGGTCCTAAAAGGTGATTCCATGTAGCAACCGCAAAATCACCTTTTGGGACAGAGAAAATGACAGTGCCAGTGTTCACGAGGTGGGGTCCCAGGAACCCCAAGTTGAAAATTTGGGACCAAAATTCCAAAAATTGGCTGAGATATCAACCTAAGTTGACAAGTTAACAAGAGTGGCAGCAGGGAAGGGGCAGGGAACTACAGACCAGTCAATCTTACCTCAGTAGTGGGCAAGATTATGGAGGCACTCCTTAAGGAAAGGATAGTGCAACACCTGGAATCCATATAGCACAGGATCCAAGACAGCATGGGTTTACAACAGGAAGGTCCTGTCAAACTAATCTCTTAGATTTCTTTGACTGGGTAACCAGAGTGGTGGACCACGGAGGTGCTGTTGATGTTGCCTACCTTGACTTCAGCAATGCTTTTGATACTGTGCCACATAGACTGATTAATAAGCTAGGTAGGCTCAGGGTGGGTCAGAAGTTGGTCAACTGGGTGGCAAATAGTTGGCAGGCAGAAATCAGAGAGTGGTGGTAAACGATATACAGTCAGAAGAGAGCAAGTCACAAGTGGGGTACCTCAGGGATCTGTCCTGGAGCCAGTCCTCTCCAATATCTTCATCAGTGACATTGCAGATGGACTGGAAGGAAAGGTTTGCCTGTTTGCAGATGACACCAGGATCTGCAGCAGAGTAGATGATGCAGTTGGGGTGGGCAGAATGAGAAGCGATCTTGAAAAACTGGCAAAATGGTCTGAAGAGTGGCAACTGGGGTTTAACGCAAAGAAGTGCAAGATCATGCACATAGAGAAGAGAAGAGAAACCGTGAAGCTACGTATAGGCTGGGAGGGGAGTTGCTGGCAATCACAAGGGAAGAAAGAGACTTGGGCATCATCATCATCATCACAGATGACCTGAAATCATCCAAGCAGACCACTAAAGCAGTAGGTAAGGCTAGCGGATGTTGGGGTGTATTAGTAGGGGTATCACAAGTAGTAAGAGGGAGGTAATAATCCCTCTTTACAAGACACTGGTTAGGCCCCATCTGGAGTACTGCATGCAGTACTGGAGGCTGCACCTGCAGAAGGAAATTAACAAAATGGAGGCAGTCCAGAGAAGGGTAACCAAAATGATGCGGGGACTGCATCAGAAAACATATGAGGACAGATTAATGGAGCTCAATATGTATACCCTAGAGCAAAGGAGGGAGAGAGGTGATATGATCGAAACATTCAAGTATCTTAAGGGCATTAACAAGGTGAGTCTAACAAGTTTCAATATAAGAAAAATAGCAGGACAAGAGGACACAGCATGAGATTAGAGGGAGGCCGATTAAGGGGTAATGTGAGGAAGTTCTTTTTCACAGAAAGGGTGATGGATACATGGAGTGGCCTACCTCAGGAAGTGATGGATATGAATACAGTGCAGGGCTTCAAACAGGCATGGGATAGGCATAAGGGAGCAATACAGATGAGTATGAATAGATAGGCCATTGACAGAGCAAAGGCCGATGGCACATTTATATGGTAGAAAAAGAAATGGGCAGACTGGATGGGCCATGCGGTCCTTATCTGCCATCAGCTTCTATGTTTCTATGTTTCTCTTGCAGTTAAGCAAGTGAAGTGAGATGGGAAATAGGGTGAACGTTTCCAAGAGAGGAGGTCCCCCCCTTTGTGAAGTGGAAGACATCTGGCAGTCTTTCAAGCCTAAAGAATGGAGCTGAAGAAGAATGAGAGGTTAAGTAGCTGAGTCAGTAGAAGAGCAATTGCAGGAGAGGAAATGTAGAGGAGTTTGGGATCAAGCCCATCAAGTCTGGACTTGGACTGATTAAGGAAAGAGAGGGCAAGCAGTGTTTCATGATTGGTAAATGGGAGGAAAGTGGAACTCCAATGTGGATTGACAGGGAGAGGAGCAAGGTGCAGGAGGTAGGGGAGTAGAGCCAGTACCATGGGGAGAGGGAAGGGCACAAGTAGTGAAAAACTTGCTGAAGTGAGCAGCCACAGATGAAGGGTTAGATAGTGGTGAGTCATTAACCCTGAGAACAGGGGGAGTAGACTGGGTTGGGTGGTCAAAATGTGACTGGATTATCTTCCAAAATTTGGCTGGGAGTAAAGGTTACTCTACAGGTTGGATTTGAAATAATTTGGTTTAGCAGCCTGGACAGCCTTGGTGCATTTGTTTCTCAGGGCCCTGTAGTAGAGAAGATCAGGAAGGAAGAGGCATAATTTGCGCCTGACCAAGTGAAGTCATGGGACTGTTATAGGGTTGGATAAGATCCTGTCCCACTTGTTATGCAGAGAGAGTTAAAGATCAAATGCACATATTTAAGAAAAGTTTGAATTCACTTGAATTAAAGTCCCTGTGTCATGATTAGTATTTGCTGAAAATATCATGCTGTTTGGTTTTGTGGTTTTCTATAAATCAACATCTGTTAATGTGCTCTTCAGTAACTGAAAACAGTGAAGATTGTTCTGTCCCTATGAGTGAGCAATGACATCATTCTAGGGACATGGATATGTTGTTCATCCACACTCATTGGCAGGTATCCTTGCCGCTTTAAATCTTGCCGGAAGGTCTTCAAGCTTGCTCCTCCCACCCACCCGGGTGGTATAACTCTCGTCTCCGCCCCATGACGCCAGATCTTCCTTACCGCTTGGAAGCTCAGGTTCCTCCTTAACGCTCGTGCTTGAGACTGGTTCCCTTTTATTCCGCTTACGGATTTAAAATAAATTTTGCGAAAAGACTTCAGTCTTGATCCCTCGCTGCTGCGATGGACAAATCGACTCCCGGTTTGGAGATGCCCATGCAGGCAGAAGATGTCTCAGACGGATCCACACTCCGTGTGTCTACTGCTTAGGCCTTGAGCGACCGCGGGCTTGCGACCTGTGCTCATCTTTCTCGGCCTACGTCCTCGAGACCGCATGCCCGATTGCAACTGGGCCGCCCCAGAAGCGCTTCTCCGTGAAGTCCAAGGAGTGCCCTGGCGGTGTCCACGGCGGGCGCCTCGGCGGATCAGCTCGAGCGGATGATCGCCCTCGAAGAGGAGGCGGCGCGGGCCGTATCTTCCTCGGCCGCGGCATTTATCCCGCTGTCTCTGGGTTCTTCCTACACAGCTTCTTTTAAGGAGCTTTGTCTGTCCCTCTCCACTAAGGGAGAAGGGCCTACGTCTGCTGGACCTTATTCTCGGTCCAAAAAGAAGGACAGGGGTTAGTCCCTCCGTCGACGCTCTTGGGAGCGGGAAAGGTCCCTCTCCCCGAGTCGTCGACCGTCGGCCGGTCGAGCCGGCTGGCCGCCACTGGCCTCACGGTGTCCCGTCAGGTCAGTTGACCGAGACTCCCACCGGCAAGTCGAGATTTTTCTCGACCGTTGGATGGGCTGTCGCCTTTAGCAGCCGAGATTCCCTCTCCCGTTCCCGGGAGGAGTTGAGGATCCGTGGCTCACCTGTGCCTCCGGTTCGGAGCCCTCGGATGGAGCATCCGAGCCAAGGGAGTGCCGTTCCGCCGACACCTCCCGCGCACCACTCGGAAATTCCGGGACTCTCGGTCTCGGTCTCGGACCTCTTGGCGGTCCAGCCCGATCCCACCGTCATAGGCGGTCTCGGTCTCGGCTCAGCGGTAAGCGCGTCGCCGCTCGTCCTCGCTCCTCCTCCTCGGACGAGGGAGGCTTCGGGCGTAAATTACGCCGCGACGTAGAGACCTTATGTTGCAACAGCTCCTCCTGACCGGGAGTAAGCCGACCCCGTCGCCTTCCCCGGCCATTAAGTGGCTGTCACCGGAGCGGCCGACACAACCCCTCGACTTATCCGAGGAGCCTATACCCAGGCCGGTTGTTCGGCCAAAACCAGCTGCTCCACCGATTCCGGTGGAACCTCCGCCTCCACAGCCACCAATTGGGGCTCCGACCAAGGATTCTCGGTCGGCTAAGGGTCTACCCCATCGGCTGTCAGTTACCCTCACTCCCGACCGACCTCGGCAGGTGAAGGGTGGCTCAGGCCAGGCAGCTCTTGAGGACTGTTCGAGTCCGAAGATGATTCCTCCTTTTTCTCCAAGCGACTGGACTTGGAGTCTTCAGGAGGTCAGTCAATGGACGATAGCCCGTCGTCCTTCCTAGGACTGCTTCGGCTCATCTCGGAGTCCACCGGGATGGAGCTCGAACCTGTTTCCAAACGGGCCAGGTATCCCCTCACGGAGATTCTGGACCGAGGGGATTCTCCGACGGAGGCCTTTCCGGTGGCCGAGGCCATAGTGGGTCCGGCACTGGAGCTTTGGCAGCGCCCTGCTTCCTGCCCTGCGCCTTCGGCCAGGATGGCCAGGAAGTATGCGGTCCCTACCGGTTCCTTGTCCGGTTTTTCGGAACACCCCTCTGCTGAGGGGTTGGTTACCGACAGCGTTTTCCGGCGCGCCGGCAACGCCAGGGATGTGGACAAACCTCCTGACAAGGAGTCCAAGAAATTGGACTATGTCGGGCGAAAAGTCTACACTGCGTCCTCTCTCGGCCTTCGTCAGGCCAGTTCGGCCGTCCTCATGGCACATTTTTCTCATGCCCTGTTGGGCTCCCTGGATGAGGTCATCCCTCATCTTCCCGCCGATCTGCAGACTACGGTTAAGCAGGTGCGGGACCAGGGCAGGGCAGTGGCCAAACAGCAGCTCCAGACTGCTTTGGATATAGGGGACTCATGTGCCAGATCGGTGGCGGCTGCAGTGGCTATGCGTCGGCGGGCTTGGCTGAGGATATCCACCTTTACTTCGGATACCCAGCACAAGTTGGCGGATGTTCCCTTTTTGGGGACTGACCTCTTCGGCCCTGGGGTGGAAGGTCACCTGCAGAGGATCGAGAAGTCCAATGCTACCTTGGACTCGGTCTCTTCCGCTCAGAAGGACAAAGGCCGCAAACCACAGCCTAAGCCCTTTCGTCCTTCTGTGCCCCCGGCGCGCCCGGCCCAGCAACGTCAGGGCCAGCAGGCTCGGCCTTGGCATCCCAAACCCAAGCCGCTGGCTTCCTCTAACAGGAGGCAGGGAGGAAAAGGCCCAGGAGGTCCCTCGGCCGGTCCCTCCTCCAAGCCTGCCCAGTGACGGGCTGAGGGGTGTCGCCCCCATTCCCGTCACCTTACCCCTGGGTCCCCGTGGGGGACGGCTCCGCACTTCTCGTTCGCCCTGTTCAGCTGTTACCACGGACAGGTGGGTCTTGGAGGTGGTGGGAAGAGGCCTGCCTCTGGAATTGAGCAGGCACCACCCTTCAGAACCGTCGCGCCTCGGGGGCTTCGGGTCCCCAGCCTCACTGGTGGCTCGCGAGCCGACATCGCTCTCCTCCTCCAGAAGGAGGTGATAAGAGGTGGTGGACCCTCCTTCAGACCCAGGGTTTGTGTCCAGGTACTTCCTGGTTCGAAGCAGACGGGGGCTGGCGCCCATTCTCGACCTACTACGGCAACAAGTTCCTAAGGTCTCGAACCTTCAGGATGGTCACTCTGGCTCAGATAATACCATCCTTGGAACGCGGCGTGTGGTTCTGCTCTCTGGACTTGCAGGACGCGTTTTTTCACGTCCCTATCCGTCCATCTCACCAGAGATTCCTTCGCTTCCGAGCGGAAGGATCCCTTTTCGAGTTCCAAGCCATGCCCTTCGACTTGTCTCCAGCTCCCAGGGTCTTCACCAAATGCATGGCAGTGGTGACAGCATTCCTGCGGCGCCGAGGGTCCAGGTGTACCTTACCTGGACGACTGGCTGATAGCAGCTCCTCCAGGAAGGAGAGGCGAGTGGTCCAGAGATCTGGCCCTCCAGGTCTGCTCTCAACTGGGCCTCCTTATCAACGAGGCCAAGTCGGAACTCGAGCCAAAGCAGGTGATTCTATTCATCGGGCGCAGCTCGACTCTCTGAGCCAGAGCGCCGCCCCGGCGGACAGGGCCGGGTTCTTTCTTCCTTGCCCGATCATTCTGGTTGGGCATCGCGCCCTGCCCGGGACTTCCTGCGCCTCCTGGGTCTCATGGCGGCCTGCACCAGCGTGGTCCGTTGGGCCCGCTGGAACATGCGTCCCTTCAATGGGGACTGGCCAGCCAGTGGTCACAACGCCCGATCCTTTGGACCAGCTTGTGTCGGTGACTCAGGGGATGTGGAACGCTCTCCAGTGGTGGACCGTTCCAGATCATTTGCAGGAGGGCATCCCGTTCGTCCGCCCCGAGCCGACGGTCTCTCTATCGACCGATGCCTCTCTGATGGGTTGGGGTGCCCATCTGGGGGAACACCGGGCTCATGGCTTCTGGTCCCCGCGGGAGTCCCGATGCCACATCAACCTGCTGGAGCTCCGAGCGGTCCGCCTAGCTCTCACCGCTTGCTCCGCTCCTCCGGGTCAAGTGGTCCGAGTCCAGACGGACAATACCCACCATGTTCTATCTAAACCGCCAGGGCGGGACGTGCTCCATGCTTCTATGCAAGGAAGCTCTCCGCATTTGGTCACTCCTGCGCAGCCTGGAGGCGGATCTCCTAGCCATTCATGTGGCAGGAGCCTCCAACACCCTGGCCGATGCCCTGAGCCGGATAGGGGCTGCATCCCACGAGTGGTCTCTCCTGCCAGAGGTAGTACAGCATCTGTTCTCCCATTGGGGCACACCTCAGGTGGACCTGTTCGCCTCCAGGGAGAACGCGAAGCTGAGACTGTTCCATGCCCGCCCCCCTCAGCAGGGCTCGCTGCAGGGGGATGCCTTCTCGAGGCAGTGGACCCCGGGCCTCTTTACGCCTTTCCCCCATTTCCCTTGATCCACAAGAGTGCTTCTCAAGGCAGGAGGGACAAGGCGAGGTGATTCTGATAGCCCCAGACTGGCCTCGCCAGTTCTGGTACCCAGATCTCCTCAGTCTCAGCTCCAGGACTCGCGGCAGCTTCCAGCTCGCCCGGACCTGCTCTCAGTCAATCAGGGAAGGTGTTCCATCCGGACCTTCAATCCCTGCACCTGACGGCCTGGTTCCTGAGCGGCTAGAGTTCCAGGCCTTGGGTCTTTCCGACGAGGTCCTCAATGTAGTTGAGGCGTCCCGTAAGGAGTCGACCAGAAAATGCTATGCCTTCAAATGGAAAAGGTTTTCCATTTGGTGTCAGGGCAAGGGCTTGGACCCTTCCTCCTGTTCCTTGGCAAGCATCTTGGACTATTTATGGTCCCTTTCTAATCAAGGGCTTAGGTCGACGACCCTAAGGGTGCACCTGGCAGCCATCTCTGCTTACCGGGCGTGGGCCGGGAAGCAGTCGGTGGCGCAGGAGAAGGTGGTCTGGCGCTTTTTCAAAGGCCTTGATCACATTTCCCCTCCAGTGCGGGAACCCCCACCTCCATGGGATCTACTGCTGGTACTGGCAAAGCTCATGGGCAAGCCATTCAACCTATGCACAGGTGTGCCTCTCTCACCTGTCGTGGAAGACCGCCTTCTTGGTGGCTATCAGTCCAGCCAGAAGGATGGGAGAGCTCCAGGCGCTTCTATCGAGTCTCCTTACCTGGTCTTCCACAGGGACAAGGTTGTCCTCGCCCCACCGAAATTCTTTCCGAGGTGGTGTCGGAGTTTCACCTTAACCAGGTGTTGACTCTGCGGTGTTCTACCCCAATCACACCTGGGAATACAGGCTCATACTTTGGACCCTGAGGGCTGCTTATTATAAGGAGCGACGGCTGAAATTGGGAGAGGTTCGCCAGCTGTTTGTCACCACGCTGAAGCCGCACCTGGCAGACCTGCAGCCAAGCGGACGATAAGCAGGTGGGTCACTTCCTGCATAGCTCTCGCTATAAGTTGGCGGGCATGGAGCCTCCCAGAGGGATAAGAGCTCATTCTACCCGCCATACTGCTGCAACGGTGGCTGCTTCCAGGGACGCCCCTATCCAGGAAATCTGCAGGCTGCTACCTGGAAGTCAGCAAACACCTTCATTACCCATTACCACATCGACCTTGAGTCACGCGGATGCTGGTTTTGGGGCCTCGGTTCTCCAGCTCTCTTCCCAAGTAAGTATTGGGGTGTGCTCTTGCCCCTCCTCCCGGAGAACTGCTAGGAGTCTGCCAATGAGTGTGGATGAACAACATATCCATGTCCCTAGAATCCAGGTTACTCACCTGTAACAGGAGTTCTAGGAATGGTATATGTTGTTCATCCCTGACTCTCCCGACCTCGGCTTGACGACAACCTGAGCTTCCAGCGGGCCAGATCTGGCGCATGGGGCGGAGCCGGAGTTATACCACCCGGTGGGTGGAGGAGCAAGCTTGAAGACCTTCCGGCAAGATTTAAAGCGGCAAGGATACCTGCCAATGAGTGTGGATGAACAACATATACCATTCCTAGAACTCCTGTTACAGGTGAGTAACCTGTATTTATTGTCTAGCCTGTTGCTTCAGAAATTAAGTCCCTGATTGACTGAAAAAGCTGTTGCAGTTCCCATTCAAAGCAGTCTGCACAGCTGATTGTTTTCACTCAAAGTTTGTTACTAAACCATCTGGTTTGTTTTTAGATAAATTAGCTTAAAATCTATAATTCTGTTCTCATAAAAAGTTGATAATTTGAGTTTCAGTGCTGAACTGCAATGGTGTGAATCAATGTCTGTGAGAAATTACCTTGTCTGTATTACAGCTGTCAGTTCTTTTTCATCAAAACTCTGCATTGTTTTCTGGCTGTATAACACAGGGTTGTTTAATGGGTATAAAATAAATCTAAAGTTTGTTAATTCATAGAAGCAGTGTGTCTTTGATGTAGCCTCCAAAAATAGGTTCATGTGAGAACAATTTTATGTCAGATTGACAAACAGGTGTCTGCCACACTCTGCTATTTCTCGGACATGTACTGTATGAACTCACAAAATTCAGTTCTTTGAGGATTTCTGTGTGACATCATGTATATGTATAACTAGAAATACTACATGGCATCCTGATGCCCCTGTCTCTTGCCTGGGAGTTGAGGCAGCAATACTCTGCTGCCCCCTATACCGTGCCCCACAAGCCCCCTGTCTCCTGTCCCCATTTATTTATTTATTTAGTTTTTGTTGACTGTGTAAGTGAACTAGACAAATTCTGCCTATTTTCAGGCATGACCTGGGGGAAGGGGATACAGATGAATGCCAACTGACCTGAACCAGATTAAGCTGTTGGTGGTATTTTTAGTGAATGGGGGGAAATTATGCCACTGCACCGGGGAAATTCCCCTACTCTTTTTTGAGAAGTGCCATGGGATCTTTAACATCCACCTGAACTACCACCAGAACAGGCAGATGGGACCTCGGTTTAACGCCTCATCCGAAAGATGGCACCTCAGGAGTGCAGCATCCCCCGTATGCTGCACTACAGTGTCAGTATTGGGATTTAACCCAAGTGCCTGGTGTGGGGATAGAACCCACAGCCTTCTGATCTCCTGGCCTCAGAGGCGAGTATGCATTTGAGGGTGCTACACCCCGCTGCCCGCTATCTTTTCTACATAGTCAGGGCTGCTGCACTTTGTTGTCCCCTGCACAGACAGTTGAGGCTGCTGCACCCTGCTTCCCTCTGTCCCCCAACCCCACAGTCAGGGCCAGTGCACCCTGTCGTCCCCTGTTTCTGTCTCCACAGTTGGGGATGCTGTGCTGTGCTAAGCCATAGAGTCCGAGGTCCCCTGCCTTCACGTTTGGGGCTGTTGCACAATGCAGCCCCAAGCCACCAGAGGTGGGGTATTTGCTGCACCTGCTATCCACTTCCATTGCCCCAAATGGGCAAGGCTGCTGCACCACAAGCACCCTGTCCCACAGTCAGGGTTGCCATACCCTGATGCCCCCTTGTGTCCTGCCACAAGGTCAGAGCATCTGCACCATGCTGTCATCCAAGGCTGCTGCATCCTGTGCCTGTCTACATGGTCAAGGCTGCTGTGGCAGCTGTGCCCTAGAGCCACATGCCACAGTTAGGGCAGCTGCTTCATGCTGCCACTTGCCATAAGACAAGGTAGGGCATGTGCTGCACCCATACGAACATACGAATTTGCCAGCAGATAAAGGCCTTATGTTCTATCAAGTTCGCTCCTCGAGTGTGCAGCTAGCAACACTCTTATACTGCAGCTGCCCCTCCCTCCTCCTCTGACCCTCCCTCTTACCCTATCCCATCCCCTTTTGAAGCAGTCCACTGCTCTACAGGATACCAGTTCTGCAAGCAACGTGTTCCACCATACACCACTCTCTCCATAAAAAAGTGTCTTCTTATTTCCTTCCTGACCCTTCCCCCTTCCAATCTGAGATCGTGATCTCGAGTGTCCCTACCCCCCCTTAACTTGAGTAGTCTCTCCATGCCTGTCTTGTTTATTCCCTTCATGTACTTGAAGGTTTCAGTCATATTCCCCCTGTCTCTCCTCTCCTCTTCTCCAGTGAGTACATGTTCAACTCCCTCAGCCTGCTCACATAGGGTATGTCCCCTAGCCCCTGGATCATCTTTGTTGGCCTGCGATGCACCTTCTCCAGTAACTTAATGTTCCTCTTCAGGTATGGGTACCAGTACTGCATGCACTACTTCAGTACTTCAGGTGTGGCCTAACCAGTGACCTATACAACGGCAGGATCACCTCCCCTCTCCTTGAAGATATACCCCTGGCAATACAACCCAGCTTTTTGTTGGGCTTTGCAGCTGCCTTCCTGCATTGTGCTGAGTTGTTCATTGAGCCTGTTATAATCACTCCCAGATCCTTCTCCTTCTCTGTCACTGCCTCCTCCTCCGTCATGGCTAGCTGAACCCCTACCCAGCTGGTAGCTCCTTCTTGGATTTTTTGCCCTGAAATGTAGCACCTTGCACTTTTTGGCATTGAACCCTAACTGTCAGGTGTCTGACCAGGTCTCCAGTTTTGACAGATCATCCTGCAATCCATGGCACCCTCCTAGGTCATCCACTACTGCTCCCATCTTGGTGTCATCTGCTTCCTCAATTCTCAGTTTTATGCCCTCCCACCTCTGGTTAGTGTCCATATTAGTTTGGATTCTGGCTAAATACCCTTTAACTACTTCCTCCATCCTCCCGAAGTTGGACTTCCTGAAGTCCAACACTCTTGCACCTGATTCTACTCACTCCTTACTCATTTTCAACGTGAACCACACTGAATGGTGATCGCTCCCTGCCAGCGGTTCTTCCACCCCTGGCTCCCTCACAAACTCCCCATTTGCCAGCATGAGTGCTAGGGTCTTCCCTAACCTTGTTGGCTCACTGACCATTTGCATTAGGAAACTATCCTGGAACGTATCCAAAAGTATCTGCTCCCTTCTATTCATGGTGACTGGGGTATTCCAGTCCACTTCTGGCAGGTTGAAGTCCCCCCACAATCACTGTGCTACCCTTTCCACAGGCCCTTCTGATCTGACCCGCTAGTTCCCTGTCTAACTCCTCTGTCTGAGATGGTGGCCTGTACACTACTCCCATCCTGAGAGTCCTATTCTTGTAATCCTGGATTTGCATCCATAATGACTCTGTACTACCCTCCTCCCCTTCTTCATGAACACACTTCAGTCCTTCTCTCACATACAGTGCTGCTTCCCCCCCCTTCCCATTTAACTTATCACTGTGGTATATCTTATACCCTGGTAATGCCAGGTCCTAGTCCTGGTAATCGGTGGCCCATGTTTCGATGATGACTGCCATGTCCACCTCTCCTTCTGCCATGAGAGCCTGTAGCTCTGCTGTTTTGTTCCCTAGGATCCTAGCATTCAAGGTGACCACCCTCCACCATTTTTCCTTCCCCCTCCCCCTCCTGCTCTCCTTTCTTAGCATCCCCTCTAGTACTCCCTTTTTTCCATTGTTTCTAGCATGGGGGATAAGCTAATTCGGCTTCCCTTCCTGTGGATTTTGCATGCCTCCTGCCCACTTGCCACCCCCACTCCTAGTTTGAATGCCATTCTTTTGCTATGTAATCCCATCTTCTGCTTCAATACCTTCTTGCCCTGTCCCCTGCCACCATAGTTGGGGCAGTTTCTCCCTGTTGCCCCCTGCCATCTGTGTCAGATCTTTGCTACACCCTGCTGCCCATGTCTCTTGTTCCAAACAGGTGTGTCTGCGGCACCCTGTCCCACCGCTTGAGCTGCTGTACTCTGATGCCTCCCATCTCCTGCCCGAACAGTCAGGGTTGCTGCTCCTTGCTACCCTCTGCCCCTCCAATAACACAAGGTGAAAGTATTTTTTGTGTTTTCTTTCTAGCAGTTTAGGCAGTGTACCAAAGGATCTGACTCTTCTGGCAGGGAGAAGCATGGTGCAACAATCCTATCTGTGGAGAAATGAGGCTCTATGGTGCAGCAGGGCACAGTGGTGGCAGTGGATGGAGGACAGCATGATGCAGAAACCTTGACTGTGGTGTAGGACAAAGTGCGGCATCAAGGTACAGCAGCCCTGTCTATGAGCCTGGGTGCACGTGGTACAGCAGCCCTGCCCATTTGGGGCAACGGAAGTGGGTAGCAGGGTGCAGCAAAAGCTCCACCTTTGGTGGCTTGGGGCAGCATGGTGCAGCAAGCACAACTATGGAGGCAGATGCCCTGGGACTCTAGGGCTTAGCAGGGCACAGCAGCCCTGTCTGTGGAGACAGGAACGGGGGCAACAGGGTGCGTTGGCCCTGACTGTGGGGGTGAGGGACAGAGGGAAGCAGGGTTCAGCAGCCTCAGCTGAGGGGCAGGTGACAGGGGCATCAGGATGCCATATAGTATTTCTAGTTATACACATACATGATGTATTTTTACACATAAACCCTCAAATAACTGAATGTTATGAGTTAATACAGTACATGTTCCTGAAATAGCAGAGTGTGGCAGACACCTGTTTGTCAGTCTGACATAAAAACAAAATTGTTCCCACGTGAACCTATTTATGAAGGCTACATCAAAGACACAATGCTTCTATGAATTAACAAACTTTACATTTATTTTATATCCATTAAACAACCCTGTGTTATATAGCCAGAAAACAGTGCAGAGTTTTGATGAGAAAGAACTCACAGCTGTGATGCAGACAAGATAATGTCTCACATACATTCATTTATAGCACTTCAGTTCAGCACTGAAACTCAAATGATCAACTATTTATGAGAACAGAATGACTGATTTTAAGCTAATCTATTTAAACACAAACCAGATGGGTTAGTAACAAACTCTGAGTGAAAACAATTAGCTCTACAGACTGCACTGACTGGGAACTACAACAAATTCTTCGGTCAATCAAGGACTTTATTGCTGAAGCAGCAGGCTAGACAAGAATGATGTCATCGCTCACTGATAGGGACAGAAACATCTTCACTGTTTTCAGTTACTGCAGAGCACATTAACAGATTTAACAAATGCTGATTTAAAGAAAACCACAAAACCAAACAGCATGTTATTTTCAGGAAACACTAATCATGACACAGGGACTTGAATTCAAGCTTTTATTAAAACTATGGAAAAACCGGTGCATTTGATCTTTAAAAGCAAGGATCTATTCTGTCTTCTCCCAAGCCCTGTTTACACTGCCAACTTTAAAGCACATCAACCCATGCACATGGGTTGATGCACTTCAAAGCCAGCAGTGTGGACACTTTCTGGAACATCCTAAGGGCGCTTCACATCCAGTTTCTAGCCCTGTTTACAGCGTGGTTGCGATGTAAAATCTCCACCGCTCCATGTCCACTGCACTGTGTGTCCACAGGATGCATTCAGTTTACACAGCCCTCCTTGCTCTGCTGCAAGTCGCGCAGCACAGCTACTCTTCTGAGATTCTGGGAGTGAACATGTAGGACAGGAAAAGGCACTGCGTAGTGGATCAAGCACACAATCGTGTTTACATTTGGGGAAATGCATTCGATCTGAAATTGATACCCGGTCCTGCATCGCTCTGAAAATGTGGACCGAAGACATCATGAGATGGTCCAGTGAGTGTCCACACAGTGGCACTTGCAGCACATTAACCTCTGCACGTGGGTTAATGTGCTGCAAATGGGGTGGGGTAAAGAGGGCTTCTGATGCGACTCAGGTGAGGGGATGTGTATCAGAACAAGCTACTTTAGAGTGCATTACCTGTCATGTAGACCGTCTGCAGCACTCGCTCCAATTGAATGTCTCCTCTCCCAGCATCCTCTGGTGTCTCCCCACCAGCACTTCCTATTTAGAGGACAAGTCGTAGCACACCCAAGTTCAGCAAAAGGCATTTTTCAACAGTAGAAAGGTGAACTTGGGGAAAGTGCATAAAAATGTAAACCGAGGGCTACAAGTATTAGGAATTAGGGTCAGAAACTGAGACTGTGAATCTGGGCATGCGTGAATGCATATGCATATCCCAGGAGAGGGAGTGCCCCCCCAAGAAAAAAAAAAGATTGCAATGCAGTCACACACAGTGTGCACCCCCACTGTTTTGTACCATGGCCCCTTGCTTCCTTTTTCTGCACCCCCTCCTCTCCAAACCAGAGAATACCATAATAGCAAATGTGCAATCACGCAGTCCTTGCTCTGCACACACACAATAGCCAACATAATTATGCACCTCACCACAGTCTCACCCCCACCCGAAGGACAATGAACAGAGTCAGGCAGAGAAAGACACTCTCAGCCCCCACCCTGTGATCAACCGGACTTGCATTTATTGAAGTTTTTGTATATTGCAAAGTGAGCCGGGCAGATGTAGAATTTCTTTGAGGAGGAGCTACACAAAGCTAGGGGCTTGGGATGTAGACAACATTTACATTTCTGTTTATATGTACCAGGCACAAAAGTAGGTGTGCTCACCACCCACAGTCCGAGGCATCAGAGGTGAGAATTTGTACTGGAAATGGAATAAAAATGGAACACCCTTGCCCGCCTGTTAGCGCAATGGTAGCGCTACTACTCACAATGCTGGTGACCTGGGATTGGGAACGAGCTCAGGCTGCCGGGGCCGGCTGGGAGTGGGGTTGGGAGGAGGTTTGAGCATCCCAGAGGCGCTCTCCTCCTCCGGAGAGAGATTACCATCCTGCTGTAATACTGCCACCTGGGTGACCACATGTGGCAGTGCAGTTTGGGGCACTAAGGAAGGGAGGCGTCAGAGATCTGGAGCAGGAGCGCACCTTGTGAGTACATGCTCCTTGGACCTCTGCACGCAGACGCCCTTGGAGATGGGAGAAACAACAGATAAGACCCCAGGCTGGCCTGATGACTGCCTCTGGTACCACAGACAGGACTGAACCCGAAAACCAAGGACACCTCCTGATGTAAGTTCATGCAGGTAGGAGGAGAAAAGTGGGTGCTCTCCCTTCCCGCCTGGAGGGTAATCCAAGGCATCATTGAGGCAGAGTACCAGGGAGAGTATGGTAGTACATCTAGCTGCGGGTACCTTGGAGGACCTGAGGGAGTGGCTTGGCTGTCGTGCATAATGGGTGTGATAAACAGAGAATTAAAAAAAAAAGACATGCCCTTGAGCAAATTGATGCGATCCATCCACCATGTCAGTGCTTTCCTCAAAGGAGAAGGGACTAGCACCTGTTTGTCTAGTTCATCTGTTGCTTAGTCTTATTGGACTCTCAGGGACCACTGTGTGATCCACATATGCAAGCGAGCTAGTGGTACTGTTACGATAGCTGCTGTCATATGCCCTAGAAGGCATAAGCAAAGTCTTAGCTGGGACATACTGGCTGTTTTGCTCCATTTGTGCCTGAGTTGTAAGGCTGCTGAAGGGTCACAACAGACCAAGCACTGGGGTTCAGTGCCGGACTCGGACTTGCTTTTGAAACCTGAGGCTGTTGTCTTATGTTTATTTACCTTGTGGATAACTACCAACATTGACATTTATTGCCTTGAGTGCTACCAGTTTTGGGATTTCTGTAAGGCTCTGCTCTGTCCAGAGACAAGAATGCATGGCTTCTTGAACTGTGTCCAGTACTGTTCCTATGTACTGCGATCTTTGACAGAGAGTCAGTACTGACTTTGGCAGATTGACTGTCACCCCAGGTTGTCGAACAGCTTCCTGGAATGAGCTAGGTGTGAAGCAGTCGCTCCTGGAGTGAGCCTTTAATAGCCAATTGTCCAGGTGAGGACACACATATAGGCCTTCCCGTGAAGGCTGCTGTTATTACTGCCAAGCATTTGATAAGGACCCCTGTGCAGAAGACAGCCAAAGGACAAGACTCTGAACTGGTAATGTTCCTTCCAGCACCCTTCTGACAGGGTATCAAAGGTGCTTCTGTGGCTGGTGCATTCAGGATTATTAAACTGGGGTTGTCATACTGAGAGAGAATCTGCTTAAAAAGTGCAGCAGAAGGTGATTTAAATTTTGTGCACCTGAGGTTTGGCTAACCGGTAGTGTGAGGTGTTACTGTGTGGTGTTTTTTTTTTTTTTTTTTAAACTTTTCTATTTCTCCTCCTTACCCCACCATGGAGCTGTGCTTCTTTGGGAAATTCTATGTGCCCCCCACGAGCTGACCTACCTGAATCCCCAGGAGTTCCCCATGGAGCGTGGCTACCACCCCCAGGCGGGCTAGGGTGGGGCCCGCACCCTGATATCTTCTAGTCTCGTTGGGTCCCTGGTGGTCAGGCAGGCAGTTGCAATCAGGCTGGCACTGGAACTCAGTCTACCCATGCTCCAGCAGTGCTTTTTCCTGTTTCTCTCTTTGTGGTGTGTGCTCTGATGTCAAGGCGCGGCGCGGACGCTCCACCACAGCTCCCCACTGGTCTGTCAGAGTAGTTGCGGATCCTGCCCTCCCCCCAGGAGAAGGTGAGCATCACTGCTGCTATTTATCTCCTGCTGCAGCGGACCAGCTTGGGGCATCCAGCCGCCCCGCCCCGCCTGGAGAGCTCGGTGGCTCATACCGCACCCAGGAGGGTCTGGAACTGCCATCACGCTATCCTGCTGGAGGCCCCCTCTGCCACTCCAGCCAGGACAGCCCTGGATCTTCCCCAACGGGACTACCGCAAGCCCCGGCAGCACAGGCCGGCCACTAAGTTGCACGGTTGCGCCCAGCCCTTTTTCCCTGATTTTTCTGACCCCATCGGAATGCGGACGCAGCAAGGACGCCAGTCTAAATGTGCCGATGTCCGCCGACTACCCCCAGCCACCACCACGCCCAGTAGTACTTCCAGGCGCCCCAGAGGTCACTGCCACGCTGATAATTGTTCCCCAGCCCATCCCAGGACTGGAGAGCAGTTAACGGATGCTTGATCCTAGTCCTCCGCCAGCCCCCAAATACCCGGCTTGTTCTCGAATCCGGGGTCGCTGGTGTGGCGCAAGGTATGGCGTCCAGCGCTCAACCCCTCAGCGCCACCAGGCTGGCAGGGGCTAGGGAACTGTTACAGACAGCAGAACAGATGGGAAGGGGAGAAGTGGAGGAAGCAGGAAGGCAAAATACACAGATCAGCAGAGGAAGGATTGTAAGCTGTAATGGATGTGGGGCTGCAGTCTCATGGAGATATTGTGGAATACAGGAGGTGCCCAGTAGGCAGGAGCCCAGAGCAACTAAGTAGAGAGGTACAGTGGCTTAGCTGGGAGTTGGAATGCAGGAGAGGGGAAGCAGAAAGATCAGCAGGGCTGATAGGGCAGGTTGTAGCTGCTTGGGCACAGTGATTGCAGGCACAGGACAGAAAAAGAGTTATAGAGGGCCAAGGGCATGCCATCATCAGGAACATACAGAACCAAGGAGAAGGAATGGCAGGTGGTAAGGAATGGGGAGTGAGAGGACCTACTCTAAGAAGGACAAAGGAAACAGAGGATAGTTCTCCGGTTGAGAAACCTACATCGACTAGATATACAGTACTGGAAGATATAGGGAAACAAGGGACTATGGGAGGGAAAGGGCCAGGAACCACAAGGACATAGGCTGGAGGCGGGTGGGTGGTGGTGGAGAAGGGAGTATCTCAGGAGGTCAAACAAAGAACGGAAGCCAAGGGAAGGCAAGAGGAGGGAGTAGCTCAAGAGGGCAAAGAAAAGGCAAGCTAGAAGGGAGGGAGAACAATGAGGAGGTAGAATTACAGTAGGGAATGAATAAGGCATAATGGGAGCAAGGATGGGGAACCAGGGAGAGAGGGATTAAATCAATGACTGAGGAAGCAAGAAGAGGGGAGTTGTTGGTACATGGGATGACTTCAGCACAGGAAAAGGAGGGACTGAGGAGGGTGGTACTGTATATAGCTTACAAGGAGACTAAGGGGTGTGGGGTACAGACACACAAGCAGCAGAAAGGAAGTGGTCTTTGGGGAGCCACTGAATAATACACTGGTAGATTGCATGCCAGGAATGGAGGCGGGAGAGCAACACTTAAGATCAAGGAGGTGGTGAGGGAGACAGGATGGAAGCTGACTTGTTTATACACCCCTGGAACCAACGATCTAGCAGGGGAATAGGAGGGGCGGTACAGAGCAGATTCAAGGAAATAGCAAGATCATGCAGGGTTCTGCGAACTTGCTGGCCTTTGAAGTAATCCAGTCCCCAGGGCCAGCACAGCTGGGAAAAGGAGCATAGCAGAATTCAGTGAGTGGCTGGGTGTCTGGTGTAAAGAGGAGGGTACAGTCTTATAGGTGAGTTGGGGCACACGTGGTCAAACAGGGGCTTTACTGCCCAGACAGACTGCATCTTAGTTGGCAGGGGACAAAAATACTAAAGGACAGGATGGGGAATATATGGGAAAGAAACTTGGTTTGAACTGCTAAGGGGGAGAGAGAAGGAGGGGTCCGATGGCCCACACATTTTGAAAAGGTGAGGTCAGTAGAACCCCCACAAAGGCAGTAACAACAAAGGAGGAGAGTGCAGGAGAGAGGAGGGAAAGCCAGAAAAAGCTAGGACAAAGTTATTGAACAAAACAACCGAGGTATTACAGGGACAAAGTGGAGAGTGGTGTAGCTGAATGCCCACAGTCTCGGGAACAAGATACCAGAATGCATGCCTCTTAGCAGAGGGTAAGGTGGATATAGCAGCAGTTACCGAGACCTGGTACAGCACACCACGACTGGGATCTCTCAGTCCCAGTTTACAAGCTCTACAGAAGGGACAGGGAGATAGGCAAAGGTTGGGGAGGTGGTAGCATACATCAGGGAGGGAATAATTTGCATGAAGGAGGAGGAAAAAGGGGACAGAAACACCGTGGCTCCAGTTGCAGGCTAGCAGAGGAAGGAAGATCAGGATGGAGGCGGTATACAGACCGCCCATCCAGGGTGAGGACAGGACAGAGAGCTGTGTTCCCAGTTGAAGATCACAGCTAGAAAAGGGAAGGTGGTAGTGGTGGGGATTTACCCTACCTAAAGTGGACTGGGCTACTCCCACCACATCCCGCGCTTGAAGTCAGGAAACTCCTAAATGCAATCCAAGATGGTTTCAGGGCTCAGTGTGTGATTGATGCAACCAGGAGGGGCAATTCGGACCTAGTGCTCACCAATGGGGAGCATGTACAGGAATTTAAATTAGGGAACTGTTGGGTGGAAGCACCACAATATAGTGTAGTTCAGTTTGACATGGGCAAGGATGACATCCCCACCAAGACCAGAGCACTGGATTTCACAGGGCAAATTTTAAAAGATGAGAGAAGTGCTAAGGGAAACCTGAGGGCATGGGTGGATCAATTACAGGCCATCATTGGGGCTATTCAGAAGGCCACAAACAGTTTTATCAAATTGAAGGGAAGAAATCAACGCCAGATCACCAAGCTGGTTTAACAGCAAGGTGGCTAGAGTGGTAAGGGAAAGAGGGCAGCCTATAGAAAATTCAAAAGAACAGCAAAGGAAGAGGATGCAGAAGACTACCAGAGGCCAGCTAAGGTGGCAAGAAGGAGGTGCAGCAGGCAAAGGCACAGAAAGAGCTCCAAATAGCTGAAGGAATAAAGGATGGAGAAAAGGCCTTATTTTACTACATAAGCGAAAGGAAGAGCAAGAAGGACCGCACTGTTACGCTTAGAAGGGGATGGTTGGGTTGATGAAGATGGGAGCAAAGCAGAGGTGTTAAATGAATACTCTGTTCCTTCTTTACAAAGGAAAAGGATGGACCTGTGCCATGTGCAGGGAGAAGAAAGGAGGGAATGGGGTGGAGTCAAGGGTAATCGTGGTTTGAAAGAGTGAGGAAGGGCTGATGGCTCAGAGTGGACAAATCCCCAGGGCCATACGAAATACCCCGGGTGCTGAAAGAGTGGAGGATCTGGTGGGCCTCTGGCTGCTCTCTTCAATAGATCTCTGAAGTTGGGAGTGGTGTTGCTGGAGTGAGAACGGCACATGTAGAGCAAATCCACAAGAGTGGACCCAAGGATCGACCCAGTTAACTACAGGCCAGTCAGCCTGACCTTGATAGTATGTAAACTCATGGAGACCATACTAAAGGAAATGCTGATGAGGCACATAGAGGAGAATGGTCTACAGGACGAAAGACAGCACGGTCTGTGGCAGGTTGATCGTGTCAAATGAATCTGATAGAGGTCTCTGATTGGGTCATGAGGGCAGTGGACAAAGGCCAGGAGATGGACATCATATACCTGGACTTTAGCAAGGTCTTCGATTCTGTACCACACAAAGGTTGATAATGCAACTGAGGGATCTATGGTGGGGAAGAATATGGTAAGAATAGTTGAAAACTGGTTGAGTGGTAGAACCCAGGGAGTAGTGGTTAGGGGTGAGCTCTCCAGCACCAAGGAGATCACCGTGAGGTCCTCACAGGGATTGGTGCTGGGGCAGTGTTTATCTCAATGTCTTCATCACGTGACACCGGGAAGGCATTAAAGGCAAAACGTGCCTGTTTGCGGATGACACCAAACTCTGTGAGAGAGTGGACACCATGGAGGGGGATACAGAACCTGAGGGAGGACCTCGCCAGACTAGAGAGATGGTCAGGAATCTGGCAACTTGGTTTCAATGCCAAAAGTGCAAAGTGATGCACACAGGGCCAAGAACCCTAGGACAGAGTATTACATAAGAGGGGTTCAGGTAACTGCTTTCGAGAGGAAAAAGGATCTAGGGGTAGTGATTACGAGTGACCTGAAACACACCTCTCAGTGTAAAAGGCAGTGTAGGCGGCGAACAGGATGCTGGAGTGTATTGCAAGGGATTCAGTAGCAGGTGGAACGAGGTTATTTGCCATTGTACAGGTCATTGGTGAGACCACATTTAGAATACGGAGTGAGGTACTGGCATCCTTACCTTAAGAAGGACTTTGAGGAAATCAGAGTCTGTCCTGAATTTCTTGTACTCTTTGTACATCTTTAGGTCTCTGAAGTCTAGAACAGGGCTCAGATCTCCTGTCTACTTGGGGACTAGGAAGTATTTGAATAAAAGCCTCTGTTCCTCTGCTCAACAGGGACCAGTTCTATGGCACTTTTCTGGTAAGGCCTGCACCTATTCTCTCAACAGGGACATGTTTCCCAGAGATAAGTCAAGGTCTGTGGCGGATAATATGGACGGTATCCGAAAACTCAAGAGCATGGCCTTTGCAGTAATGTACAGTACACATTCGCTGTAGTAATCTCCTCCAGTGGCTAAAATGAAGGGAGAGGCCACCTCACAACCACCCCTGGGGCAATGCCACTGGCTCCACCTCCTCAAAGTATGTTGGAATGGGCCCCAAGGAGAAAGGTGGCTGGCAAGGCTCCAGCACCCTTACCTCTATGTGGATGCCTATAGGTCTACCACCTGTCGGCTCATGGACAAAACTGACCCCACCCTTACCCCTGCCTGGTGGGGTATAGGATCTGACCAACCTAAAGAGCACCTTCATGATGGTCCAGAAAGTTACAGCTTGTAGTCATTATATGCAGTACTAGACCTGGAAGGGTGTGTGCATTTGTTATTTTTGGCCAAGGTTTACTCTGCCTTCCATATTTTGCATTTGTTTTGAGCCCTGCTTTAGCCCTGTTGCACTTGTCTTTGCTGTTCAACTGCTGGCTTCGCTGACACCACTATATGGCAGAGGAGTGACTTGCACTGTTCAGCACAGTGCAGCTGCAGCAGTTTTGCAAGCTAATACTACCAGTACTAGGTGTACATACTGTGTTCCCTTCCCCAAGACACCCTGTTAGCAATGCAATATGCCAAAATCCAAATGCCTTGTCAGTATGTTTGGCATTGTAAGATGCCCTTGCTTGGTGTCTTGCCAGCTCCAGGCCTATAGCAGAGAGGCAACGGCCTGTCTAGATTGCTACGAATCAGGCATTGATGCTAGAAGCTGGGATAGCATCGACCATAAATGCCTATTTTAGGCAGCATGGTGCGCTGATGTGAGGCAATGCACAGCATCGCATCGAGAAGAAGAGAACACTTTCTCCCCACCGTCAAACTGCAAGGTATTCCGGACTGGGTGGGTGGTCGGCGCTACGGGCGTAAGCGCCGGAGGGAGTTTCTAGGAATGCAAATCAAGGCAGGTTGGGAAGAGAACCCAGAGACCCAATGGGACAGAATACCTCTCCTGAGCCTGCCAGGGCTGGAACAGGGATGGCTGGCACTCGCCAGAAACGGATAGACGCCCTGGAAAGTAATAGGCCAGGACAGTACCACTAATGCTGGGCACTGAATTCACTGAGGAATTCACGTCTCCCATTCGGTATTGTCTCGCCTAACAAAGGAGATATGAAGATCCCTCACCATCCTCAAAGGAATCGCTGATATTCAGTGAAATCAGCATTGGAGGAGAGATGAGGGTTCCTCCTCCGAGGAGGGAGACGAGGATGATGGGGAGCCTGAATGTTCAGGAGAACTCCTGCGGCGGTAGGGATAGGCAAACACCCGCTCATGCATACATCTAATGTATGAGGGGAAGGCACAGAGTTTTGAACGCCTCCCAGGATAATGGGCCCGTAGGGACCGACATGGCCTGGGAGAGAGGGAGGTAGCTGCAGAGGAACGGGAGAGGACACCTACGATGAGGCAACTGTCCTCTGCTGAGGCTCTGAAATCCAGAAACGGAGCTCCGAGCTGGCGGGTCCGGACAACAAACCAGGTCGCAGAACGGAACCCTGGGGATGCTAAGCCTGGAAGAGCCGGCAGGTGATCCTCCTGTGATGAACCTGGGGCTGCATGGCTCCAAAAGGGCGGCCCACAGCAACGCCACCAGAGGGGTCCCTCCCTGGAGCCCAAGACAGAAAGATGGGGCCCAGCGCTACAGTCTACCTGCACCCGAGGGGTGGAAGGTGAAGACCGAGGCGCCATCCTCTCAACCCCGGACTCTGAGAATGCCTTCTCTCACCCCAGCGACAACCCACCCCGAGCAGGTGCAGCATCACTGGATCGCAGCTACCACAACCCCTTCAGGAGGATGAGCCCTCCCCTGCCTCCACACCATCCCTCCAGGGACCCCAGACCGGGAGGCCTCAGGAGAGGACAGCAGAGGAGACAGAGGAATAGGGCTGGGCCGCCTAGCACTGTCTCACTGGAGACCCTGACTCTGAAGAGTCAGGTGCCAGGATGGGTCCATGTCAGAATCATCCTCCTCTGAGTAGGGAGAGACCAGTTGACCTCAATACTGGCCACCCCAGGAGTCTCCAGAGAAATGGCGCCACTAACGACGGCCGGTGCCAGCTACAGTACCGGTGGCTCGGCGCACCACGACATCTGAACCTGGCCCTGACTCCCAACGGCACCGTCAGACCCGCTGCACTGCCCTCGGCGCCGAAGAAGAGTCGACCGGGCCCATGGCGCCGAGAGCCAACATGGTGCCGCCTAGATCACTTGCGCCACTTAACGCGCCGGAAGGCAGCATCGAGGGTCCACCGATGCCGGGCCCAACAGATCTGGGCCTCGACACTGGGGAGCCTGCACCTCCGAAGAGGTGACTGTCGAGGCGGTGGGACCAAGAGTGCTCCCCCAACACTGCGTGGAAGAGGCTCTCCTCCTCCAGACCATATAGGCCTGGGAGGGACCCGAGGAAGCGGTCTAAAGATCTTACCTGGAAGCCCTGCAGCGACGCCGTCTCCTGAAAGTCGCACAGCCTTGCCAATCTTGAATGCGCGGACTTCTAGACAAGACGGTCCATTGAGAAACAGGCACGACAACCATATCATGGTTGGGTCCCAGGCAGCAAAGGCAAACATCATGCCGGTCTGTAACGAAAAATGCCAGCCACAGGAGCACCGGACGATAGAGTGCGGCCCGCTGACTTACGCTTTGCTCCCACCGACATTATGCGAAAACAATATAAAACACAGAAAAGCTCCTGGTGCCATGAAAAGAATGGAACAATCTTACCAAAAGCAACGCGCGGGAAGAACTGCTTGGAGAGAGGAGTTGTGCAGGCCTTTGACGCAGTCAAAACTTCATACGTAGGCAGGTATAGCCTCAACAGCGGAGAAACACAATTGAGACGGAGGAGAAGTTCATGGCACCTAACGGGCGTCACATGATGCAGTGCGTTGTTGTCGGGCACTGCCATTGGTGCCGACCTAAAAAATTATCTCGTGAAGCGGTCCGCGCCCAGCACAACCCAAGCAGTAATGAATGGTGAAGATTGACAAGGAAGATAGGTCTTTTCATTTAAATTCCCTTTAACCATGCAGTGTCTTTTAAAAAATCAGCAATATTGCCCACAAAGATACCATTTTGGGACACGACCAGAACATATTGATCAAGTCACAATTGGCGCCTCCACATCTTAGACAGTTGGACGTAGCTCTCAATCCCATCTTATTCATTTGGAGAGGGGTATAATAAAGGTTGTGAATGGTTTGAATTGTGTCAGTTTAGCACTGACTGTTTTAAATGTTTTAATAGAATTTAACCAAATCTTATTCCTACCATTTGCATCATTACCGACAGCGCTAGCCTACCACCTGATACTTTTAGGTGCATTAATGGTCCTGATCTACAGTGTAGCTTTAGAAACAAGATATTCTGGGCCTAGCTTGAATTGTGGCCAGGAAGTTTTGAATGTTGGGGTAATGTCTAAGTAGGACCCATCCTCAAATGCGAGGCCTTGTACGCCATTAACTATGCTGTTATACATATCCTCATCCTCTGGTTGCAAATCATACCTGTGCGCTAAAGTGTCAAAAGATACTAATGTCCTATCCTTTATTAAATGTTTAATTCTGGTTATACTTTTCATCTCCCAAATAGCTTCTTGAAGAGCCCATCTGTTGTAACATTAGGATTCAAGAAGATTGGTTGTATTTTGGATCTAGTTAGATTTAGTGTAAGAAGACAGGACCATCTCTTCAGGATATAAATATTGCCCATAAAAATTTTTATTTTTAAGATGTTTAACAGGTTTGGCGAAAACTAAGGATCCCAGCTAAACTGATCTATCATTAGCTGAATCTAATTCCATATCAAGCTATTCTGGATAAGTGGTGAGTCCACCTTGACTATTATACCATTCTGACATTTGATTCATTCTGCAGGAAAGAAAGTAGTAATATAGGTCTGGGGCCTTAAGTCTGCCCATATCTTTTGGTCTAGTTAGTCTTGATAGGCCATTTGGCACCTTTTTTGGCCCAGATAAAGTTAGAGATGGAGCTCTGTATATTCATGAACCATTTTTACTAATGCTAAAGGTAACATGGAAAATGTGTATAGACATTTCGTAGTATCATCATTTTCACAGAGTCCAGGCACCCCACATACAAAGTGGTAGGTTGTGGCTGGCCCAGTGGCACTGAAGGTTGAGGCACTGGATGCCACACTGCGCCACACCGCGACCCGGGTTCGGGAACGATCAGGCCACCGGGGTCAGCAGGGAGGGAAGAGATCGAGCCTGGAGGACTGCCTCTCTCCCGAGGGTGGATTCGGTGTGCTCGCTTTGGAGCAACCTCTGGTGGTGGCTTAGAGGATCGCCGATTGTAGCGGGCGGGCATACCTGGAGGGTGGAGCCACAGCAATGCTGCCTTGCTGGCCAGGCTCGCAGGGAGAAGGAGGGAAACGGGGGTTCAGGAACGAGGTGGTGTCTGGTGGCACGAGGGGAGAAGGACTAGTCATGGAGGAGGGCAGAGGCTGGGTAGCACCATTATTGCTGGAAGGAGTTCTTCAGGAATGGAGATAAAGTAAAAAAAAAAAAAAAGTGGTAGATTGTGCCATCTAGGTAGACTGTCTTGTACTGACTTTTAAGAAATGTCACATGCTCTACTATAATTCCTCGGTAGTCCAGTTTTTCGGATTCCCAATTTAGGCCCCTGTTTAGGATTTCCTGCTTATTACAGTAGTGATTTCGGCAGAAAGTTGACTTATCTTTATTCAGTTTGTACCCAGAAAAGTCAGAGATAATCTCTATTATTTTCTTGACGGAGACACCTGGATTAGTGACCGATAGTACTATGTCATCAGCGAACTGATAGTATGTATTCTTTGCCACAGAACTCAATACCTCTAATGTCTTTGTCTGCAGAGAGTTTTCTTATCAAGGGATCTAAGGTCAAGTTAAAGAGTAAGGGAGAGAGATGGGGCAACCCTGCCTCGTGATCTCTTTTAAACAGAAGGACTGGATGTGATCCCGTTAGTAATGACTGATGCAGAAGGGTTTTTGTAAAGTAGTTGCACCCATTTTATAACATACGCTGGAAAGTCATAAAGATTCAAAACCTCAAATAAGTGAGAGCACAGCACCCTAGCAAATGCCTTTTCTGCATCCAGTGAGAATAGACCAGCTGCTGATTTTGACTTGTTAGCTACTTCCATCAGATGGAATAGTTTCTGGTATTGATATTTTAGTATTGGTATTGATTAGGGTTACTGGTCTATAATTTTGCAATCGTCTGGATCTTTGCCTGCCCTATGGATCAGGTGATGACGCCTGAGTCATATTAGGAGGCAGCTGATCTTTGTCGAGGCTTCCTTAAACACACCTAACAAAATGGGAGCAACTTCATCTATTAATTTATGGTAAAAAATTAACCGAACACCCATTTGGCCCTGGGGCCTTGTTCATTTTCAGCTTATTAATCACATCCCCAATTTCCTGAAGATTGATGTCTTGTATGAGGGACTTTTCAGATCCTCTGGAACACTAGGAATGTTCAGACCAGAGCAAAAGGTGCCTAGATCGCTTGGACAGGAGGGCTATGGAAATAATGTACTTATTGTAATTGTTGATCTTCTTGGACACAGTCTCCATCACTCATTCACACTAGTGGGATAGCACCGGAGGCGCTAGGACCAAACTGGAGCCAAAACTTTTCTGAAGGGTTGGTGCCGGACGGACCACTCATTCACGGCTTTAGCAAGACTAGCCCGGCGCCTGTATAGCTATCTCGCGTTACCTCCAACTGCCTCAGTACCTTTTCGACTGAGGAGGTGCTGCATAACTAATGAAAGTAACTTATCCTGACTTTCTGGGCCTGAGAGGGTCTAGATGGCCCCTGCAAGAAGGGTCAAAGAACAAAGTCTTCACAGCGTGAACTATAGGATCGTGAAGATCAGGAAGAAAGCAAGTGCACCCAGGGGATGGAGGGCAGGCGTGTGAATGAGTGATGGAGACTGTGTCCAAGAAGATCAACAATTACAGTAAGTATGTATTTCCATATCTTCCTGGACCCAAGTCTCCACCACACATTCACATAAGTGAGAGAGTACCAAGCTAAAATCAACAACTCTGAGTATGGTGGTAGGAGATAGGGCTCACTCAGAAAGGATGGCCAAAGACTGTCCTGCTAATAAAAGAGCTGTCTTGAAAGATCATCTAGAACATAGTGCTTACAAGATAAGCGCTTGAGTTCTAACTCACCACTGTGCAGAAAACTGCAACAGACACAAAATGAAACTCTGCCAGGAGGCCGCAACCACTCTAGAAAAGTGGCAAGAACTCAGCCCCACAATTTGGTCTAGGACAAAAATTAATTGCATCAAAGACATGTGCTAATCTAACGAAAAGGACCTCAGAAACAGAAAGAGTCGAGGTAAAGTCTACTGGTTCAGGGTAGACCAAAAGCTTAGATGGAAACACCCATTACTACATGGCTGACCTGTGAACAACAGGTCCAGGAGCACTTGAATCCTTTACTTGGTGAGCAAAGGGGGTCCAAGTGGGGTTAGCCCATCAAGGAGAATGGTTTCCACTCAGTCACTGAAACCTTCCTGATGGAAGGCCAAGCATAACTTAGAAGCCTCTTGTGGTGGTCTAATAGAACCAGATCCTACCCACTTCATATTCCAAAAGGAATCATTCTGCCCTGTGTGCCTACAAGTGTAGTAGCAGTCTCTGAACTAAGGGAAGAGAGGAAAGTGTACAGGAGGGCGTGTCCACTGCAGAAAAACATTCCGACCGAAAAAAAAAAAAGGGTCTGGATTTTTAAGGCAAATAGAGGCAGATGTCGTCGAGGGAGATGCAGCAGGACCGAGTTTGGGCTAACCCATTCATTGAAAGCGACTGAATAATGGTAGAAGTGACTCAATGCGTGAGGCACCACTCGCTCCGCCTTCTTGAAAGGTAGCAGGAAAGGACTCTAGTTTGCTTGCTGATAAACACACATCACAGTTTTGTTACCCATCAAGTGGGTAACTTCATGAGCCACTGGCACGGAACCAGTGTGCAGGAACTGAAGGTGTATATCGAGACGCCATCACTGAAAAAGACCCACGGTCAAGAAAGGAGCATGTCATCCGTTAACTTGAAGCAAGCAAGGAATTAGAAACCGTAGTTCCAACGCTGGAGAGTCACTTTGTTGCTGTGAGGCTCTGATCAAGAGAAGAAAGCCTGCTAAAAAAATGGGACACCAACAGACTGGGCAGCTGCCTAGGCCTAGTGAATATCTCTAAAAAGGAGAAATCTCTCTGGAGAAAGAGATGACCCACACCTCCGCTGGATCAGTACTTCTAGGGGTAGAAGAAGTCGGTCTCACCATAGTTTAGAGACCACCACCTCAGGGGCTGAGGCTAAACCTGGCCAGATTCAAAAGGATGATATCGGTAATTTCGGCTAGGCCTCTATGCTGTCATGATTTCTCCCTTTTTTGTTTTTTACCATTAGTCCAAGCCTGACAAGGCTTTCAGGCTGCTATTTCGCAGGATTGCCCGATACAAAATGATGAAGATGTCATCCATCTGAGGGGCAGGAGAAGCCTGAGAGTCCATAACTGAAATCGTGACCGGACCAATATTCATAGCTGAAGAGATGTCAACCATCTGTTGCCGGTGAAGCCATGAAGGGCAGTATCACAGGGCTATATACCTCATAAAAGGAGCAGAAGAGTGTGTACGGCTCCCACCATTCAATTAGAATGTTCCACAGAGTGTAATTGTCCTGATGACTGAACAGTCTAGATACAGAAGCATTTGGTCCACGGATGCAGTCTAAAATACTATAGTGGACCCCATCACTGAGGAACAACTGAAAAGATCTTCCATCACGGACTCTGGTGATAGGGAAGACTTGCCCTCCAGTCTATAAAATGAGCCATCAGCTATATCACCGACAAGCAGGACAGGGACTCATCCAGATGCACTTACCCTGAAGGACCCCTAAAGGGAGGTCTAGGTCATAGCCACTAGAGACTCTTGCCACCAGAAGGTGTGTCGAGGAGCTTGACACCACGTAAAGGAGCCGAGAAAGTGCTGAGTGGAATGAGGGATTCCACTGGCAGAACAGCAGAGTTACATCAGTGGAAAACCACTGGATGTCACAAGATCCCACGACCACCACTCACTAAGATCTGTGAAAAATAATCCAAGAACGGACTTCATTCTGGAAAACATCTCGCCACAAGCTCGAAGAAGAGGTCTGCAGAAGGAAAAATCCGTCACTAGTTCTGCCAGACAGCACCAACTGGCACCGCCTGTTGCACCAGCGACACTGTGGCACAAGATGGCACCAAGCAGTGCCTATGTCATCCTGGGTGACACCCGAGGCAGTACCAGCAGGCACCCCAGCACCCGTGGCGGCACTCGCAGAGCACCTCCGCACCCATTGGTGCCTGTGGTGCCACCTGTGGTGCCTCGGTGCAACCTGTGGGTGCTAGGCGCCACCTGCAGCACCGCCAGCGGTGCCAGGAACCAATGGCACCACCAACAGCACCGCTGTGCTACAGGGCAGCAAACGGCACCACACATGGCGCCGACTACAGTGCCGCCTATTGCACTGACACCAATTCCAGTGGCGCCTGGCCATGGCGCCACTCCACGGGTGCCGACCTCGCGGCGCTCATTGGCCGCAGAAAAGCAGGACCAACAGCACCGTGGAGAATGCCAACGGAGAAAATCCTGAGGAGAAAGGACAAAGTGGTGACCGTGCCAGCCCCTGCATGGAAAGAGGGAGGGGATATGCACCAGGGCTCCACGCGATGGCGAAGACACCAGGAGGGCACTCAGGCACATCCTGATCCAGTTGACCCAGCCCCAGCTCAGAGGCCCGAAATCAGGAAGACTGGCCAGGAAAACTGGACAGAAGTTGAACCCCCTGCTCCACAGGAGCGCCCCAGAGGTGAAACTGCTCACCGGAACGCCACTGAGGACAGAGATTGAGTCCAGAGTCAAAGAATGCGGCTGTTAAGAGCAGGACCAAGGGAGCCCACCAAAGTTTGTTCAGGCCTGTCGCCTCCCGACCGACAATCCCCATGTAGACATACAGAGGACAACCTCGAAAGGGTACTGATTCTTCTTCCCAACGAGGAAGAAGAGCTCGAGGATGAGCTGAGCCGATCCCCAGAACCGCCAGATTCGTGCTTTGTGGACTGTCTCCCCAAGTACAGGACTGTCCGCAGTTGGACCCCGCCTTTAGCAAAGGGCGGCGGACTGGACACAGCCCTCTGCCATAACAACTTTTAAACAAAGTCTTCCTACCATCACCGCCACTGCCTAAGGACAAGACTGTTGATGGCAGGTGAGAATTTCTTTCTTCTTCTTTATAATCTTTTTTCTTCTTCGTAGAATAAGAAAATACTACTAAAAATGTTAAATAAAACAAATACTAAATGGCTAAAAGCTACCGTCATATAGACTAAAACTGACTCAGGCAGACGAAGCAACGTTGACATCCAAGTGCACTCGACGGCAGGAGAAAAGGAACTGAGGCGGTTGGAGGGTTGATGCCAAGATAGTCTACACAGGCGCGAGCTAGTCTCGCTGTGCCGCACATGCGTGGTCCTGTCTCGTGCCAACCCTCAAAAATGTTTTGATCCTGCTTGGTCCTAGTGCCTCTGGCACTATCCCACTAGTGTGAATGAGTGGTGGAGACTTGGATCCAGGAAGATCTGTTATATCGAATAGATTCTTGTAAAATTAAGAAAAACATCATTAATTTTCTTATCCCCGTTACTAGTCTATAGCTGTTAAGGTCCCTAATGGAACAGATTCTTGTGGTATTACTGTTCTGCTTAAGCCTTATGGCAAGTATTTTGGAAGCTTTACGGCCAGCATCTATGTAGCAGAGTTTAGATTTCGTATGGCGAACTCAGCCTTCCACTAATTAGTTCGTAATATTCAATTTTAAGAGTAGACCACTTAGCCCATACCTCTTCAGAGGTAGTGATAGTAGCTCCATCAGAATTTCTTCACATTTTCTGTTTCTTTTTAAGCCCGAGGAAGTACTGATCCAAAATCCTCCGAGTACGCATGTCAAACTTTCACAGTTACTGGCCCAGGATGTGTCCTACGGATTATTGAATTCTAGAAAATCTTGTATAATACTTTTGGCCTGCATAAGACATCATTGCTAGTCAACAGAAAATTATTTATTTTCCACCTACCCCTCGATAAATGAAACTGAAGCAGGGCAGTGATCAGAAATGAGTTGCTCCCTAATTTGAGAATCAACCAGTCTCTTAATCATACCCTTGGTGCATAAATTTGGTCATGTCTAGACCTGGATTTTTAACAAGTACTCCAATATGTGTGTGTGTTGGGGCGCTGTTGAGCAGCAATTTGGAAAACGCTCCTGAAGATAGCTCTTGCATTTTGAGCAAAATCTGTATAAAACATTCTACAAGTGATATAAGAGAGACCTGGAGCTCCAGATTTGAACAGATGAAAGTACCAGGAGTCCACAGATATTGAACTTAATGATGGGTTGGAACCAGAAAGTGACCGGTGTGGAGCAAAACTTTGGCGGCTATACCAGACCAGGCTGCAACTACCTCATCGGCAGTTGGATCAGAGCCCTCTTAGAAAGTTCAACAGTCGATTATGCAGGCCATCGACCTAAAAGTAGAGTCGATATACCAGAGATTTGTAGAGCAAGATGCCAAGATTGAGCTAATCTCAATACGCGATGGATGGCAGAGAAATAGGCAACCTAAGCACTGGCCACGACTTCCAAGCTAGTCCAGGAGAATGCCTAACTGTGCTATAGGCTTGAGGCCTTGAGAATTCAAATCGAGCTTCACATGTTACAGTTATCGGGCTCTAAGCCGACTGAGGGGCGGAAGTTTGACCTTTTAAAATCCTGGCTCCTTAAGCTTTAAATCTACCGACTGATTTACTGGCAGATTACCTCCTGAAAGCTTGAGAATCACCCCACGATCAGCAGGTCCAAGAGGAGATATGCCGCAGGTAATCCTGCTGATCACAGTAAATTCCTTGGCCAGGGACACTATTCTGCTAGCTGCAAGATTTGCAGAGGGCTCTCCTATGAAGGAGCTATGATTCATTTATTTCAGACCTTTCCTATGCTACTCAGCACCAGGAGGAAGAAATTCAGTGCTGTTCGGCTAGGCTGAAAGGCCTATGGATCTCACCTCTCCCTAATGCCAGCCAGACTACAATCCATTACGGGGACATACATTTCAGTTTAGTGATCCGACAGAGGCCTGGAAGAAGGTGGAAGCTATAGCCTGAGAATTTCAGGCAGCAGAGGGACAACGCAACGAAGATTCAGATGAGGAGACCTGAGCTGGACTCTAATCTCATGGCTAAACTTAAGTCTCGCTTTTAAGTCTGTTGCTTCTAGTTAAACTTTAAAAAATATGTGATAGACTATCACTGGGATTATATGTTATTTTAAAATAAAAATCTATGTTTGTAACTAGTACTGCCATTAGTTGGTGGTTCTCAGCCATTTTCATGGCCAGTACTAGTGACTGCCCCGTAAATGAACTAACTGGTACTTCTATACAGAGAACATGGTTTATATACAGTTGCATGGTTCAGTGGTGGACCTGCCCCTTGTATTTGAATCCTCCTCTGTTATGGCCTGCCTTGTCTTCCTTTTATCATTTGATTCCCTATTACTGCACCATTGTGTTTGTGTTTATATACTTATTTACATGTATTTATATGTTTTATGATGAATGTTACCCCGACTCTGTTCTAACCAGGTCCCTCTTGTAAAAGAGCTCTGCTCAATGATGTTAGTCTGGATAAATAAAGATTTTGATTGACTGACTGATTGATATACCCAGAGTATTCTGTTTAATTTCTCAATTGTTTGTTGTCATACAGTTTAAAGATGGAATGAAGGCAGTTCTTTAGGCAGTAAATGTTTCAAGGTAAACTTTTTGGGATTTGAGGACATATCAACACTGGCTGCTGAGTGCTGAATATTATAGACCAAACTTGCTATTATGGACTGGTACCCCAAAGCCTTAGATAGCTGCAGCCTTTCTTTCTTTAATTTTATTGATGTGGATAAGTCATATTTGTTTTTCCCCATTGCCTAACATAATTCTGTATAGGTTTATCAGCTTCTTATACATTGGATGTATTTGTACTTTTATCCTATTGTGATGCCTTACAGACAACTGTACTATATGTCATTGCTTTTACTAAATGCAATAAACAAAGTTTAAAAAAAGGAACTCCAATATGTTACGCTCATTTCACCAGGATGCAACACCTCCAGGCATCCACCAATCCAAGTATCTCAACAAGTTATTAAGAAAATTTCCAGCTTAAGAGTTAGCATGTCTAGGATTAGACCTGTCAAGGAGAGGATTTAGAATGGTATTCATGTCCCCAGCAGTATAATGGTAGTGTCTAGATAAGTAGCTAATATGTTACAGAGGTAATTAAAACTGAGTGAGAGGGGTCCGTGGACCACAGACAGTCACTAGCATGATGTTGTCTTCATTGAGCATCCCTCTGATTATGACAATGTCCGCGGACGCCAGCTACGGTGGAAACTATCTGAAAATTTAACCCTTTCTGAATAAGATTAGAACACCAGCATTCTTTGAACTGCGGCCTGCTCCTAGAACCTATCCCACCCATTCCCTCTGCATCAAGTCATAGTGTTGCTCTGTAAGATGAGCCTCTTGGAGAAACGCTATCTGGGAGTTTAACTCTTTAGTGCCCAAGAACCGAGCATCTCTTGACCTTATGATTAAGCCTCTTACATTCCAAGTTACCAAGTTAGTAACTGTTATCGGACATGGTAGACTGTGGCTATAAAATGTTCATTTTACAACAAGAGACATTTAGACAATAATGTAACAAGTGTGAATCCCAAACTTATTTCCTGAGTGACTAAGAACAGTGAAAGGACCAACCCCAGTTGTGACTACAATATTGTCGGAATCCTGGGAGAGGGAGAAGGAGAAAGGGAGGAGAAGAAACAGCAAATAATAAAGGCATAAACTCATGTGACTTTGGTTAAGCACATTAACGCACATTTGAACAAGCAGAAGAACTACTGGTACAGGTATGCAACAAGTCCCTGATAATAAGTAACAGAGTAATGCTGAGAAAACAAAATACAGGATTAGGCAATACCTCACCACCCTCTGATTATTCCGGAATGAGCACAGATGAAAGACTACACATCACCTGAGCTCCAGTAGCCTCAATGGAACTCAGTCAGATGCGACCGTGACAGCACAGCAGCATTCGATTGAATCGTGTTTCGCCTTGTTGGACGGTAGGGTGGAACATGGGAGAACAAAGAACTCTATGCAACTGACAGGCTACACCTGAGAGGAAAACTGGAAAGCTACTTAAAGGACAGGAACATTTAAACTGAACGGGGGTAGTAGGGGGCAAGAAGCTCAACACCTGGTTTGTAGGGCCCAAGGCCCACCCCAGGAAGAACAACAAAAGGCAGGGGGTAAAAGGGGGCAGGTCAGAAAAGAGTATAAACAGGGGCAATAAGGGCAGGGGCACAGGAAAGTAGTGATCCTGAATGCTAGGAGCCTGGGAAACAAGATACCAGACCTACTGGCACTACTGGCAGATGGTGAGGTGGATGTAGCTGCCATCACAGAAATATGGGCAACACTAATTCATAACTGGGACCTAGAAATCCCAGGTTACCAGCTGCACAGGAAGGAGAGGGCTACTTGGGGGGACTTTGTAAATAAGGGAAGGGATAAAGTGTAGTAGGGAGGAGGGTATGACAGAAGTCCTTGGGCAGTTCTGCAGAATACCGATGGCAGAAGAATTTGAGGGAGGTGGTGACAGACCACCTCTACAGAGAGAATGGATTTAGATAGGGAGTTGGGGAACAGATCGGAAGGGCAGGGGAAAATTACAGTTACGTAAGAACTTACCGTAACAGAGATCTTTGAGAAAGGTCACTGCAGGTCTTCACAGATAGGACTGCACCCTCAAGGCGCCAGGGCCGCATGGCAAACTCTCTAGCAAGCAATACATAGCAGGGGACCACCTGCATCACATGATGGGACGCCAGCGTGAAAGTACAGTAGCAGCCACAGACACTGCCAGCTATTTCCAAAATTTCTGTGATATTTCGAGAAATCTCCTGCTTCTCCATTTCCACAGTAGGGGCAGCAGAGACAAACTCTTTAGAAATTTCACAAATATTTGGAAATAGCTGGAATGTCTGTGGCTACTACTGTATATAGGGCAGTCTCACACCCGCCCTCCAGTTCTCTTTGCCGGAAGATCCCTGTAAGGGGACGGAGAAAGGAGCATAACCCGAGAGCCCGAGCTGACGGGTAATTGCCCTAAAAAGGAATAGGAAAACAGGAGCTGGGGAAGGTGGAGGAAGATTTACTGCAGGAACCTCTTGAAGATCTACTGTTACAGTAAGTTTTAATGTAACTATAATATCTTACTTTGAGAGGGTTCCTGCAGTAGGTCTTCACAGATAGAACTGAATAACAAGTAATCACTTAAAAGAAAGTCAGAGACTGATGTCCGGAGGCGGAAATGTTCACCAACTAGAGAGCCTGTTAGGATAAGAGGCCTGCAGGACAGCAAGTCCAAAATCGGCCCTAAGCCTAGAGGCAATGTCCAGACTGTAATGCTTGGTGAAAGTATGGACCAAAGACCAAGTGGTTGCAGCATGATATCAGAAGCAGACATGTTCCGTAAAGAGCTGTCGGAGCGGCCATGCCATGAGTCAAGTGGCCTTCATTTCCTTTGAAGGGTTTCCGCATTTGATAGAGATGAATGATACAGTAAGTCAAACATTTGACAGGCTCTGGTTGAACTCGCAGAGCTACCCGATCTCTGTGTAAAATTAAATAAGGCCCTTGCAACGAGGGCCTGAAGCTCTGAAATCCTTCGAGCTAAGGTATATAGCAATTAAAAAGAGTGTCAAGACAAATAGCGCATGTCAGAACTTGCTGCTGGCCTCAAAAGGGGCAAAGTAAGTTTCTCTAAAATAAAATTTAAGTCCGGGGCGGGACCGGAGATTTTAAGTGAAGATCCCCTGAGAAAGGTTTTGAGGCTTCCAACTGCGAAGAGTTTTGCCATCCACTGGAAGGTGGTAGGCGGAACCCACAGAAAGGATGAGTAACTGAGGCCGAATCAGACAAATGCAAGAGGTACTCAAGGACCTGGGGCACCAAGCAAGAAAGGGGTCCAGGCCCTTGCCCAAATGGTGAATCTCTTCCACTTCATCACATATGTAGATCTAGTATGCGGTTTCTGGCCTCCCCTAAGACCTGGGCTGACTGAGTGAAGACACTAAATCGTTAGACTGCTGCGCTCCAAAGGTGCCACGATGCAAGTGGAGAGACTTGAGGCTCGGATGCAACAGGCTGCCCTGCTCCTGTGACAGAAGGTCGGGAGGAGAGGAAGAGGTACTTGGGGTTCCAAATGCCAGCTGCTGTAGCAAGGGGAACCAGATATGAAAATTACGTACCTATTATAATTCTTGATCTTTACCATTCTTCACTAGTTGGGTACTCTCGAGCCAGAGCTAGGACCAAGGGAGCATTTTTTCCTCTGGAGGAGGAGCCGACCTTGGGGTGGCGCCACCCTCAAGACCGACATAACATGGCACTCCAAGGGTTGGCCACTCAAGCTGCCGACCTCCCAGCTCCAGTTCTGCACTGGCAAGGAGGAGGATAAGAAAGGTTGGGGCAAGGGAGCACAAGGGTAGAGAAAGGAAAGGAAAGGATATAAAACAAAAGGAGGAATGAGCAACAGAGAGGACAGGCAGGAAAGAGTTCAAGGAATTGGGGAGGGTCCCCAATCTCTGGGCGAAAAGGAATGGGTGGAGAAGGTAGGGTAGAAGAGGAAAAAGGAAGGAGGAGGAGACACTGCCCCCTGCCCTATCGGACCAGACTGCTTGAGAGGCAAACCACAATGTTTTAAGCACAGGAGCCAGTGCCAAGGCTTAAGGATGACCCCCCCTTTTGGGGGCCGAGGCAGGCCACTGATCCAGGGGGTGGATGGTGTCTTCCCTCTGCCAACTTAAAAGGGCAGCAGGACTGTTAAATGTGCCCTGGATAACACCCGAGGGACAAGGGAGATGAAGGGTTGGAGAGAGGATATCCCACAGGGGTAGGAAAATAAACTTCAGGAACAGCTAAGGGGATCCCTGAGGTCCCTCCTCCCACCAGCTCCCCAGAGAGGAGCCGGAGCACCAAAACGTGAGAAGAGGGAGAGGGAGAGCCCCAGAGAGAATCCTCCCTGTCTGCCTACCCAGAGGATTCTTCCCGATCCCGGAGGGGGGAGGGAGGTGCCAAAGACCACATGGAATGGGAGACAAACAGGGAGGAGGAACTCCAGAGACGGAGGCCTCAGGGGAAGGAGGGCAGGATTTAGTGATGAATGGTGAAGATACATAGAAAGATCAAGAATTACGTTAGGCATGAATTTTGCATCTTATCTGTGTCAATCTTCACCATTCATCACTAGTTGGGTGAGTACCGAGCCCTCAAGGGGACCCAGCACCTCCCACGGGACAGTGTCCCTTAGCCTCCAGTGGGGAGACACCGAAGGGAGAACTCCCTGCAGACCAGCTAGCCTGGGACTGGTCTGGGTGAGGTGGGGATCTCCTTGCAGGAGAAGGAAGGTGCCCCTGAAGCTCTCGCCTCACCCTATGGGAGAAAAGATGGGTTCTCCATAAGGTGGAGGAAGTCACCCCGCGCGGCCTAGGTGACAACCAGGAGAGATGAAGCCATGCCGACTGCTTGATGCAGATCCGTCCCCACTATCCTGGGGGCCACCTCGCTGGCATCGACAATGCCCTTGCTTGGTGCCTTGCAAGCTCCAGGCCTCTGAGGAGAGGGCAATGGCTTGTCTGGTTTCCTCTGAATCAGGTAAATAGGCTAGAATCTGTCCTAGCTGAAACCACAAGTACTCTTGTAGGGAGCACGGTGGGCCTGATGCGCTGCCACACAGAGTGAGATCCGTGCTGAGGAGAAAACCTCCTGCCCCAAAAATCGAACTTGGCTGAGTCCGAATCTAGGGGTCGGTCACGATTCTGGGCTTTATACCCAGAGGGGGTGTCCAGAAGTGTCACGCTCAAGGAGGGTGGAGTAGAGTTCCTGGAGACCCTGGGGGTACATCATGGCGAAGGTCCCTTGGGGGCTGGAGCTGGGGAAAAGGGACGCTGCCAGACCTGGTGTGACGCCTCCTGGAAGGGAGCAGGCCAGGCTGAGACCATCAGGTCGACCGCACTGTACTCGGCTCCAAGAAGGCATGCGCCGACCAGCCTGGACTGCATTCTCCCAAGGTGGAAATGTGGAGCTCATTGGGCAGCCCCAACAGGAAATGCAGATAGCTTGAAAGATCAGCTGCTGGGACAGATGACTCCTCTCCTCAGAGGAGGAAGATGAGGGAGCCGACGTGCTCAGAGAGACAGGGTCAGGCTGCACTGGGGAGTGGTAGAACACCTGTTCATTCATGGCTCGGCAGTAGGCAGGATACAGTGCAGCCGTGGCCCTGAACTGTTCCCATGCACGGGCCCCACAGGACCAGAAATACCTGGAAGAGGGGGAAGGGTTGGCAGAAGCACAGGGCCAGGCACCTCCAAGGAGGGGCACTGCCTCTGCCCGGCAGAGGGACCCAGAGGGAGACCTCAAGGAGGAGGAGTCCCGGTGTCCCATAGACAAAGACACATCCACCGAGCTGGAATGGCCAGGGCTGAGCCAGAGAGAAGAATTCCCCTGTGAGGCAGCGACTTAGGGGCCGTGATGAGCCCAAAACCGCAGCCTCTACTAAAGAAAATGTCCCTCCTGGGTGCCCCTTGGGGAGAGGACCGGCCCAACGCCACGGGCTCCCTCCCTGAGCCCCTAAAGGCCCCAGGGAGGGCGCCATACAGAACAGAGACTCAGTCAACCCTCTCGGACTCAAGACAGCCCTTATCCTCACCACCAGCTGACGAGCTGGCACCCCACAGCGGACTCGAGAAGACAGCTGGGAGAGGAGTGCCCTCCTCTGACTGGGATGCCCCAGCCGCCCAGAAGTCGGGCTGGCCAGGACAACCACAGGAGGGAGTACATCCCACGGGCAGGCGGTTCACCAGCCCCAGGTTGCCCCATGGTGCTCCCTGGCATCTAAGGCTGGTCAGTACCACCGGTCCTGGAACCAGAGGAACTGCCCTGCTGCCAAGGAAGGGGCTGAGTGGGGGTCAAGCGCCAGACATGGAGGAGTCAGAGGATTCTGAGGAGTCTGGGAGCCAATCTGGGTCAGCCTCCCAATCATCCTCCCTTGGAGAACGCCTGAATCCAGACGACTGATCCTCCCCGTCCCACGAGCGGTGCCACTCTTATCCTGGTGCCACGAACTGCACCAGGGTTGGGAGGCGGCACCGAAACCAGCCTCACGCCACCTCCATCCCGCACCACAAATGGCACCAGAGGCTGGGCTGGCGCCACCCTGACTTTGAGCCGCAAGGCCGCATCATAGCCAGAGGCGGCACCGACAGATGGCGCCGCCCGGGCCTGGGGATCCCAGAGCACGGTGAAGAAGCGATTGCTGAAACTGTGCCTCCCACCCGGCCCCAGAGAGAGGCCAGATGGGGCCTCTTGCACTGTGAAGAAGCCCACTGAGGCAATGCTAGTGGGCGGAGGCCCTCCTACGCTGGGCTGTATAGGACCGGAGGGACCTGGAGGAAGGGCTGAGGAATCCTGATTTGGCCTTCCGAGTGCAAGCCCGTTCTCCAAAGTCAAGGCGATGTCTGACCTTAAACACGCAATTCCAAAACCTCGCAGTCCATGGAAAAACAGGCATCACAACGATCCATGTTGTAGTTGTTGCCTAAGCAGATTAAACAATGGTCATGCTGGTCCATGGCGGAGAAAAGTCGTCAAGGGACACTGATGCATCGGAGGCCAACCAGACCTAGATTATTTCTCTTGTCCCTGAACGAGACTTGACCGGACGGAAACACAAAAACAAAAAACACAAAAGCACCAGTGTCGCCAGAAAATCAACAAGGAAAGATCTTACCGTATACCGAGACGGTACCAAACACGGAAGAGAGCAGAACTTTTAACCGGAGCTGATGGACTAGGCTGCGCCATTGACACACTTTTCACACCTGGAGCTTCCATGAGGTTCTCACTGACAGCGGAAGCAGCAGAAATGGAGCTGGAAGGAGTAGACAGCAGGTAACGGCTAACCCATGAGTGCCACGAATACGTCGGCCTTGAGGGCAGCAATCGCCCTGTGTTGGCTCCTCATCCAGGAAATAAAAATGCTCCCACGGGTCCTAGTCTCTGGCCAATTACCCAACTAGAGATGAATGGTGAAGATTAACACAGATAAGATCTGCCGAGGCCAGAGGGGAACTATGAGAATCATGCAAGCACACTCGCTTGAAACTTCAGCAGTACCTTCTTTAGAATTGGAAAGGGAAGAAAAGCATACAGAAACCTTTCTGTCCAACAAAGAAGACAGCGTGTCTCCCCAGAAAACACCATGCTCCGGAATGAGCAAGCAAAAGCTGGGTAGTTTTGTGTTGAATGGGAGGCAAATAGATCTATTTCTGGCCACCCCAGTGATCAAAAAGATCTTCCACTACCTCCTGCTTTAGATCCCACTCGTGTGCCTCTGCGATGGTGCGGCTGAGATTGTCCGCCAGGACGCTGTGAACTCCCGGATATGGCTGTCAGAAATAGGCTGCTCTGACCGCCCAGTACCATACGGCATCGCCTCCCTGCAAAGGGCTCGATCGGTGCCTCCTGTTTGTTTATGTACCAGACCGGCAGTGTTGTCAGTCTGGATTAGGAGTGTTCCTGCTGTAAGAGGGTCTGAAATGCCTGGAGAGTGTAGAGCACAGCTCTCAGCTCTAGAATGTTTATGTGCAAGTGTTCCTCTTGTGGGGACCATCTCCTTGAGTCTCGATGGTCTCCTAGGTGGGCTCCCAACCTTGACCCAAGGCATTGGCTGTGAGGGTCATGGAAGGAAAGGCCCCCACCCCGGAGAGGTTGGATGGCTCCTGCCACCAGAGAAGATCCCTCTCATACTGCTGGAGACCAGGACCCTGTGGTCCAGGTTGTCCAAGCATTGGTCTCACTGGACCCTGAGGGTCCACTGGGTCACCCTCATATGCAGTCTGGCCAATGAAACTGGGAATGGAAGCCGCCATGAACCCAACAGGCGGAGGACAGAGCAGGCTGTGGTCCAACAAGAGCTGGACACAGACGAAGCTTGTAGAATCAGAGTTTCCACCCTGTCCCAAAGTAAGAAGGCCATGCCCTGGACTGTATCCAGCACTGCTCCAATGAACTGGAGGTATTGAGAGGGAAAAACTGAGGCTTAGGATAGTTCACAGTGATGCCAAGCCGGAAAAGAGGTCCAGGGTGGTGGAGAGAGAGAGACTCCATCAGACTGGTCTGAGACGGGCCCACAACAGCCAGTCGTCCCGTGTGGGAACACATAAATTTCTATGCTGCAGGGCTGTAGCCACCTCCGCCAGGCACTTGGTAAAACCCCTGAGGTGCTGACGAAAGGCCAAAAGGGAGGGCCTTGAACTGATACTGGTTCCTTTGGAAGGTGAACTGAAGTAAACGGCAGAACCTGGAGGCTAGGATGTGCAGGTAAGCATCCTGCATGTCCAGTGAACACAGCCATTGGTTCTGTGGGAGCAGGGGTTAGAGTCCCTGGAGAGTTAGCATGCAGAACCTCTTGTATTCCATGAAGAGGTTGAGCAGGTTGAGGTCCAGGATGGGCCTCAGATCGCCTGTCTTTTGGGCACTAGGAAGAAATGGGAGTAATACCCTTCCTATCTGCTCGGAGAGGAACCGCCTCTATGGCTGGCTTTGATCATAGAGCCTGGATTTCTGCTGAATGAGGTGCAAATGGCTTGACGGGTAGTGAGACCTGCCTGGAGGATTATTCGGGGTCTGTCCAGGAACTCAATTGAGTGCCCTCTGGTGAACAGTTCGAGGACTCAAACATCTGCAGTTATCGCCCCCACCCATCTAGCTGGAGGGTAAGCTTTCCTCCACCAGCTCCACTGGCAGAATGGGAGGTGGTGGAAGGATCCCCGAGTCATGAAGCGGAGGGAGGGCCACTTTACTGCCTCCGGACGGTCTTCTGGTTTTTGCCTGAGGGGTCTGGGTGCCAGAACCAGTAGTGGTGCTTCCTGTTGTCTGGTCTGGTTCTGTCTGTTCCATCTTTCTGTGGGCGACAAAAGGCTGCTTGGGTTTTGGGCTGCATCTGTACATGGAGCGGACATCCGCAGGGATCTGCCGCCTCTTGTAGCTCTGTAATTACAGTATATCCTTCATGTCGCCACCGAACAGGATGGAGCCCTGAAAGTGAGTTTGACGCCTTGCGCTAGTCCCGAAGACGAGCAATGCCAGATGTCTCAGGCAGATGCCCGAGCGGGCATCGGGCCACCGAGTCCACTGAGTCATAGGTACGCAATGCGTGGCAGCAGGAAGACTTGTAGTCTTACCTGTCCAACAGCTTATTCCGGAGTTCCTCATTCGGGATAGACTGGAACACTTTCTCTGGGTCGGTTAAAGCCGCTTCTGGAAACAGATCATGTGGGCTACGTAATTAAAGAACTGATAGCACAGGTGGAAGAAGCACAGACTTTGCGGCTGATTGGTCCATCTGCTCAAACCTTTTGTCCGGAGGTGAGGCACTCAGATGCTTTGGCTGAGCTGACCTATCATGGGCCACTGTGATGACTCATCGAAACAGCCTTAGGCTGACTCTTGAGGTGGCTGGCTTCTTCTGGAGGATGATAGGTCCTGTTGGCCTTTTTAGAGACCGAGGAATCGAGGATGGTTGTTGCCATATTGTGGACGTTAGGTCTCTGTGCAGCCCCGCCCAAGGTGGGATGGGTAGGAGGTTTGCATTTGTCAAATCCAGGTGTTCAAGCCTCTTCCTTTAGGATCCATCTCTGGGATGCCCAGCAGCAAGCCTACTGGATGGATCCAAGGAGCTCTGAATGACAGGTCCTCCGGCGGAGATTTGGGAGACTCTTGGGTTGTGGTTCCAAAAGGAATGAGGCTCTGAGTGAGCTGCAGAGTTGGAGTCGGTATTGAGGCGGAAGACTCAGTCTGCTTGGTAGAGAGACTATGTCCAGAACCTCCTCCGTGATCCTAATGCCCGAGAGGGTCCCAGCTGGACACCTGCTAGAGTCCCTATCTGATGAACGATGGTCGACTGGGAGGGGCCCTAGGAACTGCCCTGGGGGTCAGGGGTGGAAACCATGACCGGATGCGGTGTCCCAGCTCTTCCAGGAGCTGCATTTGGCATCCTTCCACCAGCCAGAATTGTCCCTGTGGTTCCGCTGAGGAGAAGGAAGAGGAGAAGGAGGAGGAGGAGGCGGAGAAGGCAGTGGAGGCAGATAGCCTGGAAACCCTGAGGAAGAATATGGGGTAACCAGAAGTCTGGTACCAATAGTGGTAAGGCTGATGATGGTACCCTGGTACATATGGCCCCGCGCTGGGTAACCTGGCAATGGCCCCCTGGTGCCAGGTAAAGGAGAACTCGATGCGCTGGTAGCCGGGTTCGTGCCCATAGGACCGGACAGCTGGAGCCAAGGCCCAGAAGGAGGTGGGGCCGAGGCACCGCTTAGGAACATGCAGATCTGTCGGTAGGTCTGGGGTCCCACCTGGAACCCCAGAAGGGCCAGGTGGGGGGCTCTGGCATCGAACGAAGATCCAGAGGACATCCCCAAGTAAGGAGGGACGAGACGGGAGAGTGGCCTGCATTGGGGCCTGAGGACCTGTCTGATCCAAGAAAGGTGAGGGGGGATAAAGGAACAGAGACTCCTGCTGACAGGCTCCGCTTGGGGAAGTGGGGAGCATGGAAAGAAGACCCACGTAGGGAGAAGGAATCCATGTACAGAAGCACTCGTGGTCCCAGAGTTCCGAGGAAATGAGGGTTGGGCTGAGTCAGAGCCCTGGAAGGAGAACCTTCATGGAATGAGAGGGCGCCTGGAAGCTGGCTCTGCTCATGCTGGGTACAACAGAAAGGCCCGATAAGAGAGCCCCAGCCGAGCGGTCGCCGGGCAGGCTGGTGACTGACTGATCGCCTCGATCGAGTGGATGTCGAGGAGTCGGCCAGACTTATTGGTCGCGGTCGAGCGGACAGCAGCACAGCTGGAGTCCGCTCATCAACCAAGGCCATGCGCCCCACGGCAGAGCTGGAGGGTGACTTATCGTCTGAGAGCAGCCGACAGGTCCCAAACAAGATCCACCTGGGAGGAACAGTCCTGTCGCCTCTGACTAAGGTGTAGGGTGTGTGTGTGTGTGTGTGGGGGAGGGGCTATTGATCTGCCGGGTGGACGGAGACCAAGGAGGAGGAGTACTCACTGAGGCAGATGCCCCACCCGGCAGCGCCAAATGTCTGGGGACACTGGGTGGAAGGGGACTGGTCCTGGTCCCAGCGCTTCTCCTTTTTCTTGCACTCACAGGTGGGTGAAGAGGAACGCTCCTGCAGTTCTTGAAGCTCAAGCTCTTTTCCATTGACGTTAGGCATTTTTTCAGCAGGTGGGCATCGAGGGCTTTCTGCGCCTGATGCGCACGGCCTTGTTGGAAGGACCGGCAGACGTAGCTGTCAACCTGCGTTTGGGGCCCAAGCAGGGACAGTGGAGTGGTCGCCCAGTGCGGAATTTGAGCACCACACTGTGAGCACTTCTTGGTTCTATGCAACTGAGAAGATATGCAAAACAAAATAAAGACAAAATAAAGAATAAGAAATACTTAGAAAATGGCGGTCAACTGTAGCCGAGTTCATTATGTAGGTCCGACATATACAGGTTGGATGGCTGGAAAGAACTGAGGGCGGGTGTGAGGACTGCCACCTATACACCGTCATGCTGACGTCTACCGCGCGATGCCGGGGCAGTTCCTCCTATGTACTGGTAGCTAGAAGTTTGCAGTGCGGTCCTGACGCCAGGGGATGCAGTCCTATTTGTGAAGACCTACTGCAGGAACCCTCTCAAGTAAGATCATTGTAATTCTGGTGACTTCAATCTGCCAGAGTAGACTGGAGCATCCGAGCTAACACCTGTAGCAGGAAACAGGTCCTCCTGGATGTTATCCGGACTGTTTTCTAATGCAGGGAGTCAAAGACCCAACAAGGGAGAAAGCCGGATTAGATCTGGTATTGTCAAATGTAGAGAAAGTCCAGGATGTGGAGGTGAGGGAACCTCTTGCAGGTAGTGACCACTGAGCAGTGTGGTTTCAATCTGCATGGGAAAAGAGGCTACCAGGACTAAAACTAAGGTTGTAGACGTAGGAAGGCAGACTAACAAAATGGTAAAAGCGAGGAGGGAGCACCGACAAAGATCAAACCAGGGATGAATACAGACCAAAATGGTCCATCACCAAGATGGGGTTGATTGCGCCACCAGGCCAAGCTGGTTCAATAGCAAGGTGGCAGAAAAGCTAAGGGACAAGAGGGCAGCCTTCCTGAGGTACAAGTGTACTGCAAGGGAAGAAGGCAGGAAATTTACTCAGAGAAATCCAGGAGATAGGTCTGGTCAGCCAAGGCAATTAAAGAACTAAGATTGGCTCTGGGATTAAGAAAGGGGAAAGGACTTACGCTACATTAAGGAGAAAGAAGCAGGAAGGATGGGATAGTCAGAATCAAGAGGGAGGGAGGTGGGTAGAAGAGGGAGTGAGCAAGCAGAGACACTTAACGAGTATTTCTGCTCTGTCTTACCTAGGAGGACACTGGGCACATACCAAAAGGGTGGGTTGGGAAGCCCATTAAGGAGGAGAAGGAGTACGAGGGGAGATTGAGGAAGTCAGGTCTTGAGAGGACTTAAAAGAACTGCGGGTGGACAAGGCTCCTGGCCCGGATGGGGTGCACCCAAGGGTTCAGAGAGAACTGGTGGAGGTATTAGCAGCACCCCTTGACGGACCTTTTAACACCTCACCCAGGAAAGCGTGTCCCTCAGGACTGGAGGACAGCTCATGTGGTGCCTATCCACAAGAATGGCCCTACAGATGAGCCAGGAAATTACAGGCCAATCAGCTTGACCTCCCTAGTAGGCAAATTAAAGGAGACCACATTGAAGGAACAACTCGTGTCCTTCCTGAAGATAATGGTTTCCAGGATGATAGACAACATGGGTTTGTCAGGAGCAGTCATGTCAAACCAACACAGTGGAATTCCTACACTGGGTCACAAGGACCTTGGACAAGGGCAGGCGGTGGACAACTTATCTGGACTTCAGCAAGGCATTCCACTCTGTGCCCATGGAAGGCTGGTCAGCAAGCTGGGGACCTGGGCGCTGAGGACACACTGCTAAGGTGGGTTAAGAACTGGCTGATAGACAGGAACCAGAGAGTAGTGGCAGCGGGTGAGTTGTCCAAACCCAGGCCAGTGACCAGTGGTGTCCCACAGAGATCGGTACTGGGACCTGTGTTATTCAATGTATTCATTGGTGACATAGCAGAGGGGTCAAGAGAAAATCTGTCTCTTCACAGATGATACTAAGCTCTGTGGGAGGGTGGACACAGAGGAAGGGAGGAAGGATCTAAGGGAGGACCTAGCAAAGCTGGAGGAATGGTCTGGCATCTGGCACCTGGGTTTTAATGCTAAAAATTTAAGGTGATTCACACAGGTGCTAGTAATCCAATAGCGAGGTACTGGCTAGGGGGAGTCCAGGTGACAGTATCTGAACAAGAGAAAGACTTGGGTGTTATGTAAGGGAACATGAAACATACAGCAGTGCTGTAAGGTGTGGCTGAAGCAAATAGGATGCTGGGTTGCATAGCCAGGGCATCACCTTTAGGAAGGAGGAGGATGAGGTTATTCTGCTATTATACAGGTCACTGATGAGACCACACCTGGAGTACTGTGTCCAGTACTGGTGCCCCTGCCTTAAGTAGAGACATAAAATTACTGGAGACAGTACAGCTGGAGAGCAACCAAATTGATACAGGGAGATGAGGCACAGATCATACAAGAACAGACTGAGGCAGCTGAACATGTATTCTCTGAAGGACAGGAGGAGGGGGGCATGATTGAGACCTTCAAATACCTAAAGAGCTGGTGGCTCATTGTCATTGCCAGCCCCCAAAACATATATGATAAGCGACCCGTTCAGTGCTGAGGGCATAAAATTAATGCCATTCAGTCCCGAACAAAGTTAAAGCACCCCATTATTATCTGCAAAATAGAGTTTTGAACCTGCTGACACGCCAGGCAGGCATCTCACAGCATCCCTTTGTAGATGTCCCAAATGAGGGTTGTGTGCTCCAGTGATTCTTACATACATCGATTGTTCTATAGCCTGCAGTACTATTTAGAGGAGTGATATAAACAAATCAAAGTGACTGCTCTATAAGGCGTGTGGCTTTGATTTTTCTAAATAGTATGAAAAGCTATACAACAATAGCGCCCTCCTACAAGTCAATGGAGCACACACAGCCCCTCATTTTCTGACATCACAAAGGGGCTGTGGGTGCCTGCACGCTGCATGTCAGCAGGTTCAGGAAGCGGCTGTTTTTCCTGGGGTAAATATTAGAGTGCTGCAACCTGTCATTGACCGAACAGTATGGGATTTTAATACCCTCAACGCTGGAGCAGGTCAGCTCATCATATATGTTTGGGGCTGGAAAATGACAGTGGGTAAATGCTCATTAAAGGAAAAGTAGTTATGTAAGAACTTTCCGTAACAGTAGATCTTCGAGACAGCTCTGCAGCAGGTTACACCATTAAGACTGAAGCCGGCAGGCGCCAGGACCCCACAGAAATTTTCTAGCTGGCAGTATTCAGCGGGACCACCTCGACGCCAGTCCCGAACCCCACATCAGGCATAGTGCATAAGGAGGCGGTCCCCCAGAATCCCCACTCTCCCGCCGGAGACTCCGCTGCTGGATGACATCAGAAGAGGAGACTGAGGATCCCATAGAATGGTAATTAGAGTGGTGTTGAGAACACCTGATCCTAGGAGAAGGATATTGAACACAAAAATCTACCTCCAGCAGGGATGGTGGAGAGCTGCTGCAAGAGCTGTTCTCAAGATCTACCGCTACGGTAAGTTCTTACATAACTGTACTATCTTACTTGAGAAACAGCTCTGCAGCAGGTTACACCATTAGGACTGATTCCCAAACAATAGTGGAAATCCCACACCATTGGGAGGAGGGAAGGTAGAAATCTTAGTAAAACCTAAGCCTTAGGACAGAAGTCCTAGAAGGACTGCTAGACCAAAACCTGCTCTTCACTTGATGCAACATCCAGGCTATAATGCCTAATGAAGGTGTGCACAGTGCTCCAAGTCGCTGCTGCACAGATGGCTGAGGTGGACACATTCTTTAAGGCAAGGAGTGTAGCCACCCCTTAGGGAATGACCCCAACCGTGCCCGATAAGGGTTTGTTGCGCTTCTGCAACACAGAGAGGGTGGTGGCTGGGCGGACTGCTGCTACCTGCAGAAGTGGTATCCAGCAGAACAGTGGACTGCTTCAAAAGGGATGGGACAGGACAAGGGAGAGGTTAATGAATGGAAGGGTGGAAGGAGGGCAGCTGCAGAATAGGAGAGCTAGCTGCACATTCGAAAGCAGACCTGATAGACCTTAGGCCTTTATCTGCTGGCAAATTTCATATGTTCGTATGTAGAACGTGACACAATGTATGAGCCATCTGGACAGCGACTGTTTGGAAACGGAGCTCCCATCATCCTGTGGGCGAAGGAAACAAAAAGCTGATCAGATTTTCAGTGGTGTCTGGTTCTGGTCAGGTAGTACCAAAGACACCTATGCACATCTAGAATGTGCAACAGGGCCTCCTCAATTTGAATATTTAGGAAGTACACTGGTAGATTGATATCCTGATTAAGAGTGAGCTGAGACCACCTTAGGCAGAAACTTCGGATTGGTCTGTAAGGATACCCTGTCCTGGTGGAAAACCAAATAAGGTCCTTTGCACATCAGTGCAAGGTTCGGAATTCTTCTGGCGGTAACGGCACTAAAAATAACGCCTTCCATGTAAGGGAGACGAGGCTCGCAATCCGCGGGGTTGTCAAAAAGGTGGCAGCGTAAGCTGCTCCAGGACAAAGGGTAAATCCCAAGGTGGAAAAGGATCTTTGATCGGAGGTCTAAGGTGGAGAACCTCTCAGGAAGGCTTGAGCAGTGTCCAACTGAGATATAGGACGCCGGCCCATAGGAGTATGATAGGCTGAGATGGCACAAAGGTGTACTTTTATCGAGGAGCGGGCCAAGCCTGTCTGAAAAAGAGACAGGTGGTAGTCCAAGACCGACCTTTCTGGACAATCCAGTGGTGAAACCCCCATGCTTGGAACCCAGAGGCAAAATCTGGCCATTTCATGGCGTAAGTAGCATGAGTGGTCGGTTTTCTAGTGGCCGCTAGGATGTCAGCTACCTCTTGCGACCCCCAGATCGCGACAATGGCTATGTCTCTAGAAGCCAGGCATGCAGGTTCAGCGTAACGGGTCCGATGGACCAAGGAGCCCACCTCCTGAGACAGCAAGTGAGAGCGGATTGGCAGAGGCACCGGAGGTTCCTGGGACAGCTAATGTAGTAGAGGGAACCAGATCTGTCTGGGCCAGAACGGCGTGCTATCAGCGCTATGCGTTTCCGCGAAGTTTCAAAAGGATCCTCTGGATCAACAGAAAGGGGAGGCATAGAGGAATCTGCCCGCCTAGGAAAGGGACAACGCTGCCTCGCCAGAAAACACCAGGCCCTGGATCTAGCGAGCAAAAATTGGGCAGTTTTGCATTGGATGGGGAAGTGAAAAGGTCCAACTCTGTGTACCCCATCTGCGTAAACAGATCCTCTACTACCTCTTGGAGTAATTCCCACCATGGACTCTGGCCTGAGAGCCACTCAGGCTGTCTCATGACACTGTCCACCCTGGTACATGAATAGCAATAAGGTTTGTGCCGTGTTGTAAGACCCAGTCCCACACCTCATGGCCTCCCGCAAAGTGGGTAGGAATGGGTGCATCCTTGTTTGTTGAGGTAATATCATGGAATTGTCTGTAACAGAAGAGTACCCGTGGAATCTCTGACTGGAAAGCCTGCAGGGCGAAAGAACTGCTCTCATTTCCAGGATATTTATGTGGAGATGAGTCTCTTGGGCTGTCCACAGGCCCCGAGACCGAACACCATTGAGGTGTGCTCCCCATCTCGAGCCCTGAGGCGCCGTGGAGAGCGCCACAATCGGAGACGGCGAGTGAAGGGGACCCCACCAAGAGGTTCTTCAATCCAGCCACCATTGCCAATCCCGACTACGGCCTTCGTGGATCCAAATTGGGAGCTGCAGATGGTCTTGCTTTTGATCCTACTGACCCAATATCCACTGGGTCACCCGCATGTGGAGACGGGCTAGCGGGACTGCTGCAATGGCCGCAGCTATGTGTCCGAGCAGGCAAAGGACCAGTCTGGCTGGAACGGCTTCTTTGCCAAGATATCCCTGATGAGGGATCTGATGCGCCCGCCGGTCCTGGGGTAGAAAAGCTTTCCCGGACGGTGTCCAGAACTGCGCCATAGAACTGCAGAACCTGAGACGGAACCAGGCGCAACTTCTTGATTGATAATGATGCCCAGCCGCCTCGAACAGAGACGGAGTACAATGAATGGCAGACATCAGGCCTCCCCGAGAGGGCTATGAGAAGCCAGTCGTCCAGGTAGGGAACCAGAGTGGCCTTGTCTCCCCAGAGTTGCTGCTACTACCACCATGCACTTCGTGAATACCCGAGGTGCCGATGACAGTCCCAAGGAGAGGGCTCGAACTGATAATGGTGACCCTGAAACTCTAAGCGCAAAACTTCCTGTGCGCCTGAGCTATGGGCATATGCAGGTAAGCATCCTGCATGTCCAAGGATGCTAGAAATGCACTCTGCTTGAGCATGGGTATCAGACCGGGAGGTCACCATACGGAAGCGCTTAGCAGGACTGAAGCACTGACGCTGCTGAGATCCAGTATTGGACGGAGGTCCCCTGTCTTCTTGGAACCAGAAAGAGTGAGAATAATAACCTGCACTCTCTGGTTCCGTGGTACGTGCTCTACAGCTTCTTTCCTCAGAAGCGAAGCATCTCCTGCTGAATCAGCAGGGCGTGCTGACCCGATTAACGGAAAGCAGGGAAGTCTTGACGGTGGGTAGTCGAAATTCTATGAAGTGGTTTTCTGACCAATTGAGAACCCATTGGTCGGCGGTAATCGACTGCCAGCCTAAAAGGTGGAGCGATGCGACTCGACTTTTTGCCCGCTGATCCAGAGGAGGGGCGGGGCCGGGCCGGAAGGAGTCATGCTGTGGCAGCACTGGCCCCTGCAGGCTGGGCTGGTTTGGTGTAACGCTGGCTTCTGCCTGGGGATGACTTAGCCTGGGCTTTACGCTGAAAAGTGCCCTTTATTGCTGGCCAGAACGTGGCTGTTGCCATTGTTGCTGGCTGTGAAAACGGCTCTGGTTCCTACGAAGGAACCAGGCCTTGATCTGTACATGGCCTGTACAGACCTGACTGCCTTCCCAGTGTCCTGGAGCTTGGTGATAACCTTTCTCCGAGGGCTCACCAAAAGTACTTCGCCATTGTAAGGGACGCCAAGAATGTTGTTCTGTATGTCCAGGTAAAGCCGGAGACACGGAGCCAAGAGTGTCTCTGGAGACAGACACCTGAAGCTGCAGCTCTGGCAGACGAGTCTGCAGAATTGTATGCGGCTTACAGCACTTGGGTACCCACATCAGACCCTGTGCGGAGGAGGTTTAGGAGCTCCGTCATTGATCGCCATCCGTAATTTGTCGACAGAGGTCCTGGCCCTGTTCCCACAGGGCATTCTGAAACTGTACCATGCGAGACAGGTAGTTCAGGGACCTGATGAAGCATGTAGCAGCCGTGATGCATGCACCTCCCCAGGCATACAGCTGTTTGACTCCTGGCCAAGGGCTGTGTGCTCACATGCTGCGGTCTTTTGGGACCCCGGGTCATGCAGGCTGTAATGACCAGGGAGTCAGCCAGAGGTTGTTGAGCCAAGTACTGGTCCTCTTCGGGCCTTGTACAGGCGGTCAGCTTCTTCGGCACAGCGCAGTGGAGTGCAGATGCTTCCACGCAGCCTTGGTGACGCCCACGGAAGGTGTCCACCAAGGGCGGCACTACCACAGGCTTTGGATCTTTCTGCCGAAGATAACGGGCAAGGCGCGTCCTCGGGATTGAGGTTTTGCAGCATCCCATCCCATGTTGTCCTGGATGTGCCTCATGATCTCAGAGAAGGAGGAATCATCCGGAGGAGACCTGGTAGGTCATGTGGGTCAGGTGATGGGATGCTGAGTGGAGAAGGAGATGTGGAGAATCTGGTATCCGATCTGGAGTCCCCTGACGGAGTGCATCACGCCGCCTGGGCCGTTTGGGACTGGGAGACCCTGATGGAGATCTGAGGGAGGCCTTCTCCGATCTCTGGATCTACCCCTAGGAGGTGGAGTCTGCCCTTAGGGGTTGGTGGTCGCCCTGCTGGCCCCTGTGGTGGAGGAGAGTGCGAGGGAGGTGAAGGAGGGGAGGAGGAAGAGGAGGAGGTTTTAGGATCACGCTCTTCTGGATGGTGTCCCACCAGAAAGTAAAGAGACCCTTTACCTCTTGTATATTCATGCCCAACGACGGGCCTGGCGCCGTGGTCGGCCAGGGTCGACGGGTGTCTCCGGGTGGGCGAGGTTCTCAGGAGCCCGGGCGCCCTCTGTGTCGCCCGCCTGGTCTTCAGGCAATGTCATGTCCTCCTCTGTGGAATCCCTGCACCGGTGACTGGGGCAGTCTTTGGTTCTGGTGAGCATGAAGCCATATCGGTCGCTTGACTGACGACTCGGTCCCACGCTTTAGGACGCTGGGTCTTTGTTCCTGGTGGTGGATCAGGACCCCAGGGAGGCTGGGAGACCGATCTGGAGTTGGGGTCCTGACGCTCGGGCAGAAGAGGAAGACTTGTGGCATCTGAAGACTTGGAAGAGGCCCAAGAGGGAGTGGAGGAAGCTGAGGGCCTAGAAGTCTTGAGGAGCTGAAGGCAAGTCGAAGAACCGCCTGTAGCCTTGACTTTGACCGGAGGGGGCTGAGAACGAGCCCTGAGGGACAACGGCCAGATCGGGTGGAGCCTGAGCCACGCGAGTCTGAGGCCCGGGTTCGGGATCTGGCCCTGCTTTCTCCTGGTGTTTGTCCCGTGTTTATGGGCCTTGGAAGAATAATCACCCCTGGAGGAAGGTTCTTTGTCCATCCTGCTTTCTCTTCTAAAAGATACGCCTGAAGTGCCTTCTGACGGCGGATCCTGGTGCAGCTGTTGAACCCTTGACAGAAGGAGCAGGTCTTGGTGTCATGGTCCGGGCCAAGCACCACACGCAGGAAGAATGAGGATCCTGAAAGGGATCTGTTTTCCGCAGGCACACTTGGAAAGGTGTCCCTCAGAAGAATGCGCTGAGAGGACATTAGTTTTGTAGAAACTACTTGAAGAAGTTCTAAGTCGTCAGGCACTAGGTAGAGACCGAGAGGCTGATGCTGGCAAGTCGACGGCGGAAAAGAACTGGGGATTCTGGGGACCGCCCTTAGTACTATGCCTGACGCCGGGGCAGGACCAACGCCGGAGGCGGTCCCCATTGAATATTGCTAGCTAGGAAATTTCCGGGGTCCTATGCCCTGCTGGCTTCAGTCCTAATGGTGTAACCTGCTGCAAGAGCTGTTTTGCAAGTAAGATCAAACAGGACCAGCACTGAGGGAATCTTTACCCTAAGGAAGGAAGGTGCAACAAGAGGGTATAGCCTGAAACTGGTAGGAGGCAGTTTCAGGAGGGAGATGAGGAGGCAGTTCTTCACAGAAAGGGAGGTGAAGGGGTGGAACGAGTTACCAGAGGAGGTAGTGTAGCGCAAGGTCAGTGACTTGCTTTAAGAGGGGTTGGGAAAGGGTAAAGAAGAAATTAGACCAGCAGGCCCACGGGGAAGATGGGCTGATGTGGGGACGACAACTCCAGGAAGAGTGGGGCAGCTACTTAGTATAACTAGCTATGCACTTGAGCAGACTCGATAGACCTTTGTGGCCTACATCTGCTGGTAATTTTGTATGTTTGTATAACTGAAGGCCTCCTAATACCTCTTCCACACCACCGTCAGAGGTTGCCCATCTCCGCAGCTGACCAAGCTGACCTGGCTAGATTCAGGAGTCCTCCTCCCACCCAGGGACCACCAGGCCAATGCCACTACCTCAGAGATTGCCAAGAAAGAGGAGAGGCTGGACCAGGGTGGGCTCAGGGAGGAGAGGGTGGTGAAACAGAGTTGCATCCTCCAGCTGTACCTCCACAATTCATTCACTCTTCTGGTGGATAGTGCCTCTATGGAGGCACCTACAGTGAGACCAAGGAGGATGCTGGGACCCTTCACAAAGGAGACCCACAGGAGGGTGGCATGGGACCCCACAGGGGAAGGAAACAACTCCTGGTTGGGGACTCAGTCATTGGGGGAGAAATGGGGGAGGAAGGGAGAGGGAGGTAAGGTGCCTGCCTGGTGCCATGGCTTGAGGGACAGGAAGTGAATCCTCAGGATCGTGAGCAGCTGCATGAGGGGAGGGAACTGGATGTCATTGTCCACCTAGGGATAAATGACCTGGCTAGGAATGAGATCAGAGCAGTGCAAGAGGAGTTTGTAGAGTTGGGAGGGCCTTAGACAAGCAGCGATACGTAACCTTCTCAGAGATTCTGCCAGTCTATGGCAAGGGTGACGCTAGGGTACCTCACCAGGGAATTCAATGAATGGTTGAAAACTGGTGTGGAGCTCAGGGTTTTGGCTTTATTGGGGACTCTGGGAGCTATCTGGAGGGATGCAGACCTATACTTGGTGCGATGGTCTGCATCTGTCCAGGGGGAACCAGGATCCTAGGTGAGAGGTTTAGTGCTCAGTGGCAAGCATTTAAACTAGCCAAGGGGAGGCACTGAAAAGGAGCAGGGAAATCCCAGCCTCCCCACAAAACGTGGTAATTAGTGAGGTAAACACCAAGGTAGAGAAGTCATTAGGGGAGCAGGTCAGAGGAAATGTAAAAAAGGCAAGGGCAGGAATGGGGCTAAAAGGGGTAAGGCCATCAAAGTGGAGGGTGATGAGTACCAATGCCCATAGTCTGTGTAACAAGCTCCCTGAACTAGTGGCCTTGATGGAAGAGGGTTGCCTTGATATTGTGGCAGTCACAGAAACATGGACACAGAGAACCATGACTGGGATGTCAACATACCAGGATACACAATCTACAGGAGGGACAGGGAGGGTAAAAGAGGAGGAGGAGTAGCCTCTATGTAAAGGAAGGGATCAAAGCAACAGAACTAAAGAGTAAACAGGGAGTAGATGAGGCACTCTGGGTCACCCTAGAGACAGGAAATGGCATCTCAGGGAGGGACTGGACAAGGAAATGATAGAAGGCTTCCTTAGAATGGCAGAAAAGGGGAAATATTGTTGATGGGGACCTGAATATGCCAGATGTTAACTGAAGCACCTTTGCTGCAGGCACATCAAAGAGCAGGGTCATTCTTGATGCCCTACAGGGGCATGCCTCAGACAGTTAGTACTGGAACACACTCGGGAGGGAGCAATCTTAGACCTGGTACTCTCAAATGGGGACGGAGAAAGAATCTCAGATTTAGAAGTGGGTAGCCATCTGGGAACAAGCGACCACCAAACAGTGTGGTTCACGATAAACACAGCCATACAAAAGCAAGAGTATTAGACTTTAGGAGGGCTGACTGGGGAAAATGAGAGTGCCTCAGAAAAGCACTAGCAAACAGGCAAGAAGGACAGGTGGAGGAACAATGGTGAGTAATCAAAACAGCCATCACAGAGGCAACAAAAGCCTTTGTAAAGCAAATCAACAAAACACAACGAAGGAAACAAAAGCGCTATGGTTCTCAAAAGAGGTGGCAGGGAAGGTTAAGGAGAAAAGGATAGCATTCAGGAAATATAAGGAAACACCAAGAAGCAGGACAGAGAACTTTATCAGTTAAAGCAGAAAGAGGCTGGGAAGGCAGTCAGGATAGCAAAGGCCCAAACCAAGGAAAGGATAGCCAACTCTGTTAAGAAGGGGATAAGACATTTTATAGGTACATTAGGGAGCGAAGAAAGACCAAAGGGAGGGATACTGAGGCTTAATAAAGGGAGGGAATGTGGGCAGAGGGTGACAGTGAAAGCAATGATACTGAACGAATATTTCTGCTCAGTATTCACAAATGAAGAGGAGGGAGAGGTACCAAACCAAAGAAGAGAAACACTCTGAAGACGGGGCCTATACTCTGTCCATTTACGAAAAAAGGTTCTGAAAGAACTAATAAAATTGAAGGTGGACAAAGCAATGGCCTGACGGGATTCACCCAAGAATTCTAAAAGAACTAAGGTAGAACTAGTGACACCGCTGACTACTCTCTTTAACAAATCATAGGAGGATGGGATGGTACCTGAGGACTGGAGGAAGGCGGATGTGATTCCTCTTCACAAAAGTGGGAGCAGAACAGAGGCAGGAAACTACAGATCAGTGAGTTGACCTCAGCGGTGGGAAAATGATGGAATCACTTCTGAAGGAAAGAATTTGTTGAGTACCTAGAGGCCAGTGGGACACAGGACCCAAGGCAGCATGGATTCACGATGGGAAGGATGGTGTCAGATGACTCTAATAGATTTCTTTGACTGGGTGACCAAAGTAGTAGACCAGGGAGGGCTGTGGACATTGCTTACCTAGATTTTGGCAAGACATTTGACACAGTCCCGCATAAAAGATTAATACACAAGATAGCCAACCTTGGAGTGGGTCCCAAGGTAGTAGCCTGGATAAAAAATTGGCTAGACAACAGGATGCAAAGAGTAGTAGTAAATGGAGTCCACAGTGAAAAAGGAGGGTTGTGGCTGTGTGCCATGAGGTTCAGTACTGGGACGGTCCTTTTAATGTCTTTATAAGTGACATTGCAGAGGAACTGGAAGGAAAGTATGTCTCTTTGCAGACGACACAAAGATCTGCAACTGGGTTGATACACAAGATGGAGTGGAAAGGATAAGAAGGGACTTGGCAAGGTTGGAGGAATGGTCAAATGTATGGCAGCTCAGATTCAATGCAAAGAAGTGCAAGTAATGCACCTGGGAAACAAAACCCAGGGGAAGAGTGCACAGTGGGGTGAGATACTGACAACAGTGAAAATGGAAAGGGACCTGGGGGTAATTATATCAGATGACCCAAAGGTGGGCAAGTAATGTGAGAAGGCAGTAAGGAAGGCTGGGGATACTGGGATGCATAGGGAGAGGCATCAATAGTAGAAAACAGAAGTTGTTATCCCTCTCTACAGAGCGTTGGTGAGACCACATCTGGAGTACTGTGTGCAGTTCTGAGACCCCATCTCCACAAAGACAGACAGAGTGGAGGCTGTCCAGAGGAGGGCAACCAAATGATGCAGGGTCTGCACCAGAAGACATACTGAAGAAAGACTAAAGGAGCTAATATGTATATCCTTGAGGCAAAAGGGAGAGGGGACATGATAGAAACTTTCAAGTACCTCAATGGAATCAACTAAGTCCAAGAGGGTAGCATCTTTCATAAAAGAGATGTGCAAGAACAAGGGGCACAATTTAAAGATAGAGGGGGACTCAGATGTAATGTGAGAGTATTTTTTCACAGAGAGGGTTGTGGATGCATGGAACAGCCTCCTGAGGAGGTCATGGAGTCAAGAACAGTGGGGAATTCAAGAATGCATGGGACAGACATAGACAGTCCCTAGGGGGGGTAGGAGGAAGTAAGCTGTTGGTTAACTAGGATCTGCAGCTTATCTGTTAGGTAGGAAAACGGGCAGACTAGGTGGGCCAAGCGGTCCTTATCTGCCATCAAATGCCCAGTTTATAGACTCTAAATGGGGCATTTAACACTGCTTGTTGCACATCATTGGCAAACCCAGCTATTCTAAGCCAGGAGTATCTCCTCATGATACTACCAGAGAAGCTGCCCTGGCACAGGCATCTGAGATATCAAAGGCTGATGGATTAGATGCTTACCCACCACAGCCCCTGCAGTTAAGTGTTTTCATTAACTCAATTTTGGCAGTACTCGGTAAGGCCTATGCTGCAGCTTCAGCACTTCTCCAGAGGGTATTCTGATATCTGATCATGTGGGCCTAGTAATCTGCAACACGCAGGCCCAATGAAGCAGAAGCATGACACCTACCTCCTAGATTCCTTATCAGAAGAGAGGGAGCTCATGAGTTTAGGCATCCTAGACCTGTTGCGGCAGCTGTGATCACCACTGAATCGGTTTCTGTCTGGTTGGCATAATAAAGCTTGTTAGATGGTGCAGGGTGCACATTCTGTCAGCTTTTCATGGCATTAGGTCCTATACCAAGCTGCATTGAAGTGGCATCCATGAAGCTGGAGTACAGTGGGAATGACTATGGATGGTGTTTCTTACACCTCTAAAAACTCCAACAAATTTTCTTTGTGAGTCTTCTATTCTACAGAGAAGCCCATGGCAGCCTACATTTTCTGCATCACCGCTGAAAAGAGGGATCTCTGGTGGTGACCTTGGGTTGTCGCCACTGATTCCTCACTGCAAGAGGACAAAGTGGAGCTATACCAAGTAAATACTGATCCTCAGCATAACCCTCTTCTTCCTCATAATCTTCATCCATTATGAGGTCAGAGTTATATTCTACCTTGTCGCTGCCTCTTGATGATGAGGATCGAGGACCGTGTCAGTGACACCTGCGACGGCTGAGTAGGTCCCTTTGGTATAGGACGCTGCAGGCATGTGGCATAGATGGGGTGGGGTGGCAGGGTGAAAATTGGAAGAAAAGGGCCACCTGCCCATCCAGATGAACCCCCTCACCCTCAACGTTGAGGTCCCCAAGATTACAACTTTCCATCCCTGCCTGCGCCCCATGCTGACATCACACTGTGCTAGCGGGGGCGTGCCATAATGCTCCCTGCTATACACAGTGTGATGTCAGAATAGGGTACAGCGTGATTGCGTATTTACAAACCGGAAGTGATGGATCATGCTCAACCCTCAGAACCAAAAATATAATCCCTCCTTTCCGACAATGGCACCATATTAAAATGTTTTTTATGCTGCGGCGAACTCAGAGGCAGGTAAGCTTCCTTTCTGTCTGTGATGGGGCATACTGTAACTGAGCATGAAAGGTGCTTTAATGCTCTCAACTCCTTCTGAGCTGCCCTCAGCTGACCTGGGCTCCTTACAAACTGGACACCGCCTCCCACCTGCCAGACAGTACCCAAGAAAGCAGCTGCCCCACATACACTGGAATACATTACTCTACCTGCCCCTCGGCATCCCTCCACAAGTTGCTGACTAGCCCATCCCAAAAACAAATGAACCCTGTGGTTTATGTAGGATGGGGTTGCTGAAAATCTGCACCCCTTGTCCCCCCCTGTTTAAATAAGGACCTACTTGCCTATGGGGAAATGTAATATCCTATATGGGGTGACTGTAAAGCTGTAAGCTCCTACCCACGCCTACTGGTGAACCCAGATCAGGTCCAGCTGCATTCTTTACGTAGATTTCCAACCACTGTCCCTGTAGTCTGACCCCAGATAGTGACCAGTTGCAATCCACTGCCAATACTTAATCTAGATATGACCCTGGTAACCTATACGGGATGGCTGTAAAGCTGCAACCCTACATATACCATTCTCTGATCCTAGCTAGGGACCAGCTGCATTCCCTGTTGACTGACTCACTTGTAAGATGACGGAAGACAGAGACCAGTGGCACCCTTTAACAATACCCGACTACCCACCTCACTAGCCCACCTTTACCTTACCTCACCTGTGTTAGACAGCATGGCCTGAGGTCCCTCCTGCCGACATCCACAGAAGCCATTGGGACAGACGACACACTTCTGCTTCGTGGCGCGCTCATGTGGGGAGGTCGCTAGGGATTGTGGGTTGTTAAATAGACCCACAGGTGTCCTGCAGCCACGTGGCACTGCACCTCCAATGGTGCCCGCCTCCCGCCTTTTTTCCCTCCCACTGCAAGCTTCTCCTTCCTCCCTGTCCAACACACAGAACATATTCAGAGCCCCATCCCCCATAACACAGCACAGTACACTTTAAAATCCAGCCAGTAAAGCCACACTTAGCTGTAACTGCTCTGGTCTCCGCCACTCACACTCCTCCACTAACTGCCGAGAAAGGGAGCAAGCTCAGGACTGCAGATTGTGATAACATGAGCTACAGGCATCCTACTGGCATCTTGCAGCTATTGGACACTGCGCCCTTCAATAGCAGCCATTCCCCTGCCTTTATACAGGATGGGAAGGTGGGACACATGAACAGAAGAAATGGATTTGCAGGCAATTGTATCTGAAACTTGAAATCAACTGCACAATTACAGCAAATGGGATGCTGAGGTGCACAGGCAAGGAATTTTGCAGCAGATGAAAAGAGCTAATACTACTCCCTATATAACGGTACTTAATAGACAGTCTCTGCCACACTGTCAAAGCCTGAGGCACTTGAGGCAGAAGCTGGGAAATTGGGGGTATTAGTTGTTTGTTGGGCCATAGTATCCATGCCTCAGCGTGGACATGCTGACACTCTTGACCTCTTCACCCTAGGGAGGGCAGCAAGAATCGGCAGAGGCTGCACATTAGATGTCCCATGTGGGAGCCCGGGTCAGACAGAAGAGAGCCAGCAATGGGTGGCATTGCTGCAGAATCAACCCAAATCCTGCATCGAGCCCACAGCAGATACTGCAAGTGGTGTCGACACCTGTGCCCACACCGATACCAGGAACCTCACCCAGTACTGACAGAAGCACCGCACGTCGACACCAACACCAACCCTGGCTCCTGCACCACATGTGACATAGACCATGGCGCCGGACATTTAGTGTCGAGCATCACAGCTGACACTGAAGGGGGTGACCTTGACAGCAGGGTGGTCCGTGCCAAGGGGTATTGGACCATGCTAAGCTTTCCCTTGTTTGTCCAGAAAGAGCTCCAGGTCCACCTGACGTTAACACCAAAGACTGTCAAGACCTCAGCTAGGTGGGTGGAGGGAGAGCTCTGCATTTCACCCGACTCAGAGGAGTAGAGTGAGGATTGGGGGGATGTCTAGCGACCTACCTGACTTGCCTGCTGCCAAAGGTGGGAACCAGCAGTTAATCTTCAAGCATCGATTCTCCAGCATCCAACTGTAACCTCCTACAAATGGGTTCCCAAAAGTCTTCTTGAGCTTGCTTAAATGTTCACTGCCAGCTGAGTCCTGTGTTTTAGCAGTTTAAATGTATTGCCAGAGAATGCCTGTATAGCCTCTGTGTATTGTCTCTTTAAGAGCTGCCTGGATTGCAGTCACAATTAATCTGAGAGGGAGCTCTGTTAGAAGATGTACTTGTTTGCTGATCATTTGTTAGAGTAGTAGTAATATTGCAGTTTGTTCTAACCTGCCTTCTTTGCAGCATTGACAGTTCTGTTTGTTTCATCATCTGGGTCCTGGACTGCTGAAATGGGCCAATCAGTACATTTGGGACTCTAAAATGGAGCCTGCCTACAAAGGGCTTGGTGGGGCCAAAACTTGTAGGAATTGTTGTTTGGGGCTTTGGCACTTAAAATAACCTGGAGGGGAGCCTTGTTGTGACTGACAGACAGATCGGCCAACTGAATCTTTTGGATCTTGGAGAAAGTCCCACACTGCTTGCAGTTTCAGTTAGATCTGAGTTGGTAAGTGAAGAAGTAACAGCTTCAGATAGTTCAAGCAGCAATCCATAGTGGATTTGTGCAGGAGAACTGTGGAAAGGCCTGAGTTTGGCTTGCATGCCTGCTTGCCTGCTGTTCCTGAAGGAACTTGTGCCGTTTTTTCGGACTGAATCTGAATTTGGAGAGTGAATTAAGCCACTGAATTGTGACCAGGCTTTAACCTGAAGAAGACCGAAGATTTGCTGAATCACGATCGGCCTGTCAGGACTTATAGCTACTCCGAATTCCCGGATTATGCAGAGACTTTGTAATATGCGAATCGGAGAGCCATTTGCCTGGTACTGTGAATTTCTTACATGTGAATGCACTGTGTGCTTACAGTGGTCATGATTTGGTTCCCACTGTGTGTCTGAACTGTGTTTTGCTTGCTGGAGGCTGTATCCAGTTCCACTGACTGAATCCGTATACATTTTATTTGCCTGAGCCCTGCCATGGTCTCTGCCAGAATACTCTCGAGAAAGTCATTCACGAGAGACGGCCTGGGGATCAGCCCTGCTCAACGCCTTTGAATAGGAACACCGGTGATTCATGTGGGGTCCTGCTTCTCCAGGCACTCCAGCTCAACAGCCTGCAGTCTCAATTTCGTCCTGCCTGTATCCAGTATTGGGTTTTGTGAGTAAACATCAGGTAGCTCCCTGCAACAACAGCTAAAAGTGTTGTCATCTGATTGTCTTGTTGCCTTTTTCTCCAGATTACAAATAGTGTGTGTTGTGCATGTTGCTTTCTTCCATCACAGGGTCCCAACCAGCTGCAATGTTCCTGGCTAGCCCACTGTTTTCTACCTGGGTACCCAGAGTGGGTGACTGTGTAGGGACTCTGAACTGCATGCATGACTGTCTGATTAATATAGCTTTTAAGCAAATCAACCTGATTATGCCCTCCCTTGTTCAAGTCCTCTGAATAAAACAGATTTAACTTTGTTTGCATTTAACCTGTGGTTCCAGTTTGTGCCAAGAGTATTGTACTGTTATTTGCTGTGTTTAACCTTGTTTTACAGGGGTCCCAGGGTCAAGCTAGTGGAACCAGCCCTGGTGGTAAGTGTAAACAGTGTGGGTAATTGCCTGGTGAATAAGGGTCACTGTTCAGGCCACTAGAAGGGAAAGAGGGGGTTACAGTGTCCCAGAGGGCTGTGCCCAGGTTAGCTTGACCACTAACAACCCTGACCTCTGGGTGGAAGCACCATTTCATTACCAGGACCCTTAACTGCTACTAGCCAAGCAGGCAGGGATAGTAGCCCTTAGGATAGCGCCACCTAGGGGTTACGTACAATGGTCAAGGAGAAGCAGACAGGCATCACAGGAGTCCATGTCATAGGCCCAAGGCAGGTCAGACATCTGCTGCACTGGTAGGTGCTGGGAAAAAGAACAGGTTAGTCACCTGTAACAGTAGTTCTAAGAGTGGTATAGGTTGTTCATCCACACTTATTGGCATGTCCTTTCCCCTTTAAATCTTGCCGGACGTCTTCAAGCTGGCTCTTCCACCCACCGGGTGGTATAAACCTCGACTCCGCCCCATGATGCCAGATCTTAGCCTGCTGGAAGCAAGGTTGTGCGCCCTAAAGCCAGGGGGAGTCGGGTGGGTGCGTGTGGATGAACAACATATACCACTCCTAGAGCTACTGTTACAGGTGAGTAACCTGTTCTTCTAGGAGTGTGGATATGTTGTTCATCCACACTTCTTGGCAGACTCAAGCAGTTCTCTGGGAGGAGGGGCAACACATCCCCTACTTGGGAAATAAAGACTGGAGAACGGAGGCCCCAAACCAGCATCCTGGCATGACTCAAGATCGATGTGGTAGGTAATGAAAGTGTTTGCTGACTTCCAGGTAGCAGCCCGACAGATTTCTGGATTGGGATGTCCCGGAAGCAGCTACCGATGCAGCAGTATGACGGGTAGAATGAGCTCTTATCCTCTGGGAGGCTCCTGCCCGCCAACTCACAGCCCAGACCTATGTATGATGTAATCCATCTTGCTATGGTCCGCTTGGCTGCAGGTCTGCCAGAAGCGGCTTCAGCGTAGGTGACAAACAGCTGGCTAACCTCACCATGAATTTCCGCCATTCTCTCCTTATAATAGGAGAGACACGTTCACGTCCAAAGTATGGAGCCTGTACTCGGCGTCCGAGGTATAATACGGTAGTATACCGGCAGAGTCAATACCTGGTTAAGGTGAAACTCTGATAACACCTTCGGAAGAAATTTCGGTGGGGGCAGGATAACTTTGTCCTTGTGAAAGACCAGATAAGGGAGTCTACAGACAATGCCTGGAGCTCCCTGTCCTTCTGGCTGACGTGATAGCCACCAGGAAGGCCGCCTTCCATGACAAGTGTGGAGAGTGCACACTTGTGCATAGGTTCGAATGGCTGCCCATGAGCTTCACCAAACCAGCAACAGATCCCACAGAGGTGGAGGTTCATGCACCGGAGGGATATGTGATCCAGGCCTTTGAAAAGCGCCCGACCACAGTCTCCTGCGCCAATGTCGACTGACTGGCTGCCAGCCAGAAATGGCTGCCAGGAGCACCCTAAGGGTCAATGACCGCAGACCCCTTTGGAGAGGGCCAAAGGTAGTTGAGAATGTTAGCCACAGAGCAGGATAAGGGGTCCAGACTCTTACCCTGACACCAAATGGAAAATCTCTTCCATTTAAAGGCATAACATTTCCTGGTCGATTGCTTCGAGATGCCTCCACCACGGTGTTAGACATCCTCGGAAAGACCCAGAGCCTGGAACTCTAGCCGTTCAGGTACCAGGCTGTGAGGTGCAGGGATTGAAGGTCCGGATAGAATACCTTCCACTGGCTCAGTGATATTAGGTCCAGACGGTACAAAGCCGCTCCGGGGCCCTGCAGCTGAGGCTGAGGAGATCTGGATACCAGAACTGGCATGGCCAATCTGGGGCTACCAGGATCACTCTTACCTTGTCCCTCCTCACCTTGAGTAGCACCTTGTGGATCAAGGGAAATGGAGGGAAGGGGAGAGGAGGCCTGGGGTCCATGGCCTCGAGAAGGCATCCCCTGCAGCAGCCCTGCTGAGGGGCAGGCATGGTACAGCCTCAGCTTGTTGTTTTCCTGAGGCAAACAGGTCCACCAACGGTTTGCCCCAGCGGAGAACAGACTGTAGCTACCTCTGGATGGAGAGGCCACTGTGGGATGTCTGGCCTATGCGGCTGAGAGCATCTGCCAGCTGATTCGAGACTCCTGCCACATGAATGGCTAGGAGATCCGCCTCCAGCCGACTTACGAGGGTCCAGATGCGAGCGCCTCCTTGCACAGCAGACGGGAGTGTGGGCCGCCCTGTTTGTTGAGGTAGTACATGGTCGTAGTATTGTCCGTCTGGATTTGAACCACTTGACCCAGGAGCTGAGGAGCGAAGCCGACAGTGCCAGTCTGACTGCTCTGAGCTCCAACAGGTTGATGTGGCATCGGGACTCTTGGGGTCCAGAACCCATGGGCTCTGTTGTCCCCTATGTGGGCTCCCCAGCCCATGAGAGAGGCATCGGTCGTGAAGGACGACACGTTGGCTCAGGCGGACAAAGGGATCCCTTCCTGCAACCCTTCTGGGGTGGTCCACCATTGGAGAGTGTCCCACATCTTCTGGGTTACAGTGATCAGCTGGTTGAAATGACCATGGCGCTGAGTCCACTGGGCAGTCAGCTCCCACTGGAGGGCGCAAGTGCCCAACCAGAAATGATCAGACTAAGGAGGAGAGAACCTCCGCCCTGTCTCGCCGGAAGCCAAGCTCTGGCTTGACAAGAGTCGAGCTCTGCCCTGATGAAGCCCATCACCTGTGCAGGCATGAGTTCCGACTTGACCTCGTTGATCAGGAGGCCGAGTTGGGAGCAGGTTTGGAGAGCCAGATCCTGGACCTCTCCACCTCCTGAAGGAGGATCCTGCCAAGAGCCAGTCGTCGAGATAAGGGTGGATTCGTACTCCTCGGCCACAGATGGCTACCACCACTGCAATACAGTTGGTGAGGACCTGCAGGGTCGATGACAGGCCAAACGGCATGGCTTGGAACTCGTGACAGGGTCCTTCAACCCTGAAGCGGAGGAACCGCTGATGGGATGGATGGATTGGGACGTGAAAGAATGCATCCTGTAGATTCAGTGAACAGAACCAGTTTCGCTCCAGGGATGGTATGATCTGGTTCAGAGTTACCATCCGGAAGGTGCAGGACATGAGATATTGATTCAGGTCATGGAGATCTAGGATGGGATGCCAACCCCCATTGCTGGAGCACCAGGAAGTACCTGGACACGAAGCCTGGGTCTGTGGGAGGATAAGGCACTGGAGCTACTGCCTCCTTGTGGAGGAGCTGAGCTATTTTGTCTCAAGAGCGAACTGAGTGCAAGCTAAGATCCTTTCTCGCGAGGGGCGGGTCTCGGCTGGAAGGTACTGTTCGAACTCTAGAGGCAGTCCTGACTGACTGCTTGAGAACCCACCTGTCCAAAGTGATATCGGACCAGGCGGAATGAAGTGGCGGAGCCAGCCCCAACAGGAGGACCCAGAGCTGGCGTGATGGGTATAGGGGTGGCAACTCCCAACCCGTCACTGAGCAGGCGGCTCCTGGACCTGCGCCTCGGTCTCCTTTCCGGGCTGTTGAGGACCCTGCTTGGGCCGTGGGCACCAAGCTTGAGCCTGCTGCTGCTGCTGGCCTCCTTGATAGGAGGGCTGCCTGACTGCAGGGAAGAATGCCGAAATGGCGGCTTCTTTCTTTCTGCTGATTCTTGCCCGAAGAACCTTTTGCAGAGGTAGCATCCAAGGTGGCACTGGACTGCTCGATATGATGAAGGTGACCGGCCACTCCTGGACTGAACAGTTCGGTGCAAAGGAAAGGAACGTCAGCTAACTTGTGCTGGGTATCCGGCGGGAAGGAGGATAGCCTCAGCCAACTCGGTGAGTGGCCACTGTGGCTACTAAAGAGCGGGCACAAGAATCCCGATGTCTAGGCCGCCTGGAGCTGCTGTTTGCAACAGCACAGCCCTGATCATGGACTTGCTTGACCGTGGTCTGTATGTCTGCTGGGAGATGAGGGAGGACTTCATCTAATGACCCAAGGAGGGCATGAGAGAAGTGTGCCATAATGACAGCCGAACTGGCCTGACGAAGGCCTAAGGAAGAGGCAGCGTAGACCTTGCAGGCAGAGTGGTCGATATTTTTGGATTCCTTGTCCGGAGGTCGCTCTGTGTCGGCCGGGCTACCAGTACGATCTAAACACAGAAGTGGTCACCAGGATCTCAGCCGAAGGATGTTCTGTGAATCCTGGCAGGGACCCATGGGCACCCATACTTGTGGGACATGCGGGCAGGCGGTGCTGGGCAGGAAGCTGGGCACTGGCAGAGCTCAAGGGCGGCCAGTGATGGCTTCAGCCACTGGAAAGGCCTCCGCCGGGTAGCCCCTTTTAGGATGTCCGGGGGTACTCCACCTTTCTGGATAGACTCCAGGGGCATTCCGTGGATTCGGAGATCAGGTGGAGAATGCCTTGAAAGGAGGAAGGACCTCCTCTAAACCCACCATGGAGGATTCATCATCCCCAAGATGGGAGTGCAGTCCTGTGACGTTCGAGTCTGAGAGTCGTGGTACAGTGGTCTCCTGCCTATGTCCACTTTAATCTGCGGGGCGGTCAGGAGTAGCGGTGATGGTCAGATGTCAGGGAAGCCCGGTGTCTGTCACGGTCCTCTTTCGAGGAGCCTCCTTGAGGCTGCTTAGGCGGTGGTTCCACCATAATCGGTGGAGAGACCGAGATGGGCCGAGCAGGATCACGGGCTGGCCGTGGGCGAGGAACTGAAGACTTCGGTTCCAAAGGGGTCAGTGTCGGCCCAGGAGGTGGTAGCCAAGTGATGGCTGGGGTGGTCGGCGGAGCCAGCTTCTGCCTGGTCAAAAATCAGCTGTTGCCACATGAGATCCTCACAGCGTCGGAGTTTCCGTGCAAGCCTCTCCTCGTCCGAGGAGGATGAGGATCTGCAGCGATGCCTCTTTTAAAGTGTTTATGACTCTTTTTCGGTCATTCGACCGAGGGGTTCTGGACCTCGATCAAGATTGGGCTGGCCAACTCGGTCGATTGGGAGACACTGGGGTCGGTGAAAACCAGGGTCCAGAACCGTTTCCTCAATGGTGACACTAGCAGGGTGGGTCTCCTCATCGGGAGGCAGGACTGGAGTCCTTTCCAAGGGATCGTCGACCGGGTCAGCGAAATAGGGAATACGATTAGGTGGGCACAGAAATCTCAACTCGGTGCCACTTCCCTCAATCTCTTGGCCAGACGGAAGATACGTGAAGCCGGCGGCCAAGGATGTAATCTCACCGAGGTCGACCCGCGAGTTTCTGGGGCTCGGACCTTTCTGGGTCCTAAGAACGCCTCGCTTGAGACGAAGACTTTGGGTCCTTATCCTCTTCCAAGGGCGGAGGAGTGCGAGTCTAGGGCACCTCACCCCTGGTGGGGAGAGACTGGCACAACTCCTTCAAGGAGCCCAAAAGGTGGAACCGAGGTTCAGAGGAACAAAAAGCTCAAAGTGGCCGAAGCATGAGTCGCTTCCTCCTTGAAAGCCTTCATTTGCTCAGCTGCTCAGCAGATCCCGCAGCCACGCAACCGCCCACCTCACCTCCTTGATTTCACTGGTGGGTTCCTTTTCTCCAGTCTCCCCAATTTTAGGCGTGCCAGCGGTCGTCCAGGATGCTGGGATGGAAGGCCAGGCGGGCGTGCAGGTGGAGGTGTTATGTCCGACACCTAGGCAGTAGATGCATGTTAGGTGAGGGATCAATCGCGCGACATCTTCTGGCTGCAGAAGCACTGGCGAAATCCGGAGCAGATTTATCCTCCATGTCCGATGCGCTATCGGAATAGTTAACGTGAACGAAGTTTTAAGGTAAGTTGTGGTAAAAATCGACGCTTGAATCCAGGGCTCTTAATTGCTGTGAAGCACTTGGGAACCTGCATCTTCCAGCGGAAAGGAAGATCTGGCATCATGGGGCAGAGCCGAGGTTTATACCACCCGGTGGGTAGGAGGAGCCAGCTTGAAGACGTCCGCAAGATTTAAAGGGAAAGGGACATGCCAAGAAGTGTGGATGAACAACATATCCACGCTCATAGAATAGGCTACTCACCTGTAACCATAGTTCTAGAAGTGGTTCACATCCACTTGATGGCAGTTCCACCAGAAGTGCGGATCCATCAGATTGTCTTTATGCTACACTCCTCCCAACACCCGGCAGTACATCCTTCGACTATGCCCCGTGATGTCAGATCTTGCACGCTGGGCGAGGGATCAGTATTCCACTTGCCAGGGAGGTTGGGTGGTCTGGATGTGAACCATGTACCACTACTAGAAATGAAAATTACATACTCGTAATTTTTGATCTTCTAGGAATATGTTCGCCATTGAGTCACATTAACGGAATCTGAGCCAGAGGCATAGGACTCTTCGAGACCCAGAACTTTTCAAGGGGTCGGTGGCTAGGTTAAGCTGTGCACATGAATGGCACTATGAGATGGCTTGTACTGCATGGCTTACCTCAGCAGCAGCCCTCAACCACCTTAGTACACTTTTTACTGAGGAGGTGCACCGAATCTAACTGGCACTTAGGGCATAAGATAGCACTGATGACCCGTGTAAGAAGGGCCAACAAACCAGTAACACATTCTCTCCGCAACCCAAACGAAGAACAAGGAGTGAAGAACAACAAACATACTGGAATGAGCCTGGGATGGTGGGTGACATGTGAATCAATAGTGAAGCTATTCCTAGAAGATCAAGAATTATGTCGAGAAAGTAATTTTCTTATCTTCCAGGAATTGATCTTCACCACTGAGTCACATTAATGGGTTAGAGTACTAAGCTCAGACAAAGTCACACAGATTAGAGCAGTAGGAGCTGAGGCTCATTTAGGACAGAAATCCATTCAGGATAGTCCTGCCAGAGGACGATGCTGCCTGGCATGGACATCCAAGGCATAGTGCGTAACAAAGGTGTGCACTGTGTTAGAGCTCTGCCAATATCACCGAGAGGTACAGAGCGAATCTGCCAGGGACATGGCAACTGCCCTGGTGGAGTAGGCACGCACTGATCTTCCAAGCTTGACTTGCATCATGGCACAGTAGTGGCACAGATAGATCACAATCCAGGCAGACATGCACTTGATTGTAACAAGCTGCCCCTTTCGACTGGGATCGAACGAGACAAAAACTGTTTGGACTGGCTTAAGTCCCTAGTTCAGTCCAGGTAAAATTTAAGGAGTCTCCTAACTTCTAGAGAATAGAGAATGCACTTGCCTTCATTCTGGAAACTGGCAAAGTAGGTAGGGAGCACAAGAGGCTAATTCAGATGGAATAAAGACACCACTTTTGGCAGGATCCTTGAGTGCATGTGGAGAACTACCTTGTCCTGGTGGAAAACAGTGTACAGAGGATCTGTGACCAAGGCATGAATTTCGAGACTTGGTCACTAGAAAAGTGCTTCCCGGCCGGTGGCACTGAGGGTCGAGGCATCTAGCCTTACCTCACGCCATGCCAGCGACCCGGCCCGGGGGCAGAAAGGCAGAGGGTGGAGCAGGATTAAGCCGCCTACTAGCCGCCTCTCCTCTCCGTGGAGGATTCTGTCCCTCCCGTAGTCCGTCACCACCAGGTGGCAGTCCGGTGGTGGCGTAGGCAAGTGGTGGGGCAGCTAGTAGGGTGGGGCGTCCGCAGTGCGTGGCGCGCCTCCCACCGTATGCGTCCGTGCCAGGGATAAGTGGGTGATGGATGAAAACAGGAAAACCAGATAAATAAAATACAAATTTAAAAAAAAAAGCTGCTTCTAAGTTTAACTCACGGGTCACAAAGAGGCTCAAAGGGCCTGTGGGTGAGCATATCCAACACAAGGTTGATTTCCCAGGCAGCTACCAGCTTTTGGATGGGGGCCTTGCGTAAAATGTCCATGAGGAACCTTTTGAAAAGTGGAAGCTGAGCGGGTAAAGGGCACAGATGGGCTCATGGTATGCAGATATAGCACACAAGTAGACCCTGACTGTGGAATACTGCAAGCCAGCATCAGAAAGGTCCAGCAAGTACTCCAGAACCTTGTCAGGTGGGAACCACAAGGGGTCCATGCGAGTTTTGGAGCACCAGATGGGAACCTTTTACACTTGGCTGTTAAGTTTTCCTAGTGGAAGGTTTTCAGGCAGCCAAAAGTATTTCAGAGGCCATCTGAATACTTTGTATCTGTTCATTTCTATTTCTTCAGGAGCTAGTCATGAAGGTGAAGGGAGTGCAGGCTGAGATGGACCAGGTAACCCCGAGTCAGTATGTCCATTCTGAGTGGCAGGATCCTCGGTGTTCTGACTGATAGTCTGTTCAATAGAAGAAGCAATATCTGTTGAGGCCAACAAGAGGAGATTAGAAAGTACAGTCATATAAGAACTCACCTTAACAGTAGATCTTCAAGAGGAGCTCTTGCAGCAGGCCAACACAGATAGGACTGAAGCCACCAGGCCCACATGGAAAACTTCTAGCTAGCAGTGGTCACGGGGACAGCCCCATTGATGTCAGTGCACTGACGCCCACCTAGCCTATAAAGGCGGTCCCCTGCCTACCTCAGTTCTATTGCTGGAGACCAGGAACAGGCGGAAAAGGAGAACTGAGACAGTTCCTTAGAGCTAAGGAGAAATAAAAGTATAAAAAGAAGAAATGCAAAAGAAGCTAATGGGGGAAAAGGAGGGAAAGCAGGGCCTGCTGCAAGGCTCCTCTTAAGATCTACTGTTGCATGCGTTCTACGTAACTGTACTATCTTAATTTGAAGGACTCTTGCAACAGGCCAACACCGGTAGGACTGAGTCCCAAGCAGTACGGAACTGCCCAGAAGGGCAGATGGGAGGAGGCAGTAGGCACTGGCACAGAGCTCAAGAGATAAGGCCTGAAGGACTGTAAGGCGAAATTGTCCCTCGCCTAGAAGTGATGTCTAGACTGTAGTGCCTAATGAAAGTGAGGACAGAGCTCAGGTGGCAGCTGCACAGATGTCTGCAGCACACAGCTGTGGAGGCAGCCATGCCTCTGGTGGAGTGACCTTAACCACTCGAGGGCAAGGAGCTTGTACTTGCATTGTATCAATGCAATTAGCCAACCACTTAGACAAACACTGTTTCAAACAGGTACTTCTCTCTCTTTGGAGCAAACAAAACAATCAACTGGTCAGATTTCTGAACAGACTTGGTGTGGTAGGTGCAATACTCAGCACCCTATGAACATCTAAAGTATGGAGTAAGGCCTCCCCGATTAGAATATCCAGGGTATTAAACTGGCAGGTGGATGGATTGGTTTAAAGTAAACTCAAACACCACCTAAGGTAAGAACTTACAATTAGTATGCAAAGAAACCCTGTCTTTGTGAAAACAACAAAAGGCTCTTTACACATCAAAGTCTGAGTTTGGAATCCTCTGAACAGAAGTAACAGCAACTAAAAGAGTGCTTTCCACGACAGAAGGCACAGCACACAACTGGTTCAAAGGGAAGCAAAGTGAATTTTTCCAACATGAAATGAAGTTCACATGGAAGGACAGAATCCCAAATGGGAGGCTTCAAATGCAGGATACCCACAAGAGCGTGTGGGATACCTCCAGCTGGGCAACAGATTTGCCCCAATAGGTGCATGGTACACAGAGATGGCAGAAAGGTGCACCTTAGGGAGGAGTACCCCAAGCCTGAGTCCGAAAGGGATAGCAGGTACTCCAGAATCAGATTCACAAGGCAGGTGAAGGATCCAGGTGATGAGCAGTGGCCTACAGAAAGAATCGCTTCTACTTTAAGGCGTGAGGTGGCTCTTGTGGAAGGCTTTCTAGCAGCCACCAGGACACGCAAACATATGAAGAAGCCAGCAGAAGAAGGCCATTTGGTCTATCAGTCTGCTCATATTGCAGGGTTCACAGCTTGAGCTAATGTCCCTGCCCTCCTCCCATGCTCCCTACCCATGATCCTTACTTCGACCATGCCTATCCCAGCCTCTTTTAAAGTTGACCACGGTCTTCAACGAGATGGCCTCTTCTAGTAGTGTATTCCAAGTGCCCACCACCTCTCTGTGAAGAAGTGCTTCTTGACCTCCCTCCTCAACCTCCCACCCTCCAGCTTAAGACTGTGCCCCTTGTGTTATGGTTGCCACAAAGCTTAAAGAGACTCTCCTTATCAACCTTATTTATCCCTTTGACATCAGCAACCCAAGAGAAACCCCAAAGCAGGCTACAGCTAAGTCTGCAGAACCCGCATTTAGATGCAGGGACTTGAAGTCTGGATGAACTAGGGTGCCCTGGCCCTGGGATAGCAAGCCTGAGCACAGGGGCAAGGCGCTGAAGGTTCCACTGCCAGCTGATGCAGTGAGGAAACCAACTCTGATGTGGCCAAAGGGGCTATGAGGATCATCTCTGCCCCTCCGACTGAAGCTTGAGCAGAACCCACTGCCGGAGGCGGAAGGGAGGAGGGCATACATAAACCTCCCTTCCAGGAGAGGGACAACGCGTTGCACCAGAAAACTCCAGGCCCTGGATCAAGCGAGCAGAAAAGTGGCAGTTTTGCATTGAGTGGGGATGCAAAAGGTCCAACTCTGGATGACCCCATCTGTCGAAGAGATCTTTGACCACTGAGGACAGAAGTTACCACTCGTGAGCCCTCCATGTGGACTGGCAGAGACTGTTGGCCAGGGTGTTTTGGATGCCTGGAACATGAGCATTACTAAAGTTCCAGGTTGTGCTCGATGGCCCTGTACCAGACTCATCGCTTCCGACAAAGGGGTATAATGATAAGTGTCCCCTGCTTGTTGATGAAGTACACCACATATGTTGTCCATCTATACCAGCAGCAGACCTGGAAGTATGTGGGTCTGGAAGGCCTGCAAGGTAAACAAACACACGATTTCCAGCACGTTGATGTGGACAGACTGCTTTGCCTCGAACCAGGTCCCGAGTCTGGTGGTTGGGCCAAGTGGAGCACCCCAGCTGAGACCCGTGGCATCCGTTGTGAGGATCTGTTCAGGGGCACAGTCTGAAAGGGCCCCTCACAGGAGATTGGCAGGGTTCTGCCACCATTCCAAGTCTTCCTCACGGATCAGAGACAATGATTGGCTGATCCAGATCATCTGTCGTTGGTCCCACTGGACTTGAAAGGTCCACTGGGGAACCCTCATATGTAAGCGGGCCAGAGGAACTGTAGCTATGGTCACATACGTGCCCCAACAAGTGTAGGAATGCCCTTGGCAGGGATCTGTCGACTGGAGGAGACAAGACGGGCCTGCTCTCTATCAGGTGCTCCACTCTGTCCTCTGGCAGGAAAGCCAAGCCTGGGAAGAGTCCAGAACCACCCCAATATACAGAAGGTGCTGGCACAGGAGAGACAAGACTTTGGCAGATTGACTGCATTCCCCAAAGCCTGGAAGAACTGAAAGGTGCAGTCCAGGGTCGAATCAGGAGATCCTTAGAGGGCTGCAAGAAGCCAATCGTCCAGGTAGGCGAACACGTAGAATCCATCTCCTCAGAGCTCGGCCACCACCGCTAGGCACCTGGTAAAACTAGGGATGCTGAAGAAAGGCCAAAGGGAGGCCTGGAAGCAAAAGCGAGGCTGGGAAAACCTGGATATGGAAATAGGCATCCTGCATGTCCAGGGAACAGAGCCAGTTCCCCTGGTGAAGGAGTAGCAGCAACCCTTGGAGGGTAACCATCCTGAAGCGTTTGTACTCTTTGTACAGGTTCAGGTGGCTGAGTCCAAGATCGGCCTTAGGTCCCCTGTCTTCCTGGGAATGAGGAACAAAATGGAGTAAACCCCCTTCCTCTTTGAGCTGGAGGGACAGGCTCTATAGCTCTCTTGTGCAGGAGAGCCTGAATCTCTTCGAATGAGGAGAGTAGGCTGACAGATAATGGGAGTGCAAGGGAGGGTGATCTGGAGAAGGCTCCAGAAATTCTAAGGTGTGCCCATGCTCTAGGAGCTGGACGACCCACAGGTCTGTGGTCACTGCTCGCCACCTGTCTAGGTAGAGGGAGAACCGACCCCGATTGCCTCCTCCAGGGCCTCAGCTGGAAAGGGGTGGGGTCCGGGCAAAAGTCAGGCAGTGGACCCGGGGCTGGTAGAGCGACTGTAGGCGTTCCAGGGGGTTCTGGGGGCAGCCGCTGCTGAGAGGGTATGAGCCTTTTGCTTGAGGGAGGCCTTTGACTGCTGGCTTCTGGTGGACTGACAAGAGGCCCGATGACAGGACTGATGTTGGTTCATCCGAGGCTGAGGCGGTAGAGTGAGTGGACCGACCTAAGGCATACCGAACTCCTAGAGTCAGGAGGTGATGTTCTGGGCATCACCCCGAACAGGACTGAGCTCCTAAGGGGCATCCAAGATGTTGGCTTGAACATCATGGGCAAAAGCCAGACACTCTAAGCCACCGAATGGCGATGAAGGCAGATACCGTTACCGCTCCATGCCTGAGGCGTCAATGGCATCATGCCTACTCCGCGAGTACATGAGTGCCAACATCTAAGCCAGACTTCAACAGCTGGGTCAATTGAGTTTTAGCAGAATCCTCAGGAAGAGTCGGTATCAGATCCCTCGCCTGGTCCCAGAAGGTGTTCTGGTACTGAACCATATGGGCCAAATAATTTATAGCCCTAACAGCAAGGGTAGTGGGCGCATACATGCGTTTACCCCACTGAGTCGAGCTGCATGGGCGCTCAGTCAGAGGGTGGGCACTAAGGTGTTTGGCCTCTTAGTGTGGTCATGGCGGCATTAATGACCACCGAGTCTGCTGGGGTGGTCCACAAAGAAGGGCTTGCCAACTGGCACATGGTAGAGGTGGTATGCTTCTTAGGTAAAGGCGGTGTGGTGGGGGGGTCCACGCCACCTTGGTGACATCCTCATAGGAGTCAATTGGGAGGTACCACCAAGGAGGATATCCTCCTTCTGCAAATAGACAGCCAAACAGCGATGCTCGGGTCCAGTTCCTTCGTCTCCCATCCCATAAGGGACTGGATATGACGCATAACATCTAGGAAGATTGAGTCATCTGGAGGGGACTTAGGGACCTCCTTAGGCTGATCTCCTCAAAAGAATCCTCGGAACCCTTGAAGGTCTCTTAAGAGGAAGAGCCATCCCAGAATGCTCACTGTCAGGGACAAGCGTCAACAAGTGGCGGTCCTCTGTATGTGGGCTAGGGCTGACGGGTGCCTCCCAGAGGACCCTGTGGTATGGGGCCGCTGGGTCTAGCCTGGTCCTGAGGCGAAGGGTCCCGGGGAGACTGCCTCCAGGGTAACCTGTCCTTATTCTGGATAAAGGACCACCAGGCGGAGAAAAGAGCACTGTAATCCACCAGTGGAGGTAGGTTGTAGACCGGAGGATAAAGGGTACTGCAGCTGGGGTACCCAAGTGTTGGCCTACCAGGTGCTGGCTGCGGATCCAGAGGAGGTCCAGCAGGTGCCAGCTGTGGTAAGGGCTGATCGTTAGCAGGGGCCCGTGCGGTCTGACTGGCGAGGCTGGCAGTGGTCTGGAAAGGAAGCTAACAGCGACCCCACTGCTGAGGCGGTGCCTGCAGGAAGAAACCCTGAAGGCAAGGCCAGAGGTGATGCCTGGGTGGATGAGGAGGTGGCGCCTGCCACGTGCGATGCCTGACAGGACTGGCATCAGTTCCAGAATCAGGTACCAATGAAATCAATGCCTTGGCTGGGAGGGGTTGATGGTCACAGGACTGCCACCAGAGGACCCAATACTGGCTGAGCCACCTGGCTGAGTAGCCTGTGGGTGCTAAGGCCTGAGCATCAGGGTCTGAGGGGCAGGGTACAATGTCCGCTGCCCAGAAGAGTCGCTGCCTGATATGGAGATAAGGGTGAGTGGCAGAGCCACAGGAGCCTGGAGGAGGTGAGGGCTGACAGGACTGGATGGGCAGACCCCCGCAGGAGGAAGACCCAGAGGTGGCCGCGGTCTGTGCAGCGACCGCAAGCGAGAGGCTGACCGAGGATGAACTCAGTGCTTGTCCTGCTGTTCATGCTTCCTGCCTGATTTCTCCTCCTTCTGGGAAGAGAGGAGAAGCCCTGGAGGACTAAGCCAAGGAGGCTGAAGAACTCCTGGCCTGCAGCTCCTTCTCCATCGCGACAACTTCTGCTTGAGGAGATGGCTCTCCAAGGTCTTCAAACAATGTCTCAGAGTGGCCTGGTTTAAGTCTTGGCAGAACTGGCAGGCTTCAGTGTCGTGGCTGGCACCTAGGCAGAAGAGCACGCACAATGGTCTTCCTTAGCAGGAACTTGTTTGCATGAGCATACTGAATCAGGTGACTAGAAGGCAGTTGGAGGAAGACATAAAACTCTGCGAAAAACACTGAAAAGTCGATGTTTTAAGCGTAAAGAAAGAAAATAAAAAGTGCGGTAGTGTGAGAAAATGACGTCGACTTTAGCTGGCATCCATGAAGGTCCAACTGCACGGGTCATAGGCAGGAAAGAACTGAGGTAGGTGTGGCGGACTGCCTCTTTATAGGATATGTGGATGTTGGTGGCTGTGGTCCTCAGTGACAGACTGCTAGCTAGAAGTTTTCTGTGTGGTCCTGGCGCTTGGTGGCTTCAGTCCTACTGGTGTTGGCCTGCTGCAAGAGACCCCTCAGTAAGATTCATCTTTCCTTCGTGTACCTCCAGTTTAAGCAGAACCTTCTGCATCAGAGGGATTGGAGGAAGCAGCATGCAGAAATAGATTTTGACATTGCAGTCTGAATGCATCCTCACAGAAAACACCATGTCCTGGATTTCTGGAGCAGAGTCAAGGCAAAGGTCCACATCTGGTATTCCCCACTTGAACATACTCTGGAGCTAGTGGCTACTTGTGAGGATTGGCTTCTGTTCAGCTGAGCTCGTCTGCCAAAGCATTTTGTACTCCTGGCAGGGAATTGCTTGGATCAGAATCTCCTGCTCCAAGCACCATTCCCACACTCTCATTGCCTCCCTGCAGAAAAGAAAGTATGTGCTCCTCCTTGCTTGTTTATGTAAAACATGACTGACTTGTCTGTCTGTAAAAGAAGTGTTTTGTGGCTGACAAGGTCCACTAGGGCTCGGAGGCCATACAATACAGCTCTCATTTCCAGCACGTTGATGTGGAGATGAGTCTCAGAGGTTCTCAACAACTTATGTTTGGAGACCCTGACAGTGGGCACCCATCCCATTAGGGAGGCATCCATGGTGATAAGTCACCTGATGTTCGGCTGGGAGAGGGAAAGCTTGAGGCTGTCCTTCTCTGTCTAACATGAAAGTGACCAAACCAGGGCCTTGATCACTAGAATAGGGTAAATTTGAAGATACGATGCTCGTGACCAGTGGGCACTGAGCATCCACTGATTCGTCCTCATGTATAACCATGCTAGGGGCACTGTGAACACTGAGGAAGCTATCAGACCCAGCATGCACTGCATGGAGTGTACCTGCATAAATCTGCACTCCACTATGTAGCGTGCCATCAGTAGGATTGCCTGCCACCTGCTCTCTGGAAGGAAGGCCTATGAACAGGAGTTGCTGAGAATGTTGAAGCCAAGACTCTCTAGGTGCAGCATAACTCCCATAGAGGTAAGGAAGTAAGAGGCTGTGGCCACTGCTAGTTCTGTTTTCTTGCTTGGATGAACTGGCTATCAGCCAGTCATCCAGATAAAGGAAAACTTAGAGTCCTAGTTTTTCAGGTGCGCTGTAAGACAAAGCACTTTGTAAAGATGGGTGCCAAGGATGGCCCAAAGGCTAGGACTCTGAACTAATAATGCTATCCCAGCATGACGAATCTGAGGTATCTATGGTGGCTGGGGTGCACTACAATACACTGATAAGCATCCTGCATATCTAGGGAGGCTAACCAATCCTGAGGCTTCAGGAAGGGAAGCAGAGATCTGAGAGAAACCATTCTGAATTTCTCTCAATTCATGAATTTGTTCAGATTTCTGAGGTTGAGAATGTGGTGCATGCCCGATTTCTGAGGAAATATGAAAACAGAAGCCTGTGTTGAGCTCTGACTATGGCACTACCTCTGCCCTGCTGCTCAGAAGTCGTGCAATCTCCTGTTCCAGAAGGTCTGACATGTGAGCCGATAAGAGGGGTTGTCACTTGGGTGGATGATCCAGAGGGATTTCTGTAAAGTTCAGGAGTATTCCTCTCGGATGACCCAGAGGACCCACTTGTCTGTCATGATGGACTCCCACTGATAGTAAAACTGGGTCAGACATCCTCCTACTGGAGAGCAGAGGTCTGCCTCAGGCAGCTGTGGCAGGACTGGGGCTGAAGCTTCAGTGGTTGGCACTAGTTGCTTTCAGTGCCTGTGCCTTTGGCTGCTGCTTTTGCAGTTGGGCAGGCCGAGATTTGTTTTGAACTCCTCTACCCTTTCCTCAAAAGGACTGCCTGTTCTGAATGAAACCATGTCCTTTCCTCTGAGGAATAGCAGGGCTGGCCTTTAAGTCTTTATGGCAGTTCTAGTTTTCTGAGAGGTTTCAAGAGACTTTTCCATCTGCTGTTCAAACAGGTAAGTGTCATCGAATGGAGCGTTGTTCACTCGCTGTGGACATCTTGTGAAAATCCAGAAATACTAAAGTCAGGAGTGCCTTCTGGTACAAATGCCCATTGCAGAGAGAGAGCAGCAGTGTTAAAGGCATCCACAGCTGCTTTAAGCTGATGACTGTTAGATTCAATTCCATGAGTGGATCCTTCCTTTAGTCTTGAGCCAGGCAAAGATGGTGAGAGACTTAAGCAAGTTCAAAGGGTAAAATTTGGACTTGGAAAAATGCCCTTGGTAGCTGGCAGTTCTCATGCAGAGGGTAGCAGCAGTGAAAGCTCACTTACCCATAGTGTCTATCTTGTGTGACTCCTTGTTAATGGGATCGTAGTGACCTTGTGGGGCAGAATAGCTTCATCATTCTTGGCGAGAACAATAGCATCAGCTATAGGCTGAGAGACATACACTCGTCTGTCCTTAGGGGCAGTGTACTTTTAGCTACCTAGTCCAGGAGTACTGCACTCCTTGGGAAGATATTAAAATGTCCACCCTGATGAAGCCTAATGGCAAAGTGCTAGGGTAGACTCCGTTGCCTGATGTTCATATGTGTCCACTGTGGCCCAGCCATTTTACAATTGGTCAATAATAAAGAGTGGACATTTCAATATCTTCCCGGAGATACAGTACTCTTTGGACTGTGTGCTTTTGTGTTTTGGGAATACCCATTCCTGAGGACTGCACCTCCATCTCTCCAAAGCACAGCTAGAGAAGTGTGGAAACAGGAGTTGAGACACAGAGTTTACTTTCTATCTGCCTACCAACAGATGAAACAGAAGTGAGCCTATTCCAAACTGCATCCAATAGGGTTTCAAATGCTGGAGAAATAGGGGATCTAAACTGACTGGCATGGTAGAAGCGTTTAACCACTGCAGACAGAGACATTTATCTGAGTCAATAGCTGAAAGATTCAGAATCAAGTGCAGAATGCATATTTTTTAAAACAAAACCTGGAAAGTCAATTCCTCCTGAGGAACAGGAAGGGGCCTGGGTCTGAAGAGACCGGCTGCAGAGTCACTGTCACCACGCAGAGGCAGACTCACCTTTCCATCTCTTAGCCAGAAGGAGGATCAAGCAGGAGCAGACTGCAAGTTTCCTAAGCCAGACCAAGGCCTAGTGCTGGGAGGTCTCCCGGCACGAAGGGCAGTGCGCACCAGGAAAGGCATTCAAGAGGCCTAAACCCAGCACTGAGGATCCAGCTAGCACCAAAGTGACGAAAGCACCGTGGCTGGTCCCATCGCAGTGACACTGAATGGGGTGCAGCCAGTGGGACAGGAGTCAGTGGTAACACACACAGATTAAGGGCCCTGCAGTTGTTGTTGGAGCCAAACACTCTACCTGCCTTGAAGGCCCTGCCTGCACCTCGGTGCCACTGGCCCCAGGGCCCGGGACTGGATATGCAGGCAGAAGCAAACGAGCCAGATGCTGCATCCACTGCTCCATAAGAGCTGCCCAGTGGTGGAACTGCCCACCAGAGTCCCCATTATTAGACAGGGAGAGATTCCAGGCTCAAGACCTCAACCTATCGTGAACAGAAGCCCATGGTGACACCATCCATGCTGGTGAGGACCCTCTGCTCCAGGACATCGAGGACCTCATGGCAGACCTTGCAGAGTGCAGCCTCGATCAGTACTGTTTCTTCCCCTTCCTATGGGAAGAATTCAAGGCGAGTGGTACCATGACCGACTGGGATCAGAAATGGGCTCACTTCTTTTGTGCTTCTGGGAGGACTGTCCTACATGGATACAGACTGCCCATCGTCAGAACCCTCTCACAAATGGGGAAGTGGACCGGACTTGGCTCCGCTGCCAGGCGCTTTGCTGATAAGACTCTCTACTGTCACTGTCCATGGCCGTCGAGCCATTGACTCAGCATTGCTATAAGAGACTGAAATAAATATTTTTGTAAATTCACTAAACTGACAAAAATAAACTCTGACTTTGGACACTAAAATTGAGAAGAACTGAATGCTGCTGTCATACAGAGGTTAAGTTCTGACATCCGAGCGAGCAACATCGTTGTCACTGAAACTGGGCGGTTGAGCGCTGGTGCGAGGTAAGCCATCCAGCACAAGCTAGTCTCATGGTGCTGTGCATGAATACAGCTCACCTCAGCACCAGCCCTCCTGAAAGGTTTGTCTCCCTCAAGGTCCCAGCGCTTCCGGCTCAGAAACCATTAGTGTGAATCAATGGTGAAGAATAAATCCTGGAAGATCTATGATTACAGGTGAGTAACCTATTTTTCAAGGGAGTGGGTATGGTTCACTTATCCACATGATGGCCTTTCAGCAGCTCTCTGGGAGGGGGCAAGGCGCAACATCGACTTGGCAAACAGGGACTGGAGAACCAAGGTCCCAAAGCAGCATCCTGAGAAGACTCCAGGTCGATTTTGTAATGGGAGACGAACAGGTGTGCTGACTTCCAGATGGCATCCCTACAGATCTCCTGGATAGGTATGCCCATGGAACCAACCACTGAGTTAGCGGTATGTCTAGTGGAATAAGCCCTATCCCCATGGGAGGCTCCTTACCAGCCAACCTATAGCAGAGGTCGATGTAGGGTCTAATCCACTTGCCAATTATCCGCCTAGCTGCCAGTGTGCTAGGCCTCACCCGAACTCCAGCCATCGCTGTGCATAAAAAGGAAAGTGCCAACTGCAGGTCCAAAGTATGGAGCCTGAGGTCAGCACTGAAGATGGGTTCATAAAGTATACCGAAGGTTCATCATCTGGTTAAGGTGGAACTCTGATACAGCCTTCAGAAGGAACTCGGGTGGGGTGAAGGACTGCTTGTTGCTGTGGCAGAAAATATAACTCCATCCACCAACAGCACCTGGAGCTCACTAATCCTTCTGGCTGACGTGATATCCACCAGTGAGGCGGTCTTCCATGACAAATGTGACATCTCACACTTGTACACAGGCTCAAAAGGCTTGCCCATAAGCATCGCCAATACCAGCAAAAGTCCCAAGGTAGAGGCGGTTCACACATCAGAGGGACAGGTTGTACAGGACTTCAAAATGTGTCAACCACCTTCACCTTGGCCGCTGGCATAACAGCCCCACCCAGTATGCAGAGATGGCAGCCAGGTGCACCTTTAGGGCTATTGCAGTACCAGCTGGGAGACAGACCAGAGGTACTCAAGAATACTATCCATGGAGCAGGTAAGGGATCAAGCTCCTTGCCCTGACACCAAATGGAATATCTTTTCCATTTAATGGAGTAGCACTAATTGTGTAGACTATTTTTGGGAGGCCTCCACAATGTGGAGCACATTCTAAAAAACCCAAAGCCTGGGACCCTAGTCGCTCAGGAACCAGGCTGTTAGATGCAGGGACTGAAGGTCTGGGTGCAGGACCTTCCCTGTTGTCTGGTCAGCAGATCCAGGCAAAGAAGGAACCACCATGGAGGCCTGCTGGTGAGGCTGAGGACAGCCTGGTACCAGAACTGGCGTGGACAGTCCAGAGCTATCAGGATAATCCACACCTTGTCCTTCTGGGTGTTGTTCACCACCCTAGTGGATCAGGGGAAGGAAGACATGCATACCGGAAGCCTGTGGTCCAGGGCGTGCAGGAATCACCATCAGTGTCCCTGACCGTGCAGGGCAGGCACAAAATAGTCTGATAGAAGAGCATTCTCCCAGGAGGCAAACAAGGTCCACCAGAGGTGTACACCCGCTTGGGAAGAAAGTAGTTACGTGAGACTTACCACAATAGTAGATCTTCGAGAGGAGCTCTTGCAGCAGGCTATTACCATTAGGACTAATACGCAGGCATTAGGACCCACAGAAAAATCTTAGCTAGCGGTACCTGGCAGAGCCGCCCCTGATGTTGGCTCTGCCCAACGTCGGTCATGCCATAAAAGGGGGCGGTCCCCAGCTCCACCTCAGTTCACCCGCCATGGACCCGTGAACAGATCCCAGTAGCGAACCATGCAAAGCGTGCCCCAGTCATGCAGGAAACTCTCCAGGGGAAGGAAGATGGGAAAGCAGCACCTGCTGCAAAACTCTCCTAGAAGATCTACTGTCACGGTGAAGTTCTTATGTAACTGTACTATCTTACTGAGTGGCGGCTCTGTTACAGGCTATTACCATTAGACTGAATCCTGCAGGCGCTTAAGATGGTGACAGGCCCCGAAGGAGGACGATGGAAGCCAACAAGACAGCATTGCCTAAATAGGTGGGAAGACAGTATGTCAGGACAGTAGTCCCTGAAGGACCGCCAGGCTGAAACCAGCTCAGTGCCTGAGCGATGTCCAGGCTGTAATGCCTGACAAAGGTATGTACTGAACTCCAAGTAGCTGCTCGTAATGTCTCGAATAGAGACATTTTTCAAGAAGGAAGGAGGTAGATACTCCTCTGGTAGAATGACCCCTAACTGCTCCCCGGTAGAGGTCTGTTGTACTTGTAGCAGAAGACTATGTAGTGGACTAGCCACCGAGATATAGTCTGTTTAGAAACTGGTTTGCCCAGATGTTGAGGTGCAAAGCCACAAAAGTTGCTCCGATTTGCGGTGTGCTGCTATGCGCTTGAGGTAGCACCTCAAGCGCCTGTGAACGTCAAAAGTGTGTGAAGAGCTTCTCCTCTGTTGGAAGGGGTAGAATAGTAGACTGGAAGGTCAACAGACTGGTTGAAGGTTAATTCAGAAACCACTTTGGGCAGAAACTTAGGATGTGATCTGAGGAAACCCTTTCCCTATGAAAAATCAAATAAGGCTCCTTGCACATCAGGGCCTGAAGCTCGGAAACCCTTTGAGCTAAAGTAACAGCAACTAAAAAAGACATCTTCCAGGAGAGATAACGCAGCTCACACTCTGCTGCAGGTTCAAAGAGAGTAAGAGTAAGCTTCTCTAACACAAAAGGAGATCCCGGTGGGGAATAGAATCCCTAATGGGAGGCTTTATATGAAGAATGCCCGTAGAAAGGTGCGGGCCACATCCAACTGGACTAGTGTTCTGCCATCTACCAACGCATGGTAGGCACATATGGTGCATATATACACCTTAATGGAAGAGTAGCTCAAGCCTTGATACAATAAGGGAGGAGGTACTGTAAAGCTGAGTTCACTGGACAGGTAAGGATCCAGATGATGGGACGAAACCCAAAGACAGAAATGCTTCCACTTCATAGCATAAGTGGACCGGTAGAGGCTTTTCTGCTGAAGCGAGAATGTCTGCCACCTCTTGAGACCCCATACCTAGTCTTAACTACGTCTGCAGAAGCCATGCATGAAGGTGCAGGGACTTGAGATCTGGGTGTACCAGCTTGCCTGATCCTGGGACAGCAATTGTGAGCATATTGGCAGGCGGGATGGGAGGTTGAGGCGACAGCCACTGAGTAGTGGGAACCAAATCTGCCGTGGCCACAGCGGTGATTAGAATCATCCAAGCCCCTCGGCCTGTGCCTTCAACAGAACCCTCTGAATCAGAGGAAGGGAAGAAAGGCGAAAGGAACCTCCTGTCCAACAAAGGACAACACGCTGCCAAAAAAAAAAAAAAAACAGGCTCATGCTCGCAAGCAAAAACTTGGCAGTTTGGCGTTATGTGGGGACAAAGAGGTCCAGCTCTGAAGACCCCAAGTGTGAAGAGCTGGTCCACTACTGACTGGAGCAGCTCCCACATGCGCCTTACTGGAGACCGGCTAGGCTGTCTGCCACAGTGTTTTGGATGCCTGGAACGTACACCATGGTCAGAGAGATGCGATGTTCCAGCGCCTAGTACCAGACTCTCATCGCCTCCTGCACAGGGGGAGTGTGTTCTCCTTGCTCGTTGATGTAGAAGACAATGGCCATGTTGTCTGACTGAATGAGGAGAGAGCCCAGCACTAGGTCCTCTTGGAAAGACCAGAGGGCTGAGGACTGCTCGCATTTCTAGAACATTGCTGTGGAGGTTGTGCCCTCTAAGCACCAAACACCCTGAGTCTGGCTGTCCCTAGGTGAGCCCCCAACCGAAGTCGGAGGCATCTGTCGTCAAGGTCCGACTTGGAGGCTCCTGTTGAAACAAGACCCCTTTCTCGAAGTTGAGGGGATCTAGCCACCAAAGAAGGGTCCTTCTGACCGGCTCGGAGATCCTGAATGGTCCAGACTGTCGGAGCTTTGGTCCCACTGCACCCTGAGCATCCATTATGGGATGTTACAGGAATGGCCACCGCCATGTGCCCAGAAGTCTGAGGAAGGTCCTGACTTGGACCTGCGGGTTATTAGGACCACTTGGGTCACTTCTGAGGCGATCTCCCCTTTCCTGTGGGAGGAAGGCCATGCCCTGCACCGTGTCCAGGACCGCACCTATAAAGACAAGTCTTTGGCTGGGCTCTGGGGATAACTTGGGAAGATTCAGGGTGCTCCCAACTCTCGGAATAGCTCTGGACTCTCCCAGTGTCAGTGGCTCAGCAGGCAGCACATTCGCCTCTGAGGCCGGAGATCAGAAGGCTGTGGGTTCACCCCACCAGGCACTTGGGTTAATATCCCAATACTGACACTCGGAGTGCAGCACGAGGGGTGCTGCACTCCTGAGGTGCCGTCTTCGGATGAGATGTTAAACCGAGGTCCCATCTGCCTGTTCTGGTGGTAGTTCAGGTGGATGTTAAAGATCCCATGGCACTTCTCGAAAGAGTAGAGGAATTTCCCGGTGCACTGGCCAAATTCCCCATTCACTAAATACCACAAACAGCTTAAACTGGTTCAAAGTCAGTTGGCATTCATCTGTATCCCTTCCCCGGTCGTGCCTGAAAATAGCAGAATTTGTTCAGTGCACTTACCCGGTCAACAAAAGCTAAATAAATATAGGTGCCCTTGAGAGTGTGAAGGAGGCGCATTCTTGATAAGGCCACTAAAAGCCAGTTGTCCAGGTAAGGAAGACATAATGCCCCTGTGCCTAGGCAGCTACACTGCTAGGCACTTGAAGACTCAAGGATCGAGAGGAGGCCGACAGCAGAACCTGAAACTAGTAATGTCTTCCTTGGAAGAGGAACCTAAAGTACTTCCTGTGAGGGAGGAAGACCCAGATATGCATGTACGCATCTTGCACGTCCAGGGAACAGAGCCAGTCCCCTGGTGCAGCAGAGGAATTAGACCTAGAAGGGTCACCATCCTGAACCTTGGTATTCTATATAGTTGTTTAAGGAGCTGAGGTCCAGGATGGGCCAAAGATCCTGAGTTTTCTTTGAAATCAGGAAGAAGTGGGAGTAATACCCTTTTCCTGCTGCTGCAGGGGGACAGGAAAAGTGCATTACCTACGTAATTCTTGATCTTCTTGGGCGAGTCTCCACCACTCATTCACACTAGTGGGATTAGGGCCGGAGGCACCTAGGACCCATCGAGGAGCAAACTTTTTGCTGGAGGGTGGTAGCGAGAGATGGCGCCGCGAGCTGCGGCTCGGCGGTAGCGACCTTCACCGACCGACCTCCAACCGCCCTCAGTACCTTTTACCAAGGAGGTGCAGCGCAACTAACGTAAAGAGTAACTGTAACATTAAAAACACGGACATAAGATAGTCCGATCGACCAGTGTAAGAAGGGTCAGTAAAGAAGTCCTCACAGCCTAAAGATTTGAGGAGTGAAGACCAACACAGCGGTGAGCTCGGGGATGGAGGGTGGGCGTGTGAATGAGTGGTGGAGACTCGTCCAAGAAGATCAAGAATTACGGTAGGTACGTAATTTTCCTATCTTCCTGGACCTAAGTCTCCACCACTCATTCACACTAGTGGGAGAGTACTAGCTGATAATCCCCAAAAGAGGCGGCAGGAGGCCAGAGCTCACATGTCTAAGGTGGAAGCCATTAAGGATGGTTCTGCGAATGCGGAATGTCGCCTGGCATGAACATCCAGTGCATAGTGCTTAGCAGTATGCACTGAGCTCCAGGTGGCGTTGCAGATATCTGCAATTGGAACATTGCAATTTCCGCCAGGGATGCCGCGACCGCCTAGTAGAGTGAGCGTACACTCTACCTTCTAATTTAACCTGAGCCATGGAGTAGCAATGTGAAGGCATGCCACTAACCATGAGGAGATGCATCTGATAGCGACAGGTTGACCCAGCGGTGTCGCTGAAAGAAACAAAGAGTTGTTGAGTCTTGCGAACATCCTTGGTTCTGTCCAAATAGAACGAAAGGTCTCTTAACATCCAAGGAATGAAGAGCTCATTCCCTTCATTTTGAAATTAGAAGTAGCGGGAAGTACCAGAGGTTGGTTTAGATGGAATTCTGACACAACCTTGGAAGAAATTTTGGATGAGTACGGAGAACTACTTTGTCTTTATGGAAGACAGTATACGGAGGGTCTGTAACAGGACATGTATCTCAGAGACTCTACGGGCTGAGGTAATGGACACCAGGAAGGCAGTCTTCCAGGTAAGAAATTTTAGCTCACAGGTAGCTAGGGTTCGAAAGGCTTCCGAGTGAGCATGTCCAGCACCAGGTTAATGTCCCAGGCTGCAACTGGACGCTAACAGGGGTCTGGTATGAAGAATACCCTTAAGAAATCTCTTCACCATAGGTAACTGAGCCAGAGTCAGGGATGAAACCAGCTCATGGAACGCTGAGATGGCACTAAGGTGAACTTTAACTGTGGAGTACTGAAGACCTGAGTTAGATAGGTCCAAAAGATACTCCAGAACCTTGTCAGGAGGACAGGAAAAGGGGTTCCAAGAGGACTTGCACACCAGAGAGAAAAGCGCTTCCATTTGGATCGTATGTTTTCGTGTGGCTGGCTCCCGAGCAGCCAGAAGGATGCTCGAGACTCTCGGGAGGCGTTGAACCGATTCACTTCTATCTCTTCAGGAGCCAAGCATGAAGGTGAAGTGATTTCAGGTTGGATGGACCAACGAACCCTGGGTCAAGAGATTGACTTGCAAGGGAAGTGGACTTGTGCTCCAAGCACCACTCCCATACCCTCATTGCTTCCCTGCAAAGGGATAAGAGTGAGCACCGCCTTGCTTGTTGATGTAATACATCACAGCTTTGCTGTCCGTTTGAAGGAGAATGTTCTTGTGACAAAGGACATCCTTCAGAGCTTGGATCGCATAGAGGACCGCCTCACCTCCAAGACATTTATGTGGAGATGAGATTGAGACGGAGTCCATACACCTTGAGTGTGGAGGGAGACAGTGAGCTCCCATCCCATTAGTGATCGCCTGTGGTGATGGAGATCTGATGGTCGGAAGAGCAAAGGGGACCCTTGAGGAGATTGCTCTCTTGAGACCACCAGGTGAGAGACCTTCAGAGGGGTTGCGTCACCTTGATGGGATAAGACTGGGGTGAGAGGTCGGAGACCACTGAGTGGAGACATCCATTGGGTGGTTCTCATGTGCAACGGGCCAGGGGTACAGTGAACACCGAGGACGCCATGAGACCCAACATCGCGTTGCATCGAGAGAGCTGTAACGATTGGTTCTCCCGATGTAACGGGCCATCGAAGGATGTGAGTCTTCTGTCCTCTGGAAGGAAAGCTTGGGAAGAGGTGACTAGAAGCATCCCTAAGAAAAGGAGCCTCTGGGAGGGCTGCAGTTGGGATTTTTTCAGATTCAGCAGAGCTCCCATGGGCGTGAGAAGGCGGAAGTCGTTTGCACGGCTTCAAAGTCCCTTGGCTGGGCGGGCTTGCTAGAAGCCAATCGTCCAGGTAGGAAAGACTCGAGTCTGCCTTTCCTGAGATGCTGCAGAGAACTGCACAACACTTTGTAAAACTTGGCGTCCGAGGATAGCCCAAAGGCAGGACTCTGAACTGATAATGCTGACCCAAAGCTACAAACCTGAGGAACTTGCGGTGGGTCGGGTGGGACGAGGATATGCTGAGTACGCATCCTGCATATCCAGAGAGCCAGCCAGTCGTCCTGATGCAGCAAGGGTAACAGTGCGTACAGGGAAATCATTTTGAATTTCTCCTGGGGAGGAATTTGTTCAGCTTTCTGAGGTCTAGAATGGGCGCATCCCCAGTTTTCTTTGGAACCAGAAAGAAATGGAGTAGAACCCTGTGTTCCGCAAATGCGGGGCACCAGTTCTATTGCCCTGTTGTTCAGAGAGCCCTCGATCTCGGCGGTGAGGAGGTCTGACTGAGAAGTCGACAACCTGGGTTGTCGTCTGGGAGAGACAATTTGGAAATTGAGAGGTAACCCTCCGAATTATCCGAAGGACCCATTTGTCTGAAGTTATGGACTTCCACTCGTTGCAGAAGTACATCAGACGACCTCCCCCCGAGGAGAAAGTTCCATCTCGGGCAGTGTGGATGGAACTTGGGCCAACAACTCATAAGGTGGCGCTGGGGGCTTTAGGCCCTGCGCTTCTGCTGAGTCTTCTTCTGAGGTTGGGCAGGTTGGCTTATGGAAGCTTCCCTGCTTCTGCCTCCGAAAGGACTGACGACTAAGAAACTGACGTCTGTTCGCATGCCCGCGAGAGGGGCAGGCGGAGGTTCTGCCAATTTAATGGCCGATCTAGTCTTTTGGGAGGCTTCTAAGGCTTGCTCCACCTGAGGGCCGAAAAGATAGGTGCCATCAAAAGCAGCGCCATTACCTGCTGCTGAGCATCATTACTGAAGCCGAAGAGCGCAGCCAGGAATGGCGTCGGTACAAATCCCTGCAGCAGCTGAGCGAGAAGCAGTGTCGAAGCGTCCATGGCGGCTTTGACTTGTTGGTTATTGGATTCAATACCTCTAGTAACGGTCAATAGAAGCTCTGACTTGGAGTCCGAATCTGGAAGAGCTTCAACCATTCTTTTCATAGAGTGCCACAGGATATACTCATACTGAGAAAAATAGCCTTGATAACTGGCAATCACATACTTAGAGTGGAGGCACAAGACTCTCTTACCTAATGTATCAATCTTCACGAGACTCTTTGTTAATAGGTCGAGCTGAAAGTAGTTGAGGAAGAACGACCTTGTCATGCTCTGCCAGGACTACAATAGGATCCAAATGCTTGGGATGCCAAAATAGGGACGATCCTTGGGAGCTGAATACTTCTTATCAATGGATTTAGCCACTGAAGGATTAAGAGCAGGATTATTCCATACCATTTGAGACAGCGTCTCGAAGGAAAGCTGGATCGGAGGAGTCAAATCCGTAGGGATCACAGACATGAAGGTACTGGAGTCTTAATATCTTCCCAGGATCGATGTCTGTAGTCTGGAGAGAAAGATGGATCTCAGGTTCTTCAACAGAGACTTAAGGACAGGTCCCCACCACAGGCTCTGTAGCAAAGAAAGATCCTGTTTCCTCCACTTCATCACCCAACCGAAGGTCTGGGTCAGGCTCACACATCATCTCCTGATGGTCCAGAAAGGACTGTTTGGACAGGAAAGGAATGAAAATTAGAGAGGAGGAAATATCAGAAAACAAGGAGGTCCGAGGACCCCCAGGCGAGGCAACAGCGGGCAGATGGCACCAAGAGGCACAGGCGCCAAAGAGGCTACCTTGTTATGGCAAGCACATAAAACTCCCAGGCTGACGCCCGCAAGCGCGCCGCCGAAGCAGCAGCGCCGCCTGCAGCCCAGCCAAGCAACGGCGCGGTGTGCCAGCCCGATGGCGCCGCCAAGCCATGCCTGCCAGCGCGCGAACAGCGCTGCCGACCAAGCGCCGCCGTAAGCGCCGCCAGATCCAACGGCGCCGCGGGCGGCTCCGCAAAACCCACCCGGCACCAAAAAGCGCCCGACAAGCCAACAGACCCGCAGAAGGCGCCGGAAAAGCCCAGGAACCTGGAAAGCAAGAGGAGGAAACAAAACCAGGAGATAAGGGCATCGGTGTGGCCCCTGCGCCGCAACCATGTGAGGAAACACCTAGCCGGAGTCGCAGGCACCGAAGAAGCGCGCTTGTGACTAGGAAGGTCAACCACCCTACCTGATCGCCGGAGGGGCCCGAGGGCCCGAGGCAACCGAGCCAGGCAGAAGAACCAACCTCCGAGCCCATCGCTCCATAAGAGCGCCCACTGATGAAACTGCTCATCTGGAGCCCCACCTATAGGCGGGAGGGGCTGCGTCGAGGACGACGATTACCAGAAGTTGGCGACTCCGAAGAAGGAGACCGCAACTAGCAATGATAACCGACCGCCGACACACAGACATACCAGAGGCGACTCGAAGATGCCTTCTCTTTTTTGACCTGTGGGCCGAAGAGCTCGAGAATAAACGGTGCCGTGAAAGCGACCGTTTATTTTATGCCTGGCGGGGGACCGCCCATCCCAGAGCATCGGACTGACCGTGTCGGAACCCCGCTGAAGTTTCTTGAGAAGGAGGTTGACGGACCCAGCCCGGCTGACTGAACAGCTTTCATCGAAGTCTCCCTACCGTCACCTGACCTGCTCATGGTTGACTCCGTCCAGTAGGCGAGACTTCTTCAAGTAAATTAAATTTAAGATATTAGAAAAAATTTTAGAAATAGAATAAAATTAAGCGATACTACTATTGATAATGTTACAAAAACAAACTGAAAACTAAGCGCTAGTTTGAAGTTTGACTCCCGACTGAGGCGAGCGGCGTCGTATGCTGGCCGCACTCGACGGCGGGAAAAAAGGAACAAGGCGGTTGGAGGGTCGGCGCCGAGAAGGTCGTTACTACCGAGCCGCAGCTCTCATGGGCGCGCCAGGTCTCGCTGGGCGCCCATCTCCTCGCTACCGACCTCCATCAAAAAAGTTTGCTCGATGGGTCCTAGTGCCTCCGGGCCTAATCCCACTAGTGTGAATGAGTGGTGGAGACTTAGGTCCAGGAAGATCCACATGTCTCGCTCAAGAGATGATATGATCTGGAACAGAGTAACCATCCGAAAGGTGCATGACCTGAAGAACTTGTTCAGGTTGTGCAGATCTAGAATGGGTGCCAGCCCCCATCCGCTTCAGCACCAGGAAGTACCTGGAGACAAACCCTGGGTGTTCTGGAGGATCACTACTCTAACCACGACTTGCGGGCAACTGGGCTATGTCATCTCGAAGAACCGACCCAGTGTCTGTGGATACCAAGTCCTCCCATGGGGCACGGGCTCGGCAAGGAGAGTACTGCACAAATTCCAGAAGCACACCCTGACCAACCACTCTAGAAACCACCTGTCCATGGTGACAGTGGACCAGGCGAAAGGAAGTTGTGGAGCCGCCCCACAGGAGGACCCAGAGGGTGTGTGATGGGCATGAGGGTGGCACCTCCCATCCCGTCACTGGGAGGCTTGGAGAAGGAGGGCCCAGCTGAGGTGCCATTGGGTCCCTTCCCTCCGGGCGTACAGGCCACGAGGCCACTGACTTGGGCCGTGGTTGCTAGGACTGAGCCTGCTGGCCAACCTGATGCTGGGCTGGTTTGCCACAGACGTGGAGGACTGAAAGGGCTTTCACTTCTGTTGCCTGGAGCCCTTGGGATCCTTCTGTGCGGAAGTTACAGAGTCCAAGGTGACACTGGACTTCTCAATGCACTGAGGTGACCCTCCACACGGGCCCAAACAAGTGGGTGCCCAAGAAAGTAACATCCACCAGCTTGTCCGAGTGTCCACCGTGAAGGTTGAGATTCACAGCCAAGCCTTATGGCACATGACTACTGTGGCCGCACAGAGCGGCACAGGAATCTCCCAGATCCAGAGCCATTTGAAGCTGCTTCTAGCCACAGCCTGGCTCTCATCTCGGACCTGTTTGACCGTGGTCTGAGGTCCACAGGCAGGTGAGGAATCACCTCATCCAAAGAGCCCAAGAGGCGTGGGAGAAATGTGCCATCAAAGCGGCTCGCTCGCCTGTCGGACACCGAGCGAGGAGGCAGCATAGCCTCTTTTAGCTGCATGGTCCAATTCCTTGAGCTCCTTGTCTGGTGGCTTGTCGACATCCCCAATATTGCCCAAGCACTGAAACACAGAGTCGGCCACCAACCCCTTGGCTGAGGGGTGCTCTGTGAAACCGAGAGGGTACCGATGGGCACTGTATACTGCGGGCCATCTGGGCAGAGGGCACACGGCAGAATGCGGAGCTCTGCCAAAGCTCCAGGGCTGGGCCGACAATGGCTTCGGCCACTGGAAAAGCCTCCATCCAAGAGTCCCTTGGCCAGAATCTCTGTAAAGGGATAGCAAGCCCGCTTCTGTAGGGCTCCATTTTCATTCCGAGGACTTGGAGAGGAGGCAGAGGATGCCCATGAAGGAAGAGGCCCTCCTCCATTGACAGGTCCTCCACGGACTCGTCTACCAGATGGGAGTGCAGTGAGGAATCTTGGAACCCAGGAGTGCGCGCAAAAGTAGCCAACTGCCCAAGTCACCTTCAACCTCCACGGTCAGTCAGGTGTGACAGTGACTGACAGCTAATGGGGAAGTCCCTTGGCGGCGAGACTCCTTGGTCAGAGCGCCAGTCGACAGCTGTTTGAGCAGCTGCTCCAACACAACTGGGAGGACGCTGGCTTCAACTGAACCAGAACAGTTCTGACCAGCTCCACTGGGGAGGAACAGTCTCGAATGACTCCACGGGGAGCTGGTGTCGGCCTTCGGGCCACAGCCCAGTGATAGCAGGCGCAGGCACGGGTTGGTTTGGTACCGGCCGGCACCAACTGTTGCCACGTAAGATCTTCATAGCGCCGACGCAACTTGTGCGCCTAAGTCTCCTCACCTGAGGACGAAGAAATTGAGGAATAACAGCTGCGCTTGCTTCCGTGGCACTGAGAGAGGAGCACCAATGATGGAATGAACCACTTGACCCACTGAATGAGGAACAAACCTCGACCTCAGCCACCGGGAGGCGGCAGGGATCTTGGAGGGAGCCTGGGAGTGCCGGGCTCCTCCTGGTCTGGGTCGTGACCAAAAGGTTCTGGCCAGTGGACTGAGCAGCCCCTTCTACAGTCACAGAGCAGCCCTTCTACAGTCACAGACAGGACCAGAGTCCTTGAAGAGAGAGTTATCAGCCTCTTCAGATGAGAGCCATCTTGGACACATCATCGGCGGCGTCCTCAACCAACTGGCCGATGGTGTCTCGTGAAGCCAGCGCCACGGTTTTGACCGTAGTGAAAATCACAGAGTCGTGAGTGCTCCCGGTCCCACAACGACAACGATGAGTCTTCTCTTCTTGACTTCTTCTCCTCCTCCTCCTTTCGAGGTCTAGAGCTGTGTTTTTCAGAAGGACCCTGACCCTTCATCGGGAGGGACTTCCACAACTCCTTGAAGGAGCCCATAAAAGTGGAGCTCAATTGAGCAGCACGAAGGCAGAAGCCAAAGAGAGTGAGCAGTGGCCCAAGTCGCCTCCTCCTCGAAGGCCGTGAGCTATGCAAGCTGTTCTAGCTGTTCAGCGGACTCCACAGCCATAGAGACCACCCAATGGGCGTCTTTAGATTTGACTTACGGATGCCGTTTCTCCAGATGGCCCAGCTTGAGGCAGGCAAGACAGTCCTCGAAGACAGTTATGTGAAGCGACTGACAGAAATCGCAGGACTAGGTATCAAGTTTGTGGCCTGGTCAGTGGCAACATCTTCCAGCCCACATGGCAACAGTGAAATCCAGGCGCAGACTTGTCATCCATTGTGGTCGGGTAGCTCAAGATCTAAACTGAAAAGGTTCGAAAGTTTTGAAGCAATCCAAAAGGATAAGAAAGTGCAAGGGCCTACAACATGGGAGCGTTAAAGAGGGTACCTGCTTCTTCCAGCAGAAAGGAAGATCTGGCATCATGGGGTGGATTGAGGGATACACCACCCGAAGTGGGTGGGAGGAGCCAGCTTGAAGACTTTCCGGCACTTCTTAAAGGGAAAGGACTCTGCCAGGTAGTGTGAATAGAACAATATATTCATGTCCCTAGAACAAGGAGTCACAATCTGAAGATGGGGGATGGGCGCGACTGAGGGGCAACGTGAGGAAAAATTTTTTCACAGAGAGTGGTGGATGCATGGAACGGTGTTCCTGAGGAGGTCATTGGGTCAAAACAGTGAGGGAATTTAAGAATGCATGGGATAGACATAACACAATTCTAGTGGGAGGTAGGAGGAAGTAGGCTGTTGGTAAAACTAGGATCTGCAGCTCATCCAATAGATAGGAAATGGGCAGACTGGGTGGGCCAAGAGGTCCTTATCTACCATCAAAGTCTATGTTTCTATGACTAGATGGGCCAGTGTGGTCCTTTTCTGCTGTCAAGATTCTATGATTCCATCAGACCTCGACACGTATGTGAACCATTTGTGAGGGAAGGCTCCTCGGCCCGCCACAAGGTATCATCTGTGTGACAGAACACCAGGGATTGACAAATTTCAAAATGGCACGCTAGTCCTGGACAACTGGCCTAGTCAAAATGGTAGTCCAGTACACTTATAGAAAATTTTAACCCAACTTATGTAGAAATCAATTACATGGTGTGCCTGGGGTTGTACGGTTGTATTAGGATGGATGTAGATGTAGAAGAACTGTGTAAATCAGGAAAACAATATTGAATGACTCTCCATCCAATTCCTTTATTTTCTGAATGTTAATACAGCAGGTCCAGGGTGGGACCGTGTACCGTGTGTAGGGTACCGTAACCATACCAGATTTTGGGATGCCAAAAGAGGACACTTAGTTCCTCTCCTGATGAGCCCTCGTACAGACCCCGAGTAAACAGGTTTAAAGTCTCTACTGCCTTCACAGCTCATATACAAGGGAGGTCCTAGGTAGGAGAAGAGAGTAAAAATTATAAAATAATAATAATACAACAGGATATTGAAGGTACATGAAGAATATTTGGCAGCTGGAAAGAGGACATGTCCTTGTGAAAGAGGACATCTGGTGACCCTAACTAACCATGTGTGCAGGCTGAAGTCTGTTTCAGAAGAGATCGGGTAATTGTTTAAGAATTAGTGAAATGAAGCCAAGGCCATCAATCAACAAGCCATTCTGTGAATATAGCATGGTTGTCAGTCATCAAGGGTAGACTGACTAGATTGGGAGGACAGGAAGATGATGATGATGGAGCACTACTAGGTACTTGCATCAGGATCATCATCACTCATCAGAAGAATCGGAAGCAGCAGCGCACCACCAGCAGTAGATGTAGCAGCAGCAACAGCATGCCCATGAACATGTCTAGTTCCTGGACCAGAGAGCAGCCAGTGGTTAACTGCAGGATCAGGATCAAATTCATGCAGTTCAGGACCTTCTACCGCTATCTGCAGGAGAGACTGTAGTGTGTCATCAGAAAGCCATGTCCGTATTTTTGTTTTGATAAGGTTCTGATAGAAAAACTCTTTCACACTTAGCAGTTGAGACACTCATAGTTATTAGTATTTCACTAAGTCAAGAATAATGTGCCCAATCTGTGGTGGTTTTTCTTTAGTAATTTTGCATAGACCTGCAAATAGGGCTTGTCAGCTGAAGATTTAAGCAGCATTTTAAATGTAGCATACTCAGACTTTATATGTTCCTGCTGCTCTTCTGAAAAATCAAAGTATTCAACCAGGTTTGCCAGTTCACAGGTGCCAAACACCGCTAGTTGGTCTCTCGCTGATCAAACTGCTTGAAATCTAAACAGCTGAACCATTTGAGAGGCACCTCTGAGAAATTTTTAAACCTCTCGCCTATGTACGTTATCGCTGCATCTATTAAATTCTGCAATTGTGTATCTCTTACAAAATTGACTTCTGGGCAGTTGCCTCTGAATGGGAAAGGAACAGTCCTCTCCTCCTCCTCCCTCCCTGACATAACATACTCCATCCATTTCTGTTCAGGTTTGTAATGGCTAAGGAAAGCTGCCATGTATTTCCCTGGTGATGTTTTCAGCTCCGTAAGCTGAAGTAGGCAGGTCTCAACAAGTTGTGGAACTTCCAGTATTACTATGTCATCTCTTTGAAACTGGAGTGACAGGTTTTTTAGTATTGGCAGGAAGTCTTGTAGTATATATAGGGATTTTACAAACTGCACACTCTGTACTTCTTTTAAGAGGGCCTTTGTTCTAAAACCTTCACTACCACCAGCAGAAGATGCATGTTCTAGGTGTTTAGCGACACTGGGTGGGTTAACCTGAACTGCATGAACTGACCGTGACCTACTGGCAAGCCATCACACTTGTTTTATAGCAATAAAGTGAGCAAGATCAGTATCCATGACATTAGCAATTTCTTTTAGTTCTCTCATTTTTGGGACTGTAATGATAAAACTTAAATATTCCTTAAGAGTACTTTCAAGCTTTGACACAAATGTATTTTTTAACCACATCAAGAACTGCCAGCTCTAACTTATGGACAACACAGTGCATCACAATTATTTGAAGACAGTTTTCCCGCAACTTTGCTATGGTTCCTCCTCTTTCGCCCATCATAATTTGCTGAAACAAGGAGTGGCACTGGATTGTGAACATTTTGTAAGTTACTTAGGGAAGATTTACTGACTCAAGTGCAGTCGTTATTAGTGAACATGTCATGATGATAATCATGCCTGTACCCATGCCTGCATCCACTGCTTTCTTTTACCGTGCCTGTAAGCCATGCCTGTATCCACTGCTTTCTTTTACCATGCTTGTATCCACTATTTTTCTTTACTGTGACCACCTCATGATGTAACTCACAATGCCTCAAATGTTCCTTATGTCCTTGTTCATTCTTATAACTTGTATTGTTATCCGGTCGCCCTGAAAAAGGGACCTTCAGGGCTTACTGGGCCTACTCAGTCACCAAAATTTAATAAATAAAATACACCTTCTGCATGTGCATGTTCCAGTGGCACAGCTTGGATAAGCACTGTATGCACCTGTTTTGAGTTTGGGTCAACAAACCGTATGAAAACATTTTCTCCACTCAGTTATACTAGAATCTGTACTACCTTAGCAAGAACTGTCACATATTTAACATCAGTAAGAGTCTGCATCTGGGTTTGGGATATAACTGCTGATACAGCACCACAGAAGTCCCTGGCTCGCTTATCATTGGTATAATTAGAACCAGCGTTATCCCATTTTTTTCCTGCAGTTCACAGAGCCACTCCATGTCGAGAAAGGGTGCAGATTTTTGGCAATGGAATATGCTGTGTTGAACAGGCGCTGCATCTTGACCTTAGTGCCTGATCCAACTGCGTAAATGCTTGATCAGTGGGGACTCAGTGATATCAAAATGTACCGTCGCTGACCACTGTGTGCAATATGTTGTTATACACAGCAAATGTGTATTGGACTTGTCATGTCAGCTTAATCTGGTTCAAGGACAGTTGGCATTCATCTGTATCCCCTCCCCGGTCGTGCCTGAAAATAGGCAGGATTTGTCTAGTGCACTTACCGGTCAACAAAAACTAAATAAATAAATAAAAATGAACACGGAGTGACTCAATCCAAAATTATTTGAGCCAGTGGCAAAACATTAGGTTTCTTTGAAAAGGGTGGTACTGCAATGGTTAGATATTTTTCGCACACTGTGCAATACATCAGTTCTTTTTTTTTCATCTCAGCCAGTTATATATGGCTAACCAATGCCTTTGAAACAATCTGACCCTTTTCTCTGATCGCATTTCTTATCTTTATTTGCCCTCTCTGCCCCTCATCCTGCTCATGGAGCACTAAAGTACATTTTTAGGGAGTGGATGTAAACTTTCAGTTAAGCCTTCATTGCTTAATTCAACACACTGATCAGCAGTTATATCTCCTGACACAGATATAGGCTCATTGTCATTGTTATTACTCTTATCTGCACTAGACACAGCAACAGAGGTGGATTGTGTTTCTGTTTCAGGTGGTGTATTACTACTGATGGAGTCTGCTGTCTCTGCTGATACTTGAGGCTACTGACCAGAGAGAAAAAAGCGTCTGCTGTTTACTACTCCTACTCCTGTTCTGCATATTGTGGCACTTATTTTCTTCCCCAATGATAATAAAATATATTTTATTTTTCAATGTGTCTGTGTGAGTTTCTTTGTGTGTCCGGGGTTTAGTGGACTGGGTGGCTGGCAGACAGTGATGACACTGGGCGGGGGCCAGAAGGACACACACTAGTAGAAGAGTGAGGTGCTTATTTGCCTTAGTCTTTTCAATAAATAAAGGCGATGGATCTTTATTTAGAATTGTCTTGAAACTTTCGGAGTTATGATTGTGCAAACTAAGGCAAGTCCACTCAATCCAATTTGGCCGGGCAGGCACACAGAACACTCAAGAAGTCGTCACTGGACAAAGGCAGTGGAAGAAGCTGGAAGGAGTGGGGAATGACGAGTCTAATAGGAAAAGTCAGCAGGTTACACAGGGTCGGACAGTCACCGACCTGGTCCTGTTAGTAATAACAGCACATGCGCACAGCACGTAACTCCCTAAGGCTGTGCCTCTATTGCTCCCTCAGATAGCTGACCCTGACAGTGACTGGCAGTTCTTTGTTTAGTTTTTTAATAATTCACTAGTCGACTTACACACTCACACAGTTTAGGACGCTACAAACTAAGGTCAAGTTCAAATGTGCTAGTACTCTTTTACAACTTTAAACAAAGCAGAAAATAAATTTAAATAAGTCACTTGAGGAATTAGTGCAGTTTTGTAAGTACTGCTCTACTACTGACTTCTCCTTCACCAGTTACTGTGCAGTTATTACTGTTTTTACGTTTTATTTATTTGGGCAACTAGTTAGCAAGTCCTTCCCTTATTAGTAGGCTCACTCACCACTGACTCCACCGTGCCTGGCCCTCAACCCAGCACACAGTGCAGGCACTAAGAAGAATTTAGCCCCAGACAGACAGACTGTGTGCAGTGCAAAGTAACAAAAGTTGCTGCAGTAAAAGGGTCTGCCTCTAGTCTATACTGAACGTGTAATTTTTCCGTGCACTTCTTTTACCAGCTTACAAACAATGCACTGCGTTAATGTTCCTTTGGATCACTGACTCGTTTCTCCCTTCCTGTTTATTTTAGATACCTACCCCTCCTGATTTCCTCTCAATAATGCTCCTTGTCCTTCAGTGGTCCCTTCTTAGGTCCACCCTTCAATTAATTGTGCAAAATACGGGAACAACAAAATGCACACTTCAGTTCTACCCTTATTGACTTTTGTGTTTTCTTTTTTTTGGCTTCTGAAAGGATCTGGTGCAGAACACTCAATCAACAAAAACAGTTTAGTGAAATTACGGGAACAAAATGCACACTTCAGTTAATCAGTTGAGTTCTAACTTCTACCCCTTATTGACTTTTGTGTTTTCTCTCGTTTTTGTTTTTTGGCTTCTGAAAGGATCTGCCTGGTGCAGAACACTCAACACAAACAGTTGAAACTAAGGCTGGCTTCGACAACGTTCTCCCTCTCCTCTCAGGCTCTCAGTCCCTATTTTTTTATTTCTGTGAGCAACAGCATGAGTAAACAAACAGCTTCATTTCTGTCCGGCTTCCCCAATCCCCATCCTCTCCCCGCCCACATCGCGCCCACCGACCTCACACCAAGCAACCTCCCATGCTAACTTGAACTCTCCCGGAGTCCCTGGCTTTTTTTTTTTTTTAATTTTAAACTGAGTGTGGACTGTACAGTAATTAAATAAACAGGCAGCCAGGTAGTGCCAGGTTTTAACAGACAACAGCCCCTGGGACTAATCAACTTCTCTTCAAGTCTCCTCTCCACAAGACAACGACAAAGTTAACTGCTCTGAGAACAGCACGCATGTCTTTCTCTGTGAAGATGAGAGAAAGTGAGGTGTGTGTGTCCCCAGATCGCTCCGCCAAGTCTACGTGGGGCCAAACTCTTCCAGTAATGCGCCTTACCCCTCGGTGAGCCTTGGCTGGATTTGCTGCCACATGCCAGTCTCATGACTGGCTCCTCCTCTGTTCCGTCTTTGCCACTGGAACCCGCTGCTCGTACCGCGGGCACTCCCACTGCCCCCGCTGCCGACCTGCCAATCTGCCATCATAGCACATGAGTGCTGCTCCGGGTCAGATGACCACCAGCACAGGACAGGGCTACTCCAGTATCGCGCGACTCACACCCTACTGGCAAAAGATGGTAACTGCAGGCATAATATATTTTTTATTTTAATGCTTGCCCACAGACAAGTGGCTATTTGCAACAGTGCTTGGCCCTGGCTGGAAAGTAACAGCCGGGGCGTTGGGCTATCGTATTTGTCGAACCCTGCAGAACACTGTTCTAGCCTTCCCCAGACTGCAGCTCTCCCCAGCCTGACCATTCAGGCAGTTCACTGAGCTTGCACCCGAACTCAGGTCACTGGCATGGAAGGCAACGTGGCCCCCACTGGAACAATGGCCATGCCTGCCAACAAAGTCATGTTGTAAATTTTTCTTTGAGGGGACAAAGTCTAACCCCAAATTGTTAACACAACTTTATGACCCCACCCCTCCTGAAGATTACAGATTTCATTTATAAAATACTGGACAAAACATCATCTTGCGCCACCAGTGCTGCAACACATTTAGCCAAGATCTGAAAAACAACACCGTCATGTTCATGAGATGGTGAGAAAAAATGGCTATGTTGAAAATTTGCTGTCAAATTAAATACTGAAAATTACCGAAATTATGAGCGGCGTTGAAACTTTTCAACATACCTTTATAACTTGGTGGATTTTTTAATATTTTGGCCCTACATTTTCAACATAGTCTTCTTATAATCCCCCTCATGAACCTCTCTAAACTTAATTTCGTGCCACAAGTGCGAAAACATACATTGGCCAGGATTTGAAAAACACCACCTGTCACATTCATGAGGTGGTGTGAAGAACAGCTTGTTGGAAAACCTGGCATCAAAATATTTATAATTACCAAAGTTACAAGTGAGTGCTGAAAACTTTCAATTTATCTTCATAACTTTGTTGTTTAATATTTTGACCCCAAATGTTCAACATTCTTCTTATGACCCACCTCGTGAACCCTGTAGGGTGAACCTTTTCAAATCACAGACAAAGGTCATTTCACACCACAAGTGCGAACACACATTTTGGCCAGGATCTGAAAAATTACCCCTGTCACATTCATGAGGTGGTGTCAGGGGTAGCATTAAAGGAAAATTACACCAATATTTAAATTTTACTTGTTCCCATGCCAAAGACAGCTCCTTTCCTGTAGCTATTAGGGTTATATGTATTACCTTTAGTTTGTTTCACTGCCCATAGTAGCCCCTGTGACTGCCCTGGGGTCTCCATTTCAAGGTTGTTGAAATCTCATTGTCCATGTGAACTGCATTAGCATATGAGAACATGATGTCAGATCAACCATTTGTATCATGTATGTCTATGCTGAAAGAACAAATACACTGCAAAATTATCTGGAAACACATAAACTGAATGAAGTTTAAAGGGAACCCCCCTGCATTACAACTCAGGTAGTTTGCAAAGCTCACTGAAAGTAAAAGTGATATTTCATACCTTCTTGCAGCTTTTTCTTTGAAGACTAATTAAGCAGACAGACATACTAGGGACTTTAAAGGTTGATTCGCATCATGTTCTCATACACAAATGTAGCTCTCAGGGACAATGAAATTTCAACAACCACCAAATGGAGCCTTCAAGAACAGTTGCAGGGCTTAGTACGAACTGTGAAAACAGACTAAGGCAGATGCATGCATCTCTAACAGCTACATGAAAAGAGTTGTCTGTTGACATGGAAACAAATAAAATGTAAAAGATATGAGGGTGGTTTTCCTTTAAGGTGTGCTCTGTGTTCTGAGCATGGTCAGTGATTACAGGAGCACACTATCTTTGTAGAAAATTCAGTTCTCTGTGCTCTTCTTACCTTTCAGGAGCACAGTTGAGGCAGGAGTGCCTGACAGTGGGAAGGTGGTGGGAGAGTCGGAAGGATACTGGGATGTAGCACAGGCTTTTTTATTAATCTGGCAGAGTTCAAAGCTAGACTGACAAGCTGTTGGGTTAGCGGGAAGCTGTCAAGTTAGTAGATGGGCCAGCAAGTTATTGTGTGCTGCAGCATGCTTGCAAGGAACAAGTTTGTTGGCAGCCAGGACGAGCTGAGTATGTACATGGGCAGACAGAGTGCGAGAGCAGCTGCTAAACAAATGCTCACATGGGTGGGCAGGTAGGGGATGAGTGGTTGTGCTTCCAAGGACATTTATTGGCAGAAGGGAAACAAGTGTGTAGACACGTGATGCTGGGTCAGGCAGGAGACAGCGTATGTGCCCTCTCTGGCTATGAGACAGCATGCAGGTGGGTGGGTGGGAAATAAGTATTTTTGTGTGGAAAGACAGCAAGGAGGGAGCGATGGTGACAGCACTGGGATTTAAAACATGAGTCGAAATATACCCACTGGTATAAAAAATGTGGTCTAAAGAGGAACCTACTGGATCAAAACATAATCAGTGGCAGATTTTGAACAGTTAGCATTCCTTCCTTCCTTTAGATATTGTCACAGAGTAAGTGCATCAATTTGGGCCCACTGGGAAAGGAAAGAGAGGTAAATTTTGAGCAGGATGCAACTTATGCTCTTTTAGTACGTGTTAGCACTGTCCCTGGATGATATCGACTGTGGACCAACAGTTAAATAAAATGAAGTAACTGAGCAAAAAAAGGAACAAGTATACATTTTACTGTCAGTAGACAGAAAAAACCTGCATGTATCAAGGGGAATCCCTGTTTTATAATTATATAAAAAGTAGGTACAGTGTTTTATTTAACTCTAAAATTGATTAGCGTTTTGCCAATAAAGTTCTAAAACATTGTGAAAATGCATAGCACTTGCCTCACTGTGTTTAACAAACATAACACTTCTATAAAACCAATATAAATGCTTTCTGTACAGTCAGTATTGTCCCAAGAAAAAAACTGCTAATCGATTATTTAAAACCCTGAGGCAGCAGCATGGCCAAGATCTGATGGAGCACAAATTTTAGGGTACAGTTTTAATTTACTGTGCTCCACTGATTTGGAGGACCACACTGAGATAAATTCTAAATACCACCTCTGGGTGGTGTGAAAAAGTGGCTATAATGAAAATTTGTTTTAAAATGACCAAAGTTGTGAAGGAGCACTGAAAGTCTCAACATACCTTTGTAACTCTGTTGTTTAATATTTTGTCCCCAAATTTTCAACACAGTCTTTATATGACCCCCACATACAGACCCAGCAGGTGAAAAGTTTCAAATTTCACCTGAAAGGTGATTTGCTGGCGACGAGAAATCACCTTCGAGATGGATATGAACAATTCCACCTACTTATTCATGAGGTGGGATCCCAAAAAGCCATGTTGAAAATCTGAGATAAAAAAATGACCAAGTTATGAGTAAAAAGTCAAAACACACTGAAATATACTAACCGCACTTACTTGATTTCCTCCGTTCCCGGTCCAGCTTTGAAGAGTGAAGATGATGATTTTTTTTTTTAAACCAGGTATAGCACACTAAGCTGAAAGCTTTTTACAGGAAGCGACCTGGGAGCACAAGGAGGTTAAGTGACTTGCTCAGGGTCACATAGTATGCAAGTGAAAGCTGTGGGATTCAAACCCAGGTCTGGTCTGCTGGTTGTCACCAGATTTGCAGCTCAGAGCCTTAGACCACTGTGCTATACTGCCTCAGATGTATCCAGTCCAGAGAGGATTACAGCGTTGGACCCAGGTAAGTAAGTATAGGGTGGGGAAGAGGTGGAAGATGCTGAGTGGGAGGTCAGGATGATGGCGCAAGGCAACAAAAGATGTCAAGTGGGGGGTCAGGACAATGGCGCGAGTGCAATGAGGGACCATTGTCTATACTTCATGTTTTAAAAAAAAACACACACACACACAAAGACACAGAGGGACAGTTTTCTTTACTGCAGGTACCTACCAACACTGAGGATTGGGCACCCCAGCGTCAGCTTGATATTTGGGGCACGAGGGGTGGGCACCCAGTTGCCCCGATTGCTGGGCTGGAGGGTAGTCTCGGGGTGCTGGAGATACAAAGGGCAGTTGAAACAAACTCTACTGAAGAAGAAAAAGTACAGGGCGGGAACAGAGAGAGAGAGAGAAAGACACACACACACACACACGGAAGCGATCCAATCGGAGAGTTGTAGAGGAGGTGGGGCACAGACATACTGATTCAAGCTGATGTGCTTCAACTCTACTCACTGGGCAGATCGTGAAGCACACAAACTATTATATATTAGGTATCCGGTCATGTCCTAGACACCCTTTTATCTCTACTTCTTTTCACTATCGTCAACATAGGTCTCACTGCAGCCGAAAAATGGGTGCGTGGCAGTTCATGTTAGAAAACAGAAAAAACAATGACTGCTTCGTCTCCTTTACTGAATCAACTTTTTATTTTAAATCTTAAAGGAACATAAAGCATGCATTTTATAAATTTAATTGAAAATATGAGCAAGTGTGAAGTCCCCAGTGTAATGTTTTGTGAGGAGGATGGTAGAGGAGAGCGACAGGGAGCTTGGACTGCTGGTACACTTGGGTACCAACGATCTGGGAAACCAACATATGGAGACAGTGAAGAGCAACTTCAAAGGCTGGGGAAAAAGAATAAAGGCACACTCAGCTTCCCAGGCCTTTTCTAAGGTCCCCCAAACAGAAGGTTAGAGTGAGGAAGGAGAGGACTGTGGAGTTTAATGGGTGGCTGAAGTGATGATGTTGGGAGGCGGATACCAGTCTGTGGGCAACTGGGGATTCCTGGGACAGGAGGCCCTTCAGTGATGCTTGCCCGGTGATAGTGGGCATTGGCAGAAGTCTGATGTCTACATTGCAGACATTTAGACTAAACATGGAGGAGACTGAGGCTGGAAGAACTATACTGGATGGAGAACAAAGAGGAAACTTAGCAAGGACTCCCCAGAAATAGGGACTAGATGCCATGGAAACAAAAGCAGCAGGCAAGAGTCCACTATAAATTAAGAATAGGCGACAAGGTGGGAAGCTCATAATGCTGGCTAGGAACAGGAGAAAATCAGGAAATTAAGGAAGGTAGGGGAGGAAAAGGAAGAGGCTGACTAAAAAGTACAGGCACAAACCTGAAGAAAACCTGCCTAAATGCCAAGAGCTTAGGAAACAAAATTAACTGAGCTCCAAGCAAGATGGCAGATGTGGTGTTGACCTTGTAGCAGTTACAGAAGCGTGGGCCACCAGGAATAAGGACTGTGACCTGGCACTAAGTGGAGTACACCACGTACAGGTAACACAAGGGTAAGGGAAAAAGGAAGTGGGAAGCCCTTTAAGTCAAGGGCGGCATCCAGACATGGCCAAGCACAGTCTCTGTCTCTTGATGCCTCCAGCATTCCTAGAGGATCAGAAGCATTGACTTACTCTTGGACAGCCTTTCGAATGGGATCTGAAGGACCACCCTCAGAGCCACAAGGAGACCTTGATTGCTGCTGGGTCTGCTCTACAGCTTGCGGCCCTGGAAGAGGAAGCGGCGGCCACTAGAGTGGGCACCTCCTTTGTCTCGGCACTGTTCCCAGCTGGGATCGGCATTGTAGGGTCTTACCAGGAAGGGTACTGCAACAGTAAACCAATGGGAGTAATTACACCTCACCTCTTCTCCACTCCCCGATCTGAACTACTCCAACTTACGTTGGACTAATTTCCTCATCTGGTCAAAGTTTGCTCATCTGAAATCCATAAACTGAGGCTTTGATGATGAATACTTGTACCCAGGGCCAAGTACAAACTTTATGGTGTTATGGTCACAGGACATCAGTGTTTACCAGTCCCATTCCATCTACCATTTCTGAGCTGGTGAGCAGATACTACGAATGACAGCCTGCCTTGAGAGCTCCTGACCAGCTGAACCAGCATGTAGTCCTGCATCTTGTCTAGCAGGGCCCAACCTAGGTCTGGTAGTTCAAGATCCCCACCAATACCGCCACCGTTTGTGACCACCTTCTCAGTTTCTGCCCCTACTTTCCTGATCCTCTTCCTCCTGTTCAGTGTAGACCACGCCCATGAGCAACTTCTTACCTAGCGCTGTTTTGGGCTGTACTCAAATGATTCGACAACTTTCCTTCCACCCCTGATGGCTCCATCCTCTACTGCCTCTCTTCTTTGATACTGAGAGCCACCACCTTTTTGCCCCTTGTGCCTCTATCTACGCTTCCCTTCCTGTCAGTTCCTCTCCTTTTCCTCTCCTCCCATCTTAATTCCTTGATTTTTCCTGTTCCCAGCGGGCACTGAGAGGCCCCTCCTTGTCACCCATTCTTAATTACTATGCTCCCCACCCTGCTGCTCTCATTCCTGTTGCTCCTAATCCCATTTTGGGAGTCCTAGCTAGGTTCCTTTTGTTCTCCATCCACTATGGTTTCCTCAGCCTCCGCCTCCCTGCTTAGTTTAAATGTTTGCCAATGTAGACATTAAAAGTCTGCCCAACCACACTAACCCCCCTCTCATCAGGTGAAGGCCATCACCCTTAAAGAGCCTCCTGTCCCAGAAATTCCTCAAGTGGCCCACAAACTAGTACCCCTCCTTCTAACACCATCCCTTTAACCACCGGTTAAACTCTTCAATCTCCTCCTCACTCTACCCCACACAGAGACAACCTCAAGAGAAGGACCCTGATTCTGAGTGAGCTTTCAATCTGTCCAGCAGTCTTAGAAAGTTACACCTTATGGCCTCCATAGACTGGTTTGCCAGACTGTTGGTACTGAAGATTAGCAGCACCCCAAGCTCTCCCTCCTTCCTCGCTACCATCCTCCCTATTCTATCTATACCCCAGATGGCTGATGCACCTGGAAGGCTTCAAACCACCCTCTTCCCTTCTCTCATCCCACCACCTTCTCACCCCTCTAGTTATACAGCTCTGTACAATTAGGATACTCCTCACTACCCTCCTCCTGCTCTCAACACTTGGTGCCACTGAGCTGTCCTCCTCCTCCCGAGCAATTCAAGTCCCCTCCCCCGTGAAAGTCTGGCATGTGTGCCTTATTCAGTGATGCAAAGTGACTGCTGCTGGGATAAGGTACACTCGGACAACCACATTGTGACAGACTCTACCAGTCCCTCCTCCCCACCTCCCTGATGCTCTCTGAGCCAGCAGGCCTCTGGGGAGTGGGGTGCAAGGAATGCCTGGAGGTACCAGCTCAGCTGTTGATGCAGCAGGGATATCTCCTCTTTGCTGCTATCAGCTGTGCTTGGAGTTTAACAAATCTCCTATGTGTGGGCAGTGTCCCTTCCCAAAGAGTAACCCAGGAGATGAGAGCCCCATAGTCCTACAGCTATCTCCCTGCTGCAACTATGCTCCATACTGTCAGCCAATTCCTATACACAATATCTATTTTTAAGCCCTATTTGTAATGCTATAAAGTACAGTTACGTAAGAACTTACCGTAACAGCAGATCTTCGAGAGGAGCTCTTGCAGCAGGTAATACCATTAGGACTGAAGCCGGCAGGCATCAGGACCCCATGAAAAACTTGTAGCTAGCAGTCTGAGGCAGGGGACCGCCCCAAACATCAGACATGGTATAAAGGGTGGTCCCTAGTGCCATCTCAGTTCTCCCGCAAAAACCCGGCTGAAAACAAAACTGGAGAACTGAGCAGGAAGTCCCCACCATGTTCTGGTAATATAACCACCAAAATACTATCCTGGGGGATGGAGGGTGGGAAAGTCACCTACTGCAAGAGCTCCTCTCGAAAATCTACTGTTACGGTAAGTTCTTACACAACTGTACTATCTGTCTTCGAGGGTGAAGCTCTTGCAGCAGGTAATACCATTAGAACAGAGTCCCAAGCAGTACCTAAGGATAGGCCCAGGTCTGAGGACGGCGGGGGGATGCTGAAAACAGATGAAGCAGGCTCTTGCAGGACTCCTAGTTCAAACCTGCTCTCCTTCTGGATGCAATGTTTAGGCTATAATGGCTAATGAAAGTGTGGACTGAATTCCAAGTAACTGCAGTGCAAATATCTGCCGAGGAGACATTTTTTAGAGCTGCGAAGGAGGAGGCCACTGCTCTGGTAGAGTGGCCCTGACTATTCCAGTGGTTTGTTATGATGCGGTAGCAAAAAGTAATGCACTGCACCAACGGGCTAGTGACTGTTTGGAAACAGGAGCCCCTAACATTCGCTTGGCGAATGAGATAAACAACTGGTCCGACTGTCTGGAGGAGCGAGTCCTGTGGAGGTAATACTAAAATTCTGTGAACATCAAAGGTATGCAACAGTGCTTCACCTTGGTTAAATTCTGAATAATAAACCTGAAGTCTGATGTCCTGGTTAAGATTCAGCATGGACACCACCTTGGCATGAACTTAGGATTCATGCACAGGGTCACCCTGTCCCTGTGGAAAACTAATAATTTCCTTGCATCCTGACCTGGGCTCGGAAACCGAGGCACAGGTGACAGCTACCAAAAGGAGGGTCTTCCATGAGGAGGCGTGGCTCGCAGGAGGCTGCTGGCTTGAAGGTAGGAAAAGTAAGTCCCAAGGAGGAACGATGTCTCTCCTGGGAGGTCTGATATGTAAGACTCCTCATAGAAATGTCTTACAGGCGTTGAGCTGTGCCAGTGTTTTATCTCGGATAGGACCGTGATATGTGGAAATCGCACTACTTGAACCTTAACGGATGAATAGCTCAGTCCTAAATCCAGAAGGTGACAGAGATATTCTAGTACGTGCCTAGCCGGGCAGCACAGGGATTTAGGGCACGGGCCATAGCCCACAGACAGAAGCGTTTCCATTTCAGAGCATAAGTGGCCCTGGTGGAAGGCTTCCTTGCTGCAACCAAGATCTCAGCCACCCTGCTTGACACTAATCTCTCTTCCGCTAAGACTGCAGGAGCCACGCATAGGTGAAGAGCAAGATGGACGAGTGTCCCCTGCTCTTGTGACAGCAAGTGGGTGGAGAGTGGCACTGAACTGGAGGCTCCAGTGACAGTCGCTGGAGCAAAGGATACCAGATCTGACAGAGCCATAGAGGAGCCACCAGTATCATTCTGGCTCCCTCTGACTGCAACTTGAGCAGTACTCCCTGAATGAGGGAAAAGGAGAGAAGGTGTACAGGAACTTCCTTTCCAGAGAAGAACAATGCGCCTCACCAAAAACACCAGGCCCTGTAACGGGAGCAAAGTGTTGCAGTTTGGCATTGCATGGGGACACAAAGAGGTCCAACTCTAGATGGCCCCGTGTGACCAAACAGGTAGTCTACGACATTTTGGAACAGTTCCACTTGTGATTCAGAGGTAGAGCGACTGAGACCGTCAGCGAGAGCGTTCTGAACCCCAGGCAAATGGACTGTGATGAGATTCAGCCAATGTTCTACTGCCTAACACCACACTCATGGCCTCCCTGCAGAGGTACAAATGAGTTCCCCTTGTTTGTTGATGAAGATGACCACTGGCGTGTTGTCTGTCTGCACCAGAAGAGGACCCGGCGAGGTGGTGTCGACATGGATTAAGTGCATTCAGCACGGCTCTCATTTCCAGAACATTTATATGTAGAGATCTCTATGGCAGACCAAGACCCCAGGGTCCTGTGATCCCCTAAATGAGCCCGCCAACCAGGCAAAGAGGCAACTGTGGTTAAAGTCTGGAAGGAGAGAGTCTTCAGAATGGAACTCCTCCTGCTAGACTGTCATGACAGAGCCACCATTGAGAGAGCGATGTACCGCCCAAGATATCCGGATTCGAGATCCAGATCGCTCCACCGATTGGTCCCGCTGGACCTCGAGATGCCATTGGAGGATCCTCATATGTAGTCTGGCTAAAGGTACTGTGGCTAAAGGTACTGTAGCTATGGCAGCCGCCATATAGCCTAGAAGCTATAGAACAGCCCTGGCAAGGGAAGAGGGAGCCTTCTAGAGCCTACTGGCCAAATCAGGAAGGCGGTCTGCCCGTCTGGAGGCAGAAAGGCTCTTCCCTGTCCAGTGTCCAGAATAATCCCTAGAACTGCAGCCTTGTCGGCCAAGGGTGTGATTTTGGCTAGTTTACTATGATCCCTAGGGGAGGAAAATAGGGCCTGTGACTCTCGTATATGCTTAGAAGCTCCACCTCCCGATCAAGTGGAGAGGAGCCAACTGTCCAGGTAAGGGTAGAAAAGAGGTCGCTACCACCTCTAGACACTTGGAAAACCCTGGAGGCGGAAGAAAGGTCAAAGGAAGTACCCATAATTGGTAGTGCTCATCCTGGAAGGTGAAGCGCAGAAACTTTCTGTGAGACTTCAGAACCTTGATATGCATGTGGGCGCCCTGCATATCTAGGGAGCACAGCCAGTCCCTTGCTAGAGTAAGGGGAAGAGACCTGCCAGAGTGACCATCCAAAACCTCTGGTATTTTACAGACAGATTGAGCTGGCTCAGATACAGAATGGACGAAGGTCTCCCATTTTCTTGGGACCAGGAAGAAACGTATTAGTAACCCTTTCCCTTCCGGGTCTGTGGAACCTTTTAGATGGCTCTTTTTCTAGGAGCTGTTGAATCTCTGCTTCTAGAAGACTGCGCTCCAGTGGACAACGGGCGGGGGTTGTCCGGCGGATAGACATGAACTCTACCATGCACCCTTTTCAAATGGTATCCAGAACCCATTTGTCCACAGTGATACTGGACCATTCGAGCGGTAAAGTGCAAACTGCCCTCTATCTTCTCGCCTGCCTTTCCCTGAAGAGCAAGCGGGCAGAGGGAGTCAGGCTGAGGGGTGGAGGGCCCTGGGAGTTTTGAGTTGCTTGGGGCCCTGGGAACCTTGAGGCAGGGTGACCCCGCCTCTTGAACCCCTTACTGTGGACTGTTTACTCCCTGTCCTTGCCCTTGTCCTTTGCAAACAGGGCACCAGGGGTTCCTGAGTCTGGGATTTATACATGCAGTGCATGTCGGCCACCGCTACTCCGACTCCTGAAGTTGCTTAATCATTTGTTCACCTTCCAGGCCGAACAGAACGGGACCCTGAAAAGGGGAATCCAGAATGGACTCTTGTAGATCCGCTGGAAGCCTGTGCGCCTAAGCCAAGACTGCCATTTCATACAGACCCCCAAGGCGGCTGCTCTGGAGGCCACATCCACAGCGCCGTAAAACACCTGAGGGCGTGTTTGTCTACATCTAAAACCAACTGGGCAGACACTAGAATTTCTCGCTTTAGTCGGAGTCTGCAATAGCTTCAAGGAGGTCCACTGTTTTCCTCCACAGCAACTGCTGGTGGTAATCACGTGGGCCACTAAGTTCAAAGACCTGATGGCCCCAGTGGCTGAGGAGAAGACTTTTCGCCCCAACCATCTAACTTTTAGAGACGGGATCCGGAGGTTGGGAACTCAAATGCTTCGCTGAGACCTCGGCAGTGGGCAGCCATAAGGACCAGTGAATTGGCCTTTGGTTCTTCGATCAGAAAAGGTTCGAACTTTGGAGGCTTCTAAAGTCTGTCCACCTTCTGAGGACTGCCGGAATGGAGGACGTGTAAGCCAGGTGAGGCGGTTACGTTCTAAAACGGTTCAAACAGTGGAAACACCAAAGGTTTGGGTTCCTTCTCTCACAGGAACTTGGCCAGGCGCTTGGCGCTCTGGTCCAGATCCTCCCATACCTACCAGATATAGCTTGAATGTGCCTCATAATGTCCAAAATGAGGGGTCATCCGGGGGTGGACCACAGGAATCTTTAGGTCCCAAGGAGGGAGGACAGAATTTCCCATCTGAGTAAGGCTCTGAATCCACGTCCACCTTCATCAAAGGAGGACGGACAGGAGGGGAGATGGAGATGAGGGTTGTTTCCTTCTCTTCCCTTAGGGTCTGGACATGGGTGCTCACATCCGAGGCCCTGGGGTGGGTGGGGACCCATGGGTGGCAGAGGAGGAACAGTGTCTGGGGTCTATACAGAAGCCCTTTAATTGTACCTCACCCTTGTAGTGAACAGACTCCCAATTTTTGCTACTGGGACCTGACTGCAGGGGCTGGCACCGGGTCTTAGGTGCAGGCATCTGGGGCCTTGCCTGCAGCATCGGGGTCCGGTCTGGAGGAGGGCGACCTTTAGCCAGAGGGGGAGAGACGCCAGAGCCAGGGTGGCCTCCTGTTTACCTGAGGTTCTTCTGAGTGCTTGCACTTATCAGAAGAACTGGGCCTGCCCTGAGTCCTGGACAGACTTTCCTGGGTCGACCCTGAGGGTTTTAGGGTCGGTGAGCCAGGGTAGAGTGATGGTGTCCTGACGAGGCTGACTCCGGTGTTTGCCCTGAGAGGAGGCGGGAGCGGACTTAGACATGAGGAAAGGTTCAGACTGCTGGCCGGAACATGAACCGGACCTCTGTCAAGGACAAGGAAGACGAGGCCTGCTTGGCTGGTGACTCAGGGCAGGATTCAGACTCTAGCTTCTTTTCTAGCAGGAAGGTCTTGAGGCGTGGGCCCTCCTGGCACGAGGCTTCTGGTTGAACTTTGACAATGTGCAGGTGTCGGGCTGGTATTCCGGCCTAGGAAGAGGAGGCAGGCCACGTGGCCATCTTTGGCTGGGATCTGTTTCCGCACAGACACACTTCATTACTTTTGCCTGCGAGGGAGGGTGACGACAAACTGAAGCGTTGAAAAAAGGATTTTGAAGAATTCTTCTGACGCTCGATGGCTGTCAACTGCTAAAGAAGGTGTTCGAGGAGCCAAACTACGCAGGTCGACGGAGGAAAAGAACTGAGATGGTGCCAGGGGCTGCCCCTTTATACCACGTCTGACGCTACGTAACTGACGCAGGGCAGTCCTCTCCCTAGACTGCTAGCTACAAGTTTTCCGTGGGTTCTGATGCTTGACGGCTTCAGTCCTAATGGTATTACCTGCTGCAAGAGCTCCACCTTCAAGACAGATCTTCCTAGTACAACCTCATTGTCCACTATCTGCCCTATAGTTCTTTACTATGTATCACATCCTATCCTAGAGACAGAGTTAGACACAGAGCAGAATTTACAAGCATTACACAGCTGCACAGTTAAGCACTCTACACTGCACTTTTACACAACACCAGAGGGTAAGTTTAGGATCCACTGTAACAACCTGCCGTGCCACTTACCACTGTAGTAAGAAATGCCTATAATATTCAGAGTTTCCTGCAGAACTGGGGACTCGCCTGCAGATGACCTACAGCCTTCCCCTTAGGCAGATGCCACACTCCTAATCTGTGACACTCACACGATGGGATGCCACACAATTGGGATGCTTGCAGGTGTGGGCTTAAATCTGAATTTATCTTGTATCCATACTGTCTTTTCCCTCCTTTCTATAATTATCTTCACTGTAATAATTCCCATTCAAAACTCAGTTTTATTTACTACATGCACATGTTGCATTCATATGTCTTGCAGTGTTTATGAGTACGCCTCTGATATACTGTATTACTGTATAAGACTTTATTGTAATGCTGCTGTAAATACTGTCAAAGTGGGTTGGCAGAAGTAAAAGCTTTTGCTCAGTGTTTGAGGACTGCATCAAATTTCAGTAACTCTTATCGGTCAGGAAAGGAAACTAGTTGGGAGAATATTTGAAGCCACTTGTGGGTTGAATCCAATAGAATGTACCTGAATATTTTGCCTTCCTATGTACATGAACCAAAGATGTCATTCCAATATAAAATTCATGTTTGTGAACTGTGACAATTGCCATTGTTACTTCCTGTTTGTTTTGTCATATACTTCATTTGACGTGGAACCTTTGAAAAGAGCATTTTGCTCAAAGGTTTTTCTCCAATACTGAAATAAATAGATACATTAAATCACCTGACTTCTCTAAGGCCCCGTCCACACTGCACCGCTGAGACCCTGTGAATGGATAGAAACCGTTACAACCAGGGAGCGGTGCAGTGTGTCCACACTGCCGCGGTGTCCATTATGGGACTGGCACTGCCGGTCCACACTTCGGGAGCCAGGCAACGTTACCGTGGCACCCGATCCCACAATGCAGCTCGTGCTGTGCTGGGGACATTGCCACGCTTATCCACTTCAGCCAATACGTACGAGGCGTAACCGGTTTATAACTCGTTGTTGAAACCACCTCATACGTGGTTTCAACAACGGTAAAATGCCTTCTGTAACGTTACAGGTATAAACGCAAACCAATGCGGTAACGGTTTGGGCACTCTAACGTTACAGAGGGGTAGTGTGACAGGGCCTAAGCCTGCCTCAGCTTCTCTCCCAATCAGATGCCTGTTTTACAGCTTTTAATTATCCATCCAACCCACAAGAGACTGCCAATATTCTCCCATCTAGATTCCCCCTGGTTAATTAGCATTACAGAAGTTTAAACATCAGCCACAAAACACTGACCCAAAAGCACATACTTCTACCTACCACAAAGACCCTTTAAGTATGAAATGAAATAAAAGAAAAATTACTCACCTCAGTAATGTTGTTTCTTCTAATGGAGTCTTGCTATATTATGACAGGTGCAGTTTGTCCACCATTAGAACTGCTCCGGAGGTGAAAGAGTCAACTTCCATGCAGAGCATGGAGCTTAGAGCGCGAGCTCGGTTAAAGAAGTTCTGTTAGGGTGGTTTCAAACCGAAACCGCTAGATCTTTACGAGCAAAACTCACCAAGGCTCTGTGTGAAGCTGTAACCTACACTAGCCAACTGGCAACTAACATATTCACTACATTTTCCTGGTCCCAACACCAAGACTCAAGTCACAGGACCAGAAAAATAAGATAAAATAACTAAATAAAACACAACACCCAAACATGAAAGAGGGCATCAATAAATGCCAATAGTGGACTGCCCACCCCATACCCAAAGTAGAAGTTCTGAGAGGGCAGGCTGGGGAGGTCATAATATAGCAAGACTCCATTAGAAGAAACAACATTACTAAGGTGAGTAATTTTTCTTCAAACAACATGAAGTCTTGCTATATTATGACAGGTGCAGACTACACAGCAGTACCTCCATGGAGGAAGGACAGAACCTACTTAGGGAATAGGCTCTGAAGCACGGTTGTGTTAAACCGAGCATCCCTCCTGGTCTGGATATCCAGGAGTAATGCTTGGTGAAAGTGTGTACTGTTTTCCAAGTAGCTGCTTGACATATCTCCAAGATAGGGATGTCTCTAGCAGCAGCTAGAGATGCAGCTGTACCTCTGGTAGAGTGAGCCCTCAGGCCTGAGGGGGAACCTTACCCAGCTTTTGATAGCAAAATGGATACAAGAGACGATCCACCTGGCAATGGATCTCTTAGTGGCAGGTCTCCTTTCCCAACCTCACCATAAGTGAGAAACAGTTGGAGGAGTCAAACCTGTGACCCTTAGTGCGCTCTACGAGTAACTTAGGGCCCTCTTAACATCTAGCTGTGCAGCCTCCTCTCACCAGAGAAGGAATGGTCAGTGAAGAACACTGGAAGTGAAATAGATTGGTTAAGGTGGAACCAAACCACCTTAGGCAAAACTTCCTGTTAGTCCTGAGGACTACTTTATCCCTGTGAAAGGAAATAAAGTCAGTCTCCAATGATAAAGCCTGTAACTCACTTATCGCCTGGCAGAAGTGATGGCTACTAGAAATACAGTTTTCCAAGTCAATACTTGAGCTCTGGCCGAAGACAGAGGCTCAAAGGGGGGTTGCATCAGCTGAGCAATGCAAACATTAAGATCCCAAGCATGGGCAGGGTCCCTGAATGGAGGATTGGTATGAAGCAATCCCTAAAAAACTTGGAAAATACAGGGTGAGCAGAAAGAGAAGAGGGCTTCCTGCTGAAATGAAGGCAGAGACAGTTGCAGTGCACTTTCAGGGTAGCTGGTCTCAGTCCCAAAGAATTAAGATGGACCATATAGTCCAATACAGTGGGTAGATCAGCAGATTCCAGGAAATATGCTTCCCAGAACACCATATGGAAAACCTTTCCACTTGGAGTTATAGGTAGCCCTGGTGGAAGGCTTCCTAGCAGCCTTCAGGATTTCGAGAACACTTTGAGAAAGTTGTGATCAGCAACTCTAACTGCTCAAGAGCCAAGCCTTGAGGTTGAGGGATTTGAGATTCGGATACTCAAACTCTCCCCTGAGCACAGGTTAGCAGATTGTGGTTCCTGGGGAGACACAGGGAAGATGGACTGCCAAGGACAGAAGGAGTGGGAACCAGGGCTGCCTGGCCCAGTCTGGAGCAATCAGGATCATCTTGCAGGGCTGAGACCTGATTTTGACTAGTACTGGACAGGGGAGGCATAAAGGAACTTCCTTCCCAATCGAGGAGAAAGGCATCCAGGGGACTGAGCCCAACACTGGGGCCTGCAACAAAAAAGTGGAAGTTGATAATTGTCTGGGGCTGCAAAAGATCTATCTGAGGAGTGCCCATCTGGCAAACACTATCCCAGTACTAGGGGATCCAGTGACCATTCGTGATGGCCCTGGGAAATCCTGCTGAGAGCATCTGCCAGGACATTGTCCTTGCCTGGGAAGTGAACTGCTATGAGGGAAGTGTTCAGGGAATAAGCCAGAGACCACAACTTCATCGCCGGTGCACAAGGCCCAAGACCGAGTGCCCCTTGTTTGTTGATGTGCCACATTGTAGTGGTGTTGTCTGTTCTGACCTGTACCACCTTGTTCTGAACAGAAGCAGAAAAACCTGAAGTGCTAGAAAAACAGCTCTGAGTTCCAACAGATTGATGTGGAGCAGAGATTCCTGAGGGACCATAACCCCTGGGTGGAGAGGTCGCCCATGTGAGCTCCCCATCCCAAGAGGGATGCATCTGTAGTAAGGGTCAAGGAGTGGGACAGGCGGATGAAAGGCACCCCTTGTCTCAGATTGTTCTGATCCTGCCACCACTGAAGGGCCTGGATCAGGGTTCGAGTCACTGGGATTAACTTGGATAGGGGATCTCTTCTTTGAGACCAGAAAGCTCTCAAATGGAACTGAATGTCCCTCATCTGAAATCTTGCTCCTTGCACTACAGCTGTGGAAGCAGCCATGTGTCCTAGGAGCTGCAGGAAATGCCTTGCTGGTCGAGAGACCTGCAGAGTGAAGGGCAGGCCAGGGCCACTAAGGTCCTTACCCTTTCCAGGAAGGAAGGCTCTGGCCTGCTTTGTAGTCCAGTTCTCGCCTATAAAGGTGAGTACCTGGACAGGTTCCAAACTGACTTTGGAAGATTGAGAAGAAAGCCCAGAGAGGCAAGCAGCTGCTGGGTAACTAGCAGGTGTGATTTGACCTGGTCTGGAGACTGATCCACAATGAGCCAGTCGTCCAGGTAGGGAAAAATGGCAATCTTTGCCTTCTTAGATGAGCAACTGCTACTGCCAGACATTTTGTGAACACCCTTGGGCAGAAGTGAGGCCGAAGGGCATTGCTCTGAACTGATAATGGCCTGAGGGCAGTTCGAATCTGAGGTACTTTCGATGGGAGCTTCTGATAAGAACATGGAAGTAGGCATCCTTGAGGTCCAGGAAGCTAGCCAGTCCCTGGCCTTAGGGAGGGTAAAATCATTCCCAGAGTCACCATTTTGAACTTTGGTTTTAAAAGGTGCTTGTTTAGATATCTTAGATCCAGGATAGGCCGCCTCTAATGTCTTTTTGGGGTAAGGAAGTACCTGGAGTACAGACCCTGCCCTGGTGTGGGAGAAACCCTTCTACAGCTCTGAGAGCCAGGAGGGTTGAGACTTCTGTTTCCAAAGCAAGAGTCTCTAAACGGTTTGCAGGTGGAAAGAGATCTGGCTCCATCTTTGGAAATTTTTTGAAGCTGAGAACCAGACCCTGGCTCACTGCTTCCAGGACCCACCTGTCTGATGTTAAAGACTCCCAGTCCTGACGGCAAGCCAGCCTGCCCCTACAGGTAATGGAGAGCCAACCCTGGCATCCCATCAGGTGCCTGTTTGGCAGGGGCTTTAGGCTGAGGGGTGAGCAGGCCTGCTACACCCCGCCTGCCTCTCCTCTGAAGAACCCCTCTGAGCATAGGCTGAAGAGGAGGAGGCCTGGGTCTGGTAAAGGCCTGTGAAAGGCCTACCCTACCTCCCCTGGGGGCTGCCTCTGAGGAGTGGCTTGCAGTTCCTTGGCTTGTGCACTCCTATAAGTGGTTCTATATTCATCCATTTTCTTCATATAATTCTCTGTCTGCTCCCCAAACAGAGAATTTCCCACCACAGGAAAATCCACAGCCTTAGACTGGGTATCCTGAGACAAAGTAGTACACCTGAGCCAGGCCAATCTATCCAAAAGCCACAGATGTAGCTATGACTCTAGAGGATACATCATTAGAATCCACTGCAGCATGGAATTGCACCTTAGATGCCTCAATACCATCAAGAGCCACCTGCTCCAGCTCCTTTGCAAGCTGGCCAGGGACCTGTTTAGCTAAGGCCATGACAGTATCCCATCTAGATTTCTGGTATCTCGCAACATAAGCCATATAGTTTGCTTGTCTGAGTCCCAAAGATGCTGCCATGTATAGTTTTTGGCCATGGCATCAATCTTCCTAGAGTCCTTGTCAGGAGGATGTGAGCCAGAGAATATTAGCTTTATCACAGGCTGCAGCCTGAACTACCCCAACATGACTGCATTGCTGTGAAAGAAAATCTGTATCAGGACCTGACAAAGTGTACCTCCTGTCCATCTTTTTATCTACAGGAGGCACAGAATTAGAGCTTTAAAATTTTTATTGTTTGTTTCCTAAAAGATTTATGCAAGGGATGGACAATCTCCTGGACTCTGGGATATCCATCATCTCTACATAGTCAGGCTCCTCTTGCTCATCCAAACCTCCTCTAAGGGAAGCTGGAGGGTCTAGCAATTTTTCTATAAAACGAAAAATGAGAAGGGACTCAGAAAGCCTAGGGAGATTCACCTAAAGGTCTGTCTGGGGAGATGTCCGTTCAATGGCACATCCAGACTTTCAAAGTCACATTCGCACTGATCATAATCATCCTCCCCTCCTGGTTCATAAAACTCTATCATGATATTCTTGAACCGTGGAACGACCGAACCGACCTTTGCCAGATAGTGGCGGTTCTGAGGGACACGAGGACAGTGACTGGACAATCTGTATTGCCCTTGCTATCTCTGCAGCAGTTGGAGAAGGAATTTTGGACTCCAAACCTGCTGATTTTTAGTTTTCTTTGCTGGAACTGGCCCTTAGAGCCAGCTTTTGCTTGCTCGAGGAAGTCTCACCCTGGTCATAGATACATAGACAGTGTCGGCAGATAAGGGCCTATGGCCCACCCAGTCTGCCCCATTTGAGCTTGTAAGTTCAGTTTGTTTTCCTAGAAGTCTGTTGCCCTTACCCCTGACCTCTAGAATTCCTTTATGTCTATCCCATGCATTCTTAAAATCGTGATTGTTTCAGCCCCACCACTTCTTCTGGCAGGGTGTTCCACTTGTCCACCACCGCTCTCTGTGAAGAAATTCTTTCTCATGTTTCTCTGAATCGTCCTCCTCCAACTTCATCCCATGCCCTCTAGTCCTGGAACATCTTTTCGCTTAAAATAGTGTTTTCCTGCACCCTGTTCCTCCCTGTAAGATACTTGTATGTCTCTATCATATCCCCTCTCCTCCTCTCTCCAGGAGTACATATTCAGTTCCTTCAACCTGTCTTCAGAGGACTTGTGATGCAATCCATGCACCATCTTTGTTGCCCTCCTCTGAACCTTCTCTACCCTGTCTATGTCCTTACGTGAGGTATGGTCTCCAGAACTGTACACTGTACTCCAGGTGGGGCCTCACTAGTGTCTTGTATATGAATTATAACCTCCTTTTCCTGCTGGTGATGCCCCTGCCTATACATCCCAGCATCATATTTGCTTTACCTGCTGCCTTGTCATACTGTTTCCCCACCTTGAGGTCATCAGAGATGACAACCCCAAGATCCCTTTCCTGCTTGGTGCATGCTATATCCTCACCCCCAACTGATATACTGTGCCAGGGTTTTGTGCCCCATATGCATTATCTTGCACTTCTTTGCATTGAATTTCAACTGCCAAACCCCTAACCATTCTTCAAGTTTCTGCAGGTCGCTTCTCACTCTGTCTACACCCTCTGGTGTGTCTACTCTGTTACAGAGCTTTGTATCATCAGCGAACAGTGAAATTCTGCCTTCTAGATCATGAGCAATGTCACTGATGAAGATGTTGAATAGGACTGGTCCCAGCACTGATCCCTGTGGTTCCCACTGGTCACTCTTCCCTCTGTGGAGTGACAGCCATTTACCACCACCCTCTGTGTCCTGCCACCAGCCAGTTACCTACCCACCACACTACTGTCCTTCCCACACCCATATTCCCCAGTTTGTGTAATAGTCTTCTATGCGGCACAGTGTCAAAGGCCTTGCTGAAGTCCAGATAGGCCATGTCCACTGCCCTCCCTGATCCACCTCCCTAGTCACCCAGTCAAAAATTCAACGAGGTTGGTCAGACATGACCTCCCCCTGGTGAAACCATGCTGCTTGGGTCCTGTAGTCCATTGATAACCAGATGTTCCACCAATCTCTCCTTCAGTAGTGCTTCCATGATCTTCCCCACTACCGAGGTGAGGCTGACTGGTCTGTAGTTCCCTGCACTTCCTCTTTGTTCCCACTTTTGTATAAGGGACTACATCTGCTGTCCTCCAGTCTTTGGGTACCTCCCTGTTTCCAGTGATCGCTAAACAGGATAGCCAGAGGTTCAGCCACCACTCTCTTAGTTCTTTAAGGACCCTGGGTGCACCCGCCTCCCATTGCTTTATCAACTCTATTCTCCAGTTCCTTCAGGACCTTTTCGTAAAGGGACTTGTGTCCATTTCTGCACCATTCTCACCCTTGTACTCCCTTCAGACCCATTACCCTCCTCTTCCTCAGTAACGACTGAGCAGAAATACCTGTTCAATATGTCAGCTTTACTGTTGTCATCCTCCACGCGCCCCATCCTCCCCTTCAGTCTCACTATCCTCCCTTTGTCTTTCTTTTTCACTTATGTACCTGTAAAGGTTTGTCCCCTCTACCCACTGATTTTGCAATGTGTTCTTCTGTCTGAGCTTTGGCTTCCCTACTGACCTCCCTGCCTCCTTTGCTTCTCCTGGTACTTCTCCCTATCCTCTTCTGCCTGTGTCTTTTGTATTGCCTGAATGCAATCTTTTGGCTTTCACTTTCTTTGATACCTCTTTGGAAAACCATAATGGTCTCCCTTCCTTTTCCTCTTGCAACCTGCTTAATGCATAATTCTGTTGTTCTTGTAATCCCCATTTTAAATACTGCCCATTGTTCCTCAACCCGATTCCTGTCCCATTCCCTTAATGCCTCTTTCAAGTATCTCCCATTTTCCCAAAGTCTGCCCCTAAAATCCAGGATACATGTTTTGTGTGGTTTGGTTCTGCTCTTTCTGTGATTTCAAACCACAATGACTGGTGGTCACTGCTTCCCAGGTGCTCCCCACTGTTACCCCCATCACACTGTCCCTGTTTGTGAGCACAAGGTCCAGTATTGCCTTCTGCGAGTTGGTTCCATGACCAGTTGCTTGAGGAAGGCACCCTGAAGGAGTCCAGGATAAATCTGCTCCTAGTTGCTGCTTGGAATATTGAAGTCTCCAACCAGTACTACTCACCTTGTCTGCCATCCTTTGGATGGCTAGCATCAACTCCTATCTGTTTCTTCCTCTGGGCTGGTGGTCTATAGACCACACCTGTGTGGATGGCTGTCCCCATTTTCCTTTCCAGCTTAACCCACAGTATCTCTCCCCATTTTGTTCCTCCTGGATCTCTGTGGCCCTTATGTCATTTTTCACATACAGTGCCACTCCTCCCTTCCTGCCTGCTCTGTCTCTTCTGAATATGTTGTAGCCAGGTATGGCCATCTCCAGTCATGGTTATCATTACAGCAGGTTTCAGTGATTGGCCACAATGTCCAGGTTCTGACTGTACCACATGACAGCCTCCAGATCTTCCATCTTGTTGCTAAGGCTCCTGGCATTTGCACATGGCTTTCCATGATTTGACCTCCCAGACTGCTTCACTGTTCTACTCAGCCCTTCCTTGGTTGTCATTTATCCCTGGTTCTCCTTGCTGTCTGCCCTTCTGCTGAATTTTGCCCTTTTCTGCTTATCCACCTAGTTGGGCACTAATCCACATCTTTTGCACACTGCTTTGCAGAGATAGCCACTCCTCTGGTTCACTGGTTCCACTGCTAGCTGTGGGGGTGAGCAAGTAGGTACCTCCTTGCTGGCCTGCTACCCCTTTGCTAGTTTAAATGCTTTTCAATGTAGCATTTAAACTTATCATTGAGTGCTTGGATTCCTCCAGGATGGATGCAGGCAGTCAGGCTTAAACAAACCTCCATCCCTCCAGGTGGGTCCCCAGTCACCAATGAATCCAAACCCTTCCTCACAGCACCAGTTCTTCAACCATGAGTTAAAGTTCCTGGTGCATGCACCCTATGCTCTCCCTTGCCTCTCACAGGCAGTACTTGAGAAAGTGACAGAAGTAGCTACTTGTTGAGACCCTCCCCAGTTTCCTAAACTCTTCCTGAACTTCCTTTGGCTCCCATTTGCCAGGTCATTAGTACCTAGGTGGATAATGACATCCAGCTCACCCTCCTGCCTTGCCTTCCCAGTGATCCCCAGGATCTTCCTTTCATCTCTCTGTGCCGTGGCACCTGGTGGCACCTCACCTCCCTGTCCTCCCCTCCTGTGTTCCTAGCTGGATCCTCTTATGATGGAGTCCCCACCAGGATTCGCCTCCCCTCCTCTGGGGTCCACTGCTTCCCCGCTGAGTTCACCTCCTTGGCTAACCTCCACATCCTTTCCTTCCACTTCCCTGGGTACTCTATTTGGTTGTCCTAATTTGCCAGTGTGGCATGAGAGTTCTTGAGTGGAATAGGATCTGGGATGTGCCTCTGCCTGACTGCTCTACCCTCCCTGAGCCCACTGTCATCCAAGTGCTCCTCGTTCTCGGCATCCTTTGAGGCAGTTGCATTGGACTGGGTGGTCCCTGGATAGGGGTGATGGTACTCCTGACCCAGTTTACTTCTGCTCTGAGTCTGGCTACCTCATCCGCAGTCCAGAGAGATGCATGCAGATAGGGCAGCACCTCAGTGTCCAGAAGGTCTGCCTGAATATGCTGCCCCACAGCCACTGCATTGCACTACTCCCACATTATACTGCAACTACCACTACTTGTCTGCTACTGAAGCTCTCCTAGTTCCCTTTTTATTAATTTACTGTACTAAAAATCCTGTCACTGATCCTCAGATAATTTTTTTTTTTTAAAGAAAAGAAACCAATAAATAAATGAGTCAGAAGGCACTCCCTCGGTTCGGTTGGCACCAAACCGGGCTGGCCATCCGGTCAGCGGACTTTTTGGCCTCTCGCTCCCTGAGCCTGCCCACTCTCTTGTCCAGGGTGGCTGCAGGAAATTTTCAAATCTGGCAGTCTGAATTGAGGTGGTCAAACCCCAGACAATAGACACATGTAGTGTGTGGGTCAGCCTTGGCAAAGGCTTCCCACAGACACTACAGTGTTGAAACCCAATGGGCCCGGTTTTTCTTTTGGGTTTCTCAGACATGATGCCAGCCTAACCAACAAACTTGCCCTTTTAACGGCAGTGCCAGGCAAGACACCCTTATCGGTTCCCAACCGTGTCACGGTCGTGGAAAAACGCAAGAAACCATGTAGAAACCATAAGAACCAACCACACTCTAACAAGCCTTAAAAGGCTTTAAAACTAAGTTTAACTATAATTGATCGGTTCAAACCGAACCGATAAAAATTTACAAATTCCACACAGAAAACCTATCTATTACTTACAATACCATAGAGCTTGAACGATCGGTTTATGTTAAAATATATAATATCGCGGTTAAATTCAACCGAGAAAAGATGTTTTAAACCGAGGAAATGAACCGAGCAGCAGGAGGAATCTCGGAGCGACTGTTCAGTGAGGCGGAGTAAAGAATCTGACGGTTTCGGTTTGAAACCACCCTAACAGAGCTTCTTTGACCGAGCTCGCTCTAAGCTCCATGCTCTGCATGGAAGTTAACTCTTTCACCTCGGAGCAGTTCTAATGGTAGGACAAACTGCACCTGTCATAATATAGCAAGACTTCATGTTGTTTGAAGTACCATTTCAGGATTATATTAGCTGGTCTATTTCTCTCTTCCTATCAGCTCTCCCAGAACAGGTCTCTAGCTAAACTCCACCTTTAGAGCCTGTACTTAACAGGACTATTAAACTGTTTCTGTCCACAGTGTAGCATGGTTAAAACTTGTGCTACAATCGTGTTCAAAACTGTGCTAAAACCTGGCTCAATGCAAGGCTTTAGTGCAGTTTTAGACTAAGCTCTGATTTGCCTTAACCCGTGTTAATGGCAGTGTGTACCCAATTTGTGCTGTAACATGGGTAAAGTCAATCCAACATAAAAAAAAAAAGAAAACTCTATTTAACCAACAGAATTCAAAAAATACCTTCCATAATATGGCTGAGCTCCCAAGCTCCCAATGAAATCATGATTTGAACAATGTCCTTTTGCTGCAAATCATCAATCGTCTGATTGAGAGTATCCATAATGGATTGTAGCACCCACAACGCCTGCACTGGTAATGTAAAATATTGCCTGGGAACTCACTCAGGAAACACACTGTCAGAGCACACTGTGGACTCTCTGACAACCATACTAAGAACTGATCTCTAAAACATTTTTAAAAATCAAAGCTCAGTGTGTATAGGGCCTTAATCTTTGTCTTCTTCAAGCCTGCTTTAGCTCTTCCCTAATTAGAGACCTGTTTCACAGGTTGTAATTAACCACTCAACCCACAAATGACTTCAAATATTCTCCCAACTAGTTTCCGAAATTTGATGAACAGTCCCCAAACACTGACCAAGCTTTAACTTGCCAACCCAACTCACACAGTATTCACAGCAGCATTACAGAAAATGGCATATACAGTAATACAGTATATCAGAAGAGCATAATCAGGCAGGGGAACTACTTACACGGTATAGCTAGGGATGAGGGAAGCACATAGCCAGGAAATACTAGTGGGTGGGGTAGAATCAAGAGGTAGAAAGATCACTGACCGCTGCACACGGGAGTAGAAAGGTCATCAAGCAGAGACTTGAGAGAAAATGCAGAAGAGGCAAAGCAGACTGACAAGGAAAAGGAGGACCAGAGTTTAGAAAAGCACTATGAAAAAGCAGAATGACCAACAGTAGCTTTCCTAAAAGGAACAGAGAGAGATGGGAATTATTATAGTGAAGACGGTTATAGAAAGAAGGGGAAAGACAGTATGGATGTAAGGAATTAAGGAAGGAAACGAATCAGACTTTGATATAAAGGAGACAATGGGAGAGGTGCCTGGCATCAAAAAGGGACTAAAAGGACAGAGTAAAGTGAGCAGTGGTGGGGATGAGGGGAAAGACCTAAACAAATTGACAAAACAGGTGAGTGAGTCAGTCAAGGGAGGATCTGACTAAATCACCATGGCCAAAAACAGTGACAATCGCCGCCCGGTGGCGCTGGAGGGTTGAGGCGCTGGATGCCACACATAGCCACGCCGGCGACCTGGGTTCGGGAACGAACTCGGGTCGGCCGGGAGGGAGGGAGGATTGAGCGTCCCAACAGATGCTCTCCTCCTCAGGGTGGGATACCAGGGGTGCAATATGCACCCGACACCCCTAGAGAGCGGTGGGAACACAGCGGGCTCTCGAGGGAACTGGCAGCTCCGTTCACAGAGTCAGGAGGGGGACGCTGTTACGCTTGAGAGATGTGTTTCAGCACGCTTCTCTGGATGTACGCCCTGCGCCGGCATCCCAGGGGCGGGCTGAGGGGAGCACAGAAAACGGATAAGCCCCTCGGTGGTCCTAGATGAAGACGGCTCCACCCAAGACCACCAATTCCAGGACAGACCCCGCTGTGCAGATAGGAGGGAAGAGAGAAGCACTCTAGGGGCAGATCCTGGAGCAGTGGAACAGCGGTATGAGCAGTCCGAAGGAGTGGACACCGAGGTAGGGAGGTGGATAAATAAAGAGTTAAAAAAAAAAAAAAAAAACAGTGACAATCATCTTTAAAACAGTCTCTCAGCGAACAGGCAGGATACTCACTTTGTTCCTGCATAGTGCACCAAGCTTGGGGTGGAACTTATGGTCTATGGTATCAATATGCACTGAGAAATCAAGATGTCAGTCCAGCCAGACCCCAAAGTACTTAAAAGGAAGATACATCCTCAACCGTAACACCATCAAGGGTGTGAAATAAAGGGAGGAAGGTGAGTCTGGTAACTCTTTTTTTGGCACTAAGAGACAGCTGGTTAGACTGGAAACAGTGCTGAATGCTGTCAAAATCCAGCTGTAGCTGTGAAATAAGGTAATGGGGAAGCCAGATACAAAAATACTGTATCATCAGTATACATATGAATAGACCAAGAGGGACAGAGCAGAGGTCATTCAAGAATATGAAGAAGACAACAGGGGCCAGGACAGACCCTTGGGGGCATGGAAAGATGGAACTGGAAAGTTGGGCACCAGAGTGTTGGGCTCGGGAGAGTTGGGAACTGCTGTTGTAGCATGTTCCTGTAGTTTGACCTGCCCTCCCCCAGAGTTTTTGAGTTAGTTCATGAAAGGCAGGCCATTGAAACGGCTGGCAGCATAGCAGAGGTTAGACACAAGCTGTGAATGGGCTTGTTACATCCAGCAGACCAGGATTACCTCTTACAACCTCTGTGTTTTTGAGGTTGTCGACTTAACTGTTTTTGCCATGAGTGACAAATTGCGCCACCCAAGTTGTCACCCTCACCCCCACCCCGGACTTTAGAATAATAAATCTCCTCCTCCTGACTTTCTCCCCCTCCGTGAGCTGCACAGTGGGCAGGACTAAATGTCCATGTTTGACATTGTGCCTAATTATCTAGTCCCCTTATGTCCAGTTCCAAACTTTCTGGGGATGGACTTTCCAGTTGTCTTTTCCTACACCCGACCTTGAGAGACACCTGGGCAGATGGGGAGTGGTGATGAAAAGGACTTCCTTACGGACAGCTTGAGACCTTCCTCAGGGTAAGAACTAAACAAATTAACCGTGAGAGTCAGAGAAGCCCACTGCTTTAAGTCTGTTCAGAAAGAAGAGATGAGCCAGTGTCAAAAGCTTTAGCAAGATCAACCAAAATGGCAGATGTTATTAGTTCCTGATTCACACCAGAGAGGATGGAGTCAGTGAATCAGAGGAGGGAGGAGGCGGAAGTGGTGGGATTTCCTAAAACAGACTGGAAAGGAGGAGGAGAAGTAGAGGAAAACAGAGAGCTGAGAAAGTACAAAGTGTTCCTGTAACTTAGCCAGGGTGGGCAGGAGACAGATAGGAAGGAAGTTACTGGGAGAAGAAGAGTCACCACCTTCACAGGGATGTATGACAGTAGTCTGCTTCCAGGCTTCAAGGACAGTTGCAGAGGAAACGGAGATTGAAGTGCAGGGTAATAGGCAGTGCAGTGGCAGGAGTCAAGAGAACCAGAAGCTTAGGATCAAGGGTAAGGGCTACCTTTTGCACAGTTAAGAGCGAGCAGGGCCACAGAGGGATGATAGAAGAGAAGGAAGACAGATGGGAGAAGACACAGTAAATTACCTTCTGGCTTATAACAGGTCTGTTCTCCCTTTCTTTCAGCTCTCCCAGAACAAGGGCCCCATGTAAATTCAGAGATAGAAATACAAGGCATATCCATAAAGTACAGCACTCACCTCAGAGCTGCAGAATGCACCCAGGAAAAAACAGGCTCAGATATCAGTTACTGGTTCGACATTAAATTTACTAGCAAAAATCCAAATCCTCGTTTTTCTGGCTGTAGTCTGCTGCTCCAAAGTGAATGCAATACTTTCCGTCTTTGTCTTGAATTTTAGAGCTTAGTAAAACTCTGCACCAGCACCCCTGTTCTATACTGCAAAGCACACATCTCTTCCTGCCTGCCCAAAGATGTAAAAGCCCGATTTACAGGTGATAACGGCACCTACTACAAAACAACATTGTGTTGTGGGACTTGCAATTAAATTTGCTGACATTTTTAATACAAATTTCAACACCTCCTCTTTTAATGATGCAAATTCTGAGTTTGCTTTAAAAGCAGCTGCAAACTGCCATAGATTTAGTAATACAGTAATGTAGGAAATATCTTTTAAACAGGGTAAAACAATTAGGACCCAAGGGCCCCATTTACAAGGTTGTCCTGTGTAAAATGCTCCACATAATTCCCAAATACAAAGCATAACACAAAACAGGCCTATGTGGACAGTACATAACATGTTACTAAATACATATTATGACACACAGTACTAAGTCAAATACTTAATAGTACAGACTTTACAATGAATTTGCAATCAACAGTCAAATTACACAGTGAGCTAGAAACAAACACACTCATGTCGTATGCTCTCATTAATTTCTTGCATCCAGTGATACCTAGTTCCAACTTTTAGAACTATATAATTATGGTAAGTACTTTTTATTATTTCCAATCCTAAAACAGCAATAGTGAGATGCAAACTAGAGACTCCAGGTTCACTGCTCTGCACTCTAACCACAAGGCATGAAACACATGCTCAAGATAGACACTATACTTTGTCTGCAGACAGCCCTACAAGTCCTCCCAAATTAATTAATTTAGTTTTTGTTACCTGGGTAGGTGCACTAGACAGGGACTGTCTTTTCAGGCACACGACTCAAGAAATTACAAAGGATATGGATATGTGCACAAGTCACCAAATACTGTACACAGAAGTACAGCGTTAATTTACAATATATTATTAGAACACAGAATTATAGCAACAAAGGAGGGTCACATGACATAAGAATTACAGCATGGATCTTCGGATCAGTGCCCTAAAATACAACTTCTGACACAAAAGTGCAAAACCGAGCTGGAGAAAAACAAATTGCTAGTCTTAGCCTATTTATTAGGTGATTTGCACTGCACAAGTTTTTAACTGCTCCTTCACCTTAGTCCACTCCCTGTTTACCCAAATTTTAACTTCCAAGAATTCCAGCATACCTCTGTATGTTCATGTGCTGTTTCAGTCTTATTTTACTTCTCCCCACCGCAACGCTTGTTTATTCCTCTCCCGTCACTGTTCCAGGGATATACCCTGCTTCCTGTTCAGGCAGATTCAGCTTCAATTAGACGCAGGAGGGGTTTTACTTCCATTTTCTCTCTTGATCTCTCCTCCACCCTTGGTGCATGGGCACTGCCACTGCTGCCTTATATGCATGAGGCACCCCTTGCAGCAAGAACGAGCTCCCCTAGGCCAGCCACAGGGGTCGCCGTACCTGAACCAGCCGCCAAACCTCCTAGACCAGGCACACAACACACATGAGCTAACCTAGCATAGCCTCCCTCCCAAAGTGGCAATGGTTGCTTGCCCTGAACTCGGGCCACTTGTTTGGCAGCAACACGCTCTGGTGGGCCATCAGGCGGCTATTTCATTTTAACATGTTTCCATTATGCATGTAGGCAGCTTTATACTGTGTTCTGCATACACGTACTATTGTACTGGTTTTGCACTGTTGTTCCCTTCTCTCCTCCCCTAAGGATGTATCTGAAACAAGCTCCTACCAGCTCAGTATGTCATTCCTGGTGAAATTTTTGAAATAAATAAATTAGAAATTATAATCTGTCTGCACACTCCCATTTTGCATCCAGAATGTTAGCTAGAACTGCTGTCTGGCACGCACACAGAAACTGAGGTCACATTTACAATTCTAGAAGTTCAGAAAGCTTTCATCTTTAAGTTTTAAAATGAATAAGTGATCTTGATACCAGCATCTTCCACAGTTTAGCACGAGAAATCTCTGTTAGTACCATTCTAAAAAAATCCTCATGGCCTGCTCCAATCAGTTCTCAGCATTTCCTAGTTGTAGCTATTTAGCCTATCGGCCAAAACAGTGCTAAATTTCTACATCCTGCTGCTTACCCGTGATGCACTGACAAATCCAGCACAGCTGCAACTTTACCAGCTCACATACTGCTCTCTCAGAAACCTGGAGGAGCTCCAACATTTAACAGAAAGCATTTTGATCAATTTGTGCCAAAAGGTCAAAGGTTATATAATGAATGTTTACGAGGAATGTGCCTGACACCTCCAAGGTGAGATTTCTATGGCAGTGCTTTCTGCCCCAGTTGTAATGTGCAAACAGAAAGCCCTCTGTTTCTGCAGTAAGCAAACCCTTTAAAGCAGCAGTCCATATTAAAGAGGTTTTACATATTTTGATTATGCACATTCAAACCCCATGATCCTCACTGTTCATTTTACCCCACAACTCCATTAATATGGTGCCACACAGGATTCCCACTGCCTAGAAATTTAGGGTGGTGGTTATATTCATCGTGCCAAGGGTGCATTATTCCTTGGTGCTCCAATACATACTTGTGTATTAAGTGAGTTCAAATACAGTGTAGTGTACTGGTACCAAAACCGAGCAGAAGTACAATCGTCCCAGTGCAACTAGTACTGCACCATTGGTGCCGGAATCAGGGTTGACAAATTTCAAATTTACGTGCTAGTCCAAGGACAAGTGGCCTGGCCAAAATGGTAGTCCCAGTGTTGCAAGTGGTAGTCCATGGTCGGAAGGCCATATTTTAAGGGTCTGTTTTTATTCGTTTGCACATTGTCATCTTTCTTTCACACTTCTTTTACTGACTGCAAATAAAATGTATTTTACAATATCTTACTGTGTGTGTGTCCTTGACTGGGTGGGATGGGGAGGGATGAGGGTGTGGGTATACACTACTAGGCAAACTTTATTTCAAGGCTTTATGCTCAAAGCTAAGTGACTTCACTGCAGGCAGCCGGAGCCGGGAGGTAGTGGGAAGGGGAATGCCCTATGCCAGTAATATGTTTGTGCTTCACTTGTTGTGTAAACTGCTGTTATTATGCAGCAAGTTCCCAGCAGGCCAAGGCCATGTCAGCCCTCTTTTCTTTCAATTTACAGTTTTTTAACAGTTTTATTTATTTTTTGTTTGCAGACTTATCCCCTCCCTGAATGTAAGACATACAGTTGTACTCCACTTACTTAGTCCACCACTGCTGCCACACTCCAACAACAGCAAATGCAACCTGGGCTGTCCCTCTTATCAGTCAGGGTAGGGTGGCGAGCACTGGCTTGGCTAATAACTTGTATGGGCTGGCTACTAATAAACTCATATTTTAAAGTAAAAGCACTGTACACTTTCGTTTCTTCAGAATATCCTTTGTTTTATACTTCTGTCTGTACTTCTGCAACCTTAAAACAATCAGACTAGGCTAGAGAGTGCCCACACAATGTAAATTTATTCCACATAAATCTGATCTTTTGCCTCCCGCCTCCGTCCCTCACCCAACACCTACTGTAGGCAGTTGATGTCTCTCACATGTCGCTGAAGGAGTGGATGGACATGGACCCCTCCCCTTTTCTAGTCCCTTCCCAGTTTTCTTTTGGCTTTATTCCTTTTTGTTTTAATTTCCCTTTAGCATTTTTGTTTACATCAAGAGACAGATCATAGTTCAGTTCAACCCAGCAATGTTCCTAATACATTTTTAGAAGCAAAAACAAACTGGAGTGAGCATTAGACGTAGTGCTCAATACTAATATAAAATCATAAAGGATCTCTGAAGCATAGGCATGTTATAGGTCTTATTCAGAAGTACCACAAATGCGGTACTTGAATAAAGTTTTCTAACAGACCTGTGCCCTTGCTATTAGAGGTGTGTGCTCTACTTTTTGTGTTTTTTTTTAATTTTAGAAGCGCCCAAGCTCAAGCTCTGTCTGCTGTATGTCCTTTTTCCACCAAGACGCAAGTCCCACTAAGAAATAGAACTGTGCACATTGCAAGCCACAGCATCTGCTGCCTCAATGCCTTTCCCCACCTCTTCCAATGCTCTCGCAGCAAATACTGGTGACGCGACCCTATGTTGACCTGAACCCTCCATCACCGGGACAACCGCACTCCTCCAGTACTCAGCTGCACCCTGCTCCAGTCCATGCCCTTTACTCTTACCTGCCGACCACAAGGAAACACAGCATGTGACCTGCCAATGATGACATCACCCGACGTCCCTACATGCTTGTTCACTCACCCACCCACATCACAGAGTTCTCGCCGTGATTTCGCCCTACCACAGCCGCCACATGCATCAGCTTCCCAAAAAAAAAAAAAAAATTTATTCCAAAGCTCACTTCAGAGGCTGCGACGATGTGACCCCTGCTGGCCGGATGATAAAATGACAGGTAGTCAGGTACACATTACAAATGAAAGCAGAGACTGTATTGTCCGTGGTCAAGTGGCTAACTGAAAACTGCTTGTCCACAGCAGCAATTAGGTAGCCCGGACGCCGGGCTATGGATTTGCAAGCCCTGGCCAGAATGGTTTGAAAAGTGATACGCCAAGGATGTAATGGATAAATTCTCCCTATTAAACATTAACATGGCTGCAAAGTAATAGGGCCACTTATGAAAGTGGTAAGGCCACTGGCCCTAGTGGCCCCTTGTTCTGGCACCTATGTACTGCACTACAATTTTGTGGTGATTTGTATATACAGCCCATGATGCTTTGCATTATGGGGGTATGTGATTTTGTGTTTTTTGAAACATGTCTTCCTGGCCAATGCCCTTTGGGTAACTCTCACCTCAGTGCTTATGCACTAAGGTTCTTTGAGTACAATAGCGGATGGTGTTAAAAGACAATTTTAATGGTTTTATAAGAAGCAAATTTAGGTGCTGGCCAAAAATAGTGTTGTGAACCACAAATTATGGTAAAAATACAGGTTACTCACCTGTAACAGGAGTTCTAGGAATGGTATATGTTGTTCATCCACACTTATTGGCAGGTTCTTGCCGCTTAAATCTTGCCGGAAGGTCTTCGCTAGCTCCTCCCACCCACCCGGTGGTAAAACTCGGCCCGCCCCATGACGCCAGATCTGGCCCGCTGGAAGCTCAGGTTGTGCGGTCGAAGCCGGAGGTCGGGTGGTTGTGGATGAACAACATATACCATCTCTAGAACTCCTGTTACAGGTGAGTAACCTGTATTTCTAGGGACATGGATATGTTGTTCATCCACACTTATTGGCAGACTCCTAGCAGTTCTCCGGGAGGAGGGAGGCAGGCGCACACCCCTACATACTTACTTGGGGAACAGAGATTGAGAACCGAGGCCCCAAAACCAGCATCCCGGCGTGACTCAAGGTCGATGTGGTAGTGGAAATAAGGTGTGTGCTGACTTCCAGGTAGCAGCCCTGCAGATTTCCTGGATAGGGACATCCCTGGAAGCAGCCACCGATGCAGTAGTATGGCGGTAGAATGAGCTCATCCTCTGGGAGGCTCCATGCCCGCCAACTCATAGCAGAGATTTATGCAGGAGGTGACCCATCTGCCTATCGTCCGCTTGGCTGCAGGTCTGCCAGGTGCGGCTTCAGCGTAGGTGACAAACAGCTGGCGAACCTCTCCCGAATTTCAGCCGTGTGCTCCTTATAATAAGCGAGCGCCTTCTAGGGTCCAGAGTATGGAGCCTATATTCGACCTCCGAGGTGTGATTGGGGTAGAACACCGCAGAGTCAATACCTGATTAAGGTGAAACTCCACACCACCTTCGGAAGGAATTTCGGTGAGGGCGAGGACAACCTTGTCCCTGTGGAAGACCAGGTAAGGAGACTCGATGCTCAGCGCCTGAGTTCTCCTATCCTTCTGGCTGACGAATAGCCACCAAGAACGCTGGTTTCAGGACAGGTGGGGAGACCACACCTCGTGCATTGGTTCAATGGCTTGCTCATGAGCTTTGCCAGTACCAGCAGTAAACCCACAGAGGTGGGGTTCCCGCACTGAGGGAAATGTGATCAAGGCCTGAAAAAGCGCCCGACCACTTTTTCCTGCGCCACTGACTGCTGACCCGGCCCGCGCCTGCAAGCAGAAATGGCTGCCAGGTGCACCTTAAGGTCGCCGACCCAAGCCCTTGACTAGATAGGGACCATAGATAGTCCAAAATGCTCGCCACAGGACACGAGAAAGGGTCCAACCCTTTTTCTCGACACCAAATGGAGAACCTCTTCCATTTGAAGGCATAGCATTTTCTGGTCGACTTACGGACGCCTCAACTACATTGAGGACCTCGCCGGAAAGACCCAAGGCCTGGAACTCTAGCCGCTCAGGAACCAGGCCGTCAGGTGCAGGGATTGAAGGTCTGGATGGAACACCTTCCCTGATTGACTGAGAGCAGGTCCGGGCGAGCTGGAAGCTGCCGCGAGTCCTGGAGCTGAGACTGAGGAGATCTGGTACCAGAACTGGCGAGGCCAGTCTGGGGCTATCAGAATCACCTGAGCCTTGTCCCTCCTCGCTTTCAGCAGGACCCTGTGAATCAAGGGAACGGGGAAAGGCGAAAAGAGGCCCGGGGTCCATGGCCCGAAAAGGCATCCCCTGCAGCGAGCCCTGCTGAGGGGCGGCATGAAACAGCCTCAGCTTCGCTCTCCCTGGAGGCAAACAGATCCACCAGAGGTGTGCCCCAGCGAGAACAGGTCTTGTACTATCTCCGCAGGAGAGACCACTGCATGATGCAGCCCCATCCGCTCAGGGCATCGGCCAGGGTGTTGGAGGCTCCCTGCCACATGAATGGCCAGGAGATCCGCCTCCAGGCTGGCAAGACTAGTGACCAGATGCGAGAGCCTTGCATAGAGGCAAGGAGCGATCCCGCCTCTGGCGGTTTAGATAGTACATGGTCGTGGTATTGTCCGCCTGACTCGGACCACTTGACCCCGGAGAAACGGAGCAAAGGCGTGAGAGCTAGGCGGACCGCACGGAGCTCCAGCAGGTTGATATGGCATCGACTCCCACGGGACCAGAGGCCGTGGCGCCGGTGTTCCCCAGATGGGCACCCCAACCCATCAAAGAGGCGCCGGTCGATAGAGAGACCGGCCGCTCGGGCGGACAAACGGGATACCTCCTGCAGATGGGACGGAACGGTCCACCACTGGAGAGCGTCCACATCTCCTGGGTTGTCCACACACGCTGGTCCAGAGGGTCGCAATGCTGTGACCACTGGCCGGCCAGACCCCACTGGAGGGGGCGATGGCCAGCGCCCAACGGACTACGCTGGTACAGGCCGCCATAAGACCCAGGAGTCGCAGGAAGTCCGGCAGGGCGCGATTGCCCAACCAGAAATGATTGGGCAAAGGAGGTAAGAACTCGCCCTGTCCGCCGGAGCCGTGTTTGGCTCTAAGAGAGTCGAGCTCTGCCCCGATGAAGGATATCACCTGCTTCGCTCGAGTTCCGACTTTTGGCCTCGCTGACCAGGAGGCCCAGTTGAGAGCAAACCCGGAGGGCCAGATTTCTGACCGCCTCCACCTCCAACCTGGAGGCTGCTATCAGCCAATCGCCCAGGTAAGGGTACACCCGGACCCATCGGGCGCCAGAAGGAAAGCTGTCACCACTGCAATGCATTTGGTGAAGACCCTGGGAGCTGAAGAAAGGCCAAGGGCATGGCCTGGAACTTAAGAGGGATCCCTCCGCCTGAAGCGGAGGAATCTCTGATGAGACGGACGGATAGGACGTGAAAGAACGCTGGCCCTGAAGTCCAGAGAACAGAACCACACGCCATGTTCCAGAGATGGTATTATCTGAGCCAGAGTGACCATTCTGAAGGTTCGAGACCTTAGAAACTTGTTCAGGTCGTGTAGGTCTAAGATGGGCGCCAGCCCCCGTCTGCTTTGGGACCAGGAAGTACCTGGACACGAACCCTGGTTCTGGTGAAGGGTCCTCTATCTCTTTATCACCCTTTCTGAAGGAGGAGGGGATGCGTCGGCTCGACGAGCCTGTAGAGATTCTGGGGACCCCAAAGCCCGCTGGGCGACGGCTCTGAAGGGTGGAGCCTGCTCGATTCCAGAGGCAGGCCTCTTCCCACCACTTCCAAAACCCACCTGTCCATGGTAACAGCGGACCAGGCGGAAAGGAAGTGTCGGAGCCGCCTCCACGGGGGAACTAGGGGCGAGGTGACGGGATGGGGGTGACACCCTCAGCCCGCCACTTAGCAGGCTTGAGGAAGGACCGCCTGGGGACCACCAGGGCCTTTCTCCTCCTTGCTTCCTATTAGAGGAAGCCGATGGTTTGGGCTTGAATACCAAGGTCTAGCCTGCTGACCCTGACGCTGTTGTTGGGTCAAGGCAGGGCGGGAGTAGAGGGACGAAGGGCTTAGACTGGGGCTTATGACCCTTGTCCCTCTGCGCGACGAGACCGAATCCAAGGTGGCATTGATTTTCGATCCTCTGGAAGTGGCCTTCCACCCAGGGTCAACGGGTCTGTTCCCAGGAAAGGAACGTCCGCAAGCTTGTGCTGGGTATCCGGTAAAGGTGGATATTCGCAGCCACGCCCGCCGATGCATGGCCACAGCGTCGCCACTGACCGGGCACATGAGTCTCCTATATCCAGAGCAGTCTGGAGCTGTTGTTTGCTACTGCCCTGCTCTGATCCCGCACCTGCTTGACCGTAGTCTGCAGGTCAGCGGGAAGATGAGGGACCGCCTCATCCAGGGAACCCAACAGGGCATGGAGAAATGTGCCATGAGGACGGCCGAACTGGCCTGACGGGCCAGAGAAGAGGCATACACTTTCGCCCGAGTAGTCCAATTTCTTGGACTCTTTGTCGGCGGTTTGTCCACGCCCCTGGCATTACCGCACGCCGAAAACACTGTCCGTGACCAGCCCTTCAGCCGAGGGTGTTCAGAAAACCGGACAGAGAGCCAGTAGGGACCGCAGATACTTCCTGGCCAGCCTGGCCGGGCGCAGGACAGGAAGCCGGACGATGCCAAAGTTCCAGGGCCGGCCCGACAATGGCTTCGCCACTGGAAAGGCCTCCGGGAGAATCCTCGTCCAGAATCTCGTGAGGGATATCTGGCCCGCTTGGATAGGGGTTCAAGCTTCATCCCAGTGGATTCTGAGATGAGCCTAAGAAGTCCTAGGAAGGACGAAGGGCTATCGCTCACTGACTGCCCCCAGAGGACTCCAAATCAAAACGCTTGGAGAACAGGGAGGAGTCATCCGACTCCGACGAGTTGTCGAATAGCTGCCTGGAGCCTAAGCCACCTCCACTTGCCGAGGCTTGTCAGGCGTGAGAGTGACCGATAGTCTCACGGGAAGGCCTTGGGCCAACCGCGATTCTTTCGTCGGAGCCCCAGCTGTCGGCTGAGGTGGAGGCGGTTCCACCACAATTGGTGGGGCAGCCGAATAGGTCGGACAACTGGCCTGAAACAGGCTCCTCGACCACTACCTGGTCCGGTGGCAACCACTTAATGGCGGAGAAGAGGCCTGAGCCGCTTATTGCCAGAAAAATTGTTGCCACATGAGGTCTCGTGTTCGGGCGTAGCGACGGCCAAGCCTTCCTCCTGGGCAGGAGGAAAGAGGAAGAGCGGCGACGCGCTTGCCGCGTGTCAGCCGACCGGTGACCGCCTATGTCGACGGAACGGCTGGACCGCCAAGATGTCCGAGATCGGAATCTCGCCAGGCCGAGGTCGGTGAGGCGGGAGCCGAGGATCGGCGATCCCCTCAGTTCGGTCAGCAAAACCGACGCTCCTGATTCACCGGGTACGGAGAGCCGACGATATCCTCAGCCCTCACCGGGGAACCGGAGGAGGGAATCTCGCTTCTCCAGCCGACAACCCATCTAACGGGTCGGAAAAATCTCGACTCGGCGGGAGTCTCAGTCACCTGGCCTGACAGGGGCACCGTGGAAGCCAGTGGTCGAGGCTGAGAATTCGACCGAAGTCGATTGTGACGAGGGAGGGGATCTTTCCCGCTCCCAAGAGCTGCCGACGATGAGACTTATTTCTGACTTCTTCTAATCGATGAAACGGATCAAGAAGCAGGGACCTCGCCTTTTAGTTGAGAGGGTCAAGCAAAGCTCCTTAAAGGAAGCTGAATATGAGGGTCCCGAGCAATAGAGGGACAAAGGTCAAGAGAAGAGGAAGTCATGGGCCTGAGCTACTGTTCTCGGCTGCACCAACCTCTAGTTGTTCACGGATCCGCAGCCGCTGAAACCTAGTCGGGCCTCTTTGATTTGACCGAGGGAAATCTTCTTCGACGCCCCAGATGTAAGCGGGCAGCGCGTCCTCGAGGACGAGACCCAGAGAAGGAGGAACACAGGTCGCAAGCCCGCGGGTCGTGCTCCTGGCTAAGGCAATAAACGCACATGGAGTGCGGGTCCGTCCGAGACATCTTCTGCCCACAGGGACATCTCTGAAACGGAGTCGATTTGTCCATCGCAGCCGCCAAGGAAGAAGACCCAGAAAAGTTATAAAATTTTTCTTCTCTTTTTAAACCGGCGATTTTAGGCCCAAAACTTAATCGCAGAGCGTTAAGGAGGAACCTGAGCTCCAAGCGTAAGGAAGATCTGGTGTCATGGGCGGAGCCGAGTTTTACCACCCGGTGGGTGGGAGGAGCTAGCTTGAAGACCTTCCGCAAGATTTAAAGCGGCAAGGAACCTGCCAATAAGTGTGGATGAACAACATATCCATGTCCCTAGAAAAATATATATACAGTTGTGACAAAAAAAAAAAGCAGAGTTTGCATTACCGCATACTAAAGTCCCCATATGGAATTTTAAGGAATTTGAAGCACAAAAATAGTGCTACAACACTGGCCCTGTACATTAAAAATGTGCACTTGTATCATCAACAGAAACTTGTCAGGAATGTAAAACAAAGACTCCAGCAAATTTCTGACCCCTGGCATTTGAAGTACAGTATTACAACTGACCTCTTCTTAAACAATACAAGCACTGGGGTGTAACTTACCATGCCAAAATAATGAATGGGAACACAGGCACATTTCATTTGTGTCCACCGTGATACAGCTTACCTTTTGCAGTCTAGAGTTGCGTCTTGATGCCCCAGTGTCCCCATAAAGACAAGAGGATTTTTTTTCCAGTAGCATTAACTAATTCTCTTTCACAAGAAAAGTGACATTTTTTTTTAACCAGGAGAGACGACTAAGCTGAAGCTTGTTTACAGGTGCAGCCTGGGAGCACAAGGAAGTTAAGTGATTTGCTTAGGGTCCCACAGTATGCAAGAGGGGCTGTGGGATTCAAACCCAGGTCTCAGGTTTGCAGCTCAGAGCTTAAACCACTGTGCTATACTGCCTCCTTAAACTTAAACAATAGATCTTCAAATGCAGCTGAGAATACTGATGAAAAGTGTTTTTGTTTGTTTTTTAGTGACTGCCCCCCAACCCGTAAATGATGCGCCCACCTCTGACAGGGCACCTGTTGCTAATCATGGTCTCCAAAGGGTCCACAGATGGCTCGTCGCTGTGCTGGATTCCACTGAGAGGGTCCTTAACCATGACATCCTTTGTGTCCTCTGCTGTGCAGACTAGTGGTGTTTTGGGAGTGGTACAGCCCAAGAGTGTTGGCTTCATAAGATGCCAAGCACTGGGGTTTTCCTCTTCAGTTTCTCCTTCGCCCAGAAACAGACGACAAGGGCTCCATGGTGGCATGCCCATGCAGCTGTGAGGTAACACTCTGGAGACAGGGTGCACCCTCCCAAGAGCCTCCATTTTAAATATTGTGCTGTCACGGATGATCAAGCTATGGCTAGCACAATGTAATCAAGCCCAGCTTGATCATTACAGACATCCCAAGGTTCTAAGAGTGGTGGCAATGTACAATCAATACGGGACAAATTTAATCATCAATATATCAGGACTGCTGCCAGCTACAGATAATCTCAATACCTTATTTAGAATTGCTTTTCATAGGCTTTTGAACTATGATGGCTATTGTTCATTACTGTTCCCTTTAAATATCTGAGGTCTGATGAAAACATAGGCTCAAAATGAGTATTCATCAGTTATGAAAGAACCAGCTTAAATCACAGTGAGGAGGATTCCAAGGATTGTGGTAAGTGACAAATTCCAAAATGCTGAAGGGATTGGCAAATTCCCAGATGTTGAAGGGATTACAAGTGGGTGCACAGGACTCTGTCCTGGGCCCCATCATCTTCAACACACTGATCTGCAACATAGGGGTGGGCGTATAGGAGAAGAGCTACATCTTCATAGACAACACAAGATCTGCACAAGGGTAAAGACCAAGAAAGAGATTAAGGCACCAAGGAGGACACAGACTGATAATGGTCTAAGATCTGGCAGCTAAGCTTTAATGCAAAAAAGGTAAAGTAATGCACATCGGGAGCAGGACACAGAGAAACAATACTTAATGGGGTGTACAAGAAAGCACAGCTGAGGAGAAAATTGGGAGTTATCTGAGATAACTTGAACTCTGCCGCTCACTGAAACAAAGCTGTGGGCAAGGCAAAAAGGATGTTGGGGCACTGGAGGGACTCGCAGCAGAAGCTGGCGGGTGATCCTCACATTACACAGGTTGCTTGTGCAACCAGTACTGCACAAGGTCCTGAAATTCATACATGCGTAAGGACTCAGAGAAACACAGAAAGTGACGGCAGAAGGGGACCACAAGATCCATTTGGCCTCATGCAAGAACCTACCTGGTGCTATTCCCCTCCTCCTTTCCATATGCTACCTTTATCTATCCGCATGCTACTTTCATGTCTCTCTTCTTGAACTCGCCACTGCTTTGGCCCCCACTACTTCCTTGTATTACTCCTGAACCTCCCTTACCTTCAGCCTTATGTCTTGCCCTTTCGTTCTCCCACTACTTTCAATTTGAAAAGCTTCTGAACGTTAACCTTATTTGTACCTCTCATATATTTAAAAGTCTCAATCATGTCGCCACTCTCCGCCTCCGTTCCAGGGAGTACGTGCAGAGTTCCCTCAGCCTGTCCTGGTATGCCATATGGTGCAGTCCCTGAATCATTTCCGTGGCCCTCCTCTGCACAGTCTCGATTCTGTCTATGTCCCGTTTGAGATGTAATCTCCAGTACTGTATACAGTACTCCTAAGTGGGCACACTAGCGCCTGTAGAGTGATAAACCACTTCCCTCCTGCAACTCGTGATTCCTCTCCTGATGCAGCACAGCATGCCACTTGCTTTTAGTGCTGCCTTTTCTCACTGTTTACCCACTCTTAAGTCTTCTGATATAATGACCCTAGGTCCCTCTCCTGGCTGGTGGAGACTATCTCTTCTCCTCCTCTCCTCCCAGATAGTAACCCTCTTTGGGATTGTTTCTGCCTAAATGCATGACTTTGCACTTTTTGGTATTGAATTTCAGCTAGAAAGCAGATTGGTAATAAAGAGCCCTCTCACACAACAAGTGTTTAAATAATATCAGTTTATGCTCATATATAATATATATCAAATACAACGGATGTAATAAATAAGTATTTATGTACTGTATCCACTGTACATGACATATATATTCTATACGAATATAAACTGATATTATTTAAACACTTGTTGGGCTTAATGGGCTCTTCATTACCAATCTGCTTCTAGTTTATATTTGCCTTGACTGATAAGGGCTACTATCCTAATAACATTTCTCTCTGTACCGAGGTTGACTGCATTGGAAAGACCCCATGGTTGAATTTCAGCTGCCATGTTTCCAACCACTCCTCCAGTTTCTTCCAAGTCTGAAGTCATACTACTCACACCCTCAGGGAATCCACTCTGTTGCAAATCTTGGTGTCAGCAAATAGACACACTTTACCTTCCAGCACATTTGCAATGTCTTATGAACACACTGAAGAGTAAGGGACCCAGTACCGAACCCTATGGTACCCCGCTGGTCACCTCCCTCTCAGCTGAAAATGCCCAAATTACCTGAACCCTCTATGTTCTTCCTCTCAGACTACTCACCCACATCCTTTCCCACCCCATGTGGTCGAGGTTCCTTGCTAGCGTTCTGTGCGGAACAGAGTCAAAGGCTTTATTAAAGTCCAGACAGACATCTACCACCACTCCCTGATCTACTATCCTTGTAACCCAGTTGAAGAAGTTGCTCATGCCGTGAACCCATGCTGTTTTGGGTCTTGCTGCTCACTGGATTCCAAATACATTATGATTCTCTGTTTGATTAGTGTCTCCATCAACTTCCCTACCACAGGCGTGAGGCTTACTGGACGGTAACTGCCAGCCTCCTCCCTGCTCCCTGCTTTGTGAAGCGGGACCACTGTTGCCCTTTTCCAGTCCTCCGGTACAGTCCCACTCTCTAGTGATTTGGTGAATAGTTCTACTAGGGTGCTGCTAGCACACTCCCAGCTCCCTGAGGACTCTAGGGTGAATCCATCCTGTCCCATGGCCTTGTCCACCTTTAGTTTATTTAAAGCTTCCAAGATTTGAGCCTCTGTCAGGGTGGAGGAAGTACAAAGAAGAATGACTGAAATTAGTCAGAAAAGGGGTGGGTGCATATGAGGAGAGGTTACAAGACCTTGGGATGTACACATGGGGAGAATGACAGAAACTTACAAGAGCTTGCATGGAATAAAGGGTACATTTCAAAGGCGTTTTGCTTAAGCAAGAACACAGGCAAGAGGGAGAATACACTGAAGCTGACAGAGCGAGGATTCAATAATAATATACGCAAGCATGTTTTTACCAAAGAATGGTGGATAAATAGAATAAACTGCCAGAGGAGATGGTAGGCTAAAACAGTGTGTGTGGGGGGGTAACGTAAGGTAGGACAAGCACATTTGCACAATAAAAGGGAAGGGCAGAAGTAAGAGGAAGGATGTCCACTACAGCCTTCGTGAGGTAGCCAGGTGGGGTGGGCAGACTGGATGAGTTGCTGGGCCTTTTTCTGACATTACTTTCTACATTTCCTAAACATGGGTAAGCTACAAGGGATTTTTCATTATCTGCACATCTAAAAGCAGAAACAGCTACAATAATACACCTTAGTTAGATGCTGTATGGATAGAGCCATAGTGTTTTGGTCATATTTTATATAATTTTATGCACAATAATACACCAAAGAACGCCATAAAAAGGCAGGTCAAGTTGCTAGGGATCATGGGTACAAAGTACATGGGTCCTGGGGAATGATGTTGTAACTCTTGCTACTGGGCAGAGAATATGTCGGGCTGCTAGCCATGGACTGGAGTTTAATTAAATCATTTAAAAGGAGACAAAAGAATAAGTAAGCAGAGCTGGAAGCAAGGTACATCCATTTGTGCTTGTGAAAGGGGTCAACACCAATGGTAAAGTATTCGGTCTTGGTTCCTTTTGTCTCTGCAAGACTGCTCTGAGATAATCTCATTACAGCTGAATGGGTTACAATTTAAGTACATGGCTGTACTGAGGATAGCTTAATTAAAGCCATTTCTAAGGAGGGAGGCTGGATTTTCCCAAAAATTCTGGTTTACACTAGCTGACCCGAGTTTTTTTTTCTCTCATATTCAGAAATGCACATTTTTTGTTTTGTAATAAAATACTAAAAGCTGATTGGTTGAGTAGTCATAGAGATGGAATGTTAGCCAATCGCAGGGCAAGCCACTGTCCTCAGGACCTGCCCTTGAAAAGCCTCATAAACTAGAGTGCAAAGACTGTATCACAGCCTTTAGCGACCCTGCCTGCTTAGGAGAGCAAAGACATTTTCTTCAAGAATTCTTCTGCACTACCAAGAACCAAGATTTTCAACTGCCTTTGTAAAGACTTTGCACTCCAAAATTCAGCAACTAAGGACTTGAGGTAGACTAATCTCAGAGTTTTAAGGTGTAGGTTTTGTGTACATTTTCCATTTTATTTTTAATATCCTGTAACCAATGTCTAAAATTATTTGTCTTTATGTATTTACTTCATTTATTAACTAACTAATTAAGCTTTTGGTTTATATGTAACTTGTGTGTTGCATTGGGAAGAGTTGCTCAAACTAAACTACGCCTTTGTGATTGCTTAAGGGCCAAAACACACTCGACAGAAAGAACCACTAGGACTCTGTGTGATTAAAGGAAGGAGAAAATATGAAGGGTCTGTGGGAGTTTGAACCGAGCTCTGCATTTCTGGAGAAAGACACATAATAGGGTATTATAGGGCCTCCCAAAGCCTGTACACGCCAGTGGCTTTTCTGGTTTGCTGTGCAGTGGCCACGGTTTTGTTTTTGTTTTTAACTTGAAACTTTTTATTTAATGAATGATAGAATACTAATACATCTTTATACTCAGGATTTCCATCCATTCAAAGAAAACATACAGTTACATCCAGATTTACATAAGGTTATTTTTAAAACAAAGTTCATTCCATTGTCCATTTTATTTCTTTTCTCAGGTTCCTCGCTGTGAAGGGTATGATCACGGATGTCTCCATTGTTACTGAAAAATCCTTAACTAGCTATATCTCTGACCTTACAATTCTCTATTCCCAACAGACAGAAATTTACAAATATCTCTGTCAACCTCCAAAGTCTAAACAAACAAAGAAAAAAAAAGGTTTTCGTTCTTGGTGTCAGTTATTATTATCAAGCTTTACCGCTCTTTCCTTGTTGGCTTTGCAGTCTCTTAAAGTCCTGCAATACCAGGTACTCACTCAGTTTACCAGAAATCTCCATATATAAACCCACCACCAGGAAGCCGCTGGAGCAAAGTCCCCAGATAATCCGTTATAATCTGAGCTTTGAAGCCAATCTCTATTTTAGGCCTGCAATAACTGCTCAAGGGTAGGGACACCTCTTTTACTTCTAAATGATCAAAGAAAGGGAGCCATCTAGCATTAAATTTCTCAGTGGTCAATCTTAACCTTGCCGTGATTGCCTCCATGCTTTTTATTTGATTAATATTATTGTACCATTGGGTCATCGAGGTGGGTCCTCCCTGAGCCACTTCTGGGTGAGGGACTTCAATGCGTTGCCACCAGCACAAGAACAAATACTTCTCCGCCTGCTTTTCCAGATCTGTTGGAGGAAGTCCAAGCACTAGGTTTTCAAACTCTAGTGTTGTCCCCAGAAAGAATATTTTAATTATCTCTTTGGATATTTCTGTCCAAAAGGAGGATATGCGGTACAGGCCCAAAAGATATGGTAGTGTGCCTTTGGACCTCACAATTCCTCCAACGTTTATTCGAAGAGTGGGATGTATAGTGGTAGGAGACAGTTGGGGTCCTAAAGAATCGAATATTGACTTTCCATCTAAATTTTCCAAGAAGGTGAGTTTGTTGTTTTCGACTCCTCCCCTAAAAAATTCTCCCTCCATTTACCTTCCGAATACAGTGTCCTGCTTCTGCATCCCAATTGTCTATTATTCTCTGAATGGCCAACGACTTCGTCCTCTATTAGTATTTTGTATATTTATGAAATATATGTCGTAGTGTCTTCAGTAGATACTCCTCTGGTGAGTTAGTATTACTGGGGATGCTGGACATTGGGCCAATTCTGTTAGTCCAATATTATTCTGTATACAGTGGATGCATTGAATGTATCTAAGCATATGTCTCATTTGAGTGAAATTCCTTTGTTTCTCTATGAAGGATTTCAGGCGGTCCACCTCAGGTGCTGTCTTGGGTATTTGAGTCCCTAATGCGTCCACTCTGCCAGGCGTGCATCTCCTCTATGAGCAGGAAGCCCGGCATATTATACAGGGGAGATATTCCCAGACTGGTCTTCGTATCTCCCACTCCTGTCTGGCTTTCAACCACATCGACATGGTGTGTTGTGTGAAAGTGTTTTAAGCTGTTTTAACTCTTTGGGAGAATTCTCCAAGGCAACAAATTAAGTGGTCCCAGCTGACAGTCTTCTTCTTCTATCTCTCGCCATCCAGGACTCCTCCGCACATCAGTATTTTAATAACGGTAATAACTGGGCAGCCGATAATATTTGGGGAAATCAGGGAGCCCAGTCCCCTCTTTCTTTGTATTCTATTAGTATATCCCAATGGGCTCTTTTTTCCCTGCCCATATAAAGTCTGATATTTTTTCTTTAAATCTTTCCAGTCCTTGTTGGGGGTTGGTAAGGGAGGCTGGTGTATAGAAACAGGAAATGAAGAAGGATGTTCATTTTAACTGCTTCTATTTTATTTGTAAATGTTAGGGAAGGACCGACCACCTATTCATGTCAGCGTACACCTGTTGCTTTAAGGATCCGTAGTTACATTTATAAACTAATCCTGTCTGAACAGGGATATGAACCCCTAAGTGCCTAATTTTGGTGTCCACCATTTAAAAGGAGTCATTTCTTTTAGTCTCTGGTTTGGGGCTTTCCCAAGGCTAATACTTCTGGTTTTCTTTATTAATCTTGAAGCGGAGATATCCCCAAAGTTCTTCAATAAGTCTATAGGCATGGAAGGGAAGTCTCTGGGTCCCCAGGTATATTAGGGTATCATCTGCATATAGGGATATTTTATGGGTTGTGTTTTGAATCTCTTCCTTTTATTTTGTCCCTTTGCCGTATGACCTGGGCTAGTGTTCCATACTAATCGCAAAAAGCAGGGGTGAGAGGGCATCCTTGTCTTGTTCCTCTGCTAATTTTAAGGGGAAGATATTGTGCCTTTTACCTCACCCTCGCCTGGGGTCTTGATAACATAGCTTTATCCAATTCAGCAAGTTCCTTCAATACCCATTTTTCTAGTACCTGAAAGAGGTACGTCCAATTCAGCCTATCGAGGCTTTTTCCACATCCAAAAGACTGCAAGATCAGTTTTGTGTTAGAGGTTTTCTTCCAATAATGTTTGAGTTGTCTTATGTTATCACTTAGTTGGCAATGTGGTATAAAACCTGATTGGTCAGGGTGGATTAGTAATTCTATATATTTTGGAGCCAATGGAGAGTATTTTTGTGAATATTTTAGATCCTGATTCAGTAAGACTATTGGTCTAAATGATGCACATTTCATAAGGTCCTTCCCTGCTTTTGGAATCACTGTTATTGGTGATTGGGTCCAACTCTGGTGTTTTACCCTCTTCTAGACATTTATTAAAGACTTCAGCTAGTATCTGGGCCACTGTGGTCCCTAATGCCTTGTAAAATTCTCCACAGAACCCATCTGGGCCTGGGGTTTGCCCCGGTAACTGTTTGATAACCCCATTATTTCTTCTGTTGAGATGGGGCGATTCAAATCCTGTTTCATCGCCTCAGATATTGGGAAGGTTAATCGAGCCAGAAATGTTCCCACTCCATTTTAGTTGTGGCTTCATCTTTTCCTCTCTATACAATTTTTGGTAGAATTTTTGAAATTGGAGTGCTATTTCTCTTGGGTTCTCTTGTTTTACCCCTTGTGCCCCTGTGTCTTGTAGGAAAGGATATACCTGTCCATCTGAGCTTTTCTTAGCCTAAAGCTAAGAGTTTTGATACTCTCCCCAACTCATGATATTTCTGATTTGTGAATCTAGATATCCCTCCACTTTTTATTTTCAAACTCTTGTAGGTTTTTTCGGATTTGGGTTAATTCTTTTGGATCTGCCAATCATGAGGGTTGGCTTTGTGCTTTTCTCTGCTGCAGCTAATTAGTTAGCCAGCCTGTTATGGTGATAAGTTCCAGCTTCTTTTGGGCAGAGGCAAAGCTAGTATATTCCCCTTATCATCGCTTTAAGGGTGTCCCACTTAAGCAGCACAGAGTGGGTCGCTGGATTATGAACTGTTTGGAAATCTTTGATATTTTCCTTTAATCTTTCCACTACTGTTTTATTGTTCAATAGAAACATTTAGTCTCCACAGGGTTTGTCTGCCCTGGGGTAGCAGATTCAGCCCTACTGATATTGGGCGTGATCTAGCAGGGTTATATTATGTTAGAGCTTATGACCTCGTGGAGTGTGTGACACTTGTGTAAAAGATCTATTCTAGAGTACGATCTCTGGGGGTTTGAATAGAAGGTATAGTCTCTTTCCTTCGGTGGTGTACCCTCAAACATCCACCAAGCCTAGCTCTTTTGTCAGTGTGGTTAAGACCTTTGAGGCCATTTTATTCGTGGCCTCCTCCTTGAGGACGGTCCTTAACGGTGTGGAGCCACACTGAAGTCCCCGAGTATCTGGCCCTGTGGCAGGTCAGCTATCTTTTGAAAACTTTTTCAAAAAGGTCTGCTTATTTGTGCGTAAACATATTAAAGCGAATAAGCTTGCCCTGAATTTTGCCGACATTCTCACATATCTTCCTGCATTCCCCTTCCGTAGTTTCTATTGTCAAGTGCAGACCCCTCGTATTAGTATTGTTACCCCTGCCTTTTGGAATTAGGGTGTGAAGCCGCCACCACCTTCCCACCCATGTTCGTCAGTAATTTAAGATGCTCTGGCATGGATAAATGTGTTTCCTGGAGAAGAATCACACCCCCAGCTTTTTAAGTTCCTGCAACAGCCTGCAACGTTTTACTGGAGATTTACTCCTTTAACGTTATAGGAGCAAACATTTAGGCAAATCATTTTGTTGTATATGGAGACTTCCAGTGAGCAACAGGGTAGTGGCCCTTTAAGTGTGTGTTCATACCTAAATCCTCTCACCCTTGTCTTGCTTATACCTCTTCATTTATCTTGCTTATTGTCCTGAGTCTCTTCTTGAATCTTTGCTATAAAATAAACTGAGAACTTTATGACAAAACAAATATAATGAAAATAAAAAATGTAACTCTTAATTTACAACCTTTGTCAACCATTGAACCTTATTCTACTGAACCAACCGTGGTCTAAAATAGTAAAAGAACAGAAGTAACAATTTCTTTGTCAAGAAATCAACTCCCTTCCTCCCCTTTAAAGAGAGAAAAGAGAAATAAAAGGAAGGAACCAATGAAGAAAATCCACTCCCTATGTGCTTCCCTCGGTCCCTGTCTCCCTTTATTAAAGGAGAGGGGACGAGCTGTAGCTCACTACACTGTGATGTGTGTATCACCCATCCACTGTCTCTACCTAAGAGACTCAGAGCTGTTGTTTCATCCCTCGCCCTGAATTATCGTCACATATCTCCGTTCTGGAACTCCGACCCACCCCAGGACCCCTCCCATCTTTTTACATACATAATCGTTCCTCCTCCCTTCTCGATCTATTATATATGTATATTATACATCCGATATGGTAGCCCCTCATCTCTTCTCCCTTTAAGCGACCGCTTTTCCGACCTCTGGAGTTATTAATTGCTAGTGTCCCCACCCAGCCAAAGGCTTCACTGGGCGAAAAACAGGAATGCATAAAGTTTTCCTCACCAACCCGGTAGCCTAAACCTTCGTGTCTGTTTGCCCAGGAGCACCTCGCGCATGTGTTGCAGTCAGGCAATGTGGTCTCCCTGCAGCTCCCCAGGGGCGACTCCTCCAGCCTTGTCGAGGTTTCCTTATTCCGTGAAGGTTGCCTAACCCGTCGACTAAGCTCAAGCTGCAATTTCTTCTAAACTATCTGGCGGGATGGAAGGCCCTCTGATATTGGTCTACTTTACCCCTATCCCTCCCCGCTCCGCCTGGCCTCTGGCTCAACCCTGCTACTCCCTTATTCCAGGGTAGACCCTTCCCGCCCTCCCCGCTCTCGTGGTCTCCTCCCCCGCCTCATCCTATAGGGCGGTTAACACTGTTCTGACGATAATAAATAAGGCAGTAGTTTTAATTTCATTATCTGTCCCACAGTTCCGTCCCTGAAATCACCTCACTTCTCCTTATCCCCTTGCTTTATGTCCCAATCCAGACTACCTATGTTTCTCTCCCTCACCCTTCGATCCTCACTACTTTCCCGCATGTCTTGCTCAGAGTCTGGAGGGTGAATGAGAGGTCAGGCCCCACACAGGAGGAAAGCCAACAAGGCCCCAGCTTCAGTCTGCGTGTGGTCGAGCTGCCTTAATGGTTCTTCACCTATTGGTAGCCTCCTACCCTGCCCCACGAGAACTGCTCCATCAGCCAGTAAAAAATTTTAAGAAGAAACCTCCCTGCCTCAGTGTGCTCTCATTTTCATCATACGTGACTGGAGCCATTTTAGTCGGCCGGGCAAAAGCCCGCCATATGTCTTCCACAAACTGGAATTCCCACTGCCTTGTGTTTCACTAAGTGTCCTTTAACATAAGGCCTTTTCTGTTCTTCTTATGCTGCGTCCCGTTTTTAAACTTAATTCCGGACTTTAGATCGTTTTTATGCACGGGTTGCCCTCTCTCTCCCCACCCCATGTTTCCCTCCCTCTACCATCTCCTCTGAAGCGATAATCGCCTTTTTTTTTACACCATAACCGGGAGAGGTGTAACCACCACACAGAAAGCAAAACAAAACGAGTATGAGGGAAAGTGATCAGCTCTTCCAGGAGCAACTTATCTGTATATAGTTCCAAATAAAGTTTGTTAGTTCGCGCTCTCCTTCCACTTCTCTCCCATGCAGCTGTTCACCGACTGTAGCCGGCTTACGTCCTCAATGCTGGGGGATGATCTAGCGTGCAGGCCTTGATCTGGCTGCCTTCCTCCTGCCTCTGCCCTCATAATTATCTTCTCTGCTTCTTTCACCAGTGTCTTGGGATTGTGCCTGGCCACGCCTCTTGGTCCCTCTTCCCACTGTATGCCATACATTTTGCTGGAGTTTTTCTCAAACGCTCCAGTTCCAGATCTGGCAGTGCGATGCCCCAGTGTTTTAGCACTGGGGTGGCCTCAATATGTTTTCAAGGTTTTCTGGCCCTCTTCCATGTGGAACCTTAGCCTGGCTGGGAATAGTAGCTGACCCTTTATTTTTTCGTCTCTCTGACCTCCTTCAGCATCTGTCACTTTAAGTCTTTCTTGCTGCAGGGCTGGGGAGAAGTCTTGCTCAAAGAAGATGTTATACCCTGGTATTTGAGCTCTCTGAGTCACCATGCTTCTCGTAGGATCCATTCCTTCGACTGAAACAGCACCATCTGAACTACCCACGCCGGGGCCTTGCCTCTGTGTTGGTAGGCTTCGGACCAGTGAGCATGTGCTCTATCCAGGGTCAGGTCTAAATCCGAGGGTATTTCCATCAGGGATCGCAATAAATGCTGGATAAAATCAATCGTGGTGGCATAGCCCTCCTCAGCCCCTCTGGGATTCTGTGGATCCAGAAATTGTTCCTGCTGGAGCGGTTTTCGATGTCTTCCAGTCTGGCTTGGGTTTCTCTTTCTTTTGTAGCAGGAACAGGAGGACTTTGTTGTCAGTGTCTTGCAGCTCCGTTATTTCAGTAATTTTGCTGTGTTTTCCATACCTTGCCATCTATGTTCCGTACATCTTGGCGCCAAGTCCGCTGCGAGATTCTATTTTCTGCACCAAAGATAATATTTTTTGAGGGTTCTCTCAGCTCTCCACGGAAGTAGAAGTTCGCTATCTTCTGTGTCTGCCGATGACTCTAAGAGGCTGCGATCTCTTTGTTAGCAGGCCGCGTAGCCTCTCTTTCTTCGTCCATGGTAAGCTGTTTTAGCTTCATTTGGGAGCTATTGTTTTCACCATTTCAGCCTATTGTTTCTGGTGGTCATTTCAAAATCGAACTTAGTCTTTTAAAAACTATACGCATGTAATTTGAGGAGGATTAAGTTAGATTTTTATAGATGGGTCCTGGGCTCTTAGTCTAGCGTCCCATCACTCCCGTGACGCCACCGGAAGTCCGCCGAGGGGTTCTCATCCCAGGAACACAGACTCAAGAGTGTATTTGTACCGCTGGCCCAGTGGCACTGAGGGTTGGGGCGCTGGACGCCACGCTGGTGACCCGGTTGGAGTGACCTCGGGTGCTGGGGTCGGCAGGGAAGGACAAGATGAGCGCCTGCAGGCTGCTCTCCTGTCCCGGGGAGGGTGATGGGTGGCTCGCGCTCCGCGACCCGGTGGAGATCGAGGGTGTCAGAGTGCTGAGCAGCATGTACTCAGCGTGGCCCGACGCTGGCAGGGTTGCTGTGCACCGAGAAGTCGGGAAGCGGCCCATGCATGGGAGGGAGGGGACTATAAGGCCAAAGAGAAACACCTCCTTAGCTGGATAAGCGACAGCTTCCTCCAGCGCCGCCACATGTCCAATGCTAGTCTCCGCTCACTGCCCCTTTGATCTTTCCAGGGCTGTTAGCCCACGCAGCCCTGGGGGTCGAATTACCTTGATGATGACGGGAGACACGGCAGACGGTAGAGCAGGTAGGCCAGTGGGGATAGCACAAGAGAGTTCGGACCAGGGAGAGAGAGTTTAAAGAAAAAAAAGTGTATTTGTACCCCAGACGGAGAGAGGGCACCCTGGCATCCTGTGGCGTACCTTCACCTGTGAGACAGTGAGCATGCTAAAGAACATAGGATGGGTATCCCAGCCCCTCACCATCACAAAGAGGGATTCGCTTAGATGCAGAGAATCCTACCCCATAGGAGTGGGCTTGTGACAGATGCTTTTAGACCTTGTCCTTAAATATCCTAAGTAGTCTGAAACTACAGATATATCCCATTTTGAAATGGCATGGCAGAATTTACACTACACACTGACTCAAGCCTGCTCCATTTTGAAGTACAGGTGTTCCTAGTTGCTGGCTTTCTAGTAACTTTCAAAACTTCCAGGACCTGGTTTGAGAGGTTTAGTTAAAATAACTCCACAAGAATCGTGTTCTCAAAAGAAAGGATGTGAGGCTAGGTGAGACACCCTGCTATTGGGACAGAGGCAGCAAGCCTTTTTCAGTGGCAGCTCTACGGTATTCTCTGCAATACTGTCAATAACGGTCGTACCAAGACTTCCTTGCCCAGTCTTGGTGCTATGAGAATCACTGAAGCAACCTCCTTCTCAATTTCAGCAACACTTTAGTGTGTTTACACTACGGATCTGCATCTTTGCCAGTGGTGCAGATGAGCTGCATGGAACAACCGCAGTATAAACAGCAGCCAAGCACTGCAAGCAGCCTGCTGCAGCATAGAGCTGCCCTGTTTTGGTGGGAATGCATATCGGTGCAGGAATTTTCTGCTGGCATGTAAACATGCCGCTCCACCTGCACCAGTGCAGCACCGTGACACACCATGCCACTCGGACTGTCCCCCTCCTTTACAGCTAACAGCACTGTAAAAAGCTACACCTGCACCTTCCGGCACTACGGTCCCTCGGATAACGACCCTGCAGTAACCCGATCTCTATAGATAAGGTGGCTTCCGCTGTGCCTCAGCTCTCCATCCTAGGGATTTCTGTACTGACCACATGTTGGCAGGAATGCTTTCATTTACTCAAATGGTTTACCTTTTCAAATAGTTAATCTAGTGCCAACCTGCCTCCTGTCCGCTTTCAGAAATGCAGTAAAGAATGCAGGAAGCACTTGCCACTCTGCACTGAACAGCTAGCTCTGTAAATACAGTCACCAGTGGGGTAGATGGAGTGGCAGGCAAGCTTCACAGATAGAAGTGCTACAAGCCAGGTAATGATAAATGCACCTTTGTGAATTAGTGGAAATGGAGGAAATGCATACAGGAATCTGTTTCTCCAGGGAAGAACTAGTGCATCCCAGGAGTTGTCCCCACTGAGGGAGGCCTGCAACAGAACTGGGCTGGCTTTCTGTTTTCCATGAGGCAAGCATATTCACCTCTGGCACTCCCAATCTCAGAAATACTGAGTTTATAACCCTTGGTTCAGACACTACTTATAAATTGCATGCCCCATTTTGCTGAGTTAATCTCTCAGTACAGTCGCCTCCTGCTTAGATGTACTGCAGAGATCTGAACTTTAAGCTGTAAGTCATGTTCCAGATCCTCATCAACGCTATACAGAGTATTGATTACCTGGTGCCTCCCTATAAGTTTAAGAACTACATAGTTGTACTTTCATTATTATTAGAACAGTTTGGTCCAGCAACAGGGAGGAGAAGGACTTCATAGAAAGGAACATGTCCTGAGTTCCAGCAAGCAGATGCGTCATTTATCAAGGGCCCAAATTCCATTTACTGTTCTCCTCTTCAGATGTCCCCCCAACCTCGTAGAGATTACATCTGTTGTCGGAACCCTTATAAGCGGTGACTGATGGAAGGAAATACCCTCTCTAAAGCTGCCTACTTCTTTTCACTACTCCATGTGTCTGACACTGGTACTCTGAAGTGGTACACTTCTTTGATGCCAGTGCCTTCTGAGGTAATACTGGACATCCCTGATTTGCAACATGGTTTGTGGCACCACTGCGTGGTAGAAGCCCCATCTGGCCCAGAAGTCTCAAGAATTTCTGTGCAGTCCTTATTTGACCTGCCTGGTATGTGTTTACACAATGAAGCAGAACTTCTGCCTTTTGCAGAGGCAGGAAAGCTTTCCCAGTTTGTGTTTGGCTCTGTTCCTATGAACCCCAGAATCTGTCTGAATTCCAAGTGTGACTTTCCTAAGTTTATGAGGAAAATTCGCCTGCAGGGTGTTCCTCATTGTTTGAACTGAGCACTCTACTTCTCTTTTGTTTTAAACACACTAGACAATCGTTTAGGTAAGGAAATACAGTACGCCTTTGCCTGTGAAGGTGGACTGCCACCGACAAGCACTTTAGAACACTGGGGTTCTGGGTGATACCAAAAGGCATTGATCTGAACTGAAACCAAGGATGCCCTACTCTGAACCTCATAATTTTCTGTGGTAGGCCAGTTGTTTTTTTTTTTATCTCATGTGCAGTGACCCTGCCCACTCACTTGATGTAAGGGTCGAATCTGTCTGTAGTTCTACCATTCTTAACTTTTTCCTGTTAACACGCCTGTTCAGGAGCCTCAGGTGCAGAATGGGTCACCATTCCTTTTTCTTATGAGCGAAAGTACTTGGAGAAAGGCCTTTACCAACTGGAAACAGGAATCCTCCCACAGCATTTACCTCGACCAATTACTCATTTCCAGTAGGAGTTTTGCTCTAATAACAGAGTTAAAACACCTTGATTCTGCTCAACTTTGGACATTTTACAAATTGAATGGTTAAACCTGCTCTTATCTCCAAACGCTATAACAGATGTGCCTCCCAGTAGCAACGGGTATATCGTAATGTGGACAGATCTGTCAGGGTTTTGCTTTGCCTGATCTGGGGGTCGATGCAGATTTCTGACTTGCTCCCTTTCTGCCTCTGCCATTTTTCTTGGTTTTGTCACCACGTAGATAGGTATCTTCAATTGAGGAATCGGCTGCCTTATTTCTGCATGTCCCATGGCAAAAAGGTTTTTGTGACAAACCAGTTGTTTTAAACCATGCAAGTCTCCTGGCAAACACTGAATGTGCTACAGCCTAAGCTGCTGTATCATTCACATTAACAGCCATTTGAAATCCATATTTAGCAGCTTCCAGACAAGCCATTACTGTATGTGTTAGGTAAATCTTGGGAAGGCAGGCTCTTCACATAATTTGCAGGACTTTATTCCACAGAGCAAACCTATAATCTTCCAAAGCAGAGCCAGGGTTTAGTGCCACGCCCTAACTGGTCATTTTTGTGCCCAATAAATAGTTTTTTACAGCATTTACTGTTTGTTTAAATACAGCTTTGTTCACTCCCAGCTGCCTTCTTGTACCTGCTTCAGGCAATGTTCTGGCCTGCCAATGCCATACCAGCACCGTCATGCATGGCATCCAGTGCCAGTGGGTTTTTTGTTTCATTTTCCCCAACCATTGCCCACCCTCTGACGGGCAGCACCCTGCAAGCCACACCACACACAGCAAGACCTTGCAGAGGAGGCAAATTGTCTGGCCTACCACCGGGGCTTCTCCTTGAAGCGGTGCCGCACAGCAGCACTCCTCCTGCCCTACAGGCTCGTCCAACAGTGCCTCCCCAGCTAGCTTCCAGTCCACTCTGAACTCTGGCTGCCACCGTGGGAGCACAATGTGCTTCGGGACACTGACAGCCCCAGAATTACCTTTCTTATTTTCTTGTATTCACCTTGTATGCAATTTCCAGAGTGCGACTTCTTTTTACGATTTTGCCCTGTATTTCACAGAGCCCACTGGTAAGTTGTAAAGAATAATACAGGCTGCCTGTCTGAACAACAGGGTGGAGATAGTGTATGCCTTAGGAAAATTTTTCAAGAAACTTTATTACAAGGTGTTGCTGAGAAATCAACCTCTGCTTACTTGCAAAGAGCTGCCCAAATAACCCATTTTAGGGTAAGGGAATATAAATAAACTCAGACACCTCCCTGGGTACCACATCTTTTCTCAATCTTCTTGTCTACAACTGTAAAAGTTGAAGGCATAGCAAGGATCTTTAGTGGCATTGTTAAAAACCTTATAACTGGGTACAGACGCTTTTTCCTCAAGGTCAGGGCCCATCATACTTAAATTCTGCCTCCTCCATGTCCACTTCTGGTTCACTAACAAGCAGATTCAACATATTAGCGGTCTTAAAATGCAGCACAGAATGGCTAGTTCTCATTCACACTGGGTGGAAAACCAAGTTCTCCTTGGCTATCCTCTGGGAAACTGGTTCCTCCTCCTCCTCCTCTTCCTCCTCAAATACTTTCTGTGAAGACAGACAAGGAGGCAAGGGAGACAGATTTTTCAAAACTCTGAATTGTTTCAAAAATTGTCACATTTGTTTAATGTCCTCCAAGGAGGGCAAGCTTAAAAGGACACTCAACCTTTTGCATTACTTGATTTGTAGTTAAAACCCACATTTATGACTGCTTACCTTAATAAAATTAATTGATGTTGCTGGCTTTTTATATGCCTTCTTTAGTAGAACTGAAATGCATGCAAATGATATGGTTGTATCCAACCTTGTGCTGTTTCAAATTTTGCTGCACTTTTATTGCATACTTCCTGAACATTAGGAACACCCCCAAACAGTGCAGACACCCACAATGGATTGTATTCTCCTACTACTGCAGAACTGGTCGCTAGACTATGAACGGGCGCCCCAAGTCCAGGAAACAGGCAGTACGAGTTGGTCAAGAAATGTAAACAAACACGCTTTTGTGTGGTAACACCAGTATGGTGGGGTATCTGTTTTCCACTATCCAAAAGAAAAAAGAAATCAGAATCAAACTCCCAGCTATATCAACAGTCTCTACAGAATGTGAACAATCATAACGTTTTTTAAACTAGGGACACTTTGAGGCCTAAGGGGTTGACAGTATCCTTAAGGTCTGGTGGAGGCATCCGCCTTACCTTGCACCACGCCGGTGACCCGGTTGGAAGCAAACTCGAGGCACCAGGTGTTGGCCAGGAGGAGATGACTGAGCATCTGGAGGATGGCTCTCTCTCCTGGGCAGGGTTAGTTGTACACTCTGAGTATCAGCGGCTCCCGTGACAATCAGGAGCACTGCACAGTCTGGAGTCACTAAAAGGGGAGGCAATGGTGGACATCCTGCGGGCAGGTGCGGGAGCACGCCCGTGGCGCACTGGACATCACTGTACATCCGCACCTCACAGAAACCAGAAAAGCAGGAAAACCCCAGTACCCAGGACAGCGAAGACAGGCCCAGAGTCGGCCCACGCCCAATGCTGGACCACTCCCAGACAGCCTCTGATGTCCTCCTCCCCGCCCACCAGCTGTACAGATTCAGAGACAGAGCACCAGGTGAGTTGGTGGCTCCGTCTCGGGAGGTGAGAAGCTTGGGGGAGGAGGGTCGGTCAGCAGACTGTAGGGGCTCCGGAGTTGAGGACTGATCTGGGGGTTCAAGAGTGGAGAACGCTGGCTCTCCTGCGATCATATTGAGAGAGATCCTATGGGGCCGGTGACTGGACAAAAAAAAAAAAAAAAGGAGGGCAAGCTTTTCTCTGGCACCAGTTCCTATATTTGCTTTTCAGGCAGAGGAACCTCAAGGTGCTTTTCCTTTTGTTTCCGTTGCCATGTCAGCTGTAGTATTTAGCTGGTGTTCACAATCACAAAGCCTTTTTTTTTTTGTGTGTGTGGTTGCCATCAGTGTTCCTCGCTACGCCCTGTGCCCTTACTGGGACATGACTGCAACTTTTAAGTCTCCATGAGTTCCAAGAGACCACTGCAAAGACGAGCCATCTGAAATGTACTTTCTACCCTTAGTGGCACTTTGCTGTTTTTTTTTTTTCTAACTTTACAGGACAGCATTCTTGTGAAGTTGTTGTGTAAGCTGGTGCAGACCAAAACTTACATTTAGCTGTTTTTTTTTTTGTTTTAAGACAGAAAACTTTTAAAATTATGATTCAGGCCCAAGCAATCAAAGTTTGTGCCCATCTGTTTTGCCAATCAATGGTTACAGGGTATACACGGTTTACATCCTGTAGGCCCAGTTTCCTTTTTAGGCTTCCTGCCTTGCCAGTTCCATAGGAAACAAAAGACAGTATAGGAGCTGTAATCGGTCAAAAAACTGAAGTGTAATTGAAGCAAAATAATTTTTTTTGTTGGATTTGAAATCGGGAACCAGAACCAGGAACTGATGAAAGCTGTGGTTCTCTCATTTCCAGGAACTGCAATGGAACTCTTGAGGAAAAAATGGTTTGAAAAAAGATAAACACAGAATACTGAATACTCAAAACGTAAATATTAAAGGGTAATCAAACAAAAATACCTAGAAACTGGGAGGACTGATCTCTTCTGCAGAGAAATAAATCTGTTGTTGGAATGTCAGGAGGACAGTGACCACACTGCAGTATTTGAACTTCAAAGGACACTGTCAACCTTTTTTGCATCACGTTATTTCTAGCTAAAACCACATTTTATTATTGCTTATCATCTGTAAATGCACTGATGTTGCTGGTTGGTTTACCTGCTTCCTTTCTTAGTAAAACTGAAACACATGCTAATGGTGTAATTATACCCAATCTTGTTTTGTTTCAAATCCTTGCTCTTCTCTTTCTGCATACCTCCTCAACATTAGGAACACATTGAACAGTGCAGTCACTCATTATGCAATAGTCTCCTCTCCCATCCCCCGCATCTTGAGTGTCTAAACTGTGCTGGGGTGTTCCTAAGTCCAGGAAAGGTACACTGGGAGTTGATCAAGGAATGTAAATACGCACATTATTCTGCTATAACATCTGGTAAGCAGTCTGTTTTTTACTTTTAAAACAAAATGGAATCAAAATCAAACTACTAGCTACATCAGCAATCTCTACAGAATCGACTAATCATGTGTTTTTAAAACTAGAGACCACTGGCTGCTGGCCTTCTATGCACACATCGCTCCTTACAGCAAGAATAAGCCCTGGCCAACCACAGTGGTCACGGCAGTACCCAATCGAGTTGACAGTGTCCCTTAACTATTCTTAAGTTCTATCTCCAGGCCAGCACCTCAGGGCTGAGATGCAGCTTTGCAGGGCATCACAAATACACTTTCACTGCTAGAAACATAGGAAACTCTCTGGCTGCACACCGCCACCAGGGACCAGTCTGACTTTCTTAGTTTCATAGTAGTTCTACAAGTTCGGAAGGCGAGGCCCATTATAAACTCGCCACCAACTTAAAGATGTTATTTATACTTGTTATCTCGTTATCCTTCATGTGGGATCTAATGCTATTTTAAAACTGCATACCGTATTACATTGTCAACTACATTCTTAGGTAATGAATTCCATATAGATGGTACTCTGTGTAAAACATCTCTGTCTACATTGTGTTTTATTTACTATGCACCTACATTTTATTATTATGTGATCTTGTTTTATTTTCACCAACCCTGTTTTCTAAACATATAACATCAAGTGTTTATTATTTACATGCTATAGGTATATGCAATCACCTCTTAACAGCCTGTATTGTTGTGAATATAGATTGAACGATTTTAATTGCTGCTCATAAGGGAGATGTTTAAGTAATTTAACCTTTTAGTTGCTCTTCTTTGGACCTTTTCCATCATCCTTAATGATCCAACAGTTGTGGGTGCACAGAAGGGAGCACAATATCCACATGTGGCCTCACCAAATTTTATACAATGGCATCAGAGGAATTATGGGTTCACACTTAAAAATCCCACCATGAGGGAAGCTGTGAGAACAGTGTAACAGGTAAGGCGTGCTGGAAGTGGGAGGAGTCACAAGATGAGTGGCCTGAATAGGGGCAAGAGGAATAATTAGCACTAAATAAAAAATATTTAAAATCTTAAAAAGATCATTCTAAACTAGACTCAAACTAAGGAAAACAGAAACCTAACAGGAAAAGCCCTTCCCACACCCCAATGACGTAAAGATGAAAAAGGCCAAGAAGGCAGTCGGATGCAAAAGAAGACACAGAGCTGCGATTGTACAGGGGGTCAAAGGAGGGGAAACCCTGTTCTTCAGGTACATCGGGGAAAAAGCAAGATGAGAATGATGCAGGGTAGTATAGGTGGACAAGCTGAAGGCAGCTGTTCTAAACTAATATTTCTGCTCAGTATTCACTGTTGAGGAAAACAGGCCTCTGCCAGAAGGCAACGAGAGGCTGCTACAAGGAAATCACAGAATGGGGCAGGTGGTAATTACAGGAGAAACTGTTATAAATGGCCTGCAGCCCTGAAAACTGACATGGCTCCAAAGCCAGACGGGATGCACCTGAGGGTGCAGTGCTACTCAACAGCTTACTCCAGTCAGAGTTGGTTCTAAGGGACTGGAGAATACCGGATGGGAGGTGTTAAGGTGGCCACTACTCAGGAAAAGGACATGGGGGAGGAGTCATAAGTGACACTCTAAAACAAATTAGCCAATCTAACAACAGACAACCTGAATGTTGGGGCATATTAGATGGCAGAAGAAAACAGGTAATACTACCCCCCCTACAGATCATTGGTGAGACCTCACCTGGAATATTAGCCCAGTTCTGAGTCATCACATGAGGAAAGACGGACACAAGCTGGAGACGGTGCAGCACAGAGTAACCATAATGATTCAGGGCCCACTGAACATCTCTCAAGGCAACAAGGCAGAGGGGCGACATGATGGGGTGATATGATAGAGACCTCTACGCTCCTGAAAAGAATAAACAAGGTGAACTGTATGGAACTATTTAGCTGGAATGATGGGTCAAAGAAAGACGTGACCATAAGGTGATGGTAGTAGTGGTGGTTTGTAAGAAAATTTTAGTTGACATAGTGGTTGAGATATGGAACACCCTACCAGCAGAGCTGGAGGGCAAAAGATCATGAATGGTTCAAGCACAGCTGGGAGAGTTTTAAAAAGCTTAATAGTTACTCAGGGGTAGCAGTAATGGAGGGACCGAGGAGGAGGTGACACGATGGCTAAAACCTCCTGTCTAGACAACAGATCACTGGACAGGTATGAAAAATCCCCAGTCCAAGGTCCATAACTCTGCCTAAACCACATGAGGACTTGCAGTCTGCACCAGCTGCAAGTCCGACGGACTTAGCCTGTCAACCTCAGCTATCACATGCACTTCAAGTAGTGCTGCTCTGCTCTAACCTCCTTACTCTTCGCCAAGTCGCCAATGTCTATGATGAGTGTCGGCTGTGCCTTTTAAATTAAGATTCTTCCTCCCTGGAGATGCATCATTATGTGTTGAAGCATATGTTTTGGGGTATGTCTCGCGTTGCAGTCGCGAGAACAGAGTGCCAAAACAAGAACTGCTCGCCTCGAGATTCCTATGGATGTACAGGGAGGACTTGAGTCAAAACCCTGACAGAGAAGGATCACATTTGGTGCTAAGCTGCTGAAGTTGTATCGTGTAGTAAGCAAGCAGCTAGCACTGCACATGTTTAGAAGGGGAATCTGGTGCCATCTCATTCACATACCCCTGTTAAGCTAACCTAAAAGAGGTCACTGGACGTGAGTCCAAAATGGACCCCACCATGCTCAGCATTGATGGATCCCCATCCTTGATCCTAAATCTATAGCCAACACCTTCAACCTTGCTTTCACCGACCTCTGTAATGTCCTCCTCACCGACCTTTTCTTCCTTACCAACCCTGCTGCTCCTTCACAGACCCGAGTGCATCCCCTTTCACTTTAAGACTATTACTAGGGGAAGCCAGGAAATACCTTGTAAGGTGCTCAGTAAGGGGAGATACAGTGAGACAACCTCAATCTGAAACTAATCTCGCCTCTCTGAAAGAAATCCTGTCTCCCTTTACCAATATCCTCAACCTATCACTCTGGTTTGTAGTATTCCTTAAAATGGAAAGTCGCAGTAGTTACCCCTATGTAAACAGCGGAATGGGCCATCCCGAGAGCTATAAACCCATCTCTATACTTCCACCACTCTCAAAGGCCCTGGAACAAATCGTCACGACCAATCTGTCGAATACCTGACAAACATAAGCTCCTATGCCCTGAGCAGCTTGGCTTTAGGGCAGGGCACAGCACCACTACAGCACTCCTGGAATTCACAGGTTTCATCCATAAATCTCGATCTTGGACAGCTTGCTGGGGCAATCTATATCGATCGAACACAGGCCTTTGACACAGTCAATCATGCCCTCCTAGCTGACCAACTCACTGCTACTGGCCTTGTTCCGAGGCGGTTGCATGGTTCTGCAGTTACCTACACTGCCACTCCCAGCATGTCAGGATAGGTACTGTCTTCTCAGACAGCAAACCTGTCTGCTCAGGCATTCTGCAGGAGTCAATACTGGGTCCCCTCCTATTCAGCTTATTCTTGAATTGCCTCCCCAAGCCAGTCAAGGCCGCATCCTCCTTTATGCAGATGATGCAGTTGTCTTCTCAAATGGCTCAGACCCCAGTGCCCTTGAGCAGCAACTACAGAGCTACTTTCACCAGTGTAGATACATGGTTCAAAGATCATAAATTGATAATTAACTACAAGAATACAAAACCACGCTGCTTTCCAGCTCTCTAAACAAACACAAAACTACCACTATCAATATGCAATAGTGGCGAGGTTTCCTTGAACTTGCTCAACACTTTGAATACCTCAGCATCACTACTGACAACTCATTCTCCCATACTCTCCACATTGACAACACAGCCAAAGCTATCAACAAGCACACAGAGCTACTTTATCGTCACAAGCATAGCCTCTCCTGAAGCCCTCATCATAGCTGTTCACAGTTCTGTGGGTTCCTGGTGACCACGGGCTGTCTATATATGGTTCTGCCACAGACACTGCTCTCCAGCGATAAAACTGCACTCAACAAAGCCTGCCGACTCACCTCAGGTGCGCACTGACTTACTCACACCTGTGATCTCTATGCCAGGGCACACTGGCTCACGCCAATGGCTGACTAAAATATCAATCCTGCCTTCTGGCCAAAAATAGAAATTTAAATACCTGTAAGTTTTCTTTCTCTGACTGCTGGTCTCCGGCTCATCAGGAAGGTCCCTCCTGGAACCACGTGACAGGCAGGAAGCAAACAGACTTCTGCAGGATGGCAATACCTTCCCACTCGCTTCCTCCAGACGTCAGTACTTCCATAGCAGTTGTCCCCTGAGAGACACATAATTTGGAAACACACAAAAGAAAGGTTAGTGTAACTTGTGGCGGAGGCCAACTTCAGCATTCTGAGGACTGAGCCCGAGACCAGCAGTTGGAGAAAGAAAATTTACAGGTATTTAAATTTCTATTTCTCTCCTAAAGCTGATCTCCGGGCTCATCACTTCTGAATATATTAAAAGCAGAACATCCCTCCACTTTCTGAGTGGGAAGAATGTCCATAGTCTCTTATGGGTCCACCACTGCCTGGAGACCCTGAGGCCAGAGAACACCTCAGTAGAGGCGGAAACATCTAACTTGTAGAACTCTCATGTAGGTATGAATGGATGACCATGTAGCCACTCTACATCGGGTCTGCCAGAGAAGCTTCTCTGAAGTCCACCCAGGACGTAGCCATCGTCAAGTTAAATGAAACATAGAAACATAGACTTTGACAGCAGATAAGGACCACTTGGCCCACCCAGTCTGCCCATTTCCTACCTACTGACAAGCTGCAGATTCTAGTTAACCAACAGCCTACTTCCTGCAACCCCACTATAACTGCCTTATGTCTGTCCCATGCATGTTTGAATTCCCCACTGTTTTAGACCCCACAACCTCTCCAGGAAGGCGGTTCCATGCGCCCACCACTCTCTCCGTGAAAAATAATTTCTCACATTACCTCTGAGCCGCCCCTCTAACTTTAAATTGTGCCCCTTGTTCTTACACATCTCTAATTAGGCAGGGATGATTACACTGGACGATTTGAAAGCTGTAGTTTAGTACTCATAGGAACTTGTTAAAAAATGGAGATAAAAAAATAAACTGTCAGGCATACTGACATTTCTGTGCAAGAGGTTCTTGGTAAGATGCACTGATGCATCTTGTTGGCAGAGTACATAAGAAAAAGTTCAGGACTTTTCAGGAATCTTAATTTTAATTATTATGACATATTTTAGAGGGAATTCTGTTTATAACTATTTGCAGATAGCTGAGAACAATTAAGACATCTGAGTTGCAGCTTGATGTGAAAATATGCAAATTACTAAACCCCAGTGATAGAGAGGGTCACAGACATTTTGTTTTCTTTAAGCCACTAAGACTTCAATGTATAGCTTGAATTTAAATTCAAACAATCTGAAAAAATTCAAGGAGACTCAACACTGTAGTTTAAATTTTGCTGTGAAACCCGTAATACTCACTCCGAGTCTGAGGTCCTAGACTGTGTAAGATCTTGAATCAGTGGTCCTTTCCAAAAAAAAAAAAAAAAATGTTTACGCCAAGCTGTATAATTTGCCACTAGGTGCTAGCACCCTTTACTGTCTTGTGACTCTAAGGAACTTAAAAAATAAAGCATCAATTGCTACATTTCTTTTATCCTTGCTGCTCAATGGCCTAAAGAAAATGGAAAACCTTGCCTACTACAAGAAATTAAAAAAAAAAAAGGTTTTGCTTTGTTAAAAGTTAGTTCAAAAATCAATGTGACTTACCAATGCCTGCTATGGATTCTATGGGAGCTCCATGGTTAGGAAAACTATCAGCTTCAGCACAAACGATAGAAACTTAGCTGACTCTCCCCACAGCTAAAAACACCCTGTCACAAACAGAGAGCAGGAGTGGGGAAAGCAGGAAGAATCACATGGGCCATAAGGGAACGAAGCAACTGGTAATCAACAGATGAAACTAAAAGCAGGGCTGAAAGCCATCCCAACTGGTCCATGGAAAGGGGTATGCTTCACTGCAGAAGCCTGGGTAACAAAATAAGCAAATTACAGGCAACAAAGGCATACATCCATGTGGACCCAGGCTATCACGGAAACATGGGCCACAGAAAACAGTGACTAGGATCTCTCGGTCCCTGGTTATATACTCTATGGACAGGAAAGGAAGGTACCAAGGGGAGCGTAGCACTATATGTTCACGATGAAATAACAGCAACCACTTTTAACGTTATCAAAAGGATGGTGCAGAATCCTATGGGTACAGCTCAGCATGGCATCAGGAAAAAGATCTACATAGGTGATGTACAGACCTCCAGATCAAGCAAGGAGAGGATTCAGCACCCTTAAGAAGAAATCAAAGATGCAGTAAAAAAAAAAGGGGAAATTGTGGTAATTGAGATCTGAACATGCCAGACGTTGATGGTATTCCAATTACTAGAACCTTGAAATGTCCAACTGTGGTAAATGCATTACAAGGTTGTCTGCTCAACCAACTGGTCAGCTCTCTGACTAGGTCAGAAGCCATCCTCAATGTAGTCCTCATAAACTCAGAGTTAGTTGGAGCCGTGAAGTTGGAGAACCACTAGCAAATAGCGACCACAAATCCATTTGATTTGAGTTGTTCCCAGGAGATGTAAAATCTCAATCCCGACAGGAGGTCTCACTTTTAGGGGAGCAAATTTCAAAAAAATGAAGCTGATAATTACAGGGATACTATCCAGGATCCAGGAAAAAGTAGAGGTAGAAGACATCTGGGGGCTAGTTCAACAGGCCATAACAAAGACTACAATACTTTGTCAGGTCAGTGATGAAAAGCAAAGACACAAAAGATTATGGTTTACAGACCAGGTCAGAAAAGCAGTTAGAATCAAAAGGAACCTTTCCATAAACATTTAAAGAACAGAACATTGATAGCTGGGATGATTTCACACAGAAGAGCAGGAAGCAAAAAAGACTCTGAGGCTGGCAAGCATGGAGGCAGAACTTATGATTGCTGAAGGAATCAAATCAGCAATAAGCAATTCTTTGCTACATTACAGAAAAAGGGGTGTAGTCAAACTCATAGATGGAGGCAAGAGCATAGAGGGCCAGGCGGAAGATCGCAGTTCTGAACAGCATCTTCTGCTCGGTGTTTACCGCAGAGCGATGGAGCCTCTGCCTGAGAATGGCATTAAAGCTGCAGATAAAGGAAGCCAGTATGGAAACTCCATGAATTACCACAGACAGAGTTCAAGTAGCACTGCTGAACCTAAAACAGACAAAGCACCAGGGCCTGATGGGCTGCACCGAGGGTACTAAAGGAGCTGGCGAAGAACTAGCAGCCCTCTTGACACATTTGTTCAACCAGTCACTTCTAAGAGGTGTTGTGCCGAGGGACTGGAAAGTGGATGTGGTACCCTGCTCGGGAGAATACAGAAGAGGCTGGCAACTACCGACCAGTCAGCCTCACATCTGTGTGGGAAACTTATGGAGACCTTAAACAGGATCTGGTAGAATATCCACAAAGGAATGGCCTTCGATATATCAGACAGCATGGGTTCGTGTGAGTACATCGTGCCAGACAAACCTCCTTATGCTCTTTGATTGGTCGACCAAAGAATTGGACAAGGGCCACCCAGCAGACCTCTTATACTTCTGACTTCAACAAAGCCTTCGACTTGGTGCCAGAGCTGTTAAAAAAAATTGGAGGATGTTGGTACTGCCGAGTCCATAGTTAGGTGGGTAGAAAACTGGCTCAGTGATAGGAGTCAGACAGTGGTAGTCAATGGAGTGAGGTCAAATTAGGGAAGTGTCACTGGTGGTGTGCCCAAGGGCTCGGGTCTTGGGCCCAATCCTGTTTAATGTGTTTATTAGGGACACAGGAGTAGGTATTAGTGCAGGTTTGAACTTTTATGACGACACAAAACTAAGCGGTAGAGCTGACAGCGTGAGGCAGTCAGGACCTGCAAAAAGACTCAGAAAGGCTTCAAAGATGGTCCAATATCTGGCAGTTCAGGTTCAATGCAAAGAAGAGCAAGGTGTTGCATCTAGGTAAAGGAGGTCCCAAAACAGATTACTGGCTCAATGGGGTCAAACTCAGTACCTCGCAGGAGGAGAGAGACCTTGGGTCATCATAAATGACACCCTAAAGCAGTCGAGCCAGTGCAATAAGGCTTACAGCAAGGCAAGCAAAATGCTGGGGTGTATAGGAGAGGAATTGACAGTAGGAACAAGTGGGTGATCCTCCCACTCTACAGGTCCTTAGTGAGGCCTCACCTAGAGTATTGTGTCCAGTTCTGGAGACCACACCTTAGGAAGGACAGAGATAGGCTGGAGACTGTGCAGAGAAGGGCAACCAAGATGGTACAGGGTTCTCTAAGGGCACTCAGACGAGGAACACCTGAAAACACTAAACATGTACTCACTGAAGACTTGGGGTATGATCAGGATGTACAAATTCTTGAAAGGCATCAATAATATTCCCCACTCTGAATTATTCAATAGGGTAGATGGCTCAGCCACTAGAGGGCATGAGTGGAAGCTACTGGGAGGGATCTGAGGAATTACTATTTTACGGAAAGAGTCGGACCCATGGAATATCCTGCCAGCCAAGGTGTACAGGAACCGTGGTAGCATTTAAGGAGGAGGGATAGGCCAAGGGCTCAGGTAGTAACCAAGGGGTCAGGAACAGTCAAAAGCCGGGTGTGGGGCTAGATCCGAGATTGGTAGTTGATCTCAGAAACTCTTGGGCAGACTAGATGGACCACTGATCTCCTTCTGCCATCACTTTCTATGCTTTTATGTTTCTATGAGAAAAGTGACGCAAGTCCTGGACTTATGGCTTCCCAAAAATGTTTAGACCCCTGACTGAGTAGAATAGGGTGAAACTGGAGGACTAGATGGGCGATGGTCTTTTCCACCAACACTATGTTTCTATAAGACACAAGAGGATAAATGGTGCCTGCTAAAAATGTTGCTATTGCTTTCTTGGAAGAGATCAATTGCGATTCCCCAACCCCCAAAGATGCAGTAATGCCTATGCATGCTTACTGAAAATTCAATAAAACACAAGCTGAAAACATAAACGTAGAAGGCCCTGATGCTCGCAAGTCTTCCGGTCCTACAGACATAATGCTGACTGTGAAAGCCTTACTGGCCCTTCATCACTCTTTCAAACCCTCCTTGCCTTTTGCCACTATCTTTACCAGACCCTATGTATGCCCCACCTTTGCTTAAATAAACCCCTGCTGATTCAGAGACAGACTACCTCCCTGATACTCTATTCCTCCCCAACACCCTCTCTGTGAAGAAATGCTGTCTAATATTCCTCTTAAACCTCCCAGTCACCAGAGTCACAGAGTTTTCACTGGTATGTGTTCCACAAAGCATGAATGACCTCCTTCTATCTACTTTATCACGTGAAGGTATCTGTATGTCATAACCACATCTCTTCTAACCTGTAATTGTTGAGGTCTTTCAACCTCTCCATATACTGTAAATCATTTCCTGCCTGGTGCTAATGTAGATAACAAGCAATTTAGTAGGAAGGGACATGGTTCCATAGTGCATGCATGCCTCCACACGCATGTACGTACATGCCACTGCAGCAAGGGCTAGAGGAGAACTTTCCCACCACTTGATGTCAGTCTGACAGGCCTATAGCTGTCAACCTCCTTCTTGCTGCTGCTTTTATGAAGCAAGATTACATCTGTCCTTCTCCACGCCTCTGGAACCACTTTGTTTTCAGTGAGCTGCTGAATAGGGCTCTCAGAGCTCCCTCAGCACCCTTGGGGTACCCTGTCCTGCCCACAGATCTGTCCACTTTCAGATTTGCATATCCTTTCCAGACTCTCTTCTCTGTGAATGGACTTGTGTCTATATCCATCCCTGCAACAGTGTTCCTGCTGCTTCTCTGTGGCCCATGCACCTCCCATTAAACTGTGAAACTGAACAGAAGTATCTATTCAGGATATCTGCTTTATCATGATCCTCATCTGCACAGTCTAACTGACCCACCCTTCTTAACCTCCCAATCCCTCTCTGCCTTCCTTTTTTCACTTAAGCACCTGAAGAAGGTCTTGTCTCTCTTACTTAACTGTCTGGCTATCAATTCTTCAGCTTGCACTTTCCCGCCTCACCGTCTGCCTTGCCCTCACCTCCCTATCCTCTTTCTGCTGCATCTCTTTGTACTTCCAGAATGCTACCTTTTAGCCTTAACCTTTGCTGTCACTTCACTTGAGAACCAAAGCAGTGCTTTTTCCTCTCCCATTTTCGCTCACTTCTTTCACACAGAGGTTTGTTGCCTCATTTTACTATCCCTTAATAATACGGCCTACTGTCCTCCAAACCCACCCAGGCCATCCTCGCCACCCGCTAGGTTGTTTCTGAGGTATTCACACATTGTTTAAAATCTGCCTCCAAAGCCCAAGACCATTAATTTTAATTCTTCTGTCGATCCTTATGCTGAACCACTGTGTGTTGATCACTGGTCCCTGAGAGGCCTCCTACTCATCTTCATTACTGTCCCTGTTTGTGAACACCAGGTCCAGTATTGCTCATCACTGTTGGGCCCTAACTAAACGGCTGAAAATACACCCTGCAGGGAGTCCAGGATGTCCTTGCTTCTAGCCAAGGCCGCAATTAGGAGGCTCCTATCTATATCCAGCAGACTGAAGTCCCCACCAGCAGCACCTTGCCTTTACTGCCACCGCCACTGTGCTGATGGCGTCCGCTGTGTTGGAGGTCTGTACATCACCCCACTAGGAACAGTAGCTACAGCTCCTTACAGGGTGACCCACAGTACTCCATTTCTCCTTTCCTCCCGACTTCCTTGTGTTTCCACTGCATTGATAAACTCCTCTACATATAGTACAACCTCCTTCCTTCCTCCCCACCCTGTCTTTCCTGAACTGTGTAGTCCAGTATGGCCATGTCCCGCTCATGACTGCCTTTGCACCATGTCTCAGTAATGGCCTCTAGGTCTACAATTTTATTTTGAAAGACCCCTGCATTGACACACATGGCCCTCCACACCTTGCTCCCACTCTGCCTGACGCCCCTTCCTCCCTTGTACCTCGCCTCCTTTCCACTCTTATTTCAACTTTTGTTCCCATCCTCCTTGTCCCCTACTTCACTGCTGTTCCCTTTATACTGTTCCCTGGGGACACCTCCCTTGGGTCCTCCATTTTACTGCTTTAGTCTGAAGGGGCAGTTTATGCCTCCTTTACTTCTGCCACCCCTCTCAGCTAGTTTAAATGTTTAATTTTTGTTTATTTATTTAACAATTTGGAAAGACCTTTGAGCCAAGGGCTCTTTTACAGAGGTTCCACGTCAAGTCACAAAAAGAAAATTACAATGGTTTCAGTAAGTAGTACACACGAGGAAAGTAATTACATAAACAAAAGAACAATATGGCAAGATAAATACTGTGTCAAGTGCAGTCAGTGGCCTCGTCTGAAGAGGGTGAAAGGGATTACAAGGAGAAGTACAGGGGTGAATTTGGGGTGGAAGGAGCAAAATAAAAGCAAGGAGGGAGACTCCATAATGAAGCTTAAGCAGGAAAGACCCACAGGGGGGGGGGGGTAGAGGAGAGAACAAGGTGAGGAAGGGGGAAGTGGAGGATAAAGGAAGGGGATGGGGTAGGAATGGGAAAGAGATAAGAGGAAGTGCTTTGAGTGGAATAACACAGCAACAGGATAGGGCTATACAGGGGCAAATGGTAAAAGAGGGAGATCCCAGTGCATTTAACTGTCAGCAGAGATCAGGTAGCAGTCATAAGATGCTCTGGAAACTAGGAATTGATGCAGCTTCCTCTTAAATTGTCCCAGGTTGCAGTTGTTGCAATCTCAGGAGGAAGGAATTAAATAAATTAGCAGCTCTAACTGCAATGGATCACTGTCGGAGTGAGGTTCGACAGCAGGGACAGTAAAAGTTTGGCTCACAGAACTTTGTGTGCTACGAATGCCCGGAAGGGACTGAAAAGCTGAAGGAACCTGGTGGTAGGAGACAAAGATCTGCCTTCTTAGCCAGAAGACAGGCTTGATATTCAATGCGAGCCTGGAGTTGAAGCCAGTTTGCTTGTTCATAAGGTCACAAGTGTGAGTATGATAGGCTGCACCAGTTAGTAGACAGCATGCCTTATTCAGAGCTATGGAAGTCAAGTAGAGGTTGTGTCTGTATGGAACTATAAATGACCAACCCATAGTCAGTAATAGACACAACTGAACTTTGGATAGCCAATCTGAGGGCTTCTGCAGTAAGGCAGTGTTTATGCCTGTGTAGAAGGCCTAGCGAATATTAACTGCCTTGGCAATATTCTCAACATGGTTGGAGTAGGACAGCATACTATCCAGAGTAACTCCTAGGTATTTAAAAGATTGAGTATGATCAAGGACAAACACCGCACTGTTTTTAATCGCCACTTGTTTGGCTTTGTGCTTGCTGTGGTACCATGGAAGAGCATGAACTTTGTTTTTTGCAATCAAGCACCGACTTATGAGAGATGAACAGGACTCAGCTTCAGTAAAACTTTGCTGAAGTTGGGCCTGAAGGAGGTAGGGTCAGCAGTCTTTAAGAAAATGACTGCATCATCCGGTAAAGGAGTACTGGTTTGGAAAAGGATGTCTGAAGATTACTGAGGAAGGTACTAAATAGAACGGGTCCCAGTATCGATCTTTGAGGAACCCCAGAGCAGACAGGCAGTTTAGCAGAAAGGGCAGACCCTATTCTCACCTGAAGTGTGCGGTTTGCTAGATAGCTGGTGAACCACTTTAGGCCTTCTGAAGATATATCAAGCCCAGCAAGTTGATGTGTCAGCAAACAGTGATTGACCGTGTCAAATGCTTTAGACAGGTCAATAAAGGTTGCATCAACAATTTGACCCTAATCAAGAGTATGGTGAATGAAACCTGTGAATTCCAATGTGACCGTAGATGTGCTATGCCCTTTCCGAAAACCATGTTGTTGGACACACTGTAGGTTGTATTTTCCAGGTACTCTAAGAAATTTTAAGTCGAGGGAATCACTGCTTGTCCTAGTTCCTCCTAGAGCTTCACATAGGTATGTCTTGGTCTCGCTTTCCAATATAGCTTTGAAGTAGAAACATACTAACATACTAAAATGCCAGCAGAATAGGCCTAACGGTCTTTCGTGTCTGCTCATTTGGTCAGCCCCACCCTGGGTGCTGACCTTGCTGTCCCTCGCCTTCTCTGGCTTCTCCCTTCCCAGTTCCGGATATTCTTGCTGCATTGGATTTTGCTTCCAGAACCCTTCCCTGTACCTGTCCAACCCCTCTTGAACCCTCCACTGTCTCTGCCTCCACTAGCCCCTAGGCAGTGCATTCCATGGCTCCACCACCCTCTCAGTGAAGTAGCACCTCCTTTTCTCCCCTGAATCTTCCCTCCAGCTTCCACCCATGCCCCAGTGGCCCTTCCTCCTTCCTTCAAGCACCCTGACTGTTCCTCCCCATTTACCTCTTCATGTACCTGAAGACCTCTATCATGTCCCCCGGTCCCTTCTCTCTTCCAATGTGTACATATTTAGCTCTTGAGCCTCTCCTCATAGGTCCTGTCCCCAAGCCCCAAATCATTTTGGTTGCCCTCCTCTGGACACTCTCCAGGAGGTTAATGTCCCTCTAAGTGTGGCCTCCAAACTGCACGCAGTACTCAAGGTGCGGCCTCACCAAGCAGTTATACAGAGGAGTATCACTTCCCTCCTTCTGGAGGTGATCCCCTAGCGATGCATCCCAGCATCCTGTTGGCCTTGGCTGCTGCCCTCCTACAAGTCTCTGAGTTGTTCATCTTGACATCACCACCACCCCCAGGTCCCTCTCAGCCATCGAGACTTGTAGCATTCCCCAGGAGCACACACTTGGCCTGGGTTTCTGGCCCCCCAGGTGGAGTACCTTGCATTTCCTGCATTGAACCTCAACTTCCACTTTCTAGACCATCTTTCCAGAGCCTCCAGGTCCCTGTAGGGCCACCCTCCCTCCTCCCCATCCACCACGCCCCAGTTTCGAGTCATCTGCAAAGAGATTCATCTCACCCTGATTCCTGTTCTTATGTCAGATATGTAGGCGTTGAACAGAAGGGGCCCAAGGACTGATCCTGTGGGACCCCACTAATGACTCTCCTGAGGGATGAGACTATCCCACCAACTCGACCCTCTGGGTCGGTCCTGAAACCAATTGCCTATCCATCTGATCATCTGGTTCCCCACCCCATTTCTCCCAGCTTATCCAACAGGCCCACGTGAGGAACAGAGTCAAATGCCTTGCTGAAGTCTAGAAAGAGGACATCCACTGGTCTACCCAGATCCAAGGCACTTGTCACCCAGTCATAGAACTCCACCAGGTTTGTCTGACATGATTTCCCGGGATGAATCCATGCTGTCTATCGTCCAGGCACCCTGACTTATCCAGGTCCCCCTTGCCTCTCCTTGACAATGCCTCCATCACCTTGCCCACCACCGATGTCAGGCTGACAGGCCTGTAGTTCCCTGCCACCTCCCTGATCCCCCTTGTGGATAGGCACTATATGCGCCACCTTCCAGCCTTGGGGCACCACCTTGTCCTCAGAGAGATGGTGAAAGCTCCACAGAAACATGGGTGGGTAAAGGCCTCTTCTGATTTGGTGGATGTAGGAGCTTTGCTGGGCGGTTCAAAGAAATTTGGGGTCAGAGTTTGGCGAAGGTCTGTGAAGGATGAATTAAATGTGTTGGCAATTAACATGGGATCATGGGTGATAGACCCATCAACATTTAACATAGCTGGAGCCTGCTTGGAAGCTTTCCCAGTGATTTCAAGAGGTTTTCCCAGAATTTTTTCTCGTCCGCCCAGGTTTTGGCAAGGATGTCCTTATAGTAACACGCTTATGTTCATCTAAGTAACATTTAAACCTGCTGAGACGCGTCCCCTCTCAGAAAGATACTGACCATCATCTGATTCCCAGTGATTTCTAGAGGTTTTCCCAGAATTTTTCCCGTCCACCCAATGCCTTGGCAAGGATGTCCTTATAGTAACGCTTATGTTCATCTAAGTAACATTTAAACAGGCTGAAACGTGGTCCCCTCTCAGAAAGATACTGACCATTACCTCTGTATAGGCCGATATTCTTGTCTGCACCATTTCTTCAATCATAAGTTGAAGCTACTGCTGTAGAGTACCTGTCCTCCCTGGTTGTAAACAGGCAGCACCTCAACGAAAGCCACCATGTGTGCTACTTGCCTAAGACCCCTCCCGCCCCTGAACTCATCTTGCACAATCCCAGCCTCATCTCTTGCTAGGTCATTAGTCTCCAGGTGGACAATGAAATCCAGCTTGCCCTACCCTCGTGATCCTTAGGATCTCTGCCCATCCTTCTGAGCCGTAGTCTCAAGTCTGGAGCACTGTGCCTACCACACCCCTGGGTGTGCAATTAGATTAGTATCATGCACACCCCATTTTGTCTTACTGCTTACATATAATTCTACTAGCTACGGACTAGCACAAGGTATACTATTTACTGAAAATGTTTTATATAAGACCCATATAAAGCCATTCTTAAGACTGAATGTGTGGAAAGATAGATGACTGACAGATTGGGAGGGACTATTTTTAAGAGTTACTTTTAATGAAAAAGACCCTTTTTAATGAAAAAAGTTGCTTGCTTTTGTTTGTTTGTTTCAGAGTTGACCCATTTTATAAGCGCGGTAAAACACTCCTAGTCAGTGTCTGTCTGGGGTAATGCATTTCAGGTGCTGGAAGTACTCCAGGCTACCAACTCCGCCTCTATGCACCTGGGCATGCATTAACCCCAGACAAAACAGCCTGTCATGTCTCTCACTGCGTACCAGTAATAGTACATGCTACAGTGCAATTTACTACCTGCGTGTGAACTTTTATTTTGCTGTGTCCTTCTCCCACTGATATCTCACTCTGTCAAGGGCATTGCCATGCCTTCTTCCATCAAGTCACTACCCAAGCTGGATCCTCACCCCATCATGTCAGAGGTTCATAGGTTGCACGCTTCTTCTGGTTGATTAGAAAACCATGAGCCATGAGGCACTGGACTACATCCACCACTGCCTGTACCACTTGGTTGAGCTGCAGAGCCTTGATGAGGATATCATCCAAATAAGGGAACAGCTGGATCTCCGGTTCCATAGGTGGGCTATCACTGCTACCAGAACCTTGAGAAGGTTCTTGGGGCTGATGACAGTCCGAACGGGAGAGTCTTGAATTGGAAGTGATGGTTCCCAGCTTGAACCTCAGATACTGCCTGTGTATGCTGTGAACAGGAATATGTAGGTAGGCATCTTGCAGGTCAATGGATGCTAGAAAGTCTCCTTGCAGCACTTCCTTAGCAATTGAAGCTGAGATTTCCATTTTGAATGGTTCACGCATATGCGGTTTAGGAATTTTAGGTCTAGGACTGGTCTGTGACCCTGGTGCGCTTGGGCACAATGAAAATAGGAGTAGACCCCGGACAGGCCTCTATGGGGAACCTGTTCAATAGCCCCGCTTGCAGAAGATCCATGATAGTTTGCAGTATGGCTTGTCTTTGGACAAGCTGTTTTAGATAGGAGAGGGCACAACGTGAGGTAATGGGGTCTTGGACTCAAATTCTATTAGGTATCCCTGGCAGATAATGTCTAAAACCCATCTGTCCAACGTTGTTTGGGCCCACCTCGAGAAAATCTGAAAGTTTGCCCTACTCGAGGATGAGCCCGCATTTCCTCATTGTGCTTTCTTGTTGCCATTTCCTGTGTCTCTGGATTTCCCCCTCCGCCTGATCCACCTCCCTAAAAGTCCACTGGTGTCGGGAGAACCATGGTCTTTTCCTGAAAACTGGGATTCACAACAACCACCCAACCCTGAAGGGAGGGTGCAAAGCACACCCGGGTGCAACACTGTACCTGCCACCACATCCCAAATCTAGGTTCTGAGAGGGGAGGCAGGAGAGGTCAGAATACAGCAAGACTCCATTAGAAGAAACACAATTACTAAGGTGAGTAATTTTTCTTCAAACAACATGAAGTCTTGCTGTATTCTGACATATGCAGACAACCAAGGAGTACCTCCATGGAGAAGGGTACCGAACATATTTTGGGAATAGGCCCTGCAGTACTGTTGTACAAACCTAGCATCACTCCTAGCCTGGATATCCAGAGAGTAATGCTTGGTGAAAGTATGGACTGTTTTCCAGGTGGCTGCTTTGTAGATCTCTAACAGGATACATATCTCTGGCAGCAGCCAGAGAAGCAGCTATACCCTAGTCGAGTGAGCCCTCAGGCCTGAGGGAGGTGTTTTACCTAGCTTAGCATAGCAGAACTGTATACAAGAGGCAATCCACCTGGTAATAGTTCTCTTAGTAGCAGGCCTACCTTTCCCCACTTCACCATAAGTGAGAAACAATTGAAGACAGTCATTCCTATGTGCCTTAGTATGCTCAATGTAGTAGCTAAGTGCCCTCTTAACATCCAACTATGTAATCTTCTTCCTCCTGAAGAAGAATGATCAGTGAAAACACAGGAAGAGACATGGACTGGTTCAGTTGGAAATCTGAGGCCACTTTGGATAAGAACCTCCTATTGGTTCTAAGGACCACCTTATCTCTATGAAATGAGATAAAATCAGGTTCAACTGACAAGGCCTGTAATTCACTAATTTGCCTGGCATATGTGATAGCTACCAGAAACACAGTTTTCCAGGTCAGGTACTTAAGCTCGCCGCATAAGCTGAGCAATGCAGATATTGAGATCCCAAGCCGGAGTAGGCTCTCTAAAAGGAAGGTTATATGAACCAGACCATTAAAGAACTTACCAAAAACAGGGTGAGACATCAGGAAGAACCCTTCCTTGTTGAACGGAATGCAGACACGGCTGCTAAATGAACCTTTAAAGTGGCTGGCCTAAGTCATTAAGGTAAACCAGGTAATCCAAAAGTGTAACAATGCCAGCAGCATCTGGTAGAATATCCTTATAAGAACACCAAATGCTGAATCTTTTCCATTTGGAATTATAAGTTTTCCTGATGGAGAGTTTCCGAGAAACCTTAAGTATGTCCAAAACTCCTGAGAAAGATGCAGGCCTGCATATTTTAACTCTTCAAGAGCCAGGCCTTGAGAATAAGAGTGGAGATTAGGGTACCAGATACTCCCCTGAGAGGAGGTTAGGAGATTGTGTCTTTGGGAAGAGACAGGGGAGTGAGACTGCTAGGGAAAACAACAGAGGATACTAAGGCTGTCTGGCCCAGTCTGGAGCCAGTAGAATCACTGTGCAGGGTTGTGACCTGATCTTGACTAGAACCCTGAACAACAAGGAAACGGAGGAAAAGCATAAAGGAACTTGCCTTCCAGTCCAATATCAGGACATACAGGGAACAGTCCCTAGGACTGGAGGTCTGCAGCAGAAGAGGGACGTTGAGATTATCTGGGGCTACAAAGAGATCTATCTCTGGAGTGCCCCACCTGGTAAAGATTACCTTCAGTATGAGAGGATCCAAGGTTCAGTCGTGATGGCCCTGGGAGATTCTGCTCAGACCATCTGCTAACACACTGTCCTTCCCTGGGAGGTGGACTGCTATTAGGGAGGTTTGCAAGGAGTAGGCCAGAGACCATACTTCAGGGCCTCCATGCACAAGGCCGTGAGACCGAGTGCCCCCTTACTTGCTGATGTACCCACATGGTGGTGGTGGTGTCTGTCCTCACCTGAACCACCTTGTCCCTTACTGAGTCAGAGAAAGCTTGAAGGGCTAGGAATATTGCCCTGAGCTCCAGAAGATTGCTATGAAGGAGACTCCTGTGAATACTAAACAACCTGTGCTGTGAGGGCTCCCAGCCCAGGAGAGAAGCATTTATTTATTTTTATTTATTTATTAGATCATCGGTTTACAGACCTTTGAGTCAAAGACTCATTTACAAAGGCAACTCGCCAGAGAGCAATACATCACAGCCAACAAAACAGTACAGTACGTAACGCTTAGATTAAAAGCAACCAGTGTTACAGGCATTCACTGGTGGTACACGCTTGGTAATAGGCAGACCACAGTAGTCATAATATAGGTAAACCAGTACCATGTCAGATAGCCACCAGAGATATTTTATTACATTAGTCAGCAGATGTTGCCTGAGACCCCAGGTATATACAGTACAGCAAAGTAGACAGGGCAGACCCAGCCTAGGGGTGAGAGTAAGGGCAGGTGGGGATTATGTGCAGCTGCAGCAGCGAGTGCTTGTCAGATGGCTTCTGAGGGAGACCTTGAAAGGACCGAGCTTAGTGAATTCAGCTATGTTGGCTGGGAGGAACCGAACCAGGAGGGAGCCCGACAGCAAAAGGATCTCTGGGCCATAGAGGTCCGTACCTGGGACAATAAGGGAGGTTTGACAGTGCTGCGGGTGGAGACTGAGGGGGAGGCATGTTGCAGGGAGGTGGCGACTCTGGGGAGCCCTAGCAGGGTCTTTTTTACAAGAAGGCAGATTTGGAAGCGGAGTCTTTCTTCAAGGTTGAGCAAGTTGGTGGTGAAGCACAGCAGGCATGTATGGGGTACGCCTAGGGTCTCCCCAGCATTAGCCTGCAGGCCTGTTTATAGAGAGCTGGATTCTTGCAAGCGAGTGTTGTCGGCTGCAGCACAGATGGGCAGCCCATAGTCGATTAGCAACAGGACAGAGGAGGTGATTACCAATCTAAGGGCCTCTTGTAGGCAGTCCTTACGGCGGTATAACAGTCCAATCCTGACATTGGTGGCAGCAGAAAGAGCATTGATATGGGAATGGAAGAAGAGTGCTGAATCAAAGGTAATGCACAGATACTTGTAGGAGGAAACCTGCTCAATGGGGTTTAGTGTGCTAGGCAGTATCACGAGAGGGGCACCACGGGTTTTGCTTTGGCGATGTGAGAAGAGCATAGCTTTGGTCTTTTAGGTTCAGAACTAGCCTTGTAAGTGAACCAATGTTCAGCTCTATCAAAGCTCGTTGGAGGGTGGCCTGGAGTGTGCTGGGGTTGGGGTCAGAGGCAAAGGCACAGCGTCATCCGCGTAGAGGAGGATCTTGACAGCAGGCCAAGGGAGGGAGTTGAGGTAGAGACTGAAGAGGAAAGGGCTCAAATGGAGCCCTGGGAACCCCAGAGCGGACAGGTCGTGTGTCAGATAGGGTGCTACTGATTTTACACACTGAGTTCTGGCAGAGAGGAAGCTGGTGAACCATGCAAGGGGCCAGGGAGAAACCAAGGCATCTGAGAGTGTCAAGCAGGAGGGATGGCAAACCGTGTCAAAGGTCTTCGAGGTCAATGAACACGGCATCAGCAGGACTTCTGGCATCAAGAGCACAGTGCAAGAAGTTGGAGAATTCAGTAGCACGGTTGTGGTGCTGTGACCTGCACGAAAGCCATGCTGTTCAGGGAACAGGATATTGTGCATGGCCAGGTATTCGCAAGCTGGCTGGCAACTACTTTTTCAAGGGCCTTAGAGAGTGGGGAGGATGGAGACAGGTAGATAGTTACACGGGATCGCTTTGATCGCCGCCTTAGGATGGGAGGATGATGGCGGTTTTCCATGTGTTGGGAACTGCCCCAGGCACAGAGAGCGGTTGAGCAGCTCGGTAAGTGGGACTAGAATCCAACATCAGATGAAGTAGCCTAGTGTCCAGTAGGTCGGTGCCGGGTTGTTACTACTAACGGCTTTTTGCAGAAAGGGTCTAGCCTCCAACGGGAGGTGGTACTGCAGGTAGAAAGGAGGTCCCTGGAGTGGGCAGGGGTGCTATTGGAATGGGGTCAAAGAAGTTACTGGGCAGGACTGAACTCAGGTCTGAGAAAGTGTGATTTAAGCAGTCTGCAATGTCAAGGGGGTCAGAGCAGAAAGTTTCATTAAAGGAGAGTTGAGAGGGGGTGGGGGCTATTTCCCATTCAGCTTCTTTACATTATCCAGAAAGTTTCTAACCGACCCCAGGAGGAGTCAAGAGCGGATTGGTAGTACTGGGCTTTGGCCTGCCAAATGGCAGTACATTTATTGCACTCAGCGTTGTCGCTTGCCTATCAGACTGGCTTGCCAGATTCCATAACAACGTGCCATAGGTTGTCTGTCATTTTATGTTTGTGAAGGGGTTAACCCAGGGGCGTGCTTTGCTTTTTGCGCGATTTCTAGTGAAGCGGGCATAGAGGTCAGCAGGCAGTTTTAAAAGTGCAAGTGAAAAATCCAATGCCTCGCTCTATGGATGGTGCAAGCCTGATGGGGACCAATCCAGTTGTGAGAGGTACAGTTTAAATGCATGAGCCGCCTGGGAATAGGCTGACGTCTGGGTGGTTTGTGGTGCAGGTTTGCTGTTTGTAGCGGACCAAGAGAATACGACCGGGAGTGGTCACTAAGTGAGTTTTGAAGTACACTGATATCGAGCACCCTCTGGGGTCGGTTGGTAATGGTGATATCCAGGAGGGTGCTGGAGCCAGTAGAGAGGTTGAATCTAGTTGGGGTGGTGACAAGCTGAGACATGCCAAGGGTGGCAAAGATATCTCTGGTTTGGGAGGCCATGGCAGAGAGCCAGTTGATACTCAGGTCACCAACAATTATCTGGGCCATTTCGGGCATAGTCAGCAGCGCCTGAATGGTGAGGTCTTGCTTTCTGGGGGAATATAGGCAACGGTGAAAAGGAGTAGTCCCTACCAGGGTTGAGGGAGATTTTAGTGTGAGGGCTTGCACCTGCTATCAAGCTTGGGTGGTGGAAGCATGTCCAAGGAGGGAGTCACGATGTAGATAGGCACAACCACCTCCACGCTTACTCCACCCAATCTTCCCTGAAAAGGGTGAACCAGGAGGAGACGTAAGGAGTCAGGGGTGGATTTGGATAATAACTAGGTTTCGACGAAGAGCGACAATGTCTGGTTGGCGAGAGTAACCCAGCATTGAAATGCAGCAGCCTTCTTAAGGAGGCTGGAAATATTCACAGAAGCTATGAGGAGTCCTTGAGCCTGGGCAGGCTTGTTCATAAGGTTGGGCACAGGGCCAGGGTTTGGAAGAATGTTACCTGATAGAAGCAACAGGAGGGTGATTAGCGCACCAAAGCGTGGTAGTGATTGTGGCATCTCCCTGCGACTGGACACGGAGTCGGGTGCAAGAGGTGGGTAGAGTGACAAGGGTGGGAAAGGCATTGAGGAGAAGAAACCAAGGTATATGGGAAGTAAGAGGTAGCAGGTGGAAGTGGTTGACTGTTGGGGTTCTGGTAGAGGTGTTGTAGATAAGGGGGTATTATGATAGAGGGTGACGGTCCTACGTGAGGTGGAGCTGGTGAAGGAAGTGAGGAGGACAACCATAGTCAGTGTCAATGCACTTGATCCCGGATGGACTGAGGACAATAAGTTATTTGAGCACGAGAGAGAATCACTCCTTAAGAAGTTACAGAAAGGAGAGCCTCTTTAGGAGTTGCTGTAATTGACTAGTGTGAGGCCTCAGGGGCAGGGATCACTGGGAAGTGTACTTAATAAGAGGGGTGAAGAAACTGCCCAGAGAGCAGTACAGCAAGGCAGTGGCCGAGCTGTGTTTTGAAAAGGTGCCTGTGTGCTTTTTTCTCAATGGGTCTGCAGCATCCAATCAGGAAACAGCCACAGTCCCCAGGAGCCAGTCCACTACGGGATTGGAAGCCTGACAGCCCGAGCTAGAGCTGACCAAACGTACTCTGCTTTGCTTGGTCAGGGGTGGCGGGTGGATGCAGAGGTCTGGCCACTAGCAGGTAGCAGTGCCAGGCCACTCGGCTGATGTGAAGAGCCTGATTTGGGCTTCTGGCTGCTTTCCTTGGTCAGGGGTGGCGGGCTGGATGCAGAAGTCCGCCGCCAGCAGGTAGTAGCACCAGGGCCACTCTTCTGAAGTGGTTAGTACCACTGAATGAGACTGATTGAGGAATGGGACACCTTGTCTGAGATTGTCCTGATCCAGCCACCACTGGAGAGCTTGGACAAGAGTCTGAGTCAGTGGAACCAATTTGGTGAGATGAAAAATTACTCACCTTAGTAATGTTGTTTCTTCTAATGGAGTCTTGCTGTATTCTGACAACAGCAGTGAGTCCCAACCTTCGAACTGCCCGAGATGAGAGAGTCAACTTTCCATGCCAGGCATGGAACGCTGAGCTCAAGCTCGGTTGAGACTCTGTCTGTTGCTGTTTAAACTCAAACTGTCAGATCTTTACGAGCTAAACTCACTAAGGTCCTGTGTGAAGCTGTAAACCTACACTAGCCAACTGGCTACTAAACATAAAAACAATTTTTGGTCCCAAACAAAGATTCAAGTCAGGAGACCCCAAAAATGAAAACACAACACCCACTCAACCAAGAAAAGGGTGAAACAACAAGGTGGGGCACCTACTGAGTGCCAACACTGCCACTGCCCACCCACATCACAAAAACAGAGGTTCTGAGAGGGAAAGAGAGAGGTCAGAATACAGCAAGACTCCATTAGAAGAAACAACATTACTAAGGTGAGTAATTTTTTCTTCAAACAACATGAAGTCTTGCTGTATTCTGACAATATCGGACTCACCAACAGTACCTCCATGGAGGGGGACAGAACCTACCTTAGGAAATAGGCTCTGAAGCACAGTTGTGTTAAAACCAAGCATCACTCCTAGCCTGGATATCCAGGAGTAATGCTTGCAAAAGTGTGAACTGTTTTCCAGGTAGCTGCTTGACATATCTCCAGAATAGGATATCCCGGCAGCAGCCAGGAAGCGGCTGTACCTAGTAGAGTGAGCCTCAGGCCTGAGGGTGGAACTTTACCCAGTTTTTCATAACAAAATTGGATACAAGAGACAATCCACCTGGCAATGGATCTTTTAGTGGCAGGTTTCCTTTACCAACCTCACCATAACTGAGGAACAGTTGGAGGCAGTCAAACCTGTGACCCTTGGTAGGTTCTATGTAGTAGCTAAGGGCTCTTTCACATCTAACTGTGCAGCCTCCTCTCGCCAGAGGAGGAATGGTCAGTGAAGTCACACAGGAAGAAAGACAGATTGATTAAGGTGGAAATCTGAAACCATCTTAGGCAAAAACTTCCTGATAGTTCTGAGGACCACCTTATCTCCATGAAAGGAAATACAATCAGGCTCCACTGACAAGGCTTGTAACTCACTTATGAGTCTGGCTCTGGCAGAAGTGATGGCTACCAAAACACAGTTTTCCAAGTCAAGTACTTAGCTCTGCTGAAGACAAGGGCTCAAAAGGGGTTGTAAGCTGAGCAATGCAAACATTGAGGTCCATGCAGGGGCAGGGTCCCTGAATGGAGGGTTGGTATGAAGCAACCCTTGAAAACTTGGAAATACAGGGTGAGCTGAAAGAGAAGAGGGCTTACCTACTGAAATGAAAGCAGAAACAGCTACCAGATGCACCTTCAGTGTAGCTGGTCTAAGCCCCAAGCTATTTAAATGGACCATATAATCAAGGACTGTGGGCAGATCAGCAGACTCTGGGAAATGTGCCTCCAGAGCACCATATGGAAAATCTTTTCCACTTGGAATTATAAGTAGTCCTGGTGGAAGGTTTCCAAGAAGCTTTCAGAATATCCATTACACCTTGGGAGAGGTGTAAATCAGCAAACTCTAACTCTTCAAGAGCCAGGCCTTGAGATTGAGAGATTTGAGATTCAGGTACCAAACCCTCCCTGAGCACAGGTTAACAGGTTGTAAATTCCTGGGAAGACACAGGGAAGATGGACTGCTAAGGACAGCAGGAGTGGATACCAGGGCTGTCTGGCCAGTCTGGAGCAATCAGGATCACCTTGCAGGTTGAGACCTGATTTTGACTAGCACTTTGAACAGGAGAGGAAGGGGAAAGAATACAAGAACTTCCTCCCAACTGAAAACTAAGCATCCAGGGGACTGAGCCCAACACTGGGGCCTGAGCAAAAGGGAAGTTGGTGATTGTCTGGGGCTGCAAAGATCTCATCTGTGGGTGCCCCATCTGAAAATATCACCACCAAGACCAGGAGATCCAGTGACCATTCGTGATGGCCCCAGATATTCTGCTGACAGCATCTGCCAGGACATTGTCCTTGCCTGGGAGGTAAACTGCTGTGAGGGAGGTGTCAGGAATAAGCCAAAGACCACAACTTCATTGCTTCTGTGCACAAGGCGGTAGGACCGAGTGCCTCCATGCTTGTTGATGTACCACATTGTGGTGGTATTGTCTGTTCTGACCTGGATAACTTTTGTTCTGAACAGATCTGGAAAAAGCTTGAAGTGCTAGAAATACTGCTCTGAGTTCCAATAGATTGATGTGAGAGAGATTTCTGAGGGGACCACAACCCTGGGTAGTCAGGTCACCAAGTGAGCCCCCACCCCAAGATGGAGGCATCTGTAGTAAGGATTAAGGGAGGGACTGACTGAGTAACAAAGAGGAACTCCTGCCTTAGATTGTTCTGATCCTGCCACCACTGTAAGGCCTGGATCAGGTTCGAGTCACTGGATCAATTTGGTCAGAGGGTCCTTCCTTGAGACCAAAAGGCTCTCAAATGGAACTGAATGTCCTCATCTGAAATCTTGCTCCCTGCACCACTGCTGTGGAAACAGCCATGTGACCCAGGAGCTGTAGAAAATGCCTTGCTGGTCGAGACACCTGGTGGGTGAATGAGGAGGCCGAGAGATAAGGGTCCTTGCCCTGTCCAGGGAAGGAAAGCTCTGGCCTTTTCTGTGTCTAGCTCTGCGCTGATGAAGGTGAGGAGCTGAACAGGCTCTAGAACTGACTTTGAAAGATCTAGAAGGAAACCCAGGAGGTGAGCAGTTGCTGAGTTATCTGTAGGTGTAACTTGACTTGGTCTGGGGACTGGCCTACTATGAGCCAGTCATCCAGGTATGGGAAGATGGCAATCTTTTGCCTTCTTAGAGAAGCAACTACTACTGCCAGGCATTTTGTGAATACCCTTGAGCAGAGGTTAGACCAAGGGCATTGCTCTGAACTGGTAATGGCCCGAGGCAGCTCTCAACCTGAGGTACTTTCGATGGGAGCTTCTGATGAGAATATGGAAGTAGGCATCCTGAGGTCCAGGGACACTAGCCAGTCCCTGGCTTAGAGAGTGTAGAATAATTCCCAGACTCACCATTTTGAATTTTGGCTTTAAAAGATGCTTAAGCATCTGAGATCCAGGATGGGCCGCCATTCTCCTGTCTTTTTGGGGTAAGGAAGTACCTGGAGTACAACCCTTGCCCTGGTGTAGGGGTGGAACCCTTCACAGCTCTGAGAGCCAGGAGGAAGAGACCTCTGCCTCTAGGGCAAGTGCCTCTGAGGGATTTGCAGGTGGAAGGATCTGGCTCTCAGCTTTGGAAATTTTTGAAGCTGAGAACCAGTCCCCTGGCTTACTACTTCCAGGACCCACTTGTCTAATGTTAGAGACTCCCAGTCCTGGACAAAGTAAGCCAGCCTGCCCCCTACAGGTAGTGGAGAATCGGCCTGGCCAACCCATCAGGGTGCCTGTTTGGCAGGGGGTTTGGCTGAGGGTGGAAGCAGGTCTGCTTGTACCCCTTCTGCCTCTCCTCTAAAGAACCCCTCCTGAGCATAGGCAGAAGAGGAGGCCTGGGCTTGGTAGAAAGGCTTCATGAAAGGGCCGCCTGCCCCTGGGGTGCTGCCTCTGAGGAGTGGCCTGCCTTTCCTTGGCCTGTGCACTCCTATAGGTGGTCCTATATTCTCCATTTTTTCATGTAATTCTCTGTCTGCTCCCCAAACAGAGAATTACCCACAACAGGAAAATCCATGGCCTTAGTCTGGGTATCCTGTGACAGGCTAGTACATCTGAGCCAAGCCATTCTACTAAGTGCCACAGATGTAAACATGACTCTAGATGACACATCACTGGAGTCCACTGCAGCATGGAATTGCACCTGGATGCCTCAATACCATCAGTGGCCACCTGCTCCAGCTCCTTGCAAGCTGGCCAGGAACCTGTTTTATGTAAAGCCATGACAGTGTCCCATCTGGATTTCTTATACCTAGCAGTACAGGCCATAATTGGCCTGTCTGAGTCCCAAGGATGCTGCCATGTACTGTTTCTTTGCCATGGCATCAGTCCTCCTGGAATCCTTGTCAGGGGGTGTGAAGTCAAGGAATATTTGCCTTATCACAGGTTGCAGCCTGCACTACCCCAACATGGCTGCATTGTTGTGTAAGGAACTCGTGATCTGAGCCTGACAATGTACATCTCTTGTCCATTCTCTTATCCACAGAGGTATAGACAAAGGAGTCTTTAAAATCTTAAATGTCTGTTTCCCAAAAGATTTGTGTAAGGGAATAGACAGCCTCCTAGACTCTGGGATATCCATCATGTCCACATAGTCAGGCTCCTCCTGGTCATCCACAGCTTCTTCCATAGGAAGCTGGAGGGTTTCAGCCACTTTTCATAAAACACGAAATGGAGGGGGACTCAGAAAGCTCAGGAGGAGACGCTTGGGTCAATGGGCACATCCAGACTTTCAAAACCATATCACTTTCTCATACCCTCTTCCAGTTCATAATATTCTCTAATTCATAATTTTGAACCGTGGAACCGGCCGAACCGAGCGCCCCTGATGGTGCCAGTTTGGTCGGAACCGGAAAGCGACTGCACACATTTTTATCGCTGGCTATTTCTTCAGCGGGTTGGAGGAAAGTTTGGCTCACACCAGCCGATTTTTCCTTTCTAGTTCTCTTAGCTGGAACCAACTCCTCAGAATCGTCTTCCTTTTGCCGAAGAAGTCTCGCCCTGGTCAGAGGGCACTCCTTCTGGTTCGGTTTGAACCGAACCCGGCTAACCATCGGTTCAGCGGACTTTTGGCCTCCCTTTCCCTGAGCCTACCAACTCTCTTTTCTAGGGTAGCTGCAGGAAATTTTTACAAATCTGGCAGTCTGCATTGAGGTGGTCAAACCCCAGACAATAAACACAGGTGGTGTGGGGTCAGCCTTAGCAAAGACTTCCCCACACACACTGCAGTGTTGAAACCCAGTGGGCCCGTTTTTCTTTTGGGTTTCTACATTGTGCCAGTCCTAACCAAACTTACCCTTTAATGGCAATCCACTGAGCAAGACCCTCTTATCGGTTCCTGACCGTGTCATGGTCGAAAAAACATAATAAAATCCGGGGTTTTTAGAACCAATAAGAACCGTAACCACACACTAAAAGTACAAATAAAGATTTTTAACAGCTTGATTGGTTCAAACCGAACCAATGAACCGTTACAAGTTCCACAAAGAATAGAAATAAATATAACCTATCTAGTATTCACAAATACCACAGACAGAGACTGAACCGACAGGTTACAGTTTAAATTCGGTCAAAAACCGCAAAAGCGGTACTTTAACCGACAAACTGAACCGAGCAGAAGGAGAAATCTCCAGAGCGACTGTTCTGTGAGGCGGAGGAAGAATCTGACTGTTTGAGTTTAAACAGCAACAGACAGAGTCTCAACCGAGCCTCGAGCTCAGCTGCCCATGCCTGGCATGGAAAGTTGACTCTTTCATCTCGGGCAGTTCAAGGTTGGGACTCACTGCTATTGTCAGAACACAGCAAGACTTCATGTTGTTTATAATCTTTTCTGAGACCAAAAGACCTTAAGTGAAACTGAATGTCCTCATTTGGAACCTGGCTCCTTGTACCACTACGTGGAAGTTGCTATGTGGCCTAGGAGCTGAAGAAAATGTCTTGCTGGGAAGAAACCAGAGGATGAAAAGAGGAACCAAGATCTGTAAGGGCCTTTACCCTTGCTGGTGGGAGGATAGCTTTTGCCTGAACAGTATCTAACTCTATCCCTATAGAAAGTGAGGAGTTGTACTGGTTCGAGAACCGACTTTGGCAGATTGAGAAGAAATCCCAGAGAACTGAGAAAATCTTGAGTGACTTGAAGAGCTGACCTGACCTGGTCGGGAGACTGTCCTACAATGAGCCAGTCTTCCTGAGTAAGGCCACTACTACTGCAAAGCGCTTTGTAAATGCTCTTGGACTCTATGTTAAGACGAAAGGCATGGTTCTGAACTGATAATGGCCTGAAGGCAGCTCAAACCTGAAGTACTTTCTGTGGGAGCACCTCACAGGGAATGTGGAAATAGCCATCCCTGAAGTCCAGGGATGCTAACCAATCTCCTGGCCTCAGAGAGGGAAGAATTACTCCCAGAATCACCATTTTGAATTTTGGTTTTAAGATGTTTGTTCAAATACCTTAAGTCTAGGATGGGTCGCCACTCCACTGTCTTTTGGGGTAAGGAAATATCTGGAGGACAGACCCTTGCCCGTGTAAGTAGGAACTCTTTCCACGGCTCTGAGAGCCAGCAGAGAGGAAACCTCTGCTTCTAGAGCAATGGTTTTGAGATGTTTGCAGGTGAAAAACCTGACCCTCATTTTGGAAACTTCTTCAAACTGAGGTCCAGTCCCTAGCTTACTACCTCCAGGACCCACCTGTCTGAGGTAACAGACTTCCAGGCCTGGAAATAGAAGCCAGCCTGCCTCCCTACTGGAGTTGGGGAGTCGACCTGGGCTGACACATAAGGGTGTCTGCTTGGCAGGAACCTCGGACTCCGAAGAGGATGCAGCCCTGCTCATCCCCCTCCTGCCTCCCTCGAAAGAACTCCTTCTGTGGGAAGGAGAGAGGCCTGGGCTTAGTAGAAAGGCCTGTAAAAGGGCCTGCCCTGCCCCTAGACTGCTGCTTTTGAGGGTGGCTTCCAGTTCCTTGGCCTGTGCACTACTGTAGGTGGTCCTGTACGCATCCATCTTCTTCATGCAAACCTCTGTCTGCTCCCCAAACAGAGTTACTCACCACAGGGAAATCCATGGCCTTAGCCTGAGTGTCCTGAGAAAGGCTAGTGCATCTGAGCCAAGCAAATATCCTGAGAGACACAGATGTAGCCATGACTCGATGCCACATCATTAGTCTACACCAGCATGGAACTGCACTTTGGATGCCTCAATCCCATCAGCAGTCAACTACTCCAGCTCTCTGGCTAGCTGGGGAAGTCTGTTTAGCTATTTCCAGAACCGTATCCCACCTGAACTTCTGGTATCTGGCTGTGTAGGCCATATAATTAGCCTGCCTGAGTCCCAAGGAGGATGCCAAGTATTGTTTTTTGGCCATGGCATCCACCTTCCTGGCGTCTATCTGGTGGGTGTGAAGCCAGGTATATTAGCCCTGTCATCACGCTGTAGCCTGCACTATCCCAACATGGCTGCAATGATTGAACAAAAACTTTGTACCTGAGCCTGATAGTATGTACCTCCTGTCCATTCTCTTATCCATAGGAGGTAAAGAATTTGGTGTCTGTAAAATCTTGTGTGTCCACTTCCCAGGGATTTATGAGGTAATAGACAATGTCTTGGACTGTGGGATGTCCATCATCTCCACAAAATCAGGCTCTTCCTCCTCAACAGCTTCAATCATAGGGAGCGGAGGGTTTCAGCCATCTTTTGTAAAACAAAAAGTGAGACGGGACTCCAAAGCCTTGGAGGGAGACATTGGAGGGTCTGTTGGGTAGATGTCCAGTTCAATGGGCACATCCAGACCTTCATAATCACCACCATCATCATCATCCGGTAACTCTTCGTCCCCTCACTCCAATTCATAATAAGCATCCAGATCATAATCCGATGGAACTGGATCCGACCGAACCGAGCACCTAACCAAGCAGTCTGGTTTGGATGGAACGGATAAACGATTGCACAATACTGATCGCTTTGGCTATTTCTTCAGCGGTTGGACTAAGGGATGCTGGATCCGAACCGCTGACTTTTTCCTATTTATGAAGGAACCTACCCGAGGGTCGGCTTTCCCTTTGCCCGAGGACGCCTCGCCAGGTCAGTGGCCTCAGGTTCGTTGGAACCGAACTGGGCTGGCCATCCGGGTCAGCGGACTTCTCGGCCTCCTTTCCTTTAGCCTGCCCAATCTTTTTCCAGAGTGGCCTTAGGAAAATGTCTGCAGATTTGGTAGTCTGTTTTGAGGTAGTTAAACCCCAGAAAATAAACACAGGCGAGGTGGGAGTCAGCCTTAGCAAAGGCCTCCCACACTCTGTACAATGTGGAAACCCAGTGGGACCATTCTTTTTCCTTGGGTTTCTCAGACATGGCCAGACTAGAAAAATTGCCCTTTACAGCTTTTATCCAGGTAATACACCCCTATCGGTTACCAACCATATCACGGGTTGTGTAAAGAAACCAAAAGAGTTTGTGCTGTTTTTAAACCGAAAGGACGCACACCACTACTAAAATCCCAGAAAATAAATTTAAACACGAAAGGTAGGTTTCCCAACCAGACCGACCAAGAAGGAACCGAAGTTTACAATTTCCACAGAAGAAAAACACAAATTACAGTTCACTACCTATCCGCACTACAGTACTTACTGTACCGAAGACAGAGGCTCGAAACGAAAATAAATCAGTTGAAAAACCGATGCGTTTTGAAACTTTACCAAACGAGCGAAGGAACAATCTCCAGAGCAACTTCACAGTTAAGCGGAGTAAAGAATCTATTACATTCTGAGGCACCACAGAGGTTTGAAAACCGACTCAAGCTCAACGTCTACTGCCCTGCAAAGAAATTAACTCTTTCCTCTCCGGAGCAGTTTAAGTACTGGGGCTAACTGCATATGTCAGAATATAGCAAGACTTCTTCATGTTGTTTGAATTACCCACCTCCTTCCTATCCCCTGCTCACGTGACATTATTATATTAGCCTCTCTCCATTCCTTTAAAGTGTCCCCTTCCTGTATTGAGGGCATTAAAAGCTTTGTTATAGTACCTGCAAATTAATCTGAGGTTTCTTTCAGAAATCTTGAGCTAATCCCATCTGGGCCAATAGCTCTATCTGGTTTTAATTTCTGAGCCTCTCTTGAACAACCTTTTTTCAAATAATATATCATGCATACAAATGGTGTCAACATTTCAAGTACATGAATCTTCTTTAGTTTGGAAAGTTGTTAAAAATATTTATTTAGCTTATTTGCCATATCCTGCCCTTTAACCAGAAGTTCTCCCTGATTTTAGGGGTCCTATTTCTTTTGATTTTCCAGCAAGGAACCCATATAACTAAAACAGATTTTTTATTATCTTTAATGGATTCTACCATTCTTTCTTCTGCCCTTCTTTTGCATTCTTTATTATAATCTTACTTTTATTAGAAGCTGTTTTCTATTTTCATAATTTCAGTTGGTTTCTTTTATATCTTTTATTTAATTTCACCTTCTTATTTATAAATTTTTGAACACTACTTCCCCACCATACTGGAATTCTTCCTTTCTTATTATATTTTGGTATTACAGATACCCAGTATCCACAGTGGTCAATATTTTATTTTTTACTTTAATTTTTTTACACTTACTATTTTGTCCACCTCTCTCACCATGGAGCTACGCTCGGGAGACACCTAGGTACCACCCACGACTTGCCTTACCTGAATCCCCAGGGGTTCCTCCATGGAACTGTGGATATACCCCCCAGGTGGTACAGGACGGGACCCCACGTCCCAATAACTTCAATGTCTCGTCGGGTCCCCAGTGGCTGACAGGCAGTCATAAATTAGGTTGGTACCGTGTTCAGCGTGTGTACTTTTCCTGCATTCTGAGGAAGTCGCCAGCCCCAACATCTAGGCGCCCACCAATGTCCACCACTCCCAACTCTCTTCGCATGCTCCTGTGCTTGCTATGCCACTGTCCATACCTCTCAACCTCTTGCCTCATGAATCAGGGACAAGGCCTAAAAAAATCAGGGACAAAGACCCCAAATCAGGGACACATCTTAAAACTGGCACTATTCTCTCAGAAAGCAGATAAAATAAAGGGATTTGTCTTAAGATGCATTTTCTGAAGAAGAATAAGTCTGTTACTTTAAAGTTTGACATTATTTTGTGCTTTAATCCCCACTGTTCTGTCACAAAAACTCAAATTTTATGAGGGACAGAGGAAAATGTTGAGGCAAAATCAGGGACATCCCTGAAAATCAGGGACAGCTGAGAGGTATGCCACTGGCCTCCTCCAGAGGCCAGCCAAGCACCAAGTGGGTACCCCCGACAGAGGACAGACATCCATCGGACTCAATCCTCCCCGACCCCCCGACAGCCCGGGCTCTTTTCCGAACCTGGTTCGCTGGCGTGATGCAAGGTGGCGCCCAGAGCCTCAACCTCAGCGCCACCGGCCGGCTAGTGGTCAATTTTTGTTTTATTTTTCCCCCAAGTATGCTTTAAGATCCAGTCCTTGTAGCTCTTTTGCCAATCCCATTTTTTAAGATATTCTCGAATACTTTATAATCCGCTTTACTATTAACACTTAAGGATTGTCATACCATTGGTCTTACAAGTTGCAACATTTATCTCTATGATGATTTGATTGTGGTCACTATCTCCTATTGGCTCTTCAACTGTTATATCATTAATTAAATCCTCAAAGTTGCATAGTACCAGATACAGTATTTTATTCCTCCTGTTCCTACATTAACTAATTGTTCCAAATCTTTCTGTATAATCATCTCAATAAATCTGTTTTCTACTTCAGATGAATTTTCCAGTATCTCCCAATTAATATTTGGGTAGTTGAAATCTCCCAAAATCATAAAGTTCCCATCTATATTTATCTGTTCCACATTTTTATAAAAGTATGCTGTCTTCCCTTTAAATCAGGTGCTCTATATACCACACAGAGTTAGTTGTCCTACAGGCATCAGTATTTTAATCCCAGGTAGAAAAAACTTTGCTGCAGTAATGAAGTCATTAGTCACAAGGTTGGAGGTTGGTGGGGGTGGAGGACAGAAAGGCATTTAAGTCACAGAAGAAAAATACATCACAAAGAATAGAATCAGATATTACAGTAACAAGGCACTAAAACATGTACAAAGAGCAGCAGTCGGGCAAAAGAAGGAAAGTGGCATGGCAAGAAATCCAAATAGTAGCATAGTAACTGCGAGGAACTCCAGGTCCATCATATGCCCCAAACTTAGCTTCATAAGTGGAGATGAATAAGTGTGATGTGCAAACCTGTACTAATTTAAAAGGATTCACAATAAGCGTTAAATAAGAGCAACAATACACAACAGGGTGGCTGGGGCGGGGCTATATCAACCCCACCCAGGGGCATGATATAGAGGCCCGATATTGCAGAACAGAAGCTTTATAGCCAATAGATTGGGGGTGGGGGATGTTACAGAGTAGACCCACTGCACCCTGGCATGTTTTACGCGCTTAGAAATGGGTATTTGTTTACATATTTAAAGAGATCTTTTAAAGTCACAACAAAATCTGCCTTGTGCCAAAAGAAACATTACTCACCTTAGTAATGTTGTTTCTTCTAATGGAGTCTTGCTATATTATGACAATTGCAGTTTGTCCCACCATTAGAACTGCTCCGGAGGTGAAAGAGTTAACTTCCATGCCAGGCATGGAACTTGGTGCGTGAGCTCGGTTAGAAAAGTTCTGTCTGGATCATTTCAAACTGAAACTGTCAGATCTTTACGAGCAAAACTCACTAAGGTTCTGTGTGGAAGCTGTAACCTACACTAGCCAACTGGCTACTTAAATATTAACACATTTTCCTGGTCCCAACACCAAGACTCAAGTCAGGGACCAGAAAATAAGATAAAATAAACACAACACCCAAACACCCCAAAAGAAGGGTGGAAAACACAAAATGGGCATCAACAAGTGTACGAACTGGACCGCCCACCCATACCCAAAGTAGAAGTTCTGAGAGGGCAGGCTTTGGGAGGTAATATAGCAAGACTCCATTAGAAGAAACAACATTACTAAGGTGAGTAATTTTTCTTCAAACAACATGAAGTCTTGCTATATTATGACAGCTGCAGACTACACAGCAGTACCTCCATGGAGGAGGGACAGAACCTACTTAGGAAATAGGCTCTGAAGCACGGCTGTGTTAAACCGAGCATCCCTCCTGGCCTGGATATCCAGGAGTAATGCTTGGTAAGTGTGTACTGTTTTCCAAGTAGCTGCTTGACATATCTCTAAGATAGGGATGTCTCTGGCAGCAGCTAGAGACACAGCTGTACATCTGGTAGAGTGAGCCCTCAGGCCTGAAGGGGAACTTTACCCAGTTTTGATAGCAAAATGGATACAAGAGACAATCCACCTGGCAATGGATCTCTTAGTGGCAGGTTTCCCTTTCCCCACCTCACCATAAGTGAGAAATAGTTGGAGGAGTCAAACCTGTGACCCTTGGTACGCCCTATGTAGTAACTTAGGGCCCTTAACATCTGTTGTGCAACCTCCTCTCACCAGAGGAGGAATGGTCAGTGAAGAACACTGGAAGAGAAATGGATTGATTAAGGTGGAAATCTGAAACCACCTTAGGCAAAACTTCCTGTTAGTCCTGAGGACTACCTTATCCCTGTGAAAGGATAAAGTCAGTCTCCACTGACAAAGCTTGTAACTCACTTATGCACCTGGCAGAAGTGATGGCTACTAGAAACACAGTTTTCCAAGTCAAGTACTTGAGCTCTGCCGAAGACAGAGGTTCAAAGAGGGGTTGCATCAGCTGAGCAATGCAAACATTAAGATCCCAGGCAGGGGCAGGGTCCCTGAATGGTGGATTAGTATAAGCAATCCTTGAAAAACTTGGAAAATACAGGGTGAGCGGAAAGAGAAGAGGGCTTCCTGCTGAAATAAAAGCAGAGACAGCTGCCAAATGCACTTTCAGGTAGCTGGTCTCAGTCCCAAAGAATTAAGATGGACCATATAGTCCAAAACAGTGGGCAAATCAGCAGATTCCAGGAAATATGCTTCCAGAACACCATATGGAAAACCTTTTCCATTTAGAGTTATAAGTAGCCCTAGTGGAAGACTTCCTAGAAGCTTTCAAGATTTAGAAACACCTTGAGAAAGGTGTAGGTCAGCAAACTCTAACTCCTCAAGAGCCAGGCCTTGAGGTTGAGGGATTGAGATTGGATACCAAACTCTCCCTGGGCACAAGTTAACAGGTTGTGGTTCCTGGGGAGACACAGGGAAGATGGACTGCTAAGGACAGAAGGAGTGGGTACCAGGCTGCCTGGCTCAGTCTGGAGCAATCAGAATCATCTTGCAGGGCTGAGATCTGATTTTGACTAGCACCTAGAACAGGAGAGGGATGGGGGAAGGCATAGAGAAACTTCCTTCCCAATCGAGGAGAAAGGCATCCAGGGGACTGAGCCCAACACTGGGGCCTACAACAAAACAGTGGAAGTTGATGATTGTCTGGGGCTGCAAAAGATCTATCTGAGGGTGCCCCATCTGGAAAAACTATCCCCAGTACTCGGGGATCCAGCGACCATTCAGTGATGGCTCTGGAAATCCTGCTGAGCATCTGCCAGGACATTGTCCTTGCCTGGGAGGTAAACTGCTATGAGGGAAGTGTTCAGGAATAAGCCAGAGACCACAACTTCATTGCCTCAGTGCACAAGGCCGAAGACCGAGTGCCCACACATTTGTTGATGTACCACATTGTAGAGGTGTTGTCTGTTCTGACCTGTACCACTTTGTTCTGAACAGATGCAGAAAAACCTGAAGTGCTAGAAAACAGCTCTGAGTTCCAACAGATTGATATGGAGCAGAGATTCCTGAGGGACCACAATCCTCGGGTGGAGAGGTCGCCCATGTGAGCTCCCCATCCCAAAAGGGACGATCTGTAGTAAGGGTCAAGGAGTGAGATAGAGGATGAAGGAACCTCTTGTCTCAGATTGCTCTGATCCTGCCACCACTGAAGGGCCTGGATCAGGGTTCAAGTCACTGGGATCAACTTGGATAGGGGATCTTTTTTTTGAGACCAAAGGCTCTCAAATGGAACTGAATGTCCCTCATCTGAAATCTTGCTCCTTGCACTACAGCTGTGGAAGCAGCCATGTGTCCTAGGAGCTGTAGAAAATGCCTTGCTGGTCGAGAGACCTGCAGAGTGAAGGAGGAGGCCAGGGCCACCAGGGTCCTTACCCTTTCTAGGGGAAGGAAGGCTCTGGCCTGCTTTGCTTCACAGTTCTGCACCTATAAAGGTGAGTACCTGGACAGGTTCCAGAACTGACTTTGGAAGATTGAGAAGAAAGCCCAGAGAGGTAAGCAGCTGCTGGGTAACTTGCAGGTGTGATCTGACCTGGTCTGGAGACTGACCCACAATGAGCCAGTCGTCTAGGTAGGGAAGATGGCAATCTTTTGCCTTCTTAACTGAGCAACTGCTACTGCCAGGCATTTTGTGAATACCCTTGGGGCAGAGGTAAGGCCGACGGGCATTGCTCTGAACTGGTAATGACCTGAGGGCAGTTCAAATCTGAGGTACTTTGTGGGAGCTTCTGATAAGAACATGAAGTAGGCATCCTTGAGGTCCAGGGAAGCTAGCCAGTCCCCTGGCCTTTAGGGAGGGTAAAATCATTCCCAGAGTCACCATTTTGAATTTTGGTTTTAAAAGGTGTTTGTTCAGATATCTTAGGTCCAGGATGGGCCGCCATTCTCCTGTCTTTTTGGGGTAAGGAAGTACCTGGAGTACAGACCCTTGCCCTGGTGTAGGGAGAAACCTTTCTACAGCTCTGAGAGCCAGGAGGTTGAGACTTCTGTTTCAAAGCAAAAGTCTCTAGAGGATTTGCAGGTGGAAAAGATCTGATTCTCATCTTTGGAAATTTTTGAAGCTGAGAACCGGACCCTGGCTTACTACTTCCAGGACCCACTTGTCTGATGTTAAAGACTCCCGTCCTGGAAGTAAGCCAGCCTGCCCCTACAGGTAATGGAGAACCGACCCTGGGCATCCCATCAGGGTGCCTGTTTGGCAGGGCTTTAGGCTGAGGGAGGGAGCAGGCCTGCTTGCACCCTGTCTGCCTCTCCTCTGAAGAACCCCCTCTGAGCAGACGCCAAGAGGAGGCCTGGGTTTGTAAAAGGCCTGTGAAAAGGCCTGCCTCTACCCCTGGGGTTGCCTCTGAGGAGTGGCTTGCGTTCCTTGGCTTGTGCACTCCTATAAGTGGTTCTATATTCATCCATTTTCTTCATATAATTTTCTGTCTGCTCCCAAACAGAAAATTTCCCACCACAGGAAAATCCATAGCCTTAGCCTGGGTATCCTGTGACAAACTAAGTACACCTGAGCCAAGCCAATCTACAAAAGCCACAGATGTAGCCATGACTCTAGAGGATACATCATTAGAATCCACTGCAGCATGGAATTGCACCTTAGATGCCTCAATACCATCAGCAGCCACCTGCTCCAGCTCCTGGCAAGCTGGCCAGGGGCCTGTTTGGCTAAAGCCATGACAGTATCCCATCTAGATTTCTGATCTTGCCACATAGCCATATAATTTGCTTGTCTGAGTCCCAAGGACGCTGCCATGTATTGTTTTTTTAGCCATGGCATCAATCTTCCTGGAGTCCTTGTCGAGGAGATGAAGCCAGGGAATATTAGCCTTATCACAGGCTGCAGCCTGAACTACCCCAACATGGCTGCATTGCTGTGAAAGAAATTCTGTATCAGGACCTGATAAAGTGCACCTCCTGTCCATCTTTTTGTCCACAGGAGGCACAGAATTAGGAGCTTTTAAAATTTTATTGTTTGGTTCCTAAATGATTTATGTAAAGGAATAGACAATCTCCTGGACTCTGGGATATCCATCATCTCCACAAAGTCAGGTTCCTCTTGCTCATCCACAGCTTCCTCCAATGGAAGCTGGAGGGTTTGAGCAACTTTTTATCAGACAGAAAATGAGAAGGGACTCAGAAAGCCTAGGGGAGATTCTCCTAAAGGTCTGTCTGGGAGATGTCCGGTTCAATGGGCACATCCAGACTTTCAAAGTCACATTCACACTGTTCATAATCATCCTCCCTTCCTCTGGTTCATAAAACTTCTATATCATATTCTTGAACTGGTGGAACCGCTGAACTGACCTTTACCAGATAGTATGTGTTCGGACGGAACTGGAGAAAGTGACTGGAGAATTTGGATTGCTTTGGCTATCTCTGCAGCAGTTAGAGAAGGAATTTTGACTCACACCTGCTGATTTTCTAGTTCTCTTTGCTGGAACTGGCTCCTCTGAGTCAGCTTTCGCTTGCCCGAGTAAGTCTCGCCCTGGTCAGAGGGCACTCCTCCGGTTCGGTTGGCACCAAACCAGGCTGGCCATCCGGTCAGCGGACTTTTGGCCTCTCGCTCCCTAAGCCTACCAACTCTCTTATCTAGGGTAGCTGCAGGAAAATTCTTGCAAATCTGGCAGTCTGCATTGAGGTGGTCAAACCCCACAATAAAACACATGTGTGTGTGGGTCAGCCTTAGCAAAGGCTTCCCACAGACACTACAGTGCTGAAACCCAGTGGGCCCGGTTTTCTTTTGGGTTTCTCAGACATAATGCCAGCCTAACTAAAAATGAAAATTACGTACTACCGTAATTCTTGATCTTCTTGGACGAGTCTCCACCACTCATTAACACTAGTGGGATCTGCGCCGGAGGCACTAGAACCCATCGGGAGCAAACTTTTGCTGGAGGGTCGTCATGAGATGATGGCGCCATGGCGGTGGCTCGCGCTGCAATGACTATCTCGGCGACGCACTTCCAACCGCCTCAGTACCTTTTTACCAAGGAGGTGCAGCGCAACTAACGTAAAGAGTAAACCTAACCTTCCAAAACGGACATAAGATAGTCCGGACGACCACGTAAGAAGGGTTAGCAAAGAAGTCTCACGGCCTAAAGATTTGAGGGAGTGAAGACCAACACAGCGTGAGCTCGGGATGGAGGGAGGTAGAATGAGTGGTGGAGACTCGCCCAAGAAGATCAAGAATTACTGTAGGTAATGAATTTTCATATCTTCCTGGACATAAGTCTCCACCACTCATTCACACCAGTGGGAGAGTACTGCTGATAATCCTCAAAAAGGGCGGGCAGGGGAGCCAGAGTCACATCGCCCAGGACAGAAGTCCATTATGATAGTTCTGTCAAGGCGAATGACGCCGGCATGAACATCCAGTGCATAATGCTTAACGTAGGTGCACTGAGCTCCAGGTGGCGGTGCATTGCAGATATCTGCAATTGGAACATATGATTCTCGCTAGGATGCCACAACCGCCCTAGTAGAGTGAGCGAAACTCTACCTTCTAATTTAACCTGTGCCATGGAATAGCAATGTCGAAGACATGCCACTAACCATGATGAGATGCATCTGATAGCGATAGGCTGACCCAGCAAGGTCTCGCTGAAGGAAACAAACAATTGCTGAGTCTTACGAAAATTCTTGGTTCTATGTAAGTAGAACTGTTAAGGTCTTTGTAACATCCAAGGAATGAAGAGACCGTTCTCCTTCATTTGGAAGTTCGCGTAAGAGGGAAGCACCAGAGGTTGGTTTAGATGGAATTGACACACCTTGGAAGAAATTTAGGATGAGTACTAAGAACTACTTTGTCCTTATGGAACACAGTATACGGAGGGTCCGTAACCAGGCATGTATTCAGAGACCCAGCGGGCTGAGGTAATGGCTACTAGGAAGGCTGTCTTCCAGGTAAGAAATTTTAGCTCACAAGTAGCTAGGGGTTCGAAGGCTTCCAGTGAGCATGTCTAAGCACAAGGTTAATGTCCCAGGCTGCGACCGGACGCCTAACAGGGGGTCTGGTATGCAGAATTCCTCAAGAAATCTCTTCACCATAGGTAACTGAGCCAGAGACAAGGAAGAAACCGCTCATGATACGCTGAAATGGCACTGAGGTGAACTTTAACCGTGGAGTACTGGAGACCTGAGTTTGATAGGGTCCAAAAGGTACTCCAGAACCTTGTCTGGAGGACAGGAAAGGGATTCCAAGAGACTTTGCACACCAGAGAGAAAAGCGCTTCCACTTAGAAGGTAGAATGCTGGTAGCTGGCTTCCGAGCAGCCAGAAGGACGCCTGAGACTCCACGAGATTGAACCGGTTCACTTCTACCTTCAGGAGCCAAGCATGAAGGTGAAGTGACCTCAGGTTGGGATGGACCAACGAACTCCCGAGTCAAAAGATTGATTTGTAAGGGAAGTGGTCTCGGAGAGGCTGCCGACATACTGCTGAGTAGAGGAAACATAGTTGCGAGGCCAGGAGGGGCAATGAGAATCATCTTGGTCCCTTGAGACTCAAACTTGAGGAGAACTCTGAATTAAAGGAAGGTGGAAAGGCGTAAAGAAAGCTTTGTCCACCGCAGCCTGAACGCATCCTAACAGAAAATGCCAGGCCCTGGATTTCTGGAGCAGAAGAGAGGCAGTTTTGCTTTGAGTGGGATGCATAGTGGTCCAGGTCTGAGTCCCCACTCTTCAACAGTGACGAGCTTACGGCTGGGTTGAGACCACTGTGAAGGTCTGCCTCCGTCCTGCTGAGGTGATCTGCTAAGTCGCTTGTACATCCAGCAGATATACCGCTTGAATTAGAGATCTGTGCCTAAGCACCACTCCCACCTCTCATTGCTTCCCGCAAAGGATAAGAGTGAGCACCGCCTTGCTTGTTGATGTAATACATCACAGCTTTGTTGTCCGTTTGAAGGAGAATGTTCTTGTGACAAAGAACATCCTTCAACGCCGGATCGTATAGAGACCGCTCTCATCTCCAGGACATTTATGTGGAACTGAGTTTCGAGCTCAGTCCATACACCTTGAGTGTGGAGAAAGAGACAGTGAGCTCCCCATCCCATTAGTGATGCTGCCTGTGGTGATGGAGATCTGATGATCCAGAGGAGCAAAGGGGAATCCTTCCAGGAGATTGCTTCTTTGAGACCACCAGGTGAGAGACCTCGTAGGGGCTCCGCCACCTTGATGGGATAAGACTGGGGTGAGATGTCGGCGACCACTGAGCGGAGAGTATCCATTGGGTGGTCTCATGTGTAACCGAGCTAGGGGCACAGTGAACACTGAGGACGCCATGAGACCCAAATATACGCTGTATCGTAGGAGATGTGACTGATCGGTTCTCCCGATGTAACGGGCCATCTGAAGGATGTCGAGCCCTGTCCTCTGGAAGGAAAGCCTTTATGAAGAGGTGTCCAGAAGAGTCCTATGAAAAGGAGCCTCTGGGAGGGCTGCAGTTGTGACTCTTCAGATTTAGAAGAACTCCATGGACGAAGAAGGCATAGCTGTCTTGAATAGCTTCCAGAGTCCCTTGGATGGAAGGACTGGGTGAGAGCCAATCGGCTCAGGTAGGGAAACACTCGGAGTCCAAGCTTCCTTGGAGATGCTTACAGAACTGCACAACACTTTGTAAAACTCATGGCACCGAGGATAGCCCATGGGCAGGACTCTGAACTGATAATGCTGACCCAGAGCTACAAACCTCAGGAATTTGCGATGGCGGGTCGTGTGGATGGGATGCTGGTGAAGCCGCTGCATATCCAGGAGGCCAGCCAGTCGCTGGATGCAGCAAAGGTAACAGGGTACCTAGGGAAATCATTTTGAATTTCTCCCTGGGGAGGAATTTGTTTAACTTTCTGAGGTCTAGAATGGGGCGATCTCAGATTTCTTTGGAACCAGAAAGTAGTCGGGAGTAGAACTCGTGTTTCGCTGATGGGGCACCAGTTCTATTGCCCTGTTGTTTAGAAGGCCCTGATCTCGGGCGGAGGAGGTCTGACTGGGAGAGGCTCCATAACCTGGGTTGTCATTTGGGGAGGGCAATTGGGTGGGTTTTCCAAAGACTGAGAGAATAACCCATGCGAATTATCCTAAGGACCCATTTGTCCGAGGTTACGGACTTCCACTGATTGTAGAAGTACATCAGACGACCTCCCACTGGAGGAGAAAGTTCCACTCGGCAGTGTGGATGGAACTGTGGCCGCAATTATAAGGTAGCGCTGGGGCTTTAGGCCCCTGCGCTTTCTGCTGCGCCTTCTTTGAGGTTGCAGGTTGGCTTTATGGAAGCTTCCTCTGCCTCTGCCTCGAAAGGACTGGCGACTATGAAACTGACATTTACCTACATGCCCCAGAGGGAGGTGGGTCTAGCCAACTTAATGGCCGACCTAGTCTTCTGAGTGGCCTCTAGGGCTTGCTCTACCTGAGGACCAAAAAGATAGGAGCCATCAAAGGGCAGCGCCATTACCTGCTGCTGAGCATCATTCGTGAAGCCAGAAGCACGAGCCAGGAATGGCGTCGAGTACAAATACCCGGCTGCTGAACGAGAAGCATGTCGAAGCGCCCATGGCAGCTTTGACCTGTTGGTTATTGACTCAATACCTCTGATAACCTTAGAAGGAGCTCTGACTGGAGTTGGAATCTGGAAGAGCTTCAACCATTCGTTTCATAGAGTGCCACAGGATATACTCATACTGAGAAAAATAGCTTCTGATAGCTGGCAATACGCATACTTAAGTGGAGGCAGCAAAGACTCTCTTACCTAATGTATCAATTTTATGAGACTCTTTGTTAATAGGTCGAGCTGTAGTAGCTTGAGGAAGAACGACCTTGTCATTCTCTGCCAGGACTACAATAGGATCCGCAAGGCTTGGGATGCCAAAATAGGACGATCCTTGGGAGCTGAATATTTTTATCAATGGATTTAGCCACTGAGGGAATAAGAGCAGGATTGTTCCATACCATTTGAGACAGCCGCCTCAAGGAGGGTTGAATCGGAGGAGTCAAATCCGTAGGGACTCAAGCATGAAGATACTGGAGTCTTAATATTTTCCCAGGATCGACGTCCGAGTCTGAAAGCAAAGAGTGGCTCAGGTTCCTCAACAGAGACTTAAAGGATAGGTCCTTGACCACAGGCTCTGTAGCGTGAAGGATCCTGTTTCTCCACTTCATCACCCAACCGGTCTGGGTCAGGCTCAACATCATCTCCTGATAGTCCAGGAAGGACTGTTTGGACAGGAAAGGAGGAAAATAGAGAAGAAGAGCGAAAGCAGATATAAAGGGAGAGTCCCCGTAGGTTCCCGCGCCAAGCGCGAAAGGAGTCAAAACGGCGCTGCAGAGGCGCATGGCGCCGAAGAAGCACACGGCACCGCAGGGCGGCATCGCGCGCCCGATGGCGCCGCAAAGACACACGGCACTGCTGGCGGCGCTCAAGAAGACTCACCGCACCGCTGGACGGCGCCATAAGACCCAGCGGCGCCGCTGGACGGCACCGCAGCGCCCCAAGAGCCAAAACGCGCCGACAAGCGCAGCAACCCTGCCGAAGGCGCCAAGGACACCCTGGAACCTGGAGAGCAAGAGAAGGGAAAAACAGGAGATAAGGGCATCGGTGTGGCCCCGCGCCGCAGCCATGTGAGGGGGAAACACCTAAGCACGGAGTCGCTGGCATCAAGGAGGCGCCACCGACTCAGGAAGGTCCAACCGCCTACCTGATCGCCAGACGAGCCTGAAGGCCCGGGCAACCGAAGCTAGGCAGAAGAACCAACCTCCGAGCCCATCGCCCATAAGAGTGGCCCACTGATGAAACTGCTCATCTGGAGCCCTACCTATAGGCGGGTGGGGCTCCGATGTCAAGACGGCGGAAACCGGAAGTTACGCGACTCGAGGGAGGAGACCAGCACCTAGGTACGATAACCGACCGTCCGACGTGCAGACGATCAGAGGGCGATTCGGTGATGCCTTCTCATTTTGACCTGTGGGCCAAGAAGAGCCGAGGCCGAACGGGTGCCGAATGGCGACTGCTTATTTTATGCCGACGGAGGGACCGCCAGCCCTCCGGCATCGGACTGACCGCTGTCGGAATCCCGCTGAGGAGAAGGGGCTGACCGACCCAGCCCACTGACTGAACAGCTATACCAAGTCTCCCCTACCGCCACCTGACCTGCTCATGGTCACTCCGCCCAGTAGGCCGAGACTTTTACTATAAGTTAAATTTTAAAATAGAATAAAATTACAAAAAATAAACTGAAAACTATGCGCTAGTTTGAAGTTTGACTCTAACAGGCGAGCGACGTTGTCACTGAAGCGCACTCCGACGAGGGAAAAAAGGAACTGAGGCGGTTGGAGGGTCGCCGCTAGATAGTTATTACTTGACGCCGAGCCATCACGCGGGCGCCATCTCTCGCGACGACCCTCCAGCAAAAAGTTTGTTCCCTGATGGGTCCTAGTGTCGGCGTAGATCCCACTAGTGTGAATGAGTGGTGGAGACTTATGTCCAGGAAGACCTTGCCTTTTTCCGCAGTGCCAGGCAAGACACCCTTATCGGTTCCCAACCATGTCACGGGTCGTGGAAAACACCGTAATGAAACCGCTTTTGTTAGAACCGATAAGAACCGGAACCGCACTTCTAAAAGCTTTTAAATGCTTCAGAATAAAGTTTTAAAATAACCTGATCGGTTCGAACCGAACCGATAAACATTTACAAGTTCCAACAGAAATAAACCTGTCTATTACTTACAATACCACAGACAGAGCTTGAACCGATCGGTTTGCGGTTAAAATAATACTAATCACAGTTGAATTTAACCGAGAAAACTCCTTTAAACCGAGAAATGAACCAAGCAGTAGGAGGAATCTCCGAGGACTGTTCAGTGAGGCGGAGTAAAGAATCTGACAGTTTCAGTTTGAAATGATCCAGACAGAGCTTTTCTAACTGAAGCTCTTGCCAAGTTCCATGCCTGGCATGGAAATTAATTTTCACCTCCGGAGCAGTTCTAATGGTGGGACAAACTGCAATTATTATAATATAGCAAGACTTCATGTTGTTTGAAAGGCTTTTTTTCTCCCTTCCTGTTTATTGCGGTATCCTCCAGGCCTATCCCATGCAAGTTTGAAACTCCCGACTTTTTCTCATCTTTTATTTTGAAGCAGGCCTTACTGTTTGAGCAGTCTCACTGCTATAATTGTAGTTACGTGAGTACCACATCTGATGTCAGACTCACAAATTGTTTTGTACACAGTGCCCACAAGGAGGAGGACTCTGACTCAGCGGCACCACTTTTCAGTAATGCTCCCTACACTGTACACAGTGGTTCAAGTCCACCAGCACCAGGCAACTAGTTTCATTCCCCCACCCAATATCACCGTTCGTTTCTTTCTTTTTATGTTCGCTCCAGATGGTCTGGGTTGGACAACAGACCCACTGGGTAGCTGGAGGGAACCAGATGTTTTTAATTCCATGACACATAGATTGGACACTGAACCTGTCAAGTAGTTGTGGGAAAGAGGGTCAAGAAGTTTTTATTCCCCACGGGCCAAGCTGGGCATCAGATCAGTCAGGTAGTTTGGGGATGGGGACATATTTTTTCATACTCTGGCAGGCCAGGTTGTACTTTGGATTCATCAAAAACGGAGGTTTTTTTTTTTTTTGTATTTCTGATGCTCCTGGCTTAGCTTTTAGACTCATTAGGTAGCTGGGCAGAGGAGGAGGGACAGTTGTCGCCTTTTTTTCCCCAGCACATTTGTTAACAGTAGGAACTCTTTTTAAATCTAAACTTAGTATAGTATTACTGTACTCCTGTAATGAATAAGGAGCATAGTCCCTTTTGCATTATTGTACATGATGCCGGGACAATAATATCCTAGAATTAACTTTTTTGTTTTGTTTGTTTTTAGACTCTTCAGCACATCCAAACCAAATCAAGCCACCTTTTTCTATTTTTTTTCCTTGAAGTGGTGCTGTTATCCACAAGTGCAGAGCGACCAGGGTTAATGTATTTTTCAGCCAACACCCTTGAAAGTGCAGGATTCTGCTTCACTGGAGGATGAAGGAGTAGATTCACCAGCCTGTCAGAACACCAGGAGCTACTGCTCACAACACCAATGACTCAAGTTCAGAAGCAAGGTCAAGCGGACAGGGGTCAGCCATGGGAAGAAAGACTGGATGTCTGATCCTCTGCATTACCACAGGTGGCGCTACTGCCTAGCAGCCTGGCCGCAGACTGCACTAAGGAGAGGAGAGCATGATCACTGCATCTCGCTTACTGCCACCAGTGACAGAAGCATGCAACTAGCAGGAAGGGCACACACTGGGGAAAATTGGGGCCGATTAAGCATCACCCATCCCCCACAACCAACTCAGGGCAACCTCTCCTTGGTAGTCCAGATGCAGCTTCCAGGGATGCCTCCCCACAGCGAACAGATGCAGAGGTCTTTGCTGTGCCATCAGATGGGGGTACAATCCGGCAAGAGGTATGCCACAAGTGTGACACAGGTACTGTTGGAATCTTGAAGTCTCCCAAGCAGAATGGATCTAAGATCGGGCAGGTGGTGACGCTGACAAAGATGGAAGGAGGTCCACCCACGAGACACCCTGTGTGCATAAACAGTTTAAAAACACTAACGGGCTCTCAGAAAGTCACCCAAACTCCTAAGAAAACATGTAGGAGCACAGCAATGGTCTGAAGGAGCACATATTTTATGGTGGATGTTCAATCAAGTGTACTCCTCAATTTCAGAGAAGTACACCATGCCAAATTCTTAACATTAACCACTACCTGCTCCCCACCCCAGTCCAAACTCCCACATTAGTGTGCGGCAGGCCTGAGGAGGTGGAGAAGCCTCAGCAGGCTGGTAGCAGCAGTAGTGTGGGGCAGCAACTCCAAGTCTCCTGCTTATGTTTGAGCCCCTCACTGTGACCGAGTAGATACACATGAGAAAAGCAGTATTTTACTACCCTGAATAATCCACCTTCCACTCACCGCCTTTGCTGCTGCTCCTAGTCTCTGATGGCTTAATACATGAGGCTAACTTGGCACAGGACCATCAGGTAACTGGAGTGAGGGGACAGATTTTGTATTACCTGATGGACTAGGTTGGGCACCGAAGTGGTTAAGATGATGATGGGGAAGAGTTTTTTTTTTCATTCAACCAGGTGGGGTTGGACACTGGACCTGTCAGGCTGCTGGTGGAGGGTCAGATTCTTTTGAATTCCCTGATGGGCCTGGTTGAGCTGGACCGATCAGGCTGTCAGGGGTATTTTTTTATTCTCCAACAGGCCAGGTTGGGCATTGGATCTCTAAGGTTCCTGGTTTTGGGGGACGACAGTTTTTTTTGTTTAAATTCCTGATGGGCTGGGTTGAACACTGGACCAGTCAGGTAATTTTCGCCGGGGAGGGTTATTCCATGATAGGCCACACTGGGCACTGGAACAGTCAGGTTGTTTGGTGGAGGAGAACGTTTATATTCCCGACAGGCTGGGTTACATACGGTCCCATGGCGTAGTCTATGGAAAGAGGGCTATTTTTTATTCCCTGACAAGCTAGACTGGGTACTGGATAAGTCAAGTTGTTGTAGAAAAGAGGGCCAGATTTATTTATATTCTGATTGTTCAGGTTGGGCACTGGATCTGTCAGGTTGTTGGGAGAGGGGGCAGATCTGTTTTATTCCCTGATGGTTTGGGCACCGGACCCATCAGGTAGCTTGGGAGGGCCGATTATTTTATTTTTTTTATTTCCTGATGGGCGGGCTGAGCACCAGACCCATCAGGTAGTTGGAAGGTGGGGGCAGATTTTTTTATTCCATCAGACCATTTAGGGCACTGGAAATCTATTCTATTCTACATTCCCTTCCACTAGTATGGAACTCCTGTGCCTTGTAAAACACTTTGGGATACAGTGTGTATGAAAGTCATGTCTGTTAAGTATTGTTCTGCAAATTCGTCCCCCTGGCTCACCTCTTGCTACAGCAACTGATCTCCCACTACCATCACTTGCAGTGGTAATCAGCAAACGCTTACTGGTAGGCGGTATAACAAGTGTTGTGCAAACGCGTACCCACTTAGTAACATGCATACCGGGCTACCATGACAATGACGCCGGTACCGGTATATACTTTTGTGTGTGACTACTACTGTAGGCTTCCAGTCCATGGCCAGGCTACTTGGAGTGACTGGAAACTCAACTGTTTTATTGTACACAGAAGCTGGGGACAGATGCTTCCTAGCTCCTATGAGCATCAAATGGTGCCACAGTTATGCTATTCTTTTAGTATCAAGAAATGCTCAGTTTTATATAGACATTTTTTTCCAGGAAAAATAACAGCTTCCATTCACGAATCTGTGCAGACATTGTATTAGCATTTCCAGGGTCATTCTTCTCATCACATTGAGAGAGGGGCATGGCTACACCCTAAGACTTCCTCACTGTATCACCTAGGTCAGCTGCAGGTTCACAAGAATAGCCCCACTTGCTCAACATGTTCTTGTACACTCTTCTCCTTGCAGCCAACAGAAAGTTAGCAAGTGTTACAGACACCTGCAAATAGCAATAGCAAGGCACAACTCACTCAGACAGCTATAATAAGGTGTATCCCAGTCCCCCAATTCATTTCAATGGGACAGCTGCAAAGCACTTCGGATTGTGATCCCAACAGAAACTGGTCTGCTATGCAGACCAGCCCTAAAAAGTATGTAAACAAATGAATAAAAACATTTTCATGTAATTAGTCCCTGTACTGGCAGAACTGCCAGTACAGGGCGCCGCTGTTTTGATAGCTTTTTTCTATGACCCACACAAGCCTTTTGTTTTCTGTTGTGTGCTTACCAGGGTAGCATTATGGGCGGTTCTGAGCACAGTCAGTGATTACAGGAGCACATTTTCTTGAAGAAAATTCATTTATCTGTGCTCCTCTTATCTTTCAGGAGCAGTTAGAGGCAGGAGTTCCAGGCAGTGAGAGGGTGGTGGAGTCCAGAAAGGACATTGGGATCTAGATCAGGCTTCTGATATTAGTTTGGCAGAGTTCAAAGCTAGTATGGCATAGTTCAAAGCTAGACAGGCAAGCAACTGGGTAAACAGGAAGCAAATCAAGTTAGTAGATGGATCAACAAGTTATTGTGCACTGCGGCATGCTGGCAAGGAACAAGCGTGTTGGCAGCCACTATAGGATAGTATATACATGGGCAGGAGAGTGCGAGAGCAGCTGCTTGTAGGCGAATGCCCACATAAGCAGGCAGGTAGGGAATAAGTAAGTGTGGTTTCAAGGACTTTTACTGGCAAGGTGGAAACAGTGTGTGGACAAGTACTGCAGGTAGAGAACAAGCATATGCGCACTCTGGCTATGAAAGAGCATGCAGGCAGGTGGGGAAAAACAGGTTACTCACCTGTAACAGTAGTTCTAGGAGTGGTATGTTGTTTATTCACACTATTTGGCATGTCCTTCTGCTTTAAATCTCACCGGACGTGAGATGGGCACAAGACCCAGGGAGCAGGCTGAGGTACTAAATGAGTATTTCATATCAGTTTTCAACAAGGAAAATGGGGTGCTGCATCATACATGGGAGGAGACAGTGATACTGAGGAGGGGGCCCTACCGATCGGCGGGTCTGGGGAGAGGGGAGGCATCACTGGTAGGAGGGGGAAGACTAAGCAGGAGAAGAGGTAGCGGACGGGAAATCACAGCAGAGAGAGTGAGGGAAGTCCTCGGTCCCTTAACTCATTCAGGCCTAGATATGCCTGTAGCGACGCGCCTGAAAGCATAGTCACTCAGGACAATAACGCCTGTAGATCTGATTCAGCTGACTTTCACTCAGGCCAAGAAACGCCTGAGGAAGCTGTAGTTTTACCTAAATATTAAACAAACCAAATTGCTTAGAATTGATTGTATAGCACCGCTAGAAAGGTAATTTTGTGCTGAACAATTTTGCTGCTGATACTCTGTGTCTATCATGTATACTTTAGGAGTTATTTGCATTTGCTTAAGATATGGTGAGCATGGCTGACATTTGTCTCTCTCAAACCTCACCAAAGCAACTTGAATAATTCTGAAAAAAAATAGTTGTTTGGTATTTCAGCTACTATAAAATAAAAACTACATTGATTACAATCGATTGCATAGCTTCATTGGAAAGGTGGCTATGTGCTGAACAACTTGCCACTTACATTTTGTGTGTAGCCCTACGGTTCAAGAGGTATTCACATTTGTTTATGGCATGCTGATTATGGCTTGATTTTGCTTAGAAAGGCCCAGGATGCAGTGCTAAGAGTACACAGGGCACAAGTGGTGGAAGTCTCAAAGAGCTCTTGTCACGTGAATGAGTTAAGACGGAGAAAGCACCGGGCCGGATAAATTACATCCCAGAGTGCTGAAGGAACTTGTGGATGTCCTGGCAAAACCCCTGGCGGAGCTTTTCACCATCTCTCCGAGGACAGGGTGGGTATCCTAGGACTGGAAGGTGGCGCATAGTGCCCATCCACAAGGGGGGATCAAGGAAGTGGCAGAGAACTACAGGCCTGTCAGCCTGACATCAGTGCTGGGCAAGGTGATGGAGGGCATTGTCAAGGAGAGGCTAGGGGGACCTGGGAAAGTCAGGGTGCCTGGACAATAGACAGGATGGATTCGTCCCAGGAAATCACGCCTGACAAACCTGTGGAGTTTTATGACTGGGCGACGAGTGCCTTGGACCTGGGTAGACCAGTGGACATCCTCTTTCTAGACTTCAGCAAGGCATTTGACTCTGTTCCTCATGAGGGCCTGTTGGATAAGTTGGGAGAAATGGGGGTGGGGAACCAGATAATCAGATGGATAGACAACTGGCTCCAGGACCAGACTCAGAAGGTCGAGTTGGCGAGATAGTCTCATCCCCAAGGAGGGTCATTAGTGGGGTCCCACAGGGATCAGTCCTTGGGCCCTGCTGCTCAACGCTATGTCTCTGACATAAGGACAAAGTACCAGGTGTGAGATGAGTCTCTTTGCAGATGACTCCAAAACTGGGGGCTGTGGTGGATGGGGAGGGAGGGAGGGTGGCCCCACAGAGGGACCTGGAGGCTCTGGAAAGATGGTCTAGAAAGTGGAAGCTGAGGTCCAATGCAGGGAAATGCAAGGTACTGCACTTGGGGCTAGGAACAAGGGCCAAGTGTACACCCTGGGGGGCGGAATGCTACAAGTCTCAATGGCTGAGAGGGACCTGGGGGTGGTGGTGGATGTCAAGATGAACAACTGGAGACTTGTAGGAGGGCAGCAGCCAAGGCCAACAGGATGCTGGGATGCATCGTTAGAGGGATCACCTCCAGAAAGAGGGAAGTAATACTCTGTATAACTGCTTGGTGAGGCCACACCTTGAGTACTGCATGCAGTTTTGGAGGCCACACTTAAAGAGGGACATTAAACACTTGGAGAGGATCCAGAGGAGGGCAACCAAAATGATTTGGGGCTTGGGGACAGGACCTATGGGGAGAGGCTCAAAGGGCTAAATACAGTGACTTGCAAAAGTATTCAACCCCTTGAAAGTTGTCAGATTTGTCTGGATTACAAATGAGAGACTTACATATATTATTCAGTCAGTATTTTTATTGCCAACTCATATGCTCTAACAGTATATCCTCAAAGCCAAAATTAATTATCCGTCAGCACATCTTTTAAAGTAAATTAAAACTGGAAAATGCTGCTTGCAGAAGTATTCAACCCTACACATTAGTATTTGGTAGAGCTACCTTTGCTGCAATAGCAGCTTTAAAATCTTTGGGTAAGTATCTACCAGCCTTGCACACTGTTCGGGAGTGATTCTTGCCTCATTCTTCTTGGCAGATTTGTTCCAGGTTGTTCAGGTTGGTTGGGTACACTTGTGGACCGTAATGTTCAAACAGTGCCACAGATTCTCGATGGGACTGAGATCTGGACTTTGACTTGGCCACTGTAGGACATTCACCTTTTGTTGTTTAACCACTCCTGTGTTGCTTTGGCCTTGTGCTTGGGATCATTGTTCTGCTGAAAGGTGAAGTTTCTCCCAAGCTTCAGTTTTAGCAAACTGAAGCAGGTTCTCTTGCAGTATCTCTGTATTTTGCTCCATCCATTTCCTTCAATTTTAACAAGATGCCCAGTCCCTGCTGATGAAAAGCATCCCACAGCATGATGCTGCCACCACCATACTTCACTGTAGGGATGGTGTTTCTAGGCATGGACAGTGTTAGGTTTTGCCACACATAGCGCTTTGAATTTTGGCCAAAAATCTCTATCTTGGTCTCATCAGACCACAAAACCTTGTGCCACATCTTAGCTGGTCACTCTCATGCTTTCTGGCAAACTCCAGACGTGTTTTGATATGGTTCTTTTGAGTAATGGCTTCTTTCTAGCCACCCTCCCATACAGGCCAGTATTATGCAGAGCTCTTGATATGGTTGACTGGTGCACCTTCACTCCACTCTCAGCCACTGAACTCTGTAGCTCCTTCAAAGTGATTGTTGGCCTCTCTGTGGCTTCCTCACTAGTCTCCTTCTTGTTCGGATGCTGAGTTTTGAGGGACGGCCTTGTCTAGGTAGTGCCTGGGTGGTGTGATGCAGCTTCCACTTCCTCACTATTGATCCAACAGTGCACACTGGGATATCCAAACACTTGGATATTATTTTGTACCCTTTTCCTAATTTATGCATGTCTATTACTTTATCTCTAACTTCCTTAGAATGCTCTTTAGTCTTCATTTTCACACCTTCCTTCAGATTCACAGTCTGACCAATGGTCATTAAACTGAGGAGGGGGTTTTATCCAGAAAATGTGAGCTACTTTAATGTTTCAGAGGTGAGGCCAATTGTAAGCCAATTGTGTCCTCGTTAGGGCAATATTTTTCATCTGTGTAAACTTGGAGCTCAGAGCACAGGGTTGAATACTTATGCAAGCAGCATTTTCTAGTTTTTAATTTACTTTAAAAATGTGCTGACGGATAATTAATTTTGGCTTTGAGGATATACTGTTAGAGCATATGAGTTTGCAATAATAATACTGACTGGAATAATATATGTAAGTCTCTCATTTGTAATCCAGACAAATCTGACAACTTTCAAGGGGGTTGAATACTTTGCAAGTCACTGTATGTACACACTGGAAGAGAGAAGGGACCGGGGACATGATAGATGTCTTCAGGTACATGAAGGGGTAAATAGGGAGGAGCAGTCAGGGTGGTTCAAGGAAGGAGGAGGGGCAACTAGGAGGCATGGGTGTGAAGCTGGAGGGGGAGATTCAGGGAAGAAAGGAGGAGGGGCTACTTCACTGAGAGGGTGGTGGAGCCATGGAATGATCTGCCCAGGGGCTGGTGGAGGGGTTCAAGAGGTGGGACAGGTACAGGGAAGGGTTCTGGAGCAAAATCCAGTGCAGGGAATATCCGAACTGGGAAGGAGAAGCCAGAGAAGGCAAGAGCAGCAAGGTCAGCTCCCTAGGGTGGGGCTGACTAAACGAGCAGACACGAAAGACCGTTAGGGCCTATTCTGCTGCCGCTTTAGTATGTTAGCATCGCCTTCAAGCTGGCTCCTCCACTCACCTGGGTGGTATATACCTCGGTTCCGCCCCCAAGACGCCAGATCTTAACCCACTGGAAGCCAGGTTGTGTGTATTTGCAGCCAGGGAGGTCGAGAATTAGGATGAACAACATATACCACTCTTAGAACTACTGTTACAAATGAGTAACCTGTTTTTCTAGGATCATGGATATGTTGTTCATCCACACTGTTTGGCAGACTCCTAGCAGTTCTCCGGGAGGAGGGAGGGAGGGAGGCAAGGCACATACCCCTACTTAGAGAACAGAGACTGAAGAACTGAGGCCCCAAAACCAGCATCCCGACGTGACTCAAGGTCAATGTGGTAATGGGTAATGAAGATGTTAGCCGACTTCCAGGTAGCAGCCCAGCAGATTTCCTGGATAGGGATGTCCTGGAAGCAGCCACCATGCAGCAGTATGATGGGTAGAAAGAGTTCTTATCCTCTGGGAGGATCCTTGCACACCAACTCGTAGCACAGACCTATGCATGATGTAATCCGCTTTGCTGCAGATCTGCCAGAAGCAGCTTCTGCACAGGTGACAAACAGCTGGCAAACCTCTCCCGAATTTCTGCTGTCATCTCCTTATAGTAGGAGAGAGCACTTCTCAGGTCCAAGGTATGAAGCCTGTACTGGTCTCCGAGGTGTAACTGGGGTAGTATACCGTAGAGTCAACACCTGGTTAAGGTGAAACTCTGACACCACCTTCGAAGGAATTTCGGTGGGGGCATAGGACAACCATGACCCTGTGGAAGACCAGATAGGGGGAGTCCATTGAAAGCAGTTAGAGCTCCCCGTCTCTTCTGGTAGACGGATAGCCACCAAGGAAGGCCATTTTCGATAAGTGTGACAAGGCACGCTTGTGCATTGTTCAAATGGCTTGCCCCATGAGCTTTGCTAGTACCAGCAGTAGATTCTACGGAGGTGGAGGTTCACGCACCAGAGGGGATATTTTATCCAGGCTTTTGAAAAAGCTGGCCCAACCACGGTCTCCCTGAGCAGTCGGCTGACCGCCCGTCCCGGTACAGAGATGGCTGCCAGGTGCACCCTAAGGTCGATGACCAAAGACCCCTTTGAGGGAGAGAGAGAGACCAAAGGTAGTCGAGAATGTTAGCCACTGGACAGGACAGAGGGTCCAGGCCCTTGCCCTGACACCAAATGGAAAACCTTTTCCATTTGAAGGCATTACATTTCCTGGTCGATTCCTTTCTGGATGCCTCCACCACGGTGTAGACATCCTCGGAAAGACCCAAAGCCTGGAACCTAGCTCAAGTGCCAAGCTGTGAGGTGCAGGGATTGAAGGTCCGGATGGAATACCTTCCTTAACTGAGTGATATCAGGTCCAGGCATGTGCAAAGCCACTCCGGGGCCTGCAGCTGAGGTCAAGGAGTTCTGGATACCAGAACTGGCGAGCCAGTCTGGGGCTACCAGGATCACTCGCCTTGTCCCTCCTCACCTTGAAGAGCACCTTGTAGATCAAGGGAAGTGGAGGGAAGGCGAGGAGGCCTGGGACCCACGGCCTCGAGAAGGCATCCCCCTGCATTGAACCCTGCTGAGGGGTGGGGCATGAAACAGCCTCAGCTTGGTGTTTTCCCTAGAGGCAAACAGGTCCACCATCGGTATGCCCCAGTGGGAGAGCAGGCTGTAAGCTACCTCTGGATGGAGAGACCACTCGTGGGATGTCTGGCTTAAGCGGCTGAGAGCATCTGCCAGATGGTTTGAGGCTCCTGCCACATGGATGGCTAGGAGATCTGCCTCCAATCGACTCACGAGGGTCCAGATATGGAGCGCCTCCTGCACAGCAGATGGGAGTGCGTGCTGCCCTGTTTGTTGAGGTAGTAAATGGTCATTGTATTTTCCGTCTGGACTTGAACCACTTGACCCCGGAGCTGAAGAGCAAGCTGGCAGCGCAGTCTGACCGCTCTGAGCTCCAACAGGTTGATGTGGCATCGACTCCTCGGGGTCCAGAGCCCATAGGCCCTTTTGTCCCCATGTGGGCTCCCCAGCCCACTAGAGAGGCATCGGGTCGTGAGGACGACAGTCGGGTTGGAAGTGACAAACAGGGATACCTTCCTGCAACTGCTCCGGGTGGTCCACCACTGGAGAGCATCCCACATCTTCTGGGTTACAGTGACCAGCTGGTCGAAATTACCGTGGCACTAAGTCCACTGGGCGGCCAGCTCCCACTGGAGGGAGCGATGTGCAACCGGGCCCAACAGACCACTGAGGTGCATGCCGCCATGAACCCAGAAGGTGCAGAAAGTCCCGGCAGGGCACAATTGCCTCAACTGGAAATGATTGGGCAAAGGAGGAAAGAACCTCTGCCCAGTCCGCCGTAAGTCAAGCTCTGGCGTGACAAGAGTCGAGCTCTGCCCGATGAAGCCCATCACCCGAGACGGCACAAGTTCCAACGTGGCCTCGTTGATCAGGGAGGCCGAGTTGGCAGCAGGTCTGGAGGGCCAGGTCCTGGACTCCTCACCTCCTGTTGGGTGGATCCTGCTAGAAGCCAATGGTCGAGGTAAAGATAAATCCTGACACCCCCCAAAACGCCTGAGATGGCTGCCACCAAAGCAATGCATTTGGTGAAAACCTGGGGCCGATGACAGGCCGAACAGCATGGCTTGGAACTCAGATGGGTCCTTTGACCCGAAGCGAAGAACCGCTGATGGGACGATGGATTGGGAATGAAAGAACGATCCCGTAGATCCAGTGAACAGAACGAATGTTTCACTCCAAGAATGGTATGGTCTGAGACAGAGTGACCATCCAAAAGGTGCGTGACCTAAGATAATGATTCAAGTCGCAGATCTAGAATGGGGCACCAGCCCTCCCCTCTGCCTGCTAAGGCACCAGGAAGTACCTGGAGACAAAGCCAGGGTTTGCTGGAGTATCCACCACTGAAGCTATTGCCTCTTTAAGAAGGAGTTGAGCGATGTCGCCTCAGAGAGCCGACTGGGTCTGGGCAGATTCTCTTCCTCCCGAGGGGCTTGGCTTGGAGGGTACTGCTCCAATTCCAGAGGCAGTCCCTGATCGACCACTTTAAGAACCCACCTGTCCGGGCTTGACAACTGACCAGACAGAAAGGAAGGTGGAGCTGGCTCCCAAAGGAGCACCCAGAGCTGAGGTGGACGGGAGAGGGGTTGACAGACCCTGCCCCATCACTGAGCAAGCTTGGAGGAAGAGGCTCCAGGACCTGAACCTCAGCCTCCTTTATGGGCCTGTTGGGGTCCAGGCTTGGGCCGGGTGCCAAGCCTAAGCCTGTTGCTGGTGCTGCTGTCCACCTTGTAAGACTGCTGAGCCACAGGGAAGAATACCGAAAAGGCTTCTTCTTTTCTTCTGCTGGTTCTTGCCTGAAGAACGCTTGGCAGAAGTAGCGCCCAAGGTGGCACTGGACTGCTCAATGCACTGAAAGTGACCGGCCACTGCTGGGCCTAACAAGTCGGTTCCAGGAAGGGGTCGCCAGCTAGTTTGTGCTGGGTATCCGCCAGGAAGGAGGAGGATAGCCTCAGCCAAGCCCTGCGACGAGAGGCAACCGCGGCAGTCATCGAAAGGGCACAGGAATCCCAAATGTCCACGGCTGTCTGAAGCTGCTGTTTGGGAACCGAGTCGAGATCGCATGCTCCTGGGACAGCACTCTCTCCCACTCCTAAGAACATCTCCGCAAGACGAAGATGCTCCCAGATCCTTCTGCTGCTTATGGGCTAGAGAGAAATGCAAGCCCACAGGCACCTCTCCTTGGTCAGAGAGACTGGCAGAACTCTCAGAAGGAACCCGAGAAGGTGAAGCCCAGGTTGAGCGGAACAAAGCTCGAGAGGAACGCAGCACAAGCCACGCCTCCTCGAACACTTACATGCTCCAACTGCTCGGGATCCCGCAGCTGTGGAAACCACCCACCAAGCCTCCTTGAATTTCACGGAGGGTTCTCTTCTCCGCCTCCCCAGCTTCAGGTGTGTGAGACATTCGTTGAGGACACTGGGATGAAAAGCAAGACACAGATTGCATTTCGAGGTGTCATGGTCGACACAGAGGTAATAGACGACACGGTGTGTGGATCGTGTACGACATATTTTGGCCGCAAGGGCACCGACGAATCCAGGGAAGACTTGTCTTCCATGATCAAGCAGCAAACTTGTGATCACTAATGCAAACAATGCGATTTTCGTAAAACTGAAGGTTTGAAAGCCAGGGCCTACTGAAATGCGTGAGCACAAGGGAGGCAACCCGAATCTTCCAGCGGAAAGGAAGATCGCGTGCCATGGGCGGAACTGAGATATACCACCCAAGTGGGTGGAGGAGCCAGCTTGAAGACTTCTGGTGAGATTTAAATGAAGCTGGCATGCCAAAGAGTGTGGATGAACAAACATATCCACGATCCTAGAACAAGTGTTTTGTGTGGAAGGACGGTAAGGAGGGAATGACGGTATCACTATGGACCAACAGTTACAGAAAATTGAAGTGACTGAGCAAAAAAGGAAAGTAAACGCTTTTACTGTCAGTAGACAGAAGAAACCTGCATGCATCAAGGAATTCCTGTTGAGTAATATACATAATAATATAAAAAGTGGTAGGAGCATGGCCAAGACCTGAAAGAGCCCCATTTTATGGTACAATTTTGATTTGCTGTGCTCCGATTTGAACGAGCACACTGAGATAAATCCTTAACACCACCCCTTCTTACTACCCCACCCCACTAGCAGAACTGTGGTGTGGAAAACTGTTCTTAAAGAAAATTATGGTAGTTTGTTGAGAGAGCATTTGAGAGAAGAGCAAGTAGAGCATTCTGGAGAACAGTAACTGTGGTTATAGTCTAGTAGGAAAGGTCAAAATAGTACAGCTTACAAGAATCGTTCAACATTTGAAAAAACTTGCAAATTGACCTACAGGTAGACTTCTGTAGGTTCTTTCACATAAGAGCAGGACACAAGTGATCCAGCAATGTTTAGGGGTTGCAACTGGGTGTTTTTATTGAAGTAGTCTAGCAAAATTTTACAAAAATCATTCAAAATGTGAAAAAGCAGGAAAATTAGAACATAAATAGGTTTTTATGTTTTCTTTAAAATAAAGCCGGACACATATGATCTGTTGATATTAGGAGTCAAAATACAGTTAACGTACAATTACGTGAAAACACCAAAATATGCATACATTTGTCATATTGGTCTCACGATATATTTCCAGATTACAAATTACACCAAATAATCTTTTATACTTTACATTACTACTTTAAACCAAGTATGCAGACCTTTGATTTAAAAATAAATTCTGTGTTGTGGAAAATGCTCAAAATTATTGTACATATTGAAGTATACGGATAAATGTGATGTACAAATGTGCAGTCATCTAAAGACAAGCAAACATTGTTTTTCTACCCATTCCCCAAGCCCTTGCATCCCCGACATGACGCATGCATGTGGAGGCATGCACACACACCCGACGGATACCATACCTTACTTGTCACTCCGTTGCTGCCTGTGCCTGTCACCAGACCTCCATCTGGTGACAGCAGGATCTATGGGCAGGTGGGCGACCCACTCACCGGGAGAGGACATCCAACGCTAGATCCAGCTCCCACCTATCTCCCCCATGCCAGCACCAGGCGGCCTGAACTTGGAGTGTGAAATAACACAAGGTGAGGAGTTCAGCACCTCAGCCCCACCAGGCCAAGTTATTCATTATGTTATCTTTAGAAAAATGTATTACAGATATATCTTTAAAGATAAACTTTTAAAAAGACTGCTTGAAATTTAAATGATAGAAGGCTTCCTAGAATAGCAGAAAAGGGGAGATATTGTTGATGGGGACCTGACTATGCCAGATGTTAACTGAGCACCTTTGCTGCAAGCACATTCAAGAGTATCATCCTGATGCCCTACAGGGGCATGCCTCAGACAGCTAGTATTGGAACCCACTCGGGAGGGAGCAGTCTTAGACCTGGTACTCTCAAATGGGGATGGAGAAAGAATTCAGATTTAGAAGTGGGTAGCCATCTGGGAACAAGCAACCACCAAAGTGTGGCTCACAATAAACACAGCCATACAATCAAGCCATACAAATGCAAGGGTATTGGACTTTAGGAGGGCTGACTTTGGAAAATGAGAAAGTGCCTCAGAAAAGCACTAGCAAACAGGCAAGAAAGAGGGTGGAGGAACAATGGGGAGTAATCAAACAGCCATCACAGAGGCAACAAGCCTATGTGTAAAGCAAGTCAACGAAACACAACAAAGGAAAAACGCTATGGTTCTCAAAAGAGGGCAGGGAAGGTTAAGGAGAAAAGGATAGCATTCAGGAAATATAAGGAAACAAAGAAGCAGGACAGAGAAATTTATCAGTTAAAGCAGAAACAGGCTGGGAAGGCAGTCAGAATAGCAAAGGCCCAAACCGAGGAAAGGATAGCCAGCTCTTAAGAAGGGGATAAGACCTTTTATAGGTGCATTAGGGAGCGAAGAAAGACCAAAGGAGAGATACTGAGGCTTAATAAAGAGGGAGGAATGGGTAGAGGGTGACAGTGAAAAGCAGGGATACTGAACAAATATTTCTGCTCAGTATTCACAAAGGAAGAGGAGGGCAGGTACCTAAACCAAACAAGAGAAACACTCTGAAGACAGGGGTCTATACAAGTCCATTTACAGAAGAAAGGGTTCTGAAAGAACTAATAAAATTGAAGGTGGCCAAAGCAATGGGGCCTGATGGATTCACCCAAGAATTCTAAGGGTAGAACTAGTGACACCCTGACTACTCTCTTTAACAAATCATGGGAGGAGGGGTGGTACCTGAGGACTGGAGGAGGGCAGATGTGATTCCTCTTCAAAAAGTGGGAGCAGGACAGAGGCAGGAAACTACAGACCAGTTAGTTTGACCTCAGTGGTAGGGAAAATGATGAAACTACTCTAAGGAAAGAACTGTTGAGTACCTAGAGGCCAGTGGGCACAGGACCCAAGGCAGCATGGATTCACGATGGAAGGTCGTGTCAGACGAATCTAATAGATTTTTTGACTGGGTGACCAAAGTAGTAGATCATGGAGGGGCTGTGGACATGGCCTACCTAGATTTTAGCAAGGCATTTGATACAGTCCCACAAAAGATTAATATACATGTTAGCCAGCCTTGGAGTGGGTCCCAAGGTGGTAGCCTGGATAAAAAAATCGGGTTAGACAACAGGACGCAAAGGGTAGTAGTAAATGGAGTCCACAGTGAAGAAAGGAGGGTTACTAGCGGGTACCGCAGGGTTCAGTACTAGGACCGGTCCTTTTAATGTCTTTATAAGTGACATTGCAGAAGAACTGGAAGGAAAAGTATGTTTTTTGCAGACAACACAAAGATCTGCAACAAGGTTGATACACAAGATGGAGTGGAAAGGATGAGAAGGGACTTGGCAAGGTTGGAGGAATGGTCAGATGTATGGCAGCTCAGATTCAATGCAAAGAAGTGCAAGGTAATGTACCTGGGAAACAAAACCCAGGGAAGAGTACACAACGAGGGTGAGATACTGAAAACAGTAAAATGGAAAGGGACCTGGGGGATAATTATACCAGATGACCTAAAGGTGGGCAAGCAATGTGGAGAAGGCAGTAAGGAAGGCTGGGGATACTGGGATGCAGAGAGGCATCAATAGTAGAAAACAGGAAGTTGTTATCCTCTGTACAGACAGTTGGTGAGACCCCATCTGAGTACTGTGTCAGTTCTGGAGACCCCATCTGCAAGACATAGACAGAGTGGAGGCTGTCCAGAGGAGGGCAAATGGCACAGGGTCTGCACCAGAAGACATACAAAGAAAGACTAAAAGGAGCTTAATATGTATACCCTTGAGGAAAGAAGGGAGAGACGGGACATGATAGAAACTTTCAAGTGAATCAAGGGAATCAACAAAGTCCAAGAGGGTAGCATCTTTCAGAAAAAGATGTGCAAGAACAAGGGGCACAATTTGAAGATAGAGGGGGACGGCCAGAGGTAATGGGAAGTATTTTTTCACAGAGAGGGTTGTGGATGCATGGAACAGCCTCCTCAGAGGAGGTCGTGGAATCAAGAACAGTGGGGAATTCAGAATGCATGGGACAGGACGTAAGGCAGTCCTAGTGGGGGTGGAGGAAGTAAGCTGTTGGTTAACTAGATCTGCAGCTTATCTGTTAGGTAGGAAAATGGGCAGACTAGGTGGCCAAGCAGTCCTTATCTGCCATCACAGTCTATGTTTCTATGGTAATGAAATGGAAACAGGATATGTTTACAGTCATCTCACAAAAGTGTACTTCACACAAATATTCTGTGATCGCACATAATCAGGTTACAAATTCTCAATGTTAAATATCCGTTACAATTAAGGGATGAATTAAATTATAATTCTCATTCTTGTTTACAAAAATTATCAAAATCTTAGTTATCAGTAGCACTGTCCCTGCAGCACAATCATGCACAAGCACACAGATCAGTACATGGAAGTGAAGCATTAAAACATTTGCATGGTGGTCTGCAAGCCTGTCTGCAAGCCTTTCTGCAACCACATCTGATCAACTCTTTTGCACGATTAAGCTGCCTCTGGAAGGACTGCCCAGATGGGGATCCAGTCTTTCTCACAGTCTAGTTTCAAGCCCAATGCAGTTTATGTTGTGCCACTAGTGTTTACCCCAGCAATGACCTCCTTATGCAGCTCTTTTGTTTTGTTCCACTAAAGCAGCTGGAGTTGGATAGATGTGTTCTAGCTGTCTTCCTTTTGCAAACATCTGCTTCCTTTCGTGAGTTACATGCTGGCACTCACTGGTTCTGTCATAGAGAACAACAAACCTCTCAAGCCCTTTCACTGTGTCCTCGGAAATAGCCATGGGTGCATGGGACAAGTTGAGAATAACTTCTATAACAGATGGAAAATCTCTCATATTTCCCAAACTGTCTTCTTCCCTATACCACTAAATGCTGACACTGTATCACATCCATAAAGGCAAGGAAGAATAGTAAAGCCTTTGATTTCTGGTCTCCAATATTTTCTGCAATGCCATGAACTGATATATATACCTGTTGTGCCATTATACTCCAAAGGCTATCCAAAATTCATCCAGAGGAAGAGACTGAAATTCTGCTACTGCAAGGACTACCACATCTATGTCAACTATCCTAATCATGATTTTGAGACAACAGTTGGATGTTTTTTCTAAAACCAGACAAAGGAGTTCTCCATGCACCCATGTCTATTTCGAGGAGACAATGAAAGCACCTGGGAGGTTTGTTGTGCAAGAGTTGATCAAATGTGGGTGCAAAGCTTGCAGACCACCATGCAAATGTTTCAATGCCTCACTTCCATGTACTGATCTGTGTGCTTGTGCAGGATTGTGCTACAGGACAATACTAGTGATAAATAAGTATTTTGTAAACAAGAATGAGAATTTTATTCATCCGTTATTGTAAAGTATTTAATACTGATATTTTTTACCTAATTATGTGTAATCACAGAAGGTTATTTGTGTCAAGTATACTTTTGTAAGATAACGACTGTAAACATATTTTGTTTCTATTTAATTACCATTTCAAGCAATCTTTTCAAAAGTTTTTCTTTAAAAATATATCTAATACATATTTCTAAAAATAACAATGAGTGTTTGCGTGTCTTTAGATGACAACACATCTCTACATCACAGTTATCTGTATATTTCAAAATGTACAATCATTTTGAACATTTTTCCACATGATACAAGATTAATTTCAAATCAAAGCTCTGCATGCGTGGTTTAAAGAGTCCCTGACAGCATTAATAATAATAACTTTATTTATAAAGCGCTTTCAAAACCAAGGTATGGTACATAATCACAGATAAAACAATCTTAATAAAAGCCAGATTTAAATAACATCAATCCACAAAATCTGAAGTATTAAAAAAACTTTGAAAAACATTTATAACCAGCTTTTTACATTTTCTTTATTACTTCATACGTTTTCAGTAATTAATTCCCCATTTTATTTATTACTGAAAACAGCTGATGTCGAAAAATTCCTGTCCCTTGGGCCGACATCTACTGTAGCGCCTTCTCTACACATGACATCACAATCCCAGTTGATGATATCACAATTATTACCACAGTAACATTTTTTTTAACCATTCTTTTCCTCGGGCATGGCCTGCAGATTCTCTCGGGCATCCTGCCTGTTTGTACCCAGTCTGCGGTCCTCTCGGCCCTAAGCCTCCTCTCCCTCCCCTCCACCCACAGCCAGTACCCCAGATTAACCCCTCCGGGTGGGCCGCCCTCCTCTGGGCGCTCTTTCATAGTCAGACCCTGGCTGTGGGTGAGGGCCGGTGGAGGAATTGGAGAGGCCGGCAAGACGGATCCAGCAATGGGCATAGGGGCTGGTGTCACGCCACCCCCGCAGAGCCGATTTTCCATTTTCTGGTGCATTCCTCCTTGCATGGGCACCCTGGCGCCAGCCATCGGCAGCCTGCCAGCATCAGCCACGCTTCTTGTGCTGTCTGCGTGCTGCAGCGCCCCCAATTTCCACGGGAGCCACTGGTCGCCCGGACAATCCCGGCCCTCCCGGAGAGGAGAGCTGTCTGTCGGACGCTCAATCCTCTCCCTCCCTACTGACCTCCGCTGGCTCGGCTCGCCTCCCGAACCCGAGTCCAGCATAGCGAGGTGTGGCATCCAGCGCTCAACCTCAGCGCCACCAGGCCGGCTACAGTAACATTTTATGTCATAAACAGAATTATGATGTCAGGCATAGGCAGGCAGCCAGAACTAAAAGTGCAGAGATACTGCATTTATGTAAATACCTATAGTAATAAGGAAATAAGGGTTAGAATGACAGAATAAAATACAAAATATAAGCTACATTTATGCCTGAACATTAATTTTTTTCAAAATTGTCCCAACTTTGTCAGGAGCTCTTTAAAATAGTGATGTAAAGTATAAAAGGTTATTTGGTGTAAGTGTAATAATCTGGAAACATATTCTTGGACCAGTGAGTCAAATGTATGCGTATTTTGGTGTTTTTCCCAAAAGTACATTAACTGTATGCTGACTCCCAATAACATCACTTGTATCCTGCTTTTATTATAAAGAAAACATAAAACCTACTTATGTTCCAATTTTCATGCTTTTATTCTGAATGATTTTGCAAAATTCTGCTAGCCTATCAGGAACAGCAGAATGAGTGCAATCTGGAAGCGTGATCGCTCTGTTGAAACATATGCCACCCTCCACTGACCCATCAGGCCACACTGTCGCTCTCCGTGCATGTAATGCCTTGCATATCTACCCGTGACTCCCAGTCCGTCCTCCTCAGCCACTCCACTGCATCCCTACCTCATTCAACCTTCTCCCCAAGCTCCTTCTTGCCCTCCCATGCGAAGCCTCATTTCCTTACTATCATCCTAATCCTCCCGCCTCCTCCCGACCCCCCATCTTGTACTACCACTGACAATGCCTACTCCTGGCTGCTTCATCCTGCTTCACTCTTCTCCACTGACTAGCACTCTGTACCCCTACCAGTCTGAACGAAGTACATGAAGAGTGATCTTGCGCTACTGAATAGAATAGAAACTGCAATTTATCATCTGTTAATCTTAGTTATTACTAATACTGCCTGTATGATTGTATACTGAACAACAGTTGTAATAGTCTCTCTGTTATTGTCTACCTGTATCGGCGTGGAACCTTTGAAAAAGAGCTTGGTGCTCAAAGGTCTATTTCCGAATAGTGAAATAAATAAAATAAATATTAAAGACAGTGCTATAGGTCAAATAACTGCGCCCTCACTATTTTGTGGTACCGCTGCGGTGCTGGAGGGATGCAAACCCAGGGGATGTGAAGCGAGAGCCACAAGGAGCTTACATCTGAAATACCAGTACTGGTCACAGCATACCTGTTACTTTGGGCCACAGGATCCCTGGTACAGGCGCCAGAGAAATGTGGGTGCAGGGATCAAATTCTAACCTTTGAAGACGCTATGGAAAAGTTTAGAGAACACAAGGAGACCTACTCTTCTACTACCAGATCAGAGACTATATAATGAAACACTTACGTGAGTCCTCCAAGACCTCCAGGAGATCCCACAACCAGTTGTGTTTGAGAAAATTTGAAGGGGGGCAATCTTTACTTTATAGGAATTATATTACTGACTCAAATCATTCAACAAAATATATTAAGGTGAAGTGGAAGAAATTTGAAATAAGATTAAACGAGGAGAGGTGGTTGCAGTCCATTAAAAATACTTGGCGCCCTTCTGCTCCGGGATGGCGGGAGTTTTGTGGAAGCTTAGAAGTAGGTACTTCGTGTACCTGAACAGGTGGCTAGATGGGACCATAGATTCCTCCTCTTGCTGGAGAATGTGGTGCCTCCTCAGCAACACAGGCCCATATATTTCAGCAGTGCCCTGTAATCAGTCAGTACTGGAGCAACATACGAGACGACTTCAGGAAATATTTATATATGACCCCATTGGGCCCAGAGCACGTTATTTTAGGTTTATACCTTTGGAGATACAGAGGTCAGGAAGCTAAATATTTGTGGAATATCTTGACCGCATATCTTGTAAGGTAATTCTAGGAGATGGATTCCCCCGCCCACTGAGTTGGAATGGAAGGAATTGTAAACAATGTGAAAACATATGAGAGAATAACTTCTCCTTAGCTTTGAGGACCCCACAATTTGTAAATAGGTGGACTAGGTGGGAACTACTTGGTTAGAGGACCTCTGATAAAGGAGGAGCTGAGGTGACTGTTGTCCTCCCCTCTTTGACCCTACCCCTCCTCCGCTGCCTCTACTTTGGGTGAAAGTATATTGGTAAAGTGCAATAGTTAATGATTATTAATTCAATGCAGCATGAATTTATTACATCTGTGTATACATAGAATGTAGTTATTATACATAATAAAGTGCTTTCCTTCCCCCTTTTTTTCCTTCTTTTCTTTCTTTTCCCTCTATCCTCCTCCGTTACCCTATTTGGGGTGTATGTCGAGCTTGTATCATTTGATAGGAAGCAGTAGTCTACACTAGGTCTTTCTCTTTACTATTCTGGATAAAGTAGTAAAATATTAATATTTTTTCTTCTTCTATTTATTCTTTCTCCGCCCGAGCTGCCCGCCACCTGATATACTTTTCAGCCTGGTCACGAGACCGCGAGCTTCTACTCCCAAATCAGCCTCGGGCCCTCCGATACCGTGGCTTGCCCCCCCCGCGGAGGCTGCTGCCACTCCCCTGCATGTCGCAGTCTTGCGGACTGGGTCGGAGGGCTGGCCTGGGAGCAAATCGAAGCCGTGTGCTTCATTAGTGGCGGCTGGCAGCTGACTTTTCCGTTTTCGGGGAGGCGGGGTCGTGCAATGGCGCCAGCGTCCGCCCGCCTCTATACATGCCAGTGCAGGTAGCTGTGTGACTCCCAGCCTCCGCCAGAGAGTCATCATCGTGCCGGACCTTCCCCACCTTCCCCGGAGGAGAGGCAGTCCTAGGATGCTCCATCCTTCTCCCAGCTGGCCACTCAGCGACCCTGGTGTTCGAACCTGGGTCGCTGGCGTCTATCTTGATCAACTGCTAAGCCAACGGGCGGCTGCAGAATATTTGTTTTGTAATTCATTAATATGAATAACAAGGTTAACAGATTTCAAGATCCATTGAGAGTGGCCCCGTGATGGCAGGGCCACATGCTAGGTAATGGCTCTTTTGTTTTTATTACGATGGATACTATATTGTTATAGGTTCTATTCTGTGCATCTGCATGGAATATGCTTTATCAATAAAGATGAAGTAAAAAAAAAAAAAAAGGTTGGACATAGGACTAGTTACTGGTCTCTGTTGCCCAACACCTCTGCCGAGGTGATGGGTGCTCAGGGCCAGTCGGGAAGAAGGATTCTTCCAACCCTTTTCTACTAAAAATGTTCCTGGTTACATCAGAAGAAAAGGACAACACACTTCAAGTGGAACTGCTCAGCAGAGAATCTAGGAGGGTACAATATCAGATGAAAAAAGAGACCTGCCACATCTGGATGAGGCATTCGATGGAACAGCAGACAGTCTGCAATTGGGCATCAGGCCAGATGACACATTTAAAAATTGCAGGCCTTTGGGAGGGAATTGTTGAGAAGCCCTTTGCTCTGTGTTTGTATCTGAAGTGCACCACTGCCAGCCAACCCATGGCCAACGCCAGTGGGCCTGCACCATTTCAACACTGCGTACTCGGGACTGCAGTGCTGTAATTTTAACTATGCAAAGGCTTTAGTATTGAGAGGGAGATGGTAGTAATCTCCAGTACAGGCGGAGATGTATCTGCTTGACAGTAACCTAGTTGCAGCAATCAACCTACCACCAGCTAATTCCCAGGCCTCAATTAATTTGCTGCCTAGACTCACCAAGTAGTACCACCGCCTTTATTGCACCTTGGCTCCACCTCCACATGGAGGGTCTCTATGGGGCCTCCAAAGGACACACATATCCAGTTGTGTCTGTGACAGACTGGGCTCACCCAGACTCAGCCTGTGACTGTTACCAGCATTCTCAACCCATCTGACGCCTGCAAGGGTCACCTTGTATGCCACCATCACGTTATCAGTTTCACTTGGGGTATCTTCCAGGTTCAAACCACCACATACATTGCTCACACACTACAGTGCTCTGCCATAACAGTAAAGCGACCTACTGCAGTGCCTAATGTCTAGCACTAAGCTCTACCTTAGCAATTTTGCTTTATGTTCAGTGGTCCTGAGGGTTGTGGCAGTGAGTGCGCGTGAACTCCCTCCCATACAAATAAGGCTGCAGCTTCTGCAAAGCCCAGAAGGTACCAAGATACTACTACTCGACTGTGGCACAGGCCTCCTCTCTGGGCAGTAGCTTCTTACTCAGGAGTACGACTGGGTGATCCACTACCAAGTGCGTAACCTACTGCAGAACGATGCTCAGCCCATGATTCAGATGCATCTCACACGCACATAAACCACAGAGAATCGTCCGGTGGCAATGCACAGGTGCCCGCCACAATGCCTCCTTAGCTGGCAGAATGCAGTATTAAAGGTTTAATTCAGTCCACTGAACCCTTTCTGGCATTTTCTCCTAGTGAGATCAGACAGGGCTTGGCCATGCTGCTGCAATTGTCACAAATTTACAGTGGTACCCTGCCGTGGCCTGTACTTTCCTCTGGTCAGTAGTGTGGCCCATCCCTGTATGGCCTCAATTTTCACTAGTTCAAGCCGGATGAACCCACCTCCACCCTGTGCTCAAGGTACAACAATTCTGCCATTCCCATCTGGCACTTTCACCACTTTGACTGTCAGCCCAGCAGCCTATAGTCAGCAGAATACCTTGTCACATGCCTGATGTGATCCTCCCAAGTCCGCTATAGATGGTAATCTCATCCATGTATGCCAGAAATAAGTCTCCTGTCCCATTCAGGATATGGTCCCAAGCCACTGAAAGGTGGCTGCGATTCTTCCTCCTGAATGGCGTTAATCTGAACTCGAACAATCCAAATGTGGTTATGAAGGCCAACCTCTCTCTGGCACCAGGTACCTGCCACCAGCCTTTGTCAAATCTATGGTGGCCAGGTAAAGGGCTTCCCAAACCTTTCTAGAACCTAATCCTGGCAGGGTTTTCAGCATCCTGCAGGGTCCGAGCACTGGGAAATGACTCTTCCTTCCCTCCCCATTCCCCTCCATCCTCTATCCAACTCGTCCTCAGCATCCTGAAAAGGCCTAGTCAGGCAAGTTTCTCCCACCCTCCTCCTCTTTCCTTTACCATTCCCTCTACTATCTCTACCCAACTTGTCCTTGCTACTCCTACCCCTTATTCTAAGTCCTCATCCCATTCTGCCACTGGCAGCGATCTCCGCACTCTGAAGGGGCCAGTTCCAGGTATGACTCATCCTTCCCTTCCCTATCCCACCTCTCTTGTCCCTCTCTACCCCTACACTTAATCAAAGGAATTAGTTCACTTGAGCTAATAATCTGCACTTTTTGTTTTGCCTGAGGTGCTTCCAGATTGCACTAGCCCTGTGTTAACTTGCCCTCACAACTGTTTTTTTTTTTTTGCTCACTGTTCTTCAGCAATGTTCCCCATCTTTATCCTCTCCTTCCATCAGCTGGTTTCCCTATCCACCCTCTACCCTCCTTGATGTCCCCCACTGCACCTCATTCATTCAATAATTGCTAAATAATCTGCCTCTTAACTGTAATCCATTCCTGCAAGGAGTTGACTCAAGGCTACATTGAAATTTCTGTATTATGTTCCTCAGATTTTACTACTTGTAATTAAACGATATTCCACAGGAATTATATATTTAACCGTATGTCACAAATGCGATTCTATGATCATGTATGGTATTTTTAACTGTATGTCTTGTTACAAATGTAACTGAATGTTTAATTTCTCGGATATGTTAAATGTTAACCTGTATGTCTAATTCTTCATCCAACTGTACCACCCCAACCCCAGGAGACAAGCAACTTGTTGTTCAGTGTGCCTCCTGGAGAAACATTTTAATAAATAAATAATCCATCCTGGACATGGGGTGCGTGGTCTGACTCTGTGCTGCTGAGCTATGAATGTCGATGCAGAACCTCATGGTCCCATGCTTTTGGGGATCAGTACCAATGGGGAAGCCCTGGGACTACTGGATCACCAGAGAGCCTGCATTTCTCTAAGCCCTATCTATAGCATGTCTTACTCCTTTGGGACTCTGTAAGGTGGCTGTTTCAGCAGGGCTTGAGACCCTGTCTGCCACTGTGGTATACTCAGACTTCTCTGTAAATATTTTACCAAATGTATGCAACACCCCACACATTTCGGCAGCTTGGGCTGGTGTCAGCTGCACTGAGAGGATGACAGCATCCACTGAAGATTCTCCTTAACCTCTCCCAGGAGGTCCACCAGTGGGTCTGCTTCTGTCCCTCATCTAGATAGCTGCCAGCCAGGAGCATCTTGCCCGGTCATGGTAGGGCTTCATTATGTTTATGTGGTAGACCCACTATTTGTGCCTTCTGTCTGATAGCTCCATCACATAATTAATATAATTCACCTTCCTGACCACCGAGTAAGGCCCTCACAAACTACCTGTAATTTTTTCTCCCAGACGGGACGAATACCATCACCCGATCAAGGTTCTACTTCGAGTACTCCCAGGCTCTGACCCCATGATCTTACCATTTCTTCTGCTTCTGTTAAATAGACTATGCAGCTAAGCCTGACCAGATGGAGGCCATGCTACAAAAGATGCACTTCAATCTCTGGGAGGCAAATTATAGCAACTAATTAAGCAATAAACACTAAACCGAACAATTTCTCAGACCAACTGACAATGGTGGAGGCAGCAGTTAATGGTCGGTGTCAGTGGCTCAGCAGGTTGCACACTCGCCTCTGAGGCAGGAAGATCAGGAGCTAGGGTTCTAGCCCCACACCAGGAACTTGGGAAATCCCAATATTGACACTGTAGTACAGCATGAGATGATTGTTGCACTCCAGAGGGCTTTCAGATGAGCTGTGAAACTGAGGTCCCATCTGCATGTTCAGGTGGACATTAAAGATCCCATGGCTCTTCTTGAGAACAGTAGGGAATGTCCTTGGTGTCCTAGCCAAATTTCCCCATTTACAAAAATACCACTAACAACTTAATCTGGTTCAATTTCAGTCAGTTTCCATCTGCATCTCCTCACCCCTACCCCATGACAAGGCTGAAAATAGGTGGATTGCCTAGTCCTCCTTTCCTGGTCAACAAAACTAAATAACTAATGGTCATGCACATAGATTAGCAGAACACTAAACAGCAGACAGGATCCTCCTGCATGCCACTACAGCCGTGGTTAAGGAAATGCAGTTTCACCACTCCCGAACGCAATTTTAGAGAACCAAGTCCATAACGCTACTGTAAGAATACTAGGCATCCCCAAGTGAGCAGAAGGGAATGAATCGGCTTTTTCTAAAGACTGATTCACTGAGACTGTGTGGATGGGAAAATTAACGCAAGCTTGCAGTGCAAAACCCTGTAAGGTGTAAGGCATCAGGATGATGAAATACCAAGAGTAATCCTGCTTGTGACTGCAAGCTATCAGTGAAAGGGACAGAATCCTAGCTTTAGCCAACCAAAAAGACCAGTGCTGTGAGAAGGTAAATCAATCCTCTTAATCCCTAACCATCAGTTATGCCACGCACCAAAGTCAGAATAAAATACAATGAGGTAATCCGTTTTATCAGCTTCCAACCTGGGAAACTCTGCAGACTCCACGCGTGGAGGTTTTCATCTTTACGGATCACCAGTAGAAGGTCAAAAGCCTGAAAAGGAGTCCTACAAAAGAAGTCAAGTCATCTGATGAGGACTAAATTACTTTTACAGGTTTTAGCCTGTGAGAAACCACATTTTTAGGCTCTGGGAAGGCATGTTACTAATTGCATGCTTGTGGCTCTATAGACAACTTTGAGTCTTTCAATACCATGAATTTAGCAGCCATCACGTTCTCAGTTTATAGATGGATAATTGCTGAAAACTTTCCCATGCTTGTATTCATTATAATGCCCCACCCAGTCCCTGGGGTTAGAGATGCCAGACTAAAATCTATCTCAATGTGACATTAATTACTTTGGTCGGGCTTGGCTAAGAAACTTTATTTTGGGAGGTACTGTAACCATAGTTTTATCAGTTCACAACAGACCAGCTGAGGTGGGAAACACTGAAGTATGTAGGTCAGTGCTCCAGATAATGTTGGTGGGTTAGAGCAATTACTCACCAGTTTTGAACTACGGGAATAAAACAAAATGTAGATGCATCCAAGTGCTTTAAATCTGAGACAAAAACAAAAAATGAAACTGCTCCACATGAATCACCAAGGTGTTAGGATGTACAATTCCTTGGGATGTGGAGCATTTCCAAGTGTTGGATGCATGCTGGTACTCACTGGAAACACATTTCAGGGACAGGTACCTTACTGGACTGGGTGCTCTCTAACCACCCTGATTATATCGGACACAACTGTACTCTCAGATGCCTTCAGTGACCACTCCCAGTCTTGTTTCATTGGGCTTAACAAATTCTCTAAACCACCCACTAAAACAATTACCACCAGGGTACTCAACCGTGTTCATCTTGAATCACTAAAAGCTGACCTCGTAATCAGGACTGGTCAATGGTTTACACACTAACAACGCTGACATTGCCTCGACCAATTCATTCTTCAGTTCAACGCTATATGTGATAGGCAGGCCACCCCCAACCCCCATAAAAAGCGAAATCAAAGGTTGCTGTAATCCTGGTTTTCTCGGACCTCCTTGAGCTTCTGAATGCTAGGGACCATCTATAGCACAGGTCTAGGTACCTGTGTAACCAGGCTGACATCCAGAGGTACAAAGCGCTAGAAACAACTGCACGAGGGCTATTCGTTCAGCTAAAATCAATATTAGAAGGAAGTGCTCTCGACCTGGAATGATGGCAGAAAATTGAAGCAACTTTAAAGAGGTCACTGAGAGACCTCAGATCTGCCCCTCACCACGCTTAACATTGATGGTGTACCCTCACCGACCCCAAACTTATTGCTAACACTTTTAATAATGCCTTCACGGACCTGAGTGGTGTCCTGCCACCTGGCTACTTCTCTCACCCTCACAAGTGACTACTCTGAGAAAGAGACTCTGCACCCTTTCATCCTCCTTTCTACTTCAAACCCTCTCAGTCCACGAAGCCAGGAATTACCTACTCAAGGTATTAGGGAAATCAAGATTTAGTGGTGACACCCTGGATCTTAAGTTTGTAGCCCTTCTGCTGGATGAAATTCTGTCACCTCTAACACATATTATTAACATGTCACTTATGTTACTCTCAATTTCCTCAGAAGTGGAAATCTGCCACTGTGACACCAGTTCATAAGTCTGGGGATCGCACAATTACTGAGAACTACAGGCCTATGTCTATCCTGCCCCAACTCTCGAAAGCTCTTGAGCGATAGTGGCTGACCAACTGGTTGAATACTTAGAAAAATATCAGCTACAATGCCAGCAACAACACGGGTTCAGAAATGGTCATAGCACCACTACTGCCCTTCTGGAGTTCACAGGCTTTATTCACCACCTTAGATCAAGGGCACCTGGTCAGTGCTGCTTTCATTGATTTAACCAAAGCTTTCGACACAGTGAATCATGCCCTCCTGGTCGAATAGCTTACCACCACTGGCCTAGCTCGTGACAGCGAGCCTGGTTTGAAAGTTACCTGCACAACTGCATAGAAGGTGAAGAATGGTAACACCTCTTCTATAGCAGACCTGTCCTATCTGGAGTTTCTCAAAGTCCATCTTGGGCCCTCTTTATTTAGCATTTTCCTCAACAACCTTCTCACCCTGTCAGGGTCACATCCTTTATATGCTGACGATGCTGTCCTGTTTACCAGTGATCCAGAACCTAAGGTTCTTGAATCCAGGCTACAGAGTAATTTCGTAGTCATAGAAAGATGGTTCCATAAACACGTTAGTTACAGTATGAATTACAACAAGACTAAAACTATGCTGTTCTCCAGCTCCCAAAATAGGCACAGAACTTACCTTTCTCTATCACCAACAAAGAGGGCTCTCCTGGAGCTAGTTCAGCTCTTTAAATATCTGGGGATTACTACTGACAGTAATGGATGACCTATGCCTATCATACTGACAACATTGCTAAGGCTGTTAACACCGCATTGGTTTACTTTATAGGCATAAGCAATGTTTGAACCCAGAGGCTCTTACCTGGCCATTCAGCGCCATCTCGCTTATTGATTACGACACCAATCTATGAATTAGCTACTGAAACAACTCTTTGCCACATCATAGTTGCACTCAACAAAGCATGCCGGCTCCTTACCAGCTCAGCCTCTCGGTCCTATACTCGTGACCTGTACGCTCAGGCTAACTGGCTCAATTCAGAGGTAGATTCATGTACCAAACATATTTACTGTCCAAAACAGTAAGCTTAGGCAAAATGCCCCAGGAGAGCAAAAGCTTATTACCCCCCAACACACACGCACACACACACACACACACACACACACACACACACACACACACACTATCAACTGTCATTGCACCAGAAGTGCTATTGGCCAGATTTTTAATATACCCGCTGTCGTGACTTCTCTGGGACAAAGGTCCTCTGCCTACCGTGTCTGCTGTGGATGAACCTCACTGCACCATGACATCACTTCTGCATCCATCTTGGGCTCCTTCAAGGTTAAACATAAGCAACAGTTAGTTGCTGATGCCAGTTGTGACTGCTTCCCATAACCTTCCTTCTTGTGACCAGCACCTATTCTAACCTTTATGCATAACTGTTCTCAGCATGTAAATAACTGTTGTTACTAACCATTCTACTACATTTCCTCTTGAACCCTTCCACTCTTTCCCTCACCCCTCTATGGCTTTCCCCATCCCCCTCCCTTGTTATATCTCCTGAGCTCCTTGCTCACTTTAAATGCTTTGTCCCATAACCGCACCTCTGATAAGGCCCTGGGCTGATGCCATCCTTACCTTGTTGATTATTAGATATTAGGCCAAGTCTGTTCTCATTTTCCTGTAAAGAGTCGTTCCACAAGACCCCCACCCCTATAATGTGACCCTTGAATTCCAGATTTTAATCAAATATGCACTATGGCATGCATTGTACAATGCCACATATATTGGAACTTCTCTAGTTATACACTCTTGTAATGTCTTGTATAATTCCTTGCTTTGTTTGTTCTCCGTCTCATACTTTCCCAATATGTACTGTTTGTCTGACGAGAACTACTTAAATGAGCTTATGCTCAAAGGTGTATCCAAATTTCAATAAATAAATTTCTGAAGAATATTTCTTAAAAAAAAAAAAAAAAGGAAGAAAATTGGTTGTTACCTTATCTGGAGCACTGAGGCAGGATATGATTGCTCATTCTGTTGCAACAGGTTTTAAATGCTATTTTGATAAGGCTAGCTAGTCTGAACAATGCTGATATTCAAGGACATTCATTTTTGAAATAAATTTTATTTTAATTCCAGTGTATGTATAGTGCTGGGGAAAGCTGTGACAGGAATAGCCATGACACCCAACATCCACCTTTGGGGACAGGGGCATATCACAGACTTTGGTAGTTGCTGATTTGTTTCCGTCGTTGGTCTTGGGCTTGTCACACACAGCATGTGGCATGCGTTATTCCAATATCTGCCTAATATTCATTTCTTTTACCCCCAAAGATAAATAAAATTATAGAAGATGCTGAAAGACTCTTGTTCTCATATGCCACTCTGTATGAAAACTGTATATGATGTTCCTGTATGCTAATGGACTGCATGTTTATTTCTTAATAGTTTTTAAAAACAATGAGACAGCATTAGTCAACGGAAGAATACACAAAATACAAAGGCCACTGTAGGTACTTGGGAAACTGGACAGTAGCTGCAATGCAAATGGACTGCTAGGCCATTTGTAAACGTTAGTTATCCTTGTCTGGTTGCTTGCACTACACTTGTAGGAGGGCAGCAGCCAAGGCCAACAGGATGCTGGGATGCATCGCTAGGGGATCACCTCCAGAAGAAGGAAGTGATACTCCTCTGTATAACTGCTTGGTGAGGCCGCACTCGAGTACTGCGTGCAGTTTTGGAGGCCACACTTAAAGAGGGACATTAAACTCCTGGAGAGGATCCAGAGGAGGGCAACCAAAATGATTTGGGGCTTGGGGACAGGACCTATGAGGAGAGGCTCAAGAGCTAAATATGTACACATTGGAAGAGAGAAGGATCGGGGACATGACAGAGATCTTCAGCTACATGAAGGGGTAAATAGGGAGGAACAGTCAGGTGCTTCAAGGAAGGGAGGAGGGGGCACTAGAGGGCATGGGTGGAAGCTGGAGGGGAGAAATGAGGAGGTGCTACTTCACTGAGAGGGTGGTGGAGCCATGGAATGTGCTGCCTAGGGGGTTGGTGGAGGCAGAGAAAGTGGAGGGGTTCAAAGGGGTTGGGACAGGTACAGGGAAGGGTTCTGGAAGCAAAATCCAATGCAGCGAGAATATCCGGAACTGGGAAGGGAAAAGCCAGAGAAGGCAGAGTAGCAAGGTCAGCTCCCAGGATGGGGGCTGACCAACGAGCAGACGCTGAAGACCGTTAGGCCTATTCTGCTGGCATTTTAGTATGTTAGAACACTGCGTCACTTTCTGGTTTCTGTCTGAAAAGAAGGCAGTAGCATGAACACAAAGTGGACAGACCCAGTTAAGTGGGCGGTATAGACTGCACCCAACAATGATGCGTTTTGAATGGGACCACCAGATCACAAGGGACATCCAAGTACCAGGGTGGGGGTGGGGTGTTACTGCTGAGTACTTGAGGGGAGCAGGTGAGGTGGGATCCAAGACCATCAGGGCCATCTGTTATGGGTGGTGACTGTGGAATCCTCAGCCCACCACAGAATCAAGGACCGGGGTGGAGGGAAAGACAGTTTTGGCCAAACGGTCATATGCAGTACCATCAATGCATGCATGTTGCAATGCCATGTTACGCCATGCTCAAAGGCATGAAGGGGCACTGAAGACTTGCACCACTGTTTGTGCATAACACATAATAAGAGCACCGGGGCACTAATGACCTTTGCTAGCGTTATGCAGCTCTTCTCTCCCAGGAGGACCTTGCTGCCCATCGTAGTTCCACTGCCCCCAGATGGAGGTCCGCTGGTGTAGGAGCGGGCGGCAAGCAGTGGAGGGCATCTCAGTAACACAGGTGCACGTGTTTCCACACGCATGCGCAGCCGGGACAGAGCTGGTCGAAAACAGGACAAAATTGGGGGTCATATATAATATGCTCTTTTTATCTTGATTTTCAACTGCTAGTTCATAGTCAAATGCCAACGCTTCATGTACAAAGTGCATTTTTTCAGGGCTACTCTGTGTTCTATGTGTAAAGAAAAAAATATATTTGGCCATATATACATATCAGAAATTATATAAAATAAGTTATTCACTTTGGTGCCATACATAAATCCACCACTAGTTCTGTACTTTTATGTAACATATAGAGCTGTTTGGCCCCAACCACCACCTACTCCTGCAGTAAGGCCCACCTGCCAGTCTCCAGCCCATTTCCGCTCCCCGTCATAAAGCTGGCGAAATCTGCATGGTGTGGGACCAGGCGACAGTGGGGGTGTTATTCATGGTGGCGTGCATATAGGTTTTTTTTCCCATTTATCTCCCTTGTCCCACCCTCCACCCCATATGTCTGGCATGCCTCTAGCAGCCTCAGATGCAGAAGCCACACTGGGCATGCGCCACCTCAAGGAAGCAAGCTCCCGGCTCACCACGAGGGACCGCTATCGCCACATTTAGGCAGTCTCCCTCACACTCCCATCAGGAGCACTCCCCAGCCTGGTCGCCTGACCCTGCAGACCTGGGCTTGCTCCCAAACCCAAGTCCCCGTGTGAGCGTAGCGTTACCACTGAGCCATTTGTGGCCTCAGTTCTGTACTTCTTTAATGTTCACTTCCACTTTGTGTCAATGCCAGGTACCAGTAGGTGGTGAGAAACTGAATCTATAAATATGCAAATCTAAATGTCATTTCTTGACATTAATGAATAAATACAACCACAAGAGTGCTTATACCTGGATTTTTCTTATTATGTTAATTTCAATTACTTGCATCCCTCTGCCACAAGTGTGGATTCTTGTGTCTGAACACACTGTATCACTCCACTGTACTGGTCAAAAGAAAAAGGACAGTATTTAATTGCGCCTTCCATTTAATTGGCTTTTCTGTATTGATTTCTTCGCCTGAGAACCAATACAAAGACAAAAGTTTGAACTCCTGTCCTTACATTGGTTCTCAGACAGAGAAACTGATAAAGAAAGCCAAGTAAATTACATGAAAGACAAAAAGTGATGACTAAATTGAGTGTATATAACCAGTATATACATATATATTTAATTATACTTTAAATGCCATTCTTTTCCTTTTGAACAGCAAAATGGAGGATACATGTGTTGATTCAGACTCAAGACCCCCAATACTGGTGGCAGTGGGAAGTGAATAATTGAAATTGACACATAAAAAATGCAAGGATAACCATTCTTGTGGTTGTATTTATTAAAGTAAGAAATAATATTTAGATTTGTTCCTTTGATATCACCTACATGTATCTAGCAGTGACAAACAGGAACAGAACACTGACTAAAAAAATACAGAACTAGTGGTGGGTTTATGTACAGCACCCAAAGTAATTAATTTATTTTAGATAATTTTGATACTGAAACATAGACAATAATGACAGAAAAAAAAAAATGGTCCATCCAGTGTGCCCATAAACCCTAAGAAACCAGGACCTAATGAACATACAGGGTTCCAAACCACACCATCCACCCCATGCTCCTGCCGATTCCATCACCCTGAGCAACTAGGAAGCCCTTCATCAGTCCCAGCTGTGTCGGAAACTCCTGAGAGTTTTGTGCCCACCACATCACCCAGCAGATTTCTCCACTGCTCCACCACCCTCTGTGTAAAATAAAATGTCTCACTGCCCTCTTGATTCTCTCCTGTCAGTTTCCACTGTGCCCATGTGTTCCTGATCTGCTACTTATGCTAAATAGTTCCTAGCTTACCTTGCTCATTCCTTTCAAGAACTTGAAGGCCTCTATCACATCTTTCTTCTCTCATCTGGCCTCCAGCGAGTACATGGTTAGGACCATGAGCCAATCCTTGAAAAATTATATATAGCCTCACACAACATATTTTTCTGTACATGTAGAATGCAGAGTAGCCCTGAAGAAGTACTTTGTACACGAAATGGTGGGCTTTATTATGAACTAGCAGGTGAAAATAAGAACAAAATACTACACGTTTGGTGAGTGAGCCTCATTTCCAACCACCTCTGCACTGACTGCAACTCAGGAAGTGGTCCCACTGACAGCAACAGTGTATCCTATACAAAGTGCAATCTCTGTGGTTCCAGAATTCAGTATGCAAGGAGGCAATGGGTAAGTATGTTGAAAGAGCACATTCTAAATATTAACTTACAAAATGACTTTACGACTCTTCAGTGGTATGTGGTGTGCACCTGCTACCTGTGTTGCTGTCACAGTCACTTTCTCCAATTCAGGTTGCAGCTCAGTGTACAAGAATCGTCTTTTTTCCTTACTAATTTTACCGGCGCCAGAAAGCACATGTAAAGAGGCAACAGATATGACACGGTGTTACTAATTAGAAAGCAGTACAGGCAAGGCAAATAGCACAGAAGTGCTCAGTTTACAGAGCATATCTCCTGCCAGCTTTGAGATGGCTCGTGGTGTACACAGGATGCTGTCATGGCAGCCCCTTCTCCTTCACTTCTATTCACTAGTGTAGATGTACTAACTTTTCTTTCACTAATCTCCCCACCCCACCAAGAGACAAAACTACAGCCTGGTTCCAATCCCCACCCAAAAGTATGACAAAGACAGCTGCACCCTGGCCCTGACGTGTCAGCTCCTTAACAGTTCTAGAACTACAGATTTTATTGGCATCAACCAGTTCTTGGTTTGTTTGTCTCTTAGGTCTAAACACAAAGGAAGACTTTATGCAATTAAATGTGTGTCCAGTACACAGAACAACTCCATCTTGTCTCTAGCATCTGTACTGGGCTTTGCTATACGAGTTTTACTATAGCTCTTTTCCCATCCACTCTGTCTTCTACTGATACAATAAACCTCCATTTACACGGATCACTATATTATGGGTCACAGCCAGTAGCAGAACTTCCATCTGGCTGCCGTCACCTCGCCTGCAAACACCATCTGCATAAAAGGGCACCCTTAAAACAAAACATGTGCTGCCCATGGTCCCAAACTACAGGTCATAGATCCTACCATACTGCATAACAAAAGTTTAAACACTCAGATTTGCAGGGAAGGGCAGTGTTTCTCAAGTCTGCATCTGCACATCACACAAGGGCCAGTCAATCACATTTTTAGGACAAGCAGTAAACCCACAGTAAACTCTTGTCACCAAAAACTCCTAGCATATATTCACATCTAGGTGGAAACAAACATGGATACTTCATGCACCACACGCCTATCACCAAACAGTTCATTTTACTGTCTGATTATATTTATTAACTTCTAAAACTATGTTTTGCAATAAAATAGGATTATTCCTGTAAAGATGGGTTCAGCATTTATTTTATGTTTCAATTTCTAATGTAGTCATGTTTTCGGCATGGCATTTGATGGCATTATTCCCAACAGGTATGAAATGGCAAGTTTCTAGCATGCATACAGTAAAGCTCGGACTTGGGGGGAGCTAAATACTAGCAGATTATTCTAGTAAAACCTCAAATATCTGCCTTGTTTGTACTCTACAGTAAATAGAGATTAATGTGTCCCATGCAAAATGTCTCAAATTACATAATGGAGTTTCTAGAGTTTATTATTTCAAATTACCTAAAATTGTTGTGTAAATCTACTATATTGTTCCAAATCAACCCTCAAACTTCGGCACCACTTATGCAATTACATAGGCTGTAGATCATTTACATATTAAAGATCATTTATGTAAATCTTGTGTTTACATTTTGATGACGGTTTTGCAGTCTATTAGAAAATTAAAACAGATTAACGTAAGATTGTAAAAAAGAAATGGGTTCAAGTATTGCTATACAGTTGTGGTAATTACTTTTTTTTAACTGATGTACATTTTATCCTAATATGCCATAAGAACTACTGTTCACATTTTAATGTTGTCAATTTCCCAACAGCATTCTATACTTTGATTACTGATCAGATATTTTACGTATTATATATAACGTTACATTACGGTTTCCACAAACAGAATATGGTTGTTTTATTTTGCCCTATTGAAACATATATCCAGTGTATCAGTAAGACTAATTAAAGCAGTGATCGTCTTAGTTTTTTTTTTTTTTTTGGCTTTGCTATTTACGGGACACATCCGGCGTGGACTAGAAGGCTGGCCGGAGGTTCAAAGGTCAACTGTTTAAACTAAAACGGCTGGATAAATAGAAATGTCAATTGGTTTATAGTTAATTAGTCAATATAAAATCAAGTTTTATATATAATAATTTAAAATTAAAACGATAGCACTGGAAAATAAAATGCATGCATGTGGTTTCGTGGAGGCCTCAATATGGCGTTTTACCTTTGTCTCAAATCTCGAACCTGAAAAAATCGGAACTTTTAATCCCAACAATGCACGTTTTATAAAGAAAAATAAACTTATTTGAGACGTATAATAGATATATTTTGCACAGTACTCCATATATTTTAAACGTGGCGCTTTTTACCTCCGTTTCAAGGATTAAATAAAATAGGCATTTATGAATTTCCCACTACATAGCCATGAGATCGTTTGCAGAATAAAAATAAGAAAAGAAATGTTGAAAGATATATTTGTCACGTTACTCGACCTTTCGTCAGTGAGGAGGTTGTTGTTGTTGTGTTCATGGTTTGATGTTGGGAGGACTGATGGACATTCATGCTTTCCACAGCCATTTTCCTCATTAAATACTCGCCACAGTAAGGATGGAAACAACTGTCTCGCTTATAACTTAAACTAGTTTTTCACTGTAAATTCGTTCAGAACTAGACAGATATATTTGTTACTGTTTATGCGTCAGTGAGTTGGTGATATTTTGCAGTCCTGATTTTATATAAATTCAGCTCCATTTAGAGGCTCCAGTTTCTGCTGCTGTAAATACTCACACAAAATGGCGACGACGCTACGGGGTTTTCACCCGAGACTTACGTCACAAACCAGCCGATTCGCTACGATTACACACGGAGAGTGCCGAGGAGGACTGATATCGGACATTTTGTTGGTACGGGTTGCGTCATCACAGTTGGCACTATAATTTGCAACCCAGAAATTAAAAAAAGAAAAATATCGTCATTGGAGAACAGTGGACTGAACTGTAGGGTTTTATGTAGCGAGAATTGGTGTACGCTAGAGACTTTACTTACTTTGTTTCTTTAAAGGGGAAGGATTGGGGCCGCGCATTTCTTTATGTTGGGGAGCGGTGCTCCACCCATTTTCACTGAACTGTTAATTTGAGAAGCCGTCGGCAAAAAAATCTCACTGTGTCCAGCAATCCCTAAACAAATGTTGCATGGTTCTAGAAGCTCAAGTTTGCTCTCACTTAGGGCATGCCCCCACCCCGATTTCGCACAGTCAACTTCTATTGACAGCTTATTCGCCCATCCAGCTTGGTAATGAAACCACACAGGCCTACAACTGAACGTTTGGTCTTGGGGTCAAAGGGCCTAAAAAGTAAAACAGGTTAGGCAGTGTCTTCTAATGTGGCCCTTTAGGTCCCCTGCTAAGCGGGTGGGTTCTACATCTCCACACTAGGCTGCTATTAAAAAGGCCCAGCAAGGCACACTGAAGTTTAGAAACATGGACATAGATCGCAGAAAAACACCATTGGTTCATCCTGTCTATAAACCCTAACAAACCTATTGTCCATGCAGGGTTCTAACCTACACTGTCCACTCCTGCTGCTACCACCCTGAGCAACACTTAAGTGCTTTAATCTGTCCCATCCTGTTTAAAACTATTAATAACTTTAGGCCCCCACCTCCGATATTGGATTGTTCAATTGCACCAACGCCTTTCTGTAAAACAAAACTCTCATGTCCTCTTTGAACTCTGTTGTCAATTCCACTTGTGCTTCCATGTTCTTGATCTGCTACTTATGCTAAATAGTTCCTCACAGTTTTCTGTAAGCCCACCTTGCTGGTTAAGGATATAACTGATGGTACAATGTTTTCACAGAGGTGTCTCACACAGAACCACTGCCATTACTTGACCCCCCAAGCCGCGGCAACCTCCAGGGCTTCACTGACACACAGCAGGGTAATTACACCTGCTAAGTAAGGGTTAGTTGAACTTAGATGTAGCACAAAGGCAAATTTCAACGGAATTACAAAACAAACAGGATATTTTGTTTCTCCTGTGTGAGCCCACAGATAAAGATGTTAAACCCTTCACTCCTGCTCATACACTTCAGTTGGCACAGTCTCTATTCTTTTCTAGTTTTCACCGCAGGGTGAGTATTACTTTACGCCTGGGTTGGCTTCAACCCTGGTGGGATATCTTTGCAGACATGGTACAGGTCCCAATCAAGGCACCTATAAGCTCTTGGGTCCACCACCCCAGGCAGCACAGGTGGGAGGGGACTCCGAGGGCAACTCATAGCTTATTCTTTTCCATTTCACTTAAACTTAGCAGATTCCACAGTTCCAGTGCTGGCAGCTGAGTACCTCTATTTCCATGCCAACTAGCTCAAGGTCAACACCAAGAAGATGGTGTCTATGACATTGGTACCAGTCAGAAATTGGCCAGGTTCTCATCCTACCACCACCACCTTCTCCACATTAGATGCCACCCTCTGGAAGTGGTCCCTGCCTTCAAGTACCTTGGCATGTGACTCGACAGCAGTCTCAACTTCTCTGCCCATATAGATGTCATCCACGCCAAACTAGGCACCTTATACTGAAATAAAGACTGCCTCTTCAGGTTGTCAGAGAGCTAGTAACCAAAAATGATTCTCCCAGCCTTTGACTATGCAGACACTATGGCACTGCCTCCTCTGCCTTGCCAGCCTGGACATGTTGTGTAACCCTTCTGCCATTTTGCCAGCAGATCCCCCTCTGTACCCATCGCTACTCCCTCTATTTTTCCTTGCCATCCTCCCTCTACTGTCAGGCCCACTGCACAGCCTTCATGCCAAATACTGGTTTGGGGCCCTCCCATCCTACCTTTCTTCTTTGATCTCACCCTCCCCCACCCTTCCTTTTTCTCTTTGATCCAGGGATTCCACACCTTCTCCATTCTCCTCCTCGGCCTCTGCTGGCCAAGCTGTATTTTCCTACTGACTCCATCCTGGAATCTGTTCCCCACCCCTCTGCCTCTCCCTTTTCTTCCCACCTTTCAACATCTCCTAAGGCAACTTCCTGCACCATCTTGCATGGATGTCGGTAGGCATACTCAGCGTACTTTGTTGAGTACAGTAAAATCTTGAAAATATAGGGGCAAGATGAACCTCAGACTACGGCAACAAACACAAGCAGAGCCTACGTACCTAAAGAACTGTTTTTCCCTCCTTGGATGCTTTAGCGTGAGTTTGTAGAATAATCTTGCAAGATGCGTGGATGCTAAACTTAGAGGCCATGATTGTGTGACTGACCCAATAGAGTGCATGAGTGCTGTGTGAATGGACTTCTATAAGGCTGGCTAGCTTGATGTGGTACAGAGGCTTAACACAATGTATCCTAAACATTGTAAATAAAAGATGGCCAACTTCTGTCTGGCAGTGTGTGTGTGTGTGTGTGTGTTTGACAAAATAAAATGTAAATTTATCAGGATCATAGACTTACTATATATGAGCAAGGGACGCACAAGGAGGTTTTAATACTTAATTTTAGCAACTTGAGTTGTGAGTAGCCAGTGACCTCCCAAGCATTTCCGGGTAATATTTGTTTAAAAACTCAGCCTGCTGTGAGCGGGCAGGTATATGAGCAGAATAGCAAACTGAATCGAGAAGGACACAAAGAAAACGAGTGTTAGTTCTAACTAATCATTATAGTAGTGAAACAATCAAGTGTTTTTGAGATGATCCTTGAGCCCTACATTCCTGCTACACAGTAATGGGAAGAGAGTAGTAGTTCTGGGGAAGTTACTAAGGACTACAACACCACTAATTTTAGTTATATTTGTATGGGACACTTTTATGTACTGTGCCTGCTCATAATGAGCAAGGAATGCACAAGGAGGTTTTAATGTCTTAATTTTAGCAACTTGTGTTATGAAAGTTGCCGTGACTCCACCAAGCATTTCCGGGTAATATTTGTTTAATACTCGCCTGCCAGAAGCGAGCAGGTATGTGAGCAGAACAGCAAACTGAATCCAAGAAGGACACAAAGAAAAATGAGTGTTAGTTCTAACTAATCAATATAGTAGTGAAACAAGTGTTTTTGAGACGATCCCTGAGCCTTACATTCGTTACACAGAAAGTGGGAAGAAGAGTGGTAGTTCTGGGGAAATTACTATAGACTACAACACCACTAATTTTAGTTATATTTGTCTGGGACACTTTTATGTACTGTGCCTGCCTTTATGAATGAGCAAGGGACGACAAGGAGGTTTTAATACCTTAATTTTAGCAACTTATGTTGCAAGTAGCCAGTGACCTTCCAAGCATTTCCCGGTAATATTGTTTAATACTCGCCTGCTGCGAGCGAGCAGGTATATGAGCAGAATAGCAAACTGAATCTGAGAAGGACACAAAAAGAAAACGAGTGTTATTTCTAACTAATCATTATAGTAGTGAAACAATCAAGTGTTTTTGAGACGATTCCTGAGCCCTACATTCTGTTACACAGGAAGTGGGAAGAGAGGTAGTTCTGGGGAAGTTACTAAGGACTACAACACCACTAATTTTAGTTATATTTGTCTGGAACATTTTTTATGTACTGTGCCTGCCTATGAATGAGCAAGGGACGTACAAGGAGGTTTTAATACCTTAATTTTATCAACTTGTGTTGCAAGTAGCCAGTGACCTCCAAGCATTTCCAAGGTAATATTGTTTAAATACTCGCCTGCTGCAAGCAGGCATGCATCGGCACGTGTCATACGCACATTGTATTTAGGCCACATTATTAAAAGCATTGACAGAGGAGGTATAGTGCAAATAAAAACAGATGTGGACCTACAAAATACAGGGCAGTGCTTAAGCAGCAAATGCAGTAATGCCAAATGCTCCTACTGGGTGAGTGCAAAATTGATTTTACTTATGCAAAGTGTGAATTAAATAGAAGTATTACAGACCAAAAATTTAGCACTACAGCAACAGATTAAAAACATTAGCCGACATCAGCAGCCTAGAAGACTACATAGATACTGTAGCTGAGGAGGTAGGATCTAGCATTCTCAGGCGGTTACAAGTCCCCATAAAATCGAACAAGTATCAACATCATATGTTGTGGTGAAGGAAGAGCAGTGGTGTAAGGTCCCCAGAACAATAGGAAAGGTAGACGGAATATTGTGGGATTATCAAATGTACTGACACCTAATAGGTTTAGCCACCTAGCACACGATGTCACGACTGAACAGGAGACTCAACAACCTAACCAGCAGATTTACATTATGGGTTCAATGTGGTCTGCCCAGAAAATCAGGTAGACCAGGGTGATACATTACACAGTACATTTCAAAGAGACATCTTGGTAATTGGAGACTCTGTGGTAAAATATACTGATTCAATATTATGCAAACACAGGAATACTACAACTACAGTCAGTGTATTACCGGGTGTGGGATTTCGATATTAGACGCCTTATACTAGGTCTCCTTGAACACACTGTACAACCATTGGTGTTGTTACATGTAGGTGTTAACGATGTGGGTAAGAGAAAATGCTAGACATCCAAAGGGACTTTGAGTATGTAGGTGCAGATCTAAAGCTAGAGGCTGTGACCTGATTATTTCAGGCATTATCCCAAGCCCTGGGTTAACTTCAAAAAAGATCGGGAATTGTGAGCTTAAATGGGTGGTTGAAGAGGTGGTGCCTTACAGACGATTATGATTTTTGGAAAATTGGGACAATTTCTATGACACAAGGCTGTTTGTGTTAGATGGTATTCATTTAAATAGGCAAGGAAATGCCTTTTTCACAAAAAATTAAAACGGAAAATCGATAAGACTTTAAACTTCCAGAATGGGGAGAGAGATGATCTAAACATCAACAAAACTGGGGACAATACAGTTAGAACATTGGAGTTGTCTGTTATTAAATGCAAGAAGTCTTAACAACAAACTAGATGAACTGGTGTTTACTTTAAACAATAATCATATCAGTTGCTGTGCCATTACAGAAACATGGTGGAAACAGGATGACCCTGGATAAACAAATTTCTGGTTTTGTTCTCTATCATAGAGATAGGTCACTTCAAAAGGGTGGGGGTGTTGCCCTATACATAGCTGACCACATTATATCAGAAAGTGTAAATACCTATATATGATACAGCCAAATTGATCTGGGTTAAGCTACACTCTCCATACGCCAAAAATAAACGCTAGTGTTGTATACAGGCCACCATCTAGCTCACAGTTAGATGACCTTAAATTACTAGAATTTATACAAAATTTCACTCAGGCTGGAAACTCCTGTTATTAGTGACTTTAATCTCCCAGAGTTGAGTTGCACCCCCCACACAAGCAGAATCACCAAACTAGCAAAGATTCCTTGAGTCCTTTTATTAAATGGCTTAGAACAGTATGTTGAAGACCATACTGGGTTCTCGTGACTTTGGATTTTGTACTTAGTAATTTGGAGTATGATATTCAGGATTGTAGCGCTTTACACCCCTAGGTTCCAGCGACCATAATATGGTGGAATTTAGTATCAGCAAGGTTACAACTAAGACCGCTAGTAGGACAGTGGTATATAATTTCAGTAGGGCTAATTTTATTTATTTATTTAGTTTTTATTGACCGGTAAGTGCACTAGAGAAATCCTACCTATTTTCAGGCACGACCCGGGAGGGGATGCAGATGAATGCCAACTGACCTTGAACCAGATTAAGCTGTTGGTGGTAATTTTAGTGAATGAGGGAAATTTGGCCAGGACACGAGGAAATTCCCACTCTCCAGCAGGGGGACTCCTTGGCTGACTGTTTGCAGGATGGCCAGTCCGCTGAACCTTTGAGGAGATGGATGTAGCAGTGCTGGGGAGCAGGCCTCCTCACCATGCACTGATTTGCAAGAGGCTGTGGATGCTGCTTTGACTCATGCTCATTTGTTGGACTTTGATTCTTCTCACCTACTGGAAGAGTTTGGTTTGGATAACAATTTGCATGACACTACAGGTAAGGAGTTGGAATCTCTGACTCCTGATAACAACTTTATACTTCAAAAGAAGAAGGCACTGTTACTTGAATCGAAACAATTGGTTGTCGCTAAAGCGTGGCATTTGCAACTCTGAATCAGTTTTTATGGTTTCTTCTGGTGTTGTGAGTCCGCAGCCTGCTGCTGTGGTGTGTGCCTCATCACGACAGGCCTGCAGACCTTATACAGGAGTCGGTGTACCTGATAGACCTGACCCCCGAACTACTTGTGAGTACTGCTGTGTCTTCTGACTCAGCGGTTTGTGCGCTGACAACCCAGGATGTGCTTGTATGGCCTGATACTACTGTTCAGGCTGGCACTTCCAGCAGCTGCTAATGCTGTTTGCCGGGAGCCTGAGACACACGGGTTGCTAGCAAGAAGATGCAGCCAGCTGCTCGGTGTCAGTTGTTGTCTAGATCCGCCTAACTTGCGATTTCTTGCTGGGACTTCGTTAGCAACAACAGGGGCAGGAGGTACTTTCCTCAGAATAAATCAGTATGGGGTTGAGTAAGTCGGGCGGCTTCCACACAACATTTGCTGATGTTCCAGGATAACTCTACTGTTTTCAACTCCGTTACGGATCAGGATATGTTGGATGGCTCTGAGTGGTCTCCTAGTCAGGCATTACAGAACGAGGTTGGGAACAAAAACCAATAGGACTTGGATTCTGATACTCGGCCCCTACCTGCCCCGCGGCCCAGTGTTTCAACAAATCTTCCTGTGACCACCAACAAACTTGTCGACATGAGCTCCAACAATCCTCGGGTGAGAACTGTAATACTACTGATGCACAAGCGACTGTTCCTGCTGTAGCTGATGTTGAAGTGCAGAATATATCTGTGGGCCCACTTAGGTTAGGGTCTTACTGACCAAATGTTAAATGCTGAGGGTAGAGGGATGGTCCAGTGTTGAAAATGTCTGATTTATTTCAGAACAAAGGTGAGCTGGCTCCACAACGCAATGCAGTGAGGTTGTTGTATAAAGGAGGTATGGTGGAGCCTCCAGACAGAGTTTTTATTGCTAGGCAGTTATTGAAGGGCTCTTTAAAGTTTTTTCCTCTGAAATATTTGCACTCCTGCATTTGGGCAATCATAATTTTGATATTAGTTTTAAAAATGTGTCAGGTTTGGATAGATTCTGGGCCCATTATGATAAGTTAAAATTACTCCTTTATGGGTACTTTTCATGCTGTACCTTTATCCAGGCCAGCAGTTAAAACCATTACAATTATGTTTAAAAATGAGGGAGTGAATATTGAGGATATCCTTTATTGGTTACGGCAACGTTGTGAGATATTAAATAGGCCTAATCCTACTCTTGATAGTGAGCAGATTTGGGATGGTGGGTGGAGGGTTCAAGTTAAATTGATTATGACAAATACTGGCCCTGTTCACCTGCCTAGTACTTTTTATTTGAGTAGGGATAGAGGTGCTATTTTTATGCAGGTCAGCCTCATTCCTGTTTTAAATATGGGGATAGAACGCACCTGAGTTCAGCTTGTAATACAGTAAAATGTAGTGACTGCTTAGAATTCGATCATGTTTCAGGAAATGTTTAAATTTGTTTCGCTGTAATCTTTGTGAGAGACTGGTCATTCTATGGCAGGTGTCCCTGGGCTTCAGATAACAGGGAGGATTGTCCTCTATGAAGGGCTTATAAACATAGCCCAGCAAATTTATGCTAAGAAAATTGCTGACTTAAGTGCCAGGACTGATGTGAGAGCACAAGGACAGGACACTGTCTTGGTTCCCCAAGAGAATCGGCCCTCTGAGTCTGTGGCCCTTGAGCCTGAGATGAAACGGGATTCTATACCAGCTTTCAAGGAGACCCTATCTTGGAACCTGTTGTTCCACTGGTGACTGATAGCACTGGTTGTTCTCCTATAGTGATGCCCTCACGGATAGTGATGGTTTAAACTTGTTCAGACTAAGAGGTCTAGGATGGGTAAAGTGGTGTCTAAAAGGTTGAAGGGATGGATAGAGTTGCATCTCCTGGATCCTGGAAAAGTGGTAATAAGTTTGCGACTTTGCTTTCAGAGGATGGGGATTCAGAAGGGAAGGGACTGACTCTCTTCTGTTGTTTCTGCACTGATGCTGAAGAGGGCAGGGGTGCACTCCATAGCCACTCAGACAAGGCACAGACAAAAGAAACAGGCCTCATAATTACCTTGCATCATGAGATATTCTGCCAACCTTTCTGAACAACTCTCCATTACTTCTGTTAATGTCAGTAGTATTAAAGGGATAGGAAATTACGGGTACCTTGTATTCTCTTCAAGAGCATGCTTCTGACATTACCTGTGTTTTGGATACCAGTTTAAAAAGTGGGGTGAACTTTTCCGGCCTCGCATGCGGGCATTTAGAGCCCTCTTTGGTCCATAGGACAGGATTTATGTGATGGTGTGGGATTCTATTGACTAATAATGATCTCATAGTCACTAGATTGGTTGACATTAGTCCGGGCGGGCTTTGTTGTTAGATATTTCTTATTTTTTTATAGGTTTGGTTAATTGTGACTTATATCCCTCAGACCAAGGCTCTTAGGGCTGCTTTAGTTAAAGACATTCATCCATTTTTGCATACTTCCAGACTTGTCCTGTGGGCAGGAGATTTTAATTGTTGTTCGCACTCAAAAAGATAGAGGTTACAGACGGACAAGCTCTTTTTGTGACTTAGTAGTTGTTAAATGTCATTTCTACTGCTGCATTGCAAGATTCCTATTGCAGTTTGTATGCCTCAGGGGTTTTACCTTTTTAAAGGTAAATTAAAGACTCGAATAGATTTTATTTTTGTGTCCAAAATTTCTAAGGTATTGTCTAGTAAGACTATACCTGTGGAATATTTGATCATGTCGCCTTTGTACACGGATCTCTGGCAGGACACCCTAAGGTGTGAAAGCATAAATGGAGGTTGAATGAGTCTGTATTATCAGATGCTAAAACTCAGAAGTTTTGGCAATGAAACTGGAAAGCCAGATTGTCAGTAGCTGACTGCTATGAGGATCTTACAGAGTGGTGGGAAGATACTAAAAATCATGGCAGTAACTATTCAAACATAGATCGCATCAGGTGCATACAAACAAATATTTAAACTATTTACAGTTGAGACAGCAGTTGCACTGATTGATTTCATTATCAGAAACTTCCTCTCAGGATTTTGGGTCACAAATCCAGATTATTAAGACGTAGTTACAAAAGTTTCAATATGACAGAGCACATTCTTTGGAGCAGGAGGTTAAATTTGGGGTGCATGCTGGGAAACATAGTATTAACCCTTACAGGAATTGTAAGGAACGGGTAAAAGATAGAATTATTACAGAATTACTTTCCTCAACAGGTGTACCTGTTTCCTCTCCTTTAGGCATTTTAGGCATTGTACAAGCTCAGGCTCAGAGGATGTTCAGGTAGAAAGTTCATACTTCCACTGATGGTGGCTTTTGGGTGGTTTGCATCTTGCGCAGGTAGGCTTAGACTCAAGAGGATCTTGCCATGCTTACTGGTGAGGTTACTATCAGGGAAGTGGAGTAGGCAATTGATAGTTTAAAATAGGCTCTGCCCTGTACTGATGGCATAGGTGCAGGCCTTTATAAAACATTTAAAGATCACCTAGCCCCAGCTTTGGCGATTTTGTATAATTATATGTTACATGATCGATAGATTGGCTTCCGCTATGAAAGACGTTGTACTAGTGCTGATACATAAGAAGGGCCCTTCTGTGGATATAAATAATTTAGACCTTTAAGTCTGCTGAATACAGATGTTAAACTTTTAGCTAAACTGTTATTGGGCTAATGAAGTAGCACAGTATATAATTAGTGACCTACAGACTTGTGTTGTGCAGGGTAGACAACAAAAGGATAACTTGATTTTGCTTCGAAACTGTTCTATCAAGGAGAATGGGGGTTGTTTGGTTGGAGAATTAGTATTGATCAGGAAAAGCCTTTGATCGCCTCTCACATGATTTTTGTTCCTGGTATTCAACGCTTTTGGTATTCCAGAAATGTTTATAGGTTGGATTAAATTATTGTACAGGGATGTGGTTGTGATTCCTAAAGTGAATGGTTGGTATGGGATAAAATTACTGTACTACGGGATGTTCGGGTATGTCCCTTGAGGCCCCTTACTGTATGTTTTCTGCATGGATATTTTTATTAGTTTATGTCTGCATAATCAGGGATAATAGGGCTAGGTTGCCACATTGTTCACAGCCCATAAAAATTTTGACCTATGCAGATGATGTGGTGTTAACACTAGCCCCAAAACAGATGACTATGCTTTGAAATCTGTATTTCAGTTTTTCTGCAATTTCAGGTTCTCAAATTAATTTTGTTAAAAGTAGAGGGTACCTTTGGGTCAGACTCCTTACCTACCTCAGGTACTAGTGCAGTAATTCACATTACTACAGAGCCTCTGAAAATCTTAGTATTGTGTTTGGTTCACCTAATACTGCTGTTTTAAACTGGGAGGCAGTTATTGCCCAAGCAGACAGGGTGCTTTTTGGGATGGAGACAGAAAGTCATTGGCAAATTGAAATGTGTTTGGTTGATTAAAACTTTATTGGTTCCTATTTTTTATACATTGCTTATGTTTATTCTCCTCCTAAGGAAGTACTAACTAAGATCTATAGTTTATTTTTCCAAGGTCTCTGGGGTTCCAGGCTTAATCCTGTGAAACGAGCTTCACTTATCGATCCAGAGCTGAAGGGGTTAGGTATGATTGACCCCATTGCCTTCTTTTATAGTATTTTTGACTATAACTTTGGAAGTGTCTCCGACCTGGAGTGATAGTTTGGAAAGAATGGTTAGATTATTGGTGGCACCTAATGTTGAGCCATGGCAACAGATGACACCCAGATTGTTAGGTAAGACACAGCCCATGCCAAGTATGGTTTGAGGGAGTTAAATGGGCACTGCAAAGGAAATTAACTCCAGATGCAGTGGCGGAGCTAGAGGGGGGCTGGGGTTGCCCCTCCTGGCTGCCCAGTGTGAGTAGTGGTGCCCCACCACCATCTTTATTCACCGCTTAGTACCCATTGAGGAGCCCATGATTGAATAAATGGCCCCCTTCGCCTCCCAAATGCTCCCAAACCTGGCTTTGCCACTGTCCAGATGTTATACTTATTGGGGACAGAAAAAGTTGTATCAACACATTTTGAATTATAATACTACAGATGTTCTGAATTTCCTTATGTCCAGCACAATGGAAGCAGTATGTCTTAAAACAATTACTTAATCCTAGGATTCCATTGTATGCTTGAGACTGTCTGTGGTTGGGAATTATGGAGACTAGGGTAAAGGGCAATAATAAACATAAGCAGCTTTCAGATAGCGATTGTCCGAGGGATGCTTGTACTCAGATATTAGAAACCCAGACTCATTTGTTTCTAGAGTGCAGATTTGCTCAGTTGTTTTGGGATATTTAGCTAAAGAGTGGGAGAGCAATTGTTTTTGAAGTTGCAGTACTCTGAGATTATGTATGGTAACAATCCAGGACTGCTTGGAAAATATCATAAGGATACCATCTATGTTCTGTTTGTTCTGATTAGATATCATTTATGGCAAACGAGGTGCATGTGTACAGCAAAATGGATTCATCAGAATGCAGTATTTGAATGTGAAAAGGCTACACAACTATTGTTTCGTGATGATTTGTATAAATGTCCTCTATCTAGAGTTGCTCATTTATGATTAAACTGTAGACATTGGTGTGACTGATTTACGTCCTGTTTTTGTTCCTGGCACATGCCTTGGTTTTGTTAGGTATGTATTATTAAGATTATGTATTCTCTTTGTATTGTTTGCATGTATTGTAATGCAGTCCTCCTTTTCTAATAAAAATTCCCCACTCTTTTCGATAGGTGCCATGGGCTCTTTAACATCCACCTGAACTACCACCAATCCCGCAGATGGGACCTTGGTTAAACATCTCATCCGAAAGACGGCACTCAGAAGTGCAGCAGCACTCATGCTGCACTACAGTGTCAGTACTGGGATATTAATCCAAGTGCCAGATGTGGGAACTGAACCCACAGCCCTCTGGTCTCCGGCCTCAGAGGCGACTGTGCTACCTACTGAGCCACTGACACTGCCAATTTTAATAGCATAAGTGAACATTTAGCATCTTGGGATTGGCAGACAGATTTAAGCGGATTGAAGTTACAACATATGTGGACATATTAAGTAACAAAATAAAATCACTTGTACAAGAGTTTATCCCTAGTTCTAAGAAGACTATAATATCCCCCAAAAAAAAAAAAAACCTGGTTTACTTCATCAATAGTTCAAAATATTAAAGGCAAAAATTAAGCATATAGTAATGCTAAGAAAAGTGGGCAGCCAGAAAGCTGGGCAGAATATAGACTTGAACTTAAAAATGTAGGTCAAGTATAATGTAGCAACAAATAATTATGAATACAAATTAGCAACTAAAGTTCAAAATAACTATAAATCTTTTTTTTTTATATAAAGAACAAAAGGTGTAAACAAGTCAATAGGGCTCCTAACGCATCAAATGGTGAATTAATACTAGAGGATAAGGATATGGCATGCCCTTATAATACATATTTTGCTTCAGTGTATAATCCAAAACTCAATACCTTGAAGCATCAGGCTAAGGATGTAGGTCCATCACTTATAATTGAGGTTAAAATGTGCTAGACAGGCTAAAAGCCTTGGATCAGAATAAAGCTCAGGGGTCCGATGGCCTTCACCCCAGGGTGCTAAAGGAGTTGGCTGATGTATTGGCAGCCCCAGTAGCTTATTTATTCCAACACCCTATAGACAAGGCAGAAGTTCTGGAAGAATGGAGGCAGGCGGAAGTTATCCCCATATATAAAAAGGGGTCTAGACAGGAGGCATCTAACTACAGACTTATTAGCCTGACATCAATATTGGGAAAATCTTAGAAGCTGTTATTAAAACTTATATTACCAATATGTTAACTACATCAGGAGATCTTGATCATGACCGACATGGTTTTAGGAAGGGTAGGTCCCCCAGACACATTTGGAGTTTTATGGCAGGGTAAATCAAGCACTTGATTCTCGGAATGCAGTGGATGTTATCTTCTGGACTATTCAAAGGCATTCTACAAGGTTCCTACGGCCTTCTGACTGAGGCCTTAATCAATCATAGTATACATGCAAATCTCTCTCTCTCTCTCTCTCTCTCTCTCTCTCTCTCTCTGGATTAAAACTGGTCATTAGATCGGAAACAGAGAGTTTCAGTGAAGGGGTCCTTTCGGATTGGGCAGAGGTGACTAGTGAGGTCCCTCAGGGCTCAGTTTTGGTCCCTTGCCTTTTCAATTTTATATATCATCCATGCAAACTTCAACACAAGTATGGTTGTCCAAATTGCAGATGACACTAGGATAGGCTTTAAAATAAATTCCAAGGAGGATGGGATATTTTACAATAAGCATTAAAAGAACTTGAACACTGGGCAATAAGTAACAATTCTACTTTTAATACTGATAAATGCAGGGTTATGCATCTGGGGAAACATAACAGCCGTTATAAATATAATTTAAATGGAGTGGACTTACAAGGGACAACAGAGGAAAAGGACTTGGGCATTTATATTACCAGTGATTTTAGTTTTACGACTCACTGTAATCATATTATTAGGAAAGCTAGTGGACTTTTGCACTGTATAAATAAGCACATTAAAAGTAAAGATAGATTAGTGGTGATGCCACTGTACAAGGCATTGGTCTGCCCACATCTGAGTACTGTGCCCAATTTTGGTCATCAGGTGGGAAAATTGGCTATAAAATCCCTTGAGCAAGTACAAAGAAGGGCAACTAGACATGTGGCTGGCCTAGATGGGCTATGTTATCAGCAGTGATTACAGGAATTAGATCTCTACTCACTGGAGTTCCGTAGGCTCCATAGTGACATGTGTATGGTATATAGAGCACTTCTGGATGATGACTTATGGCCAAAACTGGGACTTGAGTTAAGGATACAGCTATATGACACTAGGGCACATCCACTTCAAATTAAGATTGGTACTTATTGTACAAATACTAGGAAAAATTGGTTCAGTAAAAGGGTAACTGGAATCTGGAATGGTCTGCCAATAGAGGTGGTGGCAAGTTCGAACATGACAGAATTTAAGAAAACTCTAGATGACTACTTGATTACACAAGGTATTACGGGTTATTAATATGGAGGCTGCAATGGACTTGGTCTTCTTGGCCTAGTATTTACCTATGAGACCTACCTATTGTTGACTGAAATGAGGTGGGGCAGTGTGTGGTAGGGCAGCACATCTTTTCGTTTGTGTTGGGGGCAACAGTTCTGCCCACTTTTGAGTACAAGTTTAAAATTCCTGGCTACTCCCTGCCATCTTGTTCCTGTCTACCCCTTCCTGAAGCTCTTGTCCTCTTCCCTGCTGAGCACCCCTGGTTTGATGTTCTCAGTACTGTCCTTACCTCAGCATGCACTGTGCCCTTTCTCCCATGGTTGTCCAGCTTCCACTGTGCTGTTTATACTACGCTTATCTCAGTTACTGACTCCTCTGTATATTTGATCACATCCTTATTTTGTACTTTGGAATGTGTGCTGCATCTGTTTTACAAGGTCTTCTTGAGGCAATCTCTTGCAGCAGGTCATAACACATGGGGATACAGCTGCAAGCATAATTTCCTATGGATGACTTCTCAGCAGTCGACCCCGGACCTCCCCCAGCACTATCCTGTGGTGTCTTACTTGGCAGGTATAAAAGGGCTGTCCCAGCTACTCCTCAGTTTTTTTCATCCGCGACCTGCATGCAACAAGTCCTCCTTCGAGCTCTGCTTTCCTGTTGTCGGTGAAGAGTTCTACCAACCTAAATTTACTAAAAGTTCATATACTAATGTCTTCAGATCCCTTATTCCAAAGGTGTTCCTGTAGCCTGTGTTTGTTGCCTTGGTCCAGAACACGACTCCTGGGAGTGTGTCTTCTGCGACAGGTTCAACAAGGCCACAAAACGTTGAAGGCTTTTAATAGCGCGTGAATTCCTCATGGAGCAAAAGGCTGCCTCCTGAGCAGCAACAATGCTCCACAACCAGAGAATCCTCAATGTCATCCTTCAGGTCTCACTGCTTTATGGGGACCCTCCACATCAACAGCACAGAGTCCTGGTAAGAAACATTCATCAGAAACTAAGCATGTTTCTACCACTCCGTTGTCGCCAACAGAGACTTCACAAAAGTGAGTATTGAGAAGGTTGCTCATGTTACATTGTCCTCTACACTGTCAACAATTGTGGGCTCTGCTTTTCCTTGTCGGGCGCGGGTTCTGGGTTGTTCTGCAGCTTCCTAAGCTGCCTCCCCTTCAGTGCTATCTGCCCATCGTTCATCGACGATTCCTTGTAGTCCATCACCGATTCTGTTGTCGACGGCAGGGGCTTCAGGCCCATCGATCGAAGACTGGCCTTGCCTCACAGGGCTTAATGCTGGTGCCCTCCTCGATGATCCTGGGGTCATATACACACCCGCTCTTCGATGGCTTCACATGTGGTTCCACTGCCTACTCCTATTCCGTCAGTTGTCCCAATTGGCTCTGTCCAGTCTGCCTCGGCTGCTTCTACTGGGCATCTGGCCATGATTGATGTCCAGGCTCTAGTGAATACTATCCTGGATCTGACTCAGACCCTGCACCCTCCTAAAGAGGGGCAAGTTGTAGTCTCAGCTCCTCTCGGCCTCCTTCGCCCAGCGAATGGCCAGCTCTTCCTGTCTCCCCAGGTGTATACACTTGGGACATAGACACATGGAGGATCCTTTCCTGCAGGACTGGGATCTGGAGGACAAGGACGGCAAGGACCAAGAGGATTCTCCTCGTCCTACTCTGCCAACTCCTCTATTCAGGGAGAACTTACTCTGAGCTCCCTTGTTCTCTGCCAGATGACCCAACATTTTCGGACAATATGATCCACCTCCAGAAAACATTTGGATTCAGGATACTGAGCAGGATGCTTCTAGGAAGAAATTGGCTCAGTACTTAGATGTGCCAGAATGCCCCACTCTGGTTGTCCCCTTTTGGTGGACGCCTTTGAAGAGGCTATCTTGGCTGCTTGGAAGCAACCTTTCAAGATTTCCTCCAATCCACGTAAGGCTGATAGGATTTATCAGGCTGTGGTGGATCACCCTATTTCATATGTCTGCTTCAGGCGAACTCAGTGGTGATCAGTGCTGCACATGATAGGTCCTCTAGGCCTCAACAACATGAGTGCTCAGCCCCCAGATACGAAATCCAAGAAACTGGATGTTACGGAAAAGGGTTTTCCTCGCCAGCTTGTCTCTATGTATACTTAATTACATGGGAAACCCTGAAATATCAGGAGGAAATCCTAAACGCTTCCAGGTGACAGTCCAGTCCCTCCCAGCGGATTCTGTCCAGGAAGAGCTGACGGTAAATGTCTACTGTGGCAGCTGTATGCCGCCACCTGCTAAGGGCCACTAGATGCCTTGACACTACAGTCAGACGTCCTCTGCAGGAGTGTGCTCAGACAACACGCCTGGCTTAGAGTGTCAGGATTTTCACAGGACATATAACAATGCTCCTTTTAAAGGGTTCAGCTGTTCAGTCTACAGAATCAAGACATATTGAAAGACTTACAAGACTCTGATGGTACTCTTCAAACCCTGTACCATCCAAAAGTCAAAACGTCCTTCAGATGCTTTGAGGGCCACCTCACGGGAGCCGGCCCATGAATCAGAGGCAACTGCCAATAAGAGAAAAACCTCAGTTACAATTGCCAGGTCCTAGAAATGCTCAGAAACTCCTGTTACATCCCTGCTGCCCCAGCAGGCCAGCCATCCACCTGAAGGTCTTCCTTCGGTCGGGGCCCAGAGACCCTACCCACAGTCTTTGGGGCAGGTTTTCCCACACCTGCAAGGGTGGCGAGTGTCTCCTCTGAACAGTGGCTCCTGCAATTGATCATGACAGGGTACACACTGGAGTTCACGGAGATACCTCTTTGCCACCCAGGGTCTCTCACTACCTCCAGACCAATCATTGGTCTTAGGGACCGAGATAGATGCTTTACTGTCAAAAAGGCCATTGAACCAGTTTCCTTCCTTAGAAGGGTGTGGAATTCACTCCCACTTTTCCTGGTTCCCAAATGGACGGGGATTTACGCCCATTTTAGATCTGAGATGTCTCAACCTGTGCATCACTTACCAGAAGTTCTGAATGATGTCTCTTCTGACACTTCTCCTTTACTGAACATAGGCGATTGGTTTTGCTCCTGGATATGAAGGATGCATACCTCCATATCCTGATGCACCCAGCCCACAGACAGTTTCTCCATTTCATGTTTCAGGGTCGTCATTACCAGTTCAGAGCCCTCCTTTGGCCTTTCCTCAGCTCTGAGGGTATTTACAGAATGCCTGGCAGTGGTCACAGCAGCCTTCTCAGGGACGGTCTCTATGTCTTTCCTACCTGGACGACTGGCTCCTGAAAGCATCCTCCAGCAAACTGCTGTTACTCATGCTTTCTCGAACCCTGCAGTTGTTCACCCAGGTGTGGATAGCAGTAAACTATCCAAAATGGACTCCTACACAATGCCTCCAGTATATCGGAGCCATGTTAAACACCTCTGTAGGGAGGCATGTCTGCCCATAGCTCGGATAGATGCACTAATTGGTTTGACATGCTGATTAGAGTCCAGCAGATTAGTCCTGCATCAGACTACCTCCGCCTCCTGGGTCATTTGGTGGCCACGACACCGACGGTCCCCAATGCCAGGTTAAATATTAGGTCTTCAGTGGTCCCTTAGAGCCCAATGGGACCAGAAGGAGAATGATTTCAGTGCCCTGATCCTGAAGTCTTCCTGGCTCTTCAAGCTCTGCAGTGTGAAAGTCCAGAGACAACTTGATGTGAGGCATGCCATTCCGCTCTACTGTCCCGAGTCTCATTCCGACTACAGACGCCTCCTTGATGGGGTGGGGTGCTCATCTCCTGCGTGTCAGGTCCCAGAGATCTTGACGCCAGTGGAGGCCCACCTCCACATCAGTGTCTTGGAGCTGAGGGCAGCTCTATGCCTTACAGGCATTTGAGACTCATCTCCCCAGGTTGCTTTCAGGTGCAATCAGACAGTTCTACAGTGGTTCACTACTTAAACAAACAAGGTGGCACCCATTCCTACCCTCTCTGCAGGTAATTAATGCTACCTCCAACGCTACTAAACTCCCCTCCAAATTCTGGAGGGTTATTCACTCCCTTTTGACCCCCAGACCTTTATCTCCCACTTTACTGGTTGACTGTTCACTAGTCTCGGACCCCTCCACTGTTGCTTTTCTACTCAACTCCTTTTTCACAACCTGTGCTGTTCTCACTCACCTGGACCCTGGGCTCCTGCTTTTTCTTCCCCTTCCATCAGAGGGTTTCTCCTTCTCCCTGTTTGTGTACAGGAAGTCCTCTTTGTCATCAATTCTCTCAACCCCACCAATGAATGGCAGTGGATAGGCAGAAAAGGGAAGAGCAGGCAAAAGTACTCAACAAGTACTTTTGTTCAGTATTACCCGGAGACAGAGATGGGCCTGTACCTAAGGGGAAGGGGAGGGAGGGAGGGGATTATGGACAGGGGAGGTCCCAGTGGGTAGGGTGATGGAGGGCCTTAGGTCCCTGAAGGTGAATAAGGCACCTGGGCCAGACGGAGTTCACCCTAGAGTCCTGAGGGAGTTGGCAGAAGTCCTGGTGAGGCCACTGGTGGACTTATTCAACATCTCCCTGCATTCTAGGTGCTGCACTCTGGGACTGGAGGATGGCATGTAGGGTCCCTCTATAAGAGTGGACCCAGGGATGAACCAGGGAACTACAGACCAGTGAGCCTCACAGCCATTTTAGGAAAGTTAATGGAGTCTATCCTCAAGGAGAGGCTGGTGAGTTTCTGGAGGATAATGGTCTCCAGGACGGCAGCAGCATGGGTTTGTCTCGGGCAGATCCTGCCAGACAAACCAAGTTGAGTTTTTGACTGATAACGTGGGCACTGGATGAGGGCCATTTGGTGGATGTTCTTTACCTGGACTTCAGCAAGGCCTTTGACTCGGTGCCTCATGGAAGGCTGACCAGCACGTTGGATAAAGGAAACTGGTAAGATGGGTCAAGAGCTGGCTACAGGATAGGCAGCAGAGGTAGTCATTGGGAGTGAACTATCAGAGCCTTAACAAGTGGGGTCCCACAGGCTCAGTGCTGGGACCAGTGCTGTTTAACATTTTCATTGCCGACATTTTGACGGATAAAAGTAAGATCAGCTCTTTGCAGGCGGCACTAAGATCTGTGCGAAGTGAATGGGGGGAAGGTGGTAAAGTACCCAGGAGGATTTAGCAAAACTGGAGAGTTGGTTGAACACATGGCAATTAGGATTCAATTCCAAGAAGTATAAGGTCATGCACTTGGGGCCAGAAATCCCAGGAATAAGTTACTACACTATAAGGATGTGCAAATATGTAAACTCCTTGAACAAGTTAAAGCCTTTAATGAACACTCTTGGAAGCTGGGCGATATTTGGTGAAAATACCCAAACCAACCAGTTGATGCCCTGGATAATAATTTTGCTTTTTAACTATAGACCTTTGTTCACTTTTAGGAAATTGTTGATCAGGCTGTTCTAACTGAACTAACAATGCTGTATGTAAAGGAAGGACTGGCCTGGATAAAATAGACCCCATTTTTCATAAAATTGGAGCCCCTGTGATAGCGAATATGTAACTTATCTGTTTAATTTTTCATTACACAACTCGAAATACTTACTGATTGGAAGCCGCTTTGTATTACACCAATTTTCAAGGGTGGAAATGAAACATATCCTGGTTGTTATCGACCTATTTAAATTTGACAACTATATCAAAGTTGTTTGAAAGATTATTACATATTCAGCTATCAAAGTTCCTGGAGAAACAAAGTATTGATTGATTATCAAGCTGGCTTTTGTAAGGGTCATAATATTGTTTCTGCCACTCTTAAGGTTACTAATGATGTTTGTACTGCTTTTGACCAGAGAAATTCAGTCCCTCCTATCTTTGGGATTTGTAAGAAGCGCTTGACTCTGTTCACCATAATATACTGTTAAACAGATTAAAGGCCTCTGGTATGTGCCTAAGAGCTTTGCTGTGGTTTTCCTGCTATTTACCATCTAGACTGCAGTGTGTAAAAATGGGTGAGTACTGTTCTGATTTGGCTTTGGTCAACAAGGGTGTACCCCAGGATCAGTACTGGGACCTCTCGTTTTATTTATGTTAATGACTTGCCCAGAGGTATCTCAGCTGATTCAATTATCCAATTGTATGCCAATGATACTATTATCTATACCCAAGGCAAGGACCCAACAGTAGCATTAAACACTTTACAAAAAGATTTTGACAATATACAATATACATTGTTTAATTTACATTATTTATTAAATGTGGTAAAACTCAATCGGTCCTATTTTCAAGTAGCGTTAAGGAGAACCATAGCAATAACATAAGGGCATTGGATGGAACAGATTTAAAAAGGTCTCCTCATATAAGAACTTTGGTATTATGCTTGATGAAACCATGAAGTTTGATTCAATATTCAAATGTTGTCTAATATATTAAAAAATGTTATCCTTTTTATAGAAACAGGATTTGTTTTAGCCTTGTTATTTGTAAACAGCTTGTAAATTCATTATTTTTGTCCCTGATTGACTATGGGACTATATTTATATGAAGACAACAGATACTGTATTGAAACCTCTTGATCTAGTATATCATAATGCTTTGAGGTTTGCCACTGGTAGGCATCATTGTAACCTTTATTTCTCGGTTGGATGGCAGTTGCTTTATACCCATAGGCAAACACATTGGTTATTATTGGTATACAAATTTGGTCAGCTTAAGCCTCCTATCTATTTGCTAAATTTGGTTTTACTAAACAACAAAATAAATATTCTTTATGATCTACTGATCTTCCCAATTTGTTTTATCAAGGTTTAAAATTAGATATGGTAATTATAGACTTGCCGTTGCCTAAAATGGACCATTTAGGCCCACCGCAAAACAGGATGAGCACTATAACTGTGCACTCCTTTCTCTCACACTGGGCCCACTCTATCCCAACTGTGACTCCTCCTTATTCTAAGTGCTAGCCTTACAGCTTGCTGCCTGAAGCGATGAATTCACACTGCACTTCTTCCTACTGACTGCAATGTTTCATACTGTGTTGTAATACAGTCAGACCTGGTTAATCCGTAAGCATTTGTGTTAGCTCAATTTTCAACGTAATAGAAATCTATGTATTAACCAGACATTGACCAAATAATGATTTGATTAAGGTTTCAAAGATTTATTACTGCAAAAACATTTTCTTTTAAATACAGTGCAAACATATATGTACTGTACATTTAAAAAAAAGCACCAATATTTTATAGGAGGAATTTAAATCTTACCACAACAGCAGTGTTTATCGGAGCAGAACCAGGGCTCACAGCTTGACAGCTACCTTGAGGACAACTCCAGTCTGTTTAAAAGTTTCAGTAAAATAAGAATTGCGCTGCTAACTTTGCCATTCTACTCCTTATTCACATAGGACAAGGACAACTCCAGACCGTTTAAAAATTTTAATTACAATAAGGAGAACTGCCACTTTAAGGACTGGGACCGGAGAAGCTTGACAGCTAGCCGGGAGCAGAACACTGGAGTCCAGGAACTGAACAATTTAAAAACGAGCTAAAACAAAATCTTTTTGTCTTACAGCAGAACCGGGAGTAGGAACAGGCAGAGTAGTCACAGGACAGACTTGGGGAGAATAGCTGGTGGGGATCGTGGCTCAGTAGAATGCAGCTGTTCAAATCTTTTTAATGCAGAACAGGGCTCTTAAATTTCTCTGGTGGGAGAAGGATGGTAGCGGCCACAGCATAACTAAAGACTAAATCTTTTTGTCTTACAACAGAACCGGAGCAGGAATGGGAAGAGGAGGCACAGGACAGACTTGGGGAGAACAGCTGAAGGGATCGTGGCTTAGTAGAATGCGGCTGTTTAAATCTTTTTTATGCCGAATGAGGATCTTAAATTTCAAGCCGCTTAAATCTTTTTTTTAAGCAGAATGGGGCTGTTTAAATCTTTAACTTTAAGGCAAGGAGCATGGCTACAGAACGGATTTACTGTGGCTTTGTTTTCGGTTGCACTGCTGAAGTAACACGCCAGAGGGATTAAGAGTAGCCAAGGTATAACACCAAGTTGAAAACCTTTATCACTTCCACCTAAGCTCAATATAAAAATGGATTAAGGAGGTCACAGTGAATAGGAATTAATTGGACTAGTTAAAGACAAATGTAAACGGATTCGGATTCTCAGTTTAGTATAAAGAAATAATTAACATGAGAAAAACTGCTTGCATTGTGTCTCATTTGGAAAGTCAGACATACGGACTAATGAGGCGTGGATAAACCAGGTCTGACTGTACCTGTTTTTGGTATTGTTGTCTTACAATGTCCCTGTGTTCTGGTCACTTTATATTAACTCTTCACTCTTCACTCCTATTTGCCTGATGAAATCTGATGCTTGTAAAGTCCCTGTTGTGCTAATTCTATGTAATGTAATCCTCCACTTGTATTTGCATGATGTTGTATATATACCTTGTAATGTACCTTGTAATGTCCCGGTCGCACCTGGAAAATAGGCACTTGGCTGTCTAGTGTGCTTACCCGGTTAACAAAAGCAAATAAATTACCAACTTCATGGATCACAGTACGAAAAAATTAAAATTGAATTAATTAATATCCATATCATGTTTTAAACAAAACATTTTTAAATTTATGGCATATGAATGCAACTGTTTTTCTTGAATGTATAGTACATGTATTTTTGTAATACTTGTATGTATTATTATAGTGTATTTATGTGTATTATATTGTTATCTGATTATAATGTCTGTCTTTATATTGTTGTGTAATGGATGCAGTTGTAAAAGAGAGTTGCTCTCAATTTTGCTTTCAATAAATTGAATTGAATTGGAATAGTTACTGGTTGGAGGAAGTGCAGTTATCCACATCAATGGAGGAGAAGGATCTGGGAGTACTAGTAACAGAAGAAATGAACCACTCAGTCCAGTGTAGGAGGGCAGCAGCAAAGGCCAATAGAATGCTGGGGTGCATTGCAAAGGGACTCACCTCTAGGAGAGAGGACATCGTTCTGCCCCTGTACAGGTCCCTGGTGAGGCCACACTTGGAGTACTGTGTGCAGTAATGGTGCCCTACTTGAAAATGGACATCAGGCTTCTGGAGGGGTGCAGTGTAGGGTGACAAAATGATCCTGGAATTGGGAGATAAACCATATGAGGAGAGACTGAGGAAGCTCAATATGTATTCTTGGAGGATAGAAGGAGAGAGGGATATGATTGAGATCTACAAGTACCTGAAGGGCATAAACAGAGTACCGTATATACTCACGTATAAGTCAGATTTTTGGTACCTTTTTTTAGGCTTAAAAGCAGTATATTTATACACAAGTCCTACACAATGAGCAAAAAAATCCACTGTGGGAAAAGTTAAGGATCACATTAGTCAGACAAAATGCCTCCTATTATGACCGCTCTCACTTAAGTACCACACTGAATGGTCTTTTGCACCTCATTACTGGAACAATGCACTGTATACAGATTTGCCCCTTTGAATGTCACACCTCTTGATCACAGGCTAATTGCTGTCCGAATGATGAGGTACCTCTTGATTGTTTTCAGTGTGTCCACACTTACGATGCAGAATTTAAACTAACAGTTATTTCTTTTGCTGAGTCGCATTCAAATGCCACCATTGAAAGACACTATGGCATCAACAAAAGTTGGTCCGAGACTGGCGAGCAAAAAGAATTAGCTACTGCACTGGAAAAGACTGTTAAGTGAATGAAGCTTAATCCATCCCCTGTATCTTGAAGGCAGTGAAACACAGAAACCAGGAGAATTTTATTTATTTTTAACCATTTTTTAAACTTAAAAAACAAAACATGATCAATAAAGAAACATGCTTGGGTTATCTGTGTTAGGAGGGTGATTTTAGGGTACCGACTTATATGAGGGCTAATGAGAACATATCCAGGTTGTACACCTGTATTATACCCCATTATATGCGAATTGACTTATATGCAAGTACTGTGTATATGGTAAACACCGAAAGTATGTTCTCATTAAAAGCTGGGAGGGGAACCAGGGACAGTCTGAAATTGGAGGGAGGTAGATTCAGGAGGGAAAATGAGGAGGCACTATTTCACAGAAAGGGTGGTTACAGGGTGGAATGCTGCTCGAGGAGGTGGTATCCTTGAGGTCGGTGAGCAGCTTTTAAGAGGGGGTGAAGAACAAAGGGAGGGTCCAAATGGTGGGTGGAAGGAGGGGTTGTGAGAAGGAAGCAGGAGGATATACTGAGTGGGTGGGGAAGGGAGGGGCAGCTACAGTCTAAATAGCTGAAGTGCTGTACACTTGAGTAGACTAGATAGACCGTAAGGCCTGTATCTGCTGGCGATTTTGTATGTTTGTAAGTCCAGTCCTGATGGCTTCGGCCCAAATTTCTACAGATCTGTGCTCCTGCCGCCGCTTCTTCCACTTTACCACCTTCTGAGCCTCTCTTTCACACTTGGCACCATTCCCAGGGAGGAAAGTTGAAAAGGTGCTCCCCTACACAAAGGGTGAACCCTCTGCTCCTGATAACTACAGATCTCTCCCCTCCTGGCAAAATTATAAGAGTCTCTCGTATTTTCTAGGCATACTGATTACCTTAACTCCTCTGACTTCCTATCTCCTTACCAGTCTGGTTTCAGAAAGAACCATTTGACTGTCTCATTGCTGCTGCATCTCACTGACTCTATCCTCACAGACATGGACCAGGGACGATCACTGCTGTCATTTTCATTGACCTTGCTAAAGCGTATGATTCAGTGTCTCACACTCTACTGTTTAAACTTGTCTCTGCCGATCTGTCTGCTCTGGTCGTGGACTGGTTTTGGTCTCCCTCATGAGCCATACCCAGTGTGTTCATATTGGTGAGGTATTGCTCGCCCCCTTCCTATTCTAGCAGGTGTCCCCAGGGTTTCATTCTGGGCCCTGTCCTTTTCTCTATCTTTCTGAACACTCTTCCATCTGCCTGTGTCTCCTCCCATATCCATATGAACATCGACGGCATGGTCATCTACACTTCAGGACCCTCAACCCTAGCTGTGGAGACCTGTTATAGAGTGACTTTCATAGGATACTTTGTTGGTTTCAGGCCAACCAGCTTAGGGTAAACACAAAGAAGACTGTCCATAACATTTGGTACTGCACAGAAACTTGCCAGGCTGTCCCCTCCTTCTCCACCCTTGATAGTACCCTCTTGACGTTGTTCCTGCCTTCAAATACCATAGTGTTTGGTTGGACAGCAAACTTGATTTCTCCATCTGTATTGATTCTATCCACATCGAACTCCAACTCAGGCTTGGAGCCTTATATCGAACAAGGACTGCCTCCCTCCTCAGGTCCACCATAAACTGCTTACTAAAATGATTCTCCCAGTCTTTGATTATGCTGATGTGGTCTTTGGATCTGCCCCTCCTCATCCCTCTCTGATTGGACCCTCTATAATGCTTTGTTGCTTTGCCTTCATTTCCCACCCTGCTCACTGTACTCCTCCTCTCTCTCCTCTCTTTACTTACAATGTCAGCATTACTGTACCACACTTATCTTCAAATTCTGGTTTGGCTCCTTCCTTCTACCCTCCTCACTCCTGTTCCCTCCTCCCTCTCTTCCTACTCACTACATTCTAGATCCTCTTGTACCTTCTCTCTCCACTGTCCTCTCTCCTGTTCTGGGCATGGTGCATTCTCCTACTGCCTCCCCTCTGGAATTCCATACCAACCTCTCTTGATCTTGCACTTTCTCTTCACATCTTAAAACATATGCTATTGCTTGTCTGTCCCCTCTTGCACCTGTCTATCTATCTCATGAAGTCCCTATGTGATGCACTCATGGACCCCACCATAAGATTCTTATAAACCTATTGCATATGTCAAATTTCCTAGCTCTAGTTTCTTCTCTGTAAATATTGTAATCCTTTTATCAGCCTATTCCACTACCGATTTTCTGTATTATTAACCCAAGTAATCCAACTCAGTTTCCCATTTAACTGTATCCAAGCACCTTGTGCTATTGCATATTTTGTAACTGTATTTATATGTGTATCCCATTCCCTTCTCCTCAGGATGCATCTGGAAACGAGTCTCAGCTCAGCTCCCAATTGCCAAAATTTTAGATAAATAAATGATGAGTGTGAGGGGTGAGTTTGTAGCAAAATGACAGAAGGCATTACAGAGGATGTCCAGTCTGGCAAGGAAAGAGGAGGGTGCAGTACTGTAAACCACATCAGCAGTCAGAGACTGGGAGCACCATTTTGGTAACCAGCTCCCAGCAGATATGCAGGAACAGGTAGTCTTTATTACTATACAGGGCACCAAGCTGGGGCAAAGCTCGCATGGATGACATTGATGAACAGAGAAATCAAGCCAATCAAGCCACACACCAAAAATACTTGAAGGAATGAACCACTTCAAGGGGAAACATTCAGGTGGTAAAGGAAGGGTTGGGAGCAAGTCTAGCCAGTGTTTTGCTGGATCCAAAGGCCATGGACACTGTTTTCTTGGTGTTGAACTGGAACTGGTTGGCCTGAAACCAACACAGGACACTGTGGAATTCTTGCTGGAGTGAGACTTCCGCAGTCTCAGTTGATAGGCCTGAGGTGTAGAGAACTGTGTCATCTGTATACATGTGGATATTTGAGTTGACGCAGGCTGAGGGACATCATTGAGGAAAACAGAGACAAGAATGAGACTTAGGATGGAGCCCTATGGGACCCCAGCCAGAATTTTTGGGAGTGGAGGGGACAGGATGCCACCGACCTCTACTGACTTCTGATGGCCCGAGTGGTAGAGGGAACAATTTAGCAGCGGGGCTGAGAAGCCAGCAGAACTCAGCTTGTCCAGGACTATTGAATGGGCCACCAAATCAAAGGCTTTGGCTAGATCAATGCAAATGGCCACCATGATGTGCCCTTGATGCATCCCAGAGAAGATGGAGTTTGTGATATATAGCAAAGAGGAACTGGTGGAATGCTACTTTGAAAACCAGACTGGAGGGGAGAGGAAGCTGAAGGAATTTAGGAAGTCAGAGATCCGGGCTAAACAATTTCTCTTGCAACTCACAAGAGAAGGGAGGAGGGAGACAGGACAGAAGTTGCCAGGGAGGAGAGATCACCCCTTTGTAAAAGGGAGAACTTTGGACAACTTCCTAGTCTGAGGAACAGCACATATGATGAAAAAGGGGAATGAGGGGGAAGGCAATGGCAGGAGCTAAGAGATGGAGGAGCTTAGGGTCCAGGCCATCAGGACTAGATTTGGACTGGTTGAGTGAAGGGAGGGCAACTAGGACTTTCCAAGCAGAGACAGGATGGAAATGAAACACCAGGGAGGAGGTGAGAGATGAGCATGGAGATGGAGGGAGGGAGAAGAGCTAGGAAAGGATGAAGAGGGCGAGCACATGTGAAAACTAATTGACGTAAGCAGCAACAAAGGATGGGCAGAGACTGGTGAAGACAGGGAGCAGACTGGGTTGGGGATCAAAGAGGGAGTTGATCACCTTCCGCTTGGTGGGGTATTTGAGATTGTTCTGTAGATTGGCCTTGAAGTAGAGGTGTTTGGTTGTATGAACGCCTTTGAGCAAGAGTTTCTAAGTGCTCTGTAGGAGTGGCGGTCAGACATTAAGCAGGAGAATTTGAACTGGGTCCAGGCTTGAACGTGGATCTTGCACAAATCAATGAGATCACAAGTTATCCAAGGGTGGTAGGAAGACTTAACCCTGGACTTCCTAATGGGTGGGTGTTTGGCCCACACAGAAGTAAAAATTGAGTGGAAGAAGGAGAGGTAAACATCTGTGTCAAGGGCAGTGAGAATGGGGACCAGGCTGTTGCATTGAGGTCACATAGAAGAGCATCCTTGTTTAGTGACTATAGGGACCTAGACCAGATATGGGAAGGGAGGGAGGGTGGCAGACCTTCCTGACAGACTCTATTATGTAGTGGTCGCTAAAAACATCTGGCAGTATACTTGATGCAACAGTGCAGTGTGGGTGTGAGGAGAGCCCAGTCCGAAAGGGTGTGGTTTAAGGAGTGTGGACTGAGCTGGGCAAGTTCAGTATTGAGTTGTGAGAGATTTAGAAACTCTAGCCTGAGAGAGGCAACTTGGATGCAGGAGAATCCAATTGATATTAAAGACTCCAAGGAGAATTAGTTCTCTGGAAGAGGAGTGAGAAGGGATGATGGAGAGTGAGTCAACCAGAAAGGGAGAGTGATTTTAGGAAATGCATAAAACTCCCAATGAATATTGGTAGTGTAACCCCTTGTTACCCAGGGTTACTAGAATCCCAGTAAGACCTAGTGGTAGGCAGGGAAGGCAGCTTGTAAATTCCAGTTAAATGGATTTCACTCTGTCTCACTTTGTTCTCAGTCTCAGCTGAGACTGAGGGATGACATCACCATAGAACTATCGCAGCTGCATGAGCCACAATGGAATCTGCAGCAGGGAGTTGGAATAGAATGTTGGTAGGTTTGAACAGTAGTTTGTAGGTCAGTTGGAGTTTGAGTTTGCTGAGAGCAGCACAGCAGCTCTGGTTAGGCTCTGGGAGCCTCAGCCCTGACATAGGGCTACATTCAGAAAAAGGTGTGTTTCCACCAAAGAGAGACACAGAAGATAGTTTTTAAAGTGGTGGGGACTGCTGATTTGGTCTCAGTGCACCATCCCTCAGGGGATGAGGCAGGAAGGGTTTCCTGCATATTCCAGGGGCAACCACCTGGTTTTCTGCTAGTGGAGAAGCTGCCTCATTTGTTCAAGAGTTTTGGGGAACAAGAAGAGTTGTGAATCGCCTGTGGGGCACGTGCAACCAGAGGGTGAGTTTCTGCTCTTCCTAAAGGGCCTATGTTTTTCACCCTGGGACTTGTGTGATAGTGGGATTGGACTACTGAAGTAGTGGAGGCCTAGAGTAATAGGCTTAGCCAAAAGTAAAAGTATGTCTCAAGTCCAGCACATAGGGAAAGTCAAGTCATGTAGATGAGATGTGACATACGTCTACCCAGTAATCTACATTGCCAAGCTTTCAGAAAAGAGTTGTTTAGTTTCAGAGAAATGGCCGGGTATGGATTGTGGGAGCTGGAGGTGGGAGACCCCCATCTTTAGTGACCAGGTCCACCTCTACGGATTTGCTCTGTGAATTTCTACTTTGCCTCATGCACTTGGCCAGTGATGAGGGAAGTACCCAGACGTGGGATTGGAAGGAAAATTCCTCTAGGAGTTGAAGGCTCTAAGGTGGTTTGGGAGCCACCAATTGGAAAACTGGTTCATTTCCCAAAATGGACTCGTGGATCAAGTGGCCAACGGGGAGCCGGGCCAGTGGGGAAAATCCAAGTAGTGTACAAGTCGGATCTGTACCCAAAAGCTGCGTGCAAGTCCGGCTGTGTGCCTGGTGTCTAGAGCCTGAGGCTAGAAATAGTGAAGAAGTGTTCTGTTGTCTCTAATCTGCATTACTAGGAATGTAGCCCGTGAGGGTCCATCTGTGCTTTGTTTGTTCAGCTTGATGTGAATAAAAGCCACACTGTAGAATCCCATTCCTGGTTTTGACATTACAGTTATTGCTTCTTGTGTTCGGATTTACTTGGGTGTCCCTGTGCAGAGTAGCCAAACCTAGGCCCCCTGTGCCAAGTAACCTCATCCTCCCCAAACCCAGTCCCCACCAGGTACTGCTGTCAGCTTCAACAGCATGCCACCTGTCGCTTTGCAAAAAGGCAGGGTCCGGCTATAAAAAAATGGAGGCACCGCTTGGATTTAATTCTGGGAGGAAGGTGCTTGGGCAAGGGCTAGGTTTTGGCTATCTGGCAGTGGGTACCCCAAAAGCTGAAGCAAGTAACTAGTGTGTCGCTATGTGCTGTGGATCTTATGTTGCTGTTTAAATTGCCAACTGTTTACCAAGGAGCAGTAAAGCCAAAGAGTGTGCCTTGTCCTGCATCAAATTGTTTACAGCGTTTTACCTGCTTTTAAAAAGAACTGTGGTAAAGAAAAGTGTGGAAGACTAGGGTAGCAACAGGAAATTGTGCCCTGACGTTGGAAATGCTTTTAAAAAAGAACTGTGGTAAAGAAAAGGTGGAAGACTAGGGGTAGCAACAGGAAAATTGTGCCCTGGACGTTGGAAATGCTTTCTGAATGAACTGAGAGACTTGCAATTGTAATGGCTATGTTAAATGGCTGAAATGGGCTCCCATCATGGAGTCAGTTAAAAAAAAAAAAAAGTTGCATTCTGCACTTTAAATTTGCCTGCTCTGACGATCGCCGTGAGGAGAAGAGCACTCATGAGGAAGAAGAGGCTCATTTGCATGGCGTCATGTGATTGGTAAAGCTGCAATCAATCCCGCCTCAGCCAGCTCTACAGTGACTGCCCCAGCATTCGAGAGGGAGTGGAGGAGGCGTGGTACTGGCTTGTGGAGGAGGTCGCAGAGTTTTAAAAGCGCTGGAAAACGCTTTAAAAATAGACTTGTTTTGTTTAAAATCGGCTCAACCCGCGATTCGATCATCTGAATTGCAAGTGTGGTGGTCGAGGAGACAATCGCAGGACTGCCCACCTGTTTCTGTTCTGAGGCCTCCAAGACTGGCTGCAGGTCGCTTTTTCCCCATCGCAGCAAACTGCTACTGATAACAGTAAGTACTAACAGTGAAATTGCGCAAACAGTGATTTTCTGCCAAATGCCATATAAATATGTGCAGCAGTGTAGTCGCTTGCAAGTAGCGACTGTGTCAAGTCCTGCCAGCAAGTGCAAGTCTGTTAAGCCATTGACTGTGTACATAGTAATGAGTTCGGCATCAGTTTAAAGTTTAAAGCCAGAGAGACTGTGAGTTGTAGCCAAATGTGCAGCACTAGTTTTACAGGCAATCCTGTGCTTAAAAACCTGAAGCTTTAAGGCACTGTGAGTTAAAGAAATGTTTCCAGCATGTAAAAGCCCGTGGAAAATCATGTAAATGTGTTTAGAACAAGAACAGAGCAAGTTTGCAGTTTGAGCAAAAGTTATCAGTAGTGTGTGTAAATCGGGTGCGCAGTGGTTGACCCAGTTTCTGAATGTTGATGAACAGGAGTGCTGCTGCCACCATTACAGGGTGGGTAGTAAAGTAAACAGAGCAGCATAGGAGCCATTTTAAAAGTAAAGAAGGTGTTCAATAAAGTGGACTTTCAGTTACAGTGAGCTTTTGTTTGTTTTTCTGCAGTTATGACCTCAGGACCACCTCGTTATCTGGATCATGCCCGGCTGCAGTAACAGCAGCAGTGAATAGACTGAGGGATATTGAAAAGTGGTGCTATGGAGGGCAACTGCCTCCTCATGTGGTGATTCCTGGTTTTCCAGTGCACGTGTGTAAATATGCTTGAGAGCTGGAAGGGCGTCTTCATGATTCCTCACTGTGCTGGATGCCTAGAAAAATATGGCTTGTATAAAGTGCCTCAGATCTGTTTGGCTCCCACATGGACAAAGGTTCAGAAATCTGCAGTTGGCAGACACTGCACCAGGCGGAGCCTGGGAGGAAGTCTCCTCGGGGAGTGTGACACAAAGCTAGAGGGTGCAGAGTTAGAGACAGAACCAGAAGTTGAAGTTTTGGATGCTGGATCCCAGAAGGAAAGTTCGGATAAGCATCAGTAGACCCTGGAGGGGGGCCTAGCTCAAGTCTCTTAGGAGAAGATGAGATGCGGAGGCTTTTTGAATGGGAGGTGTCGACCTCTGCGCCTAGTGATGAGTGGATAGTCTCAGGAGTGAGGACGACTGCTCACTCCTGGGCTCAGATCCTCAGTGAAGAGGAAGATGAGGGGAACCTATGTGGCCTTGTGAAAAGGAACAGGTACACAGCCTTAAGCTCTTGCCTCGGAGGAATGCATGGAAGAGAGTGGTGATGCCACTGCCCTGGCTATGCAAGAAGAAGATGTCAGGAACTGCTTTTAATCTTGTTAAGGATGCGAGGTGGCAGAACCAGGACTGGCCGCCCCAAGCCAGGCCAGCGGTCCCAGGTTGAACAAAGCTAGTAAAGAAGAGAGACTGGTTCATAGGAAGGCGAATGAGATCTATGGATGACCTTTCCTAGGAAAGTCTGGGAGGAGATTGAGAACAGCAGGAAATCCTGGATCTGGGCTGAAGCAATGAAATGTGTGCATCCTGGTGCGAACAAGCACGTAAGAACAGACTATTTCAGGAGAAATATACCCTGGAAGACAGGCAGAATACTGTTTATGAGCAGTGCGAATAGTGGATGGAGAGGAACGTGAAATCTCTCACTGTGTGAATTATGTGCATCCAGATGGGGTAATAATTCAAGCTTCTGACCCCTGGTACTATTGGCCTCAGTGCAAGGACCTCCCAGTAAATGTGAACGTGCTACTAAATGGAAAGCCGAGCAGTGGTAGTCAATACTGCCACACCAGACTGTGAAGTGCCTTTATTGATCCGCCCAGTATGGACATCCAGGACTCAGGTGCCCCACATTCATCAGTTCTACAGTGTACTGGCCTTTCCAGAATCCATCGACTGGCCCACCAGATGGCTTCAGATCCAGAGAGGACACCAGCCCAGCTGTATCCTGCTTCATTGCCTGGTAATCGGATGACGCCAGACCAGCTGTTTTCCTTTTGTTCCTGTTCTAAGGTTCCATCTCCAGAGACAACATCAGCCCAGCAGTTCCCAGATGTGCCCTCCTGTAGTTCCAGGAAGATGTCCGCCAGCTGTATCGGAAGAAATGCTGCCAGGAGAGTCTTCGTCAGAGGTGCAGGTCGGTTCAGAATTTTCTATTCTACAAGGGGCTGGTAAGTCCGAACTTTTCTATTTTTATGACACTGCAGAACACACTACACTAGCAGACTCCAAAATGTGTGAACTGTCCTCAAAGACTCTCCTTCGGGACTTTGTCCTGTTAGAACTGTGCGTCACTGGGCTCCGCCTAGAGAGACTCTTTAATGGACTAGTCTTCGGGCATTTGGTCACTAGTTGGGACTTTTAGGGCACTCCATCCTCCCAAATGTGTATTGTAAATAAGTTGTTGTTTTCTAATGTATATACTGTTTTTCTACCTTTTCTAAAAAATCTTTTGGGATTCTTCAGTGTTTTGATGGTAGGGGTTTAGGTAGACTGTGTATGCAGATTAGAGTGTGTTGTCTTTCTTTTCTTGCAGGTGTTCCTGGAGAAGATAGAAAAGAAGACAAGAAGAGGAGGAGGAGGGCTCATCGGAGTTCCTCACTAGTACTTTAGTGTGTAGTAATTTAAAGTACTGTGGTGGTGGTGTTGTTGTTACTGTATTACCCCTTTCCTTCCACAGGTGTGGTTGTGGGGGTAGGGAGGAGGCAGTAAAGGATGTAACAATGTGGTATTAGTTTTTGGTGTGTGGTTGCAGGTTGCCCAAGGTTGAGAAGATCCCTGGGTTATTTTTTGTTTTGGGGTATTAAGTTAAAGGCATATAGGTTTTCCCTAGAGGGCTGGGGGGATAGACAGGCTGTGGCCCTGACCTGCAGTAGGGGTTGCAGTGCTGAGCTATTAGGGCTATGCTCTGACAGTTCTACCAGAGCCACTAGGCGTCCATAGTAAGTGGGTAGTGAAGAGGCTGATGTGTCAGCTAAAGGCCCCTAGGCCCTTAGTGTTGCCTGCCTGTGCTTGCACATGGTAGGAGGGGCCTGATCACCCCTCCGCAGGTAGCACACATAGGGTGGGATGGCCTAAAGTCGGTAAACAATGACTGCGGACAGTCATTTTCCTTGTCAAGGGTGAGTGTAACCCCTTGTTACCCAGGGTTACTAGAATCCCAGTAAGACCTAGTGGTAGGCAAGGAAGGCAGCTTGAAATTTCAGTTAAATGGATTTCACACTGTCTCACTCTGTTCTCAGTCTCAGCTGAGACTGAGGGATGACATCACCATAGAACTATCGCAGCTGCATGAGCCACAATGGAATCTGCAGCAGGGAGTTGGAATAGAACGTTGGGAGGTTTGAACGGTAGTTTGCAGGTCAGTTGGAGTTTGAGTGACAAGAGAGCAGCATAGCAGCTCTGGTTAGGCTCTGGGAGCCCCAGCCCTGACATAGGGCTACATTCAGAAAAAGGTGTGTGTTTCCACCAAAAGAAAGACACAGAAGATAGTTTTTAAAGTGGTGGAGACTGCTGATTCTGGTCTCAGTGCCCCATCCCTCAGGGGATGGGGCAGGAAGGGTTTCCTGCATATTCCAGGGCAACCCCTGGTTTTCTGCTAGTGGAGAAGCTGCCTCATTTGTTCAAGAGTTTTTGGGAAACAGGAAGATTTGTGAATTGCCTGTGGGCACCTGCAACCGGAGGGTGAGTTTCTGCTCTTCCTAAGGGGCCTATGTTTTTCACCCTGGGACTTGTGTGATAGTGGGGATTGGACTACTGAAGTAGTGGGAGGCCTAGAGTAATAGGCTTAGCCAAAAGTAAAAGTATGTTCAAGTCCAGCACATATGGAAAGTCAAGACATGTACAGGAGATGTGACATACATCTACCCAGTAATCCACATTGCCAAGCTTTCTGAAAAGAGTTGTTTAGTTTCCAGAGAAATGGCCAGGTATGGATTGGGGAGCTGGAGGTGGGAGACCCCCATCTTTAATAATCAGGTCCACCTCACGGATTTGCTCTGTGGATTTCTACTTGCCTCATGCACTTGGCCAGTGATGAGGGAGTACCCAGATGTGGAATTGGAAGGAAAATTCTCTAGGAGTTGAAGGCTCTAAGGTGGTTTGGGGAGCCACCAATTGGAAAACTGGTTCATTTCCCAAAATGGACCATGGATCAAGTGGGCCAACGGGGAGCGGGCCATTGGGGAAAACCCAAGTAGTGTACAAGTCGGGCTGTGTACCCAAAAGCTGCGTGCAAGTCCGGCTGTGTGCCTGATGTGTCTAGAGCCTGAGGGCTGGAAATAGTGAAGAAGTGTTCTGTTGTCTCTAATCTGCATTACTAGGAATGTAGCCCCTGGGGGTCCATCTGTGCTTTTTTTGTTCAGCTTGATGTGAATAAAAGCCACACTGTAGAATACCATTCCTGGTTTTGGACATTACAGTTATTGCTTCCTGTGTTCGATTTACTTGGGTGCCCCTAGCAGAGTAGCCAAACGTAGGCCCCCTGTGCCGAAAAATCTCATCCCCCTCCCCAACCCAGTCCCCACTCAGGTACTGCTGTCAGCTTCAACAGCATGCCACCTGTCATTTTGCAAAAGGCAGGGGTCTGGGGTTACAGTAGCATGTAGGGAAAGGAGAGTTTGGCAAAAGATACACGTGGAAGGAGGTATGGCTTCCTGAGTGTGATGGTACAGAAGAGGCTCTGGCAAACATAGAGGGTGACACCACACCATGCTTGCCCCTGTCCTATCTAAAAAGATGGTAGATAGGAAGAGCTAAGCTAGAATCCAGAAATCTGGGGAGAGGCAGGATTCGGTGATACAGAGAATGTCAGGAGAGTTGTGGGAAACCCATACTGTAAGGAGGTCCAATTTAGGTAGGATTCTTCTAGCATTAAGGTGAAAATGCTAAGGCCTTTTGGGATAGAGGGGAGGGAGGAGAGAGAGATGAACCAGGGTTGATTTTGACTTTGCCTGCAAGGATGAGAAGCAGGGTAATAAGGGGAGGAAATGGAAGGATCTGTGTACCCTAGATGGGGAGGGGAGGACTGAGATGGGACAGGATAGATTGGAGAATGAACTCCAGGAGATTTTAATTGAGAGGTTGAGTGAACATCACCTCAGATCATTTGCCCACAGAACACCCTTGGACCAGCTCTCTTTCAAACCAACCTCAGCTTCACTGTTCACTTTTTTCTTGCTGGAGAGAGGCACCCCTTCGAGGCTCTTGTTCAATGGTAGCCACCATGAATGAGTACTTTTTCTTGACGCCAGGCTCTGTAGAGAAACGTCAGACCAGTGGGAGCTGGCAATGTTTGCCAGGCACACATTTTCCACCAACTCTCAACAGCCTCTGCCCTTCAGCAAAGACCATTGACTGCTCCCCTTGGAATGCCAAGTCAGACCAGCTGACCCAGTCATCCAAGGACATAGAAACTGGCACAGCCTAGAGGTCGAGAGGCACTCTTAAAGGTACATACTGTAGCTCCTGATCAATCATTCAAATGTAAATTATATTGATATAGCACTCCTTCTCAGGGCTTAGAGCACTTTATAAAACAATACAGCATATTATACATAAACATAAAACTGTTCAGAAAAACAATTTCCACAAACACATTTTTCAGAGCATATCACCAGTCCCCATCTCAACAATTCATCAGTTAAAATCAATAATTATACTATTAGCAGTAGCATCTAAAATTATATAAGTCTATATGCCTGTTCAAACAGGTGTGCCTTAAGCCCTCTTGAAGGTTTCCTCCGAGGGAGCCTCTCTAAGATGGAATGGTAACGAATTCCACAAGACCAGTACGGCTACCAAAAAGCTTGGTCACCCAACAGCTGCAACCTTGTCCTGGGAACTGTCAGGAGGCCACCCTTGGAAGAACGAAGGGCATGAGAAAGACAGTAAGGAACCAGGAGATCTTGCAGGTAGCCAGGTCCCCGACTGTAGGGGCTTTATAGGTCAGCAACTGACCTTGAGGCAGTCCTCCACCTTACCGGCAGCCAGTGCAGCCCACATAGGACCAGGGTGATATGTTCAGATCTAGGAACACCTGATAGGAGCCTGGCTGCCAAGTTCTACACTAGCTGCAGATGGTGGAGGTTGCCTCAGAAATCCCAACCCCCAGATATAAGGCATTGCAGTAGTCTGATGGGGCTATATTACCTTGTTCATTCCTTTTAGGAACCTGAAGGTCTCTGTCACATCTCCTCTCTCGCCTGGCCTCCAGTGAGTACATGTTCAGTGCCTTGAGCCAGTCCTTGTAAGATCTGCCCTGCTGGTCCTGAATCATTTTGGTCACTCTGTGTTACACTGTCTCCAGACTGTTTATATCTTTCCTTAGATGATAACTTCAGAACTGGGCATAGTACTCTAGGTAGGGCCTCAGTGTCACCAAGTGATCTATAGAGAGGTAGTGATACCTCCTTCTGCTGTCAGTACCCTTCCTATGCACCCCAGCATCCTGTTTGCCTTATTGTAGGCCTTGTGACACTGGTTTGATTGTTTTAGGAGTCACTGATGATGACCCTGGGTCTCTTTACTCAGAGGTTCTGCCCAGCTCCACTCATGGGTCCACTCCTCTCCCCTCAATCCAGTGCTCTGGCCTGAGGTTCTTGTTCCCTATGTGCATTACCTTGCATTTTTGGCATTAAATTTCAACTGCTAAACCTTTGATCACCTCTCTAGCCCTTGTAAGTCTCTTTGCATCTTCCTAAACCCTGGGCCTAAACTCCTTCTCGCTGTCTACCCTGCCACACAGCTTAGTGTCCTCTGCAAAGATAAACATCTTGCCCTGGATTCCTTCTGCCATGTACTGGACCCAGGACCTATCCTTGTGACACCCACTGGTGACCTCTCTGTCTTCTGATTTGACTCCATTAACCAAAACCCTCTGCTGTCTCCCTTCTAGCCAGTTTCTGTCTCATCCAACTGTGTCCATCACTGTACCCAGATCCTCTAGCTTCTTCAGCAACCTTCTGTGAGGCAGTGAGTCAAAAGCCTTGCTGAAATGGAAGCAGAGTAAATCCACAGCATAACCCTTTTCCACTACCCTTGTTACCCAGTCAAAGAATACTATTAGGCTGCCCATAATACAACCACTTTGTCCACAATATAGCACAGAACCTCCTATGGTCCTCCTGTACAGTAGGCTGCTACTCTCTGTCTTACCTTGTACCAGGATGTACTTTTACCCATAGGGAGCTCCTCTCAACACAGTTCCTAGGTACAGTGGTGATCGGCATAAATATACGGTAGTGCATTTACTAGCAAATGCAGTGCCATTGAATAACATATGTACTGCTACAGCAAGAGTGATGCATGGTGCACGGTAATGGTATACTTTTGCACGATAACCACTGTACTTCAAGGCTGAATCATGGCAGGCCCAATTACTGTATGTTACCATGGATTGGCTGGTGTTGGTGCACTTTCAACAAATGTATCAGCCATGCTCACATTAACATTCCCCAAAGGCCATGCAGTTGCCTAAAGTGATCCCACACTGTGAGGCATTCATAATCTGGCTTAATGGCCAACTTGTAAAATAGTCTCCCAATGAAGCAAATCTAGTGTCCTCTGAAGCAGGCCTGCCCTATAGCGTTCTTAGTCAATGTTCCGTAGTATGGATGGCTCCTCTATCTTAACAGGCTTCTGGGTCTCCTATTTCTCAAAATGTCTGTAACATAGAGGGCTCCCTCTTCAGAATTCTGTTTCTCCATTTGGTAGAATATGCAACCCAGAGACAGATACCACTAGCTCTTTCTTGGCCTAGATGCCAAGAAGGCATTTGATAGGTGTCTTGGCCCTTCCTATGGGTGGTGTTGACACTTTGGTTTTCAGATAAATTTGTGGCTGAAGTGCAAATCATGTACCACGCCCGCTAGCCTACCTTAAGTTAGATGGCTCCCTTTCTAACCCTTTCCTCTCTCAAGGGAAACACTTCAGAGTTGCCCTTATCCCCTATTGTTCACATTATACCTTGAATCTCTGGCATCCATTATTAGAAGCCTACCTAGTATTGAAGGTTTTCCTATCAGAGGACGCCGATAAAATAACGCTTTTGCAGATGATATCCTTTTAACATTAATTTCTTCAGAAACCTCTACACCAGCAGTCTGGGAACAAATTGAAATATTTGGACAGCTAGCAGGTTATAAACTAAACAGCTCTAAAACTGAAGTCCTAAACTATTTCTTGCCCCTCGCCCACATTAAAACACGGTTTCTCTTTGCTGGAACAGAGTGGAAATGTACTACTTGGGAATCAAGCTACCTACAAACCTTTTGCACTGAGAACTGGTAAATTACAAATCTCTCACCCAGCAGCTAACAGCAGACCTCTCCCAATGGACGCAACAACCATTAGGATTCCTAAACCACGTCAAAACTATACAGCAGAATGTACTTCCATGTCTTCTTTCTTTATACAGGCTCTTCCCATCATCTCCTCTGAACCGTATTTCCACACATGGGATAAATTAATCCCATTTTATATGAAGTGGCAAACCCCACAAGATAAAATACACTTTAGTGCAGTTGCCTAAAGACAGGAGAGGCTAAATCTCCCAAATATGCTACAATATGCTCAGGCTGCTTAACGTAGAACTCTTGTGTCTCAGCTGATGACTCACCAATGGGCTCTCTGGAAGCAAATTGAGCTCACTCTCAATGGCATTTCACATTTAACCCCTTATATCTTGGGGACTCCACCAGCATGTCTCCGTTATGTAAATTTGTCAATATACTGTAGAACTCTTCCAGCAGTGGGTACATGTTTTAGACTATGTGCTTTCATCGGCTGAAAGAACATATCTGTGAGCCCTAGCCTACGACTCGGTCAACATCCCCACTCAGCCAAATCTCTCTGCCGGTGGACTTTTTCACATTCGCTCACACACCAATTAATAGGACCCACGGGTTTCTCTCATTCGCATCACTTCAGGCTACTTATAAGCTACCTCCACTGAATCCTTCATATATCTTAAACTGAAGGGAATGCTACATCCCCAGGAAAAGGCTCTGGCTACAGTTACAGAATCTTTCCAGTGTGGTGAAATTGACAACCTCTTCTTTAGGCGGCGCGATCAGAAACATCTGATTAACAAACTCTACAAGGCACTAGCAGAATATTCTTCTGACAACACAGGTTGTCTTAGAAAAGATGGTCCAAAGGGCTTGGACTGGAGCTAGACCAAGAATTGTGGGATGCTGGTGCTCTCGCTCTCAAAAATTTCTCCACCATATATTGAGGGAATTTGCCTGGAAATCCAGGAGCCGATTCTTCCAAACATCAAACGTTACAGCTAAATTTGTCAGCCCAGAACAGGGTAGGTTTTGGAGGAACTGGGCAATCATTAGCGGACATGGAACATATCATTTGTTTTGCCTACTCCCCAACAATATTGGCAAGAGATAGTAAAGATGAAAAGAAATATATGAAGTCCCAGAACTATTTACACCAACCTATATTCTAATGGTAATTCTCCCAAAAGGTATAAAGATAAATAAACTCCTCTATAAACAAACAGCATAACTTATACTAATTGCTAAAAAGTAATAACCAGATTATAGTTCACAAAGGTCCTCCCTCAAAAGAACAATGGAGGAAGTTGGCATACAAGGTGTATAACCTAGAACGGGTATCAGCTAGGCTACAGGATTGTGTCACAGCTTTTGATAACCAATGGTGCAAGTGGGTGCTTTACCAACTGGATCATTATGCAGATTTTGTACCATAGACATTTATTTATTTATTTAGCTTTTGTTAACCAGGTAGGTACACTAGACAAGACAATTGCCTATTTTCAGTGCGACCCAGAAGAGTACAGGAATTACAGAATGAAGTACATAGGATGACATGGTTCAGATTAAGAACAGCAAGTAGGACATAAGTGCACAACAAAATACAAGATTACAGGAATTAAACGTTTTACAGTTCGTGGGTATATATAACATAAATTGGGGTAAGGTAGACTACAGCCAGCAGTTAAGTTGTAATAAGACCACAGCAACCACATGCACAGTTCAGAAAGGCACAGTTGGGGTTTCAGCAGCAGCACTATCTACAGCATACAGGAAATATCCAGGGTAGGGAGCACAATGTGAGAATCACGGGGGTTTGGGCACCCACAGACCGAGGCGAGTTTGAGGTGACTCCATAGGGAGGAGTGCAGGCTGCCCTGTAAGGAGCTGCGGGATCTGGGCCAGGAGGGCATTCCAAAGTCTGGGGCACAGGCTACAAAGTCCCTATCACCCATTTGGGTCGGGTGGTGGGCACCTTAAGCAGGGCAGCCCACTGAGACCTGAGAGGATAGGATGATGAGGCAGCCGGGCCAGTACTTTCGCTTAACCCGGGGGCCAGTGCCAAGGACCTTGCCGTGAAACACCCTAGAACATAGTCAATATGGTTAAGAGGAGAGCCAGTTAAGTTTGTTGTATAAGTCTAAATGTAGGTGAGACGGGGGGCAGCCAGAGCAGAGCGGCAGACATTATTGTATGCAGTAGTCCACCTAGCAAGATGGGCTTTGGTGGAGCGTCCAAACAACAGTAACCATAACAGAGCGACGGAGCAGCACCCCTCGGCTAGGGCAACTTGTGTGGGGTAAGTGTTGTTTTGGCTCTGTAGGCCATACCTATTTTGCTGTTGACATTCTTGCATGTGATCTGGATATGGCAGCCAAGGTCCAGCTGTGGGTCCAGCATCACCCTGAGGGATTTGAAATTGTCTGTAACAGGGGTTGGGGTGCCATCAGTGCCCGTACACAGAACCTTATAGGGAGGCCTTGATCTTGGCCTGAGACCCAAAGAGCATGGCCTGGGTTTTTTTAGATGAAGGACCACCTTGTGGGCTGAGAGCCATGTCTGAATGTTCACCAGGTCCTCACTCAGATGACGATTGATGACCCCCATTTCTGTGGAGTGCCAGGATGACATTGGCAAATTCTGCTGGCCTGGACAGCTGCCTGTGCAGGTGATGACCTGGGGGCTGCTCCGCCTCTCTTCCTTCCCTCCTTCCCTTTCCCCACTCCAGACCCTACATAGTGTGTATAACCTTTCTATCTCTTGCATACATCTTTTTTTTTTTGTATAGTTTCTTTATGCCTACCTGACCAGAGCATCTCTCAGAGATCCATGCTCTGCTTCACGCTCCACCGCCCATCTGAACCGCACTCCCTTCACTACATTGGGTTCCAGGACCCCGGGCTCTCCTGGCCCCAAGGAGAGGCCCGTGAGTCCCAAGAGGAGAGTTGAGAGATGCGGCTGACGAGGGCGTGGTGGCCGGGCAACCAATGGTCACGCCGCCTCACCTGCCGGTAGGGATTTTTCTATTGTATTTTCCCCTATTGGCTGAGAGTGCAGTGCACTCCAGCATGATGGGTGCTCGTTCCTGAGCCCGCCCACAGGAGCGCTCCCAGCCAATCCCCATTCTTTCTGGCTTTCGACTGCTGTGAGCCCCGGAACCACCAGAGGACACTAGACTGCTAGGCGTGAGATCCCCCCACCCCAGGGAGGGAGAGCTGTCTCAGAATGCTCAATCCCTACCCTCCCCTGCGCCGACCCCCAGCCACCCAGGCTCGCTCTCGAACTGGCCGCTGGCATGGTACCTAAGTGGCATCCAGCGCCTCAACCTCAGCGCCACTGGGCCGGTCTTGCATACAGCTTGAAAACCCTCTCTACAACCGTATTGAATCTTTCCTTTTCTTCTCATTTCTCTTATTCCTATTTGAACTATACAATATAAGCCCTACCTCTCTGAAACCCAAGGTAGTCCTAGGAAATATCTGCGCCAATAAAAGCAATATTCTAGTATAAGCATGCTTTTGTGGCAGGAAAAGAGGCTGCTCCAATTTAGTGAACTTTATCTATAAGGCATAGGATAATATATTTCTGTTTTAACTTTGTTTGGAAGATGTCTAGAGATGTAAGGTCAAACGATGTTACTAATTTCATGGAACTATTGCAACAATTGATGTATTATTCCACTGTCACATCAATAAGCATTTCAATTAAAAAAAAGAATTATTTTTCCACAGCTTGGTGAGCTAGCTTTCTTGCCTTACACTGTCTCAGTGTGGTCCCATGATGGATAGCACACAGTTACTTCTCTTTCCCCTACACCAGGATTCACAGCTTTCACTCACACTTCTTCTCTCAGATGCTCAGTCTGTAATGGTCCAGCAGATTCAGCACAGTTCGCAATCTCTCACAAAGCTCTGCGTTTACTGTTCTCAACAAGAATTCAACACATTACGGCAAAACCTGCTTTATATGAAACTGCTCCTCAATGCTAAAAAACAAAATAATGTTTATCTCATCTTCATCGAAGACTACTTCAGTTTCAGATCCTACTGCCCACCTTGGAATTACAACTATGCTGGGTGAACCCCTGGATATAGTGGCAGAATTTAAGTACTTAGGTTTTGGTTGGATTGCAGTCTTTCATTTATCTCTCATGTGGATGAGCTTTCCAAAAACTAACACAAAGACTGGGATTATTTTTCCGCATTAAGCGGGTGCTCACTGATCATGCAAAATCAAGGCTAGTACAATCTACATTCCTACCTCTCTTAGATTGTGATGATTTCCTATATAGCAACTGTCCCAACACTGCACTTGCTAAACTTGATGTACTGTACCATAGGGCCTTAAAATTTGTGACTGACTCACCATATAAAACTCACCACTGTTCGCTCTCGCTAAGTTAGGCTGGACCTTGTTAGCTACCAGAAGGTGGCGCAGTGCCTCTGTCTGGACCTTCAAAGCCCTTACTAAGAATCTCCCAAGTACATCTCCGATATCTTTACATTTACGCCATGTGGGTACCCTCTCAGGAAATATGCATTCATATTGCTTGATGTACCCCAGATTAGAACCCGGTTTGGCTCCTCCTCCATCATCATTCCCTACCCACCTGCAGAGCTCACTCCAAAGGATCTTAAAGTTGACTCACCTTGCCAGACTATCCTCCTTCAAATCACTTTTAAAACCCCTACTAAAGAAATTGCCACTGCTACTTTAGCCCCTCCCCTATAAGGTCCTGTATGACACTTATACCTTCTTAGTTTGCCTCTGAACTCCCTGTCACCCCTCTCATCACTTATCCCCTATCCCTCCCAACAGTCTCTGGCCTCCCTACATCCTCTGGCCCTCAATCATCCTCCCTACATTCTCTATCACTTGTAGAACCCATCTTCCCTCTCTCTGTCATAGTAACCCCTGTCACAGTACTCGAGACCCCGCTTTCTCACTTTCCCTACTATTAAACTTTGCTATCTTCCTTACCTTCTCCTCTATCAGCTAAATTGTTCAGGCAGTAATACTGCACTCATGCTATGGCCTTTATACTGTGTATCTGTTATGCGGCTTTGATCTTGTATTAATTGTGAGTTATATTTGTGTTTCTTTATTGTACCTTGTGTTGTCCTTCCAGAACCACCTTGCAAGCCCTGCACCATTGGGAGTCACTTATGGTGTCTGCCCCTTCTTGCACCTACCTGGGCCTCAGTACCCCCATGGAGCTGTGGTTCTTCCCAGGTGGGCATGAGGGTGGGCCCGTACACCCTGAACTTCTAGTTTCGTTGGGTCCAGCTGGGACAGGCAGGTGTGAGCTGTGGGGTCTGCACGAGTGCTCCATCTTCCTGGCACCTAGAGAGCTTTTCTGTGGATGTGGCATGTGCCCGACATCAAGGCATAACCGCCAACATCTATTCGTCCCTCCCCATGCAATGTGTCTAGGTGCTTGCTGTATCCCAGGCCTCCGCCAGTCAAGCACCAAACCTCTGCCCCTCCCTCCCCAGAGAAGGCGGCGGTCCCTGGGATGCTCAGCCTCTTCCCCTGGCCGACCCTCCGACTCCCCAGGCTGGTTCCCAACCTGGGTCATCAGCATTACAAGCGGTAGTGCTACCACTGCACCAGCAGGCTGGCCCATCCAGCCAGCTTTGCCATCCTCTGTTGAGCTGCTGCACTGTATATAGACTTTGTGCCCTGCAAAGCTGCTTTGAGAACTGCCTCTATATAGCTGTGACATCCGGTACTGAATTCCAGAGCCATAAGCAGGGGTGTTGGTTGGCAGTAGGCATGGCTGGGACATCATAAGGGTGGAGCTCTCTACTACTTCTGCCAGCCACTCCAGTCAGCTGCATGAGCGACGGCAACATCCAGCCAACTTTGCCATCCTGTGTTTAACTGCTGCATTGGACATGGTCTCTGTGCCCTGCCAAGATGCTTTGAGAACTGTCTCCCAAAGCCATGACTTCCAGTCCTGAATTTCAGAGCCAGCAGCACCAGTAAGCAGAGTGTCTGCTGTTGGACAGTAGATGCAGCCGGGATGTCACTACAGGGTGGTTCTCTCTACTTTTTCTGCGCAGCCACTCCAGTCAGTTGTATGAGCAGCGTGTAACATCCAGCCAGCTTTGCCATCCTGTGTTGAAGTGCTGTATTGGACACCGACTCTGTGTCCTGCCAATCTGCTTTGAGAACTGCCTCCCCATAGCTATGTCTCCTGGTCCCAAGTTCTGGACCTACCAGCACCAGTAAGCAGGGAGTTGCTGGTGGGCGGTAGACAGGGTTGGGACATCACTAGGGGCGTGAACCCTTTACTACTTCAAGCGCAGCATCGCTCCATTCAGTTGCATAGCGGCATGTAACATACAGCCAGCTTTGCCATCCTGTGTTGAACTGCTGTATTGTATATAGACTTTGTGACCTGCCAAGCTGCTTTGAGAACTACCTCCCATAGCTATGACTCCGGTCCTGAATTCCAGAGTTGCCAGCACCAGTAAGCAGGGGGCTGACGGGGTGTTGATGCAGCCGGGGACATCACTAGGGAGTTAGGGCTCACTCTCGTCTTCAACACAGCTACTCCAGTGGCTCCCACAGGAGTGGTGGGAGCCTCCATTGGGAGGTTCACGAGGGTGGTTTAGGGGGCTCTTATGTATATATATTTGGGTTGTCATTCTCACTGGTCTTATTGTTTGGTGTTAATGTAGAAACTAATTTATTTATTTGTTTGTTTGTTTATTAACAATTCAGAATTACAATCCTTGAGTCAAAGACTCATTTTCAAAGGCTCCACAAATGACAATACAAAAATAGTACAAGAAATAACAGACAGTATTTATTAATTTAACAAGTAATCTGTAAACAGTGGAAAAATGGTTAATATGGGGTATAAGTCTATATGCACTATGTTGGTATATTGAGCTGTGTGGATGTAGTAATATAAAGAATAACATTGTTAGAGTTGGCAATTGTTATAATGAAGAAACTTTGCCACATTCATACTGAATATGGTCATTACCCACATGGCTTACTTAGTTTGAGTTTATTATAAAAGTGAGGGAATGAACCTAGGATATTTTAACCAGCATATCAAATCTCAAAGGCAGTTTACCTGTTTCTACCTCATTAAATTGCTTTTGGTTGGGGATGTTGAAGATAATCTGGGACCAACTAAAACCAAGAATGGCTAGATTTTCAAAATTGGTTCCAGGCAAAAGGATTTGAAATAGCTCACTTAAATGCCTGTAGTTTATTGCATAAAAACAGGAATTAGAGGCGTGACTTTGGACATATGCTCCCAATGTAATGTTAATTACAGAATCCTGGTTGACCCCAAAAGTGGATGACTATTTATTAACTATTGATGGGTACAAGTCAATAAGAATGGACAGGATAGAGAAAAAGGTGGGGGTTAATTGTCTATGTAAAGGGGCAATAACTATTAACAAATTAGACCTGGCAACTCCACTTTCAGGTTATGAGAGTCTGTGTTTTGAGGTTATCTTGAGTAATACAAAAAAATAGTTGTAGGTTGTGTTTACAGCACCCTAAAATCAAATTACCTGGTTTGGAAGAAATAATAAACATGGTAGGTGCCTTTAAAAATTGGAACATTATCCTTACGGAAATGTAAACTTAAACTGGATTGGTCTGAAACAAATAAATTTAAACAGGTGCTACAAAAGTTAATCTAAATCAGGTTATAAAAGAGGCAACTAGAAAAATAATAAATCTGGTTTGGACTCACTAATAGACTGGGTCATGAGAAACAATTTAAAGAACATCCTGTGTGCTGGAATCATGCCAGACTCGAATAGTGACCCCTTGCCTGTGTACTTTGTGTGGAGTAACAGCAGACAAAAGGGTCAGGGTAGAGTGATTAACACAAGGAGATTAAATGAAGAAGTGTCTTCTAAGATAAAGGCAGATTTTAACAATACTAATTGGAATGCCATGGATAAGTTAGATGATCCCATTAGGGCATTAGACCTCTTTTAGAGACATACATTAATGTTTTAACTAATACAGTTGCACTTAAAAAGAAAAAGAATTAGGAGAGTAATAAACAATTGGTTGAGTAGAGAATTAGCAGAGGGATAAAAATTAGAGATGCTGTGTGATTAAATTTAAGTGCACGAAAAAAAGAAGATTGGATATTGTGCCGTGAAATGGCAAATTTTAAGAATAAGAAATGCTTCTGGCAAGGAATTAACAACTTAATAAAACCAGAGGGAAAACGTAATAGAATACTTGACTAAAGGAAATCAAGAATTGTCAGATAGTCTAGAAATGCCTAACTACCTACTGTAAATAGGACTTTTCACAGATTTACATAGCTATGTAAGATTTTTTTACAAAGCAGAAGTAGGTGAAGAGCCATATAGAGATTGCTAGGTTGAAATCTCATTTTAAGCAGATTAGGAGGGAAGAAAGTTTTAAACAGCTGGTTAGGCTAGATGAATCAAAGGGACCAGGAGCTGACCAGCTCAAGGCAGACACATTGAAGGCAGCTGCTACTGAACTGTCAAGGTCTTTAGAAATAAGTTTTAATAAGTCCTGTGCAAATATATGGTACTGGATGTGTGGAAAAAGCTTATGTTATACCAGTGCACAAAGAAGAACAAAGAAACTCAGTAAACAATTTTAGACCAATATTATTGTTGTGTCTAGTCAGTAAAACACAACGGTTCTTCTTGCACTCCCAAATAACAGAGTATTTGGAGAAATACAAGATACTGAGTGCTGCACAGCAAGGCTGCAGAAGGCTCTAGCACAATGATTGCCTTGGTTAGGTTCACGAACAACCTGCATGGAGAAGAGCAGTTCATGGGGCGGTGTTTGTGGATCTGACCAAGGCATTCGATCTGATGGATCACTGCCTTCTGAGGTCACAGCTGTGCAGAGTAGGTTTTGGTAAATCTGCTCATAAACTGGGTTTCATACTATTTAAGCAACAAATATCAGCAAATAAGGGTCAGTGGAGTCCTGTTGGACCACTGTAGAGTGGAATACAGGGTCACACTGAGGTCCATAGTTGGACCATTGTTATTTTCTTTATTTATAAACAATTCACCAAATGGGTGTTGTACAGCTAAAATTGTATTATATGCTGATGGTGCTGTACTTTATGCAACAAACAGAGACATAGTTTCTCTTATAAGTTTATGAGCACAGTTGGAGGGCCTCTTATGGATATGAGTGTCATCTCACACATTCATAGGACCAGAGGAGTGTGACCCAAAGCTTAGCAGTTCTGTGATCCTAAGGACACAAGAGGTGACACTGATATATCCATAAGAGGACCACCAAACAGACCCATAAAATTATTATAGATAACTAACTGTATTAAATAAAAAAATGCTTTAGATCGCTAACTGTATTAAATAAAAAATCCTTTTATTTAATACAGTTAACAGCATAGTGGTCAGTGAGAAGCCCATTACAGTGGCTGAGTGCCTGATGTATTCTTACAGTAATAAGAGTACCTCACATGCTACTGAAGGGAGGGCTGTGATTGGCCACGGTGTTCCTGGGATCTCTAATAATAACATTTTGGACAATGACTACAATAATTTAGCATCCTGGTTACAAAAAAATAAGATAATCATAAACAGGAAAAAATGCTCCTTCATAGCTCAGTTGGCGGGCAGATGTGGCGGTGAGAGGAGAGCTGTGCTGTTGCGATCGCGAGTCATGCTGGGGAAAGAGAGCAGGGTGGTGGGTGATTACCTGAGAGGGTGGGGGTCACTAGACTACCAGTGAATGGGATGTGTGACTTTGGGGACGGGATCGGTGACCAGGAGGGACCACTACACTATGGATAATATGTATTATACATGTCGGTGGGTGATCATGAGGGAGGGCCACTACACTATGGAAAATATTTGTACTACATGCTGGGTGGGCAATCAGGGTGTGGTTAGGGATACTACATTATGGAAAATTAATTTATACATATGTGATTGGAGATCGGGAGGGGGTGATGTGGGAGATCGGGAAGGGGTGGGGGCTGCAGTACCTCTTTCAAACACTAGGGTTGTGCGGATTACTGCAGGTTTTTGTCTGTGGTAGTCTGCTCCACACAAGGACATCCATAAAGGCCCTTGTGTAGAGCAACTCCTCAGTGAATGGGATTGCTGGGATATGCAGGTCCCTCCCCTTCATTTACATTGTGGCCTCCCCTCACCCACTCTGCCCAGGCACAAATCCAGTTTGCAGGGCAAACTGGGCTTCTAGAATACAGTTCAGAGCAAAACTCAGTTTGCCCATGCAAAGTTTTGTGAATCTGGCCCTGGTGGCTTCCCTTTTCTTCAGGCACAATTTGGCTTCCTTTAGACTACCCCGGGTTCCCGTGAAAGTACCTGATGTCCCTCCTCTATTACTTTTGCAATGAGAGGATGGTCAAGTGGGTATGACGTAATGAGCTCTCTTGGCTGCCTTCCTTGTAGAGCTCAGAGTTCTATCCTAATGCTTTGCCTATAAGCAGTGCCAAAAGCCCTGCCCAATTCAAGTTGCCCACAGATTCTCTTGAAAGATAGTTAGAAACATAGAATTTTATGGCAGATAAGGACTGCTTGTCCCACCCAGTCTGTCCATTTTTCCCTGTCTACAGCATCACCAGACACCTAATTGATCTCTGGCTCTGATCTTAAAATCAATTCATCCCTCTAATTGATCTCCAGTACTGAACTTAAAACAAATCAAGATCATCCTCTCCTAATATCTGTGAAACCCTTTAAAATTAATTTTGGCTTCCTGGGTCAAACTCCTTATGCCATTACTCACAGTTTGTGCGATGTCCCCTGGTGTAGACTTTCCTTCTGACTCGAATGCTCAAGCTTCTTCATCTGGATCTTGTGCTGGCACTGCTTTTTGCTCATCAGCCTTTCACTTCTCTGCCTTGTCTTGCTCCTAAGATTCCTGCTGGTGCAGCTTTTCTTGCTCCTCAGCCTTTTGCCACTCTTCTTTCTCTTGCTCCTCTACTTAACTCCATCTTCTGGATCTTAGTTTCTGCCTTTGCCTTAATCCGAGCAAGCTCTAGCTCCAACATTTGTACCCAGTGTGCGTGCACAGCTGCCCCAAGTCAGGCTCTGGCTCATCTGCATTCTCTCTCACCTGTGGCTTACAACTTTGGTTAGCACTGACCCTTTGCACAGCTTTCCTGGTCACTTTTTCAAGGATGACTGTGAGTTCCACCTATGTTTGGCCTTCATCATGGCTCATTTCTTTCCTTTGGCATGCTCCTGCAGGTATAGCAGTGTGTATCTCTCATTGACCCAGACACAGTGTCTTTTATCTATCTGCTCTTGCTTAGCAAGATAAAATTAATAGAATATACAGTCTCTGTTTGTATATCCTGTGCTGTGACTGGACAGATAACCTTAATACTGACAAAACTGTTTCAGATCCCACCCACTGCCTCCTGTTTGTGACAAACTGGTCTATCCCAGACCCAGCCTACAACTGTTAGCAGCTTTCTCAAACCCTTGAGATGCCTACAAGGGTACTGAGTAGCTACCACCACTCAGCATAGACATTGTCTCTGGGTATCTCCAGGTCTGAATCCCTCCAGAGCCACTGCTCACATAATACAGTGCTCCTTTCTCAAAGGCAGCCAACCCATCCCTCTGTTACAGCTGAGAACTCCTTACTTTAGAAATAGAATATAGTAACTATAGCCTTCTCTTCATAGGCAAAAACATATTTTTCTGTCAGTTATAAATCAGTTAGCTGTACCTCAAATGACTCAGTCACAGAAACATGAAGTATATAAAAATTATGTTTTAATACTTCAAGGTATTTACACATACGATACAGGATACTACAGAAAAACTATGGGAAACAGTAATTCTACAGGAATAATAAGAAAATTATTTTGAACAGTAGGTTACACACAGAAAACCTATCTGTCTCTCATTCCCTCTCTGTCTCACTATTTAGCAAGGTAGAGCAGCTTACCATACAAGACATCTTGGTGAATCAGGGCAGACTGGAAGCTTAGATGGTAGCTATATGTAGCCCCACATGACATGTCATCCAGTATGTCACTATGATATCAATCTCCTATCAATTCTTTGTGCCCTGAGAGCTAGGTCCACTTAGAAAACTGGTCTTATCTGGACTTCAGACTTGTGTGTACAAATACACATACACATACACATATACTATTATAGTATATGTAACACCTGCAAATTGTACTGTTTGTTATTTTGTCCCTTATTGCATCTGTACATATGTATTTTTGGATTGTTCTGCTTCATTGTATATACCTGTGTAACCTTTTTACTGTGACTGCCCAGGGCCATCTTGTAAATGAGTTCTACCACGATGGTGTTTCACCTGGTAAAATAAAGATTGATTGTTTTTGTCCCAAGTCCTGTCTCACACAGCAGGAGTGACTCTTCCATGAAATATGAATGCATTGGTTATGCTTTCAGTTCTGCCATCAACTGGCCAAAGAGACTGTTATCACTCACCAGAGCCATCTGGCATGCCTCTTGGCAGATAACGTTATCAGACAGTTTTAACTCAGCTGAAATCGCCCATCAATGCAGGGGTATAAAACTTGATATTGTCTCTCTTAGGCTTCAGTGGAAGCCTAATGGTCTGAAATATCTGGGATCCAGCTATCCTGGGATCCTCAGGATATGATTTCCTTAACTTAAAACCCTTATTACAGTAACTAAATTGGATCTCAAAGATGGAACCACTTGCCCTTACCATTTGGGGTAAGATTAATCTTATTAAAATGAATCTTTTACCTCTGTTTCTTTACCCTTTGGGTATGTTGAATACTGTTATTCCACAGAAGTGGTTCTATATGTTGCACATTCACGTGCCTAGGTTTATATGGGCAGGTAAGGTGGTATGCTGGACCTACTGTAAGATGGCTGCACCTAAACGCTTTCTGGGGCTCAGTTACTGAATTTATTTCTGTAGTGTTTGGCCATTCATAGTTATTAATACTTGCAATGGCCTCAGGAACCTCCTCTTATCAGACAACAGGTTATACCACCTTGTGGTTTTGGATTGAACAGGTACTATGTAAAAGGGCAGGTATTGATATTAAGACCTTGATTTACTACTCCCCATCAGTCTCCGACATACACTGATAGCTGTGTCTGTTGGTGTTCATGAACAGCTTTGTCACTTTTACATCTCTGAGCACAAGTTAATGTTATGCAACCTCTCCTTTTTAATCTCAATTTTTCTTATTGGATTCCCTATTTTTCCTCCTTATGGGTGACCTGCAATATTACTGAAGTGAAACAGCTTATCCTAAACAGTTGGTTGCTTACCTTCCATGCATTTCAGCAAAGAATCAGGTTTCCAAGAAGGATGTTTTCTTTCATTCAGGTACTGTAACTCATTTATTGACTAAATAGTCCAGGGTAATCATGAAACTTCATAGTAAGCATTTGATCTCTGCTCCACTAGTTCTATATTCCTACAGTGTGTTGACACCTGACCCTCTATTGCATTGTAATTGTACTATACTTATGTAATTTATTGCCCCCATCCCTACTGTGTGTTTGATCCTGACCCTACTATGCATCGTAATTGTATTTCTCTAATTTTCTGTATATTGTATTGTATTTTCTAATTTTCTGTAAATTGTATTGTATTCTATTACTATGCCATCTTGTTTTGTCCTGGGTCGTGCCTGAAAATGGTCCTCTGGATTAGTGCACCTACCCGTAATCGAAGACATAAATAAATAAAAATAGTGTGGTTATTCTATCCCTAGTGCCTTGGACCACTTAGCCCCATCCTATTTCATGCCTCTATCAAGGTGTTTATGAGCTCACTGTTAATAAGTAGATGATTGGCTCACTTATTGGCAAACAGCACTTCCTAACTCCAACTATGATAGACATTGGGGCTCTTTGTTTGTCCTTATAACCTTGGGTACCTCATCATCTGAGGAATAGTTCTCTGCTCTATATGTCTTTTTACTCTGTCATTAGTTTAGGTAGTTGCTAGCTGTTTTTCTTTTATTTGATTTTTTTTCTATTGTGTTCAACTGACTCTCAGTGGGCTTGTTTGTTTTCAGTGAAACTGCTGTGTATTATCCTTTGTTGATGTATGCTTTATTTTCTTCTTGTTTCTTGGCTTGTTGCCTGTACTAATTTGTACATGTTTTACTGTGCCTTGTTGGGGAGGGGTGTGATTGTTGGGTTGTTTTGATTTGTTGTGTGTGAGTCTCTTGTTGAAAATGTAATAAAGTATATTTAATTTAAAAACTCAGCTGGAATACAAGAGGTCTAGTTGATAATAGAAATTAAACACAGAAACAATAAAAAATACACAAAAGTTGTTACAATGATGAAAAAAATCTTCATGTGTTGAATGTCATATCATAACTGTTAAACTGTAGAAGCAGGGAAGCTAGGAAGATAGTGAGAATGCAAGAAGATGAATGGGAGGGCAAGTGGTAGCAGCGGTGGTTAAATTGGAAATGTTTATGTGAGGGAACTCTCACCTCTAGATTTCTAGGTGGTGGAACTCTCCATTAGTAGTCAATGGAGAAAGATGATAAAGGTGGTGGAACTGTCATACATCATACCATGTTTTAGAAGGTAGTGGAACTGAGTTCCTTTGGGCTCCTGCCCACTTTAATCTCTGGGTAGCAGCAGGTAAAGAAAAAACAAATAAATGTAACACAAGAAAGGAAATATAAACCAATATAAATAAACAGGAGATCATATTTTAGAAAATATGTTCATACGTGGCCTGGGTAGGTACTTAGCTGGGGAAAAGTGTCAAATTTTTTGCAGTGCCGAAAAACATGGTTGCCAATTTTAAAAATGAAGATTCCAAACTGGTAAAAGGATATGCTTGGTAAGGTTGGAACCAGGATTGTTTTTCCTATTGGTTGTAGTGACACAAATATATAGCAAAATAACTGTCTGAGCCAATCAGAGGGCAGGATTTTTCCTACCCATTTAATAAATATTATATGCAGTGTAAGCAGTAGGGGTTTCATTTTCATGCTTGCACAACATCACATCACCCTGGCTGGCAGTCAAATTGCCAGTGTTGTGCTTATGCCCCTATAACCCACAGTGGTGTGCAGCATGTCACAGGTGTTTTATGATGCACTGGGAGCAGCTGAGAGCATTCAACCGTGTGAAAATGCAGTGAGATCTGTCTGACCACACTCCCTGGAGGTTATTGTGCTTATAAAATGTCTCCTGTAGGCAGAAAATATCTAAATAAGTTGTTTAATAGGTTAAAAAATGACCCTAGATTGATGGACAACTAGCTGAGGGTAAGTCTTCCTGCATGATGTGGTTCAGCCAACAACTTCTTTCCTTTTCTCCTGAAATTTTATAAGTACATCTAAACAATGACAAAGGGTTGTGTACACAATCCTTTCATTAGCACTTTGTTTTACATAATATTGCAGTTTCCTCCATAGCACATATGATTTCATTCGTACTGCATGAGAGAGTGAAGTATACCATGATTGTGTAAGTTTTGCACCCAGAGCATTTGGCTTGATAGATCTGTCATAGCCAGTGTTTGTTTTAATTTTTGGAATGTTCTTTTGTCAGGGGACCACTGTGTCGTATGGAAAGGATAAAAGATTATCCTTGGCTTAATGGCAGGCGTGTTCAGTAGGTGCACATGAGTGCTCCACCCCCAGTTTCTACTCCCAATGGTTCCTTGTACTATAGCTCTGCTTTCTCAGTTTGTCTGAAATGGCAGTGTGCACCCTCCTGCCAGTAGGACCCCATGTGGTTGAGCTTTAGAATGATTATAAAGCACCTAAAGTTACACATTCAGCCAATCAGATTGCTTGATTGACTGAACATTTCAAAACTCTTATTCTGTATAAAGTATGTTCTCATGCAGTGGAAGGGCACGGACTGTTCTGTGGCACTAGAGCAGGATAATTTACTGTCCCCAAGAGTTTTAAATGTTTTTAATTTAATATTTTTATTACAAATGTTCCAAGTACATCAGATACACGGCTATAAATACCAAACATGTAAAATGTATGAGGTACAAAAGGACATACTTTTCTCACGTATTATATAACAGAAACATAGACCAGTATATTATATAAGTCTCAGAGGTCTAGTATAACATAGAAACATAGACTTTGACAGCAGATAAGGACTGCTTGGCCCACCCAGTCTGCCCATTTCCTACCTATTGGATAAGCTGTAGATCCTAGTTAATCAATAGCCTACTTCTTTCTTACCCCACCAGAATTGCCTTATGTCTGTCCCATGCATTCTTGAATTTCCCCACTATTTTTGACCCCAAGACCTCCTCAGGAAGGCCATTCACGTATCCACCACCCTCTCCATGAAAAATACTTCCTCACGTTGCCTCTGAGCCACCCCTCTATCTTCAAAGTGTGCCCCTTGTTCTTGCTCATCTCTTTTCTGAAAGATGCTACCCTCTTGGACTTTGTTGATTCCTTTGAGGTACTTGAAATTTCTATCATGTCCCTTCTCCCTCCTTTCTTCAAGGGTATACATATTAAGCTCTTTTAGTCTCTCTTGTATGGCTTCTGGTGCAGACCCTGCACCATTTTTTGTTGCTCCTCTGGACTACCTCTATCCTGTTTATGTCCTTGCAGAGATGGGGTCTCCAGAACTGGACACAGTACTCCAGATGGGGTCTCACCAACTGTCTGTACAGGGGATAACAACTTCCTGTTTTCTGCTGCTGATGCCTCTCCTATACAACCCAGCAGTCACCAGCCCTCCTTACTGCCTTCTCACATTACCTGCTTACCTTTAGGTAATCTAATATGACTAACCCCAATCCCTTTCCACTTTTGTTGTTGTTAGTACCCCCAACCCCCATTGTGTACTCTTCTCCTTGATGTTTGTTTCCCAGGTGCATTACTTTGCACTTCTTTGCATTAATTTAAGCTGCCATACTTTGACCTTTCCTCCAACCTTGCCAAGTCCCTTCTCATCCTTTCCACACCACCTTGTGTATCAACCCTGTTGCAGTTCTTTGTGGTGTCTGCAAGAGGCATACTTTTCCTTCCAGTCCCTCTGCAGTGTCACTTATAAAGACATTAAAATAACTGGCCCCAGGACTGAACCCTGCAGTACCCAGCTAGTAACCCCTTTCTTTGGAGTGGACTCCAATTTACTATTGCCCTCTGTGTCCTGTTGTCCAGCCAATTTTTACCCAGGCTACCACCTTGGGACCCACTCCCAGGCTTGCTAACATGTTTATTAATCTTTGTGTGGACTGTGTCAAATGCCTCGCTAAAGTCTAGGTAGGCAATGTCCACAGCCCTCCCTGGTCTACTACTTTGGTCACCCAGTTAAAGAAATCTATTAGATTCATCTGACATGGCCTTCCGCTGTGAATCCATGCTGCCTCGGTCCTATGTCCTGTTGGCCTCTAGGTACTCAACAGTTCTTTCTTTCAGAGTGATTCCATCATTTTCCATACCACTGAGGTCAGGCTAGCAGGTCTATAGTTTCCTGCCTCTGCTTTGCTCCCACTTTTGTGAAGGGGAATCACATCCACCCTCCTCCAGTCCTCGGTATTACACCATCCTTCCATGATTTGTTAAAAGTGTAGTCAGTGGTGTCACTAGTTCTCCCTTAGTACTTTTAGAATTCTGGGTGAATCCCATCAGGTCCCATTGCTTTGTCCACCTTTAGTTTCAGGAATTTTTCAGAACCCTTTCTTCTGTGAAAGGACTGGTATTGACCCCTATCCAGAGTGCTTTTATTGATTGGATTAGGTACCTTCCCTCCTCCTCTTTTTTGAATACTGAGCAGAAGTATTCATTCAGTATCCCTGCTTTTCACTGTCACCCTCTGCCCACCCACCTCCCTTTCTTAAATCTCACTATCCTCTCTTGGTCTTTCTTCGCCTTAATGTACCTATGAAAGGTTTTATCCCCTTCTTAACCATGTTGGCTATCTTTTCCTCGGTTTGGGCCTTTGCAATTTGACTGCCTTCCCACTTCCTTCTGCTTTAACTGGTACAGTTCTCTGCCCTGCTTCTTCTATATTTCCTTATACTTCCTGAATGCTGTCTTTTTCTCCCTAATCTTCCACCACCTCTTTTGAGAACCATAGTAGTTTTTCCTTCATTTTGATTTATTTGCTTCACACAAAGGCTTGTTGCCTCAGTGATGGCAGTTCTGATGTTTCCATTGTTCCTCCACCCTCCTTCTTGCCCATTTGCTAGTGCTTTCTGAGGCACTCTCCCATTTTGCCAAAGTCAGCTTTCCAAAAGTCCAGCACCCTCACATTTGTAAAGCTTGACTCTACGTTGTATTTATCGTGAACCACACTGTTTGGTGGTCACTTGTTCCCAGATGCCTATCCACTTCTAAATCTGAGATCCTCTCTCTGTCCCCATTTGAGAGTACCAGGTCTCACGATTGCTCCTCCCGAGTGATTCCAACACTAGCTGTCTGAGTTATGCCTCTGTAGGGCATTGAGAATGACCCTGCTCTTGGATGTGGCTACAGCAAGGTGCTGCATTTAACATCTGGCATATTCAGGTCCCCATCAACAATATCTCCCTTCTTCTGTCATCCTAAGGATGCCTTCTATCATTTCCTTCTCTGTTCTCCCCTGAGTCAGGGGTCTGTCTGCAATCCCTGTGCAGATTGTGGTGCCATTTCTGTCTTCAGGATGACCCACAGTGCCTCCCTCTCCTCCCTGTTTACCCTTTAGTTACGTTGCTTTGATCTCTTCCCTTACGCAGAGACTACTCCTCCTCCTCCTCCTTCTACCCTCCCTGTCTCTCCTGTAGATTGTGTACCCTGGTATGCTGACATCCCAGTCATAGTTCTGTGTGTACCATGTTTCTGTGACTGCCACGATATCCATCAAGGCCACTAGTTCAGGGAGCTTGTTACCCTGACTATGGGCATTGGTACTCATTGCCGCCTCCATATTTTGGTGGCCTTACCCTTTTAGCCCCATCCCTGTCCTTACTGCCTTTTCCTTTTCTCCATTTACTCCTGCCTTTCTCCCTATCAACTTCTCTATTTTGGTGTTTACCTCGCTAACTACCCTGTTTTGTGTGGGGCCTGGGATTTTCCTGCTCCTTTTCAGTACCTCCCCTTGGCTAGTTTAAATGCTTGCCAATGAGCATTTAAACCAATCACCTAGGATCCTGGTTCCTCTCCTAAACAGATGCAGACCGTCGCACCAGTATAGGCCTGTATCCTTCCAAGTGGACACCCAGTCCCCAATGAAGCCAAAACCCTGAGCTCTGCACCAGTTTTCAACCATTGATTGAATTCCATGGTGCGGCACAACCTAGCCTCACCCATGCCATAGACAGGCGGCACTTCCGAGAAGGTTACTGTGCGTCTACTTGTCTAGGGCCCTCCCAACTCCACAAACTCTCCTGCATTGCTCTCATCCCATTCTCTGCCAGGTCATTTGTCCCTAGGTGGACAATGATGTCCAGCTGCCCCTTGTACAGTTGCTTCCACAATCCTGATGATTCACTCCCTGTCCCTCCAAGCCATGACACTGGGCAGGCAGCTTACCTCCCTCTCCTCCCTCCTCCCTCCCCAGTTGTACCCCCTAACAATTGAGTCCCCCATCTGGAGTTGTTTTCTTCCCTGTGGGTCCCATGCCACCCTCCTGTGGGTCTCCTTGTGGAGGTTACCAGCATCCTCCTTGGTCTCCACTGCTGGTGCCTCCATAGAGGAAACACGCCTGCCAGAATGGCATATAAATTGTGGAGAGGTGCAACTGGAGGCATGCATCTCAGTTCCACCGCTCACCCTCCCTGAGCCCACTGTGGTCCAACTGCTTCTCTTTCTTGGCAACCTCTGAGGCAGTGGTGGTGTCCCTGGTGGTCCCTGGGTGGAGAGGAGGTCCCCGAATCCTGGCCAACTCAGCCTGGAGACAAGCAACGTCCTCCTCAGCCCAGAGAAGTGCCTGCAGATGGCACAACACCGCACCTCCAGAACGCCTCCCAGAAGACTGCCACACCACAGCCACTGCATTGCACCACTCCCATAATGTTTTTGTGGCCTCAAAAGTTGTTTTGTGTGCTTACACTTTCTCTCTCTCTGATTTCTTTTTTTATTTGTTTTTCTCCCGCCTTTCCTACTACCTCTGTGCCCTTACAGCTTCTGCTCTTCCTGTTCTGGGACAGGAAGTTGTTGTATTCCTCAGTAGTCTCCTTCTTACTGGTTCAGAGACAGACCTCCAGCAGCTAACCCTTTTTTCCTTCTTCTTCTCCCTGTCTTTCTCTCTTCTATAGTGACTTACAGCTCTCTCTCTTCCTCTTGTATGTGCCTTTGTGGACCTAGTTGCTAGCTACACCCTTTGTTATTCTGCCTATATGCCAGCTAGGTTATTGCTTGTGCTGTGCTGCCTAACTGTTCCTGTGTCTTTAAGTAGATGTGGCCAGGCCTTCCACTATAAACTATCTCACTATATCTATATATATCTATATATATTTTTATATATATATATATATGTGTGTGTGTATATATATATATATATATATATATATATATATATATATATACATGTGTGTTTGTGTGTGTGTGTGTGTATGTATATATATATATATATATATATATATATATATGTATATATGTATACATATACATATATACCATCTCAGACAGAGGACAGATCAGAAGGGCCTGCAGAAAGGGTAGCACAGTGACTGTGGGGATTTCAACCTGCTGGGAGTGGATTGAGTACCCAGCCACCACTAATAGAAGGGAGCAGATACATCTGGATGTGTTCCAGGATAGCTTCCTAATGCAAATGGTCAGTGAGCCAACCAGGTTAGGGAACACCCTAGACCTCATGCTGGCAACTTCGGGAGGATGAGGGAGGTAGTTAAAGGGTATCTAGCCAGAATCCAAACTAATATGGACACTAACTAGAGGTGGGAGGTCATAAACTGGGGATTGAGGAGGCACGCTAAACCTGCATCAGAGTAAGAGAGCTAGGTCAAGAAACCCAGCTGGTTGAGCAAGGGAGTCGTGGAGAAAGTAAGAAATAAAAGAGCTGCTTTAGGAGGTTCAAAAACAGGGAGAGGGGAGGACAGAGAGATTACCTGAAGAAATTGAAGGAGGTGACGGGCAGTAAGGGCAGCTGAGGTGTCTTAAGGAGCTCAGGCTGGCACAAGGCATCAAGAAGGGGGAGAAGGAATTCTTCAGGTACATCAGGGAGAAAAGGAATTGTAGGGACAAAATAGTAAAGATTAAGAGGGATGGGGTTAGGTGGAAATGGCAGAACAGGCAGAAGCACTTAATGAATACTTCTGCTCGGTGTTTACTAAGGAGAAAGGAGGGTGCTACCAAGGGGTGGGAGGTCACACTCGAGAGGGAGGAGGTGACAGATAGGAGAATCACAGAGGGCAGGGTACTGGAGGCCTGAGGGCACTGAGGGTGGACAGGGCAGCAGGGCCGGATGGCATTCACCCCAGGGTACTGAGAGAGCTGGCAGAAATCCTGGTGGGGCCCTTTGGCAGACCTGTTCAATCCCCTCCTGGTCTCAGGAAGTGTACCTCAGGACTGGAGGATGGCTCACGTGGTACCCTTCCATAAGAGTGGTCCCAAAGATGAACGGGGAAACTACAGGCTGGTAGGCCTCACATCCATCATGGGAAAACTGATGGAAACAATCCTGAAGGAGAGGTTGGTGTCTCTTCTGGAGACCAGTGGGCTGCAGAACATTAGGCAGCATGGGTTTGTCATGGGCAGATCCTCTCAGACCAGCCTGTTGGATTACTATGATTGGGTAACTAGACAGGTGGACAAGGGCCATGAAGTGGATGTCCTTTTCTGGACTTCAATAAGGCATTCGACTCGGTGCCACATGGGAGGCTGGGTAGTAGCTGGCAGGTACAGGTGCAGGGTGAAAATGATGGGATGGGTAGTAAACAGATTACAGGGAAGGCAGCAGAAGGTGGTGGTGGAGGAGAGCTCTCATCTCCGAGGGCAGTGAGAAGCTAGGACCGTGTTGTTTGGGTTGTTCATATCAGACATCTTAGTGGGCATCAAGAGCGAGATCAGTTTGTTTGCAGATGACACCAAGATGGGAGCAGTAGTGGATGATCTAGGAGGGGGCACGGTTGCAGGATGATCTGTCAAAATTGGAGACCTGGTTGGACACCTGGCAGTTAGGGTTCAATGCCAAAAGTGCAAGTGATAGCATTTTGGGCAAAAACAAGAAGGAGCTACCAGCTGGGGGCAACTAGCAGTGACAGTGGAGGAGAAGGATGGGGGTGATTATAACAGGCTCAAAGAACAACTCAGCACAATGCAGGAAGGCAGCTGCAAAGCCCAACAAAATGCTCGGTTGTATTGCCTGGGGTATATCTTCAAGGAGAGGAGGTGATCCTGCTGTTGTATAGGTCATTGGTTAGGCCACACCTGGAGTACTGCGTGGAGTACTGGTGCCCATACCCTGAAGAGACATCAGGTTATTGGAGGGTACAGCGCAGGCCAACAAAGATGATCCAGGGACTAGGGGACATACACTCACGTGAGCAGGCTGAGGGAGTTGAACATGTATTCACTGGGGAAGAGGAGAGACGGGGATATGATTGAAACCTTCAAGTACATGAAGGGATAAACAAGACAGACGTGAAGGGATGATTCAAGTTGGGGGTAGTGGCACTTGTGGTCATGATCTCAGATTGGAGAGGAAAAGTTCAGGAGGGAAATGAGAAGACACTTTTACAGAGGGAATTGTGTCTGGGTAGAACGTGTTGCCTGAGGAAGTGGTATGCTGTAGAACAGTGGACTGCTTCAAAGGGATGGGATAGGGTAAGAGGGAGGGTCAGGGTAGGGAGGAGGCAGCTGCTGTATAGGGTTGCTAGCTACACACTCAAGCAGACTCGATAGACCATAAGGCCTTTCTCTGCTGGCAAATGTGTATGTTCGAGAAGGTAGAGCACTCGGGGTGGATAGGGAATGAGGGTCGGGTGGGGGTTATTCTTCTTCTGCACTAGTGTGTACAAAAACAATCACCAGTCTGGTAAAAAGACTTTTTCTGTAACCCACGGGCAAAACACATCTCTAGTTTGCGTAGCTGGTAGCTGCTCTCCTCTGTCAGTTTCTGCAGCAAACAGAGTCCACACTCAACTCCTGTTTGTAATTCACAGTCCCTCAAGCCTCTTCAGCTCCCTCCCTTATCAGACACCTCTTTCACAGAGTTTCAGTAACAGCCCTAGCCACAAATGACTGCAAATATTCTCCCAGTTAAATTACCTCCCTGGCAAATTAAAGTTGCACCTAGTAAAGATAACCCCAAAACAGAGAACCAAACACTGACTTCTACTTACTATTACAGGCCTCTGAATTAAGAATTCAATTCAATGACTTCCAGTTCCGCTCCGTGGAGAATGGCAGCCTTGATGACGGCTTGAATCTGCCTGACTAAAACACTCTGATACCAAGACTAATAAGTGTTTTAGTGCACTAATACTCAATTCTACCAGTGGCAAAGAGAGTGTGCAGCAGAAAGAGGTGCGATTAACTACTTTCAAGCTAGGATGGATGATCCTGCAGTCCATTCCGACTGGAGGCTCTGATGGCTCAGAACATAGAGCAATGTCGTCCTGAGATGCTCGCTGTACGCCTTAAAAATAAACTGAAGCAGGGTAAAATGAAAGCCAAAAAGCTAAATTAGACAATCTATCAGGGACTGCTAACCTTCCGTGCTGAAATAAAAGAATGTATGAGAGCTCCTCCGCAATGTTATGCAGTTGACAACACATGGACGAGCAAGAGAGGCAAGGGACAGCTACAGAAAATAGGGTAGATGATCTTGAGTTGAAGGTTCAACAATTACAAGATCAGCAGGATCGAGTTAGAAGCATGACAGGAGGACTTTGAAAACCATGCAAGATGAAAGAATATCAGGATTTATAGCGTCCCCAGAAGGCTCTAAAGGGTCCAGTATAAAAGAATTTGTGGAGGTCTTACTGCACACTGCCCCAGAGTTACCCCAGGCTTTGAAGTAGCTGAGTGAGTACACAGGGCCTTGGCCCTGAAACCTACAGGTCAGAATGCCCCACCTTGTTCAATTATTCTGCGCTCAGTAGTTATGCCACAAAAGAGCAGGTGCTCCTTACTGCGTGGAGGAAGCAGAAGACGTTCTATGGGCAAACACACATATATTTCATCATGATTATGTACCAAAAACAATGTGTCTGAGGCGAGCATATTTACCACTACTGCGGTATTTAAAGCCGCTGGATATAAGTTCACTACACTATACCCTGTCTGGCTCTTGATGTATAGCTACCAACAGGAAAGAAGGAATTCACTACAGCTCAGGATGCCCACGTGGAACTGTCCAAGCTTGGACTGCACTTTCCAGAAGGTCCCTCGGCCTTGGCAGTTCTCAACCGCATCCAGCGAGGTGGCAAACTGCTTCCCCAGATCAAACAAAAAGCAGCAGGGAATCACTGCAGTCTGGAATGTACTTGCTGCCTACCAGAGAGATGCTGGCCCTAGTAACACTTGAAGAGTCCTGAAGCCTTACTAATTTCAGCAGGTTTTATTTATTTTTATTTATTAAATTCTTGGATTACAAATACCTTTGAGCAGAAACTGCTCTGCTTACAAAGGTTCCACGCCAAAGATGAGGGTCAACATACATACAGAGGTAGTAAAAGAATGCACAATAAACAACCAAAACAACTAAAAGAAAAATAAAGATACTCAATTACAACATTCTTTGAGATAATATTCATATAACGAGCAGCTTGGTAGGCAGCTGGCTGTGGTAACAATAAGAGATAGAGGGCACCATAGGCAGTATTGCAGGCATGTGACTGGGAGAGTAAGTTGGCAGGCTAATGGGCCACTGTCCAATGGTGGTGGAAAATGTCTTGTACCAGTGGAGATGCGAAGCAGGAAAGGAGTCACAAGGAAGGCCCGTCCCAGAGGGAATGAGATTGGGAAAGGGTGGCTGTGAGACATGAGTGAGCTGGGAGGTGTTTAGAGAGATCTCTGTTCAGAGAAGCAGTCGCATTGAGTGGTAGAGGTGAGGTAAAGTTTGAGATTCCTTTGAAGGGTCCAAGTGTAGTAGAGGAAAGTGCTTCTTTATTGAGGGAATTGAACCATTGAGCGGCTCTATAGCTAAAGACCTCTGACCCGTGGAGGTATGACATCTAGGAACCTGAAAGGTTAGAGATTGGGCACCACGTGTTTGTTGAGTGCCACTGTAGGTAGTAAAGAAATGAGCTAACACCAGGTGGCATGAGACCGAGGAGAATCTTTTGGTAAGTAAGCAGGTCTGATATTGTATTCTGTTTAGTAGGGTAGCCAGCTGGCCCTGCATAGAGGTCACAGGTGAGAGTTTGTCGGCCACACCCATTAGTAGTCTACAGGCTTTGTTGAGAGAAACTGAGATCCTGTGGAGGACACTTGTTGAGGCAGAGCCATAGATGGCAAGGCCGTAGTCAATGATAGAGGTGACAGAGCTGTAGATGGCTAGTTTAAGGACATCCGCAGAGCATACAGTGCTTGTATTTGTGTAGTAGTCCAATCCGTATATTGGCGTCTTGGCAACAGTGTCAATATGCCGAGTGTAGGGAGAGGGTACTATCTAGGGTAATACCAAGGTACTTGAACTCCTTGACATGTTCGAGTGGGTTCCTACATGGTTTTTGATGGTGAGGACAGAGAGTTGTGCCTGCTCCGTCGGTTACAGAAGGACATGGCTTTAGTCTTGCTGTGGTTCAGGACATGTTTATGAGAACTGAACCAGTCTTCGGCGCTTAGTTGGGCTGCAGCTGGGATTCAAGGACTGTAATGTCATGGTGGATGGAAAACAGGACTGCATCGTCTGCATATAGTAATATTTTTTGGCGGCAGGCACTGGGGAGATTGTTGATGAGAAGAGGGAGAAGAGTAGAGGACCCAGAATAGACCCCTGGGGACTCCGGAGTAACCGGTTTCTCATCCGAAGAGATCCCTGTAATCCTTACATTGGATCCGATTATCAAGGTAGCTGGGAACCATGGAAGGCATCGCTGAGATCCCAATGGAGGACAGTTGCTTGAGAAGTAGGGTGGTTAACTGTGTCAATGCTTTGTAAGGTCTATAAATACTGCCCCTCCACAATTCCCTTGTCAAGCGTGGCATGGATGAAGGTTGTAAATTCCAGTAGTGCAGTGGTGGTGCTGTGCCCTTTCTGAAGCCATGCTGCTCTGGGCACTGTACATTGTACTTATCCAGGAATTCATTCAGGTTAGTGGATCTGGGTGGGGGATATCTCCTCAATGGGGCACTGGCCTCCTCAGCCCTGGCTTGACTCTAGGCCTCGAGCAGACCCTCTATTTTGGGCTAGTTCAGTGTCCTTTGTCAGCTAGGTGCAGGAAGGAGCATCTCTCCCCATCCCCACCTATATGGTGGTATATTTAGATCCCTGCCTCATACCTGCCGGACATACCCAAATATGGATCGGACTGCTATGCCTTATCGACTGACATTTTATAGTTTGCATCAATTAAAGTTATCACTCAAGTTCTGGGTATTAAAACCTGCTTTATAGCTTGTATTATCATGGTGACAAGGATTAGCCACTAACTTTAGGGAGGACTCAGGGAGGAGAGGAGAGAGTCTCCCCGTTGTCTTTTTTCCTTTTCTTTCTTTTGGTCTCAAAGCTGATGGCTGTGAGCCTCAGGTAGTGGACAGCAACGCAGCCTATATAATTTTCTGATTTCTCAGATAGTCAGGGCAGAGGAAGGGATTAGACGGCTGCTGTTCTCAATGTGGAGTTTCCTTATCTGGTTTCCTTTTTACTTCAGTTTTCCTTTGTGTTAAGGGAACGATTTCCTGGTTCCCTGGAGGCCCCGAACCTTCGGGTATTGGGATTGCCCCACCATTAGGAAGAACACAATGCTGCAAAGTTCTCCTTATGGGTACAGGGAGAGTCATCACCCTCCCACAGTTGAAGTCCAACAGCAAAATGGTTGATTTTGTATCTTAAAGTTCTTGTACATAGGTCTGTATATTTCTTGTTTATGCAACCTTTACGGTTAATAGTTACTGTTTTTTTCGATATTGTTTATGATATCATATGCAGTGAGAGAAGCAGTTATACCTGGAGAGCTACAGGAGGGTTTGGGTACTTCTCAGAGAGGTAAGAAGCAACATATATGCAGAGGATGCCCCTTTAGAATATTGCTGGAGCTTAGCTATATGTTGGTAGCCACAGAACAGCTTATGAGAGTGGGGTTTGGGACATGTATCTGAATGCTTTACGATGTCTGGAGAGGAGGGCTTAACCACACCCCACCTGGGAGATAAAAGATATTTCACGATTACAAGGCACTATAAATACCTTCTCCTGGCTGAAAAGATGGTTAGCTTACTCTCTCTTAATACAAATGGTATTAATAGTCCCATTAAAGGGTCAGGTGCTCCAGCAGTATCTGCGCCAACAGGGCTCACTTAATCTACCTACAGGAGACCCATTTATCTCCATTGAAGCATGCTAAACTAGCTGCAGGTGGTAGATATGTGGTCTTCTCCTCCTTAGTAGGAATGGGAAGCGAGGGTGGCCATACTGATTCCCGGGCCACTCCATTTGTGAAAGAACAAGAATATGTAGACTCAGATGGGTATTTTGTTATAGTCCAAGGCCGCTTAGCTGAACAAGAAGTTCGTTAGCAAATGTTATTTACTCTGGGGCCTCTCCAACTCTCCTTCAAGGTTTTTAAACAAATTAATGGATATACAAAAGAGGGTTGTGTTAGTGAGGAGACTTTAACATCACCCTGTCACCCAGAAAGATTCTTCCTGCTCCCAGGCATACAGGAACTCCCTATACAAAACTCCTCCGGCACAGCTCCCCAAGTGGGACTAATAGATGTTTGCCACCATTTTTTCCCACATCGGAGGGTTACACTTTCTATTCAGCTGGCCATCACACATTTTCCAGATTAGATTACATTTTCACCTACTGAATTTTAGAAAGAATACAGGATATAACAATAGGGGCACGGGTCCTGTCAGACCACACACCCTTTGTTGAAAATATACCTGGGGACATTCAGGAAGTCTACTTTATGGAGGCTCAACATTTCTCTCCTGCAAGACTCAGAGTTTATATATAGGATGCAAACCCGTATTCCCAAATCGTCTCTGACAACCTAACTCCAGATACTTCCCTATATTAGTATGGGATACTTTAAAGGCAGTAATCAGGGAGAGATTATTGCCTATTCAGCTTGTAAACTAAGCAGAGGAGGCAAGATATAAAACATTGCTAACTCTCCTGTCAGAGTTGCAGAAGAAGGCAGTGAAGGATGAGAAGGTCCCCCACGAACTTAGGAAGGTACAATCTGAAATACAGGGATACTGGACCATAAGGTTCAGGCAGTGCTTTATACTCTAAAAGGTATAACCATGAAGGGACTCGAGGGCAAGAAATTGAGCTAAAAGAGTTAGGGCTCTTAAACGTTCAGTGACTGTAACTAAAATTTAGGATTTAGATAACAGTGCAGTGCAGTATTGCCGTACAGATATAATGAAAGTATTCCAAACCTTTATAAAAGATTATATACTGAGCAAACTCCTAAGAATATTCAGGCTTTTTGTCCCCTTTGACTTTCCCAAAGTTGACAGACTCTCAGCAAGCCCTTCTGCTGAGTCCCATCACAGCTACCGAGATTCAGTCAGCAGTAGGTAAAGCTAAGACTTTGAAATCACCAGGACCAGATGTTTTGCCACTGAGTGGTACAAAGCTTCTCTCTCATATTACTGCCACCCTTTGGCAGGCTTTTCTAGAGATACAGCAGGGCGCCCTCCCCCAGCTTCTTGGGCATATGCAGTCATAACTGCCATTTTGAAACCCAGCAAAGATCCCATAACAACGGACTCATACCGACCCATCTCAGTCCTAAATTGTGACTACAAGCTCTACATGTCTATATGGGCCTGCAGATTGGAAGATATTCTACCAGGACTGATTCATTCTGACCAGGCTGGCTTTTTGAGGCAAGGCAAACAGCATATTCGATGAACAATACACTTAATGGAGCATATGTCCCAGATACCCTTCCTTCCCTTCTTTACTGATTAGCGTAGATGCCTACAATGCCTTTGACAGGGTCTCCTGGGGTTTTCTCTGGGAGGTCCTGTCAGCATTTGGTTTCCGGAAGAAGTGATTAGGTGGCTAAAGGGATGTATACTCGAAAGCCTATATTAGACTTAATGGAGAGATTTCCACCCTGATAGCTCTTGAGAGGAACACGACAAGGATGCCCTCTCTCCCACTTCTTTTCGTAGTTTACATTGAGCCCTTGGCAATGGTGATCTTAGTCTTCCAGGCCCTTTTGGGAGTTAGGGTGGAACAAAGGGATTGGAAATTGGTTTTATATGCAGATGATATTATTCTCTCCTTGCTTGACCTCAACAGGGCCCTTCCAGCCCTCTGGGATATCCTGGACAATTTTGCACAAGTGTCAGGGTATAAAATAAATTCATCAAAAACAAAAGTTATATCTTTTCATTATACCCCACCACACCAATAGTATAAAAGCCAGGTTTCCCTTTAGATGGCGGAGTACCAAAATTAAATATTTAGGGGTGACCCTCCCTCAAAATGTTCAAAACATAATCTTTCTAAATTATGAGCCACTTACTCTGAATAGAAGGAGCATCCATGAACGACCCCAACTCCATCTCCCATTTTATTTAAAGATAGCTCTTATACGAATGAATATTCTGCCCAGATTGTTGTATCTATTTCAAACTATACCCATGCTTCCTACCCCTCCTACTTTACTTCCTGGAATCGTACACTGGCCAGGTTTGTCTGGGAAGTAAAAGACCTCGGATTCGATGGACTATTCTACAACTCCCCAAGGCAAGGGAGGCTTAGCCTCCCTAACTTGTTAAATATGTACAGGCCACTGTACTAGTTTTTATTATGCACTGGAGCAACCCAGCATATACCCTCCCTGAAAGACTTTAGAACTAACCCTTAATCAGATCCAGGACTTAGTTCCAGTAGTTTATTCCTAAACACTCTCTCAGCTGGAACAGCCCCCTACCTACAGGGCATGCACTCCAACAGGGAGACCTGGTACAGAATACACACCTTGGGGGGTTTGAGACAGTTTCTTATTTCCTGAAGCTTATTAAGTCAGAAATGGCTCCCCTTTTCCCAAGTAATACAGACAATTGAGCAATGGAATGGGAAAGGCTTAAAATTCCTGTTTCAGGTAATGGAACTGGAAGAGCTTCTTCCTTTTCATAAGATACAGGAAATATATGGGATTCAGCAAGCTGACCTCTTGATATATGTCTTACTTAGAGACCTTTTAACACAGAGAGGCCCCAGACATGCTCTGCCAAAACTGCTTCCCATGATATTATACCTTTTATTGCAGTGCTAAAAGGACAGCAGTGGCCACACCTCATTGGAATGACATATGGGGTTGCAGGAGCTCTCTCGGGAATATAGTGTTTCAGTCCCAGAGGCTTGGAATAGCGAACTAGATATCCCAGTCTCAGAGGAGGATTGGAGCAAATACACAAAGCTTTCCTTGAGAGTCTCCTCCCCTATTGGAGGGAATTTTCTTGGAAGATGAGGAACAGATATTTTAATACTCCAGCTAAGGTAGCCAAAATTACAAGTGAACCTCTTGGGAACTGCTGGAGAAATTGAGGTAGTGATGGCAGACCATCTTCATGTTTTCTGGTCATGCCCTAGTATTAGGGATTCTGTCAGGAATTAGCAACAGCCCTAGTGGAGTTAGTAGGGAGAAGAGGAAGTTATAACCCCTGAACTAGTATTACTGACAGTCCCCCTGAGGGACTTTGGGTACCAAGGAGATCTCCTGGTCACCTATATTCTAGCTGCTAAGAAGGTTATTACTCACCTATGGGGCAGAAGTGCTCCACCTATGCTCTATAACTAGTTTAAGATTATGAGAGTGCTTTATACATAGAAACATAGAAATATAGACTTTGTGGCAGATAAGGACCGCTTGGCCCATCTAGTCTGTCCATTTCCCTACCTACAGGATAGGCTGCAGATCCTAGTTAACCAACAGCCTATTTCTTACTACCCCCACAAGAATTGCTTTATGTCTGTCCCATGCATTCTTGAATTCTCCACAGTTTTAGACCCCACAACCTCCTCAGGAAGGCTGTTCCATGCATCCACTACCCTCTCTGTGAAATAATACTTCCTCACATTCTGAACCGCCCCTTCTATCTTTAAATTGTGTCCCTTGTTCTTGCACATCTCTTTTCTGAAAGATGCTACCCTCTTGGACTTTGTTGATTCCACTGAGGTACTTAAAAGTTTCTATCATGTCCCCTCTCCTTCTTTCCTCAAGGGTATACATATTAAGCTCCTTTAGTCTCTCCTCATACTGGCTTCTCTTGCAGACCCTGCACCATTTTAGTGCCCTCCTCTGGACTGCCTCTATCCTGTCTATGTCCTTGCGGAGATGGGGTCTCCAGAACTGAAGCAGTACTCCAGATGGGATCTCACCAACTGTCTGTACAGTCTGTTTATATGTTGGAGAGGCTTTCCTCCAGGGATTAAGACTAGATACCTCATTTGAATTTAGATGGCGGAATTGGGTAAGTATGCTACTCTGCATGATCCCTTTTCATACCATGATGTCTTCATATAGAGAGTATATTGGTCTTGGGAACATCCAGAAAACATCATAGGAAACTCGACTGCTGCCCAAGCAGTTCACCTCTAAGCTTGAGATCTGACAACTCCAAGCCCACACTGTATGATTCTAAGTGGTATTTGTATTAACACATTTACCTCTATCTATGGATTTATTGTTTCCAGATTACATCATTATTTTATTTTACCCACTGAACCTCTGTATGATCGACTCTATTGTCTATCAAATATGTCACGTACTGCTATATGGATATTTGTGAGAAAAAATGAATAAAAACTAAAGTTTAAAAAAAAGAATTCAGTTTAGCGTACTCAGTAAATCACCTGTTTGCTGAAGGGTAGCTGCTCACCTCTGTCATTCTGCAGCAAACAGAGTCCACAGTCAACTCTTGTTTGTAATCCACACTCCCTCAAGCCTTCTTCAACTCCCTCCCTTATCAGACACCTCTTTCACAGAGTTTCAGTAACAGCTCTAGTCACAAATGACTGCAAATATTCTCCCAGCTAGATTACCTCCCTGGCAAATTAAAGTTACACCAAGTAAAGATAACCCCAAAATAGAGAACCAAAACACTGACTTCTGCTTACTATTCAAACAACATGAAGTCTTACTGTAGTCTGACATTATGCAGTTAGCCCCAGCACTTGAACTGCTCGGAGGAAAGAGTTAACTCTATGCCAGAGCATAGAGCGTTGAGCTCGAGCTCGGTTCAAACCTCTGTCTGGGCACTTTGAAGTGTAACCATCAGATTCTTTACTCCCCTAACTGAACAGTCGCTCGGAGATCTCTCCTTTGCTATTGGTGCGGTCCAGTAAAAGCGTTGGATTTAAACTGCTATTTTCATTTATTTTTCGGTTCAGATCCCTGTCTCGATACAGTAAATACTTTAGGTAGTGAACTAGTGCTGAATTTGTAGAAATTGTAAAAGTAATATTTTCAATCGATTCAGCTGAAGCGGTTGTCTGTTATTTTCTTGTGTTTTTCTTTGAGTTCTGAATTTAGTGTGAAATACGGGTCCTTATCGGTTCTAAAAAATCTTGTTTTATCATTTTTTCCAATACCCGTGACACAGTTAGGAACTGATAAGGGGTCTTGCCTGGCTGTTGCAGAAAAAGGGTAAGTTGTAGGATGGCTTTGTCTGAGAAACCAAAGAAAAAACCAGGCCCACTGGGTTTCAACACTGCAGTAAGTGTGGGAGGCCTTTGCTAAGGCTGATCCCCACACCACCTGTGTTTATTGTCCGGTTTTGACCACTTTGATTCAGACTGCCAAATATGTAAAAATGTTCCTAAGGCCACCCTGGAGAAAAGATTTGGCAGGCTTTGGGAAAAGGAGGCCGAGAAGTCCACTGACCGGATGGCCACTCCTGTTCGGTTCTGACTGAACCTGAGGGAGTGCCCACTGACCTGGGCGAGACTCCCTCAGGCAAACGGAGAGCCGATCCTAAGGGTCAGTTCCAGCAAAAGAAAGAAAGAAAAGAGAAATCAGCGGTTTGGATCCAGAACCACATCGTCCAACCACCGAGGAAACTGCCTAAGTGATTAGTATAGTTGAATCGCTCCGTTCAGTTCTGGCTGATCCGACGCCTCCCGTAGGCATTTGGTTCAGTCGGTTCCCCTGGTTCAGGATTATTCCCCAGAAGACTATTATGAACCGTATTTGGGGGATGATGATTATGATGATGATGATGGTGTGGAAGGTCTGGATGAGCCCATATAACTGAACATCTCCCCAGACAGACCTTCTGGTGTTTCCCTCCTAGGCTTTCTGAGTCCTTTTCCACTTTATGTTTTATAGGAAAGTGGCAGAAACCCTCCAGCTCCTCTGGATGAAGCTGTCGAGGAGCAAGAGGAGCCTGACTATGTAGAGATGATGGACATCCCAGAGTCCAAGAGATTGTCTGTTCCCCTTCACAAATCTTTTGGGAAACAGACACAGAAGTCACTAAGACTCCAAGTTCTTTACCTCCTGTGGACAGGCGAATGGACAAGAGGTATATGTTGTCAGGCCCAGGTACAGAGTACTTGTACCAGCAATGCAGCCATGTTGGGGTCGTGCAGGCTGCAGCCTGTAATAAGCTAATATACCCTTGGCTTCACACACCCCAGATAAAGACTCCAAGAAGTTGGATGCCATGGCTAAAAAACAGTACATGACATCTGCCTTGGGACTAAGGCAGACTAACTATATAGCCTATATAGCCAGATACCAGAAGTCCAGATGGTATACTGTTCTGGAACTGGCTAAACAGGCTTCCCCTCAGCTTGCAAGGAGCTGGAGGAGGTGGCTGCTGATGGGACTGAGGCATCAAAATCCACTTGCGTGCTGTGACTCCAGTGATGTGTCATCATGAGTCATGGCTACATCTGTGGCTCTTGGAGACTGGCTTGACTCAGATGTACTAACCTATCACAGGACACCCAGGCTAAGGCCATGGATTTCCCTGTTGTCAATAATTCTTTGTTTAGGGAGCAGACAGAGAATTATATGAAGAAGATGGAGGAATACAGGACCACCTACAGGAGTGCACAGACCAAGGAAAGGCAGGCAACTCCTCAGAAGCAGCAATCTAGGGACAGGGACAGGCCTTCTACTAGGCACAGGCCCCTCTCCTTTCCTCAGAGGGGTTCTTCAGAGGGATAGGCAGAAGAGGGATGAGCAGGGCTGCATCCTCCTCTCAGTCTAAGGCTCCTGCCAAACAGACACCCTGATGTGTCAACCGGGTTGACTCCCCAATTCCTGTAGGAGGCAGGCTGGCTTACTACTTCCAGGACTGGAAGTCTGTTACCTCAGACACGTGGGTCCTGGAGGTAGTAAGCTAGGGGCTGGCCCTCAGCTTCAAAAATGTCCAAAGCTAAGGGTCAGGTCATTTCCACCTGCAAACATCTCCGAAACCATTGCCCTAGAGGCAGAAGTTTCATCTCTACTGGCTCCCAGAGCCATGGAGAAAGTTTCTACACCTCACAAGGGCAAAGGTCTGCACTCCAGATACTTCCTTACCCGAAAAAACAGGGAGTGGCGACCCATCCTAGATTTTAGATACTTAAACAAGCATCTAGTAAAACCAAAATTCAGAACGGTGACTCCGGGAACAGTTCTTCTCTCTCTAAGGCCAGGGGACTGGCTAGCCTCCCTGGACCTAAAGGATGTCTATTTTCACATTCCATCAGGTGCTCCAACAGAAAGTACCTCAGGTTCGAACTGCCTGCCCTTCGCCTAACATCAGCTCCAAGGGTGTTTACAAATGCCTAGCAGTAGTAGTGGCCTTTCTAAGGAGACAAAGCATTTCCATATTCCATACCTGAATGACTGGCTCATTGTGGTCAGTCTCCAGACCAAGTCAAGTCAAATTTGCAAGTGACCCAGCAAGTACTCACTTCTCTAGGATTCCTCCTCAGTCTTCCCAAATCAGTTCTTAAGCCAGTGCAACTCTTGACCTTCATAGGGGTAGAGCTGGATACTGTCAAAGCAAGAGCCTTTCTCCTCTGGCAAGGGTAAATGCCATTATAGAGCTGGCTTCTTCTTTCCATTGTCTGGTGTCTCGATCAGCAAGGCATTTCCTTCAACTCCTGGGCCACATGGCAGCTTCCACTGCAGTGGTCCAAGGGCCAGATTTCAGATGAGAGACATCCTGTTCCATTTGAGGGCTTTTTGGTCTCAGAAAAAGATCTTGTAACCAAACTAATTCCAGTGACCCAGACTCTGATCCAGGCTCTCCAATGATGGTTGGATCAGGACAACCTCAGGCAAGGGGTCCCATTCATCACTCAGTCTCATTCTGTGGTTCTAACCATGGATGCTCTCTCCTGGGGTGGGGAGATCACCTGGCAGCCCTCACAGCTCAGGAGTGTGGTTCCCTCAGGAGTCTCTTCTCCACATCAGTCTTCTGGAGCTCAGGGCATGTACCTTGCCTCGACAAGCCTTCTCGGGACTCAGTACAGAACAAGGTGGTTCAGGTCAGGACAGACACCACCACCACCATGTGGTACATCAACAAGCAGGAGGCACTCAGTCTATGGCCTTGTGCATTGAAGCCATGAAATTATGGTCCCTGGCTTATTCTCTGCAGACCTCTTTGGTAGCAGTCCACCTTCCAGGGAAGGACAATGTGCTAGTAGATACATTGAGTAGATTTCCCAGGGTCATCACGAATGATCCATGGATCCCCTAGTGTTAAAAGTGATCTTTTCAAGGAGGGGCACTCCAGCGATAGATCTCTTTGCAGCCCCAGACGATCACCAACTTCCCTCTTTTGTTGCAGACCCCCAGTCTTTGGGTTCAGTCCCTCTGGATGCTCTAATTCTGGATTGGGAGGGACATTTCTGTACACCTTTCCTCCTTGTCCTCTGCTGTTCAAAGTCCTGGTCAGGATAAGGTCACAATCTTGCAAAGTGATCCTGATTGCTCCAGACTGGGCCAGACAGCCTTAGTATCCCCTGTTGCTGTCCCTAGCAGTCCATCTTCCCCTATCTCTCCCAGTAATCACAATGTGTTAACCTCTTCTCAGGGAGGATTTGGTACCTAACCTTCGGTCTCAATCTCAAGGCATGGCTCTTGAAGAGCTAGAATATGCAAATTTGCATTTGTCTCAAGGGGTTCTGGACATTCTCAAAGCCTCTTGAAAACCTGCCATCAGAAAACTTATAACTCCAAATGGAAAATATTTAGCATTTGGTGTTCCAATAAGCACATATCCCCAGGTACTGCTGATTTGTCTACAGTTCTGGATTACATGGTTCATCTTAATGGCTTAGGCCTCAGACCAACTACCTTCAAAGTACACTTGTCAGCTGTTTCTGCATTTCTGTCAGTGGAAAAGCCCTCCTCGCTGGCATCTCACCCTGTTTTCTGCAAATTCTTCAAAGGATTGCTTCATACCAATCCCACCTTTAGGGATCCTACTCCTGCTTGGGATCTTAATGTTTGCATCGCTTAGCTTATGCAACCCCTTTTGAGCCTTTGGTCTCAGCAGAACTTAAGTACTTGACTTGTAAAACTGTGGTAGCTATTACCTCTGCCAGGTGTATCAGTGAATTGCAAACTCTGTCAGTGGAGTCTGATTTTATTTCATTCTATACAGATAAGGTGGTCCTTAGAACCAACAGGAGGTTCTTACCGAAATGGTTTCAGATTTTCATCTGAACCAATCCATGTCTCTTCCCGTGTTCTTCACTGATCATTCTTCTTCTTCAAGAGAAAAATTACACAGTTTGGATGTTAAAAGGGCTCTTAGCTACTACATTGTGCGTATTTAAGGTGCTTAGGTTTGACTCCTCCAGTTATTCCTCATTTATGGTGATGTGGGGCAAGGTAAACCTGCTACTAAGAGAACTATTGCCAGGTGGATTTTCTCTTGTATACAATTCTGCTATGAAAAGCTAGGCAAAGTACCCCCCTCAGGCTGAGGGCTAATTCGACTAGAGGTACAGCTGTTTCTCTGGCTGCTGCCAGAGTTATACCCTATTAGAGATATGCAAAGCAGCCACCTGGAAAATAGTCCATACATTCACCAAGCATTACTCTCTGGCTATCCAGGCTAGGAGTGATGCTAGGTTTGGTACAGCAGTACTGCAGAGCCTATTCTCAAAACAGGTTCGAGACTCCTCCTCCATGGAGGTACTGCTTGGTAGTTCAGAGAATGTCAGAATACAGCAAGACTTCATGTTGTTTGAAGAAAAAATTACTCACCCTAGTAATTGTGTTTCTTCTAATGGAGTCTTCTGTATTCTGAACTCCCTCCTCCTCCTCTCAGAACCTGGTTTTTTGGAAGTGGGTCGGCAGGCGCAGTGTTGCACCTCAGGGGTGTACTTGGCACTCTCCCATCTTTAAACAGGGAAGTGGATTATTTATATGTTTTGATAGTTATATTTGTTCACTACCTAGTTTTTGGTTTTGGATTTCTCGACTTCAGTCTTTGGGTATCCAGAATATTTGGTTGCCTTTTGGCTAGTAAATTTAACAATTTCACATAGTGGTGGTAGTTAGTTAGTTAGTGTTAGCTCTTAAGAATCTGATGGTTACACTTCAAAGTGCAGCAGTCAGAGGTCTGAACCGAGCTCGAGCTCAACATTCTATGCTTTGGCATAGAGTTAGCTATTTCCTCTCCGAGCAGTTCAAGTGCTGGGGCTAACTGCATAATGTGAGAATACAGCAAGACTCCATTAGAAGAAACACAATTGCTAAAGTGAGTAATTTTTCTTACAGGCCCCTGAATTAAGAATTCAATTCAATGTACTCCGTAAATCACCTCCTTGCTGTATGGTAGCTCCCTCTCTCAGCTTCTGCAGCAACAATATAGGCTGAGTAGGAACCACCATAATTCCACCTCTGTCATGGCAAGGAGGCTACGTATTTCCCAACAAACAAGAAGGAGGAAAGGACCTTCATAGGAAGGCATTTCAGTATCAGCTATGTCTCCTCTTTTCACTATTCCAAGATCTAAACAATACCAGACTTTAGTGGGTGAGAGCTCCTTATAGCCTCTTTTCTTGGAGCCCAGTAGTTGCAAGTAGATAGGATCTTAAGAGAACATTTTTCCCATTGGTCCTCTTGTTTCTACCCATAATGGAAATACTTCCGTCAAGGCTGTCCCACCCCACAGGTCCAAAATTGGCCTAGTTATGTCTCTGTCTTTATGGCACCTGCATAATGTTTCACAGCAAAGCAAAATTTACATTTTGTAGTAATAAACAATGTTGCCTATGTTCTCATGAAAAGGAAACCAAAGAGCACTGTAACAGAACAAGTTAAACAATTCTAAGCCGCTATGTGTCCCCATTCCCCTCAGCCCACACCCAGTTCCCATCCGCTAATTGGTCTAACACTAGTATTCCCTGAATCACTTCTCTAATATTTATGTGAGGAGCTAGCACAATTTACATGTCTCCTGCTTGAGTTGAAATTCTGCCATTATGCTTTCCATAGATTTAAATTTTTCACAGTTCTTATGCCAGGCTGGGATGTCGAACAGCAGTCTGTAAGACAGTTGCATACTAGTATAACCCCTGCAAATGGCGATTCCTAGTAGTCTTCCAGGAGCTTGCCTGAATGCTCAAAGTCTGGGCGGTGTTCGCATTTGAGCTGTTTAAATGTGGTTCCAAGTAAGTGCTATTTGAGCCTCCATGTACTGTTCTTTAAGAGCTGTCTGTTTGCAGACTTAATTAGTTTGTATGGGGGACTGTGTGTTTTAATGCCCGAATCCTGCCTGGGCTGCTGTCAATTCACTCCATTTCTGCCGTTGCTACATGTGCAGAGGGAGCCTTGTTGAAAGATATAACTGTTTGCTAGAAATCATTTAGAATGAGTGAGAAAATGTAGTTTGTCTAACCTGTCTTCTTTCAGCACGAACTGTTTCAGTGTAGCTTTTTCATTTTGGTTCTGAATAGTTGATTGGATCAATCAGGATGATAGGGAGACCCAAAATGGAGCATGTGGACGAATCGAACTTGGACTCTCAATTTTGAGCCAGCCACAAGGGAATTGTATGGGCAGTGACTCTGGGAAATGTAGTTTTAACCTTGGCCTTTTTCTACCAACAGTGGGAGTCTTATTGTGAGTGACAGCTGAACCAGCCAACAGAATGGTGTGGAGCTAAAGGAAATGCCCTGCTCTGTGACTGGAAAGATTAGATCTGGCAGTGAAGAGAGGAAGGAGCTGTGTGCTTCTACGGTGTGTAGTTTCACATGGGGCAGCATTATGTGAGGCCTGAGTTTCGGTCTGTAGCCTTTGTGAGTGCCAGTTTGGACTGAATCCGAGTTGTGAAGAGAAAGAAGCACTAGAAGTGTGGAAACCAGGCTCACCCTGTAGAAGACTGGAGAAATTGCTGAATCGTCTCGGTCTGTCAGGAACTGAAGCTACTGTGTGCTCCGGGTATTTTGCAGTAATGCGATCGGGGCTCGAGCAACCTGCTTGGTATAGTACTTTCCTTTTTACATATAAATGTGCATAGTGCTTGTGGGAATCGCTATTTCAAATCCCTGTACAGTGAATTAGTGCTGAAGCTGGAAGTAAACCCCAGCTTAATTTGGACTACATCCGTTTGCTATCAACTGCAGTGGATCCAGTCACAAGGATCTTATCCTCATGCCCTGCTCTTCTGGCAATCCAGAGGACATTCTCCATCCGATCCTCAGCTTGGGTATTGTGAGTACAAATCAGGGTATTCCCCTGCAGCTTGTTTTCAATCACAAGTGTGTTGCCTAATTCTTGTTGTTTCACTGTTTCATGGACTCGCCCTCCAGCCCGGATTACAATTGGGTGTTGTGCATATATTTTCTTCTACAGGGCCCTATCCATCTGCACCTGCTGGCCAACCCGGACAATGGACCTGGCTAGCCCCCCAAATCTGGGCACCCAGAGTGTGACTTTTCAGACCCTGTGTGCGGCACAGTACTGTGATTTAATGCCACTAATTAACCTGATTTCCCTCCGTGTTACTGTCCCTTAAATAAATCAGATTTGTTGTTGTTGTTAAACTTGAAACTGTCTGAAGTGTCAGTACATTCATGCCAAGCAGTGTATTGGTTTGTGTATGCTGCTTAACCTTATTTTCAGGGGGTCCTCAGAGACGAACCTGTGAACCAGTCTCGAGGGTAAGTGGTACCTTATGAATGAACAGTGTGTACGTGTGGGTATTGGTACTGTAACTCCTGTGCATCGTGAGCCATTAGAGGGATTAGAAGAGGGCCTCAGTGTCCCAGAGGGCTGTGACCAAACTAGACCAACCACTACAAACCCTGACCTCTGGGTGGAGGCACCCATAGAACGTAGGGCCTTCAATCTGTCAGTAGTCAAGCAGGCAGGGGTAGTAGGCCTTGGGATAGTGCCACCTGGGGTTACACTAGCTTTTAAAGCTGCTACTGTCTGAAATAGATACCTCTTATACCCTCTCAGAACCACCCTTCTGGGGATCCCCAACATCCTGCTCAGACCCAAAAGGGGCTTGTAAGTGCAGTGCTTTTGTTGTGAGTTGACTCACCTCTTTCCAAAGTGCTGATTTCTAGGGCACCCCAGAACATATGATATGGAA